>OZ020558.1:3726739-6155226 GCA_963971465.1 Lepidochitona cinerea | reverse complement strand
AATTAGCAATTTTCCTGATGATGATTACAACTTGCTTTCGAAACACTGACTTCATCACGTATGAAAATCTAAACACACCTATTCTAATGTGCTTGATTTAAGCTCTGTGTATATAAGATAATCTATAAGTGAACCGTTCCCAGCAGGGCCGGTTAACTCAGTTGGTAGAGCGGTGGGACGGTAACCCTGTCGAGGAAAAAAATCGTGATCTCGAGAAAAAATATCGAGATCTCTAGAAAAAAGTCGAGATCTCGAGAAAAAAAGTCGAGATCTAAAGAAAAAATATCGAGATCTTGAGAAGAAAAGTCGAGATCTCGAGAAAAAAGTCGAGATCTCAAGAAAAAAAGTCGAGATCTCGAGATACTTTCTATTTTTTTTTTCCTGACGTGATACGAATGGGCTTCCATAGGTGACCACTGCCGTTGTTTAAAAGGAGGATTGTGAGTTTCCTTCTTGAGCGACGTCACTTGGCGAGGGGGTTCTCTATATTTAGAGACACCAAACCATACGGACACAGGGGAAATCTTCTTTACTAAAATAACCATGGAGTCAATTTTGACGAAAAGTTCGGTAATCATTTAATATTGTTGAAATTGAAAAAAAGAAGATTTTTCAGGTACTCGCAATGTAAGCAAATTACAAAACTGAACATGCGCACAAGCGCCCTAATGTTTTAATTCGTGTGACCAATCTAAAAGTTTAGTGTAATTTTACGAACTTTATCTGAGAAATACAGACTGACAATCGGGTATGAAGGATTCTAAAAGCCTGCCGATGAACTTAGAGTGTAAACGAACTTTCTCTAACCTTGAATAAATCAAATCTCTATAGATATGCAAATCTATTCTAATGTGTTTTAGCCGGAGTGTTTTGGAATTTCTAAGTAAGCGTTGTTTGTATTTGAGTCAGTCAGTTTCTAACTGCTCAGTCATATTACAATGTTATTAATCATGATATTCCCTATTGACACTGTGGCAGTGCCAATAGGGAATATCATGAGTAATGAACATTTTATTAAATATTCATAGAATTTAAAAATACTAGTGTTTTAATAGACACATTCGCAAGGATAGTTGACTATTATTTTCCTTTAAAAAATTCTTTTAAAAAAATCTAGGTGTAGTGTGCCAAGAATTGTCCCCCTTTTGTACATAAAACATAGGAACATATTTCTTTATTTTTACAAATTATTATTAATGCGATTTTTAATTTATCTAATGAAATAGACGGAATATTATTGGCTATTTTCTTTTTACCTGTTGATGATTTAAAAAAAAATGGCTTTGGAATTTTGAAGCGATAGCAATGAAACTGTCGCCATGTTCGATCTCGTATTGGCCCAGTCCGTATTGGCCTTGTTTGTTCGTATTGGCCCTGGTAAGCCCTGTATGAATGTGGTCGTTTCTCCGTATTTTGCCAATAACATTTAAAGTCAATTAATAATACTTAGTAAAAAGTATTATATAATTGGTTGGTTTTCGATACACTGAAGTCCTGATGTTTGACTTTGTTTCACCAACCTTTTCAACAAAAACATTAAAAAAACGGAAGCTTGTTGCTGTCTTCTATCTCCATGGTGAACTGGATTGAGCGGTGTAGCGAATTAAGATGTTGCAGAAATAAGTTCAGTTCGTGCTTATTATGATCCCAAATAACGAACGTATCATGTACGTATCTGTTTCAAATTGTTCGAGATAAATGTTGGCAACAATCGGGGAGAGGGGAGAACCCATAGGAGTACCATCTTGCATTTCATAGAAGTTCTCTCTCCATTGGAAATAATTAGCGTTTAAACATAACTTTAACATCTCTTTTAAGTCGCTGGGATTTAATTACTGTACTTACAATTAGTTCGGGATGATTGTCAATTTTGTCCTCTATAATTCGAGTAGCTTCCTGTATTGGAACTTTTGTGAAAAGTTATTTCACATCAAAACTTACAAAAATGTCTTCTTGCTCTACATCTAGGGTTTTTATTTTCTTAACAAAGTTTGTCTCGTCTTTTACATAAGAGAAAGAGGATCCTGCTAAGGGTCTTAACACTTGAGCTAAATGTTTTGCGAAATAAATGATATTCGCAAACAACAAGAACAGTATAATGAGTCTGCGGACATTTGGCAAAACAAACTTGATAGTATACATAAGCGACAAAATGATCTTGAGCAATAAAGTAGGAAAGAGAGTATTCGAATATATGGAATTCCCGAGGATGAGACATTTGAGACCGCAGAAGTATGTACTGACAAAGTTGTAGAATATTAACTCAAGAGGTTTATGGATTGCAACTTCTGTTTATTTGTAAAGCGACGTTTCGGTCCAGATTCTAGTACCGTTATCAAGCATAATGAGCATAAAAAGTTGTAGAACTTCTAAAAAATAAACTTTGTATGGCCATCACAGTAAACGACATAAGCGTTGCCCACAGATTAGGTAAAGTGGACACTAGTCATAAATCTAACCCAAGGGGTATCATTGTGAAGTTTATCTCACGTACAATTAAAATGCAAACTATTAAAAAACGCAAGGCCCTGAAAGGAACCAGCATTGTCATAAGGGAAGACTTAACCAGATCAAATCAATTACTATTAAAAACTGCACTCAACCACCCTAAAATTTCCTCTGCCTGGTCATACGACGGAAAACTGTACATTAAATCTTTCGACGAGCGAATTAAACAGATTACCTGCCCAGACGACTTTGAACAACTCTGTGAGACCTTCCCCTCACCAAAGCCCCCAGTGTAAAGCCCCACTAGTCAGGTGTAGATACTAGATAGATCATTTAATAGTTTATATGGATATGTTCTGTACTAACGAAAACTCTTACACATACACAACATGTCTTGATCTTATTTTCCACGTTACCTTATTTTCCTTTACATAAATTCTGAACACTCCCATACTGTCTATATTCCACTTATGATATCCCTATATCCTATAGGGAGCGGGAGTCACGTGACAATTCCACACATTTCCTGTCACCGGCGTTGTCATTACGCATGTGGGAAGCCTTTTGTCGTTCGAATATGACGCTCATTTCTGACGTTTTGGAACAAAAAACACCAATCGAACTGAAAACGTCATAAAAAAACGTCACCTGTCACCGGATATCGCGAAATCTCTCGGTAGACTCCCAGGCCCTATTGAATGAACTTGTAAATACCTCTATATGTAATATTATGTATATACATATCCCCATATCCCTTTATTTAATTTACTGAATTGATTTATGAACATTTATATTTATAAGTATCTTCCATATATTTATTCCTCTTATCCCTATACACTGAAATGTATTGAATTTACACATGAATACCCCTTTATATGCCCTTAACTCTTCATTGTAATGAATGAAATAATGAATACTAATATTTTTTCTTATTTTTTTTTATAATATACTTATCTATAAATAAATTTAGGAATGATCCTATAAATGATTATATGAAAATATTTATCAAATTGTGTAATATGTATCTAAGAATGAATTGTGAATGTCCATATGAATGAATGTATGAATGCCTATATGAATTAGTTATGAATGTTCCTATGAATGAATGTAAAAATGACTATGATCCTATAAATAAATGTATGAAAGTCTCTATGAATGTATTTATTTTGTTCCTATGATCTCCAAACATGACCCTAGTGTTTGTAAATCTGAATGAACTTATGCATCATATTAATCTATCTTTATTAATTACAATAATTCCTCTTATGTACATAAATTGTACATAAATTTATATCATAATGTTTATATTTGTTCCACCTATGCATGTAAGTATTGTCTTCCCAATCCTTAAATGTGATTCATTTTCACAGTATTGGCTATTTTTCTTTCCCTACATTTGTATCAATCGACTAAAGCTAAAAATCTAATAGCCATTGTTATGTATGTAGCATGTACTAATTGATAACATTTTTACTAACATTCATGACCATACCCTTCTCTCCGGCATTTTTTTAACAGATATAACAGACCATTTTCCTATTTTCCACATAGTAAAAACCCAAACCAGCGCAAAAAAATACCCCCAAACAGCATCATCTTTCCGCAAATTCACCCAATCCGAAAAAGACAATCTTGTACAACAAGTTAAAGATACTGATTGGGTGACCATTGTTACATCCGAAGAAGACGTCAACATTGCCACCTCCGCTTTTAGCAAAAAACTAGAACAAGTTTTTGTTGAATGCTTTCCTATATCAACCGTAGGCATCCGAAAAAGAAAAATTATTAAACCTTGGATTACTCCAGCGATACTAACATCTGTGTTAAAAAAAAATGAACTGTATCGACAACAGCTTAAAAATAAATCAAATGAGAATCGGTCAGCATATATATCCTATCGAAATAAACTTAATACAACTATTCGACTGGCTAGAAAAAAATATTTCGAAAACAAATTTAATAAATTTAATCAAGATATTAAAAATACATGGAAGACCCTAAACGAACTCTTAAACAAAAATAAACCCAAAAAGCTTCCTCCTTCCTTTATTATAGACGATGACTCTGTAAGTGACGCCAAAGCTATTGCTACTGGTTTTAACGATTTTTTTAGCACAGTAGCCTCAAAACTTGAATCTGAAATCCCTGTTGACGATGGTTCATTTTCTGATTACTTGGGAGATCCAGTGACTGACAACTTTGCATTTGCTAATACAACCCCTTCTGAAGTATCATCTACCATAACAAATCTAAAATCGTCAGCTCCGGGTATAGATGGGATTCCTATGTCTATAATTAAACTAGTAAAAGAACAGATCTCAGCACCCTTAACTATTCTATTTAACTTATCTCTTTCCTCAAACATTTTCCCTGACTATTGTAAAATAGCAAAAATTACACCCATCTTTAAAACTGGCCAAGAGAATAAACTCGACAACTATCGACCTATATCTGTTCTGCCATCCATCAGCAAAATTCTTGAAAGATTAGTAGCTAAACAATTCCTGGATCATCTAAATAAAAATAATATACTTAACGAAAATCAGCATGGGTTTCGAGCTAATCATAACACTAGTTTCGCCACACAGTCTCTGTTTGACAAGTTAGCATCAGCCAAGGAAGCCGGCAAATGCTCTGTTGTCACGTTCCTGGGTCTCTCCAAAGCTTCGACACAGTAAATCATAGTACATTATTACACAAACTTCATCATTATGGGTTTAGAGGGGCTTCTTATAAATGGCTGAAAAGTTATATAACTCACCGTTTACAATGCGTGCAGTTTGATGCTGCTATTTCCGATCCTAGAACAGTGATGTGTGGTGTTCCACAAGGATCTGTTCTAGGACCCCTTCTTTTTCTGTTATACATAAATGTCATCCCTAACGCAACCAACATGCTAGATATCACATTATTTGCAGATGATACCAGTGTTTCTTGCTCTTCCAAAAAAATAACTGATGCAATTGACACTATGCAGATCGAACTTGGCAAAATTTATACGTGGCTTAAGGTTAACAAACTCTCCCTGAATATAAAAAAAACAAAATTTATGATTATAGAACCGAACTTAAAGAGAAAAAATACAATTACGCCAGATTTATTCATCGATAACAATAAATTAGAAAAGGTTAGTGTGTTTAATTTTTTAGGTATTTTTCTGAACGATCAACTTAATTGAAAAACACACATCAACTATATTTGCAAGAAAATCTCAAGAAACACTGGTATCATCAACCATATAAAAAACGACCTTAATAAGAAATCCCTTCTTATCCTATATCATTCCTTTATTTATCCACACCTGACATACGGTTTAACTCTTTGGGGGAATACATATCAAACACATCTGACACCCATTTCCCTCATCCAAAAGCGCGCCATTCGATTAATAAATTTGTCAAAAAGACTGGAACATACTGAACCAATCTTTTGTCATCTGAAAATGTTACCACTTCCTCTTCTTGTTGAATATATTAATACAAAGTTATGCTATAAATTTTTTAACTATCGGTGTATAATCCCATCTTCATTTTCCAACTACCTGGTGAGACGGATATCGGTTCAACAGCAAATAAACACTAGACAAACATTATTTGATTTCGCCATCCCTTTCTGTAGAACAAATACATCCTACCATCTTTTCAAATCAGCCGGTCCCAGAGCTTGGAATAAATTGCCAACATCATTAAGATCAATAGAATCGTCATCCCTATTTCAATCTAAACTAAAAACTTATTTACTTACCAAAATTTCAGAGTGTTATTAAAAACCTGTTAATATGCCTCATGTTTTTGCAAAAAAAAATTCAAATTTTCCGCCCACACAATATATATAACTATTCAAAATATACAATCATTAATAATTCTATATATCTAACAATTAACTAACGGGATAGGACAAGCCATACGAGCTTTATTCCCGCCACAATTTAGAACTGATCCTTTAAATATCCTTGTCATATACATATTTATGAATTGAGTGGTTAATAAATGAAATGAAATGAAAATATGTCGGTGAAACAATAAACGAAACTATGGGTCGGAGGGGGACGTTTTCCTTATGAATTTTTGGACGTCCATATAACTTTGGCATAATGGATGCTGTTCTCCAAGTTCCTTCCTGAGTTTGTTCGAAATGGCCTTCCCTTTATCGAGTCTGTTTGACATAGTAATAACTTCCTTGTTTGTAGATGACGTTGGATCTCTTTTCAACCCACACAGATTTATATATTTACAGTTCGTCAGGCCACTCAAGATACACTAAACTCGGCACGTTACGATGTTTAGTAAAAAGAGCGATAAATGTGTGTGATGAACAGTTTCTAAAAGCAGAACTGGATCACTCAACCAAAGAATTCATCGACCATGGATACAAAAAGACTACAGTTAGTAAATCAATCAACGAAAGATAAATGTAAACACAGTTCTTCGGGCGACAGGACAGAAAATTAGGAACCATAACACTACCATATTCACAGGGTTTAAGTGAAAAGTTGAGACGGATTTTAAGAAAAGAAAACCTCCGAGTTGTTTTTTCAAATAACAGAAATCTTGGTAATTTATTAACTGATGTTAAAGACAAAGAGTCACCTTGGTGTAAAAAGTATAGTGTTTATAATGTAGCATGTGAATGTGGTGAAAATTATATTGGTGAAACAGGTAGACCGTTTGTCCTTAGAATAAACGAACATAAGAAAGCTGTTCAAACTGGTGACATTAACAAATCTGCGATAGCAGAACACAAGTTTAAATGTACAAAACCTATTAAATGGGAAGAGGTAAAAACTTTATCTTCAGATAAACACTGGAGGAAAAGAAAAATTAAAGAAGCTTTCTTCATTAAAAAAAACTTAACCCTTCATTAAATAGAGATTGTGGTATACAAATAAGTGAAATATGGAATAAATTTGTAAAATACATGTAATCATTTTTATGTAAACGTATTATGTATATTGATTTTTATTTAGCTTGTTTTATTATTATGCATTGAATTGTAACGTTGACTTATTACGTCATTTTGTATTATAACGTTAGCTAATGACGTCATTTTGTATTATAACGTTAACAGATTTACGTCATTCTTGATTGATGTCATTTTGTAGATTCCGACGTCAGAATATTGCTAACATAGTTACTGTTGCAAACAATTCACTGATTGGCCACTTAACACATTTGTTCTTTTCTTTAATATATATGTCAATATTTTGAAACATTAAATTCAGTTACACTTGACGAAGACACCGGCACAGGTGTCGAAAGCTCGTGTTGTTAAAAAAACAATTGACGACGTGGTGATGTCTTAATTTTTTATCATTAGTATGGAACCCACGTTTAAAGAAAGTTTCAAACATTTCTTAATAGTAATGTACATATCATATGTCAACAATGACGTCACGACACTAAAGCTAATTAATTTCCGTATCTAGGCGGTAGAGAGACAAAGAATGCCTTGAACTTTATAGGTTTTCTGCCTGAAATATGATTTTGCTTTTGGCTAAATTCGTAGGTCTATGCGTTGCATGTTTTTAAACAATTGATTACCAAATAGGAAACATTGACTTAAACTTGGCATTTATCCTTTAAATAGAGATATGAATATCAATGGTTGCCATGCTGGTTTATTTCTAAGTGTTAACAAATGCTAAACTGGTTTATTTATAACTGTTAACAAATGCCAAACTGGTTTATTTCTAAGTGTTAATAAATGCTAAACTGGTTTATTTATAACTGTTAACAAATGCCAAACTGGTTTATTTCTAAGTGTTAATAAATGCAAAATTGGTATACTTATATTTGCTAACAAATGCCAAACTGGTTTATTTCTAAGTGCTAATAAATGCAAAATTGGTTTACTTATATCTGCTAACAAATGCCAAACTAGTCAATTTCTAACTCCTAACTAATAAAAAAACTATTTTTTCTAACGGTTAACAAATGCTAAACTGGTTTATTTCTAAGTGTTAACAAATGCTAAACTGGTTTATTTATAACCGTTAACAAATGTCAAACAGATTTATTTATAACCGTTAACAAATGTCCAACATGTTTGTTTTCTAACTGTTAACAAATGCTAAACTGCTTTATTTATAACTGTTAACAAATGTCAAAAAGATTTATTTATAACTGTTAACAAATGTCCAACATGTTTGTTTTCTAACTGTTGACAAATGCTAAACTGGTTTATTTATAACTGTTAACAAATGTCAAACAGATTTATTTATAACTGTTAACAAATGCCCAACAGGTTTATTTATAACTATAAACAAATGCAAATGGTTATTTAGTACGGAGTAATCAAACGCCGAACGACCTTTTTTCTAAAGCAAGCAATAAGCTACACATGAAGGTTAAAATGAAACAAAATGTATGAAATGTTTTTACACAGAATGAAAAACACAAAACAACCTACCTTTACGAATTGTCCTTTGTTTAAAATCATTATTTTCAGTAGAAATAACAACAGACGGCTATACTGGCTGAACGTATTTTGAAATTACGCAACTTCTCCACGAGGTCACGATAACTCCTATAGACGTGATTACAAGGGTGTAAAGTAAACATCATGTTTCTGTCATTCGAATATATATGTTCATTTCTCACTTGGAGTAATCTCTGTTAGTGCAGTTTTTCACAGGCACTGTTAATATACTTTATCCAAACCTTAGAAGGGAAATATTTAAATAAACGTTTTTATTTTTATACCCCCCCCCCCCCCCCGCCTATCCACCTCCTTCCCACGCCTCAACCTTACACGAAGTGTATGTGGGATATACAAACCCAAAACGAGCTTTTTTCTAACAACTGCCCAAAACCACATAATTGCCTACGCCCATACATGACAAAGAGAGTGTACTTTTCCATACAAATATCAAGGAAGACTATCACAATGCCCAATTTTTGTGCGGGTCATTGGTAGATCCATTTAAAATTTCCCAATGCTCAGTAGGTCACATTTTTCTGACAGAGACGGTTGATGGGAAATAACTCCTTCATCTGCGGTTTCCGATAATCCAAGTAGTGCTGGTAATTAGATTTATTGCCGTGCACCAGCCCAAATACAGGACTGATTTAAGTCACAGCATTAAATTAAAATGCTGATAGCTTTTTGAAACGCTAATCTCCGGGACACAAAATGCTGCAGAGCATCTTACCGACTCTCTATCTTTAAGTAGATATTATCTCCAATACTGCTGGACATAGTCCTGAAAAACCCATCCCAGATATGTCAGCTGGGATCCAAGTAGATTATTTCCCCTTGACAACCATTGGCAACAAACAAAACATTCGATGCCTTCAATGATACACATAATACTACGTGGTCAACATTGAGAAAGAGTTGATCGTCTCTACTGCGACTGAATTACAACTGTACAACAAACAGCATTTGATTAAAGTTAAACTAAGAAGGGTTTAATTTACATAATCCTTGTCATTCATTGTTCATTGCCTCTACTCAGATCTTTTTACGAGAAACACATTTTCTAATAAGGTCCACTTTGACGGTTTTTAGCCAGAAAAATTATACCCACTCCTTTGAATCATATTTGATAGATTTACCGAAGGGTCTAAGAAATGTTCATGTTAAATTTAGACTTTCAAACCACAGGTTTCCCATTGAAACAGGTCGATGGAGCGATGAGCCACTAGAAAATAGAATATGTCATCTTTGTAACCTGAAGGAAATAGCAGATGAATATCTTTATTTATTGCGGTCTCCTTTCTTTGCAAAATTAAGAAAAGAAACTTTGCCAGAATATTATTTAAGATATCCATCTCTTCAAAAATGTTCCGCCTTAATGAATATAAATTATAGGCCTCATCTTGTGAAATTATGTAAATTTGTTACACTTCTTCAAAAACCCTATGTAAAAAAACCTACGCCATGTGCAATGCATTGTATAATTTAAATGTCCTCATTGACCGCAATATTTGTTAGTGCGGAATATACTAAGAGGATATTGAACAGTTGTGTTTGAATAGCATATTGTTTGAGTGAAAGACGGAATAGCCCCCCGCCTTCCAGCAGAAAAAATGTAAATACTACTCAAACACAGCTGTACAATATTCTGTTTATTATTTGTACCATCATGTTTTAGGCTGGGGATTGTTTATTAAGTATAAACTTATCAATTATATATCAACAAACTTATGACGGGTTAGGTTTTCATCAAACGTAAGAATGTATATCGCTGACCAACAGCATGTCTGTTCTTCTCACGTGACTGTCATCTATCAGAGTTGTGGTCATCTGAATGGCCATTTTCTCCCTGAAGTTTTTCGCGATATTTCATGTAGAAAGAAATTAGATCGATCTCCATGGAGTTCACCTCTGCAGTGCACCATTCAATTGAATGGCAATTACAGTTACCAGTTACACGCAGTGGTCCGATTCTCCGAAGCCATGATGCAGATCACACAACACTGTCAACAGACAATCGATAATAAAGTTTTGTTTTATCGCTTTGATTTAAAGAGGTAATCCGATCCTCTATTGAATCAATCTATTGTTTTCAGATGTAAATTATTTGTCTTAATGCTAAATATGACTGAAAAAGCTTCATATTCTTATCTAAATCCTATGTACTGTTGTTGTTGTACAGCAGACGTCAGTACACAAGGAAGATGTAGATCCGACGACGTCATCGGCTTCCGTCGCATGCAGTTTTTATAACAAAAAGTGTTATTGAACTGCAGTGAATTCTGACATTCCTGAGTGAAGGAAATTCTTACTTTTCTCTTGTGTACAGGCACTGTTTGATATACTTTGTCCAACCCTTACAAGGGAAATTTCATTAAATTTTTTTATACCAAAACCATTTTGGAAACAGTTAGAAATAAACCACTTTGGCTCTGGTTTGAAACAATTTCACTACATCTATTCTCCAATATGTATTCAAATATACTATGATATGAGACCTCGCTTGGCATTTTGTTTTACGTGAATGTATTTTGTGTAATACATAAGTGGAAAGGAGATTTACCAGGAGCAAGTTCTCATTATCAACTACTTTATAGGCGTTTGGATCCCGCCAGTGTTTAGCTTGTATCATCGAATATTGTGTTTAAACTTTTCACATTGTATGACGGACTGCTTGCTTAGGGTTTTCACTCAGTCGTCCTATGCAGAAGAGTTACCAGATACCCCCCAATGGTCGGAGGTTTCGTCTGGGCAAAGAGTCCGGTTTCCTTCCCAACTAAACCTTGTAACGCGGCCTTTGAATTGAAATAGTCTTAAGTGTGGCCTAAGACATCAATCTGTTACGCTAGATTTGCGTCTACAATAAAGATATTGAACATTTTATGGCACATATATAAGCTGGGTTCTTTGGGGCGAGATCCTCTCTTAGCCACGTCATTTTCTGCCGGTCTATCATAAGTTCCAGGTCTAATACATATAAATTGGTTCCCATCAGACTAGATGTTTATAAAGAAGAAAGAGGCTTGACTCTTCTATGTCCTATACCAAGCTTGTGGATTTTTATCCAAGATATTACGCCCCACCCAAGTGAGATGTGTCAAGTCAGTGGTAGGTCCATCGAAAATTTTCAGACGCTCAGTGAAGTCATTTTTGTCTGACAGTGTGTTGATTTTGATTGATTGATTGGTGTATTCACCATAAGTAATAAGGCAAACAATGACAAACACAAAAACATAGTAAGGCGTGAATAAAGTCAATAGGACTTGTTCTATCCCAAAAAGACCTATACACATGTAAGACCTATACATAAATTAATATTTTATAATTTTTATAAAGATAGCAGGTAGTCTTTAAGTGCAAATTTAAACACCGAAATTGAAGGGGTTTTTTTTAAATTCTATTGGCAGTCTATTCCATTCTTGAGGCGCCTTTACCTTTAAGAAGTTTGTGGCAAGACTTGAATTATGAAACGGTATCGAAAAGTTGACTTCTTTTTTGATTTCTTGTCGGGTAGTTCTGAATTGAGGCCTGGGTCATAAAAAGGGAGCAGAAACCACAAGGTAGCAAATATGGTTGAAACATGGCTTCAAGAGTAAGGAGTATAGACAGGTATTGGGTCAATTTAGGTAGCGGCAAAATTTTCAAACGTAAAAACAGAGGCTATGTGTGCAAGTCGGCCAGACATACATGTAGTAATAATACGTATGGTTCGCTTCTGCAAAAGATATAGGGGTTTTGTGTTGCTTTTGAAGGTATTACCCCATAAAGGATTTGCTTAGGTCAGATATGGATTGATAAGCGAGTTATACAGTAGGACTAAAGTTTTTTTATTAACAGATTTTCTTAGATATTTTAAACCCCTATAAAACCCCTATATTTTGTGAAACTTTACTACATTTATGGAACTTCGGCGGTCAAGCTAGTGAATGGTGAGGTGTAGACGTGTTGTCAGTAGCTCCGTCTGATTTGACGTTTGAACAGTTATGTTAGTTCGCAACGTCGATATTGTATAATTTGAGTGAGTGAGTGATTTGGGTTTTACGTCCTGCTCAAGAGTATTTCAGTTATATGAAGACAATGTCTCCTTGTTGCAGGGCGGATTTGTACCGCTCTTTTTAAATTCTGCCTCACCGAGACGACTTGCCGAAGACAACCAGCAAGCCCCCTCACCCAGTCACAGTATACTGACACCGGACCAACCAGTCGCTGCTCTAACTCCTATTGCTGAGCGCCAAGCGAAGCAGCAGCAGCTACCACTGTTTAAGTCTTTGGTCTGACTCGACCCAGGCTTGAACCCGGATCTCCCAGGCCTGAAGCGGACGCTCTGCCGACTGAGCTATCGGGGCTGGTGGGAAGGCTTTTGAAAGACTTTTTTTTGGTAAGGATTTTGAGAGTTTTCTTCAGTTAAATTCTACACATTGACCAGCGTACTAAAAGCTTAGCGGTGGTGCAGTCTCCGTGATCTCCAGCTGGAGCTAGGCTTTGAGGCTTAAGCATTGTAATTGGTGCCTAGTGACACCAATTGTGTATTCCGCTGTTTTCATTGTTTTCATTTCCATAGCTAGTTGACTGTGAGGACTTTCATTTGGTATTTACAGCTGGGCTAGCAAGTCGTTGGTTGTAGAAACCCTTATTTGTTATCTTTCGTTTACAAAGAACATACACACATTTGCAAACAGCTTTCAGACAAGGGTTCATACCATTTGGAGGATTACAGTTTATTTTACACACTTTTGCAAACAGCTTTCAGACAAGGGTACATACAATTTGGGGTGTTACAGTTTATTTTACACACTTTTGCAAACAGCTTTCAGACAAGGGTACATACAATTTGGGGTGTTACAGTTTATTTTCCATGTTAATTTATTTCCTTTCTGGGAACTAGTCTGCAACAAATCGCGTTCAAACAGATTTCTATTTGTATTTATTTATTTATTTATTTATATTTTGTTTTCTTTTTCTCGTATCCCTCTTGTAAAGGCTTGGGTATTAGGCTCGAAATCGCCCTTTCCCCACTATTTGAGCAATGGCTGTGTTGTAATAACATTCAATGCCTGTCTGTACTTAGGTTTTAAGCCTAGTAGTAGTTAGGGCATAGTATAGTGTATATAAGTCAATTATGGATGATAAGGAAGAAGACAGCATGGAACTATCCCAGATAGTGACTGGTGGAAAGAGGGGTAGGACAAGATCTGAAAGTAGAGATAGAGAGCAGGCGAAAAATCAAAGTCCAATAGCAACTCCCAAGACAGGCAAACAAAAAGTATCAATGTTTTGATGTCATCAGTAGATGGCGTTCAAGTAGGTAAACTAAGCCCAAGTCAGTTTGGCTAAGCTCTATACTCTGCTGTAGGAAGCGAATAGGTAGTCAAAAAACTAAAGTCTCAAGAGTTGGGCATAACTTGTAACAGTCAAGGTCAAGTTAAATAATTACTCAAGGTTAACATTATCATGGGAGTCCATGTAACATGTAAGGTTGAAACCAAATCTAAGAGCAGAGAAGTTATTTATGGAATTGGAGAGGGGGTTATGGAACAGGAAATTTTAGACGGTCTTAAGAAAGTCAAGTGTGTTAGAGTGGAGAGTTTAAAAAAAGGTAAAGATAAAACACCGACTACGTGTATGCTTTTATATTTTGATTGTAAGAAAATTCCTGGTGAAGTGACGTTTGGATTTGAATTATTCAAGGCAAAGCCTTACATTCCTCCAGTAATTCGCTGTTTTCGATGTCAGCGACTTAATCACATAGCTTTTGAGTGTCGTAATAAACTCCGGTGCCGTCGTTGTAGTAATCATGAATATAAATATTGTCCGAACATAAACTCACCTAAATGTGTCAATTGTCAATTTTCCCACACCTCGTCATATCGAGGTTGCACAAAATTAAAGGAAGCTAATAGAGCTCAATTTATCAAAGTCACTGAAAAGGTGTCATTTGCCGAAGCCCTAAGTACACAGACAGAAAATGACGCATGTGCTCAAACCGAAGCTATTTCACCTATTTCATTAATCAATGTAATATCTTTCGTAACAGAAATTGTATTTCATGTTGGAAAGCTGACTATCACGAAGGACGCTGGCACAATTGAATACATAGCAAGACGTGCTGAGGATCTTTTTGGAAGTGGTGATATTAGAACAGACGAGTTTGTTAAAATAATGAATCAGGGAAACAACAAAATCGCTAATGTATAAGCTATCAGTGTTTCCGATTTTCCAATTAACAGAACCATTTATTCTTATTTTGACAATAATTCAACATAATATACAGTCATTGTACGCCCATGACCAAGAATTCAAACACTTTAATTCGAATTTAAAATCACCTAAGCCAGATATAATCTGTTTACAAGAAACATTCTTGAAACCAAAATATGACTTTACATACTCAGGGTATACAATCATCCGAAAAGACAGATTGACCGGTAGAGGCGGTGGTCTGGCGGTTTTTTTTTTTTTTTATCAAAAATGGATTTTCATTTGCTGAGATTGCACTACCACAATCCAAAGTGATAGAATATTAATGTGTTCGAGTGGCTAGACATGACAATAGGTCTTTTTTATCATAAATCAATACAACCGCTGTAAGAAACTAGAGGTTAGTGACTTCAACTCTCTATTAAATCAATGTAACCAAGGGTTTATTGTTATTTGTGGTGACTTTAACTCACACCACCCCATCTGGGGTAGTTTGTCTACAGATTGCAACGGTAATGGTGTGTCGAAGCTGATAGATGAAAATAGCCTGGTTATTTTAAATGATGGAGCTGGGACTCGTTTTAATATAGGCCTACACTCAGGTGAAACATCAGCTATTGATCGCAAAATATGTTCTCCTACTTTAGGATTCATAGCTTCGTGGTCGATTTGCCAAGACTCTGCATGTGGGAGTGACCATTTTCCTATTGTTTTTTCTTTTGGTTTCACTCCTCATAGTGATTATGTTGGTTCATTACCTCGCTGGAAAGTCAGTAAGGCGAACTGGGGTCAGTGTTGTGAGGAGAAAGCTGTTGATGGTCTTTGTAGTGATAATATAGAGGAATTTTACAAAAATGTTGTTAATAGTCTCAATGAGGCTGCTAGTATTTCTATCCCTCAAACTTCTGGCAAAAGGAAAAACAAAGCGCCTGTACCTTGGTGTAATGTTGAGTGCTCAGAAGCCGTGGCGTTACGCAAGAAAGCTAAAAACAGAGCGGAAAGATCACGCCTATATACAGACATAATTAAAGCTAAGGCACATGCTCAAAGAATTATCAAAAAGACACAAAAAGATTACTGGCGCTCATATTGTTCTAAAATTAACTGTAATACCCCTCTGAAAGAAGTATGGAAGCAGATTAGGGCTATTAACGGGGGAAAACTTCAAAATCGTTTCCAAATATTATATCAAACGGTCTGTCATATGTCACTAACAGAGATAAATGCGATGTCATAGCTGATAGTTTTGCCAATGTCTCTAGCACTAATAATTATGATTCGGAATTCATCCCACATAAAAAGCAGGTAGAGGAGTTATCAGTAACTTGGATATACCTGGGGATGAAATACCACTAAATGACGATTTATCATTGCTAGAACTTAAACAAGCTCTTAGCAATTGCAAAGATTCATCTCCTGGCGACGACGGTGTAGTCTATTCTATGGTTAAGGCACTCCCTACAAAATGTTTAAATGTAATTTTATCGCTTTATAACAGTATTTGGTCGAAGATGGTTATGCCTGCGGGTTGGAAAAGGACAATTGTCATTCCAGTTGCTACACCTCAAAAGGATCCAACCCTCGCAACGCCTTACAGACCGATAGCTTTGACGTCTGTTTTTTTGTAAGCTCATGAAACGAATGGTTAATTCAAGGCCCATTTGGTACCTTAATAGAAATAACATACTCTCTAATGTACAGAGTGGATTTAGGAAAAACAGGAGTACCAGTGACCATGTTGTGACTCTAGAAACGTCAATTAAAAGATCTCTATCTCGTAAAGAATGTAATTTAGCGGTGTTCCTTGGCATTGATTGATTAATTGATTGGTGTTTTACGCCGCGCTCAAGATTATTTCACTTATATGGCGGCGTTGCCAGTTTTACTGTGGGAGGAAACCAGACCTTCCGCTGGTAACTGGCAACCATCCCACATATGTCGTTCGAGTGAAAACCCAGTCAGAAAATTTTCCAATGTTTGGACTGAGTGGGATTCGAACCCGCGACCCATTGGTGGAAGGCCCCTTGACATTGAGAAGGCCTATGATACTAGCGGGCTGCTAGTCAAAATGAGAAATATTGGTATTGGGGCCGGATGTTCGGATGGGTTAGGGAATTTCTATCCAATCGCAAAATACAAGTACGTATAGGCACGTCTTTGTCACGATTAGTCGTTTTAAGAATGGTACGCCCCAGGGGTCGGCTATTTCACCTACATTATTCAATATTGCAATGGTAAACTGCTCCCTATATGCAGATGATTCCGCAATATGGTACAGTGGAAGAAATATTCACATGATCTAAATGCATATCCAGCAAGCAGTTAATGACGTCATTAGGTGGAGTAACATGCGGGGCTTTAGATTTTCCTCTACTAAGTCAGAAGCTGTATCTGACTTAGTTTACCAGACGACATGTACAGTTACAAAAACCTCTATGTTTAGATGATTCCAACATTAAAACATATAATCAGTTCAAATACCTCGGGGTTTTGTTTAATAAATATTTAACATTGTCAAAACACGTAGATATGGTCATCATCAAATCTCAAAAAGCACTAAATTTAATGAGAGCTGTGTCAGGTAGAACATGGGGCGCTGATAAACCCTGTTTATTACTTTTATATAGAGCTCTAGTTAGATCTAGGCTTGACTTTTGTTCGGAATCTTTCTCGTCAACATCACTATCAAATAAGAAAAGACTTGATTCTGTGCAGTGTGCTGGTCTTAGGATAATGCACTGGGACGTTGAAGACAACCCCTTTAAATGTGCTTCAAATCATGTGCAACGGATGGCCTTTAGAGTTAAGGGGATTGAGGCGTACTCTTAAATTTACACTTGTACTAAAATCATCTGTTAATAACGCAACATCTGTATATGATTCCGTGGAATCTGATTGCCTTGTTACCTATTAACAAATTTTCACTGATGGCTCAAAGTGCCCTGAAAGTGGAAGAGTCGGAGGAGCGTTTGTCATCCCAGAGTTAAAGCATAGCAAGAACTTCCGACTGACTGATGACGTGTCTGTTTTCTGTTCAGAGCTTGTGGCAATTTTCATGTGCCTCCATTTTTTGTTAGACTACAAACCAAACTTTGCTGTAATCTGCTCCGACTCCTTAAGTGCTTTACAAGCCCTGAGCGTCTTCAACTATAACAACTATCATCCTCTTGTTTTAGAAATAATACATTTGTATACCACTGTATTTAAGGAAGAAGTGAGCGTCACATTTACATGGGTACCTGCTCATGTAGGACTAAGAGGAAATGAGCTTGCGGATACCGCAGCCAAACAAGCTATTTTACATACTAGCAAATCCATCAGATTTCCATTTGCCGATATTTTACTTAAGGCTAAGCCATATTTTGTGAATCAGTGGCAGAAACAGTGGAATGATTCTGGCAAGGGAAGTTTTTATTTCCGTTTTAATCCTGGAATTTCATCACCAAAGCTCAATTTCCCCACTCGTCTAGCTGAGGTTATGTTCCACAGACTCAAGTCTGGTCATATTCCCCTAACATCTTACCTGTTCAGATTGCATCAGCTTGCACAGACTTGTGTGATGTCTGTAATATTCAGGAAACCTTAGGACATTTTTTGTTTAATTGCATCAAGTATGCTTATCAAAGAAATGATTTTTTCACCGATCTCATTGGTTTGGGTATTAATCAACCCAACATGGACAATGTTCTAGGTCCTTCTAAAAATACCAACAAAGTATATCAGGCTGTAGCTAGATATATTATAAATACACATAGATTTTAGTATAATTGTATATTTTTATGAATGTATATACATTGTATTTACGACAGTAGAATGCTCAAGTGACACCTGACTAACAAATATCGACCTTTCTGTCTATCTTTCCATTTCTCACCACCGTATATTTGCTTATCTGTAAATCGTATACGGGTGTAAGCTCAATTGTATTGCATGTTTTTACATCTTAAGAGGTTAAGTAGATCTCAAACGTACTGACATATACTCCTGTACAGAGAGATTCAATATATTGTGTTCAAACATCACAGTTTTCTTAATCGCTCAAGATAATAATTACTCACTAGTATGGCGTACATCATTCATACGAATGGACGCGCCAATAAGCTAAAACAACCAACCAACCAAATTTATGTGATCGACCCATGAAAGACGTTTATTTAGAACTATACCTAGAGATTTAATTTTGTCTACTACCTCAGTGGGGTTGTTACGTATAGAAAATCTGGAAACACGTCACATTTTCTATTTGGATGTACAAACAGTATTTTCGTTTTGACAACGTTTAGAGAAAGTCGAATAACTTCTAGCCATGTCGAGATTTTACCCAGTTCAGAGTTAACTGTATTCATTATTTGATGATCAGACTCAGATGAAAAACAAGCACTCGTGTCATCAGCGAATAATGTAAACATTAAAACAGAAGATGACTTAATGAAATCATTTATGTAAATTAAAAATAAAATAGGTCCCAGTATGGAGCCCTGGGGCACCCCGACCTTAATATCCTCGGAAAGAGAATGAACCCCGTCAACATACACTATTTGCTGGCGACCAGTTAAATAAGAAGTGAGCCATGTAGCAGACACATTTCTGAAGCCATAGTGTTTTAGCTTTTGTAGATAGGACTTAATACTTTTTAATGTAAAGCTTTCCTGGTAGCTCGCTGTTAATGATATATCATTCCGACGGTGACTGTAGGCAGCATGTCACTCTGCCTGCAAGCTTGAAATTTTAAGACTCACACCCACCTCACCCCCCTTTTTCTAGGGGCTTTTTATTTTATTTTTGTTTGAGGGGGGGGGGGGGGCTGGGGGGAAGGAATATGTCACATTACGTGACATATCCTTTCAGCACTTTCTTGCAACTGTCGTTATATGTACATGTAACATCAAATTATCATTATCTTACCAGTATATAGGTGGCTTAATATTGCATCATGTCTTCAGCGCCAGATTTAGTGGTATTGTTACTGCCAGTGTCATTAATAGTAGCACGAAGCTTTTGCCCACTGAGTTGTCTGTCTCAAAAGACAGCGCAACCGAACACTCGGCATTGGAAAAAATGTTAGAGAAGTCTCAAAATAAAACTTAAGAGACCATGGAAGCCATGATGAACTGTCAATTGGCCAACCTAGGCAAAAGAATAGAAAACCCTGAAACCTCATACGAAACTAGGGCTACTAAGAGGGGCCTTGCTTCGCAGAGTGAAATTCCCGCCAAAGTGTCACGTCAGGCCAAGCGTGAAGGTGAGGTCGACTGTCGCTCAAATGCCGACAGTTACGATGTCGAGGATGGCATTCAGTTGGACTATGATGCCACCGAGTTCAATTATGGTACAGAGGACAGTGACCATGATGGTTTTAACGAACTTGATCTTGAAATTCAAGATACTGAAGCGACGGGTTCGAAAATCAACAGCCGGATCAGCGAACTTGTAGATTTTAGACTTACAAAAGAGCTGTCTGCCAACCGGGTCAAATGTACAGTTGTACCGAGACATACGACTTAAAAAAGTCGGAACAATTTATCGTACATGGGCTGACGCCCCTGGTCAAACTAGCCAGTCTACTTCACGAGCAAAGGTTAAAGAAACCTGCTGATCACTCACCAAATAATGTTGAGGACATAACCAATTTAGCTGTGGATGCTATTTCATTAATCGGCCAGGCTGGCTACCAGCTGAATGTGAGGAGACGTGAGGCGATAAGACCAGATCTCCACCCAAGCTACAAAAAGTTGTGCTCACCTGATGTCCCAATAACAAATCAATTATTTGGGGATGATCTATCTCGCTATGCTGAGGACATTAAAAAGATGTATGCCTTGTCTAACAGTATGGGTTAAAAAAACTCGACATTCCCAACTCGTTACAACAACAACAACAACGCAAGGGGCAGGCAGTTCACAGGCTTTAGAGGCCAAAGAACTGGGAGTTGGAGAAAACCAACCAGAAAACAGCCCAGGCGGAAATGGGGAAACGAGAAGACAAATTAGTCCTCAAACCTGCCCCCCCCCCTGAGAAGAAAGCTATCTAACTTATGCTATGCCAATTGACATTCCGGCCATAAAATTTAGTGCCGGCACTATCTCAAATTGTATGTCTTTTTGGGAAACTGTAACTACTGATGTATGGGTGCAGGATATCATTCAAAATGGCTACTGCATTGAATTCCACCAAAAACGAGAACAAATTGATTTTGCTCGTAACACCACCATGAGCACCTCGGACCAATGCCTCATTAATGCAGAAATTTTAAATATGCAAGAGGAAGGTGTTATACAAACATGTAAACCCGAAATGGGCCAATTCATTTCCCCCATCTTCCCTAAAAGGAAGAAAGATGATACATGTCGTTTAATTTTAAACTTGAAAAGCTTAAACAAGTATGTTACTGAAAAACATTTCAAAATGGAAACCTTGCTAATTGCAATTAATTTTTTGTCAAAAGGCCGTTACATGGCATCCATTGATCTCAGGAAGGCCTATTACTCAATACCAATAAACAAAAATTATAGAAAATATTTGAGATTCAAATGGAAGGGTGAGCTATTCCAATATTGTGCTCTTCCGAATGGCCTATCCTCTGCACCGCGTGATTTTACGCGAGTCGTAAAAGTATTGTTTGCCAACCTTCGAGCTAGGGGACATGTATCCACAACTTACATAGACGACTCTCTTTTGATTGGTCGCTCCTTTGAAGAATGCATGGAGAATGTTGTATCCACAATTACCACTCTACAAAAAGCAGGCTTTTACATAAATTTAGAAAAGTCCCAACTACGGCCACAGATTAGATTGTGTAACTTTCCTAGGGTTTCAATTAAATTCAAAATTGATGACAACAACCTTGGGAAATGACAAAGCTCTTAAGGTAAATAAAACCATAGAAACGATGCTTAAGATACACAGACCTACTATTCGGGAGGTATTTAAGACAATTGGCGTCCTTGGAGCCACACGTCCAGCTATTAGAAATGCCAAACTTTTCTATAAGCAACTGGAAATAGATAAAAATCAAGCTTTTTCGGAAAACCCTGATTACAACTCCAATATGAGTTTGTCTAACAGATCCAAATTCGATCCCCAATACTGGCTAAAAAGCGAGCTGTCATTTGATCAGTGTACCATTGGCAATGTCCCGGTAGATTTATCCATAACTTCTGATGCATCCGGTATGGGATGGAGAGCCTGCCGTGGAGAAGAATCCACAAGGGGCCGGTGGTCCAAAGATAAGCAAAAACGCCATATTAATTACAGAGAGCTCATGGCAGCATTCTTGGGAATAAAATCATTTACAAAAGGCATGACTAAGAAATATGTTCGATTATATGTTGACAATACCACTGCTGTAAAATATTTAACTGAAATGGGTGGCTGTCATTCCCTAGTATGCAATGAATTAGCTAGATACATTTGGCTCTGGTGCAGGCATAGACAACTCTGGCTCAGTGTTGCTTTCATACCTGGAAGAGAAAACCAGCATGCAGACAAAAAATCTAGACACTTTGATGACAACAACGAATGGATGATAGATAAAGGATTTTTCCAAAAATAATAGATCATTTTGGTTGCCCGGATATCGACCTATTTGCGTCTAGATTAAATCATCAATTAACAAGACATGTTGCTTGGAATGCAGATCCAAATGCTGAGGGAATAGATGCTTTTAAAATAAGCTGGGGTAATACCTTTAATTATATATTTCCTCCTTTCAATCTAATCCCCAGAATTCTACAGAAGCTGAAAGAAGACCAAGGGGAGGCAATCCTAGTGGCACCAGACTGGCCAGACCAACCCTGGTACCCAGTGATAAGACAAATGTCCACGACTTCTATGAAGAAAACATTTGGCTAAATCCAGAAATACTAATTGGAAACAAATCTGTTTTTTATCAAACCTGGTTCAACAAAAATATATTCTTCATTCGTGACATTTTTGACTGTAATGGAAGGCTAATGTCATATGATATATTTTGTATTACCCATGGCTTTAGGCCAAATTATTTACACCACTTAAGTATATGTTCTTCCATAAGAAGATATATGCAGTTACGAAAGTTAAAATGCGTTAAGTTATGTAAAACCGACATGTTTTTACCTTTTAAATTGAAACTTTTGCTAAAATCGAAAAAAGGAAGTAGAGATTTCTACAATCTTGCAGTCGCCAACAACTGTGTGCCCACCAGCCAGTCAAAGTGGCTTGAACCTATCGTTCACGACTGGAAAGATATATATATAACATACCTTTTAACTCCAGTCGAAACACAAAGATTCAATGGTTTCAATACAGAATAAACCACAGAATTATTGCCACAAATGATTACCTTTATAGGATTAAAATCAAGACAAGCCCTCTATGTACCTTTTGTGTTGTAGAAAATGAAAATATTAGTCACTTATTTTTTGAGTGTCAACAAGTTAATGAGTTGTGGCAACAATTAGAAGAATGGATATTTGACTGTGTTGGATTCCGACTACATCTTTCTAAGGATGAGTGTATTTTTGGTAGACGTCTCTCTACAATGTACCACAGTCCAATAAACTTTATTTTAATGACTACTCGTTACTACATTTACAGATGTAGATGTAGAGAGGCAAATGTATCGTTATACGGTCTCAAATATTACCTAAAGGAAAACATAAATATTGAAAAGCACATTGCCTGGAAAAATGATAAGGCTAACGCCCTCGAGTATAAATGGGGATGCCTATTAGACATTGTCCAAGATATGTAATGTTTTTTTTGTATAAGGTAAATATTCATGTGATTACTAATTTTGTCAAACTGTGAACATTGTTTTTTTTTCAATATACTACTATATATGTTTGGGCACAAACCCAAGCTGCTGTAATTTGAAATAATGTGAAATAAAAAAATTAAAAAAAAATAAAAATAAAAATGTCCAAAGAACTACCTTTGTCCTTGACAAATGGGAAGCAACTTCGTCTTCCATACAACACGGAGATCCAACATCCCCTAGGCAGGCGGTTACAGCTAAAGGCCTTCTATGTGTCCGGCAAACTTTGTTGTCCAAAGGATTGGACCAAGCTACCATGTGACCCCCTTGGGGGCAATGTAAATACATTGTTGAAATTTTTGACAAAACTTTTCGAGGAAGGACTTCACTACAGTGCAATAAACACTGCCAGAGTCTGCAATTTCAGTAGTGGCCGAGATGGCCACAGGAAACCGAATAGGCTCTCATTTCTTAACAATTCGTTTTATGAAGGGCATTTTCAACCGTAGGCCCTCTTTACCTCGATACAAATCGATATGGAACACGGACATACTGCTTCACTTCCTTAGGAAGTGTTCCCCCGTGAAACAACTAAGCTTGCGGCTTTTAAGTTTCAAACTCATTACTATGATTGCTTTGCTTTCTGGACAAAGAATTTCTACTCTTCATGGTTTATTGCGAAGAGACATTTTGTGTGACAGATCCAAAGTTGTGATCAAAATTCAACTGCTGTTAAACAGACAGCTCTAAACAAACATCAAGACGACATAACGATGAAAGCCTTTGCGCCAGATAGGCGCCTATGTATTTGTACTGTAAAAAAGGAATACCTTAACAGAACCAAAGAGTTCTGTAATACAAACTCTCCTCTGTTTGTAAGTTTTTGCAAGCCACACAAGGCGGTTACGAAAGCTACTCTGGCAAGGTGGGTTAAAATATCTTTGCAGGCAGCTGGTATAGACACTAGTGTATATAAGCCTCACAGTGTGCGAGGGGCCAGTTCAACTGCAGCCTTAAGTAATAAACTGTCCATAGACTTGGTACTCAAGGCAGGTGGCTGGTCGAAACAATCAACTTTCGCTAAATAGTACAATAAGCCAGTTGATAACTCTGGCTCCTTTGGCCAGGCAGTCCTCAGATCTGCCCAAACTTAACACTGGTGTATCGAGATGGTATGAAAATAAAATAACCAATTTTGTTGAACACCTTGGTTCTGTCGCTTTGCAGTGTTGAAAGTCTCAGCGGATTTCCGGTAGTGTTGATATAAGGGAGAATTACAAAATTAAACGATACCTACCTGGAGGTTGAGGTTTGTTTGTAATTCTCCCGATTGTCAACACGAAGGGAATAAGCTGCCCTCCCCAGGCAAAATATAGCTAAAATGGTTACTTTGATCTCACACCCTGTGATTCGTGTTGACATTCTTCTGCATGCACTCCATTGTTGAAATATGACGTGTGTGTATGAAGCGTCATCTCAGCTTATTCCCTTCGTGTTGACAATCGGGAGAATTACAGTCAAACCTCAACCTCCAGGTAGGTATCGTTTAATTTTGTAATTTTATGTCATTGTTACAATTTGTAAACTTATTTTCAAAGTAGGTTTTCTTTGAGTTTTTAATCAAGTTATTGAGTTTGTTTCTAAATATGCGATAAGCGCATCGGTCAGCTGTGGATTTGGACTTGAGTTGTTTTCTGTAGAGGCGTTTTTTCGTGTATTGACTATAGTAGATCAGGGCTTACGTATTTTGGATTGGCGGACATTGGAATAAGTTGTAGGAAAACTGTTATCATAGGCTTCTGTAAAGTATTCAACGAAATTGTTAAGAGCTTCATGAATGTCATTACTATGAGTTATTTTTCTCCAGTCTACTGATGCTATTCTATCCTTAAATTGTTGAACATTTTGGGGGGATTTATTACGAAAAGTTTGACTGGACTGCTATCTGAATAGAAACTAAAAATGGGAAAGTGATCAGAAATTTCAGTAAGAGCAAAACCTGATGAATTACAACGGTCACTAAAATTAGAAAAAAATATTATCGATAAGAATAGCTGAGGAACTCGTCCCCCTTGTAGGTTTACAAATTTCAGGAAAAAAATATTTTGTCTTTAAAATTTAAAGGAATTCTTTACAAGAGTTTTGTTGATGAGATTTGAGCAAGTCTATATTATAGTCACCCATAAGAATATATTTGGTATTTGATGGGATTTGTTGTAAAAGAGACTGTAACTGAGCGTTAAAATTAACAACACATTTATTAGGAGGGCGATAATTTAGTCCTACCATGTACTTTATATTATTAAAGGTAATTTTCAAGAACAAATATTCAAATAACCCCTCTTGTAGTTGTGCCGGATTTGAACTGAATTAACTACATTGCTAACGTACATAGTAACTCCACCTCCTCGTTTCTTATTTCTACACATAGAAAATGCATTGGAGCCTCGGCTATCAAAAACACCTTCATTCATTTTATTAACCCAACTCTCTGAGAAGCTAATAACTGTGAAGTTGTAATCTATACCACTTAACAGCCCTAAAATTTCATCATAATGTTTGTTCAAACTGCACGCCTTTTTAAATGAAAACTAGAAAAATGGGTGAATCCCCTTTTGTTTAAGGTAACAAGATGATCTTTTAAAGCGATTTCTGAGAAATAATCCGATTGATGGTGGGACGAGACATCACCTTATAACAACTGAACAGACATCTGAAAATATCATTGCGTAACATTTAGGCCCTATCTGATAGTACATTAGGACATGTTGACATATACTGAGCAGCAAATCGAGAACGAGATATCTGGCAGTAGAAATCCAGGGGTCCAGCACGTGTAGCTCTTTCCCAGTAATAAACAACCTCCCTCTTGGGAACGAACTTTATGACCCTGTTGAAAATACTTGGCCATGGTTTCTCTTAGCTGTGTTTTCCTCTGGAATTAAATCTTCAGTAACGAAGATAGAAGCATTTTTTAGAATCTGTTTAGCAGTTATTAATACCTTACGACGTTGAGGCCTAAAGACAAATTTGACGATGATATGACGCGGGGTTCCTTCACTTTTTTGCCGATCCGATGTGCATTTTCAACTTGGACATTTTGTAATTTGACGTAGTACACAAGTAGTGTTATTCCGAAAAACGAAAACTTCATATTGACTCAATATTTCGACTTTTATTCAGTCATCATCAGGAGTATTATTGAGTCAATATGAAGTTTTCGTTTTTCGGAATAACACTACTTGTGTACTACGTTAAACTAATCAGTGGAACTAATGGATTTTGTAATTTGAAGTCATTAGTTATCAGATCGGTCTCAGTTTTTATGCAGCCTTCTCCCATATTCTCAGCTTTGTTGATGGGAACTAACTCCTTTTACTGCGGGTTTCTACTATCCAAGTGGATTACTCCCCCTTGAATAAAACCGCTGAAAGCAAAGAAAGCATCTGATGTCTTTATACAAATATAATACTTGTCAAAGAGATCAAAGTTGAGAAATAGTCGATCTTCTCTCCTGCGTTTGAATTACAAATATACGAGAAACAGTATTTGGTTATAGTTTTAATTTAAAAGAAAAGAAACCCCACAGAGTGACCGAAGTTAACCATAAATATCTGGTACAGCACTGAGTTCCATACCAGTTAAGAAGAGACATTTCGACCCTTAGAGAGATTTACCGCATTTGAAGACAGCATATGAATCATACGGATGGCATCATTCGCGCGTCTACAAAATGCACGCCAGAAATATAAAGGCTGACAATCGTGTGCTTTACTGTGGCGATATGTATATCTGAGTATTTGTATGCTCATAATATTAAGTATTTCAGCTACTTAATGGATAAAACTAAGCTTGTCAATAAACAGTGTAGTGTGAAATGGGTCATGAATAGCAGAATCAATTCTAAACACACTTTAACGATGGAATATCGCAAATTTTGATGTAGCGCTAATATATTTAAAATGCAGAATAGACGCCAATGCAGACCTTTCCATGTGGCGGATTCAAAGCCAGTTGTGACTGAAGAAAGACGGGTGACTGTAACTTACACTTTTATTTGCATTATTAAACAGAGTAATGTATTGTTAAGCAAGTGTTTTACAAACAGTGGAAAAAAAAATTCATAATGACATACTGACAGTTCCAAGATAGAAAACTGGTATCTGAGAACTCACAAAAGTCAGAAATTCCAGAGCCATCCCACTTATACTCATTACCATAAATTTGCATAGCTATAGAAACTTGACATACTTAAGCTACGAGATTATTTCTTTGACTTCGGTTGAAATTCAGGTAAACTTAACCCGACTGTAAACAGCCGTGGGGTGAGAAAAACATATCACAACAAACAATAACCTTTGAGAAGGATCTGTAGAAGTTACATGAAACACAAAAGATTTACAAAAACAACCAAATCATCAAAATGGACGAGGGGTAATCCTACACCCAAAACACGTGATAATAATCACTTGTGACTTTTAGGGCTGTCCATTGCCTCTACGTGCCTACCGGTCTTTTTTCGACAACACATTTTCCAATATTTTCCAATATGACTGCAAAGAACACGATCTATTCAACTTCGTATGAACATCTCTATTGGTTTTTAGCCTGATTGAATGTTATATATTCTTTCCTTTATCAGGTCGTTATCTGCCTTGGTCGTTTATCCGCCTTCGTCCTTTTTTGGTCGTTATCTATCTCGCGTTATCCACCCTGGTCGTTATCAGTCTGAGTTTTATGTCTGCCTTGGTCGTTATCAACCCTGGTTTTCATCTGACTTGGTCGCTCTCTACCATGGTCGTTATACACCTTGGTCAATACCCGTCTTGGTCGTTGTCAGTTTTGGTCGTTATCGGCCTTTGTGTCGATATCTACCTTAGTCGTTAGCAACCTTGGCTGTTATACACGATGGTCGTTATACACCTTGGTCAATACCCGTCTTGGTCGTTATCCATCTGAGTCGTTATCCATCTTTGTCGTTATCTATCTGGGTCGTTATCCATCGGGATCGATATCTGCCTTAGTTTTTATCTGCCTTGGTCTGTATCTACCATGGTGGTTATCCACCGTGACTGATACCTGTCTTGGTCGTTATCGGCCTTGGTGTCGATATCTACCTTAGTTGTTAGCAGCCTTGGCTGTTATACGCCTTAGTCTTTATCTACCTTGGTAGTTATCGGTCTTCGTCTCGTTATCCCGCATGGGTATTATCTGATTTTGTCGTTATCCACCTTAGTCGTTATGCGCCTTGGGCGTTATGTGCCTTGCTTTCAATCTGCCCTTTGCTTTATCAGCCTTGGGCGTTATGTGCCTTGCTCTCAATCTGCCCTTTGCTTTATCAGCCTTGGGCGTTTTGTGCCTTGCTCGCCATCTGCCCTTTGCTTTATCAGCCTTGGGCGTTATGTGCCTTGCTCTCAATCTGCCCTTTGCTTTATCAGCCTTGGGCGTTATGTGCCTTGCTCTCAATCTGCCCTTTGCTTTATCAGCCTTGGGCGTTATGTGCCTTGCTCTCAATCTGCCATTTGCTTTATCAGCCTTGGGCGTTATGTGCTTTGCTCGCCATCTGCCCTTTCCTTTATCCGTCTTGGGCGTTATGTGCCTTAAATAACGCAATTTGAATGACTTGATCTCAACTACTTTGTAGCTTGACCGAGTTTCACACTAATTCATTCAAAAATCTGTATTGTTTGACAAAATTGCTGTAAAACGAGATCTTTATCCTGGGCGTTGGAGGATGTGTTTCGTTAAGATGACTATTTTGATGCTTTGTTGTTTTTTTGTTGAGAACGATTTACCATCTCCCACGGCTCGCATTCTATCATTTATCTCTCTGTATCCCTTGTGCGTTTTGATTTTACCTAATTTTACCTAATATTTGGCGTTATGCCAACGACTTCGAAAGTGTCCAGAGATTTCCTATTCTACATCTCGCTATGTATTGGTTATTCCTATTTGACTATGATCTGCCAGAAGCTGTTAGAGAAAATGGAATATTTGTAGTATTGGATTGGATCGAATGTTTAAATATGCGGGTTTAGGTGTCCGTCAGGGATTGAAGCATTAATGCATCTTTTAGAGCGTGTCTCAAATGGCGGGTTATATTTGGCTTTCTTCTGTTCTCTGGAACAGAGGCAGACCAATTAGCTGTGCGGACCAGAAGCATTGTTTGAAATACATTTCTCCCGCGGCTCACAAGTTGTATAGAATATGTGTCATTGAAGACGGTGTGGATACCGATGACCTATTCTGATGACGGGTTAACAACGCCTATTTCCAGTCTGACCAAGTCGATGGAATGTCAACGAGAGTTAGCCTTACTTCCATTGCCTTCAGATGCAATTACTGTCACCGAAACACTGTCAAATGGGATGGCAGATGATGAACACCGGGTCTGATGCTGAAGCTGTTAGAGAAGCCAACTAGGCTGTAGGCAGTTAGTCAAGCTGCACACAGGTCAGTCCAGAAGAATTGGAGTTTTTCAGCTGCTGTAGAAAAAGTCAGTTACACTAAGGATTGAATACGGACTTACGTCTGAGTTAAAAGGAAGCCTTAAGATGCTGTGCTTGTGGAGTACAGTAAGAACCGTTGGGGTCACGTTTGTTTTATGGTCATTTTCGTTATGGGCATGGCCAAATATTGAAGTAAATGCTTTGCTTTCGGCTCCGCATGGCGAAGGGAGTAATGGAAAAGCAGTGCGGAGCGGTCTGTCGGATCATAAATACCCTCCACGCTTATCATTCCAAGCCAGAAATCGCGCATTAAAAAGTCGATGGCAGAGGCATATCGGTGAGTACAGATTATTGTATGCCCATTTCACTTTGCATGATGAAACACGCTACACAAAAAAATAAATGATTCCAGATTTGTTCTATTCATTTCAAAGGATAACTCTATAGAGATTGTTCAAAAGGCAATTAAAGTACAATAAAAAGACTAGTGTTATTTGTATTTAACAAACATAAAATATATCTATTGCATTTAGATAATAAATTCGCAGATTGAATTTTAGGGAGAATTTTGTTAAAAATAATAAAACATGTAGCGACATTTTCAGTCATGTCAGTAAGGAAGTAACTATGTTTTCAGACGTACGCTTTTATAAAATGAATACAGGGATATTCGACAAATCAGAAAGCTGAACAATTCAGCTAAAATGCTTAGATAATATAGTTAATATTTGTATAATAAACATCATCATAATATACCATCAATACAATCGCAATCAGAGTGTTCCCAGGTCATGTGATTTACATATTGGCTAATACACATGGAGATCTGAGGAACTCAATTATCTCTCCGCTGATTAGGGAATCGAAAGGACCGGTTAATGTAATGATACGTGGGCACGAAATCCCAGAGCCGTTTACACACTAAGGTGGACATCAATCCTTTTATACTTGAAAAGTTATAACTGAATTAGAAGCGTAAAATACACCGAATTTCCTCTGTCCATGACTAGCTGTCACATAAAATATCAAAGATATAAAAAATCTTTAACTTTAACCTTTAAATGTTTGCAATTGTTTTTCAATTTTATTTGTTTAAAACAAGCGTATGACGTTTCTGCCAATTATCCAACATAACTTTAACTTTAAATTGTACACTTTTTTATTTGGTAAATAACCAATCAATCCACTTATCAACTGACCATTAAGTTCAATTCGTAAATTCGACCAGTTTGGAACTTAAGTGTGTCTTACATGGAAACCGGTACACAACTCAGAAACCTTTTGACCGTTTTCACCCATATGAGTGCCACAGCTGAGCCCCTTCAGTTGTTTGTAGAGAGGGTCATATGATGGATGGAATTGTCTAACGTGTCTACTTGGTGATCAATTATTAATACAACTCCTCCAGACAGATCCAGAAACCACTTCTCTCGAGATGACCAAAGTTAATGGCATGCCCGAAACATCATATTTTGATATTTCAAACTGACGAATGTCGGAAAAAATTTAACTTTTATAAGCTGGCGCGATAGATGTTTTACAAAATCATGTGCATTGTATGTGACACGAGAGTCACTCGTAACTTGCTTGAGATGATTGTTAAAGTGGCATGAGCTGCCAAAATTTACACTTTTTTCATAATTTCTGATCGTCACGACGGTAAGAGGTTTCGAAAAACTAAATGATCGGCGTTGGAATGAAGAAAATCCATACAGTGTGTGGCCTGTACGAACCGAAAACGTGTTCGAAAAGTAAACAAAATTTAAATAACCGGGACGACCATTCATTCATTCTAAGCCAAAGTTAGTTCAAAACAATACTATATCGTACATTTTCGAGACTGGAAGCACTAAAAAGCTTCTGAATTATACGTCTTGAGAAAAATAGCCAATAATTTCAACATTCTGTTTTTACGTCAAAATATCAACATTTTGACAGCTCATGCCACTTTAACAAAGTCTAATTTCTTGTTTTAATACTAATTTAATACCTTATATATTGTAATGCGATAGAAAAGATTCTGTTTTTATAAGTGACATGACAGACTAAACATTTTACGATAAACCATGGTACTGTAAAACACTGCTTACCGTGTGTGTTGCTTTGGCACTTCGTGGTCTTAAACCATGGTATTGTGAACCATGCTTACCATGTGTTTTTGCTTTATCAATTCGCGGTCATAGAATTTCGAACCGTTTTGTAAACTTCGTGTAAAATCGTATGCTCTTCTCTGGTATGCTAGCGGAATAATTTGTGTCTCAACCTCCAATTTTTGGGGTTTTTAGTCACCACGGTTCTGGAAAGTGTTTATTCTTCCAGAAATGTTATGAATTCGCTTAGTTTCATTTATGCATCTTCTACAAATTCGATGGGGCCCAGTTTAGTTTATGTTTCTTCCACCAATTCTTTGGAAGGCGCCCAGTTTAGTTTATGTTTCTTCCACCAATTCTTTGGAAGGTGTCCAGTTTAGTTTATGTTTCTTCTGCCAATGCTTTGGAAGGCGCCCAGTTTAGTTTTTGTTTCTTCCACCAATTCTTTGGAAGGCGTCCAGTTTAGTTTATATTTCTACCACCAATTCCTTGGAAGGCAGACAGCTTAATTTGATTTTAATCGTTTCTTCCTCAAAGTATTTCCTTTATTGGCCCCGACAAGGCCAAGAGTAAATGATTTGACAATGTAAGTTAAATGCAAATCTAGAAAGGACTATCTCGTTGTTGTGAAATGCCTATGTTGAAGAGACTGGGCCAAAATATCTTCTATTTTTCCGTAATTTTGTCTGATCAGGGCAAATTTTCAAAGATCATTTCGGCAGATTAGGTAAAATTGAAACTGGACAACGTTTGTTTAAAGTGACATGAACTGCCAAAATTCACAGTTTTTCTAAAATCTGATCGTCAAACGAATAACAGGCGTTGAAGTGTTAAAAAAATGCATGATTGACGTTGGAATAAGATTGATTGCTTGCTTGAGGTTTTATGCAGCACTCAAGATTTTTCCCTCATGGGGCTTCGTTGCCTGATTTAGTGCTGGAGGAAACCCTTGACCTGGTAACTGTTCAGCCCATGTGTTGGAATAAGGAAATTCCATACAGGTTTAACGTAAACATTACATCACATTTCATTTAACCGGCAATATACTCTTAATTTGAAGAAAGCCTTAGATTATTTTTGTTAAAGACGTTTTGAGAAGGACGAATAATGACTTCGAGTTTACCAAAGGATAAAGCTACAGAATTAGCCCTATAGTATCCAATCTGTATGCTTTTGCAGGATAACGACGAGCAACTAAACCCCTATTTCGCCTGGTCGTAAAAATCAGATAGTTCAAAGCTTTATGCGAAAAATTCTTTAAATGATCCGAAACCTGTTTGATTGACAGGTAAATATTATTTTTAAATTTAAATTGAATGTATTTTAGCTAAAGTATTCACTTTAAGTTAATTTGAATTATACATTTTTCAAAATAGATGCACTTTAAACATTCTAATTTGTACTAATTTTACAGCCCATCCCAGTTTAAGATTAAAATACAAAACATCGCCATAGTCAGGAAGGGTTTTTCGAACCCTCGTTAATACATAAGGACCATGCACTGGTTGCAAAATATATAACGTTTATCTCTATGGAGTTTAGTTTTATGAAAATAAAATGTGTTTTACAAAATGCCTTCAGAGTGTCCCTTGTTAAATGCTTGCCGTTGGCATTTTTAATTGCTTATCATAATTTCGGCCTTACAATTTGAAATTATTTATCGCCTCAAAAAACGAACGTCGCCGACACTTGGAGGTTTTCTTTTTTCTTTGGTTTAGCTTGACATTATACTGATTGATGGAAGGCCAATACTTCAACAGACTTTATAATCTGTCTGTGCAAGAACACAGTGGACGGTTGCGCAAAGGTGTATCAAGCTTAAATCTGATTTTTCTAGGAAACCTCACAATCGCATTCCTTCGTGACGCGACGAAGCTTAATACAGCTTTGTGCAACCGGCAGGCACTAAAGTAAGAATATTTGTATATTTTGTAATAATCTAATGTGAAACCAATTCGGATACATTTGTTATTCAGACATACCTTATGCAGTAATCTTTGTATAAAGCTTGCCTTTAGATATACTTTACGTAACGGTGCGAGATTAGATTACCGCCAGGCTTTTGCTGTATGGCGAAAGTAAATTATAACTGCAATATACCCGCCAAGGCCCATAGTTCGCGTAACAACACACAAGTCTAGCAGGGTACTATGGCAAGAGGCGTTTAAGCTTTAGTAGGAAAGACATTACTGTCTCTCATTTGTCATGTGATAGTTTCCAGTCATCCTTTTTCTAATGCTTGGTTATGAGGTATCCGTGCCGTTTATAACAACGTTATCTCATAGCTGAGAGATCTGTGCCTTGAGATTTTCCAATAACGGCTGTATGACGTGTCGAACGAAGCCTAGTTTTCAGGCTGCCAGAATGTGTGCCTTGTACCCAGTCGTGTTCAACAAAATCGATTTGATGACAGCCGCCAAGAAATCTTAACACTCTATTTACCATTGGCGGTATATGACAATGGTTTCCGTAGCCTATCAAAATGACAGCTTTATCAATAATATATAAACCCCTGGGGCTAAAATCAGAGCTTTAAATCAGCTATGTTTAAGGAAACCCTTATTAGAAATGCCTTTATCAACTCCGTATACAAAAATGTATGAAACGTTAAGAAGTGCGTCTCCGACGATGGACAATTTATAATGTTGTTTACGCGGTATCCTTCTATATTACACAAAATCCGTTTCATCACCTGAAGATGTTGTTATGGAATTCAGAAAATCCACGTTGTTATCCAAATTAATACCTTTTAGAAAATTGTTTAAACACTAAAGGCTTGCCATTTTGTAATAACTGCAATAGCAAAGAGAGACCGTCGCCAAAAGACACATTAGACAAGTGGTATGCAGCGTGTTAAAGTTACACGTAATGTGAATTATATTTGAAAAATTCAATGGCGCCATGGCTTAGATACAAATGTAAGTTAAAGGGACAATATGAGCTATGAAATAAAAACAGTTTTTTCTCTCATGATTTTTATCAGTTAATATTTTAATAACGTAACGAATTCTTTGTTTTCTTTATTTTGGAGTTGTATTCAGTATTAATTTTAACTCACAGACAAACATCTCTAGTCTATTGACATCAATTGGCAATATCCCAATACATTATACAGCAATGCAGCTGATGCCAAACAATTCAATTTGATTGGCTGATTCTTGACTTGACCCACATTTCGACTTGGAATCTGTCGTATGGACAACGATTAATATAGCATGATGGTCATCTTCATTAATCTAACGCCAATCTGTCAAACCACTGTATTGGCCAATCAAGTGTGAATTAATCGCCAAGAACAATTAGAGTTTATCGTCAAAATAAGAACAACTAAAGAAAATAAATAAATGGGACCTTTTTCCTTAAATAGACATAAATAAACAAGCTACAGGAGTGAATTTTCATGGACTATTTTCGGCTTTTTGGTTTCCATTTAAGCTGTTGACTCGCTATATTAAATGTTTGCTCGAAAATCAAAAATGGTTAATGAAATGGTTTGAAAGTATTTATACATACGTTGTTGTTTGCCCGTTACATCCCGCTGTGTTTTATCGTAAAGTAGGTTACCCAATATTACGACTATTTTTCGAAATTTATTTACTGCGGGAAATACATCACCTTTGAGCCACACAATTGTATGAATAGCTCAGGTTGGGGTTTTCATCCGGATGTTAAGTTATTATTTTATTACTTATATTTATAGTATTGTACTAAATTGTTCAGCTGGAACTGATCCTTTATGGTCTAAAGTTTACGTAGACGTAACTTGACGTAACTTATCTCCATGGTTATTTTAGACAAGAAGATTTTCCCTGTGCCGGTGTGTTTTAGTATTTTAGTGTTTAGTATCAGATACATGAGTTGAAGTGCGAGTGTTCTCTTTACGGGATTCACCTCTTACACGTAATGTCCCTAGAATGGATTTCGAAGAAACAAATAATCAACGGTGTATTTCTCAAGTCGTACAATTCAGAAGCATTTTAGTGTTTCTAGTCTCGAAAATGTACGATAAAGTATTGTTTTGAACTAACTTTGGCTTAGAATGAATGAATGGTCGTCCCGGTTATTTAAATTCTGTTTGCTTTTCGAACACGTTTTCGGTTCGTACAGGCCACATACTGTATGGATTTTCCTCATTCCAACACCAATCAATTAGTTTTTTGATGGCCTTCAAAGCTTACTGTCGCGACGATCAGAAATTATGAAAAAAGTGTGAATATCGGCAGCTCATGCCACTTTAAAGAGTTAATATTAAGCCTTTGGCCATATGCTAAAAACATATCAATTGCCAGAACTAAACAGTAAGCTTTTCTCTTTGTACGTAAATAAAAGCATCCAGAAGTGTTGAGCGAAAGAGATCCCGTACATCTACAGTTGTTACAAAGCCAAGGCGGAACACTTTATGTTACAAGTGTACCGATTCTGTACCGATTGTGTATTATTAGAGGTATGCTTTTGGGTATCTCTGTTGACCCTGTATATGATGGTTCTATTCAGTGCCTTCTATTCCTGGTAATTTACTTTGTACAACAAAGAATATTCCTTAGCCTATCTTGCTTTATAATTGTTTCATAACTGATTTCGAAAATCCAAACTACGGTCACCTTTTTGTTTAACCATTTTGTGATTTTTTTTAATTCTTATTGGTCATCATGTGGGGAAAGTAAACAGCAGTCCCTAATAGAAAAAATACCATGGTAAAAATCATAGTGTTTTGTAACAGTAAAACCATGGTTTACCATACTATTTAAATTTGGTATTTTGTATGGTAAATCATCTTATTTAGAAACAGTGATAATTACCAAGGAACGATGTGTGGTAAACCATGGTATTGTATTGTAAACCATGGTGTTTGGAACATGGACCATGGTGTTTTTAAAAGGGGTATTACTTTTTGATAAATACGATAGATTGCGTCTTTTTGTTATGAGGAATGAGTTCCTTGAGATTTAGCTCGACGCCCTTGAGATTAAGCTCATATTTTGTTATAAATAAGTGTGTTATTCATAAAATTAATGTTAATGCGTTATACCAATTTTCAACTGGTTCTGGAAGTGCATTATTGGAGCTGCATTGGAGGTGGAATTAGTATCTTGACTGGGAGTGTGGTATTCACTGATCATTTTGAATAGGTCGCAAAAAATGAAATAAAGTATGTAATAAATGTAAAAAAGCTTTTAAATTGTTTACGTGAAGCCAGAGCTAAGGCAAGTTTTAACTTTAACCACGCCTCACTCGCCTATTGACATAGCGTCAATATCCCAATATATTTGTCAGGAAACCAGCTGATGTGAGATAGTCCAATATGAAATATGGGTTTCTAACTTCTCACGTTTCGGCTTGAAATGTGTGGATTGGATATGTTAAATCCAGGCCTATTTGATTCCCTGACATCGACTGGCTTCCATTTAAATGTATTCAAGACAATATACGATTGAGACGTTGCTATCACTGAAAATATGCTATTTGTGTGAGAAAATCATATATATAAGTGGAAAATTCCAGGGTTGTCCCACATTTCAGCTTGGGATGTATATATCGGAGCAATACGCGGCAATTGTGACAGCCAATCAGATATAATGACATAATATTGTCATCGCCGTTAAGCAATATAAGGCAATTGTGACAGCCAATCAGATATAATGACATAATATTGTCATCGCCGTTAAGCGATATAAGGCTATTGTGACAATCAAACAAATGACGATTAACCACTTAGATCTGCTGGAGATTCTGTCACAAGTTTGCCGTACATTCAATACTCAAATTTCTGTTGGCCTTTCTGCATCATTTATCCTGTGATACAAATATCTGGTCTTCACTTCTGAAGAACCAATTTTCGCTTTTCTTTGATTGTGTGTTAGATTACACATGGGCTGAACCCCAGGTGGTGTCACAGTTGAGCGCTAATATCCGTCGACTACATTTAGAAGTAACATTAAAAGCGGCTATTCTGCATAAGATAGTTTTATAATGGCGAAAGGTCTCTAAGTAGACCCCAGAGTTTCAAATAAATCTGTCAACTGGAAGACCATCATTAAACCACTCAGACTAAGGTATATTAGACCAAACCACACTTAAAATATTTTCAGAGCCGTCATGTCATGTTGAATTTTTTTAAAATTAGCTTACATTATGTATGGTGGTTGTGATGTTTCTCCCGACATATGTTTGAGGAACATACTGTATTTGTGCTGTTCGCCATCTGTCGTCTGGAACTTTCCTTGTCAGATGAAGTCCATTTCATTTTACTGTTTGGAATCCTTTTATTGGCAAAACATGATACCTAAGCATCGTGTTTTACCAACTGTATCTCCTTTTGTGAGTCACTGTATCACGCACACATGAGGGGTTTCTGTTTCATAATAAAATGTTAACCTTAGCACTGTCCTTACGGAGCACCGTGTGTTGCTATCTTTACTACTAATGTGACGGTTAATATGTCCCCACAGAAAATACTGATTTTTGCGATCCTATTTGGTATAGTTAGGCCTGACCGAAAAGCAATTTGCCTATATTTGAAATATTTCGTACATAGTAATGCTATTGATAAAAACTGCAAAAATGAAACAGAGGTATGACCTTTCAAACGAATGGACGCGCCAAAAAGCTAAAACAACCAACCAACCAAACGGAGGTTGTAAAAAGTTAGCAAATGGGTTGCATGATATAAAACCTCTGAGGATAAAATAACATTAACTGTGGTTTGATAGAGAAAACCGGATTAGGCTGAAGACCAGGGACAATGTTCATCTTTAAGACCTGTCAAAAGCAGGGAACGTGGTTCCTTTTACACGATCGATATTCTACCGCTTGTCTAAACTGTAACTGCAAGGTCTACAGAACAAAACAATAAGCCGTCATCAATACGAACAGACTCTCATGGGATAACTGTGAAGAGTTGGCGAGAGTTCGATCCATACAAATTCTATTATCTCTACAGAAAAATCTTAACTGTAACAATTCCAAAATGTTCTTCTGGCCATTGGTTTAAGAATATCAAAAAATATCACTGACTCAGCAGAGATCGTGTTTTACGTCACCACTCTTAGAGCACACACACAACGGAGGTCGTGATTTACGTCATATGTCGCTGAGCTTTCGGAGCCATCGTAGGGCGGTTAATATAGCATTGAAATTTGTATGTAATGGGCCCAAAATTTAGTTTTCTCTTTGAACAGACTTGTCTTGTACGTGTTCTATAAGACATTTAACGCAAACTGAAAAAATATTGTCCAAGGTTGTTCGTTACACCTTACGGTCAGGATGTTTATGAAAAAAATAAGATGGAAGTGTTCCTACCTGCTAACGATGCCAGATAAAGCTGAGGTGATACTAACTAATTGCCTTTATATTTAGCTAAATGTATGGGATTCCAACTAAACGGAATAAATAATAAAACCAATTTGCCAATCACCAACGGAGCAGATAATTAATTTGGAAATTTTACCCATTCAATCCCATCGCGTCAGAGACTTATTGTTTGGAAATATTAACTAAGTGAACGTTTAATTTCATATAAAAGACCCAAGGCTGTGTTATTATTTAATTGTAGTGCGTGTTGCAATCTCATTGGCCAATATATTTAGTCACATGGCAGTTGGTAACTTCTTATATTGGCTGGGTTATCAATGTACGATTCTGTCTGAAATGCTATCGTTTACCTTATTGTAAACATGGTGTCTGTTAAATTGTGGAATGAGGCAAAGAACGAGAGAGGTGACTTAAGCAAAAACTTTTCGATATAATGACATATATTGACTTTCCTTCCAGTTGAATTGGCTTTGAAATAAAAAACAACATTAACAAAGAAAGTAATCAGTACGAAAGGAAGATGTAGGCTAAAAACGTACAAAATAGCCGGGGTCGTTGTGTTCAGTTTTAGGGATTTGGCGAATTATAATACAGCTTAAACGTACATGTCAAAGACTGGTGGCAGCTCCTAGTTTGTATTGCTACTTCGGTTTCAACGAAATTTTCCCTATATTTGGGGGCCTCCGTGGCTCAGTAGGTAGAGTGTTGGACGCTCAATCAGAACAGCCTACATGTAGCTTCCTCCAATGGGTCGCGGGTTCGAATCCCATTCTGTCCAAAAACAAATTGGAAAATTTTCCGACTGGCCTTTCACTCGAACGACCTATGTGGGATGGTTGCTAGTTACCACCGACATAGAGCCCGGTTTCCTCCCACAATAAAACTGGAAACGCCGCCATATAAGTGCAATATTCTTGAGCGCAGCATAAACCACGAAACAATCAATCAATTCCTATATCTGATAGCTCGTGCAACTTAAATCTTGCGAATACAATACGGTAGTAAGGAGAACCCATGAAAAATCTGATGCCCGTATTGAGGTGAGGGGGATTGGGCTCTCAACTGTTCATAGTAATAATCTGTCTATTGAGTGAGAGGCTTAGTCTTTCATCTTTGGAAAAACATCTCAATCCGGGCTCCGATTGTCTGGAAATCTCGTGACTTGATATCGGATATGTGCTTTTGAAGGATGCTGGAAGACGAAAATGAGTTTTTTAAATCCACTTTTCTGTGAAAAAAGGACAACAAAACAGAAATTCAGCTCACGTCACGAACAAATTGTGTGGTTTGTTTTGAAGAATCGATATTCAGCTGCTACTGCAATACTGTATTAGAACGTTCAACTAAACAAACACACCAACTAAACAGTTGCCCTCATCCTTAAATATGCTACTAAAATACATTTAATTGAGTGTTTGCCTGCAGCATAAGCATGTACTATATATTTTAGACAAACGCTGCCTATGTTATTAAGATCAGCACTTCGTCCAACCATCGACTTAAAGGTCAGTAGGTTTATTAAGGATGAGGTAGATGGGATCCACGCAATTTAAATCTGACGTGATACTGATTAAGGCCCTCTATCTTTGGCCAAACGGAATATACGCTCTGGTTCTAAAGGTGAAGATAATTAATTTGCTAGGAAATCGGCGCTTAAGGCTCATTTAATTTCACCACGTTACAAATTGCCATGGGTAGTGATTATTCTGAAATTCGGACTACGTGAAACTAGTCGATGACCTGCTCTGTCACCTTTACTAACACAAACTGCATACCTATTGGTCGTAAATTGCGATTGTCAAGGGACGTTTAGCGCTTGAAGTAGTACCATTGAACAATTTAAGGATTGACCTTGAAATTAAAGAAATATTGGTAAAGCCAGTAATCCGTACTGATGAGTGCTAATAGCATGAGTGCATTTTAGGGTTTCTTACTTAAAGTGGCATGAGCTGCCAAAATGTTGATATTTTGACGTAAAACAGAATGTTAAAATTATCCGCTATTTTTCTCAAGAGGTATAATTCAGAAGCTTTTTAGAGCTTCTAGTCTCGAGAATGTACTGTGAAGTATTGTTTTGAACTAACTTTGGCTTAGAATGAATGAATGGTCGTCCCGGATATTTAAATTTTGTTTACTTTTCGAACAAAATTCTGGTTCGTACAGGTCACATATTGTATAGATTTTCCTCATTCCAACACTAATCATTTAGTTTTTCGATGGCCTTCAAAGCCTCTTACTGTCGGGACGATCAGAAATGATGACAAAGTGTAAATTTTGGCAGCTCGTGCCACTTTAACGGACATCCCTGAGATTGGTATTAACATAGAGCTCTTATATTTTACTTCTTGATAAAACCTATGCAGAACAAAAGCTAATTCTGAACGACACGTCCTCTATATTTGATAGCTTACACCACAAGGGATATGAAACCATTTGAATAATGTTAATGAATTTCTTTTTAATTGAGTTTCCAGATAGTGTTAGTCTCTATGTGGAATACTGATAGAAGACACTTATTTTCGTATCATACAACAGCGGGGAATTCGTGCATATTCTAATTACGATTAATTCACATGCATGTACATTTCAAAGTGGCCTGAGCTGCCAAAATTCACACTTTTTTCATAATTTCTGATCATTACAACAGTAAGAGGCTTTGACGGCCATCGAAAAAATAAGTGATTGGCGTTGGAATGAGGAAAATCCATACAGTATGTGGCCTGTACAAACCGAAAACGTGTTCGAAAAGTAAACAATATTTATTAATAACCGGGACGACCATTCATTCATTCTAAGCCAAAGTTAGATCAAAACAATACTTTATCGTACATTTTCGAGACTAGATGTACAAAAAAGCTGAATTATACGTCTTGAGAAAAATAGACAACATTCTGTGTTAACGTCAAAATATCAACATTTTGGCAGCTCATGCCACTTTAACTACTGTTTGTATTTTGGGATTTAAGTTATTTATAACCGTCTTACGGAAACAATTATTTTGTGCTTTTTTGTCACGTTTTGAGGCAATAAGCCATCTTCACGAAGTGGATACCTATCAAATGAAAGTCAACGTTAAACCACACTTGGTGTTTAAACATTCATATGACTGAAAACAAGAAACAGAATCTTTAAAACTCTGTCACAAACAAAGAGCATCGTTTGCTTTTAAAAGGTCGATAGTTTGCCTCTGGCTTATATGGAAAGATAATGCCCCCAGACGAAAACACCCGTGATCATTGTCCTAAAACCATCCACAAATAATTGGAAGCCAGATTGAAAAGGTTGATTTGGATTTATAGCAAACCTTAGACATCTTTTAATTTTACGATTTAATGTGGGAATAATGAAAACGACTGTGCACTCTTATTACAGGACTAAGGTCAGGGGGATTGTGAAACATGAGAATACATGTGTTCTCAGCTCTTCGTGTTAATCGTTTCAAATACACTCACTAACCGTTACTGTGTTAGATTTACAATTCCGAAAAGTTGTGGATTTTTAGTCTGGGATTGGGATTCTAATCACAAAAAGCCTTGACTGGTTTTCGAGACTAATTGTCTCCTTACGGCCCAGAGAAACACTTTAATTTAGTAGAGGATGAAACCCGACACCACAAATTACATATGGAAACCCGACACCACAAATTACATATGACAAACTCGTTGATACACTGCCCTAATCAAAGGAAAACAAAGTCTATACATTCTCGGCGTGTCCTATGTAATATGCAATAATATTTAAATAGTTTCTTTGTGAAATTGATGACCAGAAATCTGTCCAAGGATTTCGATCTAGCATACAGTTGATCTTCCATTCCCGACAGATCTTACAATACCATAAACTACACTGTAATAATGACTGGACCTCGAAGAAAAACCTAATAACCTACAATTGGTGACGATTTTATAAATGTCTGTAACAATAACACTAATACTGGGTACATTTGCAAAAGCTTTCTAATGCAATTTCCTTTTAAACACATACGTGTATTGATGGCTTGCGTTTCATTTTCTATCGTGACTTATTTTAGCAGGGATACCAAGTGGGGATCATTTTCTGAGCCTTTGTGCATTTTTCGGGAGATTAATTTGACTAGCCTGGAAGTCCGGTTGAAAACAACTATAGCCCAAGGACAACCAAGCTGATCACATGAAAGCTTCTAGTTCACAAGAAACTCGTACCTTTCCACAAACAACTCTCCATCGATCAATGTCTCTTCTCGTACTTTTTCTGTTCGGTTGTCTCTTGGGAATTTCGTCTAGACACGGTGGAATTTTAAACCTTGTCTGCCTTTGAAGGTGAGATGAAACACGTTTTGTCTAGAAAGCCCCAAATAACTACAATGGAGATCCATTAATATGAACCAAAGAAGAGGCGTACAGAATGAGCCAAAAATCTCCAACCAGGACGTGTACAAGAGATGTCATATTATTAGATCAAATCTGATGAAAGTTTTTCTTATCTTTGATGCGAAATATAATGTATTTTATTCCCTTTCTTTCAAGGTTTCTTCAAGGTTTTTGCTAGATGTTTACAGACAGCTTAGACGTTGCCTGTCATGAGCTAAATAAATACAGCACATACTTTTCTTCTCAAATAGTATATTTCCCATAAAATACCAAATATACCATAAACTAACTATGGCTCCCATCATCTGCTATGTAATGACAACTAAACGGAATATATATATATATACGAAATTGAGGTAAATTATCTATCAAATCCGGTGCAGATAATTATTGTGTTACGAAATCGGCCGAAAGGCTCATCGAATCTCATTCCGTCACGTATTACCATGGTAACTGATTATTTGGAAATGTCGACTGAGTCATAAGTTATCCATTTCGTCTATGCCATTACCCTCAAAGACATTCACACTTTCGGTACGAACTAAGAACGAACAGTCATATTTTAATGTCAACTTGAACAAAATTCACCCATGTTCTAACTATGAATGACAACTACTTTCTCCAGGGGCTAAATATCACCTTGTAAGACAAACAATTATTTTATCATTTTGAATGTGTATCTCTCAGTGTTTCTGTGTATAAATCCAAGATCAATAAGATGTTTATTATGTTATCGAGGCCAAGTATGAAAATGGATAAATATTAAGCAAAACGTTAACAGCCATTGGCGTTGAAACACAGGACCGGATATAACGGAAGGCAGGAAACACGATTCTAAAAACTCTTTAATAATCTATAGCATTGCTTGGTTTTGAACGGTCGATATTTTGCCAGTGGTATAATAGCGAAGATAACGGCCTGCAAGCGAAAACACTCGTGATCATTGTACACAAAAAACACCCACAAATAATTGGAAACGTTGATGAAAAGATTTTTTTCCACTGATAGTGAATTGTTCGCCTCTTTTAATTTTGTAGATGTAATATGTCAGTTAGAACTTTCCTGTCAACTCTGATCCCCGTGTTAAGGTCAGGGGGATTGTGAAACATTAGAATACATGTGTTCTCAGCTTTTCATATTAATCCTTTGATTATGATGACATAAACTCTGTATGATTGGTTTCCAGGAAAATTGTCTGCTTAAGGCACAGAGAAACCAATTTAATTTAGTAGAGGATGAAATTCGCACCACAACTTTTATATGACAAACTCTTGCCATAATCTATGAAAACAAATACCATACAGCCTCGGTGTAATCTATGTCATATGCAATGATATTTAAAAATAAGAAATGTTTGAAACTCTATTTAAACGTGGGTTCCATACTTACATAGTTTTAATACTTTCTATGTGAAATTGATGAACAGAGCTCTGCCCAAAGATGTCGATCTAGCACACAGATGGTCTCTAATTTCGAACAAAACTTGTAATACTACATTATCCTTTTAACAAGCGTTTGTCTCAATATGATTATTTTAAATGAAAGGTTCTATTTTAATGTCAATTCTAGCAAAATTCATCAAACTGTGGATGACAACTACTTTTTCTGTAGAAATTCACCAGGGGCCAAATATCACCTTGTAAGAAAAACAATTATTTTATCATTTCAAATTTTGAAACTGTATCTCTCAGTTTTCTGTTTATAAATCCGAGATGAATAAGGTGTTTATTCTGTTATGCAAGCGAAGTATGAAAATGGTTAGATATAAAATGAAATGTTAACAGCTATTGACGCTGAAGCATAGAGCCGGGTATAACTGGAGGCAACAACACGGTCTTAAACATTTCTCTCACAAGCCAATAGCATGGGTTGTTTTTGAACGGTCGATATTTTGTCGGTGGTATCATATGGAGGATAAAAGCCTGCAAGCGACAACACTCGGTAAAATTCTAAACAAAACCATCCACAAATAATTGGAAACGGTGTGCAAGATTTATTCCACTGATAGTAGGTTGTTCGCTTCTTAATGTCGTATATGTAACATGGCAGTAAGGAAACTCCTGTAAACTCTGATAACTGTATTAAGGTCAGGGGTATTGTGACATATATGAAAACATGTGTTCTTAGATCGTCTTAGTCATCTTTTGAAAGGCACTCAACCTACACTATTAAAACACTGTGTTAGACTTCCCACAAACCCTGGATTTTTATGGATTTGATTCAGGTCTGGAATAACATACATTCTTTATGATGAATTTTATAGAGAAACCAATTTAATTTAGTAGAGGATGAAATCCGACACCACAAATTACAAATGACAAACTCATTAATACACTGCCCTAATCTGTGGAAAACAAAATACTATACAGCATCAAGTGTTCTTTGCCATATGCAATGATATTTGAATAGTTGATCAGAGATCTGTCCAAGGATTTCGATCAAGCATACAGCTGATCTTCCATTTCCAAACAATCCTTACAATACCATAAATTACACTGTAATACAAATACAAAAAACAAATAGCCAACAATTGGTGGCTGTACCAGTTACTTTACAACTGAGTACATTTACAAAAGCTTACTAATTCCATTCTCTTTAACCCCATATGATTCTTGATGGGTTACATTTCCTTTTCTATCGTCACTTTTGCTTTAGCTGGGATAACAACAGGGGATCATTTCCGAGTCTTTGGGCAAATTTGGGGAGATTGATTTGACTAGGCTTTGAAAACAGCACAGTTCAAGGACAACTAGACTGATCTCATAAAAGCCTACATTTAACAAGAAACTCGTACCTTTTCACAAACAATTCTTCATCGACCAATGTCGCTTTTAATACTTCTCTGTTCGGTTGTCTCTTGGAAACTTTGCTAGACACGATGGAATTTTACACCTTCTGCCCTTGAACGTGAGATAAAACACCTTTTTGTTAGAAAGCCCAAAATAATGATGAAATATGAAATATTGTACCACAAACATATAATAAACTCGGTATGTTTTTGTTATGTGCAATTGCATTTTAATAGTGTCTTTGTTGAATGGATGGCCAGAGATCTGTCCAAGGAATTCGATCTGGCATACAAGTGATCTTTCATTCCTAACAAACCTTACAGTACCATGAGCTACAGTCATACATGACTTAACATTGGCAACGCAAGAACAATAACTAACAAATGGTAACAGATTTACAAATGCCTGTACCAATAACACTAGAGTTGGATAGGCTTACTTTTGGTAAAGCTTCCTGGTGAGTCTTTTCGGGAGATTAATTTGACTAGGCTTTGAAAATAGCACAGTCCAAGGACAACTAGACTGATCTCATAAAAGCCTACATTTAACAAGAAACTCGTACCTTTTCACAAACAATTCTCTATCGACCAATGTCGCTTTTAATACTTCTCTGTTCGGTTGTCTCTTGGAAGCTTTGCTAGACACGATGGAATTTTACACCATCTGCCCTTGAACGTGAGATAAAACACCTTTTTGTTAGAAAGCCCAAAATAACTACGATGGAGATGGGTTGATCTGAGCCAAACGAAAGGCGTACAAAATATGTCAATGACCTCAATGGATACGTGTATAGGCGATATCAAGTTTTTACTTATCCCTCTCCGATGCAAAATGTAGTGACAATTTTTTCCCGAAATTTCTTGCACAGGTTTTGTTAGATTTTTATAGGCAGCTTAGGTGTTGTTTTTCATCAGCAAAATAAATATAACTAATACTTTTCTTCTCATAGTATTTTTTTCTTAAAATGCCAGAGATGGTTGATTCCAGGATACCCATATACCTTTAAGCTAATCATGGCTCTCGTCACTTGCTATGTAATTACAGCTAAACGGAATATACACAGTAAAAGGCGAGGTAAATTGTTTGTCTCATCAAGTGAAGATCATTAATTTGGTATGAAATCGGCCCAGAGGCTCATTGAATCCCATTCCGTCACATATTACCATGGAAACTGGTTGCTTGGAAATGTCGACTGAGTGTACGTTACCCATTTTTATCGAGGGCTATGTTCTGCAAAGATGATTGACAAAAGAAGCAGATTAAGGGTAGCATAATCATTTTAGCAAGCGTTTGACCCCGGATTGCTGTATAAAGGTCAGGGGGGGGGGGGGGGGGCGTTAAACATAAGAATACACGTGTTCTCAGCTCTTTATTGTAATACTTTGAAAATCACTCCAACACCGTTAAACCCCTTTTTGTGTTAGTTTTGAAATTCCGATAAATCGTGTGTTTTCATTGATATGGTTTAGGATTGGGATTGTCTTTCTACTGACATAAACCCTTTATGATTGGCTCACTGGCAAATTGTCTGCTTAAGTTCCAGAGAAACAATTTAATTTACAAGTAGATAAAAAATTGTACCACAAATTACACATGATATACTCCGCGTGTTTTTGTTATGTGCAATTGTATTTAAATATTTTTTTGTGGAATGGATGACCAGAGATTTGTCCCAGGATTTCAATCCGGCAAACAGCGGGTATTCTATTCAAAACAAATGCTGCAATACAACATTATACATAACTTCACCTTGACAAGAAAAGGCCAATAACTAACAAATGGTGACAAATATACAAATTTACCTATAACACTAGAGCTGGGTAGGTTTACATTTGCAAAAGCTTCTTATGGCATTTCGTTTAAAATCTATACGATTACTGATGGATTTTCTACCGCCAGTTTTTTGCGTCAGTACGTAGTGATACCAAGAAGAGATGAAGATGGCTCTGGGCTTTTGAGCAATCTCCTGGAGATTGATTTGACTAGCTTTGAAGTACAACTATTAACTAAACAGATCTCATAAAGCTTCCACCTCACAAGAAACTCGCGCCTTTCACAAACACCTCTTCGTCGATCACGGTCTCCTCTCGTACTTTTCTGGTTGGTTTTTGTCTCCTGGGAATTAGGTCCAGACATGATACCATTCTAAACTCTGTTTGTCCCTGGACTTGAGATTAAACACATTTTCCGTTGAAATTCCAAAATAACAACAATGGATATCGATCGATATGAGCCACACAAGTAGCGTACAAAATACGCCAATGGGTTTATATGCCATGACCAAAATGGGTAGCCTGTATGTACATACATGTACAAGTGATATCTTGTTTAGCGGTTTAGCAGACCTGAGTAGAACCGATCTTATAAAAGTTCGTTCCTATAATCAACTGCTCCAAAATACAGTTGCATTGCATTACGTTTATTCATTTTGTTTTAGAAATGACATTTACTTAAGCTGTTTTGGATGTTTACACACAGCTTAGAAGATGTTTTTTATATGGGTAAAATAAATACAATACTATTCTTCTCAAATAGTTAATTCCACATATTTTAGTGGTTATGGCTGATCCCAGAAAGCTCATGAACTTTGGTAACAGAATCTCATATTATTTTGTGAGAAGAGATCCAATTGTGTCTGTAATAAAACCGTTATAAGTGGGCTATTGTCTGGCTCTGTGAAATGTTCCTGGTGTTTACCCCGGTAGTTTGTCGGTATGTCTTGGATAATAGTTCCACTGACTGTGTTTTATTGACAAAGATATATTACCCTAGATCCGTCTGGGTAGAAACGTTTACCGAATTGATTAAGTGCGAATTCCAGACGACTTTTCAATCTGACAGTAGGTTATTATTAGCACACATTTAACATATTTAATTCTAATCTTCCAACTATTTGTTGGCCAGCATAAAGGTCATCGAACAGAGCATAAAAGCCAGCAAATTCTTGGTGATTTCCTTGAACACAAAATTTGGAAATTTTCTGCTATTTTTCTCCCTAAGTACAATTTGGAAGCATTTCAATGATATTGGGGGCCGTTTCACGAAGCCGCCGCAAAGTGCGATCAATCGCAGTTGCCATAACTCCGTATCTCTTCACTATGGTATCCATTGGCAACTACGCTTCGTTTGCGATGCGACTGCTTTGTGAAACGAGCCCCAGGTATAGACAATGTATATCAAAGAAGGGTTAGTAAGTAACTTAGACTTAAATTCAATGAACGTTTGTCTCAGATATTTCAATTTTGTTTCCCTTTTGAAACACGTTTGCGGTTCGTACGGGCTACACAGACAGCTTTGATATTTTTCGTTTCAACGCCAATTATTTGCATGGTATTCGTTTTTCATGGCTTTGTTTTGTTATCATATACATGTAGAACACTTGTTTTAAACAACGGGATTCTGGAATATGACACAAGGCAACTCTGTCCCGTTGGAATCGTCGGTCAGCAGGGATGTCATCATTGGTTGGCTGGAAAGAATTGAACTAATCATATAATGGGATATTGATGTTGTTTGTCCTTTTGACTTTAAAATGAGGGCAATAACCATAATGAAATTAGCCTCACTAAGAGGTGCTAATTTGCCCTATGATAGACATGATATACTCTGGAGACAGGTTCAATTTGACGCCTTAGTAATATCGGGTGATATAATCTGTAACCATTATCTCACAGTACAAGTAAAACCATAATGGAATTAGTATAGGTTTGATGAATATATTTCTCTAGGGGTTTATAGAATCTAACAAGGTCCACATATGTGAAATTCTTTTATAATGTTTGACGTGTAACTATGTTTAAATCAAGATAGTTTCAAACATTTCGCTATGGTTAAATTTTAAGATGTTAAAGTATGAGACAGGCTATAAGAATGACAAGCACTAAAACTGGTTTGCCTGTACCAGTAACTTTACAACTGATTACATTTATAAAAGCTTACTAATTCCATTCCCTTTAAACACATATGTTTGTAAATGGGTTACATTTCCTTTTCTACCGTCACTTTAGTTTTAGCAGGGATTGTAAGAGGGGATCATTTACTGAGTCTTTGCATAATTTTCGGGAGATTGATTTGATTAGCCTTTGAAAATAGCACAGTTCAAAGACGACTAGACTGATCTCATAAAAGCCTACATTTCACAAGAAACTCGTACCTTTCCACAAACAATTCTTCATCGATCAATGTCGCTTTTAATACTTTTCTGTTCGGTTGTCTCTTGGAAACTTTGCTAGACACGGTGGAATTTTACACCATCTGCCATTGAACGTGAGATAAAACACCTTTTTGTTAGAAAGCCCAAAATAACTACGATGGAGATGGGTTGATCTGAGCCAGACAAAAGGCGTACAAAATGTGTCAATGACCTCAATGGATACGTGTAAAGGCGATGTCAAGTTTTTACTTATCCCTCTCTGATGCAAAATGTAGTGGCATTTTATTCCATTTTTCCCGAAAGTACTTATATTTCTTGCACATGTTTTTGTTAGGTTTTTATAGGCAGCTTAGATGTTATTTTTCGTGAGCAAAATAAATACAACTAATACTTTTCGGAATTAGTAAATTAACCGACACTTTTCTTCTCATAGTAATTTTTTCTTAAAATGCCAGAGATGGTTGATTTCTTGACATCCATATACCTTAAAGCTAATTATGGCTCTCGTCACTTGCTATGTAATTACAGCTAAACGGAATATACACAGTGAAAATGGAGGTAAATTGTCTGTCTCATCAAGTGAAGATAATTAATTTGGTATGAAATCGGCCCAAAGGCTCATTGAACCACATCCCATTACGTATTACCATGGAGACTGGTTGTTTGGAAATGTCGACTCAGTGTAAGTTATCCATTTTTATGGAGGGCTATGTTCTTCAAAGATGGTTGACAAAATAAGCACATTACGGGTAGCATAATCAAGTTAGCAAGTGTTTGACTCCTGATTACTGTATAACGGTCAAGGGGGGTCGTTAAACATAAGAATACGCGTGTTCTCAGCACTTCATTACAATCCTTTGAAAATCACCCCAACACCGTTATACCCCTTTTGTGTTAGTCCTGAAATTCCAATAAACCGTGAGTTATCCTTGATTTGGATCAGGACTGAGATTGTCTTTCTGGCAGTCATAAATCCATCATGATTGGTTCCTTAGCAAACTGTCTGCTTAAGGCACAGAGGACAATTTAATTTACAAGTAGATGAAACATTGTACCACAAATTACATATAATATACTCGGCGTGTTTTTGCTATTTGCAATTGTATTTAAATGGTTTTTAGGAATGGATGACCCGAGATTTGCCACAGGATTTCAATCCGGCAAAAAAACGTTGCAATACAACATTGTAATACATAACTTGACTATGACAAGAACAGGCCAATAACTAACAAATCGGGACAGATATACAAATGTACCTATAACACTAGAGCTGGGTAGGTTTACATTTGCAAAAGCTTCTTATGGCATTTCGTTTAAAATCTATACGATTACTGATGGATTTTCTACCGCCAGTATTTGCGTCAGTACGTAGTGATACCAAGAAGAGATGAAGATGGCTCTGGGCTTTTGAGCAATCTCCTGGAGATTGATTTGACTAGCTTTGAAGTACAACTATTAACTAAACAGATCTCATAAAGCTTCCACCTCACAAGAAACTCGTGCCTTTCACAAACACCACTTCATCCATCACGGTCTCCTCTCGTACCTTTCTAGTTGGGTTTTGTCTCCTGGGAATTATGTCCAGACATGATACCATTCTAAACTCTGTTTGTCCGTGGACTTGAAATTAAACACATTTTCCATTGAAACTCCAAAATAACAACAATGGAGATCGATCGATATGAGCCAATTAAGTAGCGTACAAAATACGCCAATGTCTTTATATCCCATGACCAAAATGGGTAGCCTGCATGCAAGTACATGTACATGTGATATTATCTTGTTTTAGGGGATTAAGACCACATCTGAGTAGAACCGATCTTTTAAAACTTTGTTCCTATAATCAACTGCTCCAAAATACAATTACATTTCATCACGTTTATTTATTTTGTTTTAGAAATGACATTTACTTATACTTCTTATAATGTGGCTGTTAGATGCTTACAGACAGCTTAGAAGATGTCTTTTATATGGGTAAAATAAATACAATATTTGTCTTCTCAAATAGTTAATTCCACATATTTTACTGGTCATGGCTGATCCCAGGAAGCTCATGAACTTTGGTTTCAATCTTATATTATTTTGCTAGACGGAATCCATTTGCGCCTGTAATAAAACCGTTATAAGTGGGCTATTGTCTGGCTCTGTGAAATGTTCCTGGTGTTTACCCCGGTAGTTTGTCGGAACGTCTTGGATAATAGTTCCATTGACTGTGTTTTATTGACAAAGATATATTACCTTAGACCCGCCTGGGTCCAAACGTTTACCGACTTGGTTAAGTGCGAATTCCAGACGATTTTTCAATCTGACAGTAAGTTATTATTAGCACAAATTTGACATATTTAATTCTAATCTGCTAACTATTCGGTGGCCAGGACAAAGGTCATCGAACAGAGCAAGAATTGAAAAAGCCGGCAGAATGTGGATATTTTTGATGAAACGAAAGTTGGAAATTTTCTGCTTTTTTTCTCTTCAAGTACAATTAAGAGGCATTTTAATGATGCTGGCCTGGACAATAGACCAAAGAAGGGTTAACAAATAACTTAGACCTAAATTCAATGAATGTTTGTCTCAGCTATTTAAATTTTTCCTCTTTTGGAACACTGTTTCGGTTCGTACGGGCTACACAGACAGCTTTGATATTTTTCGTTTCAACGCCAATCATTTTAATTACTTTTCGACGAACCGAGTTAATGTCTTGACAATCAAACTCCATAAAACATACGAATGTTGGCTGTTCATATGTCACTTTAACAGTCTATGAATCACTAAACTTCTTATAGGTAACCTTGAAAAAAAAACGTATGAATACATAGGAACAAGACTTTTTATAACCGCCAAACTGCTCAAATCTCCATAACTATATGGACATTATTTATGCGTAGGCCTAAATTCCAATATAAAGTTTTGGGTTGTATTGTAGTCGAATGAGATAAATGTCGAGGTCGTCGAGGTTTTATCCTATCAATGTCAACTGAGTTACAAGTTGAAGGTTCAAGATTTATAATATAGAACTCTGCCAACTCTTTACACAAATACATGGCTTAGGTTTTCTTATACATATACATTTATATTTCTTTCACCCCATGGTTGAACACTTTAAAATAACCGTTTTAATTTGTTGTAATGAGCCGTTTGGTTTAGATTGATTAGCTTTTATACTATTCATTTTAATGGGTTTTTTTGTGATCATATACATGTAAAACACTTATTTCTGTTTTGAACAATGGGATTCTCGAATATGGCACCAGGCAACTATGTCCTGTTGGAATCGCCGTTCAGCGGGGATGTCGTCATTGGCTGGAATGAATTGAACTAATCATATAATGGGATATTGATGTTGTTTGTCCTTTTGACTTTAAAATGAGGGCAATAACCATAATGACATTAGCCTCACTAAGAGGTGCTAATTTGCCCTATGATAGACATGATAGACTCAGGAGACATGTCCACTTTGACGCCTAAGTAGTGTCGGGTGATATAATCTGTAACCATTAACTCACAGTACAAGTAAATCATATTGGAATTCGTATAGGTTTGATGAATATATTTCTCTAGGGGTTTATAGAATCTAACAAGGTCTACATATGCGAAATCCTTTTAAAATGCTTGACGTATAACTATGTTTAAATGAAGAGAGTTTCAAACATTTCGTTATGGTTAAATTTTAAGATGTTAAAGTATGAGACGGACTAAAAGCACTAAAACTGGTTGCCTGTACCAGTAACTTTACAACTGGGTACATTTATAAAAGCTTACTAATTCCATTCGCTTTAAACCCATATGTCTTTGGGATAGAACAAGTCTTATGACTTTATTCCCGCCCAGCTTTATGATATCCATAAATAAATGTACTAAATGTTCGGGTAAATAAAAAATACAAATACAAAAATGTTTGTTGATGGGTTACATTTCCCTTTCCACTGTCACTTTTGTTTTAGCAGGGATAACAACAGGGGATCAATTTCTGAGTCTTTGAGTAAATTGCGGGAGATTTATTTGACTAGCCTTTGAAAATAACACAGTTCAAGGACAACTAGACTGATCTCATAAAAGCCTACATTTCACAAATTCCACAAACGATTCTTCATCGATCGATGTCGCTTTTAATACTTTTCTGCTCTGTTGTCTTTTGGAAATTTAGTTTAGACACGATTTTTGTTAGATTTTTACATACGACATACGACTTGTCTGTCATGAGCTTAATAAATACAACACATACTTTTCTTCTCAAATAGTATATTACCAGATACGGTTTATTCCCGGACACTCATATACCATAAAACTAACTATGGCTCCCATTAACTGCTATGTAATGACAACTAAACAGAATATACGCAATACAAATTAGGGTAAATTGTCTGTCTCGTCAGGTTAAGATCAATTGTTTTGTACGAAATGAGTCTCACTGAGGCTTGATGAATCTCATTCCGTCACGTGTTACCATGGTAACTGATTATTTGGAAATGTCGACTGAGTCTAATTTATCCATTTCTTCTATGCCACTACCCACAAAGACATTCACACTTTCTGTACGAACTAAGAATGAAAGTTACTATTTTAATGTCAACTTTCATCCGTGTTCTAACTATGAATGATAACTATTTTCTCTGTAGGAGTTCACCAGGGGCTAAATATCACCTTGTAAGGCAAACAATTATTTTATCATTTTGAATTTTGACAGTGTATCTCTCGGTTTTTCTGTGTATAAATCCGAGATCAATAATATGTTTATTATGTTATCCCAGCCAAGTATGAAAATGGGTAAATATTAAACAAAACGTTAACAGCCATTGGCGTTGCAACACAGGACCGGATATAACTGAAGGCAGGAAACACGATTCTAAAAACCCTGTAAAAATCTATAGCATTGCTTGGTTTTGAACGGTCGATGTTTTGCCAGTGGTATAATAGCGAAGATAACGGCCTGCAAGCGAAACCACTCGTGATCATTGTAGACAAAAACACCCACAAATAATTGGAAACGTTGATGAAAAGATTTTTTTCCACTGATAGTGAATTGTTCGCCTCTTTTAATTTTGTAGATGTAATGTGTCAGTTAAAACTTTCCTGTGAACTCTGATCCCGGTGTTAAGGTCAGGGGGATTGTGAAACAATAGAGTACATGTGTTCTCAGCTTTTCATATTAATCCTTTGATTATGATAACATCAACTGCTTAAGGCACAGAGAAACCAATTTAATTTAGTAGAGGATGAAATCCGCACCACACATTATATGTGACAAACTCGTTAATCACTGCCCTAATCTGTGGGAAACAAATACTACACAGCCTCGGTGTTTTCTATGTCATATGCAATGATATTTAAATATAAGAAATGTTTGAAACTCTTTTGAAACGTGGGTTCCATACTTAAACAGTTTTGATGGTTTCTTTGTGAAATTGATGAACAAAGATCTGCCCAAAGATTTCGATCTGGAATTCAGCTGGTCTCTAATTCCGAACAAAACTTGCAATACTACATTATCCTTTTAACACGCGTTTGTCCCAAGATGATTATTTTAAATGAAAGATTCTATTTTAATGTCAACTCGAGCAAAATTCATCTATCTATGAATGATAATTACTTTCTCTGTAGGACTTCACCAGGGGCTAAATAGCACCTTAGGAAAAAAACAATTATTTTATCATTGCGAATTTTAAAACTGTATCTCTCGGTTTTCTGTGTATAAATCCGCGATGAATAAGGTGTTTATTCTGTTATGCAAGCCAAGTATGAAAATGGTTAAATATAAAATGAAATGTTAACAGCTATTGACGCTGAAGCATAGAACAGGGTATAACTGGAGGCAACAACGCGGTCTTAAAAAGTTCTCTCACAAGCCAATAGCATGGGTTGTTTTTGAACGGTCGATGTTTTGACGGTAGTATCATATGGAGGATAAAAGCCTGCAAGCGAAAACGCTCGGTACAATTCTAAACAAAACCATCCACAAATAATTGGAAACGTTGTGCAAGATTTATTCCACTGATAGTAGGCTCTTTGCTTCTTAATGTCGTCGATGTAACATGGCAGTAAGGAAACCCCTGTAAACTCTGATAACTGTATTAAGGTCAGGGGTATTGTGACAGATATGAAAACATGTGCTCTTAGCTCGCCTTAATCATCTTTTGAAAGGCACTCAACCTACACTATTAAACCCTTATGTTAGACTTCCCACAAACCGTGAATTCTTTTATGGATTTGATTCAAGTCTGGAATTGTCATTCGGATAACATAAACTATTTATGATTGGTTTTGATAAATTGCACCGAGAAACAAATTTAATTTAGAAGAGGAAGAAATCAACACCACAAAATATATATTACAAACTCTTCAATACACTGCCCTAATCTGTGGAAAACAAAATACTATACAACCTCGGTGTGTTCTATGCCATATGTAATGATATTCAAATAGTTGATCAGAGATCTGTCCAAGGATTTCGATCTAGCATACCGCTGATCTTTCATTTCAAACAACCCTTACAATACCATAAATGACACTATAAAAGATGACTTGACCTCGAAAACAAAAACAAATAACCAACCATTGGTGGCTGTATTAGTAACTTTACAACTGGGAACATTTATAAAAGCTTACTAATTCCATACGCTTTAAACGCATATGTTTATTGATAGGGTGCATTTCCTTTTCTACTGTCACTTTTGTTTTAGCAGGGATAACAACTGGGGATCATTTTCTGAGCCTTTGTTCAATTTTCGGGAGATTTATTTGACTAGACTTTAGAAATAAGAAAATCCAAGGACAACTAGAGTGATCTCATAATAGCCTACAATTCACAAGAAACTCGTACCTTTCCACAAACAATTCTTCATCGATCAATGTCGCTTTTAATATTTCTCTGTTCGGTTGTCTCTTGGAAACTTTGCTAGACACGATGGAATTTTACACCTTCCGCCCTTGAACGTGAGATAAAACACCTTTTTGTTAGAAAACCCAAAATAACTACGATGGAGATGGGTTGATCTGAGCCAGACAAAAGGCGTACAAAATGTGTCAATGACCTCAATGGATACGTGTATAGGCAATGTCAGGTTTTCGCTTATTATTCTCTGATGCAAAATGTAGTGACATTTTATTCCATTTTCTCCGAAATTTCTTGCACAGGTCTTTTTTATAGGTTTTTTTAGGCAGCTTAGATGTTGTTTTTCATGAGCAAAATAAATGCAACAAATGCTTTTCTTCTCATAGTATTTTTTCTTATAATACCACAGATGGTCCATTTCAGGACATTCATACACCTTTTAGCTAATTATGGCTCCCATCACCTTCTATGTAATAACAACTAAACGGAATAACCACAGTAAAAATTGAGGTAATTGTCTGTCTCATCAAGTGAAGATAATTAATTTGGTATGAAATTGGCCCAAAGGCTCATTGAATCCCATTCTGTCAAATATTACCATGGCGACTGGTTGTTTGGAAATGTCGACTGAGTGCAAGATACCCATTTTTATGGAGGGCTATGTTCTGCAAAGATGGTTGACAAAATAAGCAGATTAAAGGTAGCATAATCATTATATTACTGTATAAAGGTCAGGGGGGATCGTTAAACATAAGAATATACGTGTTCTCAGCTCTTCATTACAATCCATTGAAAATCACCCTAACACCGTTATACCCCTTTTGTGTTAGTCCTGAAATTCCAATAAACCGTGAGTTATCCTTGATTTGGTTCAGGACTGAGATTGTCTTTCTTGAAGTCATAAATCCATCATGATTGGTTCCTTAGCAAACTGTCTGCTTAAGGCACAGAGAAACAATTTAATTTACAAGTAGATGAAATATTGTACCACAAACATATAATAAACTCGGTATGTTTTTGTTATGTGCAATTGCATTTTAATAGTGTCTTTGTTGAATGGATGGCCAGAGATATGTCCAAGGAATTCGATCTGGCATACAAGTGATCTTTCATTCCTAACAAACCTTACAGTACCATGAACTACAGTCATACATGACTTAACATTGGCAAGACAAGACCAATAACTAACAAATGGTAACAGATTTACAAATGCCTGTACCAATAACACTAGAGTTGGATAGGCTTACTTTTGGTAAAGCTTCCTGGTGAGTCTTTTCGGGAGATTAATTTGACTAGGCTTTGAAAATAGCACAGTCCAAGGACAACTAGAGTGATCTCATAAAAGCCTACAATTCACAAGAAACTCGTACCTTTTCACAAACAATTCTCTATCGATCAATGTCGCTTTTAATACTTCTCTGTTCGGTTGTCTCTTGGAAACTTTGCTAGACACGATGGAATTTTACACCTTCTGCCCTTGAACGTGAGATAAAACACCTTTTTGTTAGAAAGCCCAAAATAACTACGATGGAGATGGGTTGATCTGAGCCAGACAAAAGGCGTACAAAATGTGTCAATGACCTCAATGGATACATGTATAGGCGATGTCAAGTTTTCGCTTATCATTCTCTGATGCAAAATGTAGTGACATTTTATTCCATTTTCTCCGAAATTTCTTGCACAGGTCTTTTTTATAGGTTTTTTTAGGCAGCTTAGATGTTGTTTTTCATGAGCAAAATAAATGCAACTAATGCTTTTCTTCTCATAGTATTTTTTCTTAAACTGCCATAGATGGTCCATTTCAGGACATTCATACACCTTTTAGCTAATTATGGCTCCCATCACCTTCTATGTAATAACAACTAAACGGAATAACCACAGTAAAAATTGAGGTAATTGTCTGTCTCATCAAGTGAAGATAATTAATTTGGTATGAAATTGGCCCAAAGGCTCATTGAATCCCATTCCTTCACATATTACCATGGAGACTGGTTGTTTGGAAATTTCGACTGAGTGCAAGATACCCATTTTTATGGAGGGCTATGTTCTGCAAAGATGATTGACAAAATAAGCAGATTACGGATAGCATAATCATGTTAGCAAGCGTTTGACCCCGGATTACTCTATAAAGGTCAGGGGGGATCGTTAAACATAAGAATACACGTGTTCTCAGCTCTTCATTACAATCCTTTGAAAATCACCCCAACACCGTTAAACCCCTTTTGTGTTAGTCCTGAAATTCCAATAAACCGTGAGTTATCCTTGATTTGGTTCAGGACTGAGATTGTCTTTCTGGGAGTCATAAATCCATCATGATTGGCTGCTTAGCAAACTGTCCGCTTAAGGCCCAGAGAACAATTTAATTTACAAGTAGATGAAATATTGTACCACAAACATATAATAAACTCGGTATGTTTTTGTTATGTGCAATTGCATTTTAATAGTGTCTTTGTTGAATGGATGGCCAGAGATCTGTCCAAGGAATTCGATCTGGCATACAAGTGATCTTTCATTCCTAACAAACCTTACAGTACCATGAACTACAGTCATACATGACTTAACATTGGCAAGACAAGACCAATAACTAACAAATGGTAACAGATTTACAAATGCCTGTACCAATAACACTAGAGTTGGATAGGCTTACTTTTGGTAAAGCTTCCTGGTGAGTCTTTTCGGGAGATTAATTTGACTAGGCTTTGAAAATAGCACAGTCCAAGGACAACTAGAGTGATCTCATAAAAGCCTACAATTCACAAGAAACTCGTACCTTTTCACAAACAATTCTCTATCGATCAATGTCGCTTTTAATACTTCTCTGTTCGGTTGTCTCTTGGAAACTTTGCTAGACACGATGGAATTTTACACCTTCTGCCCTTGAACGTGAGATAAAACACCTTTTTGTTAGAAAGCCCAAAATAACTACGATGGAGATGGGTTGCATGATCTGAGCCAAACAAAAGGCGTACAAAATGTGTCAATGACCTCAATGGATACGTGTATAGGCAATGTCAGGTTTTTACTTATCCCTCTCCGATGCAAAATGTAGTGACAATTTTTTCCCGAAATTTCTTGCACAGGTTTTGTTAGATTTTTATAGGCAGCTTAGGTGTTGTTTTTCATCAGCAAAATAAATATAACTAATACTTTTCTTCTCATAGTATTTTTTTCTTAAAATGCCAGAGATGGTTGATTCCAGGATACCCATATACCTTTAAGCTAATCATGGCTCTCGTCACTTGCTATGTAATTACAACTAAACGGAATATACACAGTAAAAGGCGAGGTAAATTGTTTGTCTCATCAAGTGAAGATCATTAATTTGGTATGAAATCGGCCCAGAGGCCCATTGAATCCCATTCCGTCACATATTACCATGGAAACTGGTTGCTTGGAAATGTCGACTGAGTGTACTGAGAAGCAGATTAAGGGTACCATAATCATTTTAGCAAGCGTTTGACCCCGGATTGCTGTATTAAGGTCATGGGGGGGGGGGGGCGTTAAAAATAAGAATACACGTGTTCTCAGCTCTTTATTGTAATACTTTGAAAATCACCCCAACACCGTTAAACCCCTTTTTGTGTTAGTTTTGAAATTCCGATAAATCGTGTGTTTTCATTGATATGGTTTAGGATTGGGATTGTCTTTCTACTGACATAAACCCTTTATGATTGGCTCACTGGCAAATTGTCTGCTTAAGTTCCAGAGAAACAATTTAATTTACAAGTAGATAAAAAATTGTACCACAAATTACACATGATATACTCCGCGTGTTTTTGTTATGTGCAATTGTATTTAAATAGTTTTTTTAGTGGAATGGATGACCAGAGATTTGTCCCAGGATTTCAATCCGGCAAACAGCGGGTCTTCTATTCAAAACAAATGCTGCAATACAACATTGTACATAACTTCACCTTGACAAGAAAAGGCCAATAACTAACAAATGGTGAAAGATATACAAATGTACCTATAACACTTGAGCTGGGTAGGTTTACATTTGCAAAAGCTTCTTATGGCATTTCGTTTAAAATCTATACGATTACTGATGGATTTTCTACCGCCAGTTTTTGCGTCAGTACGTAATGATACCAAGAAGAGATGAAGATGGCTCTGGGCTTTTGAGCAATCTCCTGGAGATTGATTTGACTAGCTTTGAAGTACAACTATTAACTAAACATATCTCATAAAGCTTCCACCTCACAAGAAACTCGCGCCTTTCACAAACACCTCTTCGTCGAACACGGTCTCCTCTCGTACTTTTCTGGTTGGTTTTTGTCTCCTGGGAATTATGTCCAGACATGATACCATTCTAAACTCTGTTTGTCCCTGGACTTGAGATTAAACACATTTTCCGTTGAAATTCCAAAATAACAACAATGGATATCGATCGATATGAGCCACACAAGTAGCGTACAAAATACGCCAATGTCTTTATATGCCATGACCAAAATGGGTAGCCTGTATGTACATACATGTACAAGTGATATCTTGTTTAGGGGATTTCGATCAGACCTGAGTAGAACCGATCTTATAAAAGTTCGTTCCTATAATCAACTGCTCCAAAATACAGTTGCATTGCATTACGTTTATTCAATTTGTTTTAGAAATGACATTTACTTAAGCTGTTATTGGATGTTTACACACAGCTTAGAAGATGTCTTTTATATGGGTAAAATAAATACAATACTATTCTTCTCAAATAGTTAATTCCACATATTTTAGTGGTTATGGCTGATCCCAGAAAGCTCATGAACTTTGGTAACAGAATCTCATATTATTTTGTGAGAAGAAATCCAATTGTGTCTGTAATAAAACCGTTATAAGTGGGCTATTGTCTGGCTCTGTGAAATGTTCCTGGTGTTTACGCCGTTAGTTTGTCGGGACGTCTTGGATAATAGTTCCAGTGACTGTGTTTTATTGACAAAGATATATTACCATAGATCCGTCTGGGTAGAAACGTTTACCGAATTGATTAAGTGCGAATTCCAGACGACTTTTCAATCTGACAGTAGGTTATTATTAGCACAAATTTAACATATTTAATTCTAATCTGCCAACTATTTGTTGGCCAGCATAAAGGTCATCGAACAGAGCATAAAAGCCAGCAAATTAGTGATTTCCTTGAACACAAAATTTGGACATTTTATGCTGTTTTTCTCCCTAAGTACAATTTGGCAGCATTTCAATGATACTGGAGGCCGTTTCACGAAGCCGTCGCAAAGTGCGATCAATCGCAGTTGCCATAACTCCGTATCTCTTCACTATGGTATCCATTGGCAACTACGCTTCGTTTGCGATGCGACTGCTTTGTGATACGAGCCCCAGGTCTAGACAATGTAGATCACAGAAGGGTTAGTAAGTAACTTAGACTTAAATTCAATGAACGTTTGTCTCAGATATTTCAATTTTGTTTCCCTTTTGAAACACGTTTGCGGTTCGTACGGGCTACACAGACAGCTTTGATATTTTTCGTTTCAACGCCAATCATTTTAATAACTTTTCGACGAACCGAGTTAATGTCTTGACAATCCAAATCCATAAAACATATACGAATGTTGGCTGCTCATATGTCACTTTAACAGTCCATGAATCACTTAACTTCTTATAGGTAACCTTGAAACCAAACGTATGAATACATAAGAAGAAGACTTTTTATAACCGCCAAACTGCTCAAATCTCGACAACTATATGGACATTATTTATACGTAGGCTTAAATTCCAATATAACGTTTCGGGCTGTATTGTAGTCGAATGAGATAAATCGCGAGGTCGTCGAGGTTTTATCCTATCAATGTCAACTGAGTTACAAGTTGAAGGTTTAAGATTTATAAAATAGAACTCTGCCCACTCTTTACACAAATACATGGCTTAGGTTTTCTTATACATATATAAGTATATTTCTTTCGCCCCATGGTTGAACACTTTAAAATAACCGTTTTAATTTCTTGTAATGAGCAGTATGGTTTAGATTCATCAATTTGCATGGTATTCATTTTTCATGGCTTTGTTTTGTGATCATATACATGTAGAACACATTTCTGTTTTAAACAACGGGATTCTCGAATATGACACCAGGCAACTCTGTCCCGTTGGAATCGTTGGTCAGCAGGGATGTCATCATTGGTTGGCTGGAATGAATTGAACTAATCATATAATGGGATATTGATGTTGTTTGTCCTTTTGACTTTAAAATGAGGGCAATAACCATAATGAAATTAGCCTCACTAAGAGGTGCTAATTTGCCCTATGATAGACATGATATACTCTGGAGACATGTCCACTTTGACGCCTTAGTAATATCGGGTGATATAATCTGTAACCATTATCTCACAGTAGGCCCCCTACTAGTAAACTCATAATGGAATTCGTATAGGTTTGATGAATATATTTCTCTAGGGGTTTATAGAATATAACAATTTTAGAAGATCCATATTTGTGAAATCCACTCTTCTAGATCTCACCCTTTTTTAAAGGCACACTTGCCGCCGTAGCCTGTTTAAATTTGCTAAGAAAACCAATTTACATGAACTTACTACGACTTATACCACTAAACTTAAACATAGGACACATAAAACATGTCTAGTTAGCTTTAGACTGTAAAAATGGGGTGAAAAACAAACGAAGAATCGAAGCCTGATTACAACAACAACGATCAGTGTCGGTCAACTTTCGTTTTGGATTACCCTCCTTTCAGGCCTTTTTATCTGTGGTTTACACTCAAACAATCATCAGCAGGGTTTTCCAGTCGCTGTTAACCGATCGTCAGTCTGTATTTCTCAGATAAATAGGCCTACGTAAAATTACACTGTGCCGTTAGTTCACTCACTCGACTGAAACATAAAATCGCCAATAGGGGGCAGATCGGTTTGTTTACGTTCCGGGTACGTAACAATTCAAATTTTCAAATTCAAATTAAAAATACAAAGTGACGTCCAAACTTTTAAATTTTGGTAAAAATAGAAAGTTACTAACTTATATTGCCTGGGAAAAATACAGAATATGGTCTTTCTTTTTTAATATAAACAATATTCCTGATTTTCGCGGCAAGTGTGCCTTAAATGTTTGACGTGTAGCTATGTTTAAATGAAGAGAGTTTCGCACATTTCTTATGGTTAAATTGTAAGGCTGTTTAAGTATGAGTGAGGCTCTAAGAATGACAAGCGCTACTACATGTAATTTTTCGCTGGTTTCGTTTTGTTTGATTATATATAATATATGACATCTGCGCCCTGTTTTTACAAAAGAGCATTGGCGGAGTGTGACTAATGTGTACAACGTTACGTAAAAACAGTTTCTTCAAAACCGACTTATTGACGTTTAAAACCATTTTTAGCAGACTGACAAACAGACACCACCATGGGATATTCGAGAAATAATGCATTAAAACGTTATTTTTGAACAAAACATTGAATTCTTGGCATGTGAAAAGAAACAAATCTTCCAACCACAGACTATAAGTTATCAGTCAATGACTGGTGTCAACAAAACTTCATTTTTTTTACATCATTTGTGACACAGACACGCTTCATTTAAATATTTAACCTGAGCTGCTTTCCAATTTCTTGAAAGAGGTGTTTTTCTTTGAATTTGCCGCCACCAAATATGAATTGACGTAAACCTTTGAGCTACCTCCCCCGGCACCCCATTTCATAGAATAGATCTGTCATCTGTGTTTTTCTACAAAATCTATTTTTAGACCACCATGATCTCATGGTGGTCTTATCAAATCGAATTTTGTCCGTGGTCCGTCGTCCGTCGTCTGTCGTCCGTCGTCTGTCGTCCGGTGTCTGTAAACTTTTCTTGTGATCGCGATTTCAAGAGACCTACTGGTCGGATCTTCATCAAATTTCATAGACATGTTCCCCTTATGGTCTAGTTGTGCAACATCTATTTTGTTTGCTCATTTGCATAATAAAATGGCCGCTGGCGGCCATTTTGTGATTTTTACCTACATAGTTTGTGATCGCGGAATCTAGAAAACCACCAGACCGATCTTGATGAAATGTTTTTGTGTTGATTCTCCATATGGTCTAGTTGTGCAACATCTATTTTTCTGAGCTCATTTGCATATTAACATGGCTGCTAGGCGACCATTTTGATTTTCTATTTTTTATCACTTTTCTCTTTTGTGATCGCGATTCAAAGAGAAGTGCTTGTCGGATCTTCTTTAAATTTCACACGCACTTTCCTCCTATGGTTTAGTTGTGCAACATCTATTTGGTTTGCTCATTTGCATATTAAAATGGCCGCTAGGCGACCATTTTGTGTTTCTACTTTTTATCACTTTTCTCCTAAAGTAATGGGAGGATCTTCGTAAAACTTTGTACGCAGGTTAACCCTATGGCCTCGTTGCGTACTATGTACTTTTTTGCTCATTTGCATATTAAAATGGCCGCTGGGCGACCATTTTGTTTTTCTTCTTTTTGTCACTTTTCTCCTAAAGTAAAGAAAGGCTAGGATTTTCGTAAACTAATTAACGCACGTTAGCCCTATGGTCTCGTTGCGCACAATGCACTTTTTTGCTCATTTGCATATTCAAAATGGCGGCCACTAGCCATTTTTTTATCACTGTTCTCCTAAAGTAATGAAAGGATGTTCGTAAAATGTTATACGCAGGTTAACCCTACGGCCTCGTTGCGCACTATGCACTCGCTGCTCATTTGCATATTAAAAATGGCGGCGGGTAGCTTTTTCTGTGATTTCTATCTACATAGTTTGTGATTTTTTTGTATTGCTTCCTCATATGGTCAAGTTATGCAAGATGTATTTTTTTGTCGTTGATGTTTTCATTTAACACATTCGGTACCGCTGTCGCCATATGGCGTTAGAGTGCTAGCCTGCTTTATTACCGCAGACATCGTATGGCGACAGCAGAAAGTCGGCTAAAACCCCACTGACGCCGTATGGTTATTTTTTCTTACAACTTCAACTAATTTTGAAAATGAACAAATAAAATCACATGTTGCATCTGTTGGTTGCTTTGTGTTTTGTTTTTTCAATCTTCGAATACGGTTAAGGGGTTTAATTTACTTTAACGGACGCGTAATTCACTGATAACTTCCAACTTTGTCTAGGTTAGAACGGACACCTCAAGCATACGTAAATAACAAGAAAAGGAATTCCTTATATTTACAGCTTCAGATCTTAATATGTATTTCCTTGTCTCCAATATACTGACTGTGAGTGAGATATTTAAATATCTATGATTAAAAAGTGCTAAAATCGGGTGGTGAAGTTTGCTAGTGCGAGTTCCCGCTATCAATCACAGGGCCCCTACCAGGCATTTTAAAAGCACGACCCAGTTAAAGACAGATAAGCTATTTTTGGCACTGAGGACGTTATTTTGGAATTTCCGAGTCCAGGGTAGTGAAAAACAGGACATTTATCGGAGCTTTTATAAACCCCAGAGTGAAATTGCAATCCTCGGGTCATTTTAAAACGTATAAAAATCGACTCCTTTCAGAATGCCAAGGGCGACTATAAGTATAAGAAATAGTTTACTATGCATGTTGCCGGCCGCCACGGCTTGTTCGAAGTCGGTAAAATGGCCTTCTCGAATTGGGATTTTAAACGCCTAAATTCTTTCCAAAAATGTAACAATAATACATATTTTTAAAGGAGAGTGTTCCCTAAGACAATTAAGAAGATCCATATTGTATTATTCGGAGTGTGAAAGGAAGGAATATTTCAAAATGAAGTGAAATACACGGCAACGTACAATCACTATTTTGCCGATCGAATTTGCATTCAGGCAGCTATGTACAGCAACTGACTTCGCAATTGTAAATGCTATTTACCAATAAAGTAACTGAAATGTTTTTATTCAATCATATATTTATATCAAATCGTGCATGAAATTTTTTTTTTATTAGAGTTTACTAATTTCTGAACGAATCGGGACATTTTTTGACTTAATTTTTAAACTGATTTTCGTCATGTGTAAATTTTTACTCATCAGACGAGTGATACGTCACCCATTCTTCACTTTTCACGGGCTAATTTTGACAGATATACATTATCTTTTGATTTGTAAACAAACACTAAATGCATCTTAGTAACATGTGTACAATCGTTTTGGATTTTGTAAATTTTAATTGTGTACAGGACTCAAACAAGCGATATCACTGACTGGCCTGTGTGCATGTACATGTAGGCTACTATGTAGCTCCGGTAAGTAGCGTTAATGTGCGGCCTCCTTGAAGAAAGATGGTTTTGATGCTTTTCAGATAACAGCCACTATCTACCGAAGAAACTTTTTTCTTGTCCAGCCAGCCACCAACCGAAGAAATAAATTTCACATATCAAATTTGCGATCCGTTTACAAGCAGCCCCACTTTCTGATAGTGTTCTATGGTGGTCGCCTAGATCAGTTTAACTGATCTCTTGTTTTTTGTAATTTCCCGGAAGATATTTGCCGACCATAAATTAATGACCTCTGGGTCTTGTTTCACAAAATTGTTGTGTGACTTAGGTTTTTTTACGTAGTCGTTCATACAAGGACCGCGCTATTATTGGCGTTTGAAACCGTTATGGACAGACTGACTTACATACACAACCGTTTAGTTATTGAAATGCCAGGATAGTAGTTATTAGAGAAATAGTGTATTTAAACGGTATAATTACATACAGATTAAGTTTTTTCTCGTTTTTGTGTTAAAAATATGTAGTCCTACAAGGAACAAAACTCGAAAACCACAGCCTATTAATTTATGTCAATGACTGGTGATAACAACAGCTAAATGTTCTACGTCATTTGTGACACAAACAAGGTTTTAATAAAATATTTATTGTGGGCTGTTTTCCAATTTGATGACAGGGGCGTTTTCTTTCCATTTCCCGACACTAAATGTTGATGTGGAGCCAGGAGCTACCTAACCCTCTTGGGATCTGCGAGAGAAGATGGACGACTTCTCCTTGTGTTTTCCTATCAAATTAATTGTCTTGTGATTTCCCGGAAAAGACTAGTCTTACGATAAACTGTAATCGCTCGCAATACGTTTCATCGCATGACTGTTTAAAATCATACATAGTTTCTTCTTGGAATCGTTTATAAAATTCTGAGACAAATAGTATTCCTTTAGGAACCTATCCGGTGCCAGAATCCTTAACGCTACCTGGACTTACTTAGGCACATTAGGCTGTAAAATAAGATTTTATTTATAGGATTTCCGCATGTTTGTGTATTAAATACTAAGTGGAAACCAGAAAGTCCTTGTTTGACTGTTTATATAAAGCGTAAGCGTAAAGTGCCTTGCATCTCAAGTGTCAACATATTTTGACAAAAATTATGTAAGCTTTAGGGTTATTTTTTCCTTTGCTTTAGCCGACATCATAAACTTTCAGTGCTTTCAGTTGGCAGAAATCAAACGCAATAAATGTATTAAGGATATACAGTGTGTTTCATTTTGATAATAGACTTCCCTTCAACCACCCTCGTTGTAAATCCATCCATTATTTCTACTTGCCTTTTGTTTTACTGCGAGAAATAGACGGGTTTATTGTTCTGGGATAAACTGGATGGAGGAACGCCAATTCACAAGAAGTCATTGCCGCGATTACCATTTGAATTGAAAGAAGATCGCCATAAAACAATGCTTGTGTTGCACTTGTTGATTTCTTTTCTTTTTTCTGTTCATTACCACTTACATTTGTAGGTAGGTTCTGGATATTCACGACTATTAACACCAAGGTTTACTTAATAGATGCAATTGCGGTAAAAACGAATACCTGTGTTAAGAAAGATATTGTCAATTCACCTAGGATGATAATTGTCATTTTCTATATATAAGCATTCTTACCTTAGATATCCGGCCACATTTTAAATATACAAATGCAGGAATAGTTTAAAACAAGTTCTAACTATTAAAGGTAATCTTCTGTTTAATATAATCATTTGCAACAACATTTATTGAAAAATGTTGATTTGAAAAAAGTGTCAAATTGATTGACTTGTGTAGTTGATCTATTGAACGATCAATTGTAAGCATTGTTTTTTTTGTTAAATGGTTCACGGCTTTTTTGTTGTATTTGTGTTGCTATGCATTGCTGGGATTACATCAATGTGGTCTTTTGGGGTATTCATTGGGCCTTATACAGTGGCAAAACCATTGGAGTGATTTTATTACTTATATCCTTTTAGATAAGAAGAAAACTTGATACTTCATTTTCCTTAGAGAATTATGAATTTACGACTTCATGTTAGAATTTGGCAGCTGGAATGCAATGTAAAACGATAAGTTCCATTCACTCAGACGTGACCAGCTATTTACGAGCCAGGGAACAATCCTCACAAGATTATAGTGTCAGGGTTAATTTATGCCACAGTATACAACGTGTAACTCCCCAAGACGTTTTACGATTCCGGGAACAGGTCTAGTATAATTTTAATGCCTCATTCGAGGAAACGTATGGTGGCGGATTACACACTTCAATCGGTATAATCTCTACCGGGAAATTACCAGAAAATTGATTTACATGGAAGAGCACAAGGAAGAACCATCCATTTTAGAAGTCCCATGTAAGGTTTATAACCCCCCTGTTGCCACGTTATTCCCATTATTACATTTTTTTCATGTAGAATACCTGATTTTTTGGTTTTGGAAATAAATACGGAATATTATAACATCCTTATTACTCCTTTGCAGAACAAATGTAACTTTTGTTATCCTTTCTTGGTTTTGCTGAACCACAGATGAAACCAGTATATTTTTATAAACTGCGTATTCTAATCATATAGTTCGAGCCAAAGTAGTTACAAGATACATTGTATATCGTTTGAAGAAAAAAATTGTAAATGTACATTTCTGATATAGGTAATTTTCATATAAACTAAAAGAAACTATGTTTTTCTATAGTTACCTCCTACAAACTTGGGCGAATTGAAGTCATCTACGTCTACTTTAGTGGTTTACAGTGATTTGGACTTACTCGGATAAGCATAAATTCGCCAACGAAAGCTAATGCTTTTGCGTATGTGTGTGTGTTTTGGGTGAGGGGAGGGGGGGGGGGGGGCAAAGGGCCTGCTAGTGACAGGTTATTTTAAAAGGGTTTCCATTAGGCCTACTTAACTTCTAAGGAGTCTACGGAGCTTAATGTTAGAATTAAAATGGAGTTTTCTGCGGGGTTTGGGGGTATATTTTCTTTCTGGTAACCATTTACTATGTAGTAGAGCGTTCCGAGAGTGTTCCGAGAGGAGTGTACTGAACCTGATAAGGGCGTTCTGACAGGAGGGTACTGAGCCTAATGAGGGCGTTCTAACAGGAGGGTACTGAACCTGATAAGGGCGTTCTGACAGGATTGTACTGATCCTGATAAGTGCGTTCTGGCAGGAGGGTACTGATCATGATAAGGGCGTTCTGACAGGAGGGTACTGAGCCTAATGAGGGCGTTCTAACAGGAGGGTACTGAACCTGATAAGGGCGTTCTGACAGGAGGGTACTGAGCCTGATAAGGGCGTTCTGGCAGGAGGGTACTGATCATGATAAGGGCGTTCTGACAGGAGGGTACTGAGCCTAATGAGGGCGTTCTGGCAGGAGGGTACTGATCATGATAAGGGCGTTCTGACAGGATTGTACTGATCCTGATAAGTGCGTTCTGGCAGGAGGGTACTGATCATGATAAGGGCGTTCTGACAGGATTACACTGAACCTGAAAAGGGCGTTCTGACAGAATTGTACTGAACCTGATAAGTGCGTTCTGACAGGAGTGTACTGAACCTGATAAGGGTGTTCTGCCAGGAGGGTACTAAGCCTGATAAGGGCATTCTAACAGGATTGTACAGATCCTGAAAAAAGCGTTCCGACAGATGTGTACTGAACCTGATAAGGGCATTCTGACAGGATTGTACAGAGCCTGAAAAGGGCGTTCTGACAGGAAAATTGTTTTATTAACATCGTATGATTTTGAATTTATCTGTTTATAAACCTTGTAATATCGATGATTCATCCTTAAATACTACTTTATCAACAACCGCTCAAATATATGATCCTCTTGCTAAATAATGTGTAACCATTGGGTCCATTATATCTGTCAGCGAGAAAAATAAGAGAAAACTAGAAATTGCTGAAGCAATTGCGATTCAAAGTGTGAATCCGAACAGATAAGAGTTTCACATACTCCTTGACTTTTTTTCCGAAAAGTAATTGAAGCGCCGGAAAGATGTACATGTTTTTCGTTAATCGCCAAAAGAAAAAGCGCGGAAGTGAAAGAAAAATTCCTTAAATTTTAAAGATTAAATTAACGGAAGACGTTGGCTGATGAACTGTATCTACTGCATCATCGCTGTGAAATTTCGATTCAATTGGCTATTTAGTGTTTAATTTATACCGTTTTGAATACAGGATTTTCGTTAATCACCAAACGAAAAAGCGCGGACGTGAAAGAAAACATTTTCTAAATTTTAAAGATTCAATTTACGGAAAACGTTGACAGATAAATTGTATCTATTACATCTTACCTGAGAAATTTTGATTCAATCGGCTAAACAGTTGTTAAGTTATTGCGTTCTGAATACAGGATTTTCTATAATCATCAAAGGAAAAAGCGCGGACCTGATAGAAAACATTCTCTAAATTTTTAAGATTTTATTTACGGAAGACGTTGACTGATAAACTGTATCAAGTACATCTTAGCTGTTAAGTTTGAATTCATTCGGGTAAACGGTTTTTAAGTTATAAGGCTTTTAAATATGTGTGACGTCATAAAATCCAAATCTTCGTTTATTACTTATTGAGCCAGTGTTTTCAGTTTGTTGATCGTTGAAACTAGTTTTATTTATGCATATTATGTGTTTACACTGATATATGTTATCGGTTTTGCTCTATAATGCGTCATTTTTCCTCGGCATATGTGAGAAAGTCCAATAGTACACCTGAAAACGACCAAGTCCAACAATTTAAATTTTGGAACAAAGATTAAAAGTACTTATGAAAATGATAGAAAGCATTTGGCGGTATGTTTTTCTTCGTCTTTTCAAGGGCTTTCAGATCACATATAATAAAAGTAACAAAAATCAGTTTTAGAAAAATTCACACTATTATTGATGACGTCATCAATTTTAAATACCAAATATCTCCTATGGTTTTTATACAATAAACTTCAAATTTGCATTCATAATAGATTATGCATTGAACTGTCTGATGTTACCAAATAAGAGCAAATACTTCTTTTTTTAGGGAGAAGTAAAGCTTTACGTCTTTGAAACACGATCCAATATGGCGGCCAAACTATTTGTCCAATCAAAAAACCGTTGCCATTTTGTGATTAACAAATTTCCTTGTCTCTTTAAATTTGAAAACCGTTTCTCTCTATCTATATTATTGGCGAAATTAGCATTTTTATAGATTTTAAAAATTTAAAATGATGTCATGGTCACGTGACCTTGATTTGGATTTGACAAATTTAGGATATTAATCAGATGGATACAATCTATAGATGTAGAAAGTTTTGTTACGTTAACTTCAATAGTTTTTTAGTTATTGACTTTTGAATATTGAAGTGATGACGTCAAAATTTCGACCAATAGCGAGCTTCTAGAGTTTTCAACTGAAGTACTTGAAAGTTGCAACCGAGATGCGCTGAAGTAATTCCGACCTATGTATTAAATTTAAAGTCAATCCATTGAGTGGTTTTGGAGAAGAAGACCTTTGAAGGTTTAGTGCGGTGCCAAGATGGCCGCGAACGTAGCCCTAGAGAAACAATAGAAATATGCGCATGCCTAATCCATGGAAGTTTTGTGGACGAATCTGTAGTTTGATAAAGTTGCGATTTCTGGTTTTCGAGGAATAAGGTCTCAACATCGACGCAAGAAAAAAAAAAAATAATAATAATAATAATAACTAGAAATTGCTGAAGCAATTGCGATTCAAAGTGTGAATCCGATTAGATAAGAGTTTCATATACTCCTTGACTTTTTTCCGAAAAGTAATTAAAGCGCCGAAAAGATGTACATGTTTTTCGTTAATCGCCAAAAGAAAAAGCGCGGACGTGAAAGAAAGCATTCTCTCGTATTAAAGATTGATTTTTCGAAACACGTTGACACCGTAACAATTACTTCTTAACTGCAAAGTTTCTATCATTCTGCTCAGTAGATTTCAGGTTATACGGTTTTGAAAAAATATGTGAAATTATCAAATCTAATCATAAGGGTATTACTAATAGAACCAATATTTTCAATTTCTTGATATTTGAAACTAGTTTCTTTATTGCATATTATGTTGTTGTACTGGAATATGATATCATGTTTATATATTTGGACTGAATATTCAACTGCGCTCGAAATTTCACTAAAGGACTAGTTGGGTTTAAAGTGGCAAAAGCTGCCAACTTTTTTTTAATATTTTTCCGTTAAAACAAAATTTCAAAATTAATGGCTATTTTTGCAAACAGTACAAATAAAGAGTTTTTCGTTAACACCACCCTCTGAATTGTACGTTAAAGTGGCATGACTGCCAAAATGCTAATATTTTGACGTAAAAACAGAATGTTGAAATTATTGTCTATTTTTCTCAAGACGTATAATTCAGAAGCTTTTTAGTGCTTCTAGTCTAGAAAATGTACAATAAAGTATTGTTTTGAACTAACTTGGGCTTAGAATGAATGAATGGTCGTCCCGGTTATTTAAATTTATGTTTACTTTTCGAACACGTTTTCGGTTCGTACATGCCACTTACTGTATGTATTTTCCTCATTCCAACGCCAATCATTTAGTTTTTCGGCGGTCTTCAAAGCCTATAACTGTCGTGACGATCAGAAATTATGAAAAAAAGTGTGAATTTTGGCAGCTTATGCCATTTTAAGTAATTGCTTAGAAATACCAAAGACCCCAAAACAAACTCCTGTATCCCGACTAAGGTAGTCATTCTCAGGGGGCGTGTCGATCTCCATATATCGCTATACTGGGAATACAACAGCAGCGCCGGCTTATTCAAGTCAAGTTCAGGCATTCGACGAAAATAAGGTTTAAGAATCAATAAGAAATACCGGGGAAATGACCAAGGACATAACAAAGTAGTCTTGGTGCGCTGCAGGGGGCAGGGAAGTGACCGACGGGCGAAACTGAATGGGAAAGATCAGTCATAATGCATAGTACTTACGACTCAAAATGGCCGGCTGATATTCAGTTTCAAAATAAACAGCGGTATCTTCGAGTTAATCCAAAGTATACACTCATTTAATAAGTTTGATTCAGTGTGGTTGGTTTAGTATTTCGATAAGATGCAAATTCCCTTTTTATCTTGACAATCGAAATTTATGAGAAAGCCCTTATGCCACTTTAAGGCTACTTAGCCTATTTAAACAAAATACAGGCGAATGAGTCAGTTACGATATCAAACATTTTAAATAATTATGAGGGTGATTTTTATTAATTGTTTCTCAAATTTATAAACTTTATAGCGGCATCCCAGCGCTTTTTCCAAAATGGGCATTTGGCTCTGAACAAACATCGGCTTACCGGTGTTTCCCTTGAATTTCTCACCCTGGCTGAAGGCCTGGCATGCAGGCGTGTGTGTGAACGTTCGCTAGCCGCGCCCATTAAGAACAATTTGATAAAATACGCAGATCAGAACAGATTAAATAATTTGTTTTAAGCTAATATCAAATTATGTGTCCTTAGTGTATTTTGTGCTACCACACCTATTATGGTTTAACTCTACCTTGTATATCTGTCAAGCTGTACTTTGTATATATCACATGGAGCCTTTCATACTGAAATACAGGGATTGAAAGGTTACGCTTATTTTCCTACAAGAGATCACTACACAGCTTCATGATAACATCCGGTTTTTCCTAGGGACACAAGAAGTGCCATAAGTAGTGCCATAAGTATTCCGTGTATCTTCTTTTCTTTTTTTCCTGCACTCCATTTTATTGATTTTCTGGGCGTTTCTATGTTTTTTCTTGAAAGGAAATTGGTTGAATTTATGGCTGGAAACGATTTTGGATGTGATTTGATACCAGGCTAGGCTGGTGGAAGGAGATTTCGAGAATTGTGTGTGCTTAGACCTGTATGTTTACAGTAGGCGCGAAACATGAAAAAGCGCGGACGTCAAAGAAAACATTTTTTTCTTTCAAAGATTGAACTTACGGAAGATGCCGGCAAATATTCTCTTACAGGCCCTTCTTAGATTTATATTTTCGTTTTATTTTGCAAAGTAGTTTTAAGTTATTACGTTTTGAATGCAAGATTTCCTATAATAACCAAAAGAAAAAGCGCGGACCTCAAAGAAAACATTTGTTAAATTTTAAAGATTTAATTTACGGAAGACGTTGACTGATAAACTGTAATTAGTGCATCTCAGCTGTGGAATTTTGTTTCATTCGGCTTAACAGTTTTAAAGTTATAGGGCTTTTAAATATGTGTGACGTCATCAAATCTAAATGTTCGTTTATTACTGATAGAGCCAGTGTTTTCAGTTTGTTGATCGTTGAAACTAGTTTTATTTATGCATATTATGTGTTTACATTGATATATGTAATCGGTTTTGCTCTATAATGCGTCATTTTTCCTCGGCATATGTGAGAAAGTCCAATAGTACACCTGAAAACGACTAAGTCCAACAATTTAAATTTTGGAACAAAGATTAAAAGTACTTATGAAAATGATAGAAAGCATTTGGCGGTATGTTTTTCTTCATCATTTTAGGGGCTTTGAGATGATATATAGTAAAAGTGACAAAAATCAGTTTTAAAAAAATTCACACTATTATTGATGACGTCATCAATTTTAAATACCAAATATCTGCTAAGGTTTTTATACAATAAACTTCAAATTTGCATTCATAATAGATTATGCATTGAACTATCTAATGTTAACAAATAAGAGCAAATACTTCTTTTTTTAGGGAGAAATAAAGCTTTACGTATTTGAAACACGATCCAATATGGCGGCCAAACTATTCGTCCAATCAAAAAACCGTTGACATTTTGTGACGAACAAATTTTCTTGTCTCTTTAAATTTGAAAACCGTTTCTCTCTATCTATATTATTGGCGAAATTAGCATTTTTATAGATTTTAAAAATTTAAAATGACGTCATGGTCACGTGACTTTGATTTGGATTTGACAACTTTAGAATATTAGTCAGATTGATGCAATCTATAGATGTAGAAAGTTTTGTTACGTGTAGTTCAATAGTTTTTTAGTTATTGACTTTTGAAAATTGAAGTGATGACGTCAAAATTTCGACCAATAGCGAGCTTCTAGAGTTTTCAACTGAAGAACTTGAAAGTTGCAATCGAGATGCGCTAAAGTAATTCCTACCTATGTATTAAATTTAAAGTCAATCCATTAGGTGGTTTTGGAGAAGAAGACCTTTGAAGGTTTAGTGCGGTGCCAAGATGGCCGCGAGCGTAGCCCTAGAAAAACATAAAAAATTAGCGCATGCATAATTGATCAAAAATCTGTCAAGAAATCTGAAATTTTTTAGTGTTGTGATTTGTAGTTTCCAAGAAATAGGCTTTCAACATCGGTGCAAGGAGAAAAAAAATAATAATAATAATAATAATAATAAACACAACGAAAACAATAGATTCAAAGTTTACACTTTGAATCTAATAAGGTTGTTATAAAGTGCGTTATCACCATTGAGAGAAATTTCTTGGCATTTGATTGGTCGAAACGCCCAGAATATGAGTCTGCATCCCAGTGCTTTCCGTGTATTTATCATATACCTCCCTACGTCACAATGGTAATACGGACAGTGATTTTCCAAATCCGTATCACCACACTAGCATAGGACCGTTTAACCTGGCAGTCTGTATCACCCTACTTGCATAGGACACTATAACATTAGAGCCGGAACTACTTTTTCTGTTCTATAATGACGTCAATGTCAACACACTCTCTTGTCTTGGATACAAACGGCTGTCAAATCTATTTATAGAAAAGCTAACGATCTCTCCAAAGATTAGATAAATTATGTAATCTGAAGACTACTTTATAATGCGTCCGATAAATCTTAAAAATATTAAACAATTGGACAAGGGATAAAAACATCATCAAAATATGTTTTATTTGTCTATAATTATAAATCATAGTCGAAAACCAGGATCCCGAAAATGGTACAAAACCAAAGCAATGGGGAAAAATACCATAAAGTTAAACAGTGATATCATGAAAACAATGGCCGAACTGGGTGAACTAAGTGGTAGAAAAAAAAATCACAGCGCTCGGTCAACAGCTGCCATTCGCCTCTTAAATGCTGGGTAGCGCCGACAGGACACAAAACGTTGCCAGTCTGAATAACTATGCCGTCGCTTCGTTCGACCAGCAGCGAGAGATGAGTAATATCCTGAGCCCGGACAACCGTCAGTCACTCCAAGTGTGTCGGCCTGTAGCAAGTCGTCACATCGAGTCGGACAACATTGGTAACACATGATAATAATCCCATCCATGAAAATCCAGCGAATGTGAACATTTCTGCTTTATCACAATCTTCGGGCACACAAAGCTAAACGGTAATCATGGAAGAAACTTTATACACAATAGTCAATAGCACTATGGCTACTAACACAACTGCCGGTATTTTCCAGGGTGCTACATTCAATAACTGCACTTTGAAAATTAACTTTGCCACTCTCGACACACATCTGTGATGTAAGCATTTACCCATAATAGTCTACTAGTAGAATCCATCTCCATGAAATTAAATGTATTCCAATGTCATTTTTCTCTGGTTCAGTCTTTGTTAAATGTTGACTTGTACATGTACTAATCCATTTGTCATTTCCTCTTTGTCTTTTGGTATATATACATTTTAAAAGTGTTCTTCGTCAGGATACCAGAAAGTCACATCTTTTATCACACATGCAAAGCTTTCGTCTGTTCACTGTCTGCAGCCGGTTGATCGAAAATGACATACATCATTTATAATCACACTATTGTAGTATTGGTACATGTTACAATTTACTTTCCGCTCTTCTTGAATAAACCCGCTCGAAACTAAAAGTTAACCCTTGGCGGACTGTTAATATAGTCCATCTTGCATGTTTTATACAACGTTACAAACAGTATGCAAGAAACACAAACAGTTAAAAGGGATCATTTTTCATTTAACAATTGCTAATGTTATTTAAAACGATAAAGACTTACGGTCGTACCTTATATTTTTTTAAATATTATGATGTAGGTCAGGGGCGTGGCTTATCGTGCAGTGATCTGTCACTCACATTCTAATAAGGGCGTAGGAATATGTAGACAAACGATCCTTCGAACAAGTGAATCTTTCAAAGCCGGACGCTTTTCCTGACATAAAACAGAGCGATCTAAGTATGATTTTAAAAGGGGTATATGATAAATATGTCATCACTTCAGCGTGTTGTTCTGGGCGGTTGTATCAGCTCTCGTGATTGGAGGTGGAATTTCGCAGCAACCTCGACCTTCGGTCTCGGTTGCTACTCCACTCCACCTCCAATCACTCGAGCTGATACAAGCGCCCAGAACAACACGCTGCAGTGATAACATGTATTTATCATATACCTCCCTACGTCACAATGGTAATACGGACAGTGATTTTCCAAATCCGTATCACCACACTAGCATAGGACCGTTTAACCTGGCAGTCTGTATCACCCTACTTGCATAGGACACTATAACATTAGAACCGGAACTACTTTTTCTGTTCTATCATGACGTCAATGTCAACACACTCTCTTGGATACAAACAGCTGTCGAATCTATTTATAGAATTTAAGCTAATAATCTCTCCCAAGATTAGATAAATTATGTAATCTGAAGACTATTTTATAATGCGTCCGATAATTCTTAAAAATATTAAACAATTGGACAAGGGATAAAAACATCATCAAAATATGTTTTATTTGTCTATAATAATTATTATAAATCATAGTCGAAAACCAGGATCCCGAAAATGGTACAAAACCAAAGCAATGGGGAAAAATACCATAAAGTTAAACAGTATCATGAAAACAATGGCCGAACTGGGTGAACTAAGTGGTAGAAAAAAATCACAGCGCTCGGTCAACAGCTGCCATTCGCCTCTTAAATGCTGGGTAGCGCCGACAGGACACAAAACGTTGCCAGTCTGAATAACTATGCCGTCGCTTCGTTCGACCAGCAGCGAGAGATGAGCAATATCCTGAGCCCGGACAACCGTCAGTCACTCCAAGTGTGTCGGCCTGCAGCAAGTCGTCACATCGAGTCGGACAACATTGGTAACACATGATAATAATCCCATCCATGAAAATCCAGTGAATGTGGACATTTCTGCTTTATCACAATCTTCGGGCACACAAAGCCGTAATCATGGAAGAAACTTTATACACAATAGTCAATAGCACTATGGCTACTAACACAACTGCCGGTATTTTCCAGGGTGCTACATTCAATAACTGCACTTTGAAAATTAACTTTGCCACTCTCGACACACATCTGTGATGTAAGCATTTACCCATAATAGCCAACTAGTAGAATCCATCTCCATGAAATTAAATGTATTCCAATGTCATTTTTCTCTGGTTCAGTCTTTGTTAAATGTTGACTTGTACATGTACTAATCCATTTGTCATTTCCTCTTTGTCTTTTGGTATATATACATTTTAAAAGTGTTCTTCGTCAGGATACCAGAAATTCACATCTTTTATCACACATGCAAAGCTTTCGTCTGTTCACTGTCTGCAGCCGGTTGATCGAAAATGAAATACATCATTTATAATCACACTATTGTAGTATTGGTACATGTTACGATTTACTTTCCAGTTTCCGCTCTTCTTGAATAAACCCGCTAGAAACTAAAAGTTAACCCTTGGCGGACTGTTAATATAGTCCATCTTGCATGTTTTATACAACGTTACAAACAGTATGCAAGAAACACAAACAGTTAAAAGGGATCATTTTTCATTTAACAATTGCTTCTGTTATTTAAAACGATAAAGACTTACGGTCGTACCTTATATTTTTTAAAATATTATGATGTAGGTCAGGGGCGTGGCTTATCGTGCAGTGATCTGTCACTCACATTCTAATAAGGGCGTAGGAATATGTAGACAAACGATCCTTCGAACAAGTGAATCTTGCAAAGCCAGACGCTTTTCCTGACATAAAACAGAGCGATCTAAGTTTGATTTTAAAAGTGGTATATGATAAATATGTCATCACTTCAGCGTGTTGTTCTGGGCGCTTGTATCAGCTCTCGTGATTGGAGGTAGAATTTCGCAGCAACCTCGACCTTCGGTCTCGGTTGCTACTCCACTCCACCTCCAATCACTCGAGCTGATACAAGCGCCCAGAACAACACGCTGCAGTGATAACATGTATATATAGGGAGCGCAAGTCACGTGTGAATTCCACAAATTTCCTGTCACCGGCACTGCATTTGCGCATGTGACTGGGCGTTTTCGTTCCAAAATGACGTTTAAGTCTGACGTTATGGAACAAAATACGTCAAATGGAATTGCAACGTCATCAAAAACGTTCTTAATGGCGTCATCTGTCACCGGATATCACAAAATCACGTAATAATTCTTATGAGACTTGCGCTCCCTATTTGATTCTGTATAACCCAGGAGTTAAGATCTCACGCGCTGTTATTACCACGGAGTGAAGGTCTTGGTGCGTCACAGCAATCTTCAGTCAAGACGAAATCCTATTGTGACGTCAGTTTAGAATGTTGTTTCGTCAGCATTGAACGCTTTACTTGTCTCAAAGATCGTGAAAACCGATATAACTTTGCAACGTCACAATAGAATTTATTTCTTTCGCGACGTCATGTAGACCTCACTCAATACACTCAACCCATGACATTTTTGTGAACTAATCGAATAAAGAACAGCTAATTAAACTCAGTTTAAAGTAAACAAGCTGCTCTGGATGGTGATAAATTCGGCTTCGCCTCGGAAAAATATTAATGTCAGACACCAAATATCTACCCTTATACCCACGCAAGGCCGTCATATAACTAATAATGTATTTCATACCGGTTTGTCAAACCAAGAAATCGTTTTATTATAGAGTCATTAATAGAACACCACAAATATTCTTCGCAACTCTGATGTGTTATAAAGGAATTGACTTTCAGGGTATGTCAGGAAAGTAAAACGTTGTGGACTTATCGGTAGACCACAGAAGAAAATCCTAACTTCAATTTTTTGCCAGATTTTCTAGTGTTCTTGATTTATTCTAAACGCCGGGCAAACTAAGCGCTTAGTAGCTAAAGAAGCCGACAATGCCTTCAAAAGTTGTCTGATCGCTTACATCATTAACTCTGTTTATCCAGCATTTGAGTCATGTCCAAAGAAGAAATACATCCTCCTGTACAAAGTCAGAAGTAACATGATCTGATAGATTTCTTTAGTTTTGCTATTCCAGTTTTCGAACTTTTTCCGATGTAACTTTTATTGAAGAAAGAAATTACTACTGAAACCCAATTCACTAAGTTAAAACTGGGACATGCGTTACTATATAGTTGATATTTTTGGATAATATGAATGCAAATGTAAATTACAAATTTTGCAATGATGTCTATCTTTGAAATTGAAGCTATGTGGTATTAATGAGAATATGAAAGTTATTCGGACCAAAAAAATAAATGGATGTTTATTGTAAAATTTTCTCTATTCCCAGACAATAGCTTTTTCTCGTTCAATCCACACAGTGAACGGGTATGTCTTAGCAATATTTTTCGGGTTTTCGGCAAACTTCAAATTCTGAATTTGTTAAACAATGGCAACATTTAAAACCTTCATTTTTGCAGATTATGTCCCTTTGTCTGTGAAACAAAACTCATTACTTTCCAACGCATCCTTGCAATCCTAAATGAGAATGTTTTTTCATACTGCGAACGACAGAAACTAATTTGTCACCCGAGAAATCAAGGTTCTGACAGAAACCGATGGATTTTTGTTCATGGATAAATTGGGTGAAAGAAAATGAATCCTCTGGCGGGATGAGTGCTGCAGTCCGCAGACATTTCTTACACATCAATCACTGTTACGGCCATTGTCACGAAACTACTATTAGAGTTCTTTAGGCGTGTTTTGTTTCCATGAAATCCCCATGAAGGCAATTCTTTACCGTCATGTTTCTGTCAGGTCGCTGTAGCGTTGCTTGTCGCTTTATATCAGTATCAACTACGTGTTTCAGGTTGGCTACCATGTCTATGCAATTTTACAGATTTTAATTCGATTTTTATTACATTTATTCTGGATTAATTTGTCTATCTGATATAAAATGTCTTCTGAGGAAACATCATTAATTGAAGACACGAAGTAAATCGTATCGCAAAAGAAGCCTGGTTGCCAATAGATACCATAGTGAAGAGATACAACATCCTGGTATTTTCATCGGATTTTGCAAAGGCTTTAAGAAACTGCGCCCAGAACTGCAATATTGTTCGAAAATCCCAGTTACAAACATGTACATGTATCTTGCCAAAAGATACTTAAGAAATGAAACCAATCGTACCTTTAGAAGTGCATGTACTACAAATGGAGCAATATAGAACATATGTATTGATTTTGAAATTACTTTTGAGGAAATTATAGATTAACTAGACCCATCCATCAGCCGTGGGGCCTCCGTGGCTCAGTAGGTAGAGCGTTGGACGCTATATAAGTGAAATAATCTTGAGCGCGACGTAAAACACCAAAACATCAAGCAATCAATCCCTCAGCCGTGAATAGAATATTTGAAAATAAGACAAAAATCAAGATCCCGATTATTTCAGGCCTACTTTGTTGAGTACTCGGTCTATAAGTGGTATGTCTCCTCCAGGCTGCCATACTTCTTGATAAAAATTACCAAACATTAGTTAATTTCCTTTTATTTGGCAGGTCATATCACTAATGACGAGTAACTATGACAGCTTCGCGTGCTCTTTGGTTTTCCTTTTTATCTGTTCTAAAGCGCAAAAGCTAATTTGTCAGATCCAAACATGGAAAAAAATCTACCTTCTGACAAAAAGAGCGGATCTCATTTACGAATTAATTGATCGAGAGAAATCCAATTGCCTGCAGTGAAAATACACATAGAACACAGAGATTTCTTAAACATCAATCAACTTTAGGACGTCAATATAAACGCCTCATGCAATTCCTCTTGAAAGACCAAAAATGGGCTATTAAATGAACTTTTATTTGGTGCTTTGAATTCATTTCCTGTTATTTTGGAGTATATTTAGCTATGTGTTTCCACACTACATAAGTTTCGTATCCGTAACTTCTTATTTATTTATGTTCCCTGGTGATTTTGTATAGGGCTTGTGTTCAAAATCATCTTTCATCTAAGAAAAGTATTTTTCATTGAATTTCCTATATCCAAAACAACATTCGGAGCCCTTACAGGCAATTGTTTTGTCAAAATGGTATAAAGTTAGTTTTCTGTACTATTTCATTCATGGCGCCCTTCGAATTAAATACTATATTGAAATAAAAAAAGGGCTATAGTTTGCCTATACATCCCGGTTAAGCATGTTTGAGCGATGTCCGTACTGCGAACAGATGTGAAAAGTGATATAATTGAAAGACAAAGAAACATCACCGCCTACAACCACCCAGTTGAAGTTCACTCAAGAATAAATTGAAAAAGAAAAACGAAATGCGACGAAAAATACTGAAAAAGCTTAAGTAACTATTAAGGTATGCGAGGTACAGTCGTCAAAGTAAAACATACAATAACTCAGAACCACATATCTATTTTGAGTAGGGCCGCATCGTCTGCCCGTAAAATGATTTACATTCTTAGCGTTTCAAAAAGAGAAACAAAAAAAGACACGAAAATCCATAGGCTTAAAGATGAAGACGAGTTGCCTAGCTCTGGTTATCAATGGACTTCCCTCTTTCATTTGCTATTTGGCTTTATCAAAATATCTTTATTTTTTGTCAAACTTTACCTTATTTCACCGAATATTTGTGTTGAATAATTCACGACGTTTCAATTCCGTACTATTGTTTATAATGTTACTTCCGAGCTTTACATTAGAGAATAGCACTTTTTATTCTAAAGGGAAACTTTTGTTGTGTATTTTCACAAAAAATGTTATCAATAATAAATGTTAGAGTAATTCCGCTATCCACGTTGACGCATAGCGATCCCATTGCATGTAATATCATTATTGGATTGATTGGTTGATTAGTAAGAAATGTCTCTTTCATCGTGGGTTCCATACTAATGTGAAATACATGTAATTAGGGCATCACCACGAATTTAGTTGTTTGTGAACAACACGAGGTTTCGACACCTATATTGGTGTCGAAAGCTTGTGCTGTTGACAAACAACTAAATTCGTGAAGATGCCTTAATTATTTCCCATTGGTTGATTAGTTTTTTACGTCATACTCATACTAAATTTTCACTCGCATGTTAGTCAATTTCAATGTCCGGTGGAAACACTCCATCATCCACAGCGGCATTGTAGCTACTCCACTTCGAGTGGATACCCAGTCAAATTTTATTTCTCAGTTTTCAAACAGAGCGGAATTCGAACCCCCGACCTATCGATTCAAGGCTTTCTTCCAGCCGAGTGACTATAATCCGACCGACACTTTGTATTAATTATCCCTTATTATTATGGGAACTACAGCAAAAACATTCTTTTATGGAACGTTTTCAATTAAATTGCTAATGAGCAATCAACGAGATATGTAATTTGTTGGTCTTTTCAAGATTTGTACGAATTCTATCGTTGCAGCTCGGCGAAATCAGGTAGAGAAAACTCACAATGTCCCTGTGGATAGAGAAAGACGATCTACATCCGAGGAAAGCCAATCAGAAGATTACACAAGTAAGCATGGTTTTGTATAGAAACATTAATTCACGAGACCAGCGTAAATGCTTGTGCCGTAGATCAGCATTAATTTCAAACAGTTTTACCCTTTAATCGCTATATATAACTGCTGAAATAAAAAAAAGTGTGAACCTATACCTATATGTACTAATACAGATTCGTCTTTTTCTTAGCTCACCGTGAAATGTGATAAGCCTGCTTTCATTTAGCCCCTACTCCCCCCCCCCCCCCCCCCACTCCACACCCGCCCTCAACAGCACCTCCAATGTCCAAGTAGACGACAAAAAGTATGCCTGACGCTAAATACAACTGAGCAAACTAAATATATATATATATTTTGTTAATCAACGGACAGATACTCAGAATGAATATTTATGTATAGGCCCGTTGCTTACTCAACCACTTGGGAAAGACTTCGGTTGTCATCACGGTTCTAACGGTGAGCGATGATACACTTTTCGTACCGCTAAGCATTGTAAATAACTAACCATTCCAGACAGTAGTATTGGAAGTGTGAAACTATAAATATAGATCGCTCCATATAATACAAGGTTTTTGGTCAGTGAAGGAAGAGAAAACTTGTTGATTTTGACCGCTCGGACCCCTGGGGCGATTAAAGCACAACTTTTTGTCATATCATCTACTGATATTTAAGGATCCAATGAAATTTATAGAAATACTCTAGCCGATGGTGTATGGTTAAGGATTGTGACTTGCTGGCCCTCTGATCGGAATAAAGACTTTTATATGTTAAAATGAATTACTTGGGACAGTTAGAAATAGATGTAGGCCTATAACTACTGTGTACTTGTAATTCGCGATTTGTCAGTTGTAATGAAACGAACCTTTGTTCATTTAAAATATCCTATATTAATTATAAAAGGCCAAAAGTGGCGTGCATCATCCAGTACGGATGGGAAAACGCCAGTGCAAATAAATACCACCACCACCATAAAAGGCCAAAAGTAACTTAAAGGAGATATTTCCAATTTGGTGCTAAATTGACCAGTTACCTATTTCGTTATCTCTCGAGAATAAGACGAGATGTTTCTATGGTAACGCGCCTTTGACCTGACACCCAGCTTATGGCGATTGTATTAAGGCCACAAGCTGACCTTAATCCATCCCCAGTCGTCTTAGGAAGCTCTCTATAAATATTCCACACGTTCAACAAAAGATCTGACCTTCTTCAGTTTTTATAAGCAGCTATGTGATTCGCCTGGCAAACGTTTTGGAAAATTCGATTGCAAATGAATTCAAGGGTTCGCGAACAGACGAAGCTAATTTATGGCTGGTTTTCCTCTGAAGGTTCTGCACCATTGTTAAGAGATGCGACCTGATTGAGTTCTATGGGAGATTTGGTCGTGGCGCTATGACAGCCATACAAACAGATAAAACCCTATTAATCGAATTGTCTTCACTGGCATCTGTAGAATGAGTAAACGATTCGATATGCATGCGGTTCAGGAGGTTAAAGCTACTCAATGAAGGCCGGTATCATACAAAAACATCATCAGTAAACGACGAAGCAACCATAGTCAGATCAATAGTTTTATGTTTATAATGATCGTATCACAGACGAGTGCACACAAACTAAAGGCATCTCCAAAAGCTACAACAATATAATAAAACAAATATGTAAACAGCTTAAAGAATATATGAACAACTTTCGGAAATATTTTCAAATTTGCGTTAAGTGTGTTGTAGAACATGTACTTTGAAAGTCTGGCCCAAAAGAAAATTAAATTTCGGTCGCAGCACATACAAAATTCAAGTTAGGTTTGCCGATCTACAATGCTTACGTTCCTTTTTTGAACTAACTCGAAGGTTGTTTCGTTTCAACTGATGTTTTTCAAATATACATTTAGTCCATAAACAAACACAAACCAGCTTTAAATCCTGTTCATAAATCCTTTAAGTGCACAAAGAAATGAAAAGATCTTTCATACACAAGGTTAAACATACAAAAGGTCTTTCCAGAAAAAAGCTAAGACCGGAATAAATACAGATCTTCAAAATTGTTTCATCGACTGAAATGTTGATACTGCGTTGAATACCAATATACAAAATAGTTTTCAGGATAATGGATAGATAAAGCACATGAAGTAAAAATAAAAAAAATGTGTGTGGCAAAAGGACTCTATAAAATTCAGATTTTTTCAATGGGAGATCATGTTGAAAAGGCCACAAAAACAAAAAAAAGGCCTCAAATCCACGAATCTGATATCTAATATATTAAGGTTTAACAGAGAGCAACAGACAGACTATATATCAAAATAGCCCATGGGCTGCTCCCCTTGACGGATTTTCAGCCGGAAATGTTTTTACTTCCTCTTTCTGGTTTAGTCATCCAATTGTCCAAACAAATCCCGAAAAATAATGGCACAAGGGTCTAATTGGATTTGGATATGAGTACATGTACACCTAGTGTGAAAATTGACCATGAACTATACACCTATCTGGATGTTGTTGTTGCGATCCTAACTTGATATCGTTCAAATGGCTTACTACATGTAGCTTAATGAAAACAGGAATGGAAAAAAACTGCTTTTGAAGACATACTTCAATAATCAAGCAGATGTGCATACTGTTTATTTATGTAAAAGGTTTGTTTGTGGTCTACAAACCTGGAACACGATACTCTTAAAAAGTAACGTCGCTGCTTTTATCTTAGATATTTCGATAGTTCATATTCTTTTCCTTTCGCTGGTCATGCTTTTGCCAACGAGTAAAATCATTTTTAGACTACTAGCCATAAGATGCTTCCATTATCATGATGGAAAACAATTTACTATTATTGGTACTGTATTAATTAGTTAAAATTGACTTTTTTTGCAGATATGCGTAGTTGATGCTCGGTACAAATGTAAAGACGTTTTAAAAAACATACATGTTTTGTGAAGGCCTATGTCGGCCCGATTGACTATCGTTCTAACCGACTGAGCCACCGAGGTCCCTCTTTATTATTTTGAGGTATTTCATTGTTTAGTTTTTGGTTCCAATCTTGATATGCTACTTTTTACTGTTTACAGGTTTTCAGATCGATCTGACAAAGTGTGGTATGGAGAAAAGCTGTGTAAGGTAAGCTGTTCAATAGTATGTACAATTGAGAAATATGTTTGGATTGGGTCATTACTAAATCATTGTTACCGCAAGCAAGCTTTGAAGAAACTGAAGAATAATTCGCACTCAAAATTATTTAACATATATGTCTCGGTCGCCTGGTATATTAGAAAACTCGAGTCCCTGACAGCCACGTAATATATTGAGTGGGATCCATTGACATAAGTTTTTATTAATGAAATTTCTTAAGCTTAAGATTCGTTTGCCCATGTTGTGATCGGCATATATTTGAAACGTAATTTCTATACGATTAGACAGATATTTGTTGGGCATTGCGATTTTTATCAGCTAAAAGAATATGAGGTTTGACATAGTTTGTGCCACAAGTAGAAACCTGAGTAGAAATATGATTTATACCGTTACACTATCTGGTTAGAGATCTTCTCTCAGTGTCTGTTAAAAATTACCTTATTTATATTCGTCGTTTTCTAACGCAGATATATATTAGCATTTTTGTCCATTAAAGATTGAACACAAATGATTCTTGACCTTTCGTTTTCAGATTCGGCGATAAAGATTGTGTCCATGGAGAATGCATTTATATCTTTACTTTTAAGCGCATCGGCGACTTAATGGAATTAGAACTGAGTGCTAAGACACAAGGTTGGGTGGCAGTAGGATTCTCTTCGGACAGAAAAATGGTAAATACATATATTATGTAGAGCTGATACATCCCTAATGTTGCCAAACCATTAATCTGTATTTATGGAAGATGACGCGAAAACTACCGTGTTGCAATTTGCGATAAGTGTTTATTGTCTCAGCACATATTTACATCCGACGTTAGTTGCGACAGTTGTGTAAGTGATGGCCAAGACGTTACTTACGACAGTGGTGTAAGTGATGGCCAATACGTTACTTACAACAATTGTGCAAGTGATGGCCAAGACGTTACTTACGACAGTTGTGTAAGTGATGGCCAAGACGTTACTTACGACAGTTGTGTAAGTGATGGCCAAGACGTTACTTACGACAGTTGTGTAAGTGATAACCAAGACGTTACTTATAACAGTTGTGTAAGTGATGGCCAAGACGTAACCTACGACAGTTGTGTAAGTGATGGCCAAGACGTAACTTACGACAGTTGTGTAAGTGATGGCCAAGACGTTACTTACGACAGTTGTGTAAGTAATGGCCAAGACGTTACTTAACACAGTTGTGTAAGTAATATGCCAAGACGTTACTTACGACAGTTGTGTAAGTGATGGCCAAGACGTTACTTACGACAGTTGTGTAAGTGATGGCCAAGACGTTACTTACGACAGTTGTGTAAGTGATGGCCAAGACGTTACTTACGACAGTTGTGTAAGTGATGACCAAGACGTTACTTACGACAGTTGTGTAAGTGATGACCAAGACGTTACTTACGACAGTTGTGTAAGTGATGGCCAAGACGTTACTTACGACAGTTGCGTAAGTGATAACCAAAACGTTACTTACGACAGTTGTGTAAGTGATGGTCAAGATGTTACTTACGACAGTTGTGTAAGTGATAACCAAGACGTTACTTACGACAGTTGTGTAAGTGATGGCCAAGACGTTACTTACGACAGTTGTGCAAGTGATGACCAAGACGTTACTTGCGACAGTTGTGTAAGTGATGGCCATGACGTTACTTACGACAGTTGTGTAAGTGATGGTCAAGACGTTACTTGCGACAGTTGTGTAAGTGATGGCCAAGACGTTACTTACGACAGTTGTGTAAGTGATGGTCAAGACGTTACTTGCGACAGTTGTGTAAGTGATGGTCAAGACGTTACTTACGACAGTTGTGTAAGTGATGGTCAAGACGTTACTTGCGACAGTTGTGTAAGTGATGACCCAGACGTTACTTACGACAGTTGTGTAAGTGATGGCCAAGACGTTACTTGCGACAGTTGTGTAAGTGATGGCCAAGACGTTACTTACGACAGTTGTGCAAGTGATGGCCAAGACGTTACTTACGACAGTTGTGTAAGTGATGGTCAAGACGTTACTTACGACAGTTGTGTAAGTGATGGTCAAGACGTTGCTTCTCAAAAAATTAAGCCCCGCCCATAACTAAAGTTATACTGACTTTCCTGCGAACGTATACCTTCATCATTATGTTACGACCAGTTACAAGGTTACATGTACGTCCAACGATTGGGTGTAAATCGTTTGAAGAAAAAAACCGACACCGGTTGCTCTTGTAAAACTTACTTAAAGAGGCATGAGCTGCCAAAATTCACACTTTTGTCATAATTTCTGATCGTCATAACACTTAGAGGCTTTGAAGGCCACCGAAAAACTAAATGATTGGTGTTGGAATGAGGAAAATCCATAGAGTATGTGGCCTATACGAACCGAAAACGTGTTCGAAAAGTAAACAAAATTTAAATAACCGGGACGACCATTCATTCATTCTAAGCCAAAATTAGTCCAAAACAATACTTTATCGTACATTTTCGAAACTAGAAGCACCTAAAAAGCTTATGAATTATACGTGTTGAGAAAAATATTAACATTTTGGCAGCTCATGTCACTTTAATATATGAAACAAATGTGACCTTTCGAAGCCTGCACTGATGTTGTTTCGTTTGATCAAATTTTTAGTTTGGAACAACGAATTCTAAATATTGCTGAGCATTTATCGTTTCATTCGCTGTGGACACACCCTATCGACTAGAGACTTGTAAAAAACTAAATGAACTATATGATCGAAAGGGTAAAATCTTATTGGCTAGCTTGGATTTCACGTTCTAAAATTCCCGCCGTTATTGGGCGATCAGTACAAACCAGTGGGCGGATAGCCACAATGTACATGTAAGTGTTCAATGTCATCACTCGGTTCAAAGTAATTATCATTTTTCTCGAATTGAACTCGTTTGTTTTCCAAATGCCATCTCCTGGTAATTAATGGAAATGTTCGGTGGAAATCAAATATAACGGGATCGCTATTCCTCGTATATCGTTCATTGATATGACCTTTCTGGCTATTATAGCGAATGATAGATGTGAACCTTTTCTCACTTCTTACAAAGGCTGATCTTAATCAACGACTTTGCTATTACTGGATGGAAAGTATATGCATTTTCTTGACTACATATAGTAGTATAGTTTGACGTCTTCTTTGTTAACCAGTGAGAAAGCTATCCATAATTAGACGATGCTACATTTCGGCGATATGACCGTCAAATCATCTTTTTGCAATCTCGTATATTTTAGGACGATGCAAAATCCGATGCTATCGTTCATTAATAATGGCCTATGTTCAGAATAACCTTATACAATTATCTATAGTAATATTATACTAAAAACATTGAAATTGTTTAATTTTAATTAAATCAGACGTATTATTTTCCTTTTTTAAATTCTAGAATCGGGTGACACTGAGATTTTGATTGCATACACGTGGATGGCTTTTAAATTGTATTTTTTGTGAATATTGCCCGGCTATGTTCAAAACAGTGGAAACGTATTCTGTCTCAGAAATAACAATTTCTCTTACAATAACCTCTCCAATCTGAGTTCTTCTAGGTCTGGTATTCCATCAATTTCAGATAAAGGACAGCGACTAGAGGATTTTTTATACCGAGCTGTAGTGAAGTGTCAGCTATAGCAATCAATGGCGGCTTTAAAAGAGCGAGCTAACGTCCGTTTGATGTTTTGTCTCTATCTGTTATTACAGGGTGGCGATGAGGTAATAGCGTGTATCCATAACATCGTTCCAGCTAAGGTCAGAGCAGCCAGCATGAAGAATGTCATACCTCACGAAAAACCCCGGCCACAATCACTTCCCCTTAACCTAACTAATGCTGAATATAAAGATGGCTTCACATCATGTCGTGTTCGTCGAGCGATAACCGTAGACGGGGGCATGGATCTTACAAATGACTGGTATCAACTCTACGCCTGGGGCAACGTTGGATCGAGTACGATTATTATATTCACTAAACATAAATTCTACTCATTATATAAGTAGACACTGAAACTTCCTTCCCAACGTTCGACAAAAATGCAATTTTACTGATAATGTCTGCTACATTGCACGATATTGTTTCATTAAATTGATTGATTGATTGTTGGGTGTTTTACGCCGCGCTCAAGATTATTTCACTTATATGGCGGCGTTGCCAGTTTTATTGTGGGAGGAAATCGGGCTCTATGCCCGGAGGAAACCCACGACCTTCCGTTGGTAACTGATAACCATCCCACATAGGTCGTTCCATTTTTTTTTTTGACTGAGTGGGATTCGAACCCGCGATATTGGTGGAAGGCTGTTTGGATTGAGCGTCCAACGCTCTACCTACTGAGCCACGGAGGGCCCCTGTTTCATTAAAGCTTTTCGGATTGCGCTGTTAGTAGGAATATAATCTAGTCCCGTTGGGGACATCCACCTCTCTATAGAAATCTCTCTCGCTCTGACGCCATGTATATAGTCTCTTAAATTCTCAAAGAAATGAAACAGTTATAAATCTTCATCAAAAGTTAATGTTGTACTCAACTTAATAGATGAGTATAATACATTATTAGTCCTAATTGAGGAAGAGAAAAAATAATATTGACATTACCTAAATTGTATGATTTTACTTTCGGGTTTCATCAGCTAATTTTTAAGCAACTGTTTACTGTACAATTGATACACGTCTCGTAATTGTCCGTTTCTTTTATTTCCTTTCTAGGCGGCGGTATGATGAGACACGAGCTAGACAAACCTCCAACGTCCCACAGGTCCCACAGTATCATCCAGAAGAACATGAATATAATGAGAAGTACAGTGGGATCTGCAGCTCGCCACCAAATCAGTGCCATTTTTCTTGTCATTTTGGCCGCTTCTATCTGCTACTAATTTCCATTCGACCAATCAGCCGTCACTCAACTTCCTTACATTATTGTTCTGTATACAGTGGAATTCGTTTGGATGTTTAACGTCTTAAAGTGTTTTGGGGACTTTTTCGTGTGCGTAAAGGAACTAGGTTTTTGGTCAATGACATCCAGGTACTACAGGAATTGTATTGTGTTTTAATATGTGTGGTGACAGAATGTTTGCTGGATTCGTAAAGTAGCAAAACTCACGGGAATTTTTTTTTATCAAAGACAACAGTTTAACAGGAGAGGGAAAAAGACAACTTAAATGTAGCGAAAATGATTGATATGGAGTGGAGGGTGTTATACCGTTCCATGGAGAATATTTAATAAATCACAAAGTAAACCTGTGTGGATTCCACAAAGTCTTCTTCGTGAAAGATATCCTTCTAGCAAGCCTCGATAAGCTGGCGAAATGACCATAAATCAAACAATTAACTCAAAGTATACAAATACACCAGGTTTCTTATATATGCTCGTTGTTAGAAGAGTGGACCTCGATTGCAAACAGAGAGAGAGGTGTTCTGAGAACAAGCAGATAACAAACCACAAAAGATTTGGTTTTGCCATGTAAGTGAAAGTTTGACGAGATTGTGTTACCATATAAGTGAAGGGATGACGATGTTGTGTTACCGTGTAAGTACAGGTTTGACGATGTTGTGTTACCATGTAAGTACAATTTTGACGATGTCGTGTTACCATGTAAAAGAAGGGATGACGATGTCGTGTTACCATTTAAGTGAAGGGATGACGAAGTTGTGTTACCGTGTAAGTGAAGGGAGGACGATATCGTGTTACAATTTAAGTGAAGGGATGACGATGTCGTGTTACCGTGTAAGTGAAGGGATAGCGATGTTGTGTTACCATGTACGTGAAGGGAGGACGATGTTATGTTACCATGTACGTGAAGGGAAGACGATGGTAGGTTAAAACGAACAAACTGGAAAAATATGACATTTATCTCCGTAACTTCCAATTGTTAATGGGTGAGTTTCCCATTCTCTATTCATTAATATTTGTTCTGTAGGTGAAATTTCGTATTCTCTTTTTGCTCAACTTCCTGTGTGTCAATGGTATATACAGTGTGAAAGTAGTCTATTTGTCGACAAATGTGCCTGGTCGTTGTTTCTATGTCTCTATCATTCTCACTCTACGATAACAACTTAAAGGGGAGGAACACAAAAAACATCTTTTAAGTTCAGTAGAAGGAGGTTGAATTTACCTTTCCAACGGTACCAAACAAATATTTCATTTTTTTTTTCGCACCTTTTTAATGAATTCGGATCGCCACCACAGTAAGTGGAATTGAATGTCATCGAAAAACGAATTGATTAACATTGGAATGAGGGAAGTCCATACAGTCTGTGGCTCTTGCCAGCCAAAGTAGTGTTAGAGAAGTAATAACAGTTTAAAAAAATGGAAAGAATGTTCATTCGTTCTAAGTCTAAATTGGTTGAAACTACACGGTGTTATACATTATTGAGGCTAAAAGCACTAAAATACTACTTGAGAAAAATAGTTGATAATTTCTACATTCTGTTTAGCGACAAAATATCAACATTTTGGCAGCTCATGCCACTTTATTCATCATCATTGTCAGGTGTAAAAAAATTGCAAAAATATGTGTGGTATAGTTGGAAAGCAAAGATTACCTCCCTTCTGCTCTACTTTTCCCCTTACCGTTGCCTGAGAGTTGTTTCCCTTGTTTTGATTCAAACGTGGATAACATTCGGCTATTGTTTTCGTATAGATATTCATGTTGGGCTCAATTCATTATTCTGCCAAGATGAGAGAAGAACTTCGCCTAATTATCTTGGTAAACGATCACCATGCTATCACGTCAATAGTTTTCAAAGCTAAAGCTTGACCATTCTAAAGTGGTTTTTGATAAATGGTAAAGTCTGTTCGTTTATTAAGCTGTCCGTGTAGAAGTTAATACAAATCTGCTTTTAAGCAATACAATTTATTTAGAGTTTGTTATTGGGCAAAGCAAGATCGGCCAAGTTAATATCTTATCAAACGCTCTTTCCCTATTTAACAGTGTATCGAGAAATGCCACAATCCGAGACTTCATAAGTCACCTTTCCTCCCTTGCACTATCATCATATAAGCCTGTGACACGTCTAACATTTAACACCAGGTCATACATTTCAACTCGTATAATTGGTAATTTCCCCAGTCTAGAGACATTAATCCCATCTGATTGGGATAAATTGTGACCTCGATACATTACTCACGTTGAGGGAAAAACGAAGGCAATTGCCATGGGAAAACGTAAATTGTTTTTTTTTTTCAAATTATTTGCGCTGCGAGCTTAAAACTTAAATTTGAACCTATATTGAAACAGGGATGTACCTACATCAACGAATGTATTACATATCTGGGGTCGGTGGTTCAAAAGAAACTTAGCCTAATGGCAGGTTAAATGGCGTGGCGTAACAAAGATACTCCTTGGTGATGCAAAGTCATCTAACCTGCCGTTAAAGGATAAATGCTAAGTTCTTTCTGAACACTTGGCCATAATTTGTTATTGTAAATTGAGTAAAGATGAATTTAAAAACATAATATTGACACAAAACGAACTCCCAGTAAGGTCCCCGGGTGTTAAAGAAACAGTGATTGAAAATATGCATATCTTCCGTCACCAATCGGAAATATCTTCGTATTTGACGTCATGGTTGACATTTGAGCGCTTTTGGCGTCATTTCAACCATGAAGGGGCCCTCGCTCAACGTCGTTTTTATATGACGTCACAACAATAGTAATGTTTATATCAGATGTCAACTGTGGCGTCATGGCGCTTAAGCTAAAGCTAATTTCCGTATCTAGGCTGTAGAGAGAAAAAAGAATGCGTTGAATTGTGTAGGTTTCGTGCCTGAAATCTCATTTTGCTTTTGGCTACGTTCGTAGGTCTATACGGTGCAAGTTTTTAAACAAATTGATTACCAAATAGGAAGCATTGACTTAAACTTGACATGTATCCTTTAAGCTATTTATTTTTGAACAACCGGCTCCTGGGTGTTGGTGAAACATTGGAAAAGACTATAAAGATATCAGTTCCACTTAATGAGGGCTTCCAATGGCTTATACGTCATTGTTGTTGTTTTGTGTTAGTAGTACTTTTTGGGGTAGTAGATATCAACCAGCCTTGATTATAATGTCCAGTGTATTTTGATATTGTTTTAATACGCTTTTCTGTGGTTTATATATAAAGAACCGCTGATATTTGAGAGTACTGTATCTGATATTCACCATTGTCTGTTTACTGCATTTGAAAGTTTATAAATTATTGGATGAACTCTTTTATATTTACCTTGGATTATATATTGTGCATTATTAATATATATTATAACTTATGAAATCCTATTTGTAATGTAATACCATGGCGTCAGTTTGGTTACTGGTGGTGAAATCAACTATGATATAGAAACATTATTCTGAGGTGTAAATTTTCTTTACAAAATAAATGTATGTTATCAATATCAAACATGTATTTAGTTTATTAAGCCTGATTTACCTAACCTGCAGTCTGACTTACAAAGCATTCATGTCTGGTCGCTCCGGCACCAGGAGTCTGTCTCACAAATCAACTACCATAGCAACCCATACTGTAGAAATACGTTGCTATGGCATTTAAGTAAAAACTAACCCTATCTCGCTTTTTGAAACAGGATCTTGAGATATCTTGGAAGTTCAAAATTAACATGGAAGAGCTACCAGGTACTCTGACTGGACCAAGTATTGCCTCAAAAACAAAACGAACACGATTTCAATGTCCGATTTTCCAAAAAAACTCAATGTAACCTCATATTGGCATACACTGAAGCGTCAATGCTTAAGCCGAAAGAGTCCATTGCGTCTATATAGTAACCATATATATTTAGAAACACTATCTAATAGCGATTTTGTAGTCCTAGTTCAAGGTCAAGAGACACACGATCTTTTAAGAAATGTCACAAACAAATGGAAATAATATGCTTGTCATGATTTATTTCTTATGAATTCAGGTACATATAAATTCAAGGGCTGATTTGAACATCGGCAGCGCAAACGTTACATTTACACCCACTTAGGATCGGATAGAATACTTCCTTTTGAACTTTGAGAGGTCCACATTCGACTTGTATTGGTCGGATCTCTACAACTAGTCCGGTACAGCACTTGCAGTTTGAGTTGAGACCCACTGCGGTTCGTGTCATCATCAATAGTGGGGAGGAGGTAGAATTACCACAACCACCAGAACAACTGGTTAAGGCTACTTCTTGTAGTGAGCGACATCCGGAGATTTCGTCAATGAGGTAATCCTGGGTGACCTTCAGAGAGCAAGTGTCTGTGGGAGTAAAAGAGGACATGTGTCAAATATCTGAGGTATAACTGATTTTGAAGACAATCACGGTACATTATACCTGTTAAAAATGCGTATATATGACTGAAACCCCATACCAGTATGTTGTTCAGTATAATTTTAAAACTAAAGAACTCTTTGATTTAAAGGTTGCGTGATGATTGCTTACCTGGAACTGGCACACATTTTGGACAGCAGTCATTGGGAACGTCATAGCTTAGTTCTTCACCCTGGAAAACAGCCAAAAAAAAAAAACATTAACATCCAAAGTTTATTTAGTAGAAGGGCCCAATAAGGACATAAACTGCTGATCGTATTGTTGACAATAATAGATAAATATAGTTTAGAATATTGGCATTAGAATGACAATAATAATACAACAGAGAACAGGATGTGCTGGCCAGCTTATTTGGTTCACAATTCACTGTGGCGTTTTGTACAGGTTGGCCAAAGCTTAGCTTTTCCAAAATTAGGTCTTTGAGATGTATAAATTGTTCCTTATACTTACGTCTCCACATGTTGGTACTTCACATTGTCGACTACACACTTCCTGACCGGCCACACATTCACATACATAACATTTATCGTTAGATTGTGGCCAGATCTCTCCTGGTGTCTTTATCTCTCCGTCCACAACACAAACATCACAGATACTGGAGTTGACACACTTGCCATCTTGTCGGAAGAAATTTTCAGCACACATACAGCCTTCCTTTGCCATATCACACACTGTCTTATTCAGTTTGTCAAATCGGTTTACACAGGTCCTCTCACAATATGTGTAGTTGGACCAAACTTCATTGGCTTCATCACAAACTGTAAAGGAAAGATATGAAAAGCATTAAATAATCACATGGCTATGTAATGTCAATCTGGGAATAAGGGACAAATTCGATATTGGCTTGGTACTCTATAATTCCTGATATGCCTTGTAAATGGTGCACTTACCACAATCGCTTTCAAAACAGTCAGCCACCTCTTGTAGCACGTTTTGACATCCAATTCTTAGCTTTTCTGTCAATTCCCGAGTTCGAATCTTCTGACCAAGTCCACAAGTTGTAGAACAGGCTCCCCAATCAGTCCATTCAGTTGTTTCACAAATTTCTATAAAGTTAAAAATGTTTTCAGTAAAGTTTCTAGTTTTGTTTCTAGATGGTTTACATACAGTGTATATAGTATTAAACAAACTCTTTCTGGATTTACAACTTCTGTTATATTTAGGCGCATGTAAGTGTATTTAGTGTAGTAAAAATAAGTAACGGATTTTCTTCCATCTGTACGATTTGCAAAATGTTTTAAAAGCTTAATCGAAATAAACTTTTACAAACAAGCTGACCTACAGGTATATAAAGCAGAATCTATATTTTAACAAACGGATGCGTGATAGTAGTTTCGAGTCAATAACAAATACAGTTATCTAAGGACAATTTTACTAACTGAAGTTGTTTATAGGAACTTACCGTTGCAAGGAATGGCGTTACAGGGTCGGGTTTCTGGTGTTGGTTTGGGACAATCTGTACCATTAACGGATTTCTCTCTGGTCTGGAATCCTCCATTACATGAAGCAGAACATTGTGACCATTCGCTCCATTCACTCGTCTCACAACCTAGACGTAAAAGAAACCCCATTAAACACTTGGATAACACTAGGCGGCAATAACGTTATGGGATATTTGATTGGCCACTGTTTTTGTTTTCTACATCAGTTTGAGGATTATGTCACTTGATGTTGGCCTATAGGGAATGCTGACCCCAATGAACATATATACGTGGAATGGAGGTCACGTGGTATTTGATTTGCATCGAACGCCGCCATTGCTACGAGATGGTGCAATATCGATCCAGATCGTGGTGCATGCGCTCATCACTCAGTTTTGGCGGAGTTTTTTTTACAAACGTCAGATCCAAACCAGCCAATGAGACGTGTCCATTCCATGTATATAGTTAATTGCCCTATTTCGCAACCATTCCATACATCACTTTGTGCATGTGTACTTGATAATGATCGTACGAAATCTACAAATAATGTCTAATTGTCTAAATAGGCCACCTCTACCATCAATACTTACCCTTCCATACATCACTTTGTACATGTGTACTTGATAATGATCGTACGAAATCTACAAATAATGTTTAATTGTCTAAATAGGCCACCTCTACCATCAATACTTAGACCAGCAGAACCATTTCGTTGTTGACATACATGCAGCTATATACCCTTTGTAAGGTAACATTGGGCTCACTTATTTTAGTACATATCGAATTCGGTCAATTAACAACATTTACATATGAACTGTTACTAGAACTATTCTGCAAGAACGAATAAGCTACACACCATGGACAAGATGGATCTGGATCTGAGAATCACCTCAGATTAGTTGGCAGGGGCTTAATAAATATGGATAATATAAACACAGGCCAACTTACAAGGTACATCAGAGTTACAGTCTACCACTTTGGTATTCTCTCCCTCACAAGGTCGACCTCCACATTGTGGTAATGGTGAGTTACACATTCTGATCTTCATCTGTTTGCCTCCAGCACAGTTAGAGCTACATTCGCCGACATCCTGCCATTCGGACCATTGGCCATCAACTGAAAAAAACAATACATGATTTTTTAAAGAACTCTTTGAAATAAACAAACCAATTCCCATCTTCCATTGCTGTTTGAAAGTTCAGCCCAATATACTTCTAATGTGCCTCCAAGTTAAAAAAAGAAATCGCCATTGTTGTCAAGGAATCTACAAAAATCTTTCCCCTTAAAGTGGCATGAGCTGTCAAAATTCACACTTTATTCATAATTTCTGATCTTCACGACAGTAAGAGGCTTTGAAGGCCATCGAAAAACTAAATGATTCGCGTCGGAATGAGGAAAATCCATACAGTATGTGGCCGATGCGAACCGGAATAGTGTTCGAAAAGTATACAAAATTTAAATAACCGGGACGACCATTCATTCATTCTAGGCTAAAGTTAATTCAAAACAATACTTTATTGTACATTCTCGATACTAGAAGCACTAAAAAGACTCTGAAATATAGGTCTTGAGAAAAATAACCGATAATTTCAACATTCTGTTCTTACGTCAAAATATCAACATTTTGGCAGTTCATGCCAATTTAAGTCGGATTACTTACTAATTTGATTTAAACATCTGACAGTTCACCATTAATGATGATATACACAATTAACCAAAAGCAACTCTATAAGAACAAGAAGCTATACTACTAACTGTTATATAATTCAAGTAACACCATACGTACCGATGGCTTCTTCTTTGTCGGAACAAATAATGCCAGTTGTCTCTCTACAATAGCATTCTGTACACTGATCTTCTCTCACCAATTCGCCAACTGTGTACGTATTGTTACCTTGGAAACACGTGGGAGGGCAAAGTTCACGTTGACAACTAATGGTTTCGTTAGATGGTCCTTCACAATGAGTTCCGTTTCCTTTAGCAGATGGATTGTTGGGGGTCCTGTTGATAAAATACATACGAAAATGTGCGATTAGTAAAAGTATAATAACAAAAGGACGCAAACTGTGCAACGGCTAGATTAAGACGTTAGTTAATTCCAGAAAATGTTTTGAGATTAATCCCACCTTAATAATAGTGACAACACTGATAAAGATAGAAAACAACCTTGATAGCAAGAACACAAGGGGGTTGTATTGGAAACGTAACATGAGATACCAGGAAATTTGGTTGAACATTAAACATACCTGTATCTGGATTGGATTCCCTCTCCGCAGGTTACACTACATTCTCCCCATGGTGTCCATTCAGACCAACCACAAGGTACTGTAATCACAAGAAAAGGGAAAACTCAGATCACCTATTTTTAACATACTTATGTCTTCAACCTAATGAAATATCATAGGTTTGGTTTGTTACAACAATTTATGGGGTTTAAAGGTCTTAATGATATATACCTCTTTTTAACACAATTAGAAACTTGTCTACATGGTTATTTTAGACAAGAAGGTTTTCCCTGTGCCCGTGTGTTTTAGTGATCATAAATATATATAAGTTTTGTTATATATGTTCTATATAAGTCTTTTAAAGTTGGACAAATTAAAAGGAATGCCTATAAGTTAGTGTGTCAGATTCAAACAGAAAAGCATGGAACACTAAATAGATGTTTTCTTGGGTACATCATGTTTGGAATATGATCTCTCGTATTTTCGCCCAGTTCAAAACACATGGGTTAAACGTGATTTTGATAAAGGTAATGGATTTGTATGTTTTGAAGGAATCCCAATAGTCTCTTGATACCCGGCAACCGCCCCCATTTCTCGAACTGTTCACAATACTGTGGGGCTGAACCTTTTGTAGATGATCAAAACGCTTACCTTCACAATCCTCTTTTTCTTTACATTCATAGTTTCCTTGTTTGCAGGAGCTAAAAAATAAACAACAATGGACTTTCAAAAGAATGTGTTTGAATGTACTGCATATTTTCAGTCTTGTTAACTGAAAGGGAGAAAATATATCTTTGTTGGTGTATAATTAAACGAAATCTGTCAAACTAAAAAAAGGTTTTGTTTTTATTTTTTAAAAATAAACATTAGATTTGAATGGTATCCAAAACTAACATTTAAATACATGCGTTCTGATTATAACGTACCAGACTTCACATTCTGATTGTTCGATTTCGATTCCCTCTGGTACTTCTTTCCCGTCTTTGTCATAACATGGGCAGTTAGCGACAGGGATACACTTCCCTCTGTATTCAACCTCGCCATCTGCACAGGCACATCCTGGGGCACACACCTCTGGTTCCACACATACAGAAGGTAGACGAAGTTCTTGACAAGTTCTCGGACAGCTCTGAGAGCAGTTCTTGTATTCTTTACCATCTTCACATGTTGGAGGGCCTGTGCATGAAAACAAAACCAGTTTGAATACATGTTTTAACGCTCTTAGATGACATAGTGACACAGAGTACCGACTATAACAATGGTCGTACTTAATCAATTTGTACAACTATAGGTCTACTCACCAGTGGTACAAGGTTCGGTGTTACAGGTATCCGACTCCAACGAATCGCCTTCACATTGTCCATCAGATAACTTTCCAATTGGGCTTGAACAGCTTCTAGTTCTGGTTGTTACTCCACCGTTACAGGTCACTGTGCATGTGCTCCATGGGGACCAGCTTGACCATTCTGGGGAAACTGAAAAAGAAAGATGATTATTAAATTGTTTCCTGAGTTTGAATGGTATTTCGAGAATACCGTCGAATACATTAGCACTATACCACACCACTCTAAATGTATTGGTTAAGGGAGTCAGTCTTCCAATAACGTGTTTGTAGCATGGCACATAAGACTGACCTTGTCTATCAAATACTGCGATCTGAGATGCTAATAGCTCGAGAAAGGGAGCCGGACACATATGGCAGTTTTGGCCACAAATGGAGGACACATATGGTTATTACGAAACCTGTAACCATAGAAATCCAAATTATCTTCAGACACCTGAAAAGTATTATTTTGCATTTTAATTTGACCAAACTGCTATCAGCCAGATAAATTGTACCACATCTTTTGCAAGGAAAATCACACTTAAACGATAGACCTACGATCGCCTTTGTGGGTCGGACTTGTGAGCCTCGAAAAACTGGGTCACATAAAACTCCTGTCAGTAATGAAAATGTAAAATCAGAACCTCTGCAACACTTTTGAATTTATAACTAGGTCTGATTGAAATTCAAAAACTAAATTAAAGATAAAAAGATCACAGTAAAATTTGCGTTTGGCATCCAAAGCATGAACGATTAGAGTTCGGCTTCCACTAAAACCAGTTCTCCGTCAATATGTCGTGGGATTGAGTCACACTAGAACCATTAAATGCATCTTCAAACTAAAGGTTATAAACTCGAGGTACATAAAAAAGTTGACGTACATAAATCTTAAATAATAAAACAAAGAAATAAAGCCAGACTTACATATTAAAAACTACATCTTCCCGTTTTTATTCCATACTCATACAAAACGATAAGCCAATTTTCCACTCCTTTTTCCCACGAAATGCTGTCTTTAATTGGAGACAATTTGTAAAACTATTCATGTGTAAAGTTATAGACATTTAAAGGTCCGATAGCTTATATATTTAGCCTCAAGTGAGACCAACACATACTTGTATTATTATTGTCTAAATGTGCCATTTAATGAAATAGCGGAACCTAATTCGGTTGAAAATTAGCATTACACTATTGAATTAAATTTGCGTCACTTACAAGTGAAAGATGCCATACTGATAATTAACAATACTTCTTTGGATACAATTGAAAGTCTTGAAAACAATACGTATAAAAGTATATAGCAATACTTAAACAACAACGTAGTACAAGTATCTGGTCGTTATTAGATGAAAAAGTAATAACTTTACTTAACTTTTATCGATATATTTTGGTATTTTGTATTGCCAGATCTTAACATTTATCCGAAAGCTAAGAAAATTCAAGTAGGATGCTAAAACTGCATGAAAGCAGATATAAACAAAAACTACGGTAAACTTCAGTCACTTAAAGTGGCATGAGCTGCCAAAATTCACACTTTTTTCATAATTTCTGATGGGCACAATAGTAAGAGGCTTTGACGGCCATTGAAAAACTAAATGATTGGCGTGGGAATAAGGAAAATCCATACAGTATGTGGCCTGTACTTACAGAAAACGTGTTCGAAAAGTAAACAAAATGTAAATAACCGGGACGACCATTCATTCATTCTAACACAAAGTTAGTTCAAAACAATACTTTATTGTATATTTTCGAGATTAGAAGCACTTAAAAGGTTCTTAATTATAAGTCTTGAGAAAAATAACCAATAATTTCAAGATTCTGTTTTAACGTCAAAATATCAACATTTTGGAAGCTCATGCCGCTTTAAAGACTTTTATATTAAGCAAAAACATAACGCAGGAGTATATATTAAAAAAACTAGATTTTCTAAATATTTGAAATAAAAATAAAAAGCAGAAAAATCTTTGCAGTTAAATATCCAATAGTGAGCAGCCCTAAAAGTAAAAGACTATCTCAGGTGTACTAAGATATTATGCGCTTGTAAAAGAAGCGCTTTAGAAATTCCGTCCCCTAAGAAACTGGTATCTAATAAATTGGCCCTGTATGTAATGTACTACACTGTATATGTTCCCTGATTATAAAAGAAATGAAAAGAAACCAACAATTTCCATCTGAGGCAAAACGGACCAATATTGACTTCAAAACTGAAAATTCACGAATTCTCAAAAAATACCAAATCCGTGTCTTTTCAGAGCAACTAGCCTATAATTGCCCTCAAATGTCCTCAGATACCTTGAAATGTCCATCGAAAGCGAAAAAACCCGAAATTGAACCATTACCATATGTGTCCCAACGGCCTGTCTCCGTTAGGAGAAAGCCGTTTGTGGCCAGACCGGACACATATGGTGGACACTTTTGGCACTTTTATGAAATTTAAATTTTTGTCATTTCCAAATGAAAGACCAGCTTAAATCATGTTAAAAACCACTTTCACTTTTTCCATGAGGTTTTTAGAAATATCAAAAAAATTATTTTTAAATATTTCTCGTCAGTATCCGAAACCCCCTCCGAAAGACCCTCATTCAAAACTTAACAAATTACACGATTTTCGCTGCATTTAAAGCTACAAATACTGGCACATGAGTAGTAGAACACATGCCGAAGATATTTAAACAGCTTTAAAGTGGAACAAGTAATTAAATATCGTCAAATGTCGGAAAGCTAACAGTTCATATCAGGATGTACGTGTAGAAGTATATGGTTTCTGCCATACTGCACTACTGTCTAATAGATTATGCGCCATGTACTGAACCGAAGGTGTTTCTTGTTGCTGAAAAATGCCCAAAAAAAACAAAAATTTCAATCTTCTCTCTACTCTGAAAGAAAAAAATCGAATATTGACTTCAAAACTGAAAATTCACGAATTCTCAAAAAATACCAAATCCGTGTCTTTTCAGAGCAACTAGCCTATAATTGCCCTCAAATGTCCTCAAATACCTTGAAATGTCCATCGAAAGCGAAAAAACCCGAAATTGAACCATTACCATATGTGTCCCAACGGCCTGTCTCCGTTAGGAGAAAGCCGTTTGTGGCCAGACCGGACACATATGGTGGACACTTTTGGCACTTTTATGAAATTTAAATTTTTGTCATTTCCAAATAAAAGACCAGCTTAAATCATGTTAAAAACCACTTTCACTTTTTCCATGAGGTTTTTAGAAATATCAAAAAAATTATTTTTAAATATTTCTCGTCAGTATCCGAAACCCCCTCCGAAAGACCCTCATTCAAAACTTAACAAATTACACGATTTTCGCTGCATTTAAAGCTACAAATACTGGCACATGAGTAGTAGAACACATGCAGAAGATATTTAAACAGTTTTAAAGTCGAAAAAGTAATTAAATATCGTCAAATGTCGGAAAGCTAACAGTTCATATCAGGATGTACGTGTAGAAGTATATGGTTTCTGCCATACTGCACTACTGTCTAATAGATTATGCGCCATGTACTGAACCGAAGGTGTTTCTTGTTGCTGAAAAATGCCCAAAAAAAACAAAAATTTCAATCTTCTCTCTACTCTGAAAGAAAAAAATCGAATATTGACTTCAAAACTGAAAATTCACGAATTCTCAAAAAATACCAAATCCGTGTCTTTTCAGAGCAACTAGCCTATAATTGCCCTCAAATGTCCTAAAATACCTTGAAATGTCCATCGAAAGCGAAAAAACCCGAAATTGAACCATTACCATATGTGTCCCAACGGCCTGTCTCCGTTAGGAGAAAGCCGTTTGTGGCCAGACCGGACACATATGGTGGACACTTTTGGCACTTTTATGAAATTTAAATTTTTGTCATTTCCAAATAAAAGACCAGCTTAAATCATGTTAAAAACCACTTTCACTTTTTCCATGAGGTTTTTAGAAATATCAAAAAAATTATTTTTAAATATTTCTCGTCAGTATCCGAAACCCCCTCCGAAAGACCCTCATTCAAAACTTAACAAATTACACGATTTTCGCTGCATTTAAAGCTACAAATACTGGCACATGAGTAGTAGAACACATGCCGAAGATATTTAAACAGTTTTAAAGTGGAAAAAGTAATTAAATATCGTCAAATGTCGGAAAGCTAACAGTTCATATCAGGATGTACGTGTAGAAGTATATGGTTTCTGCCATACTGCACTACTGTCTAATAGATTATGCGCCATGTACTGAACCGAAGGTGTTTCTCGTTGCTGAAAAATGCCCAAAAAAAACAAAAATTTCAATCTTCTCTCTACTCTGAAAGAAAAAAATCGAATATTGACTTCAAAACTGAAAATTCACGAATTCTCAAAAAATACCAAATCCGTGTCTTTTCAGAGCAACTAGCCTATAATTGCCCTCAAATGTCCTCAGATACCTTGAAATGTCCATCGAAAGCGAAAAAACCCGAAATTGAACCATTACCATATGTGTCCCAACGGCCTGTCTCCGTTAGGAGAAAGCCGTTTGTGGCCAGACCGGACACATATGGTGGACACTTTTGGCACTTTTATGAAATTTATATTTTTGTCATTTCCAAACGAAAGACCAGCCTAAATCATGTTAAAAACCACTTTCACTTTTTCCATGAGGTTTTTAGAAATATCTAAAAATTTATTTTTAAATATTTCTTGTCAGTATCCGAAACCCCCTCCGTAAGACCCTCATTCAAAACTAAACAAATTTAAGGATTTTCGCTGCTTTAACAGCTACAAATACTGGCACATGAGTAATACAACACATACCGAAGATAATTTAGAAGTTTTGAAGCCGAAAAAGTAATTAAATATCGTCAAATGTCGAAAAGCTAACAGTTCATATCAGGATGTACGTGTAGAAGAATATGGTTTCTGTCATACTGAACTACTATCTAATAGATTTTACGCCATGTATTGGACCGTATATGTTTCCTATGTATAAACAAGAGTTGTAGTAAACTCAACATACGCCCGCCGTGGCAAAGTCGAACCGCTACGATTAACAACTTAACATTTAATATAACATTTGTTTTAATTTCATCAATTAGAATTTCTTGTTCACATCAGAAGTTTTTCTTTTTTGAATTTGATGGAGTTGCAACTAAATACCAGTACGTTATAGTACACATATATTATCTGTTAATTTCCATCACAGTTTAATTGCAAAAACTGAAATGTGGCTGTTTTGACATTGCTCTTATCAATCAATACAATAGCAATGCAATTCTTGAATTTTAACAGTTTTCACTGGGACACTGTTCTATTGGACTTGGCTGTAGTTTTATTACAAAGCAAACAATCTTCAGGCTGACCACTGATATGCTGGTGTGTAAATATACAAACCTTGGATGTCATTGTCCCCTTATCTCTATTTAAACAGCCACTCTGATAAATACCAGATGGGTAATAAAGTGGGGAAAATGGTATTTTTTTGTTATTATAGTGCACATTAAACTTTCCAAGAAAACAGTCTCAAAATGTATGAATTAATTGGCTTCCAGTATTACTCTGGGCCAAGTGTACTCCAAAAAGCATTGACATATATATTAATATATATATATATATTCAACATCAGGTACACATTTCTGATAAAAAAAAACTGAAAACAGACAAAAAATATGTGTACCCAAATCAAATTTGGTATGCGACATATCATCTACCTATAAGGTATATATACTCTAAAAGAATTGGAGAGATTATATCAAAACGAAAGTAGTTCTGGAGCCGCAAGGGAATATTACATAATCCAATAGGGCTGCCATATTATGCAACAGGTGATGTCAGAAATGGTACGTGAAACAACGTCTGCCCATAAGGTATATACTCTGAAAGAATCGCCAAGATCGGATCAAAACTTTAGAAGTTATGGAGCGGATGGGAATATTACATAATCCTATATGGCTGCCATATTATGCAACGAGTGAAGTCAGAAATGGTACATGACACACCATCTGCCCATAAAGTATATACTCTGAAAGAATTGTCAAGATCGGATCAAAACTCTTCAAGTTATGGAGCGGAAGGACCGAAGATATAGACTAAGACAGAATATTACATAATCCAATGTAGAAGCCATATTATGCAATGGACAATGTTCTTAATGGTTCATGACACACCTTCTACCCCTAGAGTATATGTTGTAAAAAAAAATTGTAAAGATCGGATCAAAACTCTTCAAGTTATGGAGCGGAAGAGAACGAAGATATAGACTAAGACAGAATACTACATAATCCAATGTAGAAGCCACATTATGCAATCGACGATGTCATGAATGGTTCATGACACACCTTCTACCCACAAGGTATATGTTGTGAAAGAATTGTAAAGATTAGATTAAAACTCTTCAAGTTATGGAGCGGAAAGGGATTCGGGACGGACGGCCGGCCGGACGGACGGACGGACGGCGCTGGTGATACCATAATACGACCGACTTTTTCGTATAAAAATGCAAAGAAACCAAGAATTTTAATCTACTCTCTACTCTGAAAGAAAAAAAGACCAATATTCACTTCAAAACTGAAAATTCACGAATTAATTAATTCACGAATATTTCTAAAAATCTCATGGAAAAGGTGAAAGTGGTTTTTTACATGATTTAGGCTGGTCTTTCATTTGGAAATGATAAAAATTTAAATTTCATGAAAGTGCCAAAAGTGTCCACCATCTTTTTCTACAACTACATCCTGATATGAACTGCTAGCTTTCCAACATTTGACGATATTTAATTACTTCTTCGTCTTTATAACTTTTTAATTATCTTCGGTATGTGTTGTACTACTCATGTGCCAGTATTTTTGGCTTTAAAAGCAGAGAAATTCTTTAAATTTGTTTAGTTTTGAATGAGGGTCTTTCGGAGGGGGTTTCGGATACTGACAAGAAATATTTAAAAATAAATTTTTAGATATTTCTAAAAACCTCATGGAAAGTGAAAGTGGTTTTTAACATGATTTAGGCTGGTCTTTCATTTGGAAATGACAAAAATTTAAATTTCATAAAAGTGCCAAAAGTGTCCACCATATGTGTCCGGTCTGGCCACAAACGGCTTTCTCCTAACGGAGACAGGCCGTTGGGACACATATGGTTATGGTTCAATTTCGGGTTTTTTCGCTTTCGATGGACATTTCAAGGTATCTGAGGACATTTGAGGGCAATTATAGGCTAGTTGCTCTAAAAAGACACGGATTTGGTATTTTTTGAGAATTCGGGAATTTTCAGTTTTGAAGTCAATATTGATCTTTTCTCTTTCAGAGTAGAGAGTAGATTGAAATTCTTGGTGTCTTTGCATTTTTCATCAACAGGTTACACATACGGTTTAATACATGACGTATAATCTATTAGATCGTAGTTGAGTATGACAGAAACCCATATTATTCTACACGTACATCCTGATATGAACTGTTAGCTTTTCGACATTTGACGATAAATAATTCCTTTTCAGGCTTTTTTCTGGGCAAAAATTGTTTAAATATCTTCGGCATGTGTTGTACTACTCATGTGCCAGTATTTGTAGCTTTAAAAGCAGAGAAATTCTTTAAATTTGTTTAGTTTTGAATGAGGGTCTTTCGGAGGGGGTTTCGGATACTGACAAGAAATATTTAAAAATAAATTTTTAGATATTTCTAAAAACCTCATGGAAAAAGTGAAAGTGGTTTTTAACATGATTTAGGCTGGTCTTTCACTTGGAAATGACAAAAATTTAAATTTCATAAAAGTGCCAAAAGTGTCCACCATATGTGTCCGGTCTGGCCACAAACGGCTTTCTCCTAACGGAGACAGGCCGTTGGGACACATATGGCAATGGTTTAATTTCGGGTTTTTTCGCTTTCGATGGACATTTCAAGGTATCTGAGGACATTTGAGGGCAATTATAGGCTAGTTGCTCTAAAAAGACACGGATTTGGTATTTTTTGAGAATTCGGGAATTTTCAGTTTTGAAGTCAATATTGATCTTTTCTCTTTCAGAGTAGAGGGTAGATTGAAATTCTTAGTGTCTTTGCATTTTTCATCAACAGGTTACACATACGGTTTAATACATGACGTATAATCTATTAGATCGTAGTTGAGTATGGCAGAAACCCATATTATTCTACACGTACATCCTGATATGAACTGTTAGCTTTTCGACATTTGACGATAAATAATTCCTTTTCAGGCTTTTTTCTGGGCAAAAATTGTTTAAATATCTTCGGCATGTGTTGTACTACTCATGTGCCAGTATTTGTAGCTTTAAATGCAGAGAAATTCTTTAAATTTGTTTAGTTTTGAATGAGGGTCTTTCGAAGGGGGTTTCGGATACTGACAAGAAATATTTAAAAATAAATTTTTAGATATTTCTAAAAACCTCATGGAAAAAGTGAAAGTGGTTTTTAACATGATTTAGGCTGGTCTTTCACTTGGAAATGACAAAAATTTAAATTTCATAAAAGTGCCAAAAGTGTCCAACATATGTGTCCGGTCTGGCCACAAACGGCTTTCTCCTAACGGAGACAGGCCGTTGGGACACATATGGCAATGGTTCAATTTCGGGTTTTTTCGCTTTCGATGGACATTTCAAGGTATCTGAGGACATTTGAGGGCAATTATAGGCTAGTTGCTCTAAAAAAAACACGGATTTGGTACTTTTTGAGAATTCGTGAATTTTCAGTTTTGAAGTCAATACTGATCTTTTTCTTTGTCAGAGTAGAGAGTAGATTGAAATTCTTGGTGTCTTTGCATTTTTCATCCACAGGAAACACATACGGTTTAATACATGACGTATAAGCTATTAAGTCGTAGTTGAGTATGGCAGAAACCCATATTATTCTACACCTACATCCTGATATGAACTGTTAGCTTCCGACATTTGACGATATTTAATTACTTTTTCGGCTTTAAAACTTTTCAATTATCTTCGGTATATGTTGCATTACTCATGTGCCAGTATTTGTAGCTTTAAAAGCAGCGAAATTCCTTAAATTTGTTTAGTTTTGAATGAGGGTCTTTCGGAGGGGGTTTCGGATACTGACAAGAAATATTTAAAAATAAATTTTTAGATATTTCTTAAAACCTCATGGAAAAAGTGAAATTGGTTTTTAACATGATTTAGGCTGGTCTTTCATTTGGAAATGACAAAAATTTAAATTTCATAAAAGTGCCAAAAGTGTCCACCATATGTGTCCGGTCTGGCCACAAACGGCTTTCTCCTAACGGAGACAGGCCGTTGGGACACATATGGTAATGGTTCAATTTCGGGTTTTTTCGCTTTCGATGGACATTTCAAGGTATCTGAGGACATTTGAGGGCAAGTATAGGCTAGTTGCTCTGAAAAGACACAGATTTGGTATTTTTGAGAATTCTTGAATTTTCAGTTTTGAAGTCATAATTGGTCTTTTTTTCTTTCAGAGTAGAGAGTAGATTGAAATTCTTGGTTTCTTTGCATTTATCATCCATAGGAAACATATACGGTCCAATACATGGCGTATTCTCTATTAGATAGTAGTTGAGTATGGCAGAAACCATATTCTTCTACACTTTCCGACATTTGACGATAAATAATTACTTTTTTGAATTTTTAACAAAAACTGTTTAAATACTTTCGGTCCACATTTATACGACAATGGTTTGATTAAACTCTGCGTTAGTAGTTTAGAAAAGACTTAGATGATGGATTTGGGTGAATTCGGAAAATTTATGCTTATAAGTAAATAGTCCATCGCCTGTAGCTAAATTTGGATCCGATATGCATTGGGAAAAGGCTTGTTGGCGTTTGACTTCTCTTCTATATGCCAAGTCAGCCCAGAAGGCTTCCAGGGTTGTATTGAAGATGGATGTGATGATAGTGGAAATTCGAACCATTGACGCATAGGTGGAAAGCTCTTCGGTGCGTGGGCGTCCAGTGTCCTATACTCTATACTGATTGCTTGTTTATTTGGTGCTTTATTCCTCACGCAAGATTATTTAACTTATAGGACGATGTTGCCAAGTTTATTAGTGGGGGGGGGGGGGGGGGGGGGGCTATACCTTGAGTTAACTGCAGTCCTAACGTTGGTACTCGAACACCACATTAAAACTGTTACTATTTCGGGGCTAAATGGGATTAGGCCCCGCGACCCGCTGTTGGAGGGCTGGTCGATTTGAGCGTGCATCACACCTACCGCCCGCACGCATTATTTTTGGGCTGATAAGACAATCACGTTTTGGGGTAAAATAGGGCATAAAACGGGCTCTTTGCACGTAGGCATACCTGGCAAGTTTATAATGAAAAGCGAATAAGATCCAAATAAGAACAATCCATTGCCTGAGCGGGAATCGAAGCAAGGGTGCTTTCGAAGAACATCTATGAAATGTTCGGTGACATTTAGAAAATAAAATGTTGCTAAAAGAACTGATCTGTCTTAAGAAGAGCATATTTTAGGACTGCAGATTTCATTTGATGCAGGGATTATGATTAAAATGTTCACTCTGCCAGCAGTATCCGTTGACCCAGTTTTATCTCAGTTTTGTGAGGGTCACAAGGCGTACTCTCAAACGCGAAATATGTTTTTCAAAGAAATCAGTGGTAAAACTAAATATTTATGTTTCTTTTTTCTCTTCAAATACTTCAGTCACAGTCCATCATGAGTTTCGTTACTGAATTTATCAAATTCTGGATTTCTATGGTTACGGGTTTCGCAGTGACCACATGTGTCCTCCATTTGTGGCCAAAACTGCCATATGTGTCCGGCTCCCTTTCTCGAGCTAATGACATATGTCTTTCTGAGATAAGGAGAATTTCGTTAACTGAAGAAAAAACGGTCAATAAAAGGACAGTCTACATCTTCACCAGTGAAAATTGTTATAAAACATTTCTGTTAGAATGAGGTCCACAGGAAATTTACTGAATGCCTTTACTTGAAGCGACAGTATATGTTCAAGTATAAAACAATAACAAATGTCCTAGAAACCTAGCTGTGCCACAGGGGCTATTCAAACTTATACATGTGAAGATCACCATGGAAAAGCCTGAGACAACACAACCGTTTCCGTTGTATAGAAGAATAGTGCACCCTATAGATGGATTGAGAGTTTGGGCTGTTGCATAACTACGTGATAACGACTTGAACTTTTCACAAATACAAAATTATGAATAGCTTGAGTTTTTTTTCTATGGAATACTTTGGTGAGTTTTTTGAGAGCCTATAAATACCTGGACAGTTATCTGTGTTACAGTCTTCACGTTCAGTAACAGGCTCCATACAAGGTTTACCAGTGAGAGTACCGGGTATAGCACTTCGTGTTCTCGATCTCTGGCCAACATCACATGTTTTTGTACATGGAGACCATTTGGACCACTCCGTGTAGCGACAATCGGACCAACAGGTCTCTGCTGTACAGACCATATTTCCATTGTCACAAGTGCTAAAAATTGACAAAATCAAAATCATTTTAGGGTTTGTCAAGGACGATTAGAGATATAATAAAGAAAATATAAACTCATGAGCTTCAGCACATCCATATCAGAAAGAAAATGGTACCATTTAATAAGAAATATACTACTTAATATAACTCGGTCGTGACCAACCATGTTCATCCAACTTAAATGTTCCTTTTAAATATCAAAATATATCTAAGTATTATTACAACGACAGCATTTTCCCCCAAAACTTCCTGATTTTGTAGGATTTGAGGTTTTGCTAAAACTCACCAATTGTTACAACTAGCATGTATCACAACACCATCCTCAACCACATCGTCAATGTTAACTGCCTCAGTAGGTAGCGTCAACCCTTCTATACCATCTTTCTCTATCCATCCTATGGGATTAGTCCCTTCGTATCCAAAGTTTGTCTCAAACTGAGCTTGGCTGAACAAACAGGAACAAGGGCCTTCCGAACATTTGCGCGTTTCTGTATTCAAAGGTTTACCCTCAAGAAGTCTAAAGAAGAGGCAAGTTTGAAAAATTACAGATTAGAAACAGACTTGTATGATCTTTATCAAAGAAAGTCTTGAACAATCTACAAAGCCTTGAAATGAAAATCCATAAAGTCTATGCAACATCAGAGTGATAGATGTGTTGTAAATCTATTTTACCAGAAGTACTATTATACTGTTAGCAACTCAATCTCCCTGTAAAGTGGAACATGGGAGTGATAGATGTGCAGTAACTTTATTTTACCATAAGTACTATTATACCGTTAGCTACTCAATCTCCCTGTAAAGTGATCTTCACTTCATGATTTCAATATACATGTTTCTTGTTCTGTTGTATTTGTGTTGATTCAGGCACAGATCAAACAAAATAAATCCCTGGTCACGTGTTCAGTTATAAGGGGACATTATTGTAACTCACCTGAATCGCTTTTGCGTTCCTTCGCCACAGGTGACAGAACACTCCGTCCATGGGGTCCAGCTTGATGGTGCTGCCGTTGTACCTTTTAAATAGAAAACAGGAATCTTGTATATTTCTTCGGATACACGGGTCTTAAGAATATCATTATTTACAAAGATAATTTATACAGTCAAATGTTTTCAAGGAAATTAAAAGGAACTCATGTATCTAGGTAACTCTTACCACATCCAACTTCATCCGATGCATCTAAACAGTTGGGAATTTCATCACAACGTAAAGTTGCGTTAATACATTCCCCTGATGAGCAAACAAATGAACCTGGAATACATAGCGTTTTAGTGAACCCTGTGGAAGTTATCACTACAGTCATTTCTGAAAGCAAAATAAATATATATACATAAAAAACACCATCATAAATTATCACAAAATGCCATCAAATGCATATTGTTTAACAATAGTCCTTTGTTAATGTTAAGAAACAAAAGTTTACTTGGCCATGTTTTATGGTGGTTGTAAAAGTGTTTAAAATAACCTGCTAAGTTGTGTTACAAGATTGAAGTATCCACAAAGATTTTTCTATAGTAAATGATGGGAATAGAAAACAATTGCTAAAGTAAAGTAAGACCAAAGCACTAGTCACCTGTGGGAAGCGTAGGGAGAGTCACCGGTTTAGTTGGTAAAGTGGGGAGCTTGGGAGTATAAAGACTTAAAGTCGGCGGTGGTAGTGAAAAGCTTGGAGGACCTGGCTGAGCTGCTACGTGAGTCGGTAATGGGGATGAGAATATAGGCACAGACACTGTACTGGATACTAAAACAAAACACGTTCAATTTTACAGGTAAAAAATAAAAAGCTGTGAAATAGACAAAGATCAAAAACCCCGTAAAAGCTAAATTTTAATTTATAAAAGAACGCTTTACAAGTAAAAAATCAAAAATCAAAAAAATTCTCTTATTTCATTAAAAAACTTATCAATTTGATCTAAAGGTAAATTGGCTTTAAATAATGCCGAATCTAAATTATACCTGGATGTAAACATCCGTAGGCCTAAATAGCATAAATAGTTCAAGTTAGCAAAGGAACAATATAATTTTTTTAAAATGTGGTTAAAATAAAATTCGAAACTAATCAAATCTTATTTTTATTACTCTTACATTATTTCACAAAACTACAAATACATATTGCAAAAAGCTTTTTGACAAAGAAAACGTGGATTTTAAACATACCTGGATGGAAACATGCGTGGACAGACAGTCTCAACAATACTGGTGCAAGGATATTCTTCTTACTAACCACAGTTATTCTAATCTTTTGGGCAACCACATTGGCAGGGAAAATCAAATCTTCTACGCCATTTACGACCTGTCAAAACCAAAGAAGATAATATAAAGAAACCTTCTAAACGGTATGGTTATAATACAAAATACACTTAGAAGCGAAAAAATTAAAATCCTAATAACTCGTATGTATCACAACAGACTACAAGGCAAACTACTTACATTTTGAAGGGTTGTTGGGTTTTTAAATGGAATAAAGACCTCAGCATCGACAGGTTTTATTTCCACAGTAAATTTGTCAACATTGCTCTCATCTGTCTTGGGTAGTAAACTAACACTTCCGAGATTGATATCGCTATCTGGGGACAGAGTAACTGTAATCGTTGGTTTGGCTACCGAGGTTTCAAAACCGGTGTTACTTGTTGGTCTTAGATTTGCCGTTAAAGCTGATGGATCATTTGTAACAATGCTATCATCAGGGATCACGGTTGGATCATCCATACCATCTGTAATCTGGCATACAGATGTTGTAGTTGGGCTGGTCACAACAGATGTAGTGCTTGCTGATGGGGTTACAGAGGACGTCATAATACTTGGAGGAGGAATAATACTGGGTGTTCCTGTTGGTGGCGAAACACTTGGAACTCCTGGCGTTGGTGCAACACTTGGTGTTCCGGGGGTTGGTATAGCACTTGTTGATACAGTTGGAGTTACAGTGGTTGATACTGAAGCAAAGAATACACCGATTTTAAAAGTTGCAAAATGTAGTTAAAATAAAATTCGAAACTAATCAAATCTTAAATAGCATAAAAAGCCCAGGTTAACAAAGGGAGAGTATTATTACTTTTATTACTCTTACATTATTTCACAAAACTACAAATACATATTGCAAAAAGCTTTTTGACAAAGAAAACGTGGATTTTAAACATACCTGGATGGAAACATGCGTGGACAGACAGTCTCAACAATACTGGTGCAAGGATATTCTTCTTACTAACCACAGTTATTCTAATCTTTTGGGCAACCACATTGGCAGGGAAAATCAAATCTTCTACGCCATTTACGACCTGTCAAAACCAAAGAAGATAATATAAAGAAACCTTCTAAACGGTATGGTTATAATACAAAATACACTTAGAAGCGAAAAAATTAAAATCCTAATAACTCGTATGTATCACAACAGACTACAAGGCAAACTACTTACATTTTGAAGGGTTGTTGGGTTTTTAAATGGAATAAAGACCTCAGCATCGACAGGTTTTATTTCCACAGTAAATTTGTCAACATTGCTCTCATCTGTCTTGGGTAGTAAACTAACACTTCCGAGATTGATATCGCTATCTGGGGACAGAGTAACTGTAATCGTTGGTTTGGCTACCGAGGTTTCAAAACCGGTGTTACTTGTTGGTCTTAGATTTGCCGTTAAAGCTGATGGATCATTTGTAACAATGCTATCATCAGGGATCACGGTTGGATCATCCATACCATCTGTAATCTGGCATACAGATGTTGTAGTTGGGCTGGTCACAACAGATGTAGTGCTTGCTGATGGGGTTACAGAGGACGTCATAATACTTGTAGGAGGAATAATACTGGGTGTTCCTGTTGGTGGCGAAACACTTGGAACTCCTGGCGTTGGTGCAACACTTGGTGTTCCGGGGGTTGGTATAGCACTTGTTGATACAGTTGGAGTTACAGTGGTTGACACTGAAGCAAAGAATACACCGATTTTAAAAGTTGCAAAATGTAGTTAAAATAAAATTCGAAACTAATCAAATCTTAAATAGCATAAAAAGCCCATGTTAACAAAGGAAGAGTATTATTACTTTTATTACTCTTACATTATTTCACAAAACTACAAATACATATTGCAAAAAGCTTTTTGACAAAGAAAACGTGGATTTGAAACATACCTGGATGGAAACATGCGTGGACAGACAGTCTCAACAATACTGGTGCAAGGATATTCTTCTTACTAACCACAGTTATTCTAATCTTTTGGGCAACCACATTGGCAGGGAAAATCAAATCTTCTACGCCATTTACGACCTGTCAAAACCAAAGAAGATAATATAAAGAAACCTTCTAAACGGTATGGTTATAATACAAAATACACTTAGAAGCGAAAAAATTAAAATCCTAATAACTCGTATGTATCACAACAGACTACAAGGCAAACTACTTACATTTTGAAGGGTTGTTGGGTTTTTAAATGGAATAAAGACCTCAGCATCGACAGGTTTTATTTCCACAGTAAATTTGTCAACATTGCTCTCATCTGTCTTGGGTAGTAAACTAACACTTCCGAGATTGATATCGCTATCTGGGGACAGTGTAACTATAATCGTTGGTTTGGCTACCGAGGTTTCAAAACCGGTGTTACTTGTTGGTCTTAGATTTGCCGTTAAAGCTGATGGATCATTTGTAACAATGCTATCATCAGGGATCACGTTTGGATCATCCATACCATCTGTAATCTGGCATACAGATGTTGTAGTTGGGCTGGTCACAACAGATGTAGTGCTTGCTGATGGGGTTACAGAGGACGTCATAATACTTGGAGGAGGAATAATACTGGGTGTTCCTGTTGGTGGCGAAACACTTGGAACTCCTGGCGTTGGTGCAACACTTGGTGTTCCGGGGGTTGGTATAGCACTTGTTGATACAGTTGGAGTTACAGTGGTTGATACTGAAGCAAAGAATACACCGATTTTAAAAGTTGCAAAATGTAGTTAAAATAAAATTCGAAACTAATCAAATCTTAAATAGCATAAAAAGCCCAGGTTAACAAAGGGAGAGTATTATTACTTTTATTACTCTTACATTATTTCACAAAACTACAAATACATATTGCAAAAAGCTTTTTGACAAAGAAAACGTGGATTTTAAACATACCTGGATGGAAACATGCGTGGACAGACAGTCTCAACAATACTGGTGCAAGGATATTCTTCTTACTAACCACAGTTATTCTAATCTTTTGGGCAACCACATTGGCAGGGAAAATCAAATCTTCTACGCCATTTACGACCTGTCAAAACCAAAGAAGATAATATAAAGAAACCTTCTAAACGGTATGGTTATAATACAAAATACACTTAGAAGCGAAAAAATTAAAATCCTAATAACTCGTTTGTATCACAACAGACTACAAGGCAAACTACTTACATTTTGAAGGGTTGTTGGGTTTTTAAATGGAATAAAGACCTCAGCATCGACAGGTTTTATTTCCACAGTAAATTTGTCAACATTGCTCTCATCTGTCTTGGGTAGTAAACTAACACTTCCGAGATTGATATCGCTATCTGGGGACAGAGTAACTGTAATCGTTGGTTTGGCTACCGAGGTTTCAAAACCGGTGTTACTTGTTGGTCTTAGATTTGCCGTTAAAGCTGATGGATCATTTGTAACAATGCTATCATCAGGGATCACGGTTGGATCATCCATACCATCTGTAATCTGGCATACAGATGTTGTAGTTGGGCTGGTCACAACAGATGTAGTGCTTGCTGATGGGGTTACAGAGGACGTCATAATACTTGGAGGAGGAATAATACTGGGTGTTCCTGTTGGTGGCGAAACACTTGGAACTCCTGGCGTTGGTGCAACACTAGGTGTTCCGGGGGTTGGTATAGCACTTGTTGATACAGTTGGAGTTACAGTGGTTGATACTGAAGCAAAGAATACACCGATTTTAAAAGTTGCAAAATGTAGTTAAAATAAAATTCGAAACTAATCAAATCTTAAATAGCATAAAAAGCCCATGTTAACAAAGGAAGAGTATTATTACTTTTATTACTCTTACATTATTTCACAAAACTACAAATACATATTGCAAAAAGCTTTTTGACAAAGAAAACGTGGATTTGAAACATACCTGGATGGAAACATGCGTGGACAGACAGTCTCAACAATACTGGTGCAAGGATATTCTTCTTACTAACCACAGTTATTCTAATCTTTTGGGCAACCACATTGGCAGGGAAAATCAAATCTTCTACGCCATTTACGACCTGTCAAAACCAAAGAAGATAATATAAAGAAACCTTCTAAACGGTATGGTTATAATACAAAATACACTTAGAAGCGAAAAAATTAAAATCCTAATAACTCGTATGTATCACAACAGACTACAAGGCAAACTACTTACATTTTGAAGGGTTGTTGGGTTTTTAAATGGAATAAAGACCTCAGCATCGACAGGTTCTATTTCCACAGTAAATTTGTCAACATTGCTCTCATCTGTCTTGGGTAGTAAACTAACACTTCCGAGATTGATATCGCTATCTGGGGACAGAGTAACTGTAATCGTTGGTTTGGCTACCGAGGTTTCAAAACCGGTGTTACTTGTTGGTCTTAGATTTGCCGTTAAAGCTGATGGATCATTTGTAACAATGCTATCATCAGGGATCACGTTTGGATCATCCATACCATCTGTAATCTGGCATACAGATGTTGTAGTTGGGCTGGTCACAACAGATGTAGTGCTTGCTGATGGGGTTACAGAGGACGTCATAATACTTGGAGGAGGAATAATACTGGGTGTTCCTGTTGGTGGCGAAACACTTGGAACTCCTGGCGTTGGTGCAACACTTGGTGTTCCGGGGGTTGGTATAGCACTTGTTGATACAGTTGGAGTTACAGTGGTTGATACTGAAGCAAAGAATACACCGATTTTAAAAGTTGCAAAATGTAGTTAAAATAAAATTCGAAACTAATCAAATCTTAAATAGCATAAAAAGCCCAGGTTAACAAAGGGAGAGTATTATTACTTTTATTACTCTTACATTATTTCACAAAACTACAAATACATATTGCAAAAAGCTTTTTGACAAAGAAAACGTGGATTTTAAACATACCTGGATGGAAACATGCGTGGACAGACAGTCTCAACAATACTGGTGCAAGGATATTCTTCTTACTAACCACAGTTATTCTAATCTTTTGGGCAACCACATTGGCAGGGAAAATCAAATCTTCTACGCCATTTACGACCTGTCAAAACCAAAGAAGATAATATAAAGAAACCTTCTAAACGGTATGGTTATAATACAAAATACACTTAGAAGCGAAAAAATTAAAATCCTAATAACTCGTTTGTATCACAACAGACTACAAGGCAAACTACTTACATTTTGAAGGGTTGTTGGGTTTTTAAATGGAATAAAGACCTCAGCATCGACAGGTTTTATTTCCACAGTAAATTTGTCAACATTGCTCTCATCTGTCTTGGGTAGTAAACTAACACTTCCGAGATTGATATCGCTATCTGGGGACAGAGTAACTGTAATCGTTGGTTTGGCTACCGAGGTTTCAAAACCGGTGTTACTTGTTGGTCTTAGATTTGCCGTTAAAGCTGATGGATCATTTGTAACAATGCTATCATCAGGGATCACGGTTGGATCATCCATACCATCTGTAATCTGGCATACAGATGTTGTAGTTGGGCTGGTCACAACAGATGTAGTGCTTGCTGATGGGGTTACAGAGGACGTCATAATACTTGGAGGAGGAATAATACTGGGTGTTCCTGTTGGTGGCGAAACACTTGGAACTCCTGGCGTTGGTGCAACACTAGGTGTTCCGGGGGTTGGTATAGCACTTGTTGATACAGTTGGAGTTACAGTGGTTGATACTGAAGCAAAGAATACACCGATTTTAAAAGTTGCAAAATGTAGTTAAAATAAAATTCGAAACTAATCAAATCTTAAATAGCATAAAAAGCCCATGTTAACAAAGGAAGAGTATTATTACTTTTATTACTCTTACATTATTTCACAAAACTACAAATACATATTGCAAAAAGCTTTTTGACAAAGAAAACGTGGATTTTAAACATACCTGGATGGAAACATGCGTGGACAGACAGTCTCAACAATACTGGTGCAAGGATATTCTTCTTACTAACCACAGTTATTCTAATCTTTTGGGCAACCACATTGGCAGGGAAAATCAAATCTTCTACGCCATTTACGACCTGTCAAAACCAAAGAAGATAATATAAAGAAACCTTCTAAACGGTATGGTTATAATACAAAATACACTTAGAAGCGAAAAAATTAAAATCCTAATAACTCGTATGTATCACAACAGACTACAAGGCAAACTACTTACATTTTGAAGGGTTGTTGGGTTTTTAAATGGAATAAAGACCTCAGCATCGACAGGTTCTATTTCCACAGTAAATTTGTCAACATTGCTCTCATCTGTCTTGGGTAGTAAACTAACACTTCCGAGATTGATATCGCTATCTGGGGACAGAGTAACTGTAATCGTTGGTTTGGCTACCGAGGTTTCAAAACCGGTGTTACTTGTTGGTCTTAGATTTGCCGTTAAAGCTGATGGATCATTTGTAACAATGCTATCATCAGGGATCACGTTTGGATCATCCATACCATCTGTAATCTGGCATACAGATGTTGTAGTTGGGCTGGTCACAACAGATGTAGTGCTTGCTGATGGGGTTACAGAGGACGTCATAATACTTGGAGGAGGAATAATACTGGGTGTTCCTGTTGGTGGCGAAACACTTGGAACTCCTGGCGTTGGTGCAACACTTGGTGTTCCGGGGGTTGGTATAGCACTTGTTGATACAGTTGGAGTTACAGTGGTTGATACTGAAGCAAAGAATACACCGATTTTAAAAGTTGCAAAATGTAGTTAAAATAAAATTCGAAACTAATCAAATCTTAAATAGCATAAAAAGCCCAGGTTAACAAAGGGAGAGTATTATTACTTTTATTACTCTTACATTATTTCACAAAACTACAAATACATATTGCAAAAAGCTTTTTGACAAAGAAAACGTGGATTTTAAACATACCTGGATGGAAACATGCGTGGACAGACAGTCTCAACAATACTGGTGCAAGGATATTCTTCTTACTAACCACAGTTATTCTAATCTTTTGGGCAACCACATTGGCAGGGAAAATCAAATCTTCTACGCCATTTACGACCTGTCAAAACCAAAGAAGATAATATAAAGAAACCTTCTAAACGGTATGGTTATAATACAAAATACACTTAGAAGCGAAAAAATTAAAATCCTAATAACTCGTATGTATCACAACAGACTACAAGGCAAACTACTTACATTTTGAAGGGTTGTTGGGTTTTTAAATGGAATAAAGACCTCAGCATCGACAGGTTTTATTTCCACAGTAAATTTGTCAACATTGCTCTCATCTGTCTTGGGTAGTAAACTAACACTTCCGAGATTGATATCGCTATCTGGGGACAGAGTAACTGTAATCGTTGGTTTGGCTACCGAGGTTTCAAAACCGGTGTTACTTGTTGGTCTTAGATTTGCCGTTAAAGCTGATGGATCATTTGTAACAATGCTATCATCAGGGATCACGGTTGGATCATCCATACCATCTGTAATCTGGCATACAGATGTTGTAGTTGGGCTGGTCACAACAGATGTAGTGCTTGCTGATGGGGTTACAGAGGACGTCATAATACTTGGAGGAGGAATAATACTGGGTGTTCCTGTTGGTGGCGAAACACTTGGAACTCCTGGCGTTGGTGCAACACTTGGTGTTCCGGGGGTTGGTATAGCACTTGTTGATACAGTTGGAGTTACAGTGGTTGATACTGAAGCAAAGAATACACCGATTTTAAAAGTTGCAAAATGTAGTTAAAATAAAATTCGAAACTAATCAAATCTTAAATAGCATAAAAAGCCCATGTTAACAAAGGAAGCGTATTATTACTTTTATTACTCTTACATTATTTCACAAAACTACAAATACATATTGCAAAAAGCTTTTTGACAAAGAAAACGTGGATTTGAAACATACCTGGATGGAAACATGCGTGGACAGACAGTCTCAACAATACTGGTGCAAGGATATTCTTCTTACTAACCACAGTTATTCTAATCTTTTGGGCAACCACATTGGCAGGGAAAATCAAATCTTCTACGCCATTTACGACCTGTCAAAACCAAAGAAGATAATATAAAGAAACCTTCTAAACGGTATGGTTATAATACAAAATACACTTAGAAGCGAAAAAAATAAAATCCTAATAACTCGTATGTATCACAACAGACTACAAGGCAAACTACTTACATTTTGAAGGGTTGTTGGGTTTTTAAATGGAATAAAGACCTCAGCATCGACAGGTTTTATTTCCACAGTAAATTTGTCAACATTGCTCTCATCTGTCTTGGGTAGTAAACTAACACTTCCGAGATTGATATCGCTATCTGGGGACAGAGTAACTATAATCGTTGGTTTGGCTACCGAGGTTTCAAAACCGGTGTTACTTGTTGGTCTTAGATTTGCCGTTAAAGCTGATGGATCATTTGTAACAATGCTATCATCAGGGATCACGTTTGGATCATCCATACCATCTGTAATCTGGCATACAGATGTTGTAGTTGGGCTGGTCACAACAGATGTAGTGCTTGCTGATGGGGTTACAGAGGACGTCATAATACTTGGAGGAGGAATAATACTGGGTGTTCCTGTTGGTGGCGAAACACTTGGAACTCCTGGCGTTGGTGCAACACTTGGTGTTCCGGGGGTTGGTATAGCACTTGTTGATACAGTTGGAGTTACAGTGGTTGATACTGAAGCAAAGAATACACCGATTTTAAAAGTTGCAAAATGTAGTTAAAATAAAATTCGAAACTAATCAAATCTTAAATAGCATAAAAAGCCCAGGTTAACAAAGGGAGAGTATTATTACTTTTATTACTCTTACATTATTTCACAAAACTACAAATACATATTGCAAAAAGCTTTTTGACAAAGAAAACGTGGATTTTAAACATACCTGGATGGAAACATGCGTGGACAGACAGTCTCAACAATACTGGTGCAAGGATATTCTTCTTACTAACCACAGTTATTCTAATCTTTTGGGCAACCACATTGGCAGGGAAAATCAAATCTTCTACGCCATTTACGACCTGTCAAAACCAAAGAAGATAATATAAAGAAACCTTCTAAACGGTATGGTTATAATACGAAATACACTTAGAAGCGAAAAAATTAAAATCCTAATAACTCGTATGTATCACAACAGACTACAAGGCAAACTACTTACATTTTGAAGGGTTGTTGGGTTTTTAAATGGAATAAAGACCTCAGCATCGACAGGTTTTATTTCCACAGTAAATTTGTCAACATTGCTCTCATCTGTCTTGGGTAGTAAACTAACACTTCCGAGATTGATATCGCTATCTGGGGACAGAGTAACTGTAATCGTTGGTTTGGCTACCGAGGTTTCAAAACCGGTGTTACTTGTTGGTCTTAGATTTGCCGTTAAAGCTGATGGATCATTTGTAACAATGCTATCATCAGGGATCACGGTTGGATCATCCATACCATCTGTAATCTGGCATACAGATGTTGTAGTTGGGCTGGTCACAACAGATGTAGTGCTTGCTGATGGGGTTACAGAGGACGTCATAATACTTGGAGGAGGAATAATACTGGGTGTTCCTGTTGGTGGCGAAACACTTGGAACTCCTGGCGTTGGTGCAACACTTGGTGTTCCGGGGGTTGGTATAGCACTTGTTGATACAGTTGGAGTTACAGTGGTTGATACTGAAGCAAAGAATACACCGATTTTAAAAGTTGCAAAATGTAGTTAAAATAAAATTCGAAACTAATCAAATCTTAAATAGCATAAAAAGCCCATGTTAACAAAGGAAGAGTATTATTACTTTTATTACTCTTACATTATTTCACAAAACTACAAATACATATTGCAAAAAGCTTTTTGACAAAGAAAACGTGGATTTGAAACATACCTGGATGGAAACATGCGTGGACAGACAGTCTCAACAATACTGGTGCAAGGATATTCTTCTTACTAACCACAGTTATTCTAATCTTTTGGGCAACCACATTGGCAGGGAAAATCAAATCTTCTACGCCATTTACGACCTGTCAAAACCAAAGAAGATAATATAAAGAAACCTTCTAAACGGTATGGTTATAATACAAAATACACTTAGAAGCGAAAAAATTAAAATCCTAATAACTCGTATGTATCACAACAGACTACAAGGCAAACTACTTACATTTTGAAGGGTTGTTGGGTTTTTAAATGGAATAAAGACCTCAGCATCGACAGGTTTTATTTCCACAGTAAATTTGTCAACATTGCTCTCATCTGTCTTGGGTAGTAAACTAACACTTCCGAGATTGATATCGCTATCTGGGGACAGAGTAACTATAATCGTTGGTTTGGCTACCGAGGTTTCAAAACCGGTGTTACTTGTTGGTCTTAGATTTGCCGTTAAAGCTGATGGATCATTTGTAACAATGCTATCATCAGGGATCACGTTTGGATCATCCATACCATCTGTAATCTGGCATACAGATGTTGTAGTTGGGCTGGTCACAACAGATGTAGTGCTTGCTGATGGGGTTACAGAGGACGTCATAATACTTGGAGGAGGAATAATACTGGGTGTTCCTGTTGGTGGCGAAACACTTGGAACTCCTGGCGTTGGTGCAACACTTGGTGTTCCGGGGGTTGGTATAGCACTTGTTGATACAGTTGGAGTTACAGTGGTTGATACTGAAGCAAAGAATACACCGATTTTAAAAGTTGCAAAATGTAGTTAAAATAAAATTCGAAACTAATCAAATCTTAAATAGCATAAAAAGCCCAGGTTAACAAAGGGAGAGTATTATTACTTTTATTACTCTTACATTATTTCACAAAACTACAAATACATATTGCAAAAAGCTTTTTGACAAAGAAAACGTGGATTTTAAACATACCTGGATGGAAACATGCGTGGACAGACAGTCTCAACAATACTGGTGCAAGGATATTCTTCTTACTAACCACAGTTATTCTAATCTTTTGGGCAACCACATTGGCAGGGAAAATCAAATCTTCTACGCCATTTACGACCTGTCAAAACCAAAGAAGATAATATAAAGAAACCTTCTAAACGGTATGGTTATAATACAAAATACACTTAGAAGCGAAAAAATTAAAATCCTAATAACTCGTATGTATCACAACAGACTACAAGGCAAACTACTTACATTTTGAAGGGTTGTTGGGTTTTTAAATGGAATAAAGACCTCAGCATCGACAGGTTTTATTTCCACAGTAAATTTGTCAACATTGCTCTCATCTGTCTTGGGTAGTAAACTAACACTTCCGAGATTGATATCGCTATCTGGGGACAGAGTAACTGTAATCGTTGGTTTGGCTACCGAGGTTTCAAAACCGGTGTTACTTGTTGGTCTTAGATTTGCCGTTAAAGCTGATGGATCATTTGTAACAATGCTATCATCAGGGATCACGGTTGGATCATCCATACCATCTGTAATCTGGCATACAGATGTTGTAGTTGGGCTGGTCACAACAGATGTAGTGCTTGCTGATGGGGTTACAGAGGACGTCATAATACTTGGAGGAGGAATAATACTGGGTGTTCCTGTTGGTGGCGAAACACTTGGAACTCCTGGCGTTGGTGCAACACTAGGTGTTCCGGGGGTTGGTATAGCACTTGTTGATACAGTTGGAGTTACAGTGGTTGATACTGAAGCAAAGAATACACCGATTTTAAAAGTTGCAAAATGTAGTTAAAATACAATTCGAAACTAATCAAATCTTAAATAGCATAAAAAGCCCAGGTTAACAAAGGAAGAGTATTATTACTTTTATTACTCTTACATTATTTCACAAAACTACAAATACATATTGCAAAAAGCTTTTTGACAAAGAAAACGTGGATTTTAAACATACCTGGATGGAAACATGCGTGGACAGACAGTCTCAACAATACTGGTGCAAGGATATTCTTCTTACTAACCACAGTTATTCTAATCTTTTGGGCAACCACATTGGCAGGGAAAATCAAATCTTCTACGCCATTTACGACCTGTCAAAACCAAAGAAGATAATATAAAGAAACCTTCTAAACGGTATGGTTATAATACAAAATACACTTAGAAGCGAAAAAATTAAAACCCTAATAACTCGTATGTATCACAACAGACTACACGGCAAACTACTTACATTTTGAAGGGTTGTTGGGTTTTTAAATGGAATAAAGACCTCAGCATCGACAGGTTTTATTTCCACAGTAAATTTGTCAACATTGCTCTCATCTGTCTTGGGTAGTAAACTAACACTTCCGAGATTGATATCGCTATCTGGGGACAGAGTAACTGTAATCGTTGGTTTGGCTACCGAGGTTTCAAAACCGGTGTTACTTGTTGGTCTTAGATTTGCCGTTAAAGCTGATGGATCATTTGTAACAATGCTATCATCAGGGATCACGGTTGGATCATCCATACCATCTGTAATCTGGCATACAGATGTTGTAGTTGGGCTGGTCACAACAGATGTAGTGCTTGCTGATGGGGTTACAGAGGACGTCATAATACTTGGAGGAGGAATAATACTGGGTGTTCCTGTTGGTGGCGAAACACTTGGAACTCCTGGCGTTGGTGCAACACTTGGTGTTCCGGGGGTTGGTATAGCACTTGTTGATACAGTTGGAGTTACAGTGGTTGATACTGAAGCAAAGAATACACCGATTTTAAAAGTTGCAAAATGTAGTTAAAATAAAATTCGAAACTAATCAAATCTTAAATAGCATAAAAAGCCCATGTTAACAAAGGAATAGTATTATTACTTTTATTACTCTTACATTATTTCACAAAACTACAAATACATATTGCAAAAAGCTTTTTGACAAAGAAAACGTGGATTTTAAACATACCTGGATGGAAACATGCGTGGACAGACAGTCTCAACAATACTGGTGCAAGGATATTCTTCTTACTAACCACAGTTATTCTAATCTTTTGGGCAACCACATTGGCAGGGAAAATCAAATCTTCTACGCCATTTACGACCTGTCAAAACCAAAGAAGATAATATAAAGAAACCTTCTAAACGGTATGGTTATAATACAAAATACACTTAGAAGCGAAAAAATTAAAACCCTAATAACTCGTATGTAACACAACAGACTACAAGGCAAACTACTTACATTTTGAAGGGTTGTTGGGTTTTTAAATGGAATAAAGACCTCAGCATCGACAGGTTTTATTTCCACAGTAAATTTGTCAACATTGCTCTCATCTGTCTTGGGTAGTAAACTAACACTTCCGAGATTGATATCGCTATCTGGGGACAGAGTAACTGTAATCGTTGGTTTGGCTACCGAGGTTTCAAAACCGGTGTTACTTGTTGGTCTTAGATTTGCCGTTAAAGCTGATGGATCATTTGTAACAATGCTATCATCAGGGATCACGGTTGGATCATCCATACCATCTGTAATCTGGCATACAGATGTTGTAGTTGGGCTGGTCACAACAGATGTAGTGCTTGCTGATGGGGTTACAGAGGACGTCATAATACTTGGAGGAGGAATAATACTGGGTGTTCCTGTTGGTGGCGAAACACTTGGAACTCCTGGCGTTGGTGCAACACTAGGTGTTCCGGGGGTTGGTATAGCACTTGTTGATACAGTTGGAGTTACAGTGGTTGATACTGAAGCAAAGAATACACCGATTTTAAAAGTTGCAAAATGTAGTTAAAATAAAATTCGAAACTAATCAAATCTTAAATAGCATAAAAAGCCCAGGTTAACAAAGGAAGAGTATTATTACTTTTATTACTCTTACATTATTTCACAAAACTACAAATACATACTGCAAAAAGCTTTTTGACAAAGAAAACGTGGATTTTAAACATACCTGGATGGAAACATGCGTGGACAGACAGTCTCAACAATACTGGTGCAAGGATATTCTTCTTACTAACCACAGTTATTCTAATCTTTTGGGCAACCACATTGGCAGGGAAAATCAAATCTTCTACGCCATTTACGACCTGTCAAAACCAAAGAAGATAATATAAAGAAACCTTCTAAACTGTATGGTTATAATACAAAATACACTTAGAAGCGAAACAATTAAAACCCTAATAACTCGTATGTATCCCAACAGACTACAAGGCAAACTACTTACATTTTGAAGGGTTGTTGGGTTTTTAAATGGAATAAAGACCTCAGCATCGACAGGTTTTATTTCCACAGTAAATTTGTCAACATTGCTCTCATCTGTCTTGGGTAGTAAACTAACACTTCCGAGATTGATATCGCTATCTGGGGACAGAGTAACTGTAATCGTTGGTTTGGCTACCGAGGTTTCAAAACCGGTGTTACTTGTTGGTCTTAGATTTGCCGTTAAAGCTGATGGATCATTTGTAACAATGCTATCATCAGGGATCACGGTTGGATCATCCATACCATCTGTAATCTGGCATACAGATGTTGTAGTTGGGCTGGTCACAACAGATGTAGTGCTTGCTGATGGGGTTACAGAGGACGTCATAATACTTGGAGGAGGAATAATACTGGGTGTTCCTGTTGGTGGCGAAACACTTGGAACTCCTGGCGTTGGTGCAACACTAGGTGTTCCGGGGGTTGGTATAGCACTTGTTGATACAGTTGGAGTTACAGTGGTTGATACTGAAGCAAAGAATACACCGATTTTAAAAGTTGCAAAATGTAGTTAAAATAAAATTCGAAACTAATCAAATCTTAAATAGCATAAAAAGCCCATGTTAACAAAGGAAGAGTATTATTACTTTTATTACTCTTACATTATTTCACAAAACTACAAATACATATTGCAAAAAGCTTTTTGACAAAGAAAACGTGGATTTGAAACATACCTGGATGGAAACATGCGTGGACAGACAGTCTCAACAATACTGGTGCAAGGATATTCTTCTTACTAACCACAGTTATTCTAATCTTTTGGGCAACCACATTGGCAGGGAAAATCAAATCTTCTACGCCATTTACGACCTGTCAAAACCAAAGAAGATAATATAAAGAAACCTTCTAAACGGTATGGTTATAATACAAAATACACTTAGAAGCGAAAAAATTAAAACCCTAATAACTCGTATGTATCACAACAGACTACAAGGCAAACTACTTACATTTTGAAGGGTTGTTGGGTTTTTAAATGGAATAAAGACCTCAGCATCGACAGGTTTTATTTCCACAGTAAATTTGTCAACATTGCTCTCATCTGTCTTGGGTAGTAAACTAACACTTCCGAGATTGATATCGCTATCTGGGGACAGAGTAACTGTAATCGTTGGTTTGGCTACCGAGGTTTCAAAACCGGTGTTACTTGTTGGTCTTAGATTTGCCGTTAAAGCTGATGGATCATTTGTAACAATGCTATCATCAGGGATCACGGTTGGATCATCCATACCATCTGTAATCTGGCATACAGATGTTGTAGTTGGGCTGGTCACAACAGATGTAGTGCTTGCTGATGGGGTTACAGAGGACGTCATAATACTTGGAGGAGGAATAATACTGGGTGTTCCTGTTGGTGGCGAAACACTTGGAACTCCTGGCGTTGGTGCAACACTAGGTGTTCCGGGGGTTGGTATAGCACTTGTTGATACAGTTGGAGTTACAGTGGTTGATACTGAAGCAAAGAATACACCGATTTTAAAAGTTGCAAAATGTAGTTAAAATAAAATTCGAAACTAATCAAATCTTAAATAGCATAAAAAGCCCATGTTAACAAAGGAAGAGTATTATTACTTTTATTACTCTTACATTATTTCACAAAACTACAAATACATATTGCAAAAAGCTTTTTGACAAAGAAAACGTGGATTTGAAACATACCTGGATGGAAACATGCGTGGACAGACAGTCTCAACAATACTGGTGCAAGGATATTCTTCTTACTAACCACAGTTATTCTAATCTTTTGGGCAACCACATTGGCAGGGAAAATCAAATCTTCTACGCCATTTACGACCTGTCAAAACCAAAGAAGATAATATAAAGAAACCTTCTAAACGGTATGGTTATAATACAAAATACACTTAGAAGCGAAAAAATTAAAATCCTAATAACTCGTATGTATCACAACAGACTACAAGGCAAACTACTTACATTTTGAAGGGTTGTTGGGTTTTTAAATGGAATAAAGACCTCAGCATCGACAGGTTTTATTTCCACAGTAAATTTGTCAACATTGCTCTCATCTGTCTTGGGTAGTAAACTAACACTTCCGAGATTGATATCGCTATCTGGGGACAGAGTAACTATAATCGTTGGTTTGGCTACCGAGGTTTCAAAACCGGTGTTACTTGTTGGTCTTAGATTTGCCGTTAAAGCTGATGGATCATTTGTAACAATGCTATCATCAGGGATCACGTTTGGATCATCCATACCATCTGTAATCTGGCATACAGATGTTGTAGTTGGGCTGGTCACAACAGATGTAGTGCTTGCTGATGGGGTTACAGAGGACGTCATAATACTTGGAGGAGGAATAATACTGGGTGTTCCTGTTGGTGGCGAAACACTTGGAACTCCTGGCGTTGGTGCAACACTTGGTGTTCCGGGGGTTGGTATAGCACTTGTTGATACAGTTGGAGTTACAGTGGTTGATACTGAAGCAAAGAATACACCGATTTTAAAAGTTGCAAAATGTAGTTAAAATAAAATTCGAAACTAATCAAATCTTAAATAGCATAAAAAGCCCAGGTTAACAAAGGGAGAGTATTATTACTTTTATTACTCTTACATTATTTCACAAAACTACAAATACATATTGCAAAAAGCTTTTTGACAAAGAAAACGTGGATTTTAAACATACCTGGATGGAAACATGCGTGGACAGACAGTCTCAACAATACTGGTGCAAGGATATTCTTCTTACTAACCACAGTTATTCTAATCTTTTGGGCAACCACATTGGCAGGGAAAATCAAATCTTCTACGCCATTTACGACCTGTCAAAACCAAAGAAGATAATATAAAGAAACCTTCTAAACGGTATGGTTATAATACAAAATACACTTAGAAGCGAAAAAATTAAAATCCTAATAACTCGTATGTATCACAACAGACTACAAGGCAAACTACTTACATTTTGAAGGGTTGTTGGGTTTTTAAATGGAATAAAGACCTCAGCATCGACAGGTTTTATTTCCACAGTAAATTTGTCAACATTGCTCTCATCTGTCTTGGGTAGTAAACTAACACTTCCGAGATTGATATCGCTATCTGGGGACAGAGTAACTGTAATCGTTGGTTTGGCTACCGAGGTTTCAAAACCGGTGTTACTTGTTGGTCTTAGATTTGCCGTTAAAGCTGATGGATCATTTGTAACAATGCTATCATCAGGGATCACGGTTGGATCATCCATACCATCTGTAATCTGGCATACAGATGTTGTAGTTGGGCTGGTCACAACAGATGTAGTGCTTGCTGATGGGGTTACAGAGGACGTCATAATACTTGGAGGAGGAATAATACTGGGTGTTCCTGTTGGTGGCGAAACACTTGGAACTCCTGGCGTTGGTGCAACACTAGGTGTTCCGGGGGTTGGTATAGCACTTGTTGATACAGTTGGAGTTACAGTGGTTGATACTGAAGCAAAGAATACACCGATTTTAAAAGTTGCAAAATGTAGTTAAAATACAATTCGAAACTAATCAAATCTTAAATAGCATAAAAAGCCCAGGTTAACAAAGGAAGAGTATTATTACTTTTATTACTCTTACATTATTTCACAAAACTACAAATACATATTGCAAAAAGCTTTTTGACAAAGAAAACGTGGATTTTAAACATACCTGGATGGAAACATGCGTGGACAGACAGTCTCAACAATACTGGTGCAAGGATATTCTTCTTACTAACCACAGTTATTCTAATCTTTTGGGCAACCACATTGGCAGGGAAAATCAAATCTTCTACGCCATTTACGACCTGTCAAAACCAAAGAAGATAATATAAAGAAACCTTCTAAACGGTATGGTTATAATACAAAATACACTTAGAAGCGAAAAAATTAAAACCCTAATAACTCGTATGTATCACAACAGACTACACGGCAAACTACTTACATTTTGAAGGGTTGTTGGGTTTTTAAATGGAATAAAGACCTCAGCATCGACAGGTTTTATTTCCACAGTAAATTTGTCAACATTGCTCTCATCTGTCTTGGGTAGTAAACTAACACTTCCGAGATTGATATCGCTATCTGGGGACAGAGTAACTGTAATCGTTGGTTTGGCTACCGAGGTTTCAAAACCGGTGTTACTTGTTGGTCTTAGATTTGCCGTTAAAGCTGATGGATCATTTGTAACAATGCTATCATCAGGGATCACGGTTGGATCATCCATACCATCTGTAATCTGGCATACAGATGTTGTAGTTGGGCTGGTCACAACAGATGTTGTGCTTGCTGATGGGGTTACAGAGGACGTCATAATACTTGGAGGAGGAATAATACTGGGTGTTCCTGTTGGTGGCGAAACACTTGGAACTCCTGGCGTTGGTGCAACACTTGGTGTTCCGGGGGTTGGTATAGCACTTGTTGATACAGTTGGAGTTACAGTGGTTGATACTGAAGCAAAGAATACACCGATTTTAAAAGTTGCAAAATGTAGTTAAAATAAAATTCGAAACTAATCAAATCTTAAATAGCATAAAAAGCCCATGTTAACAAAGGAATAGTATTATTACTTTTATTACTCTTACATTATTTCACAAAACTACAAATACATATTGCAAAAAGCTTTTTGACAAAGAAAACGTGGATTTTAAACATACCTGGATGGAAACATGCGTGGACAGACAGTCTCAACAATACTGGTGCAAGGATATTCTTCTTACTAACCACAGTTATTCTAATCTTTTGGGCAACCACATTGGCAGGGAAAATCAAATCTTCTACGCCATTTACGACCTGTCAAAACCAAAGAAGATAATATAAAGAAACCTTCTAAACGGTATGGTTATAATACAAAATACACTTAGAAGCGAAAAAATTAAAACCCTAATAACTCGTATGTAACACAACAGACTACAAGGCAAACTACTTACATTTTGAAGGGTTGTTAGGTTTTTAAATGGAATAAAGACCTCAGCATCGACAGGTTTTATTTCCACAGTAAATTTGTCAACATTGCTCTCATCTGTCTTGGGTAGTAAACTAACACTTCCGAGATTGATATCGCTATCTGGGGACAGAGTAACTGTAATCGTTGGTTTGGCTACCGAGGTTTCAAAACCGGTGTTACTTGTTGGTCTTAGATTTGCCGTTAAAGCTGATGGATCATTTGTAACAATGCTATCATCAGGGATCACGGTTGGATCATCCATACCATCTGTAATCTGGCATACAGATGTTGTAGTTGGGCTGGTCACAACAGATGTAGTGCTTGCTGATGGGGTTACAGAGGACGTCATAATACTTGGAGGAGGAATAATACTGGGTGTTCCTGTTGGTGGCGAAACACTTGGAACTCCTGGCGTTGGTGCAACACTAGGTGTTCCGGGGGTTGGTATAGCACTTGTTGATACAGTTGGAGTTACAGTGGTTGATACTGAAGCAAAGAATACACCGATTTTAAAAGTTGCAAAATGTAGTTAAAATAAAATTCGAAACTAATCAAATCTTAAATAGCATAAAAAGCCCAGGTTAACAAAGGAAGAGTATTATTACTTTTATTACTCTTACATTATTTCACAAAACTACAAATACATACTGCAAAAAGCTTTTTGACAAAGAAAACGTGGATTTTAAACATACCTGGATGGAAACATGCGTGGACAGACAGTCTCAACAATACTGGTGCAAGGATATTCTTCTTACTAACCACAGTTATTCTAATCTTTTGGGCAACCACATTGGCAGGGAAAATCAAATCTTCTACGCCATTTACGACCTGTCAAAACCAAAGAAGATAATATAAAGAAACCTTCTAAACTGTATGGTTATAATACAAAATACACTTAGAAGCGAAACAATTAAAACCCTAATAACTCGTATGTATCCCAACAGACTACAAGGCAAACTACTTACATTTTGAAGGGTTGTTGGGTTTTTAAATGGAATAAAGACCTCAGCATCGACAGGTTTTATTTCCACAGTAAATTTGTCAACATTGCTCTCATCTGTCTTGGGTAGTAAACTAACACTTCCGAGATTGATATCGCTATCTGGGGACAGAGTAACTGTAATCGTTGGTTTGGCTACCGAGGTTTCAAAACCGGTGTTACTTGTTGGTCTTAGATTTGCCGTTAAAGCTGATGGATCATTTGTAACAATGCTATCATCAGGGATCACGGTTGGATCATCCATACCATCTGTAATCTGGCATACAGATGTTGTAGTTGGGCTGGTCACAACAGATGTAGTGCTTGCTGATGGGGTTACAGAGGACGTCATAATACTTGGAGGAGGAATAATACTGGGTGTTCCTGTTGGTGGCGAAACACTTGGAACTCCTGGCGTTGGTGCAACACTAGGTGTTCCGGGGGTTGGTATAGCACTTGTTGATACAGTTGGAGTTACAGTGGTTGATACTGAAGCAAAGAATACACCGATTTTAAAAGTTGCAAAATGTAGTTAAAATAAAATTCGAAACTAATCAAATCTTAAATAGCATAAAAAGCCCATGTTAACAAAGGAAGAGTATTATTACTTTTATTACTCTTACATTATTTCACAAAACTACAAATACATATTGCAAAAAGCTTTTTGACAAAGAAAACGTGGATTTGAAACATACCTGGATGGAAACATGCGTGGACAGACAGTCTCAACAATACTGGTGCAAGGATATTCTTCTTACTAACCACAGTTATTCTAATCTTTTGGGCAACCACATTGGCAGGGAAAATCAAATCTTCTACGCCATTTACGACCTGTCAAAACCAAAGAAGATAATATAAAGAAACCTTCTAAACGGTATGGTTATAATACAAAATACACTTAGAAGCGAAAAAATTAAAACCCTAATAACTCGTATGTATCACAACAGACTACAAGGCAAACTACTTACATTTTGAAGGGTTGTTGGGTTTTTAAATGGAATAAAGACCTCAGCATCGACAGGTTTTATTTCCACAGTAAATTTGTCAACATTGCTCTCATCTGTCTTGGGTAGTAAACTAACACTTCCGAGATTGATATCGCTATCTGGGGACAGAGTAACTGTAATCGTTGGTTTGGCTACCGAGGTTTCAAAACCGGTGTTACTTGTTGGTCTTAGATTTGCCGTTAAAGCTGATGGATCATTTGTAACAATGCTATCATCAGGGATCACGGTTGGATCATCCATACCATCTGTAATCTGGCATACAGATGTTGTAGTTGGGCTGGTCACAACAGATGTAGTGCTTGCTGATGGGGTTACAGAGGACGTCATAATACTTGGAGGAGGAATAATACTGGGTGTTCCTGTTGGTGGCGAAACACTTGGAACTCCTGGCGTTGGTGCAACACTTGGTGTTCCGGGGGTTGGTATAGCACTTGTTGATACAGTTGGAGTTACAGTGGTTGATACTGAAGCAAAGAATACACCGATTTTAAAAGTTGCAAAATGTAGTTAAAATAAAATTCGAAACTAATCAAATCTTAAATAGCATAAAAAGCCCATGTTAACAAAGGAATAGTATTATTACTTTTATTACTCTTACATTATTTCACAAAACTACAAATACATATTGCAAAAAGCTTTTTGACAAAGAAAACGTGGATTTTAAACATACCTGGATGGAAACATGCGTGGACAGACAGTCTCAACAATACTGGTGCAAGGATATTCTTCTTACTAACCACAGTTATTCTAATCTTTTGGGCAACCACATTGGCAGGGAAAATCAAATCTTCTACGCCATTTACGACCTGTCAAAACCAAAGAAGATAATATAAAGAAACCTTCTAAACGGTATGGTTATAATACAAAATACACTTAGAAGCGAAAAAATTAAAACCCTAATAACTCGTATGTATCACAACAGACTACAAGGCAAACTACTTACATTTTGAAGGGTTGTTGGGTTTTTAAATGGAATAAAGACCTCAGCATCGACAGGTTTTATTTCCACAGTAAATTTGTCAACATTGCTCTCATCTGTCTTGGGTAGTAAACTAACACTTCCGAGATTGATATCGCTATCTGGGGACAGAGTAACTGTAATCGTTGGTTTGGCTACCGAGGTTTCAAAACCGGTGTTACTTGTTGGTCTTAGATTTGCCGTTAAAGCTGATGGATCATTTGTAACAATGCTATCATCAGGGATCACGGTTGGATCATCCATACCATCTGTAATCTGGCATACAGATGTTGTAGTTGGGCTGGTCACAACAGATGTAGTGCTTGCTGATGGGGTTACAGAGGACGTCATAATACTTGGAGGAGGAATAATACTGGGTGTTCCTGTTGGTGGCGAAACACTTGGAACTCCTGGCGTTGGTGCAACACTAGGTGTTCCGGGGGTTGGTATAGCACTTGTTGATACAGTTGGAGTTACAGTGGTTGATACTGAAGCAAAGAATACACCGATTTTAAAAGTTACAAAATGTAGTTAAAATAAAATTCGAAACTAATCAAATCTTAAATAGCATAAAAAGCCCAGGTTAACAAAGGAAGAGTATTATTACTTTTATTACTCTTACATTATTTCACAAAACTACAAATACATATTGCAAAAAGCTTTTTAACAAAGAAAACGTGGATTTTAAACATACCTGGATGGAAACATGCGTGGACAGACAGTCTCAACAATACTGGTGCAAGGATATTCTTCTTACTAACCACAGTTATTCTAATCTTTTGGGCAACCACATTGGCAGGGAAAATCAAATCTTCTACGCCATTTACGACCTGTCAAAACCAAAGAAGATAATATAAAGAAACCTTTTAAACTGTATGGTTATAATACAAAATACACTTAGAAGCGAAAAAATTAAAATCCTAATAACTCGTATGTATCACAACAGACTACAAGGCAAACTACTTACATTTTGAAGGGTTGTTGGGTTTTTAAATGGAATAAAGACCTCAGCATCGACAGGTTTTATTTCCACAGTAAATTTGTCAACATTGCTCTCATCTGTCTTGGGTAGTAAACTAACACTTCCGAGATTGATATCGCTATCTGGGGACAGAGTAACTGTAATCGTTGGTTTGGCTACCGAGGTTTCAAAACCGGTGTTACTTGTTGGTCTTAGATTTGCCGTTAAAGCTGATGGATCATTTGTAACAATGCTATCATCAGGGATCACGGTTGGATCATCCATACCATCTGTAATCTGGCATACAGATGTTGTAGTTGGGCTGGTCACAACAGATGTAGTGCTTGCTGATGGGGTTACAGAGGACGTCATAATACTTGGAGGAGGAATAATACTGGGTGTTCCTGTTGGTGGCGAAACACTTGGAACTCCTGGCGTTGGTGCAACACTTGGTGTTCCGGGGGTTGGTATAGCACTTGTTGATACAGTTGGAGTTACAGTGGTTGATACTGAAGCAAAGAATACACCGATTTTAAAAGTTGCAAAATGTAGTTAAAATAAAATTCGAAACTAATCAAATCTTAAATAGCATAAAAAGCCCAGGTTAACAAAGGGAGAGTATTATTACTTTTATTACTCTTACATTATTTCACAAAACTACAAATACATATTGCAAAAAGCTTTTTGACAAAGAAAACGTGGATTTTAAACATACCTGGATGGAAACATGCGTGGACAGACAGTCTCAACAATACTGGTGCAAGGATATTCTTCTTACTAACCACAGTTATTCTAATCTTTTGGGCAACCACATTGGCAGGGAAAATCAAATCTTCTACGCCATTTACGACCTGTCAAAACCAAAGAAGATAATATAAAGAAACCTTCTAAACGGTATGGTTATAATACAAAATACACTTAGAAGCGAAAAAATTAAAACCCTAATAACTCGTATGTATCACAACAGACTACAAGGCAAACTACTTACATTTTGAAGGGTTGTTGGGTTTTTAAATGGAATAAAGACCTCAGCATCGACAGGTTCTATTTCCACAGTAAATTTGTCAACATTGCTCTCATCTGTCTTGGGTAGTAAACTAACACTTCCGAGATTGATATCGCTATCTGGGGACAGAGTAACTGTAATCGTTGGTTTGGCTACCGAGGTTTCAAAACCGGTGTTACTTGTTGGTCTTAGATTTGCCGTTAAAGCTGATGGATCATTTGTAACAATGCTATCATCAGGGATCACGTTTGGATCATCCATACCATCTGTAATCTGGCATACAGATGTTGTAGTTGGGCTGGTCACAACAGATGTAGTGCTTGCTGATGGGGTTACAGAGGACGTCATAATACTTGGAGGAGGGATAATACTGGGTGTTCCTGTTGGTGGCGAAACACTTGGAACTCCTGGCGTTGGTGCAACACTTGGTGTTCCGGGGGTTGGTATAGCACTTGTTGATACAGTTGGAGTTACAGTGGTTGATACTGAAGCAAAGAATACACCGATTTTAAAAGTTGCAAAATGTAGTTAAAATACAATTCGAAACTAATCAAATCTTAAATAGCATAAAAAGCCCAGGTTAACAAAGGAAGAGTATTATTACTTTTATTACTCTTACATTATTTCACAAAACTACAAATACATATTGCAAAAAGCTTTTTGACAAAGAAAACGTGGATTTGAAACATACCTGGATGGAAACATGCGTGGACAGACAGTCTCAACAATACTGGTGCAAGGATATTCTTCTTACTAACCACAGTTATTCTAATCTTTTGGGCAACCACATTGGCAGGGAAAATCAAATCTTCTACGCCATTTACGACCTGTCAAAACCAAAGAAGATAATATAAAGAAACCTTCTAAACGGTATGGTTATAATACAAAATACACTTAGAAGCGAAAAAATTAAAACCCTAATAACTCGTATGTATCACAACAGACTACAAGGCAAACTACTTACATTTTGAAGGGTTGTTGGGTTTTTAAATGGAATAAAGACCTCAGCATCGACAGGTTTTATTTCCACAGTAAATTTGTCAACATTGCTCTCATCTGTCTTGGGTAGTAAACTAACACTTCCGAGATTGATATCGCTATCTGGGGACAGAGTAACTGTAATCGTTGGTTTGGCTACCGAGGTTTCAAAACCGGTGTTACTTGTTGGTCTTAGATTTGCCGTTAAAGCTGATGGATCATTTGTAACAATGCTATCATCAGGGATCACGGTTGGATCATCCATACCATCTGTAATCTGGCATACAGATGTTGTAGTTGGGCTGGTCACAACAGATGTAGTGCTTGCTGATGGGGTTACAGAGGACGTCATAATACTTGGAGGAGGAATAATACTGGGTGTTCCTGTTGGTGGCGAAACACTTGGAACTCCTGGCGTTGGTGCAACACTAGGTGTTCCGGGGGTTGGTATAGCACTTGTTGATACAGTTGGAGTTACAGTGGTTGATACTGAAGCAAAGAATACACCGATTTTAAAAGTTGCAAAATGTAGTTAAAATAAAATTCGAAACTAATCAAATCTTAAATAGCATAAAAAGCCCATGTTAACAAAGGAAGAGTATTATTACTTTTATTACTCTTACATTATTTCACAAAACTACAAATACATATTGCAAAAAGCTTTTTGACAAAGAAAACGTGGATTTGAAACATACCTGGATGGAAACATGCGTGGACAGACAGTCTCAACAATACTGGTGCAAGGATATTCTTCTTACTAACCACAGTTATTCTAATCTTTTGGGCAACCACATTGGCAGGGAAAATCAAATCTTCTACGCCATTTACGACCTGTCAAAACCAAAGAAGATAATATAAAGAAACCTTCTAAACGGTATGGTTATAATACAAAATACACTTAGAACCGAAAAAATTAAAACCCTAATAACTCGTATGTATCACAACAGACTACAAGGCAAACTACTTACATTTTGAAGGGTTGTTGGGTTTTTAAATGGAATAAAGACCTCAGCATCGACAGGTTTTATTTCCACAGTAAATTTGTCAACATTGCTCTCATCTGTCTTGGGTAGTACACTAACACTTCCGAGATTGATATCGCTATCTGGGGACAGAGTAACTGTAATCGTTGGTTTGGCTACCGAGGTTTCAAAACCGGTGTTACTTGTTGGTCTTAGATTTGCCGTTAAAGCTGATGGATCATTTGTAACAATGCTATCATCAGGGATCACGGTTGGATCATCCATACCATCTGTAATCTGGCATACAGATGTTGTAGTTGGGCTGGTCACAACAGATGTAGTGCTTGCTGATGGGGTTACAGAGGACGTCATAATACTTGGAGGAGGAATAATACTGGGTGTTCCTGTTGGTGGCGAAACACTTGGAACTCCTGGCGTTGGTGCAACACTTGGTGTTCCGGGGGTTGGTATAGCACTTGTTGATACAGTTGGAGTTACAGTGGTTGATACTGAAGCAAAGAATACACCGATTTTAAAAGTTGCAAAATGTAGTTAAAATAAAATTCGAAACTAATCAAATCTTAAATAGCATAAAAAGCCCATGGTAACAAAGGAATAGTATTATTACTTTTATTACTCTTACATTATTTCACAAAACTACAAATACATATTGCAAAAAGCTTTTTGACAAAGAAAACGTGGATTTTAAACATACCTGGATGGAAACATGCGTGGACAGACAGTCTCAACAATACTGGTGCAAGGATATTCTTCTTACTAACCACAGTTATTCTAATCTTTTGGGCAACCACATTGGCAGGGAAAATCAAATCTTCTACGCCATTTACGACCTGTCAAAACCAAAGAAGATAATATAAAGAAACCTTCTAAACGGTATGGTTATAATACAAAATACACTTAGAAGCGAAAAAATTAAAACCCTAATAACTCGTATGTATCACAACAGACTACAAGGCAAACTACTTACATTTTGAAGGGTTGTTGGGTTTTTAAATGGAATAAAGACCTCAGCATCGACAGGTTTTATTTCCACAGTAAATTTGTCAACATTGCTCTCATCTGTCTTGGGTAGTAAACTAACACTTCCGAGATTGATATCGCTATCTGGGGACAGAGTAACTGTAATCGTTGGTTTGGCTACCGAGGTTTCAAAACCGGTGTTACTTGTTGGTCTTAGATTTGCCGTTAAAGCTGATGGATCATTTGTAACAATGCTATCATCAGGGATCACGGTTGGATCATCCATACCATCTGTAATCTGGCATACAGATGTTGTAGTTGGGCTGGTCACAACAGATGTAGTGCTTGCTGATGGGGTTACAGAGGACGTCATAATACTTGGAGGAGGAATAATACTGGGTGTTCCTGTTGGTGGCGAAACACTTGGAACTCCTGGCGTTGGTGCAACACTTAGTGTTCCGGGGGTTGGTATAGCACTTGTTGATACAGTTGGAGTTACAGTGGTTGATACTGAAGCAAAGAATACACCGATTTTAAAAGTTGCAAAATGTAGTTAAAATAAAATTCGAAACTAATCAAATCTTAAATAGCATAAAAAGCCCAGGTTAACAAAGGAAGAGTATTATTACTTTTATTACTCTTACATTATTTCACAAAACTACAAATACATATTGCAAAAAGCTTTTTGACAAAGAAAACGTGGATTTTAAACATACCTGGATGGAAACATGCGTGGACAGACAGTCTCAACAATACTGGTGCAAGGATATTCTTCTTACTAACCACAGTTATTCTAATCTTTTGGGCAACCACATTGGCAGGGAAAATCAAATCTTCTACGCCATTTACGACCTGTCAAAACCAAAGAAGATAATATAAAGAAACCTTTTAAACTGTATGGTTATAATACAAAATACACTTAGAAGCGAAAAAATTAAAATCCTAATAACTCGTATGTATCACAACAGACTACAAGGCAAACTACTTACATTTTGAAGGGTTGTTGGGTTTTTAAATGGAATAAAGACCTCAGCATCGACAGGTTTTATTTCCACAGTAAATTTGTCAACATTGCTCTCATCTGTCTTGGGTAGTAAACTAACACTTCCGAGATTGATATCGCTATCTGGGGACAGAGTAACTGTAATAGTTGGTTTGGCTACCGAGGTTTCAAAACCGGTGTTACTTGTTGGTCTTAGATTTGCCGTTAAAGCTGATGGATCATTTGTAACAATGCTATCATCAGGGATTACGGTTGGATCATCCATACCATCTGTAATCTGGCATACAGATGTTGTAGTTGGGCTGGTCACAACAGATGTAGTGCTTGCTGATGGGGTTACAGAGGACGTCATAATACTTGGAGGAGGAATAATACTGGGTGTTCCTGTTGGTGGCGAAACACTTGGAACTCCTGGCGTTGGTGCAACACTTGGTGTTCCGGGGGTTGGTATAGCACTTGTTGATACAGTTGGAGTTACAGTGGTTGATACTGAAGCAAAGAATACACCGATTTTAAAAGTTGCAAAATGTAGTTAAAATAAAATTCGAAACTAATCAAATCTTAAATAGCATAAAAAGCCCAGGTTAACAAAGGGAGAGTATTATTACTTTTATTACTCTTACATTATTTCACAAAACTACAAATACATATTGCAAAAAGCTTTTTGACAAAGAAAACGTGGATTTTAAACATACCTGGATGGAAACATGCGTGGACAGACAGTCTCAACAATACTGGTGCAAGGATATTCTTCTTACTAACCACAGTTATTCTAATCTTTTGGGCAACCACATTGGCAGGGAAAATCAAATCTTCTACGCCATTTACGACCTGTCAAAACCAAAGAAGATAATATAAAGAAACCTTCTAAACTGTATGGTTATAATACAAAATACACTTAGAAGCGAAAAAATTAAAATCCTAATAACTCGTATGTATCACAACAGACTACAAGGCAAACTACTTACATTTTGAAGGGTTGTTGGGTTTTTAAATGGAATAAAGACCTCAGCATCGACAGGTTTTATTTCCACAGTAAATTTGTCAACATTGCTCTCATCTGTCTTGGGTAGTAAACTAACACTTCCGAGATTGATATCGCTATCTGGGGACAGAGTAACTGTAATCGTTGGTTTGGCTACCGAGGTTTCAAAACCGGTGTTACTTGTTGGTCTTAGATTTGCCGTTAAAGCTGATGGATCATTTGTAACAATGCTATCATCAGGGATCACGGTTGGATCATCCATACCATCTGTAATCTGGCATACAGATGTTGTAGTTGGGCTGGTCACAACAGATGTAGTGCTTGCTGATGGGGTTACAGAGGACGTCATAATACTTGGAGGAGGAATAATACTGGGTGTTCCTGTTGGTGGCGAAACACTTGGAACTCCTGGCGTTGGTGCAACACTAGGTGTTCCGGGGGTTGGTATAGCACTTGTTGATACAGTTGGAGTTACAGTGGTTGATACTGAAGCAAAGAATACACCGATTTTAAAAGTTGCAAAATGTAGTTAAAATAAAATTCGAAACTAATCAAATCTTAAATAGCATAAAAAGCCCAGGTTAACAAAGGAAGAGTATTATTACTTTTATTACTCTTACATTATTTCACAAAACTACAAATACATACTGCAAAAAGCTTTTTGACAAAGAAAACGTGGATTTTAAACATACCTGGATGGAAACACGCGTGGACAGACAGTCTCAACAATACTGGTGCAAGGATATTCTTCTTACTAACCACAGTTATTCTAATCTTTTGGGCAACCACATTGGCAGGGAAAATCAAATCTTCTACGCCATTTACGACCTGTCAAAACCAAAGAAGATAATATAAAGAAACCTTCTACACTGTATGGTTATAATACAAAATACACTTAGAAGCGAAAAAATTAAAACCCTAATAACTCGTATGTATCACAACAGGCTACAAGGCAAACTACTTACATTTTGAAGGGTTGTTGGGTTTTTAAATGGAATAAAGACCTCAGCATCGACAGGTTTTATTTCCACAGTAAATTTGTCAACATTGCTCTCATCTGTCTTGGGTAGTAAACTAACACTTCCGAGATTGATATCGCTATCTGAGGACAGAGTAACTGTAATCGTTGGTTTGGCTACCGAGGTTTCAAAACCGGTGTTACTTGTTGGTCTTAGATTTGCCGTTAAAGCTGATGGATCATTTGTAACAATGCTATCATCAGGGATCACGGTTGGATCATCCATACCATCTGTAATCTGGCATACAGATGTTGTAGTTGGGCTGGTCACAACAGATGTAGTGCTTGCTGATGGGGTTACAGAGGACGTCATAATACTTGTAGGAGGAATAATACTGGGTGTTCCTGTTGGTGGCGAAACACTTGGAACTCCTGGCGTTGGTGCAACACTAGGTGTTCCGGGGGTTGGTATAGCACTTGTTGATACAGTTGGAGTTACAGTGGTTGATACTGAAGCAAAGAATACACCGATTTTAAAAGTTGCAAAATGTAGTTAAAATAAAATTCGAAACTAATCAAATCTTAAATAGCATAAAAAGCCCAGGTTAACAAAGGAAGAGTATTATTACTTTTATTACTCTTACATTATTTCACAAAACTACAAATACATACTGCAAAAAGCTTTTTGACAAAGAAAACGTGGATTTTAAACATACCTGGATGGAAACATGCGTGGACAGACAGTCTCAACAATACTGGTGCAAGGATATTCTTCTTACTAATCACAGTTATTCTAATCTTTTGGGCAACCACATTGGCAGGGAAAATCAAATCTTCTACGCCATTTACGACCTGTCAAAACCAAAGAAGATAATATAAAGAAACCTTCTAAACTGTATGGTTATAATACAAAATACACTTAGAAGCGAAAAAATTAAAACCCTAATAACTCGTATGTATCACAACAGACTACAAGGCAAACTACTTACATTTTGAAGGGTTGTTGGGTTTTTAAATGGAATAAAGACCTCAGCATCGACAGGTTTTATTTCCACAGTAAATTTGTCAACATTGCTCTCATCTGTCTTGGGTAGTAAACTAACACTTCCGAGATTGATATCGCTATCTGGGGACAGAGTAACTGTAATCGTTGGTTTGGCTACCGAGGTTTCAAAACCGGTGTTACTTGTTGGTCTTAGATTTGCCGTTAAAGCTGATGGATCATTTGTAACAATGCTATCATCAGGGATCACGGTTGGATCATCCATACCATCTGTAATCTGGCATACAGATGTTGTAGTTGGGCTGGTCACAACAGATGTAGTGCTTGCTGATGGGGTTACAGAGGACGTCATAATACTTGGAGGAGGAATAATACTGGGTGTTCCTGTTGGTGGCGAAACACTTGGAACTCCTGGCGTTGGTGCAACACTTGGTGTTCCGGGGGTTGGTATAGCACTTGTTGATACAGTTGGAGTTACAGTGGTTGATACTGAAGCAAAGAATACACCGATTTTAAAAGTTGCAAAATGTAGTTAAAATAAAATTCGAAACTAATCAAATCTTAAATAGCATAAAAAGCCCATGTTAACAAAGGAATAGTATTATTACTTTTATTACTCTTACATTATTTCACAAAACTACAAATACATATTGCAAAAAGCTTTTTGACAAAGAAAACGTGGATTTGAAACATACCTGGATGGAAACATGCGTGGACAGACAGTCTCAACAATACTGGTGCAAGGATATTCTTCTTACTAACCACAGTTATTCTAATCTTTTGGGCAACCACATTGGCAGGGAAAATCAAATCTTCTACGCCATTTACGACCTGTCAAAACCAAAGAAGATAATATAAAGAAACCTTCTAAACGGTATGGTTATAATACAAAATACACTTAGAAGCGAAAAAATTAAAATCCTAATAACTCGTATGTATCACAACAGACTACAAGACAAACTACTTACATTTTGAAGGGTTGTTGGGTTTTTAAATGGAATAAAGACCTCAGCATCGACAGGTTTTATTTCCACAGTAAACTTGTCAACATTGCTCTCATCTGTCTTGGGTAGTAAACTAACACTTCCGAGATTGATATTGCTATCTGGGGACAGAGTAACTGTAATCGTTGGTTTGGCTACCGAGGTTTCAAAACCGGTGTTACTTGTTGGTCTTAGATTTGCCGTTAAAGCTGATGGATCATTTGTAACAATGCTATCATCAGGGATCACGGTTGGATCATCCATACCATCTGTAATCTGGCATACAGATGTTGTAGTTGGGCTGGTCACAACAGATGTAGTGCTTGCTGATGGGGTTACAGAGGACGTCATAATACTTGGAGGAGGAATAATACTGGGTGTTCCTGTTGGTGGCGAAACACTTGGAACTCCTGGCGTTGGTGCAACACTTGGTGTTCCGGGGGTTGGTATAGCACTTGTTGATACAGTTGCAGTTACAGTGGTTGATACTGAAACAAAGAATACACCGATTTTAAAAGTTGCAAAATGTTGTTAAAATAAAATTCGAAACTAATCAAATCTTAAATAGCATAAAAAGCCCAGGTTAACAAAGGGAGAGTATTATTACTTTTATTACTCTTACATTATTTCACAAAACTACAAATACATATTGCAAAAAGCTTTTTGACAAAGAAAACGTAGATTTTAAACATACCTGGATGGAAACATGCGTGGACAGACAGTCTCAACAATACTGGTGCAAGGATATTCTTCTTACTAACCACAGTTATTCTAATCTTTTGGGCAACCACATTGGCAGGGAAAATCAAATCTTCTACGCCATTTACGACCTGTCAAAACCAAAGAAGATAATATAAAGAAACCTTCTAAACGGTATGGTTATAATACAAAATACACTTAGAAGCGAAAAAATTAAAATCCTAATAACTCGTATGTATCACAACAGACTACAAGGCAAACTACTTACATTTTGAAGGGTTGTTGGGTTTTTAAATGGAATAAAGACCTCAGCATCGACAGGTTTTATTTCCACAGTAAATTTGTCAACATTGCTCTCATCTGTCTTGGGTAGTAAACTAACACTTCCGAGATTGATATCGCTATCTGGGGACAGAGTAACTGTAATCGTTGGTTTGGCTACCGAGGTTTCAAAACCGGTGTTACTTGTTGGTCTTAGATTTGCCGTTAAAGCTGATGGATCATTTGTAACAATGCTATCATCAGGGATCACGGTTGGATCATCCATACCATCTGTAATCTGGCATACAGATGTTGTAGTTGGGCTGGTCACAACAGATGTAGTGCTTGCTGATGGGGTTACAGAGGACGTCATAATACTTGGAGGAGGAATAATACTGGGTGTTCCTGTTGGTGGCGAAACACTTGGAACTCCTGGCGTTGGTGCAACACTAGGTGTTCCGGGGGTTGGTATAGCACTTGTTGATACAGTTGGAGTTACAGTGGTTGATACTGAAGCAAAGAATACACCGATTTTAAAAGTTGCAAAATGTAGTTAAAATAAAATTCGAAACTAATCAAATCTTAAATAGCATAAAAAGCCCAGGTTAACAAAGGAAGAGTATTATTACTTTTATTACTCTTACATTATTTCACAAAACTACAAATACATATTGCAAAAAGCTTTTTGACAAAGAAAACGTGGATTTTAAACATACCTGGATGGAAACATGCGTGGACAGACAGTCTCAACAATACTGGTGCAAGGATATTCTTCTTACTAACCACAGTTATTCTAATCTTTTGGGCAACCACATTGGCAGGGAAAATCAAATCTTCTACGCCATTTACGACCTGTCAAAACCAAAGAAGATAATATAAAGAAACCTTCTAAACGGTATGGTTATAATACAAAATACACTTAGAAGCGAAAAAAAAAAATCCTAATAACTCATATGTATCACAACAGATTACAAGGCAAACTACTTACATTTTGAAGGGTTGTCGGGTTTTTAAATGGAATAAAGACCTCAGCATCGACAGGTTTTATTTCCACAGTAAATTTGTCAACATTGCTCTCATCTGTCTTGGGTAGTAAACTAACACTTCCGAGATTGATATCGCTATCTGGGGACAGGGTAACTGTAATCGTTGGTTTGGCTACTGAGGTTTCAAAACCGGTGTTACTTGTTGGTCTTAGATTTGCTGTTAAAGCTGATGGGTCATTTGTAGCAATGCTATCATCAGGGATCACGGTTGGATCATCCATACCATCTGTAATCTGGCATACAGATGATATAGTAGGGCTGGCCGTACCAGATGTAGTGCTTGATGATAGGGTTACAGGGGAGGTCATAATACTTGGAGGAGGAATAATACTGGGTGTTCCTGTTGGTGGCGAAACACTTGGAACTCCTGGCGTTGGTGCAACACTTGGTGTTTCAGGTGTTGGTATAGCACTTGTTGGTCCTTTTAGAGTGACAGTGGTTGATACTGAAGCAAAGAATACACCGATTTTAAAAGCTGCAAATCGTAGAGAAAATATAACTCAAATATAATCAAATCTCTAAAAAGCATAAATGGTTCAAGTTAACAGAGGAAATATATCATTATTGTATGACACTTACACTTTTTCACAAAACTGCGAATCCTTATTGCAAAAAGCTTGTGGACAAAGAAAACGTGGATTTTAAACATACCTGGATGGAAACATGCGTGGACAGATAGTCTCAACAATACTGGTGCAAGGATATTCTTCTTACTAACCACAGTTATTTTAATCTTTTGGGCAAGCACATTGGCAGGGAAAATCAAATCTTCTACGCCATTTACGACCTGTCAAAACCACAGAAGATAACATTAAGAAACTTTCTAAATTTTAAAGTAATAATACAAAATTGCCGAGAAATATTCAAATTCTGATAGAATAAATATATTGCAAAAGATTGCAAGCGAAAATACTCACATTTTGAAGGGTTGTTGGGTTTTTAAATGGAATAAAGACCTCATCATCGACAGGTTTTATTTCCACAGTAAACTTGTCAACATTGCTCTCACTTGTCTTCGGTAGTAAACCAACACTTCCGAGAATAATATCCCTGTCTGGGGACAGAGTAACTGTAATCGTTGGTTTGGCAACTGAAGTTTCAAAGCCGGTGTTACTTGTTGGTCTTAGATTTGCTGTTAAAGCTGATGGATCATTTGTAACAATGCTATCATCAGGGATCACGGTTGGATCATCCATACCATCTGTAATTTGGCATACAGATGTAGTACTTGATGTTGGGGTTACAGAGGAGGTCATAATACTTGGAGGAGGAATAATACTGGGTGTTCCTGTTGGTGGTGAAACACTTGGAACTCCTGGCGTTGGTGCAACACTTGGTGTTCCAGGTGTTGGTATAGCACTTGTTGATCCTGTTGGAGTGACAGTGGTTGATACTGAAGCAAAGAATACACCGATTTTAAAAGCTGCAAACTGTAGTTAAAATATAACTTAAATGTAATCAAATCTCTAAAAAGCATAAATGGTTCAAGTTAACATAGAAAAAATATCATTATTGTATGACACTTACACATTTTCACAAAACTGCGAATCCTTATTGCAAAAAGCTTGTGGACAAAGAAAACGTGGATTTTAAACATACCTGGATGGAAACATGCGTGGACAGACAGTCTCAACAATACTGGTGCAAGGATATTCTTCTTACTAACCACAGTTATTCTAATCTTTTGGGCAACCACATTGGCAGGGAAAATCAAATCTTCTACACCACTTATAACCTGTCGAAACCACAGAAGATAACATTAAGAAACTTTCTAAATTTTAAAGTAATAATACAAAATAAGCTTAATGCTGTGAAATATTCAAATTCTGATAGAATAACTATATCACAACAGATTGCAAGCGAAACTACTCACATTTTGAAGGGTTGTTGGGTTTTTAAATGGAATAAAGACCTCAGCATCGACAGGTTTTATTTCCACAGTAAATTTGTCAACATTGCTCTCACTTGTCTTCGGTAGTAAACCAACACTTCCCAGATTAATATCGCTTTCTGGCGACAGAGTAACTGTAACGGTTGGTTTGGCTACTGATGTTTCAAAGCCGGTGTTACTTGTTGGTCTTAGATTTGCCGTTAAAGCTGATGGATCATTTGTAACAATGCTATCATCAGGGATCACGGTTGGATCATCCATACCATCTGTAATTTGGCATACAGATGTAGTACTTGATGTTGGGGTTACAGATGAGGTCATAATACTTGGAGGAGGAATAATACTGGGTGTTCCTGTTGGTGGTGAAACACTTGGAACTCCTGGCGTTGGTGCAACACTTGGTGTTCCAGGTGTTGGTATAGCACTTGTTGATCCTGTTGGAGTGACAGTGGTTGATACTGAAGCAAAGAATACACATATGTTAAAAGCTGCAAACTGTAGTTAAAATATAACTTAAATGTAATCAAATCTCTAAAAAGCATAAATGGTTCAAGTTAACAGAGGAAATATATCATTATTGTATGACACTTACACTTTTTCACAAAACTGTGAATCCTTATTGCACAAAGCTTGTGGACAAAGAAAACGTGAATGTTAAACATACCTGGATGGAAACATGCGTGGACAGACAGTCTCAACAATACTGGTGCAAGGATATTCTTCTTACTAACCACAGTTATTCTAATCTTTTGGGCAACCACATTGGCAGGGAAAATCAAATCTTCTACGCCACTTATAACCTGTCAAAACCACAGAAGATAACATTAAGAAACTTTCTAAATTTTAAAGTAATAATACAAAATTGCCGAGAAAGATTCAAATTCTGATAGAATAAATATATCGCAAAAGATTGCAAGCGAAAATACTCACATTTTGAAGGGTTGTTGGGTTTTTAAATGGAATAAAGACCTCAGCATCGACAGGTTTTATTTCCACAGTAAATTTGTCAACATTGCTTTCACTTGTCTTCGGTAGTAAACCAACACTTCCGAGAATAATATCCCTGTCTGGGGACAGAGTAACTGTAATCGTTGGTTTGGCAACTGAAGTTTCAAAACGAGTGTTACTTGTTGGTCTTAGATTTGCCGTTAAAGCTGATGGATCATTTGTAACAATGCTATCATCAGGGATCACGGTTGGATCATCCATACCATCTGTAATTTGGCATACAGATGTAGTACTTGATGTTGGGGTTACATAGGAGGTCATAATACTTGGAGGAGGAATAATACTGGGTGTTCCTGTTGGTGGTGAAACACTTGGAACTCCTGGCGTTGGTGCAACACTTGGTGTTCCAGGTGTTGGTATAGCACTTGTTGATCCTGTTGGAGTGACAGTGGTTGATACTGAAGCAAAAAATACACCGATTTTAAAAGCTGCAAACTGTAGTTAAAATATAACTTAAATGTAATCAAATCTCTAAAAAGCATAAATGGTTCAAGTTAACATAGGGAAAATATCATTATTGTATGACACTTACACATTTTCACAAAACTGCGAATCCTTATTGCAAAAAGCTTGTGGACAAAGAAAACGTGGATTTTAAACATACCTGGATGGAAACATGCGTGGACAGACAGTCTCAACAATACTGGTGCAAGGATATTCTTCTTACTAACCACAGTTATTCTAATCTTTTGGGCAACCACATTGGCAGGGAAAATCAAATCTTCTACGCCACTTATAACCTGTCAAAACCACAGAAGATAACATTAAGAAACTTTCTAAATTTTAAAGTAATAATACAAAATTGATGAGAAATATTCAAATTCTGATAGAATAAATATATCGCAAAAGATTGCAAGCGAAAATACTCACATTTTGAAGGGTTGTTGGGTTTTTAAATGGAATAAAGACCTCAGCATCGACAGGTTTGATTTCCACAGTAAACTTGTCAACATTGCTCTCACTTGTCTTCGGTAGTAAACCAACACTTCCCAGATTAATATCGCTGTCTGGCGACAGAGTAACTGTAACGGTTGGTTTGGCTACTGATGTTTCAAAGCCGGTGTTACTTGTTGGTCTTAGATTTGCCGTTAAAGCTGATGGATCATTTGTAACAATGCTATCATCAGGGATCACGGTTGGATCACCCATACCATCTGTAATTTGGCATACAGATGTAGTACTTGATGTTGGGGTTACAGATGAGGTCATAATACTTGGAGGAGGAATAATACTGGGTGTTCCTGTTGGTGGTGAAACACTTGGAACTCCTGGCGTTGGTGCAACACTTGGTGTTCCAGGTGTTGGTATAGCACTTGTTGATCCTGTTGGAGTGACAGTGGTTGATACTGAAGCAAAGAATACACCGATTTTAAAAGCTGCAAACTGTAGTTAAAATATAACTTAAATGTAATCAAATCTCTAAAAAGCATAAATGGTTCAAGTTAACATAGGAAAAATATCATTATTTTATGACACTTACACATTTTCACAAAACTGCAAATCCTTATTGCAAAAAGCTTGTGGACAAAGAAAACGTGGATTTTAAACATACCTGGATGGAAACATGCGTGGACAGACAGTCTCAACAATACTGGTGCAAGGATATTCTTCTTACTAACCACAGTTATTCTAATCTTTTGGCCAACCACATTGGCAGGGAAAATCAAATCTTCTACGCCACTTATAACCTGTCAAAACCACAGAAGATAACATTAAGAAACTTTCTAAATTTTAAAGTAATAATACAAAATAAGCTTAATGCTGTGAAATATTCAAATTCTGATAGAATAACTATATCACAACAGATTGCAAGCGAAACTACTCACATTTTGAAGGGTTGTTGGGTTTTTAAATGGAATAAAGACCTCAGCATCGACAGGTTTTATTTCCACAGTAAATTTGTCAACATTGCTCTCACTTGTCTTCGGTAGTAAACCAACACTTCCCAGATTAATATCGCTGTCTGGCGACAGAGTAACTGTAACGGTTGGTTTGGCTACTGATGTTTCAAAACCGGTGTTACTTGTTGGTCTTAGATTTGCCGTTAAAGCTGATGGATCATTTGTAACAACGCTATCATCAGGGATCACGGTTGGATCATCCATACCATCTGTAATTTGGCATACAGATGTAGTACTTGATGTTGGGGTTACAGAGGAGGTCATAATACTTGGAGGAGGAATAATACTGGGTGTTCCTGTTGGTGGTGAAACACTTGGAACTCCTGGCGTTGGTGCAACACTTGGTGTTCCAGGTGTTGGTATAGCACTTGTTGATCCTGTTGGAGTGACAGTGGTTGATACTGAAGCAAAGAATACACATATGTTAAAAGCTGCAAACTGTAGTTAAAATATAACTTAAATGTAATCAAATCTCTAAAAAGCATAAATGTTTCCAGTTAACATAGGAAAAATATCATTATTGTATGACACTTACACTTTTTCACAAAACTGCGAATCCTTATTGCAAAAGCTTGTGGACCAAGAAAACGTGGATGTTAAACATACCTGGATGGAAACATGCGTGGACAGACAGTCTCAACAATACTGGTGCAAGGATATTCTTCTTACTAACCACAGTTATTCTAATCTTTTGGGCAACCACATTGGCAGGGAAAATCAAATCTTCTACGCCACTTATAACCTGTCAAAACCACAGAAGATAACATTAAGAAACTTTCTAAATTTTAAAGTAATAATACAAAATAAGCTTAATGCTGTGAAATATTCAAATTCTGATAGAATAACTATATCACAACAGATTGCAAGCGAAACTACTCACACTTTGAAGGGTTGTTGGGTTTTTAAATGGAATAAAGACCTCAGCATCGACAGGTTTTATTTCCACAGTAAATTTGTCAACATTGCTCTCACTTGTCTTCGGTAGTAAACCAACACTTCCCAGATTAATATCGCTGTCTGGCGACAGAGTAACTGTAACGGTTGGTTTGGCTACTGATGTTTCAAAACCGGTGTTACTTGTTGGTCTTAGATTTGCCGTTAAAGCTGATGGATCATTTGTAACAATGCTATCATCAGGGATCACGGTTGGATCATCCATACCATCTGTAATCTGGCATACAGATGTAGTACTTGATGTTGGGGTTACAGAGGAGGTCATAATACTTGGAGGAGGAATAATACTGGGTGTTCCTGTTGGTGGTGAAACACTTGGAACTCCTGGCGTTGGTGCAACACTTGGTGTTCCAGGTGTTGGTATAGCACTTGTTGATCCTGTTGGAGTGACAGTGGTTGATACTGAAGCAAAGAATACACATATGTTAAAAGCTGCAAACTGTAGTTAAAATATAACTCAAATGTAATCAAATCTCTAAAAAGCATAAATGTTTCCAGTTAACATAGGAAAAATATCATTATTGTATGACACTTACACTTTTTCACAAAACTGCGAATCCTTATTGCAAAAAGCTTGTGGACAAAGAAAACGTGAATGTTAAACATACCTGGATGGAAACATGCGTGGACAGACAGTCTCAACAATACTGGTGCAAGGATATTCTTCTTACTAACCACAGTTATTCTAATCTTTTGGGCAACCACATTGGCAGGGAAAATCAAATCTTCTACGCCACTTATAACCTGTCAAAACCACAGAAGATAACATTAAGAAACTTTCTAAATTTTAAAGTAATAATACAAAATTGCCGAGAAATATTCAAATTCTGATAGAATAAATATATCGCAAAAGATTGCAAGCGAAAATACTCACATTTTGAAGGGTTGTTGGGTTTTTAAATGGAATAAAGACCTCAGCATCGACAGGTTTTATTTCCACAGTAAACTTGTCAACATTGCTCTCACTTGTCTTCGGTAGTAAACTAACACTTCCGAGAATAATATCCCTGTCTGGGGACAGAGTAACTGTAATCGTTGGTTTGGCAACTGAAGTTTCAAAACGAGTGTTACTTGTTGGTCTTAGATTTGCCGTTAAAGCTGATGGATCATTTGTAACAATGCTATCATCAGGGATCACGGTTGGATCATCCATACCATCTGTAATTTGGCATACAGATGTAGTACTTGATGTTGGGGTTACAGAGGAGGTCATAATACTTGGAGGAGGAATAATACTGGGTGTTCCTGTTGGTGGTGAAACACTTGGAACTCCTGGCGTTGGTGCAACACTTGGTGTTCCAGGTGTTGGTATAGCACTTGTTGATCCTGTTGGAGTGACAGTGGTTGATACTGAAGCAAAGAATACACATATGTTAAAAGCTGCAAACTGTAGTTAAAATATAACTCAAATGTAATCAAATCTCTAAAAAGCATAAATGTTTCCAGTTAACATAGGAAAAATATCATTATTGTATGACACTTACACTTTTTCACAAAACTGCGAATCCTTATTGCAAAAGCTTGTGGACAAAGAAAACGTGGATGTTAAACATACCTGGATGGAAACATGCGTGGACAGACAGTCTCAACAATACTGGTGCAAGGATATTCTTCTTACTAACCACAGTTATTCTAATCTTTTGGGCAACCACATTGGCAGGGAAAATCAAATCTTCTACGCCACTTATAACCTGTCAAAACCACAGAAGATAACATTAAGAAACTTTCTAAATTTTAAAGTAATAATACAAAATAAGCTTAATGCTGTGAAATATTCAAATTCTGATAGAATAACTATATCACAACAGATTGCAAGCGAAACTACTCACACTTTGAAGGGTTGTTGGGTTTTTAAATGGAATAAAGACCTTAGCATCGACAGGTTTTATTTCCACAGTAAATTTGTCAACATTGCTCTCACTTGTCTTCGGTAGTAAACCAACACTTCCCAGATTAATATCGCTGTCTGGCGACAGAGTAACTGTAATGGTTGGTTTGGCTACTGATGTTTCAAAGCCGGTGTTACTTGTTGGTCTTAGATTTGCCGTTAAAGCTGATGGATCATTTGTAACAATGCTATCATCAGGGATCACGGTTGGATCATCCATACCATCTGTAATTTGGCATACAGATGTAGTACTTGATGTTGGGGTTACAGAGGAGGTCATAATACTTGGAGGAGGAATAATACTGGGTGTTCCTGTTGGTGGTGAAACACTTGGAACTCCTGGCGTTGGTGCAACACTTGGTGTTCCAGGTGTTGGTATAGCACTTGTTGATCCTGTTGGAGTGACAGTGGTTGATACTGAAGCAAAGAATACACATATGTTAAAAGCTGCAAACTGTAGTTAAAATATAACTCAAATGTAATCAAATCTCTAAAAAGCATAAATGTTTCCAGTTAACATAGGAAAAATATCATTATTGTATGACACTTACACTTTTTCACAAAACTGCGAATCGTTATTGCAAAAAGCTTGTGGACAAAGAAAACGTGAATGTTAAACATACCTGGATGGAAACATGCGTGGACAGACAGTCTCAACAATACTGGTGCAAGGATATTCTTCTTACTAACCACAGTTATTCTAACCTTTTGGGCAACCACATTGGCAGGGAAAATCAAATCTTCTACGCCACTTATAACCTGTCAAAACCACAGAAGATAACATTAAGAAACTTTCTAAATTTTAAAGTAATAATACAAAATTGCCGAGAAATATTCAAATTCTGATAGAATAAATATATCGCAAAAGATTGCAAGCGAAAATACTCACATTTTGAAGGGTTGTTGGGTTTTTAAATGGAATAAAGACCTCAGCATCGACAGGTTTGATTTCCACAGTAAACTTGTCAATATTGCTCTCACTTGTCTTCGGTAGTAAACCAACACTTCCGAGAATAATATCCCTGTCTGGGGACAGAGTAACTGTAATCGTTGGTTTGGCAACTGAAGTTTCAAAACGAATGTTACTTGTTGGTCTTAGATTTGCCGTTAAAGCTGATGGATCATTTGTAACAATGCTATCATCAGGGATCACGGTTGGATCATCCATACCATCTGTAATTTGGCATACAGATGTAGTACTTGATGTTGGGGTTACAGAGGAGGTCATAATACTTGGAGGAGGAATAATACTGGGTGTTCCTGTTGGTGGTGAAACACTTGGAACTCCTGGCGTTGGTGCAACACTTGGTGTTCCAGGTGTTGGTATAGCACTTGTTGATCCTGTTGGAGTGACAGTGGTTGATACTGAAGCAAAGAATACACCGATTTTAAAAGCTGCAAACTGTAGTTAAAATATAACTTAAATGTAATCAAATCTCTAAAAAGCATAAATGGTTCAAGTTAACATAGGAAAAATATCATTATTGTATGACACTTACACATTTTCACAAAACTGCGAATCCTTATTGCAAAAAGCTTGTGGACAAAGAAAACGTTGATTTTAAACATACCTGGATGGAAACATGCGTGGACAGACAGTCTCAACAATACTGGTGCAAGGATATTCTTCTTACTAACCACAGTTATTCTAATCTTTTGGCCAACCACATTGGCAGGGAAAATCAAATCTTCTACGCCACTTATAACCTGTCAAAACCACAGAAGATAACATTAAGAAACTTTCTAAATTTTAAAGTAATAATACAAAATAAGCTTAATGCTGTGAAATATTCAAATTCTGATAGAATAACTATATCAAAACAGATTGCAAGCGAAACTACTCACATTTTGAAGGGTTGTTGGGTTTTTAAATGGAATAAAGACCTCAGCATCGACAGGTTTTATTTCCACAGTAAATTTGTCAACATTGCTCTCACTTGTCTTCGGTAGTAAACCAACACTTCCCAGATTAATATCGCTGTCTGGCGACAGAGTAACTGTAACGGTTGGTTTGGCTACTGATGTTTCAAAGCCGGTGTTACTTGTTGGTCTTAGATTTGCCGTTAAAGCTGATGGATCATTTGTAACAATGCTATCATCAGGGATCACGGTTGGATCATCCATACCATCTGTAATTTGGCATACAGATGTAGTACTTGATGTTGGGGTTACAGAGGAGGTCATAATACTTGGAGGAGGAATAATACTGGGTGTTCCTGTTGGTGGTGAAACACTTGGAACTCCTGGCGTTGGTGCAACACTTGGTGTTCCAGGTGTTGGTATAGCACTTGTTGATCCTGTTGGAGTGACAGTGGTTGATACTGAAGCAAAGAATACACATATGTTAAAAGCTGCAAACTGTAGTTAAAATATAACTTAAATGTAATCAAACCTCTAAAAAGCATAAATGGTTCAAGTTAACAGAGGAAATATATCATTATTGTATGACACTTACACTTTTTCACAAAACTGTGAATCCTTATTGCAAAAAGCTTGTGCACAAAGAAAACGTGAATGTTAAACATACCTGGATGGAAACATGCGTGGACAGACAGTCTCAACAATACTGGTGCAAGGATATTCTTCTTACTAACCACAGTTATTCTAATCTTTTGGGCAACCACATTGGCAGGGAAAATCAAATCTTCTACGCCACTTATAACCTGTCAAAACCACAGAAGATAACATTAAGAAACTTTCTAAATTTTAAAGTAATAATACAAAATAAGCTTAATGCTGTGAAATATTCAAATTCTGATAGAATAACTATATCGCAAAAGATTGCAAGCGAAAATACTCACATTTTGAAGGGTAGTTGGGTTTTTAAATGGAATAAAGACCTCAGCATCGACAGCTTTGATTTCCACAGTAAACTTGTCAACATTGCTCTCACTTGTCTTCGGTAGTAAACCAATACTTCCGAGAATAATATCCCTGTCTGGGGACAGAGTAACTGTAATCGTTGGTTTGGCAACTGATGTTTCAAAGCCGGTGTTACTTGTTGGTCTTAGATTTGCCATTAAAGCTGATGGATCATTTGTAACAATACTATCATCAGGGATCACGGTTGGATCATCCATACCATCTGTAATTTGGCATACAGATGTAGTACTTGATGTTGGAGTTACAGAGGAGGTCATAATACTTGGAGGAGGAATAATACTGGGTGTTCCTGTTGGTGGTGAAACACTTGGAACTCCTGGCGTTGGTGCAACACTTGGTGTTCCAGGTGTTGGTATAGCACTTGTTGATCCTGTTGGAGTGACAGTGGTTGATACTGAAGCAAAGAATACACCGATTTTAAAAGCTGCAAACTGTAGTTAAAACATAACTTAAATGTAATCAAATCTCTGAAAAGCATAAATGGTTCAAGTTAACATAGGTAATATATCATTATTGTATGACACTTACACATTTTCACAAAACTGCGAATCCTTATTGCAAAAAGCTTGTGGACAAAGAAAACGTGGATTTTAAACATACCTGGATGGAAACATGCGTGGACAGACAGTCTCAACAATACTGGTGCAAGGATATTCTTCTTACTAACCACAGTTATTCTAATCTTTTGGGCAACCACATTGGCAGGGAAAATCAAATCTTCTACGCCACTTATAACCTGTCAAAACCACAGAAGATAACATTAAGAAACTTTCTAAATTTTAAAGTAATAATACAAAATTGCCGAGAAATATTCAAATTCTGATAGAATAACTATATCACAACAGATTGCAAGCGAAACTACTCACACTTTGAAGGGTTGTTGGGTTTTTAAATGGAATAAAGACCTCAGCATCGACAGGTTTTATTTCCACAGTAAATTTGTCAACATTGTTCTCACTTGTCTTCGGTAGTAAACCAACACTTCCCAGATTAATATCGCTGTCTGGCGACAGAGTAACTGTAATGGTTGGTTTGGCTACTGATGTTTCAAAACCGGTGTTACTTGTTGGTCTTAGATTTGCCGTTAAAGCTGATGGATCATTTGTAACAATGCTATCATCAGGGATCACGGTTGGATCATCCATACCATCTGTAATTTGGCATACAGATGTAGTACTTGATGTTGGGGTTACAGAGGAGGCCATAATACTTGGAGGAGGAATAATACTGGGTGTTCCTGTTGGTGGTGAAACACTTGGAACTCCTGGCGTTGGTGCAACACTTGGTGTTCCAGGTGTTGGTATAGCACTTGTTGATCCTGTTGGAGTGACAGTGGTTGATACTGAAGCAAAGAATACACATATGTTAAAAGCTGCAAACTGTAGTTAAAATATAACTCAAATGTAATCAAATCTCTAAAAAGCATAAATGTGTCCAGTTAACATAGGAAAAATATCATTATTGTATGACACTTATTCACAAAACTGCGAATCCTTATTGCAAAAAGCTTGTGGACAAAGATAACGTGAATGTTAAACATACCTGGATGGAAACATGCGTGGACAGACAGTCTCAACAATACTGGTGCAAGGATATTCTTCTTACTAACCACAGTTATTCTAATCTTTTGGGCAACCACATTGGCAGGGAAAATCAAATCTTCTACGCCACTTATAACCTGTCAAAACCACAGAAGATAACATTAAGAAACTTTCTAAATTTTAAAGTAATAATACAAAATAAGCTTAATGCTGTGAAATATTCAAATTCTGATAGAATAACTATATCAAAACAGATTGCAAGCGAAACTACTCACATTTTGAAGGGTTGTTGGGTTTTTAAATGGAATAAAGACCTCAGCATCGACAGGTTTTATTTCCACAGTAAATTTGTCAACATTGCTCTCACTTGTCTTCGGTAGTAAACCAACACTTCCCAGATTAATATCGCTGTCTGGCGACAGAGTAACTGTAACGGTTGGTTTGGCTACTGATGTTTCAAAGCCGGTGTTACTTGTTGGTCTTAGATTTGCCGTTAAAGCTGATGGATCATTTGTAACAATGCTATCATCAGGGATCACGGTTGGATCATCCATACCATCTGTAATTTGGCATACAGATGTAGTACTTGATGTTGGGGTTACAGAGGAGGTCATAATACTTGGAGGAGGAATAATACTGGGTGTTCCTGTTGGTGGTGAAACACTTGGAACTCCTGGCGTTGGTGCAACACTTGGTGTTCCAGGTGTTGGTATAGCACTTGTTGATCCTGTTGGAGTGACAGTGGTTGATACTGAAGCAAAGAATACACATATGTTAAAAGCTGCAAACTGTAGTTAAAATATAACTTAAATGTAATCAAACCTCTAAAAAGCATAAATGGTTCAAGTTAACAGAGGAAATATATCATTATTGTATGACACTTACACTTTTTCACAAAACTGTGAATCCTTATTGCAAAAAGCTTGTGCACAAAGAAAACGTGAATGTTAAACATACCTGGATGGAAACATGCGTGGACAGACAGTCTCAACAATACTGGTGCAAGGATATTCTTCTTACTAACCACAGTTATTCTAATCTTTTGGGCAACCACATTGGCAGGGAAAATCAAATCTTCTACGCCACTTATAACCTGTCAAAACCACAGAAGATAACATTAAGAAACTTTCTAAATTTTAAAGTAATAATACAAAATAAGCTTAATGCTGTGAAATATTCAAATTCTGATAGAATAACTATATCACAACAGATTGCAAGCAAAACTACTCACATTTTGAAGGGTTGTTGGGTTTTTAAATGGAATAAAGACCTCAGCATCGACAGGTTTTATTTCCACAGTAAATTTGTCAACATTGCTCTCACTTGTCTTCGGTAGTAAACCAACACTTCCCAGATTAATATCGCTGTCTGGCGACAGAGTAACTGTAACGGTTGGTTTGGCTACTGATGTTTCAAAGCCGGTGTTACTTGTTGGTCTTAGATTTGCCGTTAAAGCTGATGGATCATTTGTAACAATGCTATCATCAGGGATCACGGTTGGATCATCCATACCATCTGTAATTTGGCATACAGATGTAGTACTTGATGTTGGGGTTACAGAGGAGGTCATAATACTTGGAGGAGGAATAATACTGGGTGTTCCTGTTGGTGGTGAAACACTTGGAACTCCTGGCGTTGGTGCAACACTTGGTGTTCCAGGTGTTGGTATAGCACTTGTTGATCCTGTTGGAGTGACAGTGGTTGATACTGAAGCAAAGAATACACATATGTTAAAAGCTGCAAACTGTAGTTAAAATATAACTTAAATGTAATCAAATCTCTAAAAAGCATAAATGGTTCAAGTTAACAGAGGAAATATATCATTATTGTATGACACTTACACTTTTTCACAAAACTGTGAATCCTTATTGCAAAAAGCTTGTGGGCAAAGAAAATGTGAATGTTAAACATACCTTGAAGGAAACATGCTTGGACAGACAGTCTCAACAATACTGGTGCAAGGATATTCTTCTTACTAACCACAGTTATTCTAATCTTTTGGGCAACCACATTGGCAGGGAAAATCAAATCTTCTACGCCACTTATAACCTGTCAAAACCACAGAAGATAACATTAAGAAACTTTCTAAATTTTAAAGTAATAATACAAAATAAGCTTAATGCTGTGAAATATTCAAATTCTGATAGAATAACTATATCACAACAGATTGCAAGCGAAACTACTCACATTTTGAAGGGTTGTTGGGTTTTTAAATGGAATAAAGACCTCAGCATCGACAGGTTTTATTTCCACAGTAAATTTGTCAACATTGCTCTCACTTGTCTTCGGTAGTAAACCAACACTTCCCAGATTAATATCGCTGTCTGGCGACAGAGTAACTGTAACGGTTGGTTTGGCTACTGATGTCTCAAAGCCGGTGTTACTTGTTGGTCTTAGATTTGCCGTTAAAGCTGATGGATCATTTGTAACAATGCTATCATCAGGGATCACGGTTGGATCATCCATACCATCTGTAATTTGGCATATAGATGTAGTACTTGATGTTGGGGTTACAGAGAAGGTCATAATACTTGGAGGAGGAATAATACTGGGTGTTCCTGTTGGTGGTGAAACACTTGGAACTCCTGGCGTTGGTGCAACACTTGGTGTTCCAGGTGTTGGTATAGCACTTGTTGATTCTGTTGGAGTGACAGTGGTTGATACTGAAGCAAAGAATACACATATGTTAAAAGCTGCAAACTGTAGTTAAAATATAACTTAAATGTAATCAAATCTCTAAAAAGCATAAATGGTTCAAGTTAACAGAGGAAATATATCATTATTGTATGACACTTACACTTTTTCACAAAACTGTGAATCCTTATTGCAAAAAGCTTGTGGGCAAAGAAAACGTGAATGTTAAACATACCTGGATGAAAACATGCTTGGACAGACAGTCTCAACAATACTGGTGCAAGGATATTCTTCTTACTAACCACAGTTATTCTAATCTTTTGGGCAACCACATTGGCAGGGAAAATCAAATCTTCTACGCCACTTATAACCTGTCAAAACCACAGAAGATAACATTAAGAAACTTTCTAAATTTTAAAGTAATAATACAAAATTGCCGAGAAATATTCAAATTCTGATAGAATAAATATATGGCAAAAGATTGCAAGCGAAAATACTCACATTTTGAAGGGTTGTTGGGTTTTTAAATGGAATAAAGACCTCAGCATCGACAGGTTTTATTTCCACAGTAAATTTGTCAACATTGCTCTCATCTGTCTTCGGTAGTAAACCAACACTTCCCAGATTAATATCGCTGTCTGGCGACAGAGTAACTGTAACGGTTGGTTTGGCTACTGATGTTTCAAAGCCGGTGTTACTTGTTGGTCTTAGATTTGCCGTTAAAGCTGATGGATCATTTGTAACAATGCTATCATCAGGGATCACGGTTGGATCATCCATACCATCTGTAATTTGGCATACAGATGTAGTACTTGATGTTGGGGTTACAGAGGAGGTCATAATACTTGGAGGAGGAATAATACTGGGTGTTCCGGTTGGTGGTGAAACACTTGGAACTCCTGGCGTTGGTGCAACACTTGGTGTTCCAGGTGTTGGTATAGCACTTGTTGATCCTGTTGGAGTGACAGTGGTTGATACTGAAGCAAAGAATACACATATGTTAAAAGCTGCAAACTGTAGTTAAAATATAACTTAAATGTAATCAAACCTCTAAAAAGCATAAATGGTTCAAGTTAACAGAGGAAATATATCATTATTGTATGACACTTACACTTTTTCACAAAACTGTGAATCCTTATTGCAAAAAGCTTGTGAACAAAGAAAACGTGAATGTTAAACATACCTGGATGGAAACATGCGTGGACAGACAGTCTCAACAATACTGGTGCAAGGATATTCTTCTTACTAACCACAGTTATTCTAATCTTTTGGGCAACCACATTGGCAGGGAAAATCAAATCTTCTACGCCACTTATAACCTGTCAAAACCACAGAAGATAACATTAAGAAACTTTCTAAATTTTAAAGTAATAATACAAAATAAGCTTAATGCTGTGAAATATTCAAATTCTGATAGAATAACTATATCGCAAAAGATTGCAAGCGAAAATACTCACATTTTGAAGGGTAGTTGGGTTTTTAAATGGAATAAAGACCTCAGCATCGACAGCTTTGATTTCCACAGTAAACTTGTCAACATTGCTCTCACTTGTCTTCGGTAGTAAACCAATACTTCCGAGAATAATATCCCTGTCTGGGGACAGAGTAACTGTAATCGTTGGTTTGGCAACTGATGTTTCAAAGCCGGTGTTACTTGTTGGTCTTAGATTTGCCATTAAAGCTGATGGATCATTTGTAACAATACTATCATCAGGGATCACGGTTGGATCATCCATACCATCTGTAATTTGGCATACAGATGTAGTACTTGATGTTGGAGTTACAGAGGAGGTCATAATACTTGGAGGAGGAATAATACTGGGTGTTCCTGTTGGTGGTGAAACACTTGGAACTCCTGGCGTTGGTGCAACACTTGGTGTTCCAGGTGTTGGTATAGCACTTGTTGATCCTGTTGGAGTGACAGTGGTTGATACTGAAGCAAAGAATACACCGATTTTAAAAGCTGCAAACTGTAGTTAAAACATAACTTAAATGTAATCAAATCTCTGAAAAGCATAAATGGTTCAAGTTAACATAGGTAATATATCATTATTGTATGACACTTACACATTTTCACAAAACTGCGAATCCTTATTGCAAAAAGCTTGTGGACAAAGAAAACGTGGATTTTAAACATACCTGGATGGAAACATGCGTGGACAGACAGTCTCAACAATACTGGTGCAAGGATATTCTTCTTACTAACCACAGTTATTCTAATCTTTTGGGCAACCACATTGGCAGGGAAAATCAAATCTTCTACGCCACTTATAACCTGTCAAAACCACAGAAGATAACATTAAGAAACTTTCTAAATTTTAAAGTAATAATACAAAATTGCCGAGAAATATTCAAATTCTGATAGAATAACTATATCACAACAGATTGCAAGCGAAACTACTCACACTTTGAAGGGTTGTTGGGTTTTTAAATGGAATAAAGACCTCAGCATCGACAGGTTTTATTTCCACAGTAAATTTGTCAACATTGTTCTCACTTGTCTTCGGTAGTAAACCAACACTTCCCAGATTAATATCGCTGTCTGGCGACAGAGTAACTGTAATGGTTGGTTTGGCTACTGATGTTTCAAAACCGGTGTTACTTGTTGGTCTTAGATTTGCCGTTAAAGCTGATGGATCATTTGTAACAATGCTATCATCAGGGATCACGGTTGGATCATCCATACCATCTGTAATTTGGCATACAGATGTAGTACTTGATGTTGGGGTTACAGAGGAGGCCATAATACTTGGAGGAGGAATAATACTGGGTGTTCCTGTTGGTGGTGAAACACTTGGAACTCCTGGCGTTGGTGCAACACTTGGTGTTCCAGGTGTTGGTATAGCACTTGTTGATCCTGTTGGAGTGACAGTGGTTGATACTGAAGCAAAGAATACACATATGTTAAAAGCTGCAAACTGTAGTTAAAATATAACTCAAATGTAATCAAATCTCTAAAAAGCATAAATGTGTCCAGTTAACATAGGAAAAATATCATTATTGTATGACACTTATTCACAAAACTGCGAATCCTTATTGCAAAAAGCTTGTGGACAAAGAAAACGTGAATGTTAAACATACCTGGATGGAAACATGCGTGGACAGACAGTCTCAACAATACTGGTGCAAGGATATTCTTCTTACTAACCACAGTTATTCTAATCTTTTGGGCAACCACATTGGCAGGGAAAATCAAATCTTCTACGCCACTTATAACCTGTCAAAACCACAGAAGATAACATTAAGAAACTTTCTAAATTTTAAAGTAATAATACAAAATTGCCGAGAAATATTCAAATTCTGATAGAATAAATATATCGCAAAAGATTGCAAGCGAAAATACTCACATTTTGAAGGGTTGTTGGGTTTTTAAATGGAATAAAGACCTCAGCATCGACAGGTTTTATTTCCACAGTAAACTTGTCAACATTGCTCTCACTTGTCTTCGGTAGTAAACCAACACTTCCGAGAATAATATCCCTGTCTGGGGACAGAGTAACTGTAATCGTTGGTTTGGCAACTGAAGTTTCAAAACGAGTGTTACTTGTTGGTCTTAGATTTGCCGTTAAAGCTGATGGATCATTTGTAACAATGCTATCATCAGGGATCACGGTTGGATCATCCATACCATCTGTAATTTGGCATACAGATGTTGTACTTGATGTTGGGGTTACAGAGGAGGTCATAATACTCGGAGGAGGAATAATACTGGGTGTTCCTGTTGGTGGTGAAACACTTGGAACTCCTGGCGTTGGTGCAACACTTGGTGTTCCAGGTGTTGGTATAGCACTTGTTGATCCTGTTGGAGTGACAGTGGTTGATACTGAAGCAAAGAATACACCGATTTTAAAAGCTGCAAACTGTAGTTAAAATATAACTTAAATGTAATCAAATCTCTAAAAAGCATAAATGGTTCAAGTTAACATAGGAAAAATATCATTATTGTATGACACTTACACATTTTCACAAAACTGCGAATCCTTATTGCAAAAAGCTTGTGGACAAAGAAAACGTGGATTTTAAACATACCTGGATGGAAACATGCGTGGACAGACAGTCTCAACAATACTGGTGCAAGGATATTCTTCTTACTAACCACAGTTATTCTAATCTTTTGGGCAACCACATTGGCAGGGAAAATCAAATCTTCTACGCCACTTATAACCTGTCAAAACCACAGAAGATAACATTAAGAAACTTTCTAAATTTTAAAGTAATAATACAAAATAAGCTTAATGCTGTGAAATATTCAAATTCTGATAGAATAACTATATCAAAACAGATTGCAAGCGAAACTACTCACATTTTGAAGGGTTGTTGGGTTTTTAAATGGAATAAAGACCTCAGCATCGACAGGTTTTATTTCCACAGTAAATTTGTCAACATTGCTCTCACTTGTCTTCGGTAGTAAACCAACACTTCCCAGATTAATATCGCTGTCTGGCGACAGAGTAACTGTAACGGTTGGTTTGGCTACTGATGTTTCAAAGCCGGTGTTACTTGTTGGTCTTAGATTTGCCGTTAAAGCTGATGGATCATTTGTAACAATGCTATCATCAGGGATCACGGTTGGATCATCCATACCATCTGTAATTTGGCATACAGATGTAGTACTTGATGTTGGGGTTACAGAGGAGGTCATAATACTTGGAGGAGGAATAATACTGGGTGTTCCTGTTGGTGGTGAAACACTTGGAACTCCTGGCGTTGGTGCAACACTTGGTGTTCCAGGTGTTGGTATAGCACTTGTTGATCCTGTTGGAGTGACAGTGGTTGATACTGAAGCAAAGAATACACATATGTTAAAAGCTGCAAACTGTAGTTAAAATATAACTTAAATGTAATCAAACCTCTAAAAAGCATAAATGGTTCAAGTTAACAGAGGAAATATATCATTATTGTATGACACTTACACTTTTTCACAAAACTGTGAATCCTTATTGCAAAAAGCTTGTGCACAAAGAAAACGTGAATGTTAAACATACCTGGATGGAAACATGCGTGGACAGACAGTCTCAACAATACTGGTGCAAGGATATTCTTCTTACTAACCACAGTTATTCTAATCTTTTGGGCAACCACATTGGCAGGGAAAATCAAATCTTCTACGCCACTTATAACCTGTCAAAACCACAGAAGATAACATTAAGAAACTTTCTAAATTTTAAAGTAATAATACAAAATAAGCTTAATGCTGTGAAATATTCAAATTCTGATAGAATAACTATATCACAACAGATTGCAAGCAAAACTACTCACATTTTGAAGGGTTGTTGGGTTTTTAAATGGAATAAAGACCTCAGCATCGACAGGTTTTATTTCCACAGTAAATTTGTCAACATTGCTCTCACTTGTCTTCGGTAGTAAACCAACACTTCCCAGATTAATATCGCTGTCTGGCGACAGAGTAACTGTAACGGTTGGTTTGGCTACTGATGTTTCAAAGCCGGTGTTACTTGTTGGTCTTAGATTTGCCGTTAAAGCTGATGGATCATTTGTAACAATGCTATCATCAGGGATCACGGTTGGATCATCCATACCATCTGTAATTTGGCATACAGATGTAGTACTTGATGTTGGGGTTACAGAGGAGGTCATAATACTTGGAGGAGGAATAATACTGGGTGTTCCTGTTGGTGGTGAAACACTTGGAACTCCTGGCGTTGGTGCAACACTTGGTGTTCCAGGTGTTGGTATAGCACTTGTTGATCCTGTTGGAGTGACAGTGGTTGATACTGAAGCAAAGAATACACATATGTTAAAAGCTGCAAACTGTAGTTAAAATATAACTTAAATGTAATCAAATCTCTAAAAAGCATAAATGGTTCAAGTTAACAGAGGAAATATATCATTATTGTATGACACTTACACTTTTTCACAAAACTGTGAATCCTTATTGCAAAAAGCTTGTGGGCAAAGAAAATGTGAATGTTAAACATACCTTGAAGGAAACATGCTTGGACAGACAGTCTCAACAATACTGGTGCAAGGATATTCTTCTTACTAACCACAGTTATTCTAATCTTTTGGGCAACCACATTGGCAGGGAAAATCAAATCTTCTACGCCACTTATAACCTGTCAAAACCACAGAAGATAACATTAAGAAACTTTCTAAATTTTAAAGTAATAATACAAAATAAGCTTAATGCTGTGAAATATTCAAATTCTGATAGAATAACTATATCACAACAGATTGCAAGCGAAACTACTCACATTTTGAAGGGTTGTTGGGTTTTTAAATGGAATAAAGACCTCAGCATCGACAGGTTTTATTTCCACAGTAAATTTGTCAACATTGCTCTCACTTGTCTTCGGTAGTAAACCAACACTTCCCAGATTAATATCGCTGTCTGGCGACAGAGTAACTGTAACGGTTGGTTTGGCTACTGATGTCTCAAAGCCGGTGTTACTTGTTGGTCTTAGATTTGCCGTTAAAGCTGATGGATCATTTGTAACAATGCTATCATCAGGGATCACGGTTGGATCATCCATACCATCTGTAATTTGGCATATAGATGTAGTACTTGATGTTGGGGTTACAGAGAAGGTCATAATACTTGGAGGAGGAATAATACTGGGTGTTCCTGTTGGTGGTGAAACACTTGGAACTCCTGGCGTTGGTGCAACACTTGGTGTTCCAGGTGTTGGTATAGCACTTGTTGATTCTGTTGGAGTGACAGTGGTTGATACTGAAGCAAAGAATACACATATGTTAAAAGCTGCAAACTGTAGTTAAAATATAACTTAAATGTAATCAAATCTCTAAAAAGCATAAATGGTTCAAGTTAACAGAGGAAATATATCATTATTGTATGACACTTACACTTTTTCACAAAACTGTGAATCCTTATTGCAAAAAGCTTGTGGGCAAAGAAAACGTGAATGTTAAACATACCTGGATGAAAACATGCTTGGACAGACAGTCTCAACAATACTGGTGCAAGGATATTCTTCTTACTAACCACAGTTATTCTAATCTTTTGGGCAACCACATTGGCAGGGAAAATCAAATCTTCTACGCCACTTATAACCTGTCAAAACCACAGAAGATAACATTAAGAAACTTTCTAAATTTTAAAGTAATAATACAAAATTGCCGAGAAATATTCAAATTCTGATAGAATAAATATATGGCAAAAGATTGCAAGCGAAAATACTCACATTTTGAAGGGTTGTTGGGTTTTTAAATGGAATAAAGACCTCAGCATCGACAGGTTTTATTTCCACAGTAAATTTGTCAACATTGCTCTCATCTGTCTTGGGTAGTAAACCAACACTTCCGAGAATAATATCGCTGTCTGGAGACAGAGTAACTGTAATCGTTGGTTTGGCAACTGAAGTTTCAAAACGAGTGTTACTTGTTGGTCTTAGATTTGCCGTTAAAGCTGATGGATCATTTGTAACAATGCTATCATCAGGGATCACGGTTGGATCATCCATACCATCTGTAATTTGGCATACAGATGTTGTACTTGATGTTGGGGTTACAGAGGAGGTCATAATACTTGGAGGAGGAATAATACTGGGTGTTCCTGTTGGTGGTGAAACACTTGGAACTCCTGGCGTTGGTGCAACACTTGGTGTTCCAGGTGTTGGTATAGCACTTGTTGATCCTGTTGGAGTGACAGTGGTTGATACTGAAGCAAAGAATACACCGATTTTAAAAGCTGCAAACTGTAGTTAAAATATAACTTAAATGTAACCAAATCTCTAAAAAGCATAAATGGTTCAAGTTAACATAGGAAATATATCATTATTGTATGACACTTACACATTTTCACAAAACTGCGAATCCTTATTGCAAAAAGCTTGTGGACAAAGAAAACGTGGATTTTAAACATACCTGGATGGAAACATGCGTGGACAGACAGTCTCAACAATACTGGTGCAAGGATATTCTTCTTACTAACCACAGTTATTCTAATCTTTTGGGCAACCACATTGGCAGGGAAAATCAAATCTTCTACGCCACTTATAACCTGTCAAAACCACAGAAGATAACATTAAGAAACTTTCTAAATTTTAAAGTAATAATACAAAATAAGCTTAATGCTGTGAAATATTCAAATTCTGATAGAATAGCTATATCACAACAGATTGCAAGCGAAACTACTCACATTTTGAAGGGTTGTTGGATTTTTAAATGGAATAAAGACCTCAGCATCGACAGGTTTTATTTCCACAGTAAATTTGTCAACATTGCTCTCACTTGTCTTCGGTAGTAAACCAACACTTCCCAGATTAATATCGCTGTCTGGCGACAGAGTAACTGTAACGGTTGGTTTGGCTACTGATGTTTCAAAGCCGGTGTTACTTGTTGGTCTTAGATTTGCCGTTAAAGCTGATGGATCATTTGTAACAATGCTATCATCAGGGATCACGGTTGGATCATCCATACCATCTGTAATTTGGCATACAGATGTTGTACTTGATGTTGGGGTTACAGAGGAGGTCATAATACTTGGAGGAGGAATAATACTGGGTGTTCCTGTTGGTGGTGAAACACTTGGAACTCCTGGCGTTGGTGCAACACTTGGTGTTCCAGGTGTTGGTATAGCACTTGTTGATCCTGTTGGAGTGACAGTGGTTGATACTGAAGCAAAGAATACACCGATTTCTAAAGCTTTAGGCTGTATATCAAATGATAAACAAAAGGAAAGAAATGACTATATGTAGTGCACTAGCATTTCTTTAATTTTTGTGAAAGGTTTATGGAAAAAAATCGTTATTTTAGCAATCCTGGCGTTGGACCCACGTTTGTTGTTTCGGAAGTTTTATTGAATTTGTTAAGAAGCTTTAGAAGTTAGTTTTGTTATTTTACCTTTTCTTCATTTTATAAAGAAATATATGAATCCATAGATTTAATAACCTTTATGGATTCAATGGATGAAGCTTTGTAAAAACAGCTAAAGAAAAGGCGATTCTAAACAAAACCGTACATACCTGTTGGCCCAGCAACACATGCCTTCACATTCAGTTTGGTAGATACAGGGAGATCTTTGTTGTCTTTACCAATAACAATCTCTATTTTCTTGGCCCAAGCTCCTGATGGAAACAAAACCAACTCCTCCGGCAGGTATATCTGTTTTCAAGAAAGAGTTATACAAGTTTTTGCTAAACTAGATTTTGTGGAACCATGTTAAACTTTTTATTCGAGTGCTGCAATGTCGATTTTAATATTTCAGCTCCTTAAACTGCGATATTGTACTTACCCCTGATGGATTTGTGTCAGAGGAATATGGCACTCTCTGACCATCTTCAGAAATAAGAATAATTACAAACACACGGACGTTAAGGGAACCGAATTCTGGCAGTTGGACACTTCCCACTTGTAGTTGCTTTTCTTGGCTTAGAGTAACCGTTATCGTAGGGGCCTGGTCAAGGGCGCTGGATGTCCACGGCTTAGTTCCAGAAGACAAAAGAGCCACATCGGCTTGATTACTGGAAACGATGATATTCTCTACCGGTATACTGAATGCCGACATTCCCTCTTCTGAGAAACATGGGATAATTGGCTTTAGTGTAGTTGGCATTACACTCGGGGGTAGTTGACTTGATGATGGTATCAAACTGGGAGGGGCTAATCCTGAAGACGGATTAATGCCCGGTACTCCCGGTGTAAGAAGGATACTTGTAATTCCTATAGTGTGTGTAGAAGAAATAGGTGTGCTGGGGGTTGTTGCAGCAGTTGATGGTTCTGGAATTGGAATAACATAATGTTAAAAATTTCCAAAACTACAAAGTGTATCAGAAAGTACAGCTGCCTTTTCGTTCTTATCTTAAAACCGAACTTATGTTTATGATTAAACTATTGGTACCTTGGAAAATAGCATCCATCAATGGTTCAAAGAGGAATATATTAAGGGGAAACACATGAGTTACAGATAATAAAAAGACTCGAGTACATACCTGTTGGCCCAGAAACACATGCCTTCACATTCAGTTTGGTAGATGCAGGGAGATCTTTGTTGTCTTTACCAATAACAATCTCTATTTTCTTGGCCCAAACTCCGGATGGAAACAAAACCAACTCCTCCGGCAGGTATATCTGTTTTCAAGAAGGGGTTATTAATGTTTCTGTTAATCCCGATTTGGTAGAAACATGCAAAACTTTTTTATTTGTATCTTAAAATATCTATTTTATTATTTCCCCCTATTGCTGGTCTGGTCGTAGGTTAGGAAGGTTAATGAAAATGTGTTTTTAAGTGAAAACCTATTTTAGGTGAATCCAGGTTGTGAGAAAAACTGGGTTTGATGTAGAGTTCAAATTGATATAAATAAATTGACAGAGGTTTTAGCGTTTCCTTATGTTTGGACATTTAATTTTGACGTCTATCCATATATTACCTTCTATTTACTTTTATTTGACATATATTGACCATGTTGTTGAAAGACAATTCTAATGGCATTTGACATGGAAAAACACTAAAATCTCTATCAAATTATTTGTATTAATGGTATCAACTCAAAACTTGAACCCTTTGTCAAATTGGGTTTGATTCGCAGCAGCATGAATTAAACATAAAGGTATTTCACTAAAAAAAGTTTTTTTAATCAGCTTCCAACATTTCGACTAATTTAAAGTAACGAACAATAATTAACAATGTGGTATATAACTTACCCCTGATGGATTTGTGTCAGAGGAATATGGCACTCTCTGACCATCTTCAGAAATAAGAATAATTACAAACACACGGACGTTCAAGGAACCGAATTCTTGCAGTTGGACACTTCCCACTTGTAGTTGCTTTTCTTGGCTTAGAGTAACCGTTATCGTAGGGGTCTGGTCAAGGGCGCTGGATGTCCACGGCTTAGTTCCAGAAGACAAAAGAGCCACATCGGCTTGATTACTGGAAACGATGATATTCTCTACCGGTATACTGAATGCCGACATTCCCTCTTCAGAGAAACATGGGATAATTGGCTTTAGTGTAGTTGGCATTACACTTGGGGGTAGTTGACTTGATGATGGTATCAAACTGGGAGGGGCTAATCCTGAAGACGGATTAATGCTCGGTACTCCCGGTGTAAGAAGGATACTTGTAGTTCCTATAGTGTGTGTAGAAGAAATAGGTGTGCTGGGGGTTGTTGCAGCAGTTGATGGTTCTGGAATTGGAATAACATAATGTTAACAATTTCCAAACTACAAAGTGTATCAGAAAGTACAGCTGCCTTTTCGTTCTTATCTAAAAACCAAACTTATGTTTATGATTAAATTATTGGTACCTTGGAAAATAGCATCCATCAATGGTTCAAAGAGGAATATATTAGGGGGAAACACATGAGTTACAGATAATAAAAAGACTCGAGTACATACCTGTTGGCCCAACAACACATGCCTTCACATTCAGTTTGGTAGATACAGGGAGATCTTTGTTCTCTTTACCAATAACAATCTCTATTTTCTTGGCCCAAACTCCTGATGGAAACAAAACCAACTCCTCCGGCAGGTATATCTGTTTTCAAGAAAGAAGTTATTAATGTTTCTGTTAAACCCTAATTGGTCAAAACATGCAAAACGTTTTTATTTGAATTTTAAAATGTATATTTTATTATTTCCCCCTATTGCTGGTCTGGTCGTAGGTTTGGAAGGTTAATGAAAATGTGTTTTTAAATGAAAACCTATTTTAGGTGAATCCAGGTTGTAAGAAAAACTGTTTTTGATGTAGAGTTCAAATTAATATAAATAAATTGACAGAGGTTTTAGCGTTTCCTTATGTTAGGACAATTAATTTTGACGTCTATCCATATATTGACCATGTTGTTGAAAAACAGTTCTAATGGCATTTGACATGGAAAAACACTAAAATCTCTATCAAATTATTTGTATTAATGGTATCAACTCAAAACTCGAATCCTATGTCAAATTGGGTTTGATTCACAGAATCATGAATTAAACATAAAGGTATTTCACTAACAAAAGTTTTTTTAATCAGCTTCCAACATTTCGACTAATTTAAAGTAACGAACAATAATTAACAATGTGGTATATAACTTACCCCTGATGGATTTGTGTCAGAGGAATATGGCACTCTCTGACCATCTTCAGAAATAAGAATAATTACAAACACACGGACGTTCAAGGAACCGAATTCTGGCAGTTGGACACTTCCCACTTGTAGTTGCTTTTCTTGGCTTAGAGTAACCGTTATCGTAGGGGCCTGGTCAAGGGCGCTGGATGTCCACGGCTTAGTTCCAGAAGACAAAAGAGCCACATCGGCTTGATTACTGGAAACGATGATATTCTCTACCGGTATACTGAATGCCGACATTCCCTCTTCAGATAAACATGGGGTAATTGGCTTTAGTGTAGTTGGCATTACACTTGGGGGTAGTTGACTTGATGATGGTATCAAACTGGGAGGGGCTAATCCTGAAGACGGATTAATGCTCGGTACTCCCGGCGTAAGAAGGATGTTGGCTGCACCTGCATTGTAAAATAAAATGTGTTAAATGCTAAAATCTTAGAAATTATAAACAATTTATTTTTGTTTGTCAAATAGAATAAGATTTCTCAATGTTGCCTTTGTTCTCTCTTTACAACAACATGCCTTAACATCTTTTAGAAGGTTTTATATTTGTTTATGTTTCAGGAATGATCACTATGGCTAGTTGTCCACAAAGCACCTCCAAGTAAGGCTGAAAAGACGTACTTGTAGGAACTGTGATTGTCGTAGTACAACCAAACTCATCCGAATTATCCCCACAGTCATCCTTGCCATCACAAAGCAATAGTTTATCAATACAAACAGACATAGTGGTACAGGTAAACTGGCCAATGGTACAAGATGGGGTCGTTACAGCCTTCTCAGTTGTTGTTTCTGGAAAATCAGATAAAATGATTGATTGATTGATTGACTTATTGATTGATGACTGGAAAGTATGTCCCAGAAACGGTGGCGGTTGCATTTAGGTGTATCCAGAGAACAGTATTCCACGGAAGCAAACAGGACATTCCTTCGACACTTGTCAAACTTGTTACTCACCTAAATTGAGTGCGACTTAGTCAGAAATCTTTAGACTTCATATTTACTATGTTAACTCTCAAAAGAGTATTCCTAATTAAGTACCAGTAACTGTGCCTCTTGGCTTTTCAAACAACAGTCATAGCGTACGCATGTGACAATAACTTTGCCCTTGTTCTGACAAATGGTGAATGACTTTTAACGAATCTTACAAAATGAGAACATTTTATTGTTAGCGGCATTCTTCTGCATAGGTCTAAATGGGGAAGATGAACTATATGTGGAATGAATCAGTAACTATTCACATTGATGTGATATCTTACCTGACACCTCGTAACAACCTGTGATCTTCAGCTCCCCAAGTTGTACCGGGAGAACTGCTAGAGCTAGAGGCTTCACCTTCAGTTCGATGTATTTTAATTCAATGCCATTTGGCGTATCTAACACAGCTGTATTGTTTCCGTTCCGTGGTACAAAAACCTAACAAAATCGTAAAATAACATGAATTACGTCGTGGTAAAGAGGTTTTGTTCAGTTTTACGTCATGAAAAGAACTCCCGTGACAAAAAGAGTCTAATTAAGTGTACATGATTTTAACATAAAAAGGTTCTTCGAAATAGACCTTGTAATGAAAACTGATTGTGTAAAGACAAGAAAATCTGACAGCATAGTGTCAGTCACGTGTTTAATACAAAATATTCCAGAGCGGATAAACTTTTATAAGCATATAAGAGAAAAGACAACAAACGATCTTGTACATCTTGAAATGTAGTTGGGCTTAGTGTGATGTATTACCTGTTGGTAGATATCTTGTTTATCGCCATCTTGATAAGAAATGGTTACACTTGTCGCAAACATCACAGCAAATCGGACTTCTGTAACCCTAAAGGAGTCTTGTTTTGGGATACCGATAGTTAAAGTTGGACTGCCATCGTCAATGCTGGCTATCCACGGACCTGTAGATCCCTGGAGAGCTTCTACTGCCAGAGAACTTTCGCTTGAAGAGGCGATACTTACAAAGGCACTAGTTTCTTTGGTTATTGTCGTCAAAACGCATGGCAATGCTAGAATATAATATAAACATACATTTTATATAACACATAATAGGACGTTCTAATTGTTCTCATTAATGTTGTTGCAACAAACTACAGAAGCTGGCAGTCCCATTTCAACCGAAACTCTTTATCAAATTTACCTATGATTAGTTTTAGCAGTATGTTTTTGGACATGTTAATGGATACAGATATAAGAACCACCATTCATACGTAAGTATTACTCATTTTAGGCCTACATAAATGAGGAGGTAACATATCCCTTCCAGCACCAATAAAACTATAGAAAGCTAATTGACAGCAATGTTATGAATTAACTAAAATAACAAATTTAAAGTAGAGCATACCTGTAGTGGGTAGAACTGTAGTAAGACAGTCAGATTCATCCGAGTTATCTTTGCAATTCATCAAACCGTCACAGACTAAGGTAGCATTGATACAATTACCGTTATTACAAGCAAATTCGCCTACATCGCAGCCTGCAAATATATATATAGCAATGTGATCACGACTTAGCCCGAAACTGTAAGTATACAAACTATGCAATACGAAAGTGTTGAATTAATAAAAGCTGATTTAAAAGGTTATGCGGTTATAAATATAATTATAACATAACTAGTTCGTAGCAGCCATCATCACTTTTTTGATCGTTGAATAATGAGCTAGTCTTATAAAAACAACTTACTGCAGTTCTCGTCCGACCCATCCCCACATTGATCTATCCCATCACATTCTTGATTGGCAGGTATGCATTCACAGTTTGTACAGGTAAACATGTCACTATCACATGTACATTCTGAAAAGTATTAGGGTGTCACGGAATTAATCCAGGAAAAACACACATCTTTCGACACATACCACTGCAAGCTATTAAACTGTATAGTGGGATTTGCAATGTGAATAACTAACTAAATTAGAAAAAAATCAATAGACAGACAGCTTAAAATACTGATGCCATATTGACAAGTATTTAACTGAACGTTTCAACGTAAATTGAAACTTTTTCATTTTTTGTTTGGTGGAGGGTAAATATATATTTAAATGGACATTCACTAAAATTTCAAATGACTGGTCTTGAAGTGAAAACGACACACTCTGAAAACACATAATATGGCTTAAACAATCCGGTCAATTCAAACAGTCTTGGATCATTCTCAATTATTTCACTTATATGAAGAAGAAAACTCAGACCTCCGTTGAATGCCCAAAAAATCGAGTGAAAAATCCACTCAGAAATGTTTGAGTTTTTGTTTGTACTAAGTATGATTCCAACCCGCGCCTCATCGAAAGAAGTTATGTCTCCAACAGAGAGATAATCACTTTGCCGACCCCCTCCCCCCCCCCCCCCCCCATCCCTCTCCTTGACATTGAAGAATAGTATATCATACCACAGTCAATTTCATCGCTTCCATCTCCACAGTCATCATGCTTGTCACATCGTAAGGACGATGGTAGACATTTCCCTGTTTGGCACTTGAAGCTACGAACCAGGGAACAAACCTCCTCTGAAGTAGCTGAGAAAAAGAACAAAATCTCAGTGGTGTTGTCAGGACAACAGCAGCTAATAACGATTCAAAATGTGGCCTTTGTATACCTGTCGCCTAATACATAAACACTATAAAGATATCTATTTCATAGACAAACGTTTAGAAACTGGTGTTTATACCCAGTGGAAATTACATACCTACTTATTTAATTGAAATAAAATATCTTGCATATAATCTATCAATACAATCCATGTGAAATGGATAGAAGTTCTAGAGAGAAACTTGCACCAAAGACGATTGAAGTCTTTATACAGTGTGTTATCAGGTCCATCTTCGACAAGGTCGCTTAATGGAGTTACACAAGGACATAAGGACACAGACATTGGTAAAATGACCAGGTGAAACATACAATTAGAACTCTAATTGTGGAAATATAAACTTTTGCTCAAGTCGAAAATGATGCTGTTAAAATAAATTCTTATGCTTACTTTTATTTCCACAGTCAAATTCATCGGACTCATCTCCAAGACCGCAGTCGAATTCTCCGTCACATTTAAATGTAATGGGAATACACCTTGAGTTAAAGCAGGTGAATTCTGTCTTCTCACATTCATGGGGTTCTGGAAAAGAAAATACGGTTCAACTGAATGCTTACTAAAATTAAGAAACAACCACATCGATTTGTATACACTTAACATTTTGTGTTAACATTTTCCCAATTTTAAAAATTAAAATCACAAAAAAGTGTTTTTTTATATCGCTTGACACCATATCATTTTAAGATAATTTCAACAGCGAAATTAAATGCGTTTAGTTATCGAATTAAGAAAAAACTAAGAGGCAATGAGAGCAAAAGTGGCTTACCACAGTTGATTTCATCTGAGTTATCCACACAATCCATGGCTCCATCACATCGGTAACTAGCATCAATACAGTGATTGTCCACCACACACTGGAAGTCTGTGGGACTGCAGGCTGAGGCTAGGATAAAACAGGGAACGCAGTCAGTCATCAAGTCAATTCCAAATGACTATATTTTAACATATGAATACATGGAGCATAGGATAAGAAAGTTTATTTTAATATTCTTAAACCCGCACGTGCTCAGTACGTAGTTTCTTGTCTGAACATATATTATTACAGTCTTAGAAATATTTATACATCATCTGTGGATGTTTAAAATTTTAAAAGCAGTTCGTTCATTTTAATTCCGAATCAGGTAAAAATAACTTTTAGGAGAAAGATTGATTGATTGATTGATTGATTGATTGATTGATTGATGTTTTACGCCGCACTTTTGGCAAAAGAAAATAGTCTAAAAGGTGAAAAAAGAAATAGGTTAAGAAAAAGTAAATGATGAAATAGAATGGAGACAAATGTAAGAGTTTCTACTTACTGCAGTTAGTTGTCTCGTCCGACCCGTCCATACAATCCATGTGTCCATCACAATGATATGAACGGTCCACGCACTCACCATTATCACAAGTAAATTGACTATCAGTACACTTCAGTGGACAATCGTTCTCTACGCAGTTAAACTTCCCCGATATACAGGTACTAGTGAAGAAGATATATTGATAATCAAACATTACATGCATTTCATTGATTGGGTCATGAACTTAACATCAGCCATTGTGACTAAATAGTCAAGATGCTTATAGGCACAAATGATTGGCTAATAAATTTCAATGTATACCATAGAACAAGTCGCCGTCACAAAGACCTGGGAGAGGTCATAGGAGTCCTCATAAAATATGGTATTGTTTTAGTCTGGATGGATTAAAACATTTTTATCGAAACCAGATGTCCTTTGGCTTACTAACAACCACACATAACAGTTTTTACGAAGACAGGTTGTTAACCATTAATTAAAAATGGGCCCAATATCAACTTTAAACATCATATTCTCATTAAACCTGGTAACGTCTTTACATATCAAATAATCTTAGGAATGACGTAAAAACATCAATCAATAAATCATTTTGTCCTTGTTGGTGTTTCCACTTACTGGGTAAAACTTACTCAGTTGTCATATACGAATCCCCCTCAATCAATAGTACTGTTAGATTAAAGGACTACTCACCAGTTTTTACAATAATCCTGCAGCATAGATCCTGCAGGGTATTCCAATCCATTGTACATACAAGGACACTCCAGCGCAGGGATACATTTTGACCCTGTAAAAATAGAGCCACAAACGATGTATTATATAACCTGCACCAAGACAAAATAAAGTACTTGGAAGACCATTCCTTATATTTCTTTGCTTATCAAAATAATTTCCTATTAATCTTACGTTTTCCTGATAATTAACTTGAAAGGTCATATCTTACCATCTTGTACAAATCCTTGTGGACAGAAACATCCTTCCACACAGTGAGTAGCTTTGCAATAGGGTTCGGGGTCATCTCCAATGTTCCTACACGTCTGTGGACATGGGGATCCGCATGGTTTGTACACTGAATTGTTCTCACATTGAATTGCTGAAAAACAAGACATTGTGTATACAAATTGTGATTTTAATCATGGTAACATTGGAGTATATCGCTGTTTTATATCTAACATAGAAACACAGACTAAACGTTGTTCACAACAAAAATATGTGTTTAATTTACAATTTTACACTCAAAAGAGAACTAATTTGCATTAAAATACATATTATCAGTTTATTACAGTGACTTTCAGGAGAAACATTGTTCTACTCGTATTGGTACTTTGTCAGTTTATATCATGTTATAAGTTGTTAATTAAAAATCAAGCGCTTGGAACAAAAGTCATTAAATAGTTTTGATTCTTGGATGACTTACGACAGAGACGCTGGTGTCTCCATTTAACAGGCACTCCCCGGGTGTTACATTCCTCGGCAAAGTTAGCTATAGCTGTACACAGACACTCGCAGTCCCCACCAGAGTCACATCTAAAAGCCGACAACAACACATATTGAATTATATCAATTATTCAACAGACATTGTTAAGAATTTATCATATAATTGCCAATCTCTGTGGAGGTGTCATTACCTGTTTAGCTTACATATTATTCCTATAAAGTACAGTAATCTACTCAAGAAAAAAGTGGTAATGGATCTTGCGACGCATCGATGGAAGCCTGTGTCGGACTGACGGTCTATCACTTTAACCGTGTCGGACTGACGGTCTATCACTTTAACCGTGTCGGACTTACGGTCTATCACTTTAACCGTGTCGGACTTACGGTCTATCACTTTAACCGACTAAGCCACTGAAGCCCCCAGTACTTTAAGAGACATGCCACTTGGTATTAGCGTTCACATGACACCCAACTAATTTGAATGAAACATAACTCGATTGCCGTAAGTATGGGCGTGGCTTAAGTTTAGAATTGCATGCACATTTATGTCGAATAAATCACTGACCTGCAGGCATCAAACATACAATCCTCATAGTAATAATTCACTGTAGACTTAGGCATTGCTTTTCGACAGGCATCAAAGATGGCGCCCGATTTTATGATGCTGCAAGAATCAACAGCCCATGTCTCTCTGTGTTTCAGTTGGCCCTGTTAATGAGAATCAAATCAGACATATGTGGTGGAAATATAGATGCTAGGAAAACTGAAGACTGTTAAACACCAGTTCGTTCAACGATCCTCTTTTATAGTCCAAAATATGACTAAATCTTTGTTTAGAGGAGGTTTCATACAAATATTATTAGCATTTGTCAACTGATTCAATATAAACATGAATTATATATTGGTTATTTCGTTCGCTTGGGTGTTAACATTTATAAGAGCAAATGATTGATAGAGTAAGATTCAAAGTTATATTAACCCAAAAGGGAAGAAAGTGGGGTATATTTCTTGTATTAAAGGCCTTTTCCATTATTAGTGTAATTTGTTCCACCCTCGGCCCACAACTTACCCCACAGGTTTCCATATCATCTGTAGGTGCATCTTGTTCCACATTTACACATGATGAGACCACCTTCCAACTGTCACCAAAAGCACTTGCTCGAGATTCAATACTTCCAGACATTGTCTTGAAATCATTTTCCGAATTACCGTCATAATCCCCACACATACCTTCCACTCTGTTTTTCCATTGTTTTGACAAATGAACAAACACACGAGTTCCTGAAAGAAGGAGGGATAATTATGTAAACGTCAGATGTTTGCTTGTGACATAAAAAGATTGTATGCCAGCTAACATGCACCAAATCAGTTATTTGCCCTTTAAAGCAAATCTGTTTTTTTTTTTGACAACGAAACCCAAAACTTCTAAAAGTATATTTTTAAACCATAGATATGATTCCCTTTATCAAAATATATTTTCTCTGTTCTGATGTTATATTGAATTCCATCTTTTTATATCTAAGGGTAATTGTATCAAAATAGAACAAACCTTTACGGTATATTTAATTACAATGACATGAGTCCCATTGGATAAAACCTTTACGATAAGTTTAACTACACTAACTTGAGTCCCATTCGATAAAACGTTTACGTATGTGCGCGATATGTATAATTACACTAACCTGAGTCCCATTGGATCGTCAATCCCCTATCTGTAATTACACTAACAAAAAAGCCAGCATGGATAATTTTGAGGCCTTTCACGTCATAATCCTCTTCTCCAAGGATAATGTTATTCAATGTGGTATTTCTTCCACGTACCAAATGGATTGTGGCATCGTTAATTCGGACATTTACTGACTTTGTACAGGTAACTCCTGTTGATCCACACGGTATATTAGTCGTGGTTATTTCAAAGTAGTTTTCTGGACTGGAATCACGAGCCAAGATATAAGAACAGGCACCCATGAAGGAAAAATGTTTTCCGTCAAATGTTGTGTAATGAGGGTCACCAGAAGCCCAACAAGTAGCTGAAAATTAGAGGAACATGGCAATGGATGTAAAACACAGAAATAAGAATATTTACTGTTTACATAAGTGATAAAAGACACACAAATGTTTTATGAGTTATAAGTTAAAGTGGCATGAGCTGCCAAAATGTTGATATTTTGACGTTAGAACAGAATGTTGAAATTATTGACTATTTTTTTCAAGACGTATAATTCAGAAGCTTTTTAGTGCTTCTAGTCTCGAAAATATACGATAAAGTAGTGTTTTGAACTAACTTTGGCTTAGAATGAATGAATGGTCGTCCCGGTTATTTAAATTTTGTTTACTTTTCAAACACGTTTTCGGTCCGTACAGGCCACATACTGTATGGATTTTCCTCATTCCAACGCGAACCATTTAGTTTTTCGATGGCCTTCAAAGCCTCTTACTGTCGTGACGATCAGAAATCATGAAAAAAGTGTGAATTTTGGCAGCTCATGCCACTTTAACATTGGTTTTGTTATTTGACAATAAATGTTGAATTTCAGGAAGCTAAGAGTATTGCATTGATTGATTGATTGTTTGGTGTTTTACGCCGCGCTCAAGATTATTCCACTTAAATGGCGGCGTTGTCAGTTTTATTTTGGGAGGAAACCGGGCTCTAATAAATGATGAATAAAATATTACTTGTGTACAATATAAAACTAACACGTGGAATTACTGGATGAAATAAGTTGCATTGGTCTTTTTGTTAATCCTTAGCGGATTAGAGAAGCTTAGTGTATTATTACCTGGACAGTCTGTTTCTGCAATCTTAATCCATACACGATTGTTACATTCACTGAAACAAATTAATAAAATAAGTTTTATTATGAATTATAGCACAGGGACATAAAAATGGTAAATTACACAGTTTAATCACAGATAAAATTAAAACCATGGAAATTAACGTACAGCTCTTTGCAAGCAATCTTGACGGTATCTCCAGGCTGGAACCATTTACCACCATGTAAACATGGACATTCGCTTTCTAGAACACAGTTACCCTAAAAAAGAATGAGAATGTCACAAAAATATTATTTATAAGATTATATGTATATTTTCTGAAGAAAAAAAAACGGTTGTCTTTAACATTTGACATCGTACAAGGTCGTTTGATAGGAAGATGGAAAATCCATTTTAAGTCTTAATGAGAATGTCTGTAATCATTAAGAAACCATAAGTTGCGAATTATATCACTGGTGTTATACAAACGTAGACAATGATAGTACACGTAACATTGTTTTTCTTAGCAAAAATAAAGTTTTTTTTCTTATAATTGTATCTTGTATTCAAGGACACAGTTAAAGTACACGTCTGCAATCAGGACCATGCGACAAGAAGAATACGCATTTAAGATGTACTGAGATTCTTCGTACAGGCAATAATATCGGCAACTTACATCTGGGGAAAGTGTCATATCAACAGGACATCCACATCCCTCGTAGACAGACTCACTAGTACAGGTTGGAGGATGATCAAGTGTGGCACACGTCGACTGACACGGAGAAGCATCATCTAACCAAATCTGGTTCTTAGGACAGACAACTTCCTCCTTACACGATTCCTTTCCACAAGCCCAGGTACCATTTGTACATTGACTGCAAAAGATACGTTTGATATTTAAACCTTCAGCAACACAACAGTGTGACAGCCTTTTGTTATCCCGTTATCTTTTCACACTTGAACAAATACCAATCTTAATGAAATGACCAAAGTCATATACATGTACATGGTATAACTGTTAAAATATTGAGACAGCAAGCTAAATCGACCATTATACTTGAAGAATAAGAACATTTAGTTATGATTTTTTAAATATTGAGACAGCAAGCTAAATCGACCATGATACGTAAAGAATAAGAACATTTAGGTTTGATTTTTTAAATATTGAGACAGCAAGCTAAATCGACCATGATACGTGAAGAATAAGAACATTTAGGTTTGATTTTTTAAATATTGAGACAGCAAGCTAAATCGACCATGATACGTGAAGAATAAGAACATTTAGGTTTGACTTTTAAAATATTGAGACAGCAAGCTAAATCGACCATGATAAGTGAAGAATAAGAACATTTAGGTTTGACTTTTAAAATATTGAGACAGCAAGCTAAATCGACCATGATACGTGAAGAATAAGAACATTTAGGTTTGACTTTTAAAATATTGAGACAGCAAGCTAAATCGACCATGATACGTGAAGAATAAGAACATTTAGGTTTGATTTTTAAAATATTGAGACAGCAGGCTAAATCGACCATGATACGTGAAGAATAAGAACATTTAGGTTTGACTTTTAAAATATTGAGGCAGCAAGCTAAATCGACCATGATACGTGAAGAAGAAGAACATTTAGGTTTGTGTGTAAGCTTGGTCAAACCATTAATGAGAATTGTATAGGGTAAAGGTTTTTACCAGTCAGTGCATTTCCTTCGGATCACAGAATTAGGTTCGTAAATGAGCTTTTCGGGGTTGTATTTATCATAGCAAGTACATTTGTCTTTGGTCACACATTGGCCATAGTCGTCCATGTACTGTCCATCAGTACACATACAACCAGCGATACATTCATCTTGACAGTCATTGTCTTTCAGTTCCAGATCCCTGCAGCTTCCTTGACAAGCCGGAGAACACTCGGAGTAATGTTGGCCATTCGCTGGACATTTAGTTGCTGGAAGGAGAGATAGACAATAGGTTTAAACTATATATGATGTTATTCAGAGGAAGGGCGGTAAGGCGGAATAACTTGACAAAAAGTGAGTTAAGAACGACAAATAGTTTACGTTCCGATGTTTTGGGTTTGATACTTCAACCCAAACCACGTCAACCAACAACTTGCAAAATAACTAATATACTCCAGAAAGAATTGGGTGATACTTGAGCTTTCCCTGATCAACCATAGCATACATGTATGTAGCATAGCATGCGCGTTCACACTCTAAACAATTGCACTGGAAATATATTTTCACTGCTGTTATCAAAACACCCGCGCACTATTTTGAGAAATTTGGCAAATAAAATCTGAGAGCATAGAAATTTAGATAATAATTTTATAGTTTGGAACAAACGTAAAGTAAAAATATACGTAGTAGTCAAAATATCAACAAAAGAAGGTTGATGTACGACAGTGTTCTACTTACGACATTGAATATGTAGTGATGCGTAACTTCGCCAGTCCACGATTGTATCTTTTAAAGCACATTCTCTGGCAAAGGCAGCTATAACTGTGCACATGGCTTTATAAGATAAAGGATCTGCTTGGGCACAGACATCATAAACACACATTTGGAAAAAGACCTCGGCATTGACATGGGCGAAGCAATCGCCGAATAGGGCACCAGCTTTGATAAACTCACACTGTGTTCGTGCAAGGCTGCGATACTGCGAAACAAAGATGCAGATACATGGGTTTAAGAGCAGAAATACAAGAGACACTCAATTTATCATAGTAGATAGCGTGTATGGTTTAGTTTTACCTTCACGAGAAGTATAGTGGTAAAAGCTAATAATCATATTCTCATGATAAAAGATTAAGACATCACCAAGTAAGTTACACTTTACGAAGACACCGGTACAGGTGTCGAAAGCTCGTGTTGTTCAAAACAACTTACTACGTGGTGATGTCTTAATGTTTTATCATTAACTAACTGGGCCAGTAAGGGCCTGACATGAATTAAAGTAAAAAAGTTATAACCCAACAACTTACATCTTCGGACAAACATGGATCGTCAATAATCGATGTTGGGGCAGTACAGCTGGAATCTTTGTAACTATTGGCAAATTCATTAAACTGAAACTCCACGATTCCTGATGGAACAGTAAAATCATCATCTTTATGATAATTAAACTTCCCACATAAACCACGAATCTGAAATTTCAACAGAATAAACAATTGGTAACAAAATACATTTAGCCAGTGAACATGGAAAAATGAACTACAGTTGGTCCATAAAGGGTAATTTTGATTGAACAAGTTTTCCACCAGACAAAATGTTCTCTAATTTACATCAATGCATTTCGGCTGTGTATTTAACCTCAATAAAAGGCTCGGTGGAATTTCAAATAGTGCATGCCAACATTAATCAACTTTACCTTGTTGTCAAAGAATGGTTCCACACGAACATACACTCGGCTGTCTCCGTCGTAAAGAATACGAAACCCGAAACCGCTAATCATTTTGAAGATGGAGGTGACTTGTTTCACGTAGATATGCTTGGATGTAAATGGTAGAGATTGCAACATGTTCTTGTCATTGATGGACACAACCGAGTTCTTCTCCAAACGGACCGAGACACCTCTGACTGTCACTTGAATACCTTTGATACAACTGACTTGGCGGAACTCAGTACATTCTCCATACAAAAGTTGAACTTTGAATGAAGCACGGATGTCTTGGGCCACTTGTCCGCGTTCAGGCTGAAATTGCGAGGATATACTGTATTATTTAGTTTTCATTGTAAATAGCTCATTGCAGTTGTATATTATTGTACAAACAAACCTACCTCAACAAGTGTGTAATCACAGGCTGCCGGTTGGAACTCGTACCTTTCCCCGTCAAAAGTCTGGATATGAGAATAACCGACAATAGAACAAGTGGATGAACATTGGTCTGCTTGACATTCCCATCGACCACGGTTACAAGTACTGAAATACAGAAAAATACCGTGTTACAAGTACTGAAATACAGAACACCAACACGCGATTACAGCGGTTTAGAAATACGCTGTTACAACTACTTACTAAGGGCACCAAACAAGTGATTGAAAATACTGTACCATTGACCAAAAACACAGATTATACAGTTTTAAGTACAGAAGCATTCGATTGCAAGTATTAAGATAGAGAAATTCGAAGCGTTCAAATAAAATCTCACTTTACTCTAACTATTTCAATGTAAACATTCTTTAATTTGGCTTGATTATTTCGGGGTTTTATTTAGTAAATCAGTAAGTGATGATAACCAGACAAACTAAACCAATAAGATGACCTCAAGAGGACTTTAACTAACCATTTATTACATCCCATGAAGACATCAGCGGTATTGTTATATCGTTTCTTTTGGTGATAACATGGGCATTCGTCTACAGGGATACAGATACCGTTATCCAAGACGGTACCATGATCGCAATGACAACCAGAGACACACTGTGTTAGACAGAGGTCGGGCATCGGGGATTGCAGGGAGGAACATGTAAGAGGGCATACAGACGAACATTCACTATAGACCATGTTAGATGGGCAAGTCTTGGCTGAAACAAAAAGTATGTAACATAATTAAGTATGGAATCGATATAGTATATGGATGTTTTATAGAAACTGAAACGTTATCTCTTTTCTAACCAATGAATTAACATGAGCTTCGTATGGTTTGGAATTAATATGATACATATCCTGTAAAATCAATCTTGGCTGAATTTTTGTGAGGAAAAAGTTTTAAAAGTTGAATGTATTTCACCTCCGGATAGGGCGACCGAATTAGACAAAAAAACAATCAATTCTATTTTGATTGAAACCCGCAATCCATTAATGGAAGGCCTGTGTGGGACTGGGACATTATCACTGCCGACTGAGTCACAGAGGTCCCCTGCAATGTCGCCAATCAGGATATTACGACCACTTTAATTATGAGCATATAGAACAGCGAATGGTGTAGTTGAAAGAGACACATGATCAAATATACCCATTTCCCTACAAAAACTCAAACTATATCAATACGCTTAAGTTCATTCTTTTATAATTTAATAGATTTTCTTACAACATAGGTTTTGTGACCTCCATTCGATGGCTACTCCAGCTTGAGCACATGCTCTGCCATACGCTGAGAGATATTCACACACTACATCGTCCTGTGCTTTGAGTCCGTCCTTACCAGCCGAGCAATGCTCGCTGACACAATGGTGATGCCAGTTAGCTGTATCAACCTGAAAAAAAACGAGACAAAATCCATATCGACCATGTAAAGATTTTAATTTTTTCACACAGCTGAGAGTGGTATGAATCGCCAAATATAGGGAACATTTTGTTGCAAGAGAGTTAGCTAACTGATCATCATTTTTATAAAGAAGTGAAAAGTAAAAAGCTTTCCGCTGACACTAATCTTAGGGATGTTCTTCAAGGTATTTTTGTTAGCAGCAAAAACCCGAAAATGTACTCTTACATCCGGGCTATTGGAATTTTATCCGTTATTATCACACGTGGTCCGTTCGTACAATGGCTTTAATGTTATTTTTATTTCAACGCCAATCCTTAAATTTTCCAAGCTACTGTTAAAGCTCTATAAAGCAATCGTAATCTAATTAAAACGCCAAAATTTTAACAGCGCATGCCACTTTAAGCCTATTTATATTAAATTAAAATAATATTACACAGACGAGAAATCAGCAAAAAACTTCTGATGACTTTGGCGGTACAGTCGTTATTTAAGAAACTCGGATTGTTAGATGGAACTAATTTGCTTAGAACTATATTTCCGCATTTTTCCGATGCGTATTGAAACCACTGGTGGTTTGCCAACGAAAATCCCTTGGGAGAAATATGTATTTTTGATAAACAATAGAGTATGACATACCAAGCCATGACAGCCCGTAAATAGACCTCCTCTCAGGTGATCACATGCTCGAATTGCAAGGCTTTCTTCATCAGCTGTAAGACACTTGTAATCAATAGTGGCGGCTGGGGTGCACTGAAAGTAAAATGTAATTTAAATTAGTTCCATAACAACCGTTTTCAGATTGCAACGTAAATTATGTAGACACATCTAAAATGGTATTTGTACCAGCTCATCTAAATTACTTTACAATACCTGTTAAACTAAAACCAAATCAAGTTGTCCATCCCAACTGCATACAGGTTTCATTCGTATTGGTGGACGCTGTTACATTCGGCGCAAGTCTCGACTGTTTTCGCTAGGTTTCGGTGGACTTTAACACTACGTAAATACCCGATGGTATCCGATTGTGCCCGAGGCATGCCAAAGCCATCCGAAAACAAGCGAAGAGAGACAAGATTTGCCCCGAATGCAACAGCGCCTCTCTTACAGGTAATATAAGTCCTGAGCTATATCTCTAATTCATGCTGCTGGGACATACCTGAATACAAATATTTACTTACTGGATTTTGTAAATCTGGAATGGAGTATGAATTTCCGAAAGCCAAAACATCCGTCACTGATGTGCCTTGTAAGGTTGTAAATTCATCTGCAAAGGAAATGTTCACTTTAGCATAGTGTCTATCTAATTACCACATGCAAATATTCCAGAACAAAGAGCAAGCTGTTTAATGACGTATTTTGAAGGAGAGAATAATTCAAGTCAGGGGGGCCGTTTCACGAAGCCGTCGTAAAGTGCGATCAATCGCAGTTGCCATGACGTCGTATCTCTTCACTATGGTATCAATTGGCAACTAGGATTTGTTTGCGATGCAACTGCTTTTTGAAACCAGCCCCTGGTTTCTTTGAAATAAAACTGACACAGAATGAAACAATTTCATTTACAACAAGCCATTTCACTGAACGTGTAGTTTTTTAACTGTACATGTATCTTCGTATGAGTGCCTTACCGAAAGCATTGCCGTTGTAGTTTCCACACAACCCTTCGATAGGAATTCCCAAAAAGGAGTCATCAAGTGTGACATATACGGTGGATTTCTCGTCAAGCTTGACACGTATTCCCCGAGAGTTGGAGATGAAGACAAACTCTCCACGCTTAGAAATTGTCATACCTAAAGATTAGAAAACAATATATCAGCCATATACATGTACATAAAACATGGTGGTTTTAATCACTTGAAAATCACAGAATGATATGTTTTATTCTAACGTATTTCATTCTAAAATGATTTTTTTTAATTAAGTTCTATTCAAGAACCATGCAAATGGTGAAAACATTATATAGAAAGCATAATAACAAACGTAAAATATCAAAATTATAACTAGAAGCATATACATAAAGAGGGAAGATTTATTACACCTTGGGTTTTATAAAATGATGTGTTTGTTCGTTTACGAATCACAGAATCTGGCAAATAGTATGAAGACTTATTACATATGGGGTCTTGGTAATTGTTTATATGTTTATGGATTACACAACTTGACGGACTAATGGAAATGTATCGTTGACATACCGTCACCGGCATATCCAGTCTCCAGATTGATGGCTTTCCCATTAACAGAAACGTTGAATCCCTCAGCTTCAATGTGATTGGTGGAGCTAAAAGACATCTTCAGTCTCTGTAATGTAAAAACAAAAAAACTTGATTGACGGTTGTGTTTTTGGATGATATAACATAAGTTAAAAGCACGTGTTTAAGTAATGAAATAAAATATGTTTAATAGGTTAAAGTTATTATTCATATGGCGTAAAATATCAATCCATCAAAATAATTGTTTTTTGACAGTTTTCCTTTTTTAAAATAAGCATAGTAGCTGTGTTCAAATCTCCATATCAACAAGATATATACGAGTTATTAATTGGGATAAAAAGGTTTAAACGCACTACAATATATCGACTTTTTACGACTGTCGTAATTCAGAAACAAATTTACGATTTTTAAAGAACATATCAGACTTCCAGTGGAGAACATGTCGACCAAGCCTATTAGGGTCAAACTCTGGTTTCAATGGATCAAAATATACGTTTTACTCACCTTTTTACATGTCTCAAATTCATCACATTGTTTAATTTCCACTTCAATGGACCAAATGTGTTGCTCTCGGGTCAATAAATATGTGCATCTACCGCCAAACTGATACTCTAATCCGTCAAAGGTACGATAGTAGTTGGGCCCAAAATTCAAACATGTGGCGAAGCCTAAATCAGCATTTCTCTCCACCAAGGTTGAAGTGACTTTAATAAAACAAAGAAAATAGGATGGTTTATTTGCATGCCTTACTGTTACTTGGTTTATAAGATAACCATGAGGGGAGGGGCTAGACAGTTTAATATCTTTACCTTCCAGTCATACAAAATTGTATATTATATATGTATCCTGCAAATTGATTGAATAAAATAACTCCCAACGGGAATATTGATTTTACTAACTGATATACGTAAATGTTATTCATAAACAACATTATATTGTCTCAAATTATAACCAACATAGCTTGGCGCAACTATCGAGAAGAAAGGAAGACAATTAGATAGCAGCATAACCAGTCTTGTATTTGTAATTCTTTTCTCTTATGATGGCACCCATTGGCCATAAATTGTTTGAGATAGTTTGACATACCATTGGCAGCATCAGGTATATCAACTTCAGGGCATGACAGACAGGTTTTACCAGGAACCCCCCAACTCCCCCCTTTCTTTCCCCCGCAACAGTCTTCATAATTCACCACCCGACCATCAAATGTCGCTGGTTTCTCGCCGTAACAGTTTTGTCCTTTATAACAAAATCTGAGTTGGTCGGTTGGAGCTAAAAATAAAAAAAAAACAAAAGTTAATCGCAACTATTTTGCTTGAAAGAACACAGAGTATTACTCATTAGACGTAACATTAGACGTAACATTAGACGTAACATTAGACGTAACAAAGCGAATTTATTTTTACACACTATTTTTTTACTAAACTAAATACAATTTACTAACTAATGTTGGCAATTACTAACTAATGTTGGCAATTACTAACTAATGTTGACAATTACTAACTAATATTGACAATTACTAACTAATGTTGGCAATTACTAACTAATGTTGGCAATTACTAACTAATGTTGACAATTACTAACTAAAATTGACAATTACTAACTAATGTTGACAATTACTAACTAACGTTGGCAATTGCGAACTAACGTTGGCAATTACTAAACTAATGTTGGCAATTAATAACTAATGTTGGCAATTACTAACTAATGTTGGCAATTACTAACTAATGTTGGCAATTACTAACTAATGTTGGCAATTACTAACTAATGTTGGCAATTACTAACTAATGTTGACAATTACTAACTAATATTGACAATTACTAACTAATGTTGGCAATTACTAACTAATGTTGGCAATTACTAACTAATGTTGACAATTACTAACTAAAATTGACAATTACTAACTAATGTTGACAATTACTAACTAACGTTGGCAATTGCGAACTAACGTTGGCAATTGCGAACTAACGTTGGCAATTACTAAACTAATGTTGGCAATTAATAACTAATGTTGGCAATTACTAACTAATGTTGGCAATTACTAACTAATGTTGGCAATTACTAACTAATGTTGGCAATTACTAACTAATGTTGGCAATTACTAACTAATGTTAGTAAGTACGAACTAATGTTAGTAAGTACTAACTAATGTTGGTAAGTACTAACTAATGTTAGTAAGTACTAACTAATGTTAATAAGTACTAACTAATGTTAATAAGTACTAACTAATATTAGTAACGGGCGTGTTACTGAAACCAAATACACCGAATATGTAATAAGCTGGATTTATCTTTTTTATACATGACGATCACCAAGAGAAGTTGAGTGTTTGTAGTATTTGAATAACTTAAAGGTTGACGTTGAAATACAAAAATATCAGCCAAGCAAGCAAGATACTTGCAGTTAACGGACACAATTTGGGTGACTTATAAGAAATATGAAAATCGTCAGAAAATTTCATTGAAACCGATTAAGCTAGTTGTTCGGAATTTTTGTAAAATTGTTCGTAATTTTTGTCCATAAGTACAAAATAAGAGCTATAGGTTAAACTTAATCTTGCAGGTGTACGTTTAGGTAGTTTTATAAGCAACAAACTACTACATTCCGGCTATTTGAATTTTGCCCATTATCGGCACACTTGTCTAATAGGTACGGTTTACTGACTTTGTCAATATATATATATTTTTTTTTTATTTGAATGTCAATCTTTAGTTTTAAAGGTATCTAAACGCTTAGTGACAATTAAAATTTACGGGGGAAAATCGATTTCAGGCAGCCCATGCTACTTAAATACAGATCTCCAAGATTAATGCAGGCATATGTGGAAATGTTGGTCGATATGTTGTATCTAAATAATTTCCAAAGATTCTTTCCAAGCTGTAGTATCTTGTGTTGTATGATACGAGAATAATACTGATGAAAAGTGAACAAGTGTGTGCCTACCTGAGAGGTCATCTTCACACCTATAGCCCCCGAACCCCTCCGGGCAGTCACAGACGTTAGGTTCAGTGCATACACCACCGTTACGACATGGCGGTAAGCAAATTGCTATAATAAACAAAAGGCTCATTAAATCAATATGTTAGCTCCTATATACAAACAGTAAAACTGATTTTGAAATGCCGATGCTTGGGAAACAACGTGATTGTCATCCTACAATTCTCTGTGAATCGGTGGAATACAAACTGAGGCAGTAAAGCACGCCTAAATAGTCTCCACCTTGAATCTCATTGATTCAACAAATTGTCTTTGGCAAAATCTTCTTCATGGCGGTGACGTATCAAAGACACAATCAAGCATGGGTATCCCTCGTATCAAAATTGTATTTCTCGATCGATGTTAAGAAACGATTACCTCATGAACTTATATCGTTGATTTCTAATTAACTTACCTTTTTCACAAAGTGCTCCTTGCCAACCTGTGCAACAGCCCTCCACCGTTACAGTACGGCGTCTGGAAAATCGATATTTAAGCGATAGTAAGTTTTAATTAGCTCTATGCTATTATAAGAGATTGTGTACTATGAGTGCGTCCCCACTTGAAGTTTAGGTAACCCTAAAGGTTGTTTCCTTTGGTCATCTTATTAGAATTATTTTCTAGAGATATAGTTGTCATCTTACTCTGTGTTTCCAAACATAAAGTGTGCCTCATTTTCCTGAAAACTACTTTTGAGATTCCAAAGAATTAACACGAGCGTAGGTTATCGCGGGCCGAAATTCTTTGATCAAACAAGTGTATAGATAATATTAAAAAATTACAAAATCGCGCACATGTGATTACCCCACATTTGACAAGGAACAACAGCCAAGAATATTGACGTAATACCTGAAACATTTAGTTCGGTTTGATAACCTCCAGAGCACCAAGTGACAGGTTATCACTGGAGAAAGGGGGTTAATTTATTGCTTTATTGAAGGACGGGTCGTGCGAGTAAGACAGGCAAGCCAAATCCCTCCCACAACACTGTGCGTCAAAACAAAACGAATGCGACCGAGTAAATCTGAAATTTCCCGATCGCGCAAAAGTAGATTTTTTTGTAAAGCTGTTGCGACCCCACACCTTCATAATCAGTAAACGGGGCAATTGCCCTGTACGCCATTCAATATCAGAATAGGTACCTGTCACATGAGGCGAGCTTATGAGAATGTTACTTTAGGATAGATAGTGTATTTACCTGGTGAAAACACAATCAGGACTGGATTTGGGGTTCTCCATCCAATTCATCAGTTTTCTTTCAAGAGCAGCATCACTTAACTTTGAGTAGCCCGACTCGGTCCTGTTTAATAAGTACCCTTGTATGGCATTGGTCGTCACTTCTGAACATTTTTCTGTCCGTGAGTCAGTCAGTGTGTTCACTATAGGACAAAAGTGACTGAAAAAGATTGTAAAAAAATCCCTTAAATGTGTATGTTAATTGGTCAGTGATAGAAATAGAAGCCTTTATTGCAAAAACAGGATCGCTTCATTTCTTCTAGACAATGTGTGGCATCAAACGTATTTGACACGTAACGTGAAATGGAAAAGAGTAAAACATGATTATTTTATTATTATACTATTGAATGCGAACCCAACTAATTAACTACAAGGTGTTATGCACAGTTTTCAACTGTTTCATTCTATGCAGAAAACATTCAAAGCTGAAGTCCGTAAATAGGCTGGTTGGTTGGTTGGTTGTTTTAGCTTATTGGTGCGTCCATTCATATGAATGATGTACGCCATACTAGTGAGTAATTATTACCTTGAGCGATTAAGAAAACTGTAATGTTTTAACACAATATATTGAATGTCTATGTACAGGAGTATATGTTAGTACGTTTGAGAACTACTTAAACTCTTAAGATATTCGTAAATAGGATTTCGAATCGTATCAACAAGGCGCATGGACTTCGAAAAATAAGAAATCATCAGATGGACAAGTATCTTTTTAATACTGTTTGAAAAATGAACTCGACAGACCATAAATCTTGCTAAGAACTGTCACTGAATTTATTCTTTAGTTTTGTTTGTTTGTTTATTGATAAAATCTGTCATCATTTTATCTTCGGTCAAAACGATTTAATAGTCACAACGTGGACAAATTGTGAAAACAAACCATTAATGCTAAGCCTGGGATTAGCTACAGTTGTATTAATCCCTGAGTTAACCAAAGTCAGTGTTAAGACCTTGTGTCAATAGTTTTGATTGATCTCTAAAATGATGAGGTTAAACACAGTAAAACGCCCCAAAACCAAGCCCTGTCATAATACTGATGATTCAGCTTCCAACAGCGCGTTACAAGAGTTGTAAATGTATCGGAATCAATAAGGTTGATTTAATTGCAATCTCAGCAAGACACGGCGCTGAGAGGGGACAGACAATCTGTGGCATGCTAACGTCATCTTCTTTCTAACACCTCAGATGTGCAAACACTTCAATCAATAGCATAGTGATGTCACGCATGCGCTGGTGTTGTGCTGACCTTTGCATCAATTTGAGAAAGATGAAAATTGCGCTAAACGTCTGGCAAACTAAATATATTTTGAAAAAAAAAAACAACTGAAGTTGATGGTATTGCAACTTTTCCTTTAACCAATTTGTTTAATGAGCAGAAAGAACCGCGTGGTCAGTGGTTATATCACGTTACTGGATTTGTTTTTACGCAATACCCACGGCGGTTAATCACAAAACAAAAGCCAATATCATCGTGTTGGTTAATGTTAAGACAAGACAAATCTCTTGAAAATACATAAATATCAAATTGCTGAGAATACTTCATTTCTACTTTGTTAAACTACCTTTTAGAATGGTGTTTTATGCTGTAAATTTACATTAAAATGTATTGGTCTCCCGTTTTACAGCACTTTTTGTTAAAAATTTAAAAATTATTTTTTACAGTGTATCACAAAATGATATTCTGCAAAAAACTTCCTAAGTCATTCTCTTTTCTCCTGGAAGGGGTAGGGTAAGATAGAAATATGGACATTTGGTATTGGCCGTATCATTAACTTTTGACTTAAATCGGCACAAGATGGAGATTTCGTAAAGCGTCTTGGATAAAACCGGAGCCAGTTGTTCAAAACTGTATTGACTTAAAACAGTTATAACTTTGTTGGTCGACGACATTTAGATCTGGCTCATTCCTGATACACCTTTGAGCAGCCGAGACCAGAGGACAAGCATTATACGTTTCCAGATAAAGCCAACAGATGATTTTCCTTTTTGACTAAAGCGGGCTGCTGATAATAAATGAAACTAAGTTATTTTTCCAACTTGAGGTGACAACATCATTTTGTTTCACAAATGGATGAAGACAAGACGCTGGGTTGGGACAAGGGGCCCCATATTTCCCTTTCTCGGTGCCCTTAACAAGTCGTATTTGTTTCATTGACGTTGGTATTTTTATATTCCTTTGAAATATGAGATTGAAGACAAATACATACCTGAGCTGTGCGTTGGTCTGTATTACTTGCTGTAATGTAATAACCCATATTATTAACGTCAGAATTTCACGGCCATACATATCCATGCTTGACCTGTACGAAACCTTTTGTACCGGACTCCTTGTCCAGGACTCTCTGGAGCTGATAATAAATCTCGGATATCCTTCCAAAACAAAAAGTCTTTCTTAGGTTCAAAGGACTTAATGCAAGGTTGGAGATTTGGTCTGAGACAAATTTATTTCTTCAGAAGCTTGAGTTATATACCAAAGGTTTGAAAGACTATTGGAAATGTTACAAAAGAAAAACGATGGGTTGTCTCGATAAGACATCTGTGAGGTTTCTGGTTGGATGAGATCCCCCTGGTAAAGTTGTATCACGATCCAGGATGGGGGAATCAGAACCTATCGTAGTGGCTACTCCTCCAGGGGGCCGCGTGATTTGGAAATCCTATCATCTGGTTAGATAATTGATTGAGGTACGTGGTTATGTATCAAACATTTATGTAACAGATGAAGAATGTTACAACCACGACATTCCATTACATCCTATACTTACCATAAGATACCAGACATTTTTAAAACCAGTCAATGTCCGATGCAATAAATGCACATTTAAAACAGCGCACATGTAGTTTGAGTTCACATATTTTTGTAAAACAATTTACACAAAATTGCAAATAAAGAATTCTCGTTGGTACCAGAATCAGAAATGTAGCCCTAGATATAAAGTTATTTCCGTTTTATGATTCTTTAATGTTTTTGGGTTAGGGTTACCTGAAGATGATTTAATTTATATGCCGGCAGTACCAGGTTCAGTGGGTGTGAAACAGGACTGTTTTGTCTGGAGTAAACCCCCTGACCATCGACGGATACCTAGCAACTATTTCCCATAGGGCAATTGATTCTAAACCCCTTTTTTCTGTGGACTGGGTGAGACCCAAACCCATTTATGGAAGCTTTCTTTCGGACTGTCGCTCTTTTTAAAGTGGGATGAGCTGCCATATATACAGAAAATTTCGTTGAAACAGAATTATCTAAGTGTGGGTTATTTTTATCTGAAATAACAAAATCATAACTTTCAGTTGATACCAATCTTGAGGATGTACGTTAAGGTGGTTTTATAAGCAGCAAAAGTCCCAAAAATGAACTCATACATCCCGGCTATTTGAATTTTGTCCATTATTAGCACATATCTTTAGTTCGTACAGGGTACTGACTGTGCCGATATTTTTGATTTCAACGTCAATCCTTTAGTTTGTTCAAGGTACTTCATATTTTGACAGTCAGAATTTATTTTTTAAAATCCCAATTTTGGCAGCTCATGCCACTTTAAAATATAATTATTCGTTTAATGACTATTAAGAATAATTGTCAAAATAAGACACTTTTATATGCAAACCTGCTTGTTATACTGAGCTTTATAATGATGATAAAGTATATTAAATATTTAAATTTTAAATTAATATTCCAGATGCATGTTAACTGGAATTAAAAAAACTGAATTAAACGTTTAGAAACCTGATGATCATGCAGTTTTATAGGGTGTTCTTTTATTTTTGAAAGCAAATTCTCAGAAGACTTTTTTATATGGTACAATCTAGCTATTATCAGTCAATGAATTATTTGGCAATTAAAATATATTATCAACATCAACAAGAGTAATATTCTTCTTGTTCCAAATAAACATTTTCAAAAAACTTATCAACATATTTAATAAGTTTATACATGTAGTTACATTTCTAATATATTTTGTACACCCAAACAGCATCAAGTAATCAAAGGGCTACTTGTTTAGCACTCTGTTGAATGGCTGTATCCATATTTTTATTTTAACGTCAATCTTTTAGTTGTTCACCGGACTTAAAGTGCTCAACTTTGCTTGACAATAGAAATTTAAATGAAAAACGTCTAAATTTTGGCAAGTCATTGCAATTTAACATTTCGCGGCTCATACATGTACCATACTTAAAATCTGGTCAGTTAAAAAGTAATGTTTACATCGAGTATCAAGATATTTCCCATCTGCGGAATCTATGAAATGATATAACGCATGTTCAACACGTGATAAGAAAACGATTTCCGTTCATTATTTTAGTCTCCCATCATGACATTTTACTAATAGTTAAAAGCAAAGTTGAATACGTTAAAACATCTATAAATGGACTGGACACACTGCATAGGCGAATTTTTAGGCAATTTCGAAGTTAATTGCATTCACTGACAGTAAACATCTTTGATATTTTCTAGTCAAATTTTTCCGCCTACTATGAGTATCTATCGCAGCGAATTTTGGTGAAGCGAATTTTATGCAACAACCCACCAAAGTTCTATACGGAAGACGTTATAAACAAACTATTGACCATAACTTTTGAAAGCGAAAGGTCTGGTATGACTGTGAAGTAGTGCCACATGCGGTATATTTTTTAAAATTAATGCGCCTGGAAAATTGTCCAGTTTGCTTTCTTGATGTATTCGGTTGTTGTATTTTGCAGCGAACCGTTTTACAAAACGAACCACGCGTTGCCAATATTGCTACTAAATATAATTCCTAACCTTTCTCTTAAAAGTTAACCTAACTGCCGGTGTCTACCGAAAAGCCACCTCCTGTAATATAAACAAGATCCTACGTCTCACTGGAGGGTTGAGACGCAGGTTGGAAGCTAATGGAGGCGATACTCGCTATTGACCTTCTGCTCTAGGGATGTGTTCTACACACTCAAAGTGACATTTTTACTTCAGTATGTTCGACCTGTGAATCCAGATGGACTCTGAAGTTTCATACTTACAAGTATCTTTTTATTTTGTTAAAGGGGCATGAGCTGCCGAAATTCAAACTTTTTTCATAATTTCTGATCGTCACGACAGTAAGAGGCTTTGAAGGCCATCGAAAAACTAAATGATTGGCGTTGGAATGAGGAAAATCCATACAGTATGTGCCCTGTACGAACCGAAAACGTGTTCGAAAAGTAGCAAAATTTAAATAACCGGGACGACCATTCATTCATTCTAAGCCAAAGTTAGTTCAAAACAATACTTTATCGTACATTTTCGGGACTAGAAGCACTGAAAAGCTTCTGAATTATACATCTTGAGAAAAATAGCCGATAATTTCAACATTCTGTGTTTACGTCAAAATATCAACATTTTGGCAGCTCATGCCCCTTTAAAATACACTTTTGATTTGGCTAACGATATCTTGAATAAACTGTATAGCTTATTGCCATTAATGGTGATTTCTTATCGCCAGAATGTTGCCTTTTATGATCACAATCATTTCTACAACATCAGTTTGCCAACAATCTCCCTACACTAATGATTTTATCGGTCGGTGCAGACTTTCCATGGGGGTGCTTAATTTGTTTCTTTGTGTATATAAGTTTCAATGTCAACCCAAACATTAATGCAGACAAAACCATGACTGTAATATTACAGTAAGTGGATCTAAAAGAGCAACCAAAACTACTGTCAACTAACAAACATAGAAATGCTGTTCAATGCGGGCAATTCCGTATCAAAAAAGAAAGAAAACAGAGAGAAAACTTTCGCTAGGTGCCGGTTAAATTAAACTTTCAAAAGGTAGGCCTACCAAGTATACATCTGCGATTGTTTGTGTCTTAGACTAAAACTGCTTGCGAAACAAATCTCCATTTTAAACACAGGTTTATTTCACAATTTTTCAATTTGCTTAAGTCCCTTGCAACTATACAATGAAAGAAAGTGTGGCTTTGCGAAAAAGCAACATGCGACGCATATTGAAAAGTAACAAAGGCCTTGAGATGGCGCATTTTTTCGTAACTACTCGGAAAAAGTCGTAAAAAGATAAATGTCACACACGGTCTTTGATGTGTACAGAGCCAATTGAATATTATTCGAATGTCTCTGACAATGAACTGTATGCGTGGAACGGAGGTCACGTGGTGCTTGATATGCTTCGAATGCCGCCATTACTAGGAGATAGTGGAGCGTCCATCCAGATCTGTTCTGCGCGCGCTTATCAACTGTCAATGGCGGCACATTTTACAAAGTCCGATCCAAACCAGCCAATGAGACGTGTCCATTCCACGCATATAGTTCATTGGTCTCTGGGGCTGACAAACATAAAAACTGACACAGCAGATATCGTGTATTACGTCACCACACTGAGGGTACGTACACAACTGAGGTCGCGTTTCACGTCACATGTCACTGTGCTAATTACCTTTGGTAACCATCATAGAGCGCTCAATGTAGCATTAAATTTTGCATGTGCACTACTGAAATGATTTTATTTTTGGTCGAACTAGTTAAATACATGTTATTCAACATACTTGACGCAAATTAGAATATGTTGACCAAACTTGTTAATAAACCTTTTAAATGAAAGTTGACCAATTTGTTTTGCTCGCTGTGATTTTGTATAAGCTCCACTGGTGTGGTGTGAAAAATAACAAATATTTATGTGTTTTTTACCATTGGATAGGGCTTCTTCTGATCTTATGATGTATGTACCCCTTTTATTATAAACAAGAATTTGAAACAATATACTAGTAAGTTATAAGTTGTTTAATAATGTCGAAATTGTGACGTCACAACCCTCTTTTTGAATCAAGACAATGATGATGTTACGGCATGCGCCAGAAAGTTGTTTACTTGGAATAACGATGTGTCAAAAATATATGTTTTTGGTTATTCTTGTTATTTTAGGGAATACGCGTTTTTGAAAAATGGCACCTATCACCAGCAGTAAATGCCGGTTGTCTTGTCCATTCAGCCCACCAGCCTCCTCTAAAAAGGACTGGTAGATATTGCGGACATTTAGTACCCGTGTTTTTTTGTAATGTGAACAATAAAGAAAAGTAATCATCTTTAACAGAGTGAAGATTAATTCACTTATAAGGCAGAGTTACCAGGTTTAGGGGGAGGAGACTGGGATCTTTACCCTGAGGAAACCATATGGCCTCGGCAGGTACAGTAATACATTGAGACCAAACAAGGCGATCGAGTGAAAGTTCATTCATTTTTTTTTCTCTGGACTGAGTTGTATTAGAGTCGGCCACCCCTCGATGGAAGCCTTGTGTCGATATAGGAAACTATTGCTCAAAGAACTGATTATACACGAGAAGTTCAGAATAGCCCGAGTATTGGTTCACAGTAATGATACCATCGAGGCCGTATAACGAGCCATTTCAAATTAAAAATACAAAAGGATGCCAAAACTTTTAATTTTGGGCAAACATAGAGAGAGACCCTAGCTTTCTTCTGTCTGTAATATACAGTCAACCGTCGGGATGCTTATAACTTTTAACATAAGGTTTGAATTGGTTCAATCATTGCAATCAGCTTAGTGTAAAGCAATCGTGCTATAGGTATGACAATATTTGAAGGAGAACAGCCGAGAGGAGAGCCAATTCAATAACTGTCATTATAGAAATCATTATAGAAAGGTGATATCTTCAATGCATATTTCAATTATATTGCAGCGTTACCAGGACTAGTGGGGGGGGGGGGGGGGGCTCATTGCCCGGAGGAAACCCCTGACTTTCGGTGAGTACCTGGCATCTCTTCCATATACGGCGACCGAGCGAAAAATCCACTCAGAAATTTTCAATTTTATTTGGCCTTGAAGAGCTGTGTGGTACTGAGGGATGATAACTCTAACCCCACTGGACCACAGAGGCTCCGCCCGGATTAAAAATGAGCGGGTATAACTATGGGGAGCAGTAGGCTACTATAGTCACTTGTGCTAAAACGGGTAATCGTGATTTATGTTTGGTACCTACGTATTTGACAAAAGCAGGCAGCATGGAGTTGCGCCTCTATATTAAGTTCACATAGCTTAAAGTGTCACTTATGCTTTGGATGAATTAACTTTCGTTCCGATTATTTAAACTTTGTTTACTTTTCGAACACCATTTCGGTTTGTATAGGTGAGACTGTATTATTTTCCTCATTCCAGCCTCAATCGTTTAGTTTTTCGATGACCCACGATGCCATAATTAGAATTTTTGACAAAAGTGAGTTTAGTGTTTACGTTAAAGGCCCACTTGCCGTCGTAGCCTGTTTAAATTAGCTAAGAACCCCAATTTACATGAGCTTACCACGACTAATACCACTAAACTTAAACATAGGACACATAAAACATGTCTAGTTAGCTTTAGAATGTAGAAATGGGGTGAAAAACAAACGAAGAATCGAAGCCTGATTACAACAACAACGATCAGTGTCGGTCAACTTTCGTGTTGGATTATCCTCCTTTCAGGCCTTTGTATCTGTGGTTTACACTCAAACAATTATCAGCAGGCTTTTCCAGTCGCTGTTAACCGATCGTCAGTTTGTATTTCTCAGATAAATAGGCCTACATGTACGTACAATTACACTGTGCCGTTAGTTCACTCACTCGACTGAAACATAAAATCGCCAATAGGGGGCAGCTTGGTTTGTTTACGTTCCGGGTACCTAACAATTCAAATTTTCAAATTCAAATTAAAAATACAAAGTGACGTCCAAACTTTTAAATTTTGGTAAAAATAGAAAGTTCCTAACTTATATTGTCTGGGAAAAATACAGAAAACGGACTTTCTTTTTTAATGTAAACAATATTCCTGATTTTCGCGGCAAGTGTGCCTTTAACCCGAACACGTCTGACAGAGAGTAAACAAAGTACCACAAAATTCGCACTATTTGCTCGTAAATTGTACATTTTTTGCTGAAAATCGACCTACCACCTTTTATCCAAAGTCAATCAAATCGTATTTATCTATTTAGCAGAAGCTTGAGCAAAAATGTAAACAATTCTAAACAAACAGTCCCTGGTAGACCGTTTTAAAAAATAGCGAGTTAAGTACGATTCTTGAATTCCTTTGCAGCCGATTTGTTTACTTCTAGTTTCCTCCAGCCGGGAGTTTCAGACAGCCTCAGAGCAGGTCGTTGAACTTATACAGCCTGGTCTGTCGTTTTGCTGTCTTCAGTTTATCAGATAGATGAATATTAAGCCTAGCGCACACGAGAGACGCCGGCTGAGCTGCCGGCTACGCGTGGCTGAGAGCTAAGCTGTTTCCCCCGTGCGCGCGTAAATTTTGGTGAGATTTTCGCCTCTCGAGGCGGTGAGGAAAGTATTTAGCATGTTTGATATTTTCTGCCTCTCGTGGCAAGAATCTCACCGTGTGCGCATAACGTAAGCTGCCGGCTGAGCTGAGAGTAGGGATCGTCCAATCGCGTGTGCCTATTAAATCATGTGACCACTTAGAATATTACGTAACACGGGTAGTGACACTTGTGTAGATCAGTGAACTTGGGTGACCAAGAACTTGCCTCAGCCGAGAGCTCATCGTCTGCGCTGAAACCGCAGACAGTACACAATGTACCACAGAACTCCCACTGATTACTCGTTAATCGTACATTCTTCGCTAAAACAAATCGACCGGCCATGCACATTTCATCCAAAGTCAATCAAATCTTACTTTTATGAAAAATGTAAACAATTCTGAGCGAGCCCTTTTAACGTACATTTGCTACCCGCTCAATTACTTATGTCAGCTTAGTACAAGGGGTCGGGTTCGAAAATGCACAACGCGGTATATAGGTTGAGTTTTTTTTAGTGTTCGGGAGTTTTTTTTTCGGCCCAAAAAAAATCTGTATCTGTCGGAACAAACAATGCGTTTGGTTGTCGTACGTTTTATGAAAGATGTTAAAGTTGCATGGAGAGAGAAACATGACAATAGTTTATTTGGGCGCTTCTCAAACTATTTTCAGGATCTGACTGATCGTCAAAAGTGCGGAAGTCAAGGAAAGCAGGATAAGAAGTGAAATTTAGATTTTCAATCTGACCCTGTGTACACCCCACTTTTACGATGCATAAGAAGATGCACACAGTGTGGGGAATGACTGTCGTGGGGTGGTACACGTCGATGAGGATACCGTCAGTGGAGAAACTCGTTCGGGTTTAATGACATATCAAGACAACGATTACGTATCGATAACAACTTCTTAGTTTATTGGGTGACGACGTTTCGATGTAGTTCTTACATCGTTAGCAAAGTCAAACTCATTGACTTTGATAACGATGTAAAAACTACATCGAAACGTCGAAATCCAATAAACTAAGAAATTGTTATCCATAAGAAATCGTCGTCTTGATTTTTACCTCCAACTTCTAAATGCCATTCAAAGATTTGATAATGCCATAGACTATCACGACTTGAGCTTAAAGTGGCATGTACTGCCAACATTTTCACTTTTTCATAAATTTTAATTGCCAAGAAGAGTTAAGCCGTTGAAGTACGTTGGAAGCATCGCCTTTTGGTGCTTCTCATCTCGAGAATGTACGCTAAGGTAGTTGAAACTAAGCTTAGAATGAATGAACGTTCGTCCCGGTTATTAAAATTCTGTTAACTTTTCAGAAATTATTTACACTCGTACACTGTATGGATTTTACTCATTCAAACGTCAATCAATTAGTTTTTCTGTGACTTTCAAACTCTCTTATTGTCGTGACAATCAGGATTTATGGGAAAAAAAGTCAGCTCATGTATGCCACGTAAAATGGTAGCTATATTAATAAGTATCGTTGAACGTTTTCTTGTTATCTTTATTCTTGAAATATAAATAGAGTGGTCTAACAGACTAGCTGCTGGCTTAATGCTGCTGTTTCTTACATTTTCTTTTTTCAAATGTCAAGGAATAAAGGCGAAAATAAAGGGTTTAATACACACACAAAATTAGAGATATTTTTCTTGAATTTATAAGTAATGTTTGTCGCCGGGTCACACTGGCTAATACATTGATGTATATTTTACGAATTGGGGCGAATCGACTGGTTTCTTTGGTTATATATATATATATAAGATATCCGTTTTATGTTGGCAATGTGAATTATTACTAAAATTCAAGTTTGTTTTCTATCTGTATTAATTGATACACAATGAAAACAATTCATCCGTGGGCCAATTGTGTATACAATATGTTACAGATTAAGCGATTTCGCCCTGTGGTTCTCTCTCCCCATGGTGTCGTGTGACATCTGCAATAGGGAATGTCCTTACGTCAGTCAACCATGCTATCCTCTGGCTAAGCACACTACAAACAAATATACCAAACTAAATATATTTACGAAAACTTAAATGTAAGCAAATAGTTTAAATTATCCGATGTTATTGTGCGAGACAGGATCCTTTATCGGTGTAATCCTATTTTTGTTAAGAAGATTGATCCTAAAGGTATTCAGAATTGAGTAACGATACAAATATATATTATTTATTTCAAAGATATGTAATTCATCTATGTGCCTTAATTATGGCCAGAGATTAAATGGAAAGAAAACCCAATTAGTGACCGAAGTTGACAAAGAACATCTATCTAATCACTTCTATAACAGAGAAAGTCTAAAGACATGTCGTGTTAGTCGGAGAGGTGGTGCCATTCGCGAATCGACAAAATATAAGGACTGATAATTATAGTGTTCTTCACGATGGCAATCTGTATATCTGATAATATTCAGTATTCCAATACTTAGCGTTTAAAAAACTTCAAAATCCATTCGTTCCACTGACTAGTTTTACGTAATACACAAGTAGTGATAACCAGAAAAACGACAGATTCATGAAGACTCAATGTTTCGACATTTATTATACCATCTTCAGGAGAGTCTAATATATGCCGACCTATTAAAAACAACATAAAGTTTTCTGTATTTTTCGAAACAGGAGTTAACATCTTTCTATCTTGCTAACATTGAAAAGTTTCGGTATCATTTTGTATTTTTAATTTAATAGCGTCACAATGATTTGTGTCGTCTAAAGCTCTAAATTAGCTATCGGCCAGGCGTGTTTTATGGATTCTGATAGACAAACAAGCCTGCTGATATATTTGAGATTGTAATCCGAAAAACAAACAAAAACCCCTGTGTTGAGTGATGTTAAGACGCGATTTCTGATTCATCGTTTGGTGCTCCAGCTTCTTTGTACATGCTTTGACATCATTATTTAGATAGTTTAAACATAACTTGACAAATATTATGCACCCCATGTTTAATTTTACTTGTTTTATTTATAGTGAACTCGTGTAAATGTGCTTTCTTTACAATTGCCAGAAAGACTATACGGCTAAGCCAGTAACTATAGATAGCTGGAGATATCCAAACTCTGTGGCCAACGTATATATATATAGATATTTAAGAACACTAAAACACAGGGAAAATCTTCTTGTCTAAAATAACCATGGAGACAAGTTTCTAATTGTGTCAAAAAGAGGTACACCACCCAGACCTTTATACCCCATCATAAAGTGTTGCAATAAACCAAACCTATGATATTTCATTAGGTTGACGACTGACAGAAGCTTGGCCTTAGTCAGTAGAAATTTCTGGAACTCTTTGTATACTATAGATGATGTGTGGTCAACAGATACTTTGGCCACCGAGTTTGGATATCTCCAGCTAGTATAACCAATGGGAACTGAAATTGACATGCGGGATGTATGCGTACATTTTAAGATTTTTATTGCTTACATCCTTTAAATTGGTATCAGTGGAAAGCTCTTATCTTGTGCCTCTTAATAAAAATGGCGAACAATTAGCTAATTCTGTTGCAACGAAATCGTCTTTATATTTACCAACTCATGTCACTTTAAAATATATATTATAAGAATGGCTAAAAATAGAATTTTGATAAAATCCAGCATGCGTATACATATTTTTGGAGTAGCCCAATATATTTATATCCCCCCCCCCCCTCCAGTTAACGGAAGATATTGTAACAACAGCATGAGCGAAGGTACAGTTGATACCAGATAATCGGTCAGCGAAATTAATGCAATATTTAAGGGACAACACAGTAACACATATCTTTGTTTTCATCTTAATAAAAATTGATTATTAATTATTAAAAACTAAGGCAGTGGAAAGCTAAATGAAACAAGGTCTATGTAATCAAATTTTCGTCGGTTTCATTTTGATTGAACTAGACGAACGGATGTTGCTTTTCCATTAGAACTGACTATGTTAAAGCGCGCTCCATTAAAGGATAGTGTTTCTCGTAGTTTTTGTTTTAAAATATATAAATCTTGTTGGGGCTTGGCAAACAGTTTATACTTTTTTAACATTAGTGGTTAACTGTAAGCAAGGCTCGAGGTGATCTGCTGAGTGTTAAGCACATCTTTCATTGGGTTTGGCGTTAACAACAACACCCAACACCAACCCAAACTCAAACTTTTAAAGTCACCCATTGTATTACTGAGTATGAGAAGTAAAATAGCCTTGTGCCTTTCAATGGATTGCATAGTACATGTATGTGGGTAATTTCTTGAAAAATCTTACCATAGAGGTAAACGTTTATTTATTTTTTTAAATTGATTAGTTTTAAGGCTTTATTTGACATTGTTAAATTGATCTTGGTGCGGTGGTGTTTTCAATTGATTGACAGAAAGTTTGATCATTTACTAATTGTACTACTCAATATAATGCATGAGGTATTTGTTATATTACAAAAAATATCAGTTTCGTCAAAGTCAAATTTGCCCCAAGGTGCCCTTAATACCAAGACGGGCTATACTAAATGTTGAAAAAGAAGACTAGTGGGAGCATAATTAAAGGTCATTCGTCATTAATCGATGATAAATATAAGACTAGTTATACAGAGTGCTCTCCCCTTAACATATCAATGCATTAGGAAAGGGCTAATTTTACTTCTAAAACTGACTCTTTTATCGTCTACATAATTTCGGCTTTATTTTAAACGTGACCAATGACATAGAAACTCTTTATAGTTTTATTTACGTTGATGTTAACAGTTCAATACTTTGTAAATATATTGTTGTTTCATGTTTTTCAGCCATTTTTCGTCCTGGTTAATTTACACAATCTCTTTAAATATTTCTTACTTTAAAAAAATGGCCATAGTGCCAGTAAAACCCACAAAATAAGAAAACAAACGGGAATATGCCATATAAATCAATAGGATATAAGGATTGTCTGGACGAAATTCAAGGGGAGATAATCGATGTTAGAGGTGATGGTCGCCCGCATTTTCCGAGTTTCATTGACAGTGTGTTACATTTTAGTCCGTGCTGGTTGCGCTGCCTCCCTATATAGAAACCACGAGTTGTCTTTCGTGGATAAAACAGTACACTACCTATAATGTTAGTAACATGAGCTCCTACCTATTCATGTTTCCGATACGACTGATAAATTATAAACGAAGTGTCCAAATTGCCTTCAAATGTTTGAAAGATTCAATAATCTATCATAAACGTTGGATTAATTGCTGCTTTACGCCGCACTCAAATTCGTTTCGCTCCGATGCCAGGTTTGCCATGCCGATGCTTCAATGTGTGTTAGTGGGAGGGGAGGGGGGCATGGTTCGGAGGAAACTTCCCACCTTCTGCGGGTACCTTACCACCTTTCCACATCAGACGATAAACCCCGACCCATGATGTTTTCAACTTTATTTTTACTGAGAGTGATTTGAGCACGTGACGCATCGATCGACGGTCTGTGTTAGACCACAAACAACGAGAGTTTAATTATTCTTCGCATTTCGGCATTTATCATATCATTATCTTATGAGTGGAACTAATGAATTAAGTAACAATTGACATTGCGACATAAGTATATTAATTGTTTATGCTTTACGCGGCACTCAAGATTATTTCACTTATATGACCGCCTTGCCAGGTTTAATTGGGAGGAAACCTGGCTCTTTGCCCGGAGATCCACTCAGAAATGTTTCATCTGGTCTTGGTGGTAGGTTATGAGATGGAGTTTATAACCCTGTTGTTTGTAGGTTATTAGATGGAGTTTATAACCTTGTTGTTTGCTGGTTGTGAGATGGAGTTTATGGTTGTTTTGTTTGTTGTTTGTTGTATAGTTTTGTCTTTTGTCAATTTATGGGGTATAACGGTCTAAATGATATACCTCGTTTTAAAACAATTAGAAACTTGTCTCCATGGTTATTTTAGACAAGAAGGTTTTCCCTGTGCCCGTGTGTTTTAGTGATCATAAATATAATCTTTTCTCTGATATATTTTCTCATTGTCAAATTTCCTTCTACAATGTGACGTCACGAGGCAATGGTTTTGATTCCCAAAGAATAGAGACAGCACGTGTGGCATGTCTGCTTTCAGCTTCGCCCTACCGATATGGCCCGTTTCAATCCCGTGTAATCCCGCGAGAGTTATTAGAGAACCTACAGAAACTGATTATAATAGGTTTAACAAAATCAACAAATGTTCCACTTTAAATGCACAATAAGTCTTTGGTTGATAATTTGTCAGCATCAATATAAAGAACAACGTTTACAGTTACGGTTTGAAATCATAAGCGATTATTGCGCCCTCGGGGTGGTCCTAATGCACAAGTAGAATTCGTTAAGTAAAGAATCCAAATGCTGAACTTTTAAGTGAAAAAATCAGTGAAAAAATCTGAAAATTTAGATATCATGATGCAGTTCCTGGTGAGAACATGGTAACCAAGTCTTTTACAATTCAACAAAGAATGACCTATGTAGGTTTTACGTTATTCTAGAATAGGCCTAAATCCCAAATCGATAAATCTAGGGGAGATAATCATCAGCTACAAACGATTTGACTTTCTTTTCTGCTTTGATTATTGTCCACAAACTTTTTCACATTCTTATTAATGTCAAGAAAATGCACAAATTTCACAATATACCGCAACATAATGTATTTATAAACCCCCTCTTAGTAGAAATACCACTCGTGAAAATTGGTGAATACGCCCTACAATTACCGGCAATTCCATATACAGTATCAACTTAGACCGCGAGCTCTCTATTAGGAATTTTACTAATTGGGAAGATGCCAAACGTGATAGGGGACTTAAGGCACATAGTTGGCACTTATTCTTTATCCATACGACCAAAAAAACTGGAAGGCCTATAATTCGACGAGGCAACCTACAGTTAATGTACGTTCAGCCGTTAATGGAATTATTAGGGTGACATGAGATGCCAAATATAGTAGAAATTTCGTGAAAACAGAATTAGCTAGTATCATTATTCGTCGTTTTTTAACAAAAGCGGTTTCTGTGCATACCAATCCGTATATTTGGCAGTTCATGTCATTTTATGACAATACGAGGACTCTAAATTCATCGAAAAACAATACGATGTGGCATGTACGAACCGAAATAGAGTTCTCAAAGTGAACAAAATTTAAATAACCGGACGAACAAAAAAATCGCTTTAGGTCTCAATGACTTCTAAACACTACTTTCAGTACATTCTCGGAAATTTATATTAGGACAAAAAGATTTATATTTGGAAAAATAACCCATAATTTCAAAATATCAACAATTTGACAGCTAGAGGTTGGAGTAATAGTCATCCAGTCGATTCATTAAGATTCAATAAGAAGACTTTTTGTTGGCACTTTTCATGGAATAACTCCAAAATCCTATCCTATTGAGAATTTTAAAAAATCTCTAGACCTGCCCCCCCCCCCCCCCCCCCCCCCCACAAACAAAAACAAACTCCATGATCTTACCTAAGATAACACCAAATTAAACAGATCAGAAATATAGCTTCATCCCTTTGTACCTATCCTAATCTCGCTGCATACTTGCCCCCCCCCCCCCCCCCCTTGATAATCAGTAATCTAAACAATTTATTTTAACCGCTTCTATATCCTAATATATCAACATTAATTATTATATCTATTTATTAACACTAAAACACACGGGTACAGGGGAAATCTCCTTGTCTAAAATAACAATGGAGACAATTTTCTAATTGTGTTAATAATAATTATTATTATATAGATAGTTTTGTCTTGTTTGATCAATTTATGTTTCAACAAGCAAATTAAAAAGCCAATTTTGAATATGAAATTGAATTGAAAGTATTATATTCATGTGAACTGTAGCTTTCATGATAACTGTTTGTTACAATCGTTTAAAAACGTATGTAGGTTGATCAATTGACACAATATTGATTTAATTGAAGCGCTTTAAAAATAATAAATAACTGAAAAATAGAGGAGAGGGGAAAAAGACTTAACAAGGCTTTCAACATTATTTCAGTCTTGTCGCGACGATAATTAGTGAAAAACAAACTTACAAAAGAAATTTAAATTAGAAATCTAGCTAAGAATGATTAAACGTCAAAAATCTACATGTCATAGCCTGTTATGTACATGCCTACAAGTATAACCCAATAACTTCTGTGGTGTATTCAAAATTATTGTAAACCTAAAAAATCTTTGTGTTTGACATTATTTAAAAAAACAAAGCGAAGATAGTATTGGTCTACATTAGAGCTGAAATTTACACAATAGTCGTTTTATTAGGTCTTGCTATTTAAATTGGATAACAAACCGAATTTAGATCTATTAAACGTAAAATTCATTTTATGGTCTTGAAAAGGACATGTAACCTCTCATAATTTATTCAAGATAGCCGCAAAACAAGAAAGGTTTTGTTAAAATATAAGGGAGTGAGGATGGAATAGGATTTAATGCTATTTAATATTTATATATTTGTATTTAAAACGGTAGGTTTACGTAAGGTGTTATGTATACACCCCAGAATACTCCCTATAGCTGTGTAAATGTGCCATATGCTTTATTAAAAAGGCACGAAAAGACTACCGTGGGAGGTCTATGGATTAAAACTGCATGTCGTCCTCTGTCAGCAGTTTTTGGTACCCTGTGTACACACGGGCGTTTCATGATGAACCTAGAAGACAATCGTAAATTACCGCGTTAGCCAATAAGCTGTCGTTATTAGCTGTTCATTACCGATACAGGGGTGCATGATCACCCCAGTCGACCAATAACTTGTCTCACATATGCTCATCCCCTGCCATCATACACAAACAAAACAAACATGTGTTGTACTTTATGTAAAAAACGGATCATTAACTACCGTATGTGACCAAATGGGTATATAAGGGCCAGTAATTAAACTTTATCCTTGTCGTTGATCACCCTTTTGGTGCACAACACATCGTATCTAATATTTAACACGATACTGCTTATGTGTTAAACACATCTTGACGAATCAACGACGGAACTTTAAGAAATTTCCCGTGGGGACAATGGGCCCGGCCCAACTTCACTTAGGATTGTTTACCTGGCTAACTATTTTCGGACTGTCCACGGTCAACTCTCAGAATGGGTAATCAAAATTTTTATTTACCTAAATATTCATTCTTATCTACCTTAAATATTACAATTTTTTTAAATGAACCTAAAACTTTTCGCTATGCTTCTCATTAATTAATAGCCAAGCATAAAAGCAAAAAAAAAAAACGTCATTCATTTCTTAAATGTATTAACATAGGATTGGCAATTTTTTTTAGAATAAAATAAGAATTTTACGGAAGATGAAAAGGTTGATATGAAGTGTTTTGTAGCTAAATGTGTTAATTTAAAGGACAGTGAGCTCAATTCATCACGACAAATGGCTGCACTAAAAAGGGAGCGTTTTTTTTTTAACTGTTTATTGAAGTATATTAATTTAAATTAACAGAAAACTGAAATATGCCAGAATACAAAAAAAAAACTGTTCATGTCCTTTTAATTTCTCATTCCCTGCTTTATTGTTACATTTTAACATTACCTAAGTAAGGGAAAAGTTTCAGTATAAAATTGGGTAATAATTCGGTATCGAGCAACCATCATAAGGGGAATTACTGAATTACCACTTTCAAAATACATTACCCTATACAGAAGAAAAAAAACTTATTTATCTGTTTTATTTTTTCCTCAGCAATTTCTGTCAAGTCAAGAAGACAAAGACGGTGACAAAAACAGAGCCTTGTGCGGAATTCACCAACAATGCAATTTCTGGATACATCCTCAATAAAACTGCTTCGGGATTTGGCGACTTGACCAACGCCCAGTTAGAGGCTAAGGTCCGAGTATGGGTAACCTCTACCTTGTCCACTCCGGAGTGTGTCTATTACAAGTAAGTTATCGGCTATTTTCTGGAAAGTTTCGTTAATGGTAGGAGTCTAAATTAAAATATATATATATTTCCAGCCAAATGTATACTTGGTTTTTATATATAACGAAAAATGCCTTATAGAAATTTCTTTCAAAATGAGTTCTCATAAAAAATAAGCTTTCTATATAATCCGTCGTTTTAAATTCAATCGGATTTTCAAAGGTTTGGTTCCCTACCATTGAGAGTGCATCTCTCCTTAACGTTGTCATGTTTATAACCTTTCAGACAAGTCACCTCTCTGGAGACAGGTTGTTGCGGAGGGTGGAAAGGCGAGAATTGCGAAGAAGGTAAACCTTTTTAAAACTTTTCTTGGCTATATGATTGACTGGAACGGAGCATAGATCCACTTTCATTTTGATTATTATTTCTGTAGGTCATTGAGCTGCCGAAATCTGCACTTTTTGATAAATTCTGAGTGTCAACCCAAATTAGAGGGTTTGCAATTTATCGAGACACTAAATGGTCGACATACGACTAAATTAAAAATCAACACAATGTGCGGAATATGTAAACCAAAATTGTTTTTTATTCATAAACAAAATTTAAATAACCGAGATGAACGTTCATTCATTTTAGTCCTAAGGTAGTTCAAAACACAGTACATTCTCGAAACAAGTAGCGCTAAAACGTTTCTAACTTGTACTTCTTCAGAAAGACGTCAATATGTTCACGATTTTTATAAAACGATAAATTACCTCTTATCTTATATTTTCTACTATTAAGAACAACGAGGGAATTGTGTATATGAGTCATCGTAGACTAAAAGTACGAGCTATCTATACGATTTATCGTAGATTATGAATGCTCATAGGCTCTCAAGTATAATAATGTATTCGTGTTTTACAGCAATCTGTGATCCACCTTGTGAAAACGGAGGCGAATGTACGAAGCCTAGTACATGCACATGTTCTGAAGGTTACGCTGGATTCAGATGCGAAGATAAGATCGACGGTAAATAAAACAGTCTATCTTTTTACATATACTACCAAATGATTTTCTTATTAAAATATTACTTGGAATACTTGAATAGAACAGTGAATCAATAACACCATCTCTTTGTAGATGCCACAACAAACCTGCGGTATTGCTACGCTAGAAATTCGTGTTTTGGAAACAAAGTAGAGGGATTCGAGGGTCAGGTTGTGTCTTTCGAAGACTGTTGTGAGAAAAATAATGGCGGAAGTTGGGGAGTTCCCGGGATCGAGTGTGCCGGGTGTATTCAACTTAACTTCAACAAAGGTAAACGATTAAAGACAAGATAACCGACTGCTTAAACTCTAGTCAGCGATTTCTGTTATTCCTTAACCAAAGACGTGAAATAAAATTGCACCCTTTAGTAAAGGTGGTCTAATTATATATAGTTATACTAAAAACAAACGAGCACTGGGATAATCTTCTTGTCTAAATACTATGATGCTTGTTTTATAAATCATATTTTTCGGCAATATATATATCTTTCTAAAGCAACCAATCGGCGACCTAGTCAAAGAAAATAAACACAATGTGTGTTAAAAACGTCTTTATTTTACAGCCAACCAGACCAGTGTTGTCCAACAGACAGAAGATGTAGGCTTTGCAACTTGTCTGAATTTCGGTCCAAATTATTACCGTACTTTCGATGGATTGGAGTATGTGTTTGGTGGACGATGTACATATCTTCTGGCTAGAGAAGATACCATTTGGTCTATAGAAATCGAGGTTAATGGTTGTGATCATTTCGACACCTGTCGTAAGGTAAGTGTACCACCCCCTGGGTCCCTTTGACAGTCTAACCGGTATCAGTCATAGCGAGAAGTTACCTGTCAAAGTATCAATTGGAATCTTGTAAATTACCTTTCTGGCAGAGTACCGTTACTAAATGTTTCTAATAATACATTAGCCACTAGCAAATTTCTTATTAGAAGTTTGTTCTACTGCATTTTTTTTTGGCTGGATTGGGGGGGGGGGGGGACTTAGCAGCTTACAGTATTTTTAAATATTTTTGAATTATTCAATATACTGCACTCAAAACCCTTGGAAAACGTAGAACTTCAGTTTCCATAGATGTTGTCAGTGAGAAACATTGCTGTAAATGTTTCAAGATCCTTGCAATGTGCTACTGTATACAATGTTGGGTTATTGTTTCGTTACAGAAACTGAAGATGACATTTAGTTCCAGTCTGTACATAGAGGCACAAGGAGAAGATGTGACTGTGAATGGACAAACAGTTGACGTTAACACGGGTTATGCTGGCAATGGTAATTTATAAGACTGAATTTCCTTTTAATTGATTTTAATTAATTACTGTAAGGGGTTGTGGTCTGATTTGTTCTTACAATTCTACAGCAACCAGTCAGACTTAGTTATTCGACTTCCACTTAAGACTTGCCGTTCCGATTCAATGATCTATAAAATGTATGGTTGTTAGAGCACCAAGCTGCAGATAAACAACAGGCATCTGTCATGATCCAGTGAAGAATTGTTAACTAATCTCATATAGGGATATATAACAACACCAACACCCTGAATTGCTTAAGTCAACGAGAAATTTTCGTCTTCAATAACATATTAATAAACGAATTAAAATAATTAATGGTTTTTAACCTATCTTTTTAAAGGTGTAACTATTTCTAAGACTGGAGATTTTGTCTTCGTGTCAAACTCCCGAGGAATTCGTCTTAAGTTTGACAACAAATCCACAGTGTTCCTTACACTGGATGATCAATTCCGTGAGATCCCTATCCGTGGTCTTTGTGGAGATTATAATGGAGAAACAAAAGGTAACAAATATCAATACATATTTTTATTTTTTAACACAACAATGTCGTGGGAGTTATACAAGTTTCTGTTATTGTTTTATTTTTTTATTACTGGGGTCGTGTTTCGTTGAATATATAAAATATATAATTTTGAACATGGAGTATTAATAATCCATCGCCATGATCTATTTGCAATGGCACTATAAAAGCGCCCTTCTACCTAGAATAGAAAAGAAAAATCGAGCTGATACCAGCAACTGCACATAATGAACGTATTGTGTTTTACTATTTGTAGACGAGTTTACAACTCTGCAAGGAATAACAGTTACCAATGCCGGGGCGTTTGGAAATTCATTTGCCATACCCGATCCGAACCAAAAAGTAAGTTTATTTACAATCCATTCACACCTCAATTCAAATATAAACGATCCCATCAAAGCATCTTTGATACAAAATATTGTTTTTAGAAGAGAAAAAAGTCAATGTTATATTAGGCTTACGAAACCTTTAAATGATTTTTACCGAGCATGAAGTTTCACAAATGTTTTGTATGTCACCTTTACTTTTTCTTTTATAAAAAAAGATAAACATTGACTTCGTCTTTAACTGTATCTCCATAAATGTTGCCCTTTTCATAGAAACAAAGGTGAATGTTACCATGGTGCGGTGAATGTTACCATGGCGCGGTGAACGTTACCATGGTGCGGTGAATTTTACCATGGTGCGGTGACTGTTACCATGGCCCACCAGGCTATCACTGCAGTACCAGAATATGGATCCTTAACTGCACTAAACCTCTTTGCTATTTCTTTCCAGTGTTTGCCAGCCGGCAATGTCAACTACCAATGCAGTGAAGACTCTGTAGAAACAGAAGCTACCAAAGCTTGCAGTGAAATCAGAGGGTTTGCTTTTGCCGAATGTCATTCTTTCGTAAGTTTTGGAATAGTTTTAAATTTTACAATTACACAAACATTATATATCGAAAAGGCTGTATGTCATAAAATATCTTTCAACACAAATAAAATACTCTCTTTTGGCATAATAAAGCTTTGCATAAGGTGAGCTTGCAGAGTAAGGTTTTGCATAAGAAGGGTTTCGATAAGGGGGGTTTGCAGAATAAAGGTTTTCAGATAAAAGTTTGCATAAGACGGTTCTGCATAAGAAGGTTTTGCATAACAAGGATTCATGATGTTTGTTGAAATCCACCATATTCATCCTTAGTTAACTTTCACTTATATTGTATTGTATGGATTGGTTAACAGCACATTTGTCTAAGTATTTTTTTGTTATGGAACAGCCATTTTTTCTTACTTGCTGCTAATGTGTCTTTTCTAGATTGACGTTAATAACTGGTACCATCGATGTGTTAGTGATTATTGTGACGCTGCTGAAGACAGTATGGCAACCAAGGAGGAAATCGTCTGTGAATATCTGTCTGCCTATGCCCGTGCTTGTTCGGAGGCTGGTCAAGTTATTGAATGGAGAACCAGTACTCTGTGCCGTAAGTAGCGTTAGTCCTTACTCGGTACACTATGTCAAAAGTCGCATTAGTCCTTACTTGGTACACTATGTCGTAAGTAGCATTAGTCCTTACTTGGTACACTATGTCGTAAGTCGCATTAGTCCTTACTTGATACACTATGCCATAAGTCGCATTAGTCCTTACTTGGTACACTATGCCATAAGTCGCCTTAATCCTTACTTGATACACTATTTCAAAAGTCGCATTAGTCCTTACTTGGTACACTATATCGTAAATAGCATTAGTCCTTACTTGGTACACTATGTCATAAGTCGCATTAGTCCTTACTTGGTACACTATACCATGAGTAGCATTAGTCCTTACTTGGTACACTATGCCGTGAGTCGCATTAGTCCTTACTTGATACACTATGCCGGAAGTAGCATTAGTCCTTACTTGGTACATGTTGCCGTAAGTAGCATTAGTCCTTATTTGATGCACTATTCATCAACATTCATATGACACTCGCTTGTTTCATTCGAGTACAACTTGGGATCTCCAGATAACAAACACAGGCACTAAACTGATTATCTCACATAGCTCTAAGATTTCGACGTACATGTAGCTTCTGTTGGTGTCCAGCACAATATCTTTTTCAGCATATTATGTAAAAATCAGAACCAATGTATTAAAAAACAACCAATGTATTCTATGTCAAATGTTTAATGTTTTCAGCCAAAACGTGCCCAGCAAACATGCAATACAGCGAATGTACGTCTATCTGCCCACAAACATGTGCCTCCCTCTACTCGATTATGCCGGAACAATGTTTGACCCAGTGTGTGTCCGGGTGTCATTGTGCGCCTGGAACTTTCCTCGATAACGGAGTGTGTATTCCAGCTGACGACTGCCCTTGTTATTACCAGAGAAAACGATACAACAACACCGAGGTCGTGGACATGGGATGTAACAAATGGTGAGTATGTCTCAGTGTAATAAACTCTTTGTGATCTCACCTAGTTTACATAATTTGTAACTGCGTGTTGATGTTCTGTATTTCAGTACTTGTAACACCGTATTTTTCTGTATTTCAGTACTTGTAACACCGTATTTTTCTGTGTTTCAGTACTTGTAACACCGTATTTTTCTGTATTTCAGTTATTGTAACACCGCATTTTTCTGTATTTCAGTACTTGTAACCGTGGTCGATGGGAATGTCAAGCAGACCAATGTTCGTCCACTTGTTCTATTGTTGGTTATTCCCATATCCAGACTTTTGACGGGGAAAGGTACGAGTTCCAGCCGGCAGCCTGTGATTACACACTTGTTGAGGTAGGTTCTAACGTTTATTAAATTACATTAGATACAAAGATTAATAAAGGAGCTTCAATCTGCAGATGTGTCCCATTTCATTGATAATGTATATCACTGTGAATGTTTTAACAAATAATAATATCAACATAATATTTACTATGTTCAGCCGGAGCGTGGTTATGCAGAAGAAGATGTCCGAGCAGGCCTTACAATTAAACTGCTGTACGAACAATGCAATGCAGCCAGACAATTCAGCTGCATCAAAGGAGTGCTTATTTCAGCCCGTGGTGCCACCGTGCGTCTGGAACGTAATAATGTCGTTACGATTAACGGAAAGGACAGCTCCACAGCGCTCCCGTACTCTTCACGTTACGTTTACGTCAAACAAGTTACCTCCCTTTTCAAGATGGTCAGTGGTTTCGGTTTCCGAGTGTTATACGATGGAGAGAGCAGAGTGTACGTCAAAGTGGAACCTTTCTTCAACAATAAGGTGGGCTAATATCATATTAATGTCTCCATTCTTGTTGATAGACCTGTATAAGAACACTAATTGCTGGCTTAATAACAATTAGCCTTAAAATCACCCAAATTTCTTTTATGTTGCAGATTCGTGGACTTTGTGGTAAATTCAATTACCATAAAGATGATGATTTTACTGCCCCATCTGGAATCGTGGAATTCCAATTTAAAGATTTTGCCCAACATTACGTGGATACAACTTGCACAGCTCAGGTGCCTAATGTAGAGGATCCATGTATATCGGAATCGGTAAGTTTCACTTCAGAATCATTCAGTATATTAAAAACCGATAAAGTTTACACCGTGTTGGTATCCATGATAACTGTTCAAAGCAATTAAATATGTTTAGAACTGGAAAAATTTATAAAACCTCTACACTCACTGAACAATTGTACAACATCCGTTCTCATCGTTTTATTACTATTTCAGTATCGCTCCTTGGCCCAAGAAGAGTGTCGTTTTATCAAGGACCCGGGTCTTTTTGGAAACTGCTTCTCTGTGGTTGAAGCCGAAGTCTACTTTAAGATGTGCGTATACGATGTCTGTTCAAGAGAAGATCCGAATGATTACTCACCAATGTGTACGGTAACCGCTGCCATGGCAAGAGAATGTGCCCTGCAAGGAGAGGTTGTCGAATGGAGACACTATTCTGACCTGAGACTCCGATGTCGTAAGTAGTTTTTCTCTTCAATTGAATTGATGCTCCAAAAAGCGGTAAATATTATTTAGCGATTTAAGAATTATATAGAAAGTACAATAGAATCTGGTTAGAATGTTATATTTGTCCCACTCTTAAAATATTTGGAAATAATAAAGGTGTAACATAACTGTATATTCCGTTTGATAAAAGAAACTCGTTGTGGCATGTAATAACTTATATAACATAAACTGATAAAGTGGATAAAATGTAGTAAGCTATTTGGTAGTTGAGAAAATGCGACAGTTTTAAAACCATTGTGGAAGATATTTTACTACAAGTTAATGACGATGTGGTATTGTGTGAATGTTGTTTAGCTGCTAGCTGTCCTGCTGCTGGTCAGAAGTACTCGGAATGTTCCCCAGCCTGTGGCGGAACCTGTAGAGATTTAGACATGGGGGACATGAAGTGTGAAGATGAATGTATTGCCGGTTGTATGTGTGCCGAAGGACAATACATGGATGACTATGATCAGTGTGTCCAGAAAGAACAGTGTACTTGTTACGACAAATACAACCCAGCCCAACAAATCTACGGCCCTGACGCTGTGATCAGACGCAAATGTACTGACTGGTAAGTTTTGTGGGACCAAGTGCCTCAGTCTCCTTATTCAAACACATTTTATATTCTCCGTTATAAAACACAACTGCTGTTTGTTTTACTAGAGAGATACAACTTTTGGTTCGGAATTCATCTTCTGTGATGACTCTTTTTCACCGTTCCCATCTTTTTTTTCTTCTTATTTCTGCATGCAAAATAAAAGATTTAGACCCGAGTTTGTGTTTGCTAACATTACAACTTCATTATTCCTTGATGATTTATTTGCCATTTGTATTCCTTACAGTCAATGTACAAACGGTAGCTGGGACTGTGGAAAGGAATCATGTAAGGAGGAAGTTGTGTGCCCTAAGAACCAGATTTGGTTAGATGATGCTTCTCCGTGTCAGTCGACGTGTGCCACACTTGATCATCCTCCAACCTGTTCCAGTGAGTCTGTCTACGAGGGATGTGGATGTCCAGCTAATATGACACTTTCTCCAGATGTAAGTTATTTAACTCACATTAAAATTGACCAATTCCGTAAACTAATGAATTTGAACCTGCGTTATTAACTTGAAATTTAAACCTTTGTATTCAAAAGCATTTTTTACTTATCTTTAGGGCAACTGTGTGGCTGAATCCGACTGCCCGTGTCTTTACGGTGGTAAATGGTTCAAACCAGGGGAACAAGTCCGTATGGGATGTAAAGAGCTGTAAGTCTCCACATATCTTTATTGGCCATCTTAAACCTGTATCTCCTGTTTTTGCATTCAACATTTTTTATGATTGATTAATGTTTTACACCGCATTCAATTTTATTTCACTTAAATGTATATGGCGGCAATGCCAGGTTCAGTGGGAGAGAAAATCGGGCTTTGTGTCCGGAGAAAACCCACGACCTTCGGTGAGTGCCTCTTCCACATACGGTGATCGAAACATTTTTATGTAATCTTTTTTTATTCGTCTTAAAGGGCGACACAACAAAGATATAATGTTTTTCTTCTCATTTTTAATGTTTCCTTAATCAAATTCCTGTAAATTATAACACCTCTACAAAAATTTGTTCACAGCGTTTGCAAAAGCCGAGTTTGGGTAAAGGTTCGAGAATTCGACTGTCCAGGTAAGCACATCAATTCAACCAGCGTTAAATTCCTTTGTTCCAATGACTATTGCAGCAGAACTAAAGTAGGTCTAGGTTTGCCTTAAGAAAAATACTTTCTTGAATAAGTCAGGGGCCTAATTTGTATCTTACTATTCTTACCTCAGACAATCATAAATTTCCTCACGTATAAATTATGCCGATTACATAAAATCATATTCTCATACTGATTATATCATTTCAGCAACTTGTTGGGCTTCGGGTGATCCTCATTACACCACATTTGACGGTGAACATTATTCGTTTATGGGAGCTTGCTCTTACGTTTTGGCCCGAGATTCAACTCCTGACAACTACTTTGAGGTGACAGCTGAAAATGTGCCTTGTGGATCAACTGGGGTCACTTGTACAAAGTCCGTGAATATCCGCATCAACGAAGCCACGATTCATTTGGTGCGTGGCCGTGAGACCAGTTTAAACAACATCACCCTCACTGACAATGCTTACAACGTCAAAGGATTGAAGATTGTACGAGCTGGATTCTTCATCACAATTATTACCAACAAAGGCATAACCATACAATGGGATTCGGGTAAATACAATTTAAATGATTTGATTTTCGCGCAAGCTTCGTTCAATCCGACGACTCATTTTGTCTTCACTATAGCAAAGGCCTTCTTTTCGTAATGCGATATGGTTTGCTCTTTTCAGGTACTCGTGTATTCATCCATTTGTCCAAGGACTGGAAAAACAAAGTGGAAGGTATGTGTGGTAACTTTGACGGCAACTCTGAGAATGACTTCAAGACTCGCTCCGGTAGTATTGAAACTAGAGCCAGTGCTTTTGGTGAGAGTTGGAAAGTAGCCTCCTCGTGCTCGGACGTTGCCCAAGATGCCCCCAACGAAGACGTCGAAGCTTGCGCTGTAAGTAATTTACTTTTAATCATTCGATAGACATTAAACTCTTGGTGGTGACTTGTTTGTTTCAGAAATCAACAACATGGCAAACGCGTTACCTACTGGGCTTAGTCGCCAGTGTTCGTTTTCATTATTTTGTTTACATTTATTTCCTGCAATTCACCAAAACGTGTTTCTTTCCAGGGTCCACTCAAACACCGCAAGACCTGGGCCTTAGAATCCTGTAACATCATCAAGTCTGGTGCTGTCTTTCAAGAGTGTCGCAAAACAATGCCACAATCTATAGTAAATCACTATTTTGAAGATTGTACTTTCGACGCATGCCGGTAAGTAACATACTTTCAGTCAAATCTCTTGTGTAGAAATTTCTTTTAAAATCCACACCCCACACACTGCTTGTAAATTCATTGTGACGTTTTCACTGTCTTTGTTTCAGATGTGACTCTGGTGGGGACTGTGAATGTCTGTGTACAGCTATAGCTAACTTTGCCGAGGAATGTAATAGTAAAGGATCGCCAGTGAAATGGAGACACCAGAGGCTTTGTCGTAAGTATATTCAAGCCATTGGTTATATCTAATATTAATTTTCCTTAATTACCTTCGTTAACATAATCTAAGGAAATGTAGCATGTTTTATAGAATAGGCCAAATAGCCCACGGATATCTATTGATGTTCACATCTCTTTATTTCCCAAAACAGCCATCCAATGTGAGAACGACTTTGTTTACAAACCATGTGGATCACCATGTGTACAAACCTGTCAAAATATTGGAGATGAACCAGAACCGTATTGTGAGGCGACCCACTGTGTTGAAGGTTGCTTCTGTCCTGATGGTTACGTTCAGGAAGGAAACGGTTGTATACCAGCGGAGGAATGCCCATGTACTCTTGATGGTATCCAATACCCAGTAGGAACAACCCTTATTGATAACTGTAACAACTGGTAAGTAAGGCGTAGATTGAAACCAACATTTATAGTTAAAAAAAATGTTTCAAATATGTTGACCCACTTGTATTCTTTACCACTGACGGATATTTTTTTGTAATTTTGTAGCACATGCGTTGATGGCAAGTTCAGCTGTATCGAGGGTAACTGCACGGATAAATGCTCTCCTGACGAATTCACTTGCTCAAACGGAATGTGTGTTGACTTGAGTTATATGTGTGACGGTCATGTTGATTGTTCCGATGGTTCGGACGAAGACAACTGCAGTAAGTTTTGAAATACTTAACATTTTACCTTACTCTGCACTTATGCACATTGTGCAATTGTGTGCCATGAACAGGCTTTTCAGAAGAACACACGGCTCAAGTTCATACTGTGGTTCATACTGTGCCGATTGTAGATCAAAGCATTGTAGATAAACCATATAAAAGATAACCCCTACATACACCAGTCTTCCATTCGTTATTCCTTCAAATGATGTCATTACATGTATAGTATAAATTGCAAGCAGTTGTACTCGAATCGGCTAAAGGTTAACGGATTTCTAGTAAAATAAACGCTATTTTATTTCAGCTCACACAATTTCAGAATTTCTATATACTTGAACTGTACATTGAATTTAATAGTTTGATTTTGATTTATTTTAGCCTATACTTGCAAGCCAGAGGAATTCTCCTGTGTTTCTGATGGTCAGTGTATTGACGCCATGTATAAATGTGATGGCTCTATGGATTGTATTGATAACTCAGATGAAGTGGGTTGTGGTAAGTTCTAATAGTAATAATGTTGTACCATTATGAATTCCTGACCACTACTGTCACATACATATCTACGATGCAAACTTTGTACAAGCCAAACTTGATAGTTAATATTTAGAAAATTTACCTTTGCTAATCCTTAGGATGACCTGTTCGGTATCGCCATTATTTGTAAACATCCGTCCAGGGAAACGTTATTATTTACATTCAACCATCCCAAACTGGTCTGCTGAACATAAATATGGATAATTATTAAGACGATGCCCACAAAAGTGAGCTTTATTCGGATATCCATATCTACGATTTAGCGTATGTCACCAAATCTGTGCCGGCAGAACATAGTCTCTATATCACTCGAGCTGTATAGGCCTATATTTTAATAATTGACTACAGCAATTGTGTTTTTTTGTATGTTTTTGTCTGATTTATTTATGTACGGATCCATTATCAGTAATTTTTACATGTTTATGTTATAGCTCCACCCACATGTAGCCAAGAAGAATTCACTTGTGCCAACTCCAGATGTATCCCTCTCTCATTCTACTGTGACGGAGAGTATGACTGTGGTTTGGGAGATATATCCGACGAGGCTAACTGTACCAGTAAGTTTAGTCACCTACAAAAGCGAGAATCGAAGAGCATTTTAAGATTTTTAAGATTCTAATTTATCTGAAACTGGTCTTATGTTTATTCAAATATATCGCTCCAGTGTCAAACCTATCTAACACGCCTCCTTCTTTTTAAAATTATAATCGTGTTACCACTATTTTATCAGAAATTGAAGAATGCCCTCCAGTACGTCACTTCCGTTGTGAGAGTGGGAGCTGTCTGCCATCTTCTTTGAAGTGTGACGGCCATGACGATTGTGGAGATGGAAGTGATGAAATCGGATGTGGTAAGTCGATGAATAGAAATTCGTAACTTTTATGTGCATATTTATCGTAAACCAATCAAAAAGGCGTTCGTGTGATTGAAGCGGTAACTTACCTTAAACAATACAGAAGCTAAGGTCAAGCCCTTGTTCATAAGCACACTAACAACTAAAATGAACTGAATTGAACCATTTTCCTTTGCTTTGCACTACCTAGACTACTCGCCATATTGTGTCTTCCAGTCTCTGAAAAAGTAGGGACAAAATGAAATATAAAAGAATTGTGGCAGTTATGTGTACTCACTCGAGCTATGTGTTAAGTATTTGTTTTGATTCCATCCCTTTTAGACTGCAGCTGTCCATCAGATACCTTTACATGTGATAATTGTGAATGTATACCAGCTTACCAAGAATGTGATGGTATATACCAGTGTACTGATCAGTCGGATGAAACATGTTGTAAGTGTCTTTATTTTAAAGAAAATAAACCTCAACAAAACGTACTCAAATATATTCGTTACTGAAGGTAAAATATAACGGACAAAATATAAAACAAGCCACTTCTTGCTCTAAAACATGCTTGTTCTAATTTGTCAGTGTGTGCCGAGTATGAGTTTTCTTGTGACAACGGCACGTGTGTGAACGCTACGCTGGTTTGTGATGGAGTAGAGGACTGCGTCGACAAATCCGATGAACAAAACTGTAATAGGCCTACTACACCTTTTACAGCCCCAAGTAAGTTAATGTGGAGATTTAATTAATTTGTTCCATTTTAAGCACAAGTATTTCCGATAACGTCTTTTCTTGTCCGAGACTTTAAGCTCAATAATTACAACAGACCTATCAATTATCTCTTTGTTTTAATTATCTTCTGCGAGACAATTATCAATTAAACTCATTACAATCATTTAAACATTGTCTACTAATGTCTAAGATTAGGTATAATTAAGAATAAGCAATTACATTCAAGCTTTTATTTTCGGTACATTTTATACTCCGCCTCTTCCAGTCCTCTATTGAAAAAGAAAAAAACAAGAAAATCGGATGATTCGTTTAAGTGATTGTTTAAATACTCAAATATTAATTCAAACTCCGGATCACTAAATGGATTGAAATTAAACTGTTTTCAGTGACGACACCTGGATGTACAATTAATGAATTCCGGTGTGACAATGGTAAATGCGTGTGGGCCACAGGGGACAACAGTACCATATGTAATGGTATCAATGATTGTGGGGATTCCACCGATGAAGATCATTGTGGTAAGATATTATTACACGTTTTCATTATATTTAAGTCTCGAAAATACCCTTTAATTGTTTTTACATAATTCTAAATTTCTGGGCATTTACTTCAAACTTAGAATTACGTTGAATGCTAAGCTTGGTATTTAGTTCTTCGTTCTTTTTTACCAGGTACATCGACAACTCCAAGTACTACTCCTCTGGGCTGTGTGATTGGAGAGTTTGCTTGTGTGAATACCACAATGTGTGTAAATAGAACCAAGTTGTGTGACGGCGTCAATGACTGTGGCGACAATTCAGATGAAGTCGGATGTGCTACAACCGTAACGTTCTCAACAACAGCATGTAAGTAACATTAGGGGTTTACTTCCAAAAGCAGTTCTGTCGCAAATCAACTCTGGTTGCGACGGAATTTCACCAAGTGTGGAGATACATCACCAACGATTCGTGGCAGTTTCTCGTGAAACAGTCCCATCAGAACGGTTTTATAGTATAGAATATAGTCTATAATACGTGCATTCATCTTGTTCATGGTATCATCGAATAAAAACTGTCTTAACATAAACGTCACTGGACTGCACTGTTCAGCACAAAGTCCTAATCTTAGCTATTAAGTTATTAAGTCGTGTTTATATTTTTGTAGAATATATCGGTTTCAAATAAAGTAAAATTGTTGGCTTTTTTACTTGATCTAGCGACACCGAGTATTGTACCTCCACCAGGAAGCCCAAGCGTCTTACCTCCATCTACTACGGAATCTCCCACGTGCGTCCATGTTGATGGGATGAGTACTAGTGCTATAAAAGACGAGTACATCTCGGTTTCCAGTAATGAAGGGGCGGCCACTGACATCCGACCAGGGGGACTACCATGGGTGTCTGATGTGACCGACAATAGTCCTTTCACTGTTATCACCTTGGGAGAAAAACCAGTTGAAATCATAAGTGTGTCCTTAACAAATGCAACGTCAAACGTTGACTTGTTCATGATTATCACGGCTTCTGATGAGACTGGGTTAACTCCGTACATGCCAAGCAACAGGCGATCAGGGGTAAGTTAAACAACAGTAAATGTAAAAGACACCAAAGCTTGCTTGTGGATAAATTCTTTTAATAAAAAAAGATTAGCAACGTTATGTTGCTAAAACCTCGGTAACAGATATAAGAAGAAGTTGCTATTTATATATAAATCAACTTATCCCACCTTATACGATCCACTCAAAGAATAACAAACTTCCGAACCGTTATCGCAACACCAACGGCTTTTTGTTTCCTTCTAGTAATATCACTTAATTAATAAAAATATTTTCAACATAAAACTAGTCAACCTCATTGAAATCCACATAATTAAAAGCGTCGCGGATTTTGTGGTATCCTGTGAGAGTATATCTTTGTTGTTGATCTTCCTCTGGCAATAGTGATTCTGCATTTGATATACACGCATGCAGAACAACGTCCTATCTCTGACCTTTTTGTTATTATCATATATTGATAAATTATCTATTTTCCGCAGACTTTCAGACCAGATGAAGAAGTTCTTTTTGAGCAGAATACTTTTGCTAAAATACTGAAGATTATATTTATTCTGGAGCAGGAGGGACCAATAAGCGTTGAGCTTTCAATAAATGGATGTTTTCCCATCACTGTTCCAGGTAGGTCATTTTTGGATGAATGCCAATTGAGTTGTTTTCTGATACCAAGCTTTCTCTTCTCACTGTAAACAACGCTACTGCTATTAAGAAAAAACATAAGCCTTCCTTGATTAGTACTTATTGGGGTTTTTTTTTGGCTGAACTAATTGAATATTTTTTTCTGTCATAGGAACTCCAAGTGTGGTACCACCACCAGGTGTACCAAGCTCTGGACCATCATCAGGAACACCAAGTGTCGTACCACCACCAGGTGTACCAAGCTCTGGACCATCTTCAGGAACACCAAGTGTAGTACCACCACCAGGTGTACCAAGCTCTGGACCATCATCAGGAACACCAAGTGTAGTACCACCACCAGGTGTACCAAGCTCTGGACCATCTTCAGGAACACCAAGTGTAGTACCACCACCAGGTGTACCAAGCTCTGGACCATCATCAGGAACACCAAGTGTCGTACCACCACCAGGTGTACCAAGCTCTGGACCATCATCAAGAACACCAAGTGTAGTACCACCACCAGGTGTACCAAGCTCTGTACCATCATCAGGGACACCAAGTGTAGTACCACCACCAGGTGTACCAAGCTCTGGACCATCATCCGGAACACCAAGTGTAGTACTACCACCAGGTTTACCAAGCTCTGGACCATCATCAGGAACACCAAGTGTAGTGCCACCACCAGGTGTACCAAGCTCGGGACCATCATCAGGAACACCAAGTGTAGTACCACCACCAGGTGTACCAAGTTCTAGACCATCATCCGGAACACCAAGTGTAGTACCACCACCAGGTGTACCAAGCTCTGGACCATCATCAGGAACACCAAGCGTAGTACCGCCACCAGGTGTACCAAGCTCTGGACCATCGTCAAAAACACCGAGTGAAACGCCAAGCGTTTTTTCACCACTGAGCCCTTCATACGTTAGCACAAATGTGCCAAGTACAAGTCAGTTGCCACCGTCATCTGTACCCTCAACTATGCTCCCCTCGTCAGGTTCTCCTAGTGTTTCACCGTCTGGTATACCCTCTTCTCAATCGTCTTTTACCCCATCCAGTCCCGTACGCCCCTCCTCCCGTTCATCCAGCATCATGCCTCCTAGCTCAGTTAGCTTCAGTCCATCTAGTGCAATTAGTTCCCCTACTGGTAGCATACTGCCTCCTAGCGCCACACCAAGTCGAGCACCTCCCCCGGGAACTAACACCCTGCCTAGTGTTGGTCCTCCACCTAGTGTAGCACCACCTTCAGGTAAATCCAGACTTGTCTTCTTGTTTTTATTTTTGTTTGTTTTTACTTTGTTAAAGAAACCTATATTAAAGCGATAGCTTCACAGAATATTTCAAAACAGAAATGTGTTCATTCTTGTACTTTCATCTTCATCAGCATAACAAACTCTAATTTTGTTTATAATTTTAGGAGTTACGCCTACTCAGCTACCATGTACTGAGGATGGGATGGAAAATCCAGTAATTCTACCTGACAATTCCTTTACTGTATCTAGTAACCCAGATTTAGCCCCAAATTTACGACCAGGAGGAGCCCCGTGGACATCAAGTCCAGATGATTCTGTGCCTTTCGTTAAAATCAGCCTTAACAGTGACTCCGATATAGTTGTCACGTTGCTGGAAATAATTGAGTCGTCTGCTGTAAACATTGACATGTTCACTATTCGGTTAATATCCGCCGATGGAAGCGTGAAGCCGTTTGTCACCCCAGCTAGACCAAGTGGAGTAAGTATTTAGGCTCCATATCTTTATTTAATGATAAACGATTTTACGATTACCGATTGATCTTTTGTTTCTATCGATAACGTATTCCCTCTATTGAACAGGTGTTTGGCGTTGACGAAGAAGTTGTTTTCCCAACAGACACCCTTGCCAAGGAAATTGAAATCATATTGATTCCTCGAGATTATTCAACAACGGTATCATTGGAAATGTCAATCAAAGCATGTTGGAATCAAACAGGTAAATATGAAGATGTTTTGAAGTTCCCCTAGAATAGTGAGGGCATCTCCCTCCGCCTCTCACCTAACCCGTGCATACAAATGCATTCCGGACACATATTTGTCAAAAGCATGATTTTATGTTATCAATTAGCAAGTCTCCGTTGAACAACATTTGTTTATAATTTAACTACTGACATTTTCCTTAATAGCCCCTACACCAAGTGTCGTACCACCACCAGGTGTACCAAGCTCTGGACCATCATCAGGAACACCAAGTGTTGTACCACCACCAGGTGTACCAAGCTCTGGACCATCATCAGGAACACCAAGCGTGGTACCACCACCAGGTGTACCAAGCTCTGGACCATCATCCGGAACACCAAGTGTAGTACCACCAACAGGTATTCAGCGTTTACTATTTTATTCGAATTAATCATGTAAGGCTTTTATGTCCCTGATTTGTTGTCTTACACGCCTTACACTACTATAATATGACTTCGAAATTCTGATAAAATACATTTACGCAGGAAACTGTGAAAAAAGTTAAGTCAATATAGCTTTAACCATTCCGTTTTGGTATTTTTCAGCGACTGTGACAGTTGTGGTTACAACAACCGGTTTTACAGCAACAACATGTCCACCTGGCTCATTTGTGTGTAATGACGGAGAGTGTGTCAATGCAACACTCAGATGTGACGGAGTACCTCACTGTAACGATACATCAGATGAAATCAATTGTGGTAAGGATCATTCAAGTGCTTTGGGGTCAATTGTTCACCAGTTCTTGGTCTCGCCTACACAACCTAATTAGAAAGGTTAATATGACCGATTTAGAATCCTACTTACGACCAGTAGATGGATGAGCTAAAGGGAGGCTAAATTACACAATGAGAGGTTCCGTTCCTCAAACACTAAAATAAAGACCATAGACTAAGACTATAGAAATATTGAGTGTGGCGCATTCGACTATATGAAGCCTTTTGAGAGATTATTTTTCCAGGCTTCCTTTGTTGCCCTTGGTGATGTGGGTTGGGATCATGACGAGTTGGAACATTTCACTACGATCAGGTTCAAATGACGTCATATTCGAACAGTATACACCATCAAAGTGACAAAATCGATTTTCTTGCTAACTGCTGCAGCCCCACAAATTGACCAAGTTCATTAAAGATAAAGAATATCTTGTATGCGTACCTTGCACTTGCAGTTTGTCTTTTTTATATATTGCTATAGAGTTTACTACATATATAATGTATAAATGTAACTCAAGGCTTTTTTAATTTATCTGTATCTATTTTTTTTACGCAGGTACCACAACACCATGTACGTATATTTTCTTTTGATTTTTTTATATCTAATTTTACAAAGCGAAACTGAGATTAACGGTACGACTCCCTGTGCGGCTCCTTTCCCGAGAAAACGACATGTATTAACTCAAATGGGAGTTGAAGTTCTCAAAAAAGCTCGCTCAAGAATAACTTTAAAGCCGATTATGATTTGTTTTGAAACTTACTATATCAGGCCAATGCAGAATTACCATGGTGCAAGGTCAGTTTCGTCCCTTGATTACCTGGTTTGAACAGAGTGACCTCCCCTGACTTTAAAAGTCTTTTTTTTGTCACATGTCTAATTGAATTCCTTTTAGCCAATTGTTAACATAGTAATTCGCTCCTTCTGATTGACAGTTGGCATCTATTGTTACAAATAACACAGTTTGTACCAGATATGTCAAAACAAAATAGTCCTCACTTTTGACTGTTTCTAAAGAAAGAATTTTGATTAATGTCAATAAAATAAATCACATTGGTTATTTTGTTTTTCAGCTGGATTAACTAGTACAATTGGTAAGTTGATATTGGGTTTTTATCTTCATCATCTTCTTTAATACGTAACATAAGAGTTACTTCAATATGTGTGTGACAAAAGTTTTTGTGTTTTGGAATGCTTTAATGTCTGTTCGGTTGACATATGGACATTGTTTTCACTGTAGGGTATATTGGTAGTGGGGGTGGCGAGAGAGAGGTTGATAAAGTTATAAAATACTGGATTTTCTCAAAACGGACTGTGTTATCGATATAGTGTCACTGTTTATGTTCTAGAAACTTTGATATACCATACGTCCGTTTTTTCTTTAAACAGGTTCATGCGATGAACAACTTGGTATGGAGTCCGGTGAAATCTCAGATACTCAAATTACTGTTTCAAGTAAAACAGAAGACAGTGGTTTTGGACGTCTCAATGGGTTACCATGGAAGACCAGCACAGCATTGAAACCATCTTTAACAGTTGACTTTTACAGTAGAGTGGTCCTTAATGAAATCATCACACAGGGTGGTGGTGACTTAGGGGGCTACGTTACGGCCTTCACTATTGATTATAAAAATGGATATCAAAGCTGGCAGCCCATTGAGGATGAATTTGGCGAGATCAAAGTATGTTGTTATTGTTTTTTTTTTCGAAAGTATGTCTATGAATTTGTATTTTGAAAAAATAACGAAAAAAGGAATATTAATGAGGTCACACATCTATATTTAGTTAATACCAATTAAAATATACGATCTACTATGGGCAAAAACTGACTGTTGGCCTTACCTTTAAGTCAAACACGAAACACACCATTCAACAGCTTTACTTCAGACACAAAACACAGCGCTCAACACTGTTGGCCTTACCTTTAAGTCAAACACAAAACACAGCGCTCAACATTGTTGGCCTTAGCTTTACTTCAGACACAAAACACAGCGCTCAACACTGTTGGCCTTAGCTTTACTTCAGACACAAAACACAGCGCTCAACATTGTTGGCTTTAGCTTTACTTCAGATACAAAACACAGCGCTCAACACTGTTGGCCTTAGCTTTACTTCAGACACAAAACACAACGCTCAACACTGTTGGCCTTAGCTTTACTTCAGACACAAAACACAGCGCTCAACACTGTTGGCCTTAGCTTTACTTCAGACACAAAACACAGCGCTCAACACTGTTGGCCTTAGCTTTACTTCATACACAAAAAACAGCGCTCAACACTGTTGGCCTTAGCTTTACTTCAGACACAAAAACACAACGCTCAACATTGTTGGCCTTAGCTTTACTTCAGGCACAAAACACAACGCTCAACACTGTTGGCCTTAGCTTTACTTCAGACACAAAACACAACGCTCAACACTGTTGGCCTTATCTTTACTTCAGACACAAAACACAGCGCTCAACACTGTTGGCCTTAGCTTTACTTCAGGCACAAAACACAACGCTCAACACTGTTGGCCTTAGCTTTACTTCAGGCACAAAACACAGCGCTCAACACTGTTGGCCTTAGCTTTACTTCAGACACAAAACACAGCGCTCAACACTGTTGGCCTTAGCTTTACTTCAGACACAAAACACAACGCTCAACACTGTTGGTCTTAGCTTTACTTCAGGTACAAAACACAGCACTCAACACTGTTGGTCTTAGCTGTACTTCAGACACAAAACACAACGTTCAACACTGTTGGCCTTAGCTTTACTTCAGACACAAAACACAGCGCTCAACATTGTTGGCCTTAGCTTTACTTCAGACACAAAACACAGCACTCAACACAAAAATACTGAACTAAATAATCAGCATCAGATACAAAAACTACTGTATTAATAAATAATGAAATACTTCAGAATCTACACTAGTATAGGCTACCATGAGTAAAATCACTTAAATTCAACATGAGGCAGATTATATACATTCAGTTATGTTTCACAAGTTTAACAGGTGACGTGAAAGAAATCGTAAAAATAAAATCATTTAAACCTGATCTTATGGTCAACAAATATAGCTTTTTGCTCGAAACATCAATAGTCGACGGTAAATACCATAAGATGCATAGAAAAAATATACTAGGCAAATGGAATAACCTGAAAAAATTTATTTATTTATTTTAATTTGTTATAGATATTTTCTGCAAATATGAATGCATACGATACAAGTTTAGCCAAACTAGGATTACCACTAGAGGTGTCATCCATCAGAATCAATCCAGTGGATTACAAAACAACAGAAGACAGCCATCTAGCTCTCAGACTAGATTTTGTTGGTTGTAATATCCGTAAGTAAAACTCTTATTTTCGGGTGGTTTTAGAATTGCAAATATACATATGAATTTTAACGAACATAAATAATATTTAAATGTCAAAGACGCAAATGTAGATATATGGTCATAAAAAAAATAATAGACCTCTTTTCATTTTTATTTTCATTTGGTAGCCTAGGTCTATACTGCAGTTTAAAGACAAGCTAAAATATTCAAAATGAAAAAAATACATATATATATTTTAAAAGTAATTACAACTTCTTTTAATATTTGTAGATTCAACAACTGTCACATCAAGCTCAACAAAACCATCTATAACTCCAAGTGTAGTACCACCACCAGGTTTACCAAGCTCTGGACCATCATCAGGAACACCAAGTGTGGTACCACCACCAGGTGTACCAAGCTCTGGACCATCATCAAAAACACCAAGTGTAGTGCCACCACCAGGTGTACCAAGCTCTGGACCATCATCTGGAACACCAAGTGTAGTACCACCACCAGGTGTACCAAGCTCTGGACCATCATCAGGAACACCAAGTGTAGTACCACCACCAGGTTTACCAAGCTCTGGACCATCATCAGGAACACCAAGTGTGGTACCACCACCAGGTGTACCAAGCTCTGGACCATCATCAAAAACACCAAGTGTAGTGCCACCACCAGGTGTACCAAGCTCTGGACCATCATCTGGAACACCAAGTGTAGTGCCACCACCAGGTGTACCAAGCTCTGGACCATCATCAGGAACACCAAGTGTTGTACCACCACCAGGTGTACCAAGCTCTGGACCATCATCAGGAACACCAAGTGTCGTACCACCACCAGGTGTACCAAGCTCTGGACCATCATCAGGAACACCAAGTGTAGTACCACCACCAGGTGTACCAAGCTCTGGACCATCATCAAGAACACCAAGTGTTGTACCACCACCAGGTGTACCAAGCTCTGGACCATCATCAGGAACACCAAGTGTTGTACCACCACCAGGTGTACTAAGCTCTGGACCATCATCAGGAACACCAAGTGTCGTACCACCACCAGGTGTACCAAGCTCCGGACCATCATCAGAAACACCAAGTGTAGTGCCACCACCAGGTGTACCAAGCTCTGGACCATCATCAGGAACACCAAGTGTAGTACCACCACCAGGTGTACCAAGCTCTGGACCATCATCAGGAACACCAAGTGTAGTACCACCACCAGGTGTACCAAGCTCTGGACCATCATCCGGAACACCAAGTGTAGTACCACCACCAGGTGTACCAAGCTCAGGACCATCATCAGGAACACCAAGTGTAGTACCACCACCAGGTTTACCAAGCTCTGGACCATCATCAGGAACACCAAGTGTGGTACCACCACCAGGTGTACCAAGCTCTGGACCATCATCAGGAACACCAAGTGTTGTACCACCACCAGGTGTACCAAGCTCTGGACCATCATCAGGAACACCAAGTGTTGTACCACCACCAGGTGTACCAAGCTCTGGACCATCATCAGGAACACCAAGTGTCGTACCACCACCAGGTGTACCAAGCTCTGGACCATCATCAGGAACACCAAGTGTAGTACCACCACCAGGTGTACCAAGCTCTGGACCATCATCAGGAACACCAAGTGTAGTGCCACCACCAGGTGTACCAAGCTCTGGACCATCATCAGGAACACCAAGTGTCGTACCACCCCCAGGTGTACCAAGCTCTGGACCATCATCAGGAACACCAAGTGTTGTACCACCACCAGGTGTACCAAGCTCTGGACCATCATCAGGAACACCAAGTGTTGTACCACCACCAGGTGTACCAAGCTCCGGACCATCATCAGGAACACCAAGTGTAGTGCCACCACCAGGTGTACCAAGTTCTGGACCATCATCAGGAACACCAAGTGTAGTACCACCACCAGGTGTACCAAGCTCTGGACCATCATCAGGAACACCAAGTGTAGTACCACCACCAGGTGTACCAAGCTCTGGACCATCATCCGGAACACCAAGTGTAGTACCACCACCAGGTATACCAAGCTCAGGACCATCATCAGGAACACCAAGTGTAGTACCACCACCAGGTTTACCAAGCTCTGGACCATCTTCAGGAACACCAAGTGTGGTACCACCACCAGGTGTACCAAGCTCTGGACCATCATCAGGAACACCAAGTGTTGTACCACCAACAGGTGTACCAAGCTCTGGACCATCATCAAGAACACCAAGTGTCTTACCACCACCAGGTGTACCAAGCTCTGGACCATCATCAGGAACACCAAGTGTAGTACCACCACCAGGTGTACCAAGCTCTGGACCACCATCAGGAACACCAAGTGTAGTACCACCACCAGGTGTACCAAGCTCTGGACCATCATCAGGAACACCAAGTGTAGTACCATCACCAGGTGTACCAAGCTCTGGACCATCATCAGAAACACCAAGTGTAGTACCACCACCAGGTGTACCAAGTTCTGGACCATCATCAAAAACACCAAGTGTAGTACCACCACCAGGTGTGCCAAGCTCTGAACCATCATCAGGAACCCCAAGTGTTGTACCACCACCAGGTGTACCAAGCTCTGGACCATCATCCGGAACACCAAGTGTCGTACCACCACCAGGTGTGCCAAGCTCTGGACCATCATCAGGAACACCAAGTGTAGTACCACCACCAGGTGTACCAAGCTCTGGACCATCATCAGGAACACCAAGTGTAGTACCACCACCAGGTGTACCAAGCTCTGGACCATCAACTGGAACACCAAGTGTAGTACCACCACCAGGTGTACCAAGCTCTAGACCATCATCAGGAACACCAAGTGTAGTACCACCACCAGGTGTACCAAGCTCAGGACCATCATCAGGAACACCAAGTGTTGTACCACCACCAGGTGTACCAAGCTCTGGACCATCATCAGGAACACCAAGTGTCGTACCACCGCCAGGTGTACCAAGCTCTGGACCATCATCAGGAACACCAAGTGTAGTACCACCACCAGGTGTACCAAGCTCTGGACCATCATCAGGAACACCAAGTGTTGTACCACCACCAGGTGTACCAAGCTCTGGACCATCACCAGGAACACCAAGTGTCGTACCACCGCCAGGTGTACCAAGCTCTGGACCATCATCAGGAACACCAAGTGTAGTACCACCACCAGGTGTACCAAGCTCTGGACCATCATCAGGAACACCAAGTGTTGTACCACCACCAGGTGTACCAAGCTCGGGACCATCATCAGAACAACCAAGTGTAGTACCACCACCAGGTGTACCAAGCTCTGGACCATCATCAGGAACACCAAGTGTAGTACCACCACCAGGTGTACCAAGCTCTGTACCATCATCAGGAACACCAAGTGTAGTACCACCACCAGGTGTACCAAGCTCTGGACCATCATCAGGAACACCAAGCGTTGTCCCACCACCAGGTGTACCAAGCTCTGGACCATCATCAGGAACACCAAGTGTTGTACCACCACCAGGTGTGCCAAGCTCTGGACCATCATCAGTAACACCAAGTGTAGTACCACCACCAGGTGTACCAAGCTCTGGACCATCATCAGGAACACCAAGCGTTGTCCCACCACCAGGTGTACCAAGCTCTGGACCATCATCAGGAACACCAAGTGTTGTACCACCACCAGGTGTACCAAGCTCTGGACCATCATCAGGAACACCAAGTGTTGTACCACCACCAGGTGTACCACCACCAGGTGTACCAAGCTCTGGACCATCATCCGGAACACCAAGTGTCGTACCACCACCAGGTGTGCCAAGCTCTGGACCATCATCCGGAACACCAAGTGTCGTACCACCACCAGGTGTGCCAAGCTCTGGACCATCATCAGGAACACCAAGTGTAGTACCACCACCAGGTGTACCAAGCTCTGGACCATCATCAGGAACACCAAGTGTAGTACCACCACCAGGTGTACCAAGCTCTGGACCATCAACTGAAACACCAAGTGTAGTACCACCACCAGGTGTACCAAGCTCTAGACCATCATCAGGAACACAAAGTGTTGTACCACCACCAGGTGTACCAAGCTCTGGACCATCATCAGGAACACCAAGTGTCGTACCACCGCCAGGTGTACCAAGCTCTGGACCATCATCAGGAACACCAAGTGTAGTACCACCACCAGGTGTACCAAGCTCTGGACCATCATCAGGAACACCAAGTGTTGTACCACCACCAGGTGTACCAAGCTCTGGACCATCATCAGGAACACCAAGTGTTGTACCACCACCAGGTGTACCAAGCTCTGGACCATCATCAGGAACACCAAGTGTCGTACCACCACCAGGTGTACCAAGCTCCGGACCATCATCAGGAACACCAAGTGTAGTGCCACCGCCAGGTGTACCAAGCTCTGGACCATCATCGGGAACACCAAGTGTAGTACAACCACCAGGTGTACCAAGCTCGGGACCATCATCAGAACAACCAAGTGTAGTACCACCACCAGGTGTACCAAGCTCTGGACCATCATCAGGAACACCAAGTGTAGTACCACCACCAGGTGTACCAAGCTCTGGACCATCATCTGGAACACCAAGTGTAGTACCACCACCAGGTGTACCAAGCTCTAGACCATCATCAGGAACACCAAGTGTAGTACCACCACCAGGTGTACCAAGTTCTGGACCATCATCAGGAACACCAAGTGTCGTACCACCACCAGGTGTACCAAGCTCTGGACCATCATCAGAAACACCAAGTGTAGTACCACCACCAGGTGTACCAAGCTCTGGACCATCATCAGGAACACCAAGTGTAGTACCACCACCAGGTGTACCAAGCTCTGGACCATCTTCAAGAACACCAAGTGTCGTACCACCACCAGGTGTACCAAGCTCTGGACCATCATCAAGAACACCAAGCGTCGTACCACCTCCAGGTGTACCAAGCTCTGGACCATCATCAGGAACACCAAGTGTAGTACCACCACCAGGTGTACCAAGCTCTGGACCATCATCCGGAACACCAAGTGTCGTACCACCACCAGGTGTGCCAAGCTCTGGACCATCATCAGGAACACCAAGTGTAGTACCACCACCAGGTGTACCAAGCTCTGGACCATCATCAGGAACACCAAGTGTAGTACCACCACCAGGTGTACCAAGCTCTGGACCATCATCAGGAACACCAAGCGTTGTCCCACCACCAGGTGTACCAAGCTCTGGACCATCATCAGGAACACCAAGTGTTATACCACCACCAGGTGTACCAAGCTCTGGACCATCATCAGGAACACCAAGTGTTGTACCACCACCAGGTGTACCAAGCTCTGGACCATCATCAGGAACACCAAGCGTTGTCCCACCACCAGGTGTACCAAGCTCTGGACCATCATCAGGAACACCAAGCGTTGTCCCACCACCAGGTGTACCAAGCTCTGGACCATCATCAGGAACACCAAGTGTTGTACCACCACCAGGTGTACCAAGCTCTGGACCATCATCAGGAACACCAAGTGTAGTACCACCACCAGGTGTACCAAGCTCTGGACCATCATCAGGAACACCAAGCGTTGTCCCACCACCAGGTGTACCAAGCTCTGGACCATCATCAGGAACACCAAGTGTTGTACCACCACCAGGTGTACCAAGCTCTGGACCATCATCAGGAACACCAAGTGTTGTACCACCACCAGGTGTACCAAGCTCTGGACCATCATCCGGAACACCAAGTGTCGTACCACCACCAGGTGTGCCAAGCTCTGGACCATCATCAGGAACACCAAGTGTAGTACCACCACCAGGTGTACCAAGCTCTGGACCATCATCAGGAACACCAAGTGTAGTACCACCACCAGGTGTACCAAGCTCTGGACCATCATCTGGAACACCAAGTGTAGTACCACCACCAGGTGTACCAAGCTCTAGACCATCATCAAGAACACCAAGTGTAGTACCACCACCAGGTGTACCAAGTTCTGGACCATCATCAGGAACACCAAGTGTCGTACCACCACCAGGTGTACCAAGCTCTGGACCATCATCAGAAACACCAAGTGTAGTACCACCACCAGATGTACCAAGCTCTGGACCATCATCAGGAACACCAAGCGTTGTCCCACCACCAGGTGTACCAAGCTCTGGACCATCATCAGGAACACCAAGCGTTGTCCCACCACCAGGTGTACCAAGCTCTGGACCATCATCAGGAACACCAAGTGTTGTACCACCACCAGGTGTACCAAGCTCTGGACCATCATCAGGAACACCAAGTGTAGTACCACCACCAGGTGTACCAAGCTCTGGACCATCATCAGGAACACCAAGCGTTGTCCCACCACCAGGTGTACCAAGCTCTGGACCATCATCAGGAACACCAAGTGTTGTACCACCACCAGGTGTACCAAGCTCTGGACCATCATCAGGAACACCAAGTGTTGTACCACCACCAGGTGTACCAAGCTCTGGACCATCATCCGGAACACCAAGTGTCGTACCACCACCAGGTGTGCCAAGCTCTGGACCATCATCAGGAACACCAAGTGTAGTACGACCACCAGGTGTACCAAGCTCTGGACCATCATCAGGAACACCAAGTGTAGTACCACCACCAGGTGTACCAAGCTCTGGACCATCATCTGGAACACCAAGTGTAGTACCACCACCAGGTGTACCAAGCTCTAGACCATCATCAGGAACACCAAGTGTAGTACCACCACCAGGTGTACCAAGTTCTGGACCATCATCAGGAACACCAAGTGTCGTACCACCACCAGGTGTACCAAGCTCTGGACCATCATCAGAAACACCAAGTGTAGTACCACCACCAGGTGTACCAAGCTCTGGACCATCATCAGGAACACCAAGTGTAGTACCACCACCAGGTGTACCAAGCTCTGGACCATCTTCAAGAACACCAAGTGTCGTACCACCACCAGGTGTACCAAGCTCTGGACCATCATCAAGAACACCAAGCGTCGTACCACCTCCAGGTGTACCAAGCTCTGGACCATCATCAGGAACACCAAGTGTAGTACCACCACCAGGTGTACCAAGCTCTGGACCATCATCCGGAACACCAAGTGTCGTACCACCACCAGGTGTGCCAAGCTCTGGACCATCATCAGGAACACCAAGTGTAGTACCACCACCAGGTGTACCAAGCTCTGGACCATCATCAGGAACACCAAGTGTAGTACCACCACCAGGTGTACCAAGCTCTGGACCATCATCTGGAACACCAAGTGTAGTACCACCACCAGGTGTACCAAGCTCTAGACCATCATCAGGATCACCAAGTGTAGTACCACCACCAGGTGTACCAAGCTCTGGACCATCATCCGGAACACCAAGTGTCGTACCACCACCAGGTGTGCCAAGCTCTGGACCATCATCAGGAACACCAAGTGTAGTACCACCACCAGGTGTACCAAGCTCTGGACCATCATCAGGAACACCAAGTGTAGTACCACCACCAGGTGTACCAAGCTCTGGACCATCATCAGGAACACCAAGCGTTGTCCCACCACCAGGTGTACCAAGCTCTGGACCATCATCAGGAACACCAAGTGTTGTACCACCACCAGGTGTACCAAGCTCTGGACCATCATCAGGAACACCAAGTGTTGTACCACCACCAGGTGTACCAAGCTCTGGACCATCATCAGAAACACCAAGTGTAGTACCACCACCAGGTGTACCAAGCTCTGGACCATCATCAGGAACACCAAGCGTTGTCCCACCACCAGGTGTACCAAGCTCTGGACCATCATCAGGAACACCAAGCGTTGTCCCACCACCAGGTGTACCAAGCTCTGGACCATCATCAGGAACACCAAGTGTTGTACCACCACCAGGTGTACCAAGCTCTGGACCATCATCAGGAACACCAAGTGTAAGACCACCACCAGGTGTACCAAGCTCTGGACCATCATCAGGAACACCAAGCGTTGTCCCACCACCAGGTGTACCAAGCACTGGACCATCATCAGGAACACCAAGTGTTGTACCACCACCAGGTGTACCAAGCTCTGGACCATCATCAGGAACACCAAGTGTCGTACCACCACCAGGTGTGCCAAGCTCTGGACCATCATCAGGAACACCAAGTGTAGTACCACCACCAGGTGTACCAAGCTCTGGACCATCATCAGGAACACCAACTGTAGTACCACCACCAGGTGTACCAAGTTCTGGACCATCATCAGGAACACCAAGTGTCGTACCACCACCAGGTGTACCAAGCTCTGGACCATCATCAGAAACACCAAGTGTAGTACCACCACCAGGTGTACCAAGCTCTGGACCATCATCAGGAACACCAAGTGTAGTACCACCACCAGGTGTACCAAGCTCTGGACCATCTTCAAGAACACCAAGTGTCGTACCACCACCAGGTGTACCAAGCTCTGGACCATCATCAAGAACACCAAGCGTCGTACCACCTCCAGGTGTACCAAGCTCTGGACCATCATCAGGAACACCAAGTGTAGTACCACCACCAGGTGTACCAAGCTCTGGACCATCATCCGGAACACCAAGTGTCGTACCCCCACCAGGTGTGCCAAGCTCTGGACCATCATCAGGAACACCAAGTGTAGTACCACCACCAGGTGTACCAAGCTCTGGACCATCATCAGGAACACCAAGTGTAGTACCACCACCAGGTGTACCAAGCTCTGGACCATCATCCGGAACACCAAGTGTCGTACCACCACCAGGTGTGCCAAGCTCTGGATCATCATCAGGAACACCAAGTGTAGTACCACCACCAGGTGTACCAAGCTCTGGACCATCATCAGGAACACCAAGTGTAGTACCACCACCAGGTGTACCAAGCTCTGGACCATCATCAGGAACACCAAGCGTTGTCCCACCACCAGGTGTACCAAGCTCTGGACCATCATCAGGAACACCAAGTGTTGTACCACCACCAGGTGTACCAAGCTCTGGACCATCATCAGGAACACCAAGTGTTGTACCACCACCAGGTGTACCAAGCTCTGGACCATCATCAGAAACACCAAGTGTAGTACCACCACCAGGTGTACCAAGCTCTGGACCATCATCAGGAACACCAAGCGTTGTCCCACCACCAGGTGTACCAAGCTCTGGACCATCATCAGGAACACCAAGTGTAGTACCACCACCAGGTGTACCAAGCTCTAGACCATCATCAGGATCACCAAGTGTAGTACCACCACCAGGTGTACCAAGCTCTGGACCATCATCCGGAACACCAAGTGTCGTACCACCACCAGGTGTGCCAAGCTCTGGACCATCATCAGGAACACCAAGTGTAGTACCACCACCAGGTGTACCAAGCTCTGGACCATCATCAGGAACACCAAGTGTAGTACCACCACCAGGTGTACCAAGCTCTGGACCATCATCAGGAACACCAAGCGTTGTCCCACCACCAGGTGTACCAAGCTCTGGACCATCATCAGGAACACCAAGTGTTGTACCACCACCAGGTGTACCAAGCTCTGGACCATCATCAGGAACACCAAGTGTTGTACCACCACCAGGTGTACCAAGCTCTGGACCATCATCAGAAACACCAAGTGTAGTACCACCACCAGGTGTACCAAGCTCTGGACCATCATCAGGAACACCAAGCGTTGTCCCACCACCAGGTGTACCAAGCTCTGGACCATCATCAGGAACACCAAGCGTTGTCCCACCACCAGGTGTACCAAGCTCTGGACCATCATCAGGAACACCAAGTGTTGTACCACCACCAGGTGTACCAAGCTCTGGACCATCATCAGGAACACCAAGTGTAATACCACCACCAGGTGTACCAAGCTCTGGACCATCATCAGGAACACCAAGCGTTGTCCCACCACCAGGTGTACCAAGCTCTGGACCATCATCAGGAACACCAAGTGTTGTACCACCACCAGGTGTACCAAGCTCTGGACCATCATCAGGAACACCAAGTGTCGTACCACCACCAGGTGTGCCAAGCTCTGGACCATCATCAGGAACACCAAGTGTAGTACCACCACCAGGTGTACCAAGCTCTGGACCATCATCAGGAACACCAACTGTAGTACCACCACCAGGTGTACCAAGTTCTGGACCATCATCAGGAACACCAAGTGTCGTACCACCACCAGGTGTACCAAGCTCTGGACCATCATCAGAAACACCAAGTGTAGTACCACCACCAGGTGTACCAAGCTCTGGACCATCATCAGGAACACCAAGTGTAGTACCACCACCAGGTGTACCAAGCTCTGGACCATCTTCAAGAACACCAAGTGTCGTACCACCACCAGGTGTACCAAGCTCTGGACCATCATCAAGAACACCAAGCGTCGTACCACCTCCAGGTGTACCAAGCTCTGGACCATCATCAGGAACACCAAGTGTAGTACCACCACCAGGTGTACCAAGCTCTGGACCATCATCCGGAACACCAAGTGTCGTACCCCCACCAGGTGTGCCAAGCTCTGGACCATCATCAGGAACACCAAGTGTAGTACCACCACCAGGTGTACCAAGCTCTGGACCATCATCAGGAACACCAAGTGTAGTACCACCACCAGGTGTACCAAGCTCTGGACCATCATCCGGAACACCAAGTGTCGTACCACCACCAGGTGTGCCAAGCTCTGGATCATCATCAGGAACACCAAGTGTAGTACCACCACCAGGTGTACCAAGCTCTGGACCATCATCAGGAACACCAAGTGTAGTACCACCACCAGGTGTACCAAGCTCTGGACCATCATCAGGAACACCAAGCGTTGTCCCACCACCAGGTGTACCAAGCTCTGGACCATCATCAGGAACACCAAGTGTTGTACCACCACCAGGTGTACCAAGCTCTGGACCATCATCAGGAACACCAAGTGTTGTACCACCACCAGGTGTACCAAGCTCTGGACCATCATCAGAAACACCAAGTGTAGTACCACCACCAGGTGTACCAAGCTCTGGACCATCATCAGGAACACCAAGTGTTGTACCACCACCAGGTGTACCAAGCTCTGGACCATCATCAGGAACATCAAGCGTTGTCCCACCACCAGGTGTACCAAGCTCTGGACCATCATCAGGAACACCAAGTGTTGTACCACCACCAGGTGTACCAAGCTCTGGACCATCATCAGGAACACCAAGTGTCGTACCACCACCAGGTGTGCCAAGCTCTGGACCATCATCCGGAACACCAAGTGTCGTACCACCACCAGGTGTGCCAAGCTCTGGACCATCATCAGGAACACCAAGTGTAGTACCACCACCAGGTGTACCAAGCTCTGGAGTACCACCACCAGGTGTACCAAGCTCTGGACCATCATCAGGAACACCAAGTGTTGTACCACCACCAGGTGTACCAAGCTCTGGACCATCATCAGAAACACCAAGTGTAGTACCACCACCAGGTGTACCAAGCTCTGGACCATCATCAGGAACACCAAGCGTTGTCCCACCACCAGGTGTACCAAGCTCTGGACCATCATCAGGAACACCAAGTGTTGTACCACCTCCAGGTGTACCAAGCTCTGGACCATCATCAGGAACACCAAGTGTAGTACCACCACCAGGTGTACCAAGCTCTGGACCATCATCAGGAACATCAAGCGTTGTCCCACCACCAGGTGTACCAAGCTCTGGACCATCATCAGGAACACCAAGTGTTGTACCACCACCAGGTGTACCAAGCTCTGGACCATCATCAGGAACACCAAGTGTTTTACCACCACCAGGTGTACCAAGCTCTGGACCATCATCCGAAACACCAAGTGTCCTACCACCACCAGGTGTGCCAAGCTCTGGACCATCATCAGGAACACCAAGTGTAGTACCACCACCAGCTGTACCAAGCTCTGGACCATCATCAGGAACACCAAGTGTAGTACCACCACCAGGTGTACCAAGCTCTGGACCATCATCTGGAACACCAAGTGTAGTACCACCACCAGGTGTACCAAGCTCTAGACCATCATCAGGAACACCAAGTGTAGTACCACCACCAGGTGTACCAAGTTCTGGACCATCATCAGGAACACCAAGTGTCGTACCACCACCAGGTGTACCAAGCTCTGGACCATCATCAGAAACACCAAGTGTAGTACCACCACCAGGTGTACCAAGCTCTGGACCATCATCAGGAACACCAAGTGTAGTACCACCACCAGGTGTACCAAGCTCTGGACCATCTTCAAGAACACCAAGTGTCGTACCACCACCAGGTGTACCAAGCTCTGGACCATCATCAAGAACACCAAGCGTCGTACCACCTCCAGGTGTACCAAGCTCTGGACCATCATCAGGAACACCAAGTGTAGTACCACCACCAGGTGTACCAAGCTCTGGACCATCATCCGGAACACCAAGTGTCGTACCACCACCAGGTGTGCCAAGCTCTGGACCATCATCAGGAACACCAAGTGTAGTACCACCACCAGGTGTACCAAGCTCTGGACCATCATCAGGAACACCAAGTGTAGTACCACCACCAGGTGTACCAAGCTCTGGACCATCATCAGGAACACCAAGCGTTGTCCCACCACCAGGCGTACCAAGCTCTGGACCATCATCAGGAACACCAAGTGTTGTACCACCACCAGGTGTACCAAGCTCTGGACCATCATCAGGAACACCAAGTGTAGTACCACCACCAGGTGTACCAAGCTCTGGACCATCATCAGAAACACCAAGTGTAGTACCACCACCAGGTGTACCAAGCTCTGGACCATCATCAGGAACACCAAGCGTTGTCCCACCACCAGGTGTACCAAGCTCTGGACCATCATCAGGAACACCAAGCGTTGTCCCACCACCAGGTGTACCAAGCTCTGGACCATCATCAGGAACACCAAGTGTTGTACCACCACCAGGTGTACCAAGCTCTGGACCATCATCAGGAACACCAAGTGTAGTACCACCACCAGGTGTACCAAGCTCTGGACCATCATCAGGAACACCAAGCGTTGTCCCACCACCAGGTGTACCAAGCTCTGGACCATCATCAGGAACACCAAGTGTTGTACCACCACCAGGTGTACCAAGCTCTGGACCATCATCAGGAACACCAAGTGTTGTACCACCACCAGGTGTACCAAGCTCTGGACCATCATCCGGAACACCAAGTGTCGTACCACCACCAGGTGTGCCAAGCTCTGGACCATCATCAGGAACACCAAGTGTAGTACCACCACCAGGTGTACCAAGCTCTGGACCATCATCAGGAACACCAAGTGTAGTACCACCACCAGGTGTACCAAGCTCTGGACCATCATCTGGAACACCAAGTGTAGTACCACCACCAGGTGTACCAAGCTCTAGACCATCATCAGGAACACCAAGTGTAGTACCACCACCAGGTGTACCAAGTTCTGGACCATCATCAGGAACACCAAGTGTCGTACCACCACCAGGTGTACCAAGCTCTGGACCATCATCAGAAACACCAAGTGTAGTACCACCACCAGGTGTACCAAGCTCTGGACCATCATCAGGAACACCAAGTGTAGTACCACCACCAGGTGTACCAAGCTCTGGACCATCTTCAAGAACACCAAGTGTCATACCACCACCAGGTGTACCAAGCTCTGGACCATCATCAAGAACACCAAGCGTCGTACCACCTCCAGGTGTACCAAGCTCTGGACCATCATCAGGAACACCAAGTGTAGTACCACCACCAGGTGTACCAAGCTCTGGACCATCATCCGGAACACCAAGTGTCGTACCACCACCAGGTGTGCCAAGCTCTGGACCATCATCAGGAACACCAAGTGTAGTACCACCACCAGGTGTACCAAGCTCTGGACCATCATCAGGAACACCAAGTGTAGTACCACCACCAGGTGTACCAAGCTCTGGACCATCATCAGGAACACCAAGCGTTGTCCCACCACCAGGTGTACCAAGCGCTGGACCATCATCAGGATCACCAAGTGTTGTACCACCACCAGGTGTACCAAGCTCTGGACCATCATCAGGAACACCAAGTGTTGTACCACCACCAGGTGTACCAAGCTCTGGACCATCATCAGAAACACCAAGTGTAGTACCACCACCAGGTGTACCAAGCTCTGGACCATCATCAGGAACACCAAGTGTTGTACCACCACCAGGTGTACCAAGCTCTGGACCATCATCAGGAACACCAAGTGTTGTACCACCACCAGGTGTACCAAGCTCTGGACCATCATCAGAAACACCAAGTGTAGTACCACCACCAGGTGTACCAAGCTCTGGACCATCATCAGGAACACCAAGCGTTGTCCCACCACCAGGTGTACCAAGCTCTGGACCATCATCAGGAACACCAAGCGTTGTCCCACCACCAGGTGTACCAAGCTCTGGACCATCATCAGGAACACCAAGTGTTGTACCACCACCAGGTGTACCAAGCTCTGGACTATCATCAGGAACACCAAGTGTAGTACCACCACCAGGTGTACCAAGCTCTGGACCATCATCAGGAACACCAAGCGTTGTCCCACCACCAGGTGTACCAAGCTCTGGACCATCATCAGGAACACCAAGTGTTGTACCACCACCAGGTGTACCAAGCTCTGGACCATCATCAGGAACACCAAGTGTTGTACCACCACCAGGTGTACCAAGCTCTGGACCATCATCCGGAACACCAAGTGTCGTACCACCACCAGGTGTACCAAGCTCTGGACCATCATCAGGAACACCAAGTGTAGTACCACCACCAGGTGTACCAAGCTCTGGACCATCATCTGGAACACCAAGTGTAGTACCACCACCAGGTGTACCAAGCTCTAGACCATCATCAGGAACACCAAGTGTAGTACCACCACCAGGTGTACCAAGTTCTGGACCATCATCAGGAACACCAAGTGTCGTACCACCACCAGGTGTACCAAGCTCTGGACCATCATCAGAAACACCAAGTGTAGTACCACCACCAGGTGTACCAAGCTCTGGACCATCATCAGGAACACCAAGTGTAGTACCACCACCAGGTGTACCAAGCTCTGGACCATCTTCAAGAACACCAAGTGTCGTACCACCACCAGGTGTACCAAGCTCTGGACCATCATCAAGAACACCAAGCGTCGTACCACCTCCAGGTGTACCAAGCTCTGGACCATCATCAGGAACACCAAGTGTAGTACCACCACCAGGTGTACCAAGCTCTGGACCATCATCCGGAACACCAAGTGTCGTACCACCACCAGGTGTGCCAAGCTCTGGACCATCATCAGGAACACCAAGTGTAGTACCACCACCAGGTGTACCAAGCTCTGGACCATCATCAGGAACACCAAGTGTAGTACCACCACCAGGTGTACCAAGCTCTGGACCATCATCAGGAACACCAAGCGTTGTCCCACCACCAGGTGTACCAAGCTCTGGACCATCATCAGGAACACCAAGTGTTATACCACCACCAGGTGTACCAAGCTCTGGACCATCATCAGGAACACCAAGTGTTGTACCACCACCAGGTGTACCAAGCTCTGGACCATCATCAGACACACCAAGTGTAGTACCACCACCAGGTGTACCAAGCTCTGGACCATCATCAGGAACACCAAGCGTTGTCCCACCACCAGGTGTACCAAGCTCTGGACCATCATCAGGAACACCAAGCGTTGTCCCACCACCAGGTGTACCAAGCTCTGGACCATCATCAGGAACACCAAGTGTTGTACCACCACCAGGTGTACCAAGCTCTGGACCATCATCAGGAACACCAAGTGTAGTACCACCACCAGGTGTACCAAGCTCTGGACCATCATCAGGAACACCAAGCGTTGTCCCACCACCAGGTGTACCAAGCTCTGGACCATCATCAGGAACACCAAGTGTTGTACCACCACCAGGTGTACCAAGCTCTGGACCATCATCAGGAACACCAAGTGTTGTACCACCACCAGGTGTACCAAGCTCTGGACCATCATCCGGAACACCAAGTGTCGTACCACCACCAGGTGTACCAAGCTCTGGACCATCATCAGAAACACCAAGTGTAGTACCACCACCAGGTGTACCAAGCTCTGGACCATCATCAGGAACACCAAGTGTAGTACCACCACCAGGTGTACCAAGCTCTGGACCATCTTCAAGAACACCAAGTGTCGTACCACCACCAGGTGTACCAAGCTCTGGACCATCATCAAGAACACCAAGCGTCGTACCACCTCCAGGTGTACCAAGCTCTGGACCATCATCAGGAACACCAAGTGTAGTACCACCACCAGGTGTACCAAGCTCTGGACCATCATCCGGAACACCAAGTGTCGTACCACCACCAGGTGTGCCAAGCTCTGGACCATCATCAGGAACACCAAGTGTAGTACCACCACCAGGTGTACCAAGCTCTGGACCATCATCAGGAACACCAAGTGTAGTACCACCACCAGGTGTACCAAGCTCTGGACCATCATCAGGAACACCAAGCGTTGTCCCACCACCAGGTGTACCAAGCTCTGGACCATCATCAGGAACACCAAGTGTTGTACCACCACCAGGTGTACCAAGCTCTGGACCATCATCAGGAACACCAAGTGTTGTACCACCACCAGGTGTACCAAGCTCTGGACCATCATCAGAAACACCAAGTGTAGTACCACCACCAGGTGTACCAAGCTCTGGACCATCATCAGGAACACCAAGCGTTGTCCCACCACCAGGTGTACCAAGCTCTGGACCATCATCAGGAACACCAAGCGTTGTCCCACCACCAGGTGTACCAAGCTCTGGACCATCATCAGGAACACCAAGTGTTGTACCACCACCAGGTGTACCAAGCTCTGGACCATCATCAGGAACACCAAGTGTAGTACCACCACCAGGTGTACCAAGCTCTGGACCATCATCAGGAACACCAAGCGTTGTCCCACCACCAGGTGTACCAAGCTCTGGACCATCATCAGGAACACCAAGTGTTGTACCACCACCAGGTGTACCAAGCTCTGGACCATCATCAGGAACACCAAGTGTAGTACCACCACCAGGTGTACCAAGCTCTGGACCATCATCCGGAACACTAAGTGTCGTACCACCACCAGGTGTGCCAAGCTCAGGACCATCATCAGGAACACCAAGTGTCGTACCACCACCAGGTGTACCAAGCTCTGGACCATCATCAGGAACACCAAGTGTCGTACCACCACCAGGTGTACCAAGCTCTGGACCATCATCAGGAACACCAAGTGTCGTACCACCACCAGGTGTACCAAGCTCTGGACCATCTTCAAGAACACCAAGTGTGGTACCACCACCAGGTGTACCAAGCTCTGGACCATCTTCAAGAACACCAAGTGTGGTACCACCACCAGGTGTACCAAGCTCTGGACCATCATCAGGAACACCAAGTGTGGTACCACCACCAGGTGTACCAAGCTCTGGACCATCATCAGGAACACCAAGTGTAGTACCACCACCAGGTGTACCCAGCTCTAGACCATCATCAGGAACACCAAGTGTAGTACCACCACCAGGTGTACCAAGCTCTGGACCATCATCAGGAACACCAAGTGTAGTACCACCACCAGGTGTGCCAAGCTCTGGACCATCAACAGGAACACCAAGTGTAGTACCACCACCAGGTGTGCCAAGCTCTGGACCATCATCAGGAACACCAAGTGTAGTACCACCACCAGGTGTACCCAGCTCTGGACCATCATCAGGAACACCAAGTGTAGTACCACCACCAGGTGTACCAAGCTCTGGACCATCATCAGGAACACCAAGTGTAGTACCACCACCAGGTGTACCAAGCTCTGGACCATCATCAGGAACACCAAGTGTAGTACCACCACCAGGTGTACCAAGCTCTGGACCATCATCAGGAACACCAAGTGTCGTACCACCACCAGGTGTACCAAGCTCTGGACCATCATCAGGAACACCAAGTGTCGTACCACCACCAGGTGTGCCAAGCTCTGGGCCATCATCAGGAACACCAAGTGTAGTACCACCACCAGGTGTACCAAGCTCTGGACCATCATCAAGAACACCAAGTGTAGTACCACCACCAGGTGTACCAAGCTCTGGACCATCATCAGAAACACCAAGTGTAGTACCACCACCAGGTGTACCAAGCTCTGGACCATCATCAGGAACACCAAGTGTCGTACCACCACCAGGTGTACCAAGCTCTGGACCATCATCAGGAACACCAAGTGTAGTACCACCACCAGGTGTACCAAGCTCGGGACCATCATCCAGAACACCAAGTGTTGTACCACCACCAGGTGTACCAAGCTCTGGACCATCATCCGGAACCCCAAGTGTAGTGCCACCACCAGGTGTACCAAGCTCTGGACCATCATCAGGAACACCAAGTGTCGTACCACCACCAGGTGTACCAAGCTCTGGACCATCATCAGGAACACCAAGTGTCGTACCACCACCAGGTGTACCAAGCTCTGGACCATCATCCGGAACACCAAGTGTCGTACCACCACCAGGTGTACCAAGTTCTGAACATTCAACGACCCCTATTTACACTGCATCCACAAACCCTGTTAAGAATTGTGAAGAAGAGGTCCTTGATCGCCTTGATTTGATTCCAAACTCTGCCATTGTCTCATCAGATAATTCTACGAATGTTGGAAACCTGAGACCATCCAGCGAAGAACCTTTTGAAAGCAAAGTTGATCAATTAGCTGTAACAGTTTTATTGTCAAATGAAGAATTAGTTGAAATATTACGTATTCATTTAGCAAACGGTAAATCTTCAAACATTAAAGGATTTAAACTGGCAATCCAGCCTTCTAAGAATGGAAATTTTGTCAACTTCCAAAATGGAAAGGTAAGGCATATTCAAGAAGTCGGAAACACTGACAGACTTAAATTTAGGTATCGACTTTTACATTCAATTTCGTTTTATAAAGAAAAGAATGGATCAATAATGCAAAAACCCGAATAAAAAGGTGTTGACAGTTGTCTCGAGCTGTGACATTTTTTTTATTTCAGCTACCAAATTTAATAAGATTGATATTAAATTAAAAATATGCCAATTTTGGAAACAGTTTTTGTGAAATAGCTACATATTAGGATATCTATGTTTGAATACTATATTGTTGATTTGTTTCAGATATTCCCAGGTTCTGAGCCTCTTGATCTGAACACAGGAGTATTAACACATTCTGTCAAACTGCAAATTGTTGAAAAAGTTAAAAATGATCAGCCCGTACAATTCAGGCTCCATATCACAGCTTGCTATAATCAGTCAGCAGGTAATTACTTTATACATGAACAATCTTATTAAATCCGTTCTTCAAACATTTTTCAGTTTGAAAAGAAAAAAAAATAATTGAGTTATTTTTTTAATGACCTGGTATCTTTTTATTCAAGGTGCTGTTCTTCTAATTCTTCAAACATGATTCTCTAACATTCCTTGTTATTGATTGATGTTTTACGCCGCACTCAAGATTATTTCACTTATACATGTATGACCGCGTTACCAGGTTTAGTGGGGAAGGAAACCGGGTTCATTGGCCGGAGGAAACCTCCGACCTTCGGCGAGTACCCGGCACTTCTTCCACGCACAACGACCGAGTGAAAAATTCACTAACATTTTTGTATTCCTTGTTATTGATCTATCAACGGAAAGTTTGCAATTTGCACTGTTGATAAAATGTACAACCTGAATGATTTTGTCAATCTTATTGGTATTTTGACTGTAAGTCAAGCAGTTAATCTGCTATAGGTATAGTGATGCTAGCTTCATTTTCTTCCTCAGTAACTGTATCTCCATCGACGGTCTCTACGCCTAGTGGTAAGTAATCTAACACCAGCCATCCACAATCTACATATATGAACTATCTTACTGACAGTAATATTATTTTCCATATTGGTTGTTTCCAATGGTCATTTTTCAACACATAAGTTGACACACGTGTCCTTCACTACTTCTTGTAATTCAGGATTTACAAGTACTTACAGAACTTGTCACGTGTTCATTTTTCACCAACTCCTAAAAATTTTACCACGAAAGCACATTTGAATTTTGGTTTTTGGCTTTATCAGTTTAAAATTCAAAATGTTAACTAACTTTAGAAATAAATTGATGCGTACATCAGCATGATGCTTAAATGATATCATTAAAACATGAGCGCTCATAATTAATCTTAACATTTATCCATTTTGCAATATTTAGGCATTTTGTCAAAACCGATCTCATCCTTCAATGCTAAGAAATAACAGTTGGCTCAAATAGAAAATTGACATGCTGTTTTTATTCAAATTTAAAAACAATTAAAGTCTACTTGCTAATATCTTTCAGACTTCTGTGTTGATCCGATGGGCATGGAAAATGGTGCAATCAAAGATGAGCAAATATACCTCTCATCTAAAAGTGCGGCCAGTGGTTTTGGACGACTGGGAGGGAAAGCATGGATTCCCCAGAGGAACTCTGACGGAGATTATGACGGAGAAGGTCCTCTCGATCGTCCGTACATGGAAATCTCTTTTAACCAACTAGTAATACTAACTGGTTTCGAAATCCAAGGCAGCGCGTTCCAAGGTGGCTTTGTCAAGTCATTTTATGTTGAGTATAGACAAGAGAACCAGTGGTCTTACATTTCAGTCAGTGGGGCGACAAAGGTAAGTTTATCTATTTGTGTCAAACTATGTATATTTATATAGCCCCGAAAAAACCCGTCACAAATTATTTGCTTATATTGCAACGTTGGAGCCCATAAACATTTTGGTAAAACAAAGTCAGTGATTTCCATGTAAATGGTAAGTTTTTAAGTCTAACATGAGTTAAAAATTAGGCTCAAATTGAGCTGAACTTACATGTAGCTAGATGGCTTCTGAATAGTCATGTTTATATGAGAAGGAATCAAAGTCCCTGAAAAGAAAAAAGAATTAAGTCTGCTTATCTGCAATATTTAAATTGTCTTTATGTGTTAAATTGTATAATACTTTCGGCAGAAAAAAACGGCTCGGAACTTCAGTGATTTTCAAATAGAAGTTCAAACAAAGTTCTGCTCTATTTCGCTTCTATCAGACAAAATCAAAAGCATGTATCTAACAGAAAATGTTATAATCTTCAGCTATTTCCGGGCAACACAAATAATGAGGATCCTAAGAGAGTAGTCCTAGAGGAGTATTTGGAATCAATCAGTGCTATTCGATTCTTCCCTAACACCTACGATGAAGTAAATGGCATCGCTTTTAAAGTAGAACTTCTGGGCTGTGGTCAAGGTAAGATATTAATCCGATCATTACAAGAGTCGGGCGTTTGAGAAACCAGTTTCCTCCTTCATTAAACATCTATGGGTGGCAGGTTCAAATCTCATTTAGTCCAACGAAAATAGAAAAAATATTCTGAGTTGATTTTTCACCTGATTGCTCGATGTGAAGTTACCAAATACCCATCAAAGGTTGCGGTTTTATTCTGGGCTCGGTTTCCTCCCGCACCTGGCAACATCGCCATATAGATAAAAAAAACCTTCAGTGTGGCGTTAAGTTAGAGCTCGTAAAAACATGAATCAATCGTTTACCAAAACCATATTTAGTTGCATTAAACATTAACAATCCACAAAAATAGCATTAAGAAATAGACACATTATTGCAAACTAGTTTGTGTGTCTTCGAAACTTGAACATTAATATGGACAAGTGTACCCAAACACAGATTTGCATAAAATTATACACAGCTAAATTACAGGTTGTTGTCATTCTCCGTTGAACTTCGTGAAAGGCTGCAAGTCGTCTTTCAAGGCTAAATGTACATGTAAAACGTTATTTCGGCTATTGTTTTCTGCCTAACAGTCAGTAAAAAACAGCCTAAAACGCACCACACGCGCAGTCACAATGGGTCTATATCGAACACCTAACCACAACAAGCGTACGAAGGAATTCCCAAATAAAACTGTCTATCTAGCGGTCAGTTGGAGTTGAAAAGTTATCAAGTGCTATCTGGAAACCTCATCTTTATATAAATAGCAGTCGAATAGCACACATGTTAACATTCTGCGTGTCGATGGCTCCTGGTATGTCCTTTTAAGAAACATCAACTAAATCACGTGGTAATAATGACACCATTAGTCGCAAAAATACAAACACATATACACAACTCACCTATACGAAGTGCACTAAAATAGATTGGCAATAATGTTTTAAAAAGTTTTTAATGTTTAAAGAATGTTACTTATCCATTTTAGAAACAACTACACAAACTCCAAGTACAGCTAAAACACCAAGTGTGGTACCACCAACAGGTGTACCAAGCTCTGGACCATCATCAGGAACACCAAGTGTTGTACCACCACCAGGTGTACCAAGCTCTGGACCATCATCAGGAACACCAAGTGTATTACCACCACCAGGTGTACCAAGCTCTGGACCATCATCAGGAACACCAAGTGTAGTACCACCACCAGGTGTACCAAGCTCTGGACCATCATCAGGAACACCAAGTGTCGTACCACCACCAGGTGTACCAAGCTCTGGACCATCATCAGGAACACCAAGTGTAGTACCACCACCAGGTGTACCAAGCTCTGGACCATCATCCGGAACACCAAGTGTCGTACCACCACCAGGTGTACCAAGCTTTGGACCATCATCAGGAACACCAAGTGTCGTACCACCACCAGGTGTACCAAGCTCTAGACCATCATCAGGAACACCAAGTGTAGTACCACCACCAGGTGTACCAAGCTCTGGACCATCATCAGGAACACCAAGTGTAGTACCACCACCAGGTGTACCAAGCTCTGGACCATCATCCGGAACACCAAGTGTCATACCACCACCAGGTGTACCAAGCTCTGGACCATCATCAGTAACACCAAGTGTAGTACCACCACCAGGTGTACCAAGCTCTGGACCATCATCAGGAACACCAAGTGTAGTACCACCACCAGGTGTACCAAGCTCTGGACCATCATCAGGAACACCAAGTGTCGTATTACCACCAGGTGTACCAAGCTCTGGACCATCATCAGGAACACCAAGTGTAGTACCACCACCAGGTGTACCAAGCTCTGGACCATCATCAGGAACACCAAGTGTTGCACCACCACCAGGTGTACCAAGCTCTGGACCATCATCCGGAACACCAAGTGTAGTACCACCACCAGGTGTACCAAGCTCTGGACCATCATCCGGAACACCAAGTGTAGTACCACCACCAGGTGTACCAAGCTCTGGACCATCATCCAGAACACCAAGTGTAGTACCACCACCAGGTGTACCAAGCTCTGGACCATCATCAGGAACACCAAGTGTTGTACCACCACCAGGTGTACCAAGCTCTGGACCATCATCAGGAACACCAAGTGTAGTACCACCACCAGGTGTACCAAGCTCTGGACCATCATCAGGAACACCAAGTGTAGTACCACCACCAGGTGTACCAAGCTCTGGACCATCATCAAGAACACCAAGTATCGTACCACCACCAGGTGTACCAAGCTCTGGACCATCATCAGGAACACCAAGTGTCGTACCACCACCAGGTGTACCAAGCTCTGGTCCATCATCAAGAACACCAAGTGTCGTACCACCACCAGGTGTACCAAGCTCTGGACCATCACCAGGAACACCAAGCGTAGTACCACCACCAGGTGTACCAAGCTCTGGACCATCATCAGGAACACCAAGTATTGTACCACCACCAGGTGTACCAAGCTCTGGACCATCATCCGGAACACCAACTGTCGTACCACCACCAGGTGTACCAAGCTCTGGACCATCATCAGGAACACCAAGTGTAGTACCACCACCAGGTGTACCAAGCTCTAGACCATCATCAGGAACACCAAGTGTTGTACCACCACCAGGTTTACCAAGCTCTGGACCATCATCAGGAACACCAAGTGTAGTACCACCACCAGGTGTACCAAGCTCTGGACCATCATCCGGAACACCAAGTGTAGTACCACCACCAGGTGTACCAAGCTCTGGACCATCATCCAGAACACCAAGTGTAGTACCACCACCAGGTGTACCAAGCTCTGGACCATCATCAGGAACACCAAGTGTTGTACCACCACCAGGTGTACCAAGCTCTGGACCATCATCAGGAACACCAAGTGTAGTACCACCACCAGGTGTACCAAGCTCTGGACCATCATCAGGAACACCAAGTGTAGTACCACCATCAGGTGTACCAAGCTCTGGACCATCATCAAGAACACCAAGTATCGTACCACCACCAGGTGTACCAAGCTCTGGACCATCATCAGGAACACCAAGTGTAGTACCACCACCAGGTGTACCAAGCTCTGGACCATCATCAAGAACACCAAGTATCGTACCACCACCAGGTGTACCAAGCTCTGGTCCATCATCAAGAACACCAAGTGTCGTACCACCACCAGGTGTACCAAGCTCTGGACCATCACCAGGAACACCAAGCGTAGTACCACCACCAGGTGTACCAAGCTCTGGACCATCATCAGGAACACCAAGTATTGTACCACCACCAGGTGTACAAAGCTCTGGACCATCATCCAGAACACCAAGTGTAGTACCACCACCAGGTGTACCAAGCTCTGGACCATCATCAGGAACACCAAGTGTAGTACCACCACCAGTTGTACCAAGCTCTGGACCATCATCAGGAACACCAAGTGTAGTACCACCACCAGGTGTACCAAGCTCTGGACCATCATCCGGAACACCAAGTGTCGTACCACCACCAGGTGTACCAAGCTCTGGACCATCATCAGGAACACCAAGTGTAGTACCACCACCAGGTGTACCAAGCTCTAGACCATCATCAGGAACACCAAGTGTAGTACCACCACCAGGTTTACCAAGCTCTGGACCATCATCAGGAACACCAAGTGTAGTACCACCACCAGGTGTACCAAGCTCTGGACCATCATCCGGAACACCAAGTGTCATACCACCACCAGGTGTTCCAAGCTCTGGACCATCATCAGTAACACCAAGTGTAGTACCACCACCAGGTGTACCAAGCTCTGGACCATCATCAGGAACACCAAGTGTAGTACCACCACCAGGTGTACCAAGCTCTGGACCATCATCAGGAACACCAAGTGTCGTATTACCACCAGGTGTACCAAGCTCTGGACCATCATCAGGAACACCAAGTGTAGTACCACCACCAGGTGTACCAAGCTCTGGACCATCATCAGGAACACCAAGTGTTGCACCACCACCAGGTGTACCAAGCTCTGGACCATCATCCGGAACACCAAGTGTAGTACCACCACCAGGTGTACCAAGCTCTGGACCATCATCCGGAACACCAAGTGTAGTACCACCACCAGGTGTACCAAGCTCTGGACCATCATCCAGAACACCAAGTGTAGTACCACCACCAGGTGTACCAAGCTCTGGACCATCATCAGGAACACCAAGTGTTGTACCACCACCAGGTGTACCAAGCTCTGGACCATCATCAGAAACACCAAGTGTAGTACCACCACCAGGTGTACCAAGCTCTGGACCATCATCAGGAACACCAAGTGTAGTACCACCACCAGGTGTACCAAGCTCTGGACCATCATCAAGAACACCAAGTATCGTACCACCACCAGGTGTACCAAGCTCTGGACCATCATCAGGAACACCAAGTGTAGTACCACCACCAGGTGTACCAAGCTCTGGACCATCATCAGGAACACCAAGTGTCGTACCACCACCAGGTGTACCAAGCTCTGGACCATCATCAGGAACACCAAGTGTAGTACCACCACCAGGTGTATCAAGCTCTGGACCATCATCAGGAACACCAAGTGTAGTACCACCACCAGGTGTACCAAGCTCTGGACCATCATCCGGAACACCAAGTGTCGTACCACCACCAGGTGTACCAAGCTCTGGACCATCATCAGGAACACCAAGTGTAGTACCACCACCAGGTGTACCAAGCTCTAGACCATCATCAGGAACACCAAGTGTAGTACCACCACCAGGTGTACCAAGCTCTGGACCATCATCAGGAACACCAAGTGTAGTACCACCACCAGGTGTACCAAGCTCTGGACCATCATCAGGAACACCAAGTATCGTTCCACCACCAGGTGTACCAAGCTCTGGACCATCATCAGGAACACTAAGTGTAGTACCACCACCAGGTGTACCAAGCTCTGGACCATCATCCGGAACACCAAGTGTCGTACCACCACCAGGTGTACCAAGCTCTGGACCATCATCAGGAACACCAAGTGTAGTACCACCACCAGGTGTACCAAGCTCTGGACCATCATCAGGAACACCAAGTGTAGTACCACCACCAGGTGTACCAAGCTCTGGACCATCATCAGGAACACCAAGTGTAGTACCACCACCAGGTGTACCAAGCTCTGGACCATCATCAGGAACACCAAGTGTCGTACCACCACCAGGTGTACCAGGCTCTGGGCCATCATCAGGAACACCAAGTGTAGTACCACCACCAGGTGTACCAAGCTCTGGACCATCATCCGGAACACCTAGTGTCGTACCACCACCAGGTGTACCAAGCTCTGGACCATCATCAGGAACACCAAGTGTAGTACCACCACCAGGTGTACCAAGCTCTGGACCATCATCAGGAACACCAAGCGTAGTACCACCACCAGGTGTACCAAGCTCTGGACCATCATCAGGAACACCAAGTGTAGTACCACCACCAGGTGTACCAAGCTCTGGACCATCATCAGGAACACCAAGTGTCGTACCACCACCAGGTGTACCAAGCTCTGGACCATCATCAGGAACACCAAGTGTCGTACCACCACCAGGTGTACCAAGCTCTGGACCATCATCAGGAACACCAAGTGTCGTACTACCACCAGGTGTACCAAGCTCTGAACCATCATCAGGAACACCAAGTGTAGTACCACCACCAGGTGTACCAAGCTCTGGACCATCATCCGAAACACCAAGTCTCGTACCACCACCAGGTGTACCAAGCTCTGGACCATCATCAGGAACACCAAGTGTCGTACCACCACCAGGTGTACCAAGCTCTGGACCATCATCAGGAACACCAAGTGTAGTACCACCACCAGGTGTACCAAGCTCTGGACCATCATCCGGAACACCAAGTGTCGTACCACCACCAGGTGTACCAAGCTCTGGACCATCATCAGGAACACCAAGTGTAGTACCACCACCAGGTGTACCAAGCTCTGGACCATCATCAGGAACACCAAGTGTAGTACCACCACCAGGTGTACCAAGCTCTGGACCATCATCAGGAACACCAAGTGTTGTACCACCACCAGGTGTACCAAGCTCTGGACCATCATCAGGAACACCAAGTGTTGTACCACCACCAGGTGTACCAAGCTCTATACCATCATCAGGAACACCAAGTGTAGTACCACCACCAGGTGTACCAAGCTCTGGACCATCATCAAGAACACCAAGTCTCGTACCACCACCAGGTGTACCAAGCTCTGGACCATCAGGAACACCTAGTGTAGTACCACCACCAGGTGTACCAAGCTCTGGACCATCATCAGGAACACCAAGTGTCGTACCACCACCAGGTGTACCAAGCTCTGGACCATCATCAGGAACACCAAGTGTAGTACCACCACCAGGTGTACCAAGCTCTGGACCATCATCAGGAACACCAAGTGTAGTACCACCACCAGGTGTACCAAGCTCTGGACCATCATCAGGAACACCAAGTGTCGTACTACCACCAGGTGTACCAAGCTCTGAACCATCATCAGGAACACCAAGTGTAGTACCACCACCAGGTGTACCAAGCTCTGGACCATCATCCGGAACACCAAGTGTCGTACCACCACCAGGTGTACCAAGCTCTGGACCATCATCCGGAACACCAAGTGTTGTACCACCACCAGGTGTACCAAGCTCTGGACCATCATCAGGAACACCAAGTGTAGTACCACCACCAGGTGTACCAAGCTCTGGACCATCATCAGGAACACCAAGTGTAGTACCACCACCAGGTGTACCAAGCTCTGGACCATCATCAGGAACACCAAGTGTAGTACCACCACCAGGTGTACCAAGCTCTGGACCATCATCCGGAACACCAAGTGTCGTACCACCACCAGGTGTACCAAGCTCTGGACCATCATCAGGAACACCAAGTGTAGTACCACCACCAGGTGTACCAAGCTCTGGACCATCATCAGGAACACCAAGTGTAGTACCACCACCAGGTGTACCAAGCTCTGGACCATCATCAGGAACACCAAGTGTAGTGACACCACCAGGTGTACCAAGCTCTGGACCATCATCAGGAACACCAAGTGTAGTACCACCACCAGGTGTACCAAGCTCTGGACCATCATCAGGAACACCAAGTGTAGTGCCACCACCAGCTGTACCAAGCTCTGGATCATCATCAGGAACACCAAGTGTAGTACCACCACCAGGTGTACCAAGCTCTGGACCATCATCAGGAACACCAAGTGTTGTACCACCACCAGGTGTACCAAGCTCTGGACCATCATCAGGAACACCAAGTGTAGTACCACCACCAGGTGTACCAAGCTCTGGACCATCATCAAGAACACCAAGTATCGTACCACCACCAGGTGTACCAAGCTCTGGACCATCAGGAACACCTAGTGTAGTACCACCACCAGGTGTACCAAGCTCTGGACCATCATCAGGAACACCAAGTGTAGTACCACCACCAGGTGTACCAAGCTCTGGACCATCATCAGGAACACCAAGTGTCGTACCACCACCAGGTGTACCAAGCTCTGGACCATCATCAGGAACACCAAGTGTAGTACCACCACCAGGTGTACCAAGCTCTGGACTATCATCAGGAACACCAAGTGTAGTACCACCACCAGGTGTACCAAGCTCTGGACCATCATCAGGAACACCAAGTGTAGTACCACCACCAGGTGTACCAAGCTCTGGACCATCATCAGGAACACCAAGTGTTGTACCACCACCAGGTGTACCAAGTTCTGGACCATCATCAGGAACACCAAGTGTTGTACCACCACCAGGTGTACCAAGCTCTGGACCATCATCAGGAACACCAAGTGTTGTACCACCACCAGGTGTACCAAGCTCTGGACCATCATCAGGAACACCAAGTGTAGTACCACCACCAGGTGTACCAAGCTCTGGACCATCATCAAGAACACCAAGTATCGTACCACCACCAGGTGTACCAAGCTCTGGACCATCAGGAACACCTAGTGTAGTACCACCACCAGGTGTACCAAGCTCTGGACCATCATCAGGAACACCAACTGTAGTACCACCACCAGGTGTACCAAGCTCTGGACCATCATCAGGAACACCAAGTGTCGTACCACCACCAGGTGTACCAAGCTCTGGACCATCATCAGGAACACCAAGTGTAGTACCACCACCAGGTGTACCAAGCTCTGGACCATCATCAGGAACACCAAGTGTAGTACCACCACCAGGTGTACCAAGCTCTGGACCATCATCAGGAACACCAAGTGTAGTACCACCACCAGGTGTACCAAGCTCTGGACCATCATCCGGAACACCAAGTGTCGTACCACCACCAGGTGTACCAAGCTCTGGACCATCATCAGGAACACCAAGTGTAGTACCACCACCAGGTGTACCAAGCTCTGTGCCATCATCAGGAACACCAAGTGTAGTACCACCACCAGGTGTACCAAGCTCTGGACCATCATCAGGAACACCAAGTGTAGTACCACCACCAGGTGTACCAAGCTCTGGACCATCATCCGGAACACCAAGTGTCGTACCACCACCAGGTGTACCAAGCTCTGGACCATCATCAGGAACACCAAGTGTAGTACCACCACCAGGTGTACCAAGCTCTGGACCATCATCAGGAACACCAAGTGTAGTACCACCACCAGGTGTACCAAGCTCTGGACCATCATCAGGAACACCAAGTGTCGTACCACCACCAGGTGCACCAAGCTCTGGACCATCATCAGGAACACCAAGTGTAGTACCACCACCAGGTGTACCAAGCTCTGGACCATCATCAGGAACACCAAGTGTCGTATTACCACCAGGTGTACCAAGCTCTGGACCATCATCAGGAACACCAAGTGTAGTACCACCACCAGGTGTACCAAGCTCTGGACCATCATCAAGAACACCAAGTGTTGCACCACCACCAGGTGTACCAAGCTCTGGACCATCATCCGGAACACCAAGTGTAGTGCCACCACCAGGTGTACCAAGCTCTGAACCATCATCCGGAACACCAAGTGTAGTACCACCACCAGGTGTACCAAGCTCTGGACCATCATCCAGAACACCAAGTGTAGTACCACCACCAGGTGTACCAAGCTCTGGACCATCATCAGGAACACCAAGTGTAGTACCACCACCAGGTGTACCAAGCTCTGGACCATCATCAGGAACACCAAGTGTAGTACCACCATCAGGTGTACCAAGCTCTGGACCATCATCAGGAACACCAAGTGTCGTATTACCACCAGGTGTACCAAGCTCTGGACCATCATCAGGAACACCAAGTGTAGTACCACCACCAGGTGTACCAAGCTCTGGACCATCATCAAGAACACCAAGTGTTGCACCACCACCAGGTGTACCAAGCTCTGGACCATCATCCGGAACACCAAGTGTAGTGCCACCACCAGGTGTACCAAGCTCTGAACCATCATCCGGAACACCAAGTGTAGTACCACCACCAGGTGTACCAAGCTCTGGACCATCATCCAGAACACCAAGTGTAGTACCACCACCAGGTGTACCAAGCTCTGGACCATCATCAGGAACACCAAGTGTAGTGCCACCACCAGGTGTACCAAGCTCTGGACCATCATCAGGAACACCAAGTGTAGTACCACCACCAGGTGTACCAAGCTCTGGACCATCATCAGGAACACCAAGTGTAGTACCACCACCAGGTGTACCAAGCTCTGGACCATCATCAGGAACACCAAGTGTAGTGACACCACCAGGTGTACCAAGCTCTGGACCATCATCAGGAACACCAAGTGTAGTACCACCAACAGGTGTACCAAGCTCTGGACCATCATCAGGAACACCAAGTGTAGTGCCACCACCAGCTGTACCAAGCTCTGGACCATCATCAGTAACACCAAGTGTAGTACCACCACCAGGTGTACCAAGCTCTGGACCATCATCAGGAACACCAAGTGTTGTACCACCACCAGGTGTACCAAGCTCTGGACCATCATCAGGAACACCAAGTGTAGTACCACCACCAGGTGTACCAAGCTCTGGACCATCATCAAGAACACCAAGTATCGTACCACCACCAGGTGTACCAAGCTCTGGACCATCAGGAACACCTAGTGTAGTACCACCACCAGGTGTACCAAGCTCTGGACCATCATCAGGAACACCAAGTGTAGTACCACCACCAGGTGTACCAAGCTCTGGACCATCATCAGGAACACCAAGTGTCGTACCACCACCAGGTGTACCAAGCTCTGGACCATCATCAGGAACACCAAGTGTAGTACCACCACCAGGTGTACCAAGCTCTGGACCATCATCAGGAACACCAAGTGTAGTACCACCACCAGGTGTACCAAGCTCTGGACCATCATCAGGAACACCAAGTGTAGTACCACCACCAGGTGTACCAAGCTCTGGACCATCATCAGGAACACCAAGTGTTGTACCACCACCAGGTGTACCAAGTTCTGGACCATCATCAGGAACACCAAGTGTTGTACCACCACCAGGTGTACCAAGCTCTGGACCATCATCACCAACACCAAGTGTAGTACCACCACCAGGTGTACCAAGCTCTGGACCATCATCAGGAACACCAAGTGTAGTACCACCACCAGGTGTACCAAGCTCTGGACCATCATCAAGAACACCAAGTATCGTACCACCACCAGGTGTACCAAGCTCAGGACCATCAGGAACACCTAGTGTAGTACCACCACCAGGTGTACCAAGCTCTGGACCATCATCAGGAACACCAACTGTAGTACCACCACCAGGTGTACCAAACTCTGGACCATCATCAGGAACACCAAGTGTCGTACCACCACCAGGTGTACCAAGCTCTGGACCATCATCAGGAACACCAAGTGTAGTACCACCACCAGGTGTACCAAGCTCTGGACCATCATCAGGAACACCAAGTGTTGTACCACCACCAGGTGTACCAAGCTCTGGACCATCATCAGGAACACCAAGTGTTGTACCACCACCAGGTGTACCAAGCTCTGGACCATCATCAGGAACACCAAGTGTAGTACCACCACCAGGTGTACCAAGCTCTGGTCCATCATCAAGAACACCAAGTGTCGTACCACCACCAGGTGTACCAAGCTCTGGACCATCATCAGGAACACCAAGTGTATTACCACCACCAGGTGTACCAAGCTCTGGACCATCATCAGGAACACCAAGTGTATTACCACCACCAGGTGTACCAAGCTCTGGACCATCATCCGGAACACCAAGTGTCGTACCACCACCAGGTGTACCAAGCTCTGGACCATCATCAGGAACACCAAGTGTAGTACCACCACCAGGTGTACCAAGCTCTAGACCATCATCAGGAACACCAAGTGTAGTACCACCACCAGGTGTACCAAGCTCTGGACCATCATCAGGAACACCAAGTGTTGTACCACCACCAGGTGTACCAAGCTCTGGACCATCATCAGGAACACCAAGTGTTGTACCACCACCAGGTGTACCAAGCTCTGGACCATCATCAAGAACACCAAGTATCGTACCACCACCAGGTGTACCAAGCTCTGGACCATCATCAAGAACACCTAGTATCGTACCACCACCAAGTGTGCCAAGCTCTGGACCATCATCAGGAACACCAAGTGTAGTACCACCACCAGGTGTACCAAGCTCTGGACCATCATCAGGAACACCAAGTGTCGTACCACCACCAGGTGTACCAAGCTCTGGACCATCATCAGGAACACCAAGTGTTGTACCACCACCAGGTGTCCCAAGCTCTGGACCATCTTCAAGAACACCAAGTGTCGTACCACCACCAGGTGTACCAAGCTCTGGACCATCATCAGGAACACCAAGTGTAGTACCACCACCAGGTGTACCAAGCTCTGGACCATCATCAGGAACACCAAGTGTTGTACCACCACCAGGTGTACCAAGCTCTGGACCATCATCAGGAACACCAAGTGTTGTACCACCACCAGGTGTACCAAGCTCTGGACCATCATCAGGAACACCAAGTGTAGTACCACCACCAGGTGTACCAAGCTCTGGACCATCATCAGGAACACCAAGTGTCGTACCACCACCAGGTGTACCAAGCTCTGGACCATCATCAGGAACACCAAGTGTTGTACCACCACCAGGTGTACCAAGCTCTGGACCATCTTCAAGAACACCAAGTGTCGTACCACCACCAGGTGTACCAAGCTCTGGACCATCATCAGGAACACCAAGTGTAGTACCACCACCAGGTGTACCAAGCTCTGGACCATCATCAGGAACACCAAGTGTTGTACCACCACCAGGTGTACCAAGCTCTGGACCATCATCAGGAACACCAAGTGTTGTACCACCACCAGGTGTACCAAGCTCTGGACCATCATCAGGAACACCAAGTGTTGTACCACCATCAGGTGTACCAAGCTCTGGACCATCATCAGGAACACCAAGTATAGTACCACCACCAGGTGTACCAAGCTCTGGACCATCATCAAGAACACCAAGTATCGTACCACCACCAGGTGTACCAAGCTCTGGACCATCAGGAACACCTAGTGTAGTACCACCACCAGGTTTACCAAGCTCTGGACCATCATCAGGAACACCAAGTGTAGTACCACCACCAGGTGTACCAAGCTCTGGACCATCATCAGGAACACCAAGTGTCGTACCACCACCAGGTGTACCAAGCTCTGGACCATCATCAGGAACACCAAGTGTAGTACCACCACCAGGTGTACCAAGCTCTGGACCATCATCCGGAACACCAAGTGTCGTACCACCACCAGGTGTACCAAGCTCTGGACCATCATCAGGAACACCAAGTGTAGTACCACCACCAGGTGTACCAAGCTCTAGACCATCATCAGGAACACCAAGTGTAGTACCACCACCAGGTGTACCAAGCTCTGGACCATCATCAGGAACACCAAGTGTAGTACCACCACCAGGTGTACCAAGCTATGGACCATCATCCGGAACACCAAGTGTAGTACCACCACCAGGTGTACCAAGCTCTGGACCATCATCAGTAACACCAAGTGTAGTACCACCACCAGGTGTACCAAGCTCTGGACCATCATCAGGAACACCAAGTGTAGTACCACCACCAGTTGTACCAAGCTCTGGACCATCATCAGGAACACCAAGTGTAGTACCACCGCCAGGTGTACCAAGCTCTGGACCATCATCAGGAACACCAAGTGTAGTACCACCACCAGGTGTACCAAGCTCTGGACCATCATCAGGAACACCAAGTGTAGTACCACCACCAGGTGTACCAAGCTCTGGACCATCATCAGGAACACCAAGTGTAGTACCACCACCAGGTGTACCAAGCTCTGGACCATCATCAGGAACACCAAGTGTTGCACCACCACCAGGTGTACCAAGCTCTGGACCATCATCCGGAACACCAAGTGTAGTACCACCACCAGGTGTACCAAGCTCTGGACCATCATCCGGAACACCAAGTGTCGTACCACCACCAGGTGTACCAAGCTCTGCACCATCATCAAGAACACCAAGTGTAGTACCACCACCAGGTGTACCAAGCTCTGGACCATCATCAGGAACACCAAGTGTCGTACCACCACCAGGTGTACCAAGCTCTGGACCATCATCAGGAACACCAAGTGTAGTACCACCACCAGGTGTACCAAGCTCTGGACCATCATCAGGAACACCAAGTGTAGTACCACCACCAGGTGTACCAAGCTCTGGACCATCATCAGGAACACCAAGTGTAGTACCACCACCAGGTGTACCAAGCTCTGGACCATCATCAGGAACACCAAGTGTAGTACCACCACCAGGTGTACCAAGCTCTGGACCATCATCAGGAACACCAAGTGTAGTACCACCACCAGGTGTACCAAGCTCTGGACCATCATCAGGAACACCAAGTGTTGTACCACCACCAGGTGTACCAAGCTCTGGACCATCATCAAGTACACCAAGTGTCGTACCACCACCAGGTGTACCAAGCTCTGGACCATCTCCAAGAACACCAAGTGTCGTACCACCACCAGGTGTACCAAGCTCTGGACCATCATCAGGAACACCAAGTGTCGTACCACCACCAGGTGTACCAAGCTCTGGACCATCTTCAAGAACACCAAGTGTAGTACCACCACCAGGTGTACCAAGCTCTGGACCATCATCAAGAACACCAAGTGTAGTACCACCACCAGGTGTACCAAGCTCTGGACCATCATCAGGAACACCAAGTGTAGTACCACCACCAGGTGTACCAAGCTCTGGACCATCATCAGGAACACCAAGTGTTGCACCACCACCAGGTGTACCAAGCTCTGGACCATCATCCGGAACACCAAGTGTAGTACCACCACCAGGTGTACCAAGCTCTGGACCATCATCCGGAACACCAAGTGTCGTACCACCACCAGGTGTACCAAGCTCTGCACCATCATCAAGAACACCAAGTGTAGTACCACCACCAGGTGTACCAAGCTCTGGACCATCATCAGGAACACCAAGTGTCGTACCACCACCAGGTGTACCAAGCTCTGGACCATCATCAGGAACACCAAGTGTAGTACCACCACCAGGTGTACCAAGCTCTGGACCATCACCAGGAACACCAAGTGTAGTACCACCACCAGGTGTACCAAGCTCTGGACCATCATCAGGAACACCAAGTGTAGTACCACCACCAGGTGTACCAAGCTCTGGACCATCATCAGGAACACCAAGTGTAGTACCACCACCAGGTGTACCAAGCTCTGGACCATCATCAGGAACACCAAGTGTAGTACCACCACCAGGTGTACCAAGCTCTGGACCATCATCAGGAACACCAAGTGTTGTACCACCACCAGGTGTACCAAGCTCTGGACCATCATCAAGTACACCAAGTGTCGTACCACCACCAGGTGTACCAAGCTCTGGACCATCTCCAAGAACACCAAGTGTCGTACCACCACCAGGTGTACCAAGCTCTGGACCATCATCAGGAACACCAAGTGTCGTACCACCTCCAGGTGTACCAAGCTCTGGACCATCTTCAAGAACACCAAGTGTAGTACCACCACCAGGTGTACCAAGCTCTGGACCATCATCAGGAACACCAAGTGTTGTACCACCACCAGGTGTACCAAGCTCTGGACCATCATCAGGAACACCAAGTGTCGTACTACCACCAGGTGTACCAAGCTCTGGACCATCATCAGGAACACCAAGTGTAGTACCACCACCAGGTGTACCAAGCTCTGGACCATCATCAGGAACACCAAGTGTAGTACCACCACCAGGTGTACCAAGCTCTGGACCATCTTCAAGAACACCAAGTGTCGTACCACCACCAGGTGTACCAAGCTCTGGACCATCATCAGGAACACCAAGTGTCATACCACCACCAGGTGTACCAAGCTCTGGACCATCTTCAAGAACACCAAGTGTAGTACCACCACCAGGTGTACCAAGCTCTGGACCATCATCAAGAACACCAAGTGTCGTGCCACCACCAGGTGTACCAAGCTCTGGACCATCATCAGGAACACCAAGTGTCGTACCACCACCAGGTGTACCAAGCTCTGGACCATCTTCAAGAACACCAAGTGTCGTACCACCACCAGGTGTACCAAGCTCTGGGCCATCTTCAAGAACACCAAGTGTAGTACCACCACCAGGTGTACCAAGCTCTGGACCATCATCAAGAACACCAAGTGTCGTGCCACCACCAGGTGTACCAAGCTCTGGACCATCATCAGGAACACCAAGTGTAGTACCACCACCAGGTGTACCAAGCTCTGGACCATCATCCGGAACACCAAGTGTTGTACCACCACCAGGTGTACCAAGCTCTGGACCATCATCAGGAACACCAAGTGTAGTACCACCACCAGGTGTACCAAGCTCTGGACCATCATCAGGAACACCAAGTGTTGTACCACCACCAGGTGTACCAAGCTCTGGACCATCATCAAGAACACCAAGTGTCGTACCACCACCAGGTGTACCAAGCTCTGGGCCATCTTCAAGAACACCAAGTGTCGTACCACCACCAGGTGTACCAAGCTCTGGACCATCATCAGGAACACCAAGTGTAGTACCACCACCAGGTGTACCAAGCTCTGGACCATCATCAGGAACACCAAGTGTAGTACCACCACCAGGTGTACCAAGCTCTGGGCCATCATCAAGAACACCAAGTGTCGTACCACCACCAGGTGTACCAAGCTCTGGACCATCTTCAAGAACACCAAGTGTCGTACCACCACCAGGTGTACCAAGCTCTGGACCATCATCAAGAACACCAAGTGTAGTACCACCACCAGGTGTACCAAGCTCTGGACCATCATCAAGAACACCAAGTGTCGTGCCACCACCAGGTGTACCAAGCTCTGGACCATCATCAGGAACACCAAGTGTAGTACCACCACCAGGTGTACCAAGCTCTGGACCATCATCAGGAACACCAAGTGTAGTACCACCACCAGGTGTACCAAGCTCTGGACCATCTTCAAGAACACCTTGTGAACACAAGCTGATAGATTTTGAAGACCATTCTGTTTTTGTAACTGCTTCCTCAAACGGAAATAGTTTAGCTAAGGATAGCTTATCTGGTTCCGGTGGAGCCTGGTCTCCATCTGAGCAAGATAGTGAAACAACGCCCTACATTTTGTTGGAAATTTTAAGCAATGGACCAGCAGAACTTGTCAGTATTGATTTAAACGTCCAGTTTACCTCTGGTGTTAGCTTATTGTTTGTTGATGAAAACAATAAAGTCGTTGGAACTAGGAAGGTGAGGATATGTTAAAGGAATTTACTTATTATCGATTTACGTTTGATGGTGTGTATTGTGCACTGAAATAGACGTTTACTTGTTTTGTGAAGTTATCATATTAATTTGTTGGATGGACTGTACCTCATAGTTTTTAATTGAAGCAAAATCGTTCTGTATTGATATACGGTATCAGAATATTTGACCTAAGTTAATTTTTTATTATAGAAATTGGACTTAAACTTTGAAGAAGTAACATCGGTATCCTTTGAAGATCTGGATACATTGGCTCGCTATGTGAAAATATATACGCCAGTGAAACAAGGTAGACCGCTGCCAAAGATTGGAGGAGTTGAAGTTAGAGCGTGCTTTGAGCCTTTAGGTAAGCCAATAAAGTGGTCTAAGCCTTTCGGAGAAATGAGAGTATTTTTGGCTCTTAACCAAATATTATCATCATGAAAAAGCAGCAGTTCTGCTCTACCTAATTCAAATCTACTACATGCATAAAGGTCTACAATTCAACCTTTAGCTTCCATGTTTAACACCGAATTTCATTTGTCTCATTGAACACAGAAACTACAACACCCCACGTGACGATGACAACACGTAGCTCTTGTCAACCAGATGAGTTTACCTGCCACAACGGAAAGTGTATAAATAGAACTATGGTGAGTAAATAATCTTTTCACTAATCACTTAAAAAGTATTAAACATAAAACATGATAAGCACTGACAATCGGTGAACCAAAATGATGGGCGGGGAGATGGACATAACTAACAAATACACGCAAACAAAACATTGATTGCTTTTATCTTAAAGCAAAAAAAAATAAGGATATCACCTCTAATATGTCATTTGTGTCTGTCTTTGTTTAGATTTGTGACGGAACATTTAACTGTCTGGATGGAAGTGACGAAGAGAAGTGTACAAGTAAGTAATATAGCCATTGCATTGGCAAAATGTTATGCTATCCAAATAGAATTTAGAATTTAATAATATGACATTATATAAGGCGAATTGTAAGCCGAAAAAATCTTAATAGATGAGAAAATGAACTCGGGCCTTTTGTTTTGTTAAGGCCTTAATGTTAATTGGAATGTGGTACATAGAATTGTATTCAACCAGAGAAACACTATATATGTATCCTACAGATTCAATCTTATCCTACTATCTTTTCTAATATATGATCGATTCTCGGACACGGTTATGTCCATACCTTCTGAGCTACAAGTCCGGGTTTCTAGAAAACGGCTGTCAGTAAAAAAAATAGTAATTTTGGAGTCAGAAACCCGGTCTATTGAGCTATGTACAGAACATAACATTTTATGATCACTAATTGCATTTATTTTTCTTACATTTACAGCCGTTACTGTAGAGATAACAACCCGTGAGTATTAATTCAACTTTCAAATGTAAAAACTTAAGCATAAACCCATGACTTTAAAGTAAAAAATAAAATTATTTTATCAAGCCCTTGATTTGAAAGCTAATATTTCTTTTTGTCGCTTTGAAGTGTTCTCGATTGTTTCGTACAAAATGTCACCATTTTAGAAAAAAAATAATTCGCTCCATTAGTCATTCTAATGCCTTACATACAATGTTTTGTTTACCTCCACAGTTCCTCCCTTGACTCCATGGACACCGTGGTCTAACTGTTCTGTCACATGCGGCGAAGGGGTTCAGACACGAACAAGGTAAAGCAAATGATAGTTAAAGGCTCAAATCCCTGCAAATGATAAAAACATAAATATGTCAGTTTATCAAAAAGTCAATATTACCAAAAAAGGAATTTTTAATACCCTAAGAATAGAGATAAAACACGAATCAAAAATACAATATATGTTTGTAGCTTTCGTAAACTATATCTAATCTGCACCGACCGCTATATGATCTCATCCAGGCGAATTCAAAACGTCAGCAGTTTATCAGGAATAAAATAGGTCTTCTGTTCGTTCTAAAGCAGGTATTGACGTTGGACTAAAGAATAGTGTCAGGAATATTTTACGTGTACATACATTAACTAGACTGCTGTCAAGCAGATATAGAGACAGGCAACAATTTCTGATTAATTTGGGGCGACATTTAAATAAATAACAACAACATTTCACCAAAGCTTAAGCATTTCTGGCTTCTGAATTCCAGGAAAATATTAAAAATCCTGTTGTTATTTTTACAGGGTGTGCAATTCTGCATTATGTGACTCTGAAAGTACCGAAGAGACGAAAGTCTGCACTGGGCCGCCTTGTGCCTGCTACTTCTCGCGAGAAGAATTCGAGAGAAACTTCGGATATCAAGGGTCAAATCCAATTGGATGGATTGAAAAGGACGGAGATACTGGTCTCACATCTGACGACGAACGAGTGGAAATTGATGACGAAATCGAGGATGGAATCATCATTCATGTAGATTGTAATAACTGGTAGGTGATCTCACCCAATAACTAGATATGTTGAAATGAAAACGCTACATGTATTAAGATGAATTGATGAACATTTATATAACATTACATCATAGCTACATACCTATATCAACCAACAGGTTGCGTGTACAATCAGTGCTTTTGGTTAATTACATTTAACTGAATTCGAAAAGATGACCAATGACTTCTTTAAATTGTTTGTGTTAAATACGTGTGTTTTTTCTACCTGTTTCTAGCACATGTGACGATGGCGTCATAACATGCAGCAACGCAACATGCCAAGAGGACTGTCAGTATACAGAATGGACATCCTGGTCTGAATGTACAAAGTCATGTGATGTGGGTCAAAGGTCAAGGACACGAGATGCCATCCCCGGAACACTTAGTGGCAAACCATGCGTGGAAGCCACAAACGAATTTGAAGACTGCAACACCGACAACTGCCCAGGTACTTTATTTAATTCATCTTTACGGAATATTTTAATATTATCCCATAAGCGTTTTGTAGAAAAATCGAAACTGCCAGTCTGTGATATCAGATGAACCGAAATGGTCAACTTGACCTCTGCTCTGGACCTTGACTTTTGGGGTTCACCAGTAATTTATATTAAATATATATATATATATTTATAAATCAAATGCTTAACCTTAACTGTTGAAAAAGGACGTACACCATTGCCGGGTTTCTTCTAACAAACAAAGGAGTTTGTTGAACAGTAGCGCTATTCGCCGCCTGAGTAATACCAATACATACAAACTCGACAAAATTAACGGAATACTGTGTTTTAATGTTTAGAAAAAACGGAATGGTCCAGTTGGTCCCCATGGAGTACATGCACAGTGACCTGTAACGGTGGAGTAACAACCAGAACTAGAAGCTGTTCAAGCCCAAGTGGAAAGTTATCTGATGAAGAATGTGAAGGCGATTCGTTGGAGTCGGATACCTGTAACACCGAACCTTGTACCACTGGTGAGTAGACCTATAGTTGTACAAAATGATTAATACGACCATTGTCGGTACTCCATGTCATTATGTTATCTTACAGCATTATAAAAAAACATTGATTCGAATCATTTTTCGTGTACAGGCCCTCCAACATGTGAAGATGGTAAAGAATACAAGAACTGCTCTCAGAGCTGCCCGAGAACTTGTCAAGAACTTCGTCTACCTTCTGTGTGTGTGGAACCAGAGGTGTGTGCCCCAGGATGTGCCTGTGCAGATGGCGAGGTTGAATACAGAGGGAAGTGTATCCCTGTAGCTAACTGCCCATGTTATGACAAAGACGGGAAAGAAGTACCAGAGGGAATTGAAATCGAACAATCAGAATGTGAAGTCTGGTAAGTCATTTAGCCAATGCCACTGATAGATAACTGAAGTATGACCGCTTTCTCTCCCAGACTATTTGCCTGTCCAAGGATCGAATAAATGTTTGATATCTCTCTAAGCAATCCTATTAATAAAAAATGTTCATATGGCTTTGATAATGTTCTAGCCAAAAGTACACTTCTAGTGTTCCACAACGTTAGATGTAAACATCACTTCTTTAGTACATCACTCAATGAGTATGGTTAATCTGTTTTAGCTCCTGCAAGAATGGAACCTTCGAATGCAGAGAAAAAGAGAACTGCGATGGTAAGTGTTATATTTGCTTTCTTGTTATTACCTACCACATCCGAATGGTTATAAGCAACAGTAAACCGAGTAGTTCAAACAAAAGGCACGTTGTGAACGACGCTCGTCCAATCCGGTTCTAATTTGATTAACTGGAGACCATTTAACCGAAGCAGTCTCATAGTATGACTGATCGCAGTTGCCACGACGTATAACTTCGTTTGCGATGCGACTGCTTTGCGAACCGAGCGTACCGGTACGGACGTACCGAACCGAGCAGCCTAAGACTCGTCTTTAATCTACTTATAAGAGTGAGGCTTCTCTGACTTATATCCCATTTCAATCAACATTAAAGTTTCCGGATGTTTTGGGAATATGGATAGACTCTTTCTCAAAACAAGGCAGACATTAAAATAAACATTTTGCTAAATCCACCGTTTTCTTGTGATTACAGTACCTTGTGGTTGGTCTGAATGGACATCATGGGGAGAATGTAGTGTAACCTGCGGAGAGGGAATCCAATCCAGATACAGGTATGTTTAATGTTTAACCAGCTTTCCTGGTATCTCCTGTTACGTTTCCAATACTACCCCCTTGTGTTCTTACTATCAAGGTTGTTTTCTATCTTTATCAGTGTTGTCACTATTATTAAGGTGGGATTAATCTCAAAACATTTTCTGGAATTAACTAACGTCTTAATCTAGCCGTTGCACAGTTTGCGTCCTTTTGTTATTATACTTTTGACTAAAACCAAATTAAACATGTTTTATCAACAGGACCCCCAACAATCCATCTGCTAAAGGAAACGGAGCTCAATGTGAAGGACCATCAAACGAAACAGTTAGTTGTCAACGTGAACTTTGTCCTCCCACGTGTTTCCAAGGCAACAATACGTACACAGTTGGCGAATTGGTCAGAGAAGATCAGTGTACAGTATGCTATTGTAGAGAGGGAACTGGAATTGTCTGTTCGGACAAAGAAGGCGCCATCGGTAAGCGAGAGAAACTTTCTTTACCACGTTTCCTCAAGATAACTCATGGTAAACAAATCTTTGCTCAAACCACTATGGATCAATTTCTTAAATTGCCAACAGAGAGTTCCAAAACAACTATGAACAAAAAACATAAAAAAGCATGTTGTGAGATTCAAAACCAGTAGGAGCCAAACTATAAAAAATGTATGTCGGCAGATTGAAAACCACCAAGAGCGAAACTATAAAAAAAAGTATGTCATGAGATTCAAAACCACTAGGAGCAAAACTATAGAAAAAAATGTATGTCGGCAGATTGAAAACCACCAAGAGCAAAACTATAAAAAGTATATCATGAGACTCAAAACCACTATGGGCAAAACAATAGAAAATACATGCCGACAGATTCAAAACCACTATCGGTAAACCCATAGAGTCCTTGCAGGCGGGCCATATTAAAGGATGTAGGCACAATCACACATATTTGGTTTCAGCATGATACTCGATGGATTCTTCTTAACCATTGTATTGTTTTTTTTCAGTTGATGGCCAATGGTCCGAATGGCAGGATGTCGGCGAATGTAGCTCTAACTGTGCTGGAGGCAAACAGATGAAGATCAGAACGTGTAACTCACCATTACCACAATGTGGAGGTCGACCTTGTGAGGGGGAGAATAACAAAGTGGTAGACTGCAACTCTGATGTACCTTGTAAGTTTATTCTGAAATCTTCTACATTAGATGTACTATAAAAATGTTTTGTGACATTTCGTCAGATTTGGGTGCCGCAAAAGAGAACTCACAAAATATGTTTTACATTCACTTAGCAAATCTTCTTCCCAGCTAATGAAATAAAACCTCAAATTCTATTGAGACAAAACCAAAGCAAAAGTGAAATGGTATAACATGGTTATATTGTTTTTAAAGTATGCAATAGCTGTTCTTGAAACTGCTTTGTGAACACTGATAAAAAGAGTTAAGTAACACAGTCGCATATGTAACTTAAGCCGTTTGCATATCTTAGTGATTTAACACCATGGATGGTAGTATGATATTATGATTTTATTCGTATCTAGGTTGTGAGACGAGTGAATGGAGCGAATGGTCAGAATGTTCTGCTTCATGTAATGGAGGATTCCAGACCAGAGAGAAATCCGTTAATGGTACAGATTGTCCCAAACCAACACCAGAAACCCGACCCTGTAACGCCATTCCTTGCAGCGGTAAGTTAACAAACGCTTCTCTTAAGGGGTCTAAGGACCGCAATTCATTCTTAAAAACCATCACTGATTGACATGTTTATCAATCCCACTCAGACCAAAATAAAATTGAAAAATTTCTGAGTAATTTTTTCACTCGAAGGAGGTATTGGATGAGCTACCAGAAACTCGCCGCAGGTCATTAGTTTCCTCTGAACAAAGAGTCTGATCTCCGCCCCATGTAACCTGCCAACGTCGCGGTTTAAGTGAAATAATCTTGAGTGTTGCTTAAAACATCAATCAATCAATCATTGGGTTATCAAAAGATAAATTGTTAAACCAAATGCTTCTTTTTCCTTGCAGAAACGTGTGAAACAACAGAATGGTCAGACTGGGGAGCTTGTTCTACAACTTGTGGACTAGGCCAGAAAATACGAACCAGAGATTTGATCGAAAAGAATTCAACTTGCAGGAATGAACTTAAGGAAGTGGCTGACTGTTATGAAAGCGATTGTGGTGAGTGGCATTCTACATTAAAACCATGCCAAAGTGTCCAGTTACCGTCATCAATATGTAAATTGTAAAAGAATCTAGCTGTAAATATGATACGTCCTAATATTCCACGCTACATTTCCATCTACAAGACAGAGAGTTGCAAACGTGTATTGGGGCTAAACTAACTAACTTGTACAATTTGATAAGAGCAATGGCGTTCTCCAATAAATCTGCCCAAACAGATCTTCTCGGTTGAAATGGCCAAGGTAATTTAACTTACAATAAACACCAACTCCTGCATCAATATATGTCCAATTCTATATGTTTTTGAGTGAAAACCGATAGTGCTTGTTAACTACGACTTCGATTTAAGCCTGGCTAGCTTAACTTAATATCTTGTCTTTCCTTTACAGTTTGTGACGAAGCCAATGAAGTCTGGTCCAACTACACATATTGTGAGAGGACCTGTGTAAACCGATTTGACAAACTGAATAAGACAGTGTGTGATATGGCAAAGGAAGGCTGTATGTGTGCTGAAGGTTTATTCCGACAAGATGGCAAGTGTGTCAACTCGAGTACCTGTGATGTTTGTGTTGTGGACGGAGAGATAAAGACACCAGGAGAGATCTGGCCACAATCTAACGATAAATGTTATGTATGTGAATGTGTGGCCGGTCAGGAAGTGTGTAGTCGACAATGTGAAGTACCAACATGTGGAGACGTAAGTATAAGGAACATATATAATCTTATACAACCGACATAAGACATTTTAACAGCAACTTAGCTCAAATGAATAGCTTTAGCTCATTGTGCAACAAATCCGTGATGTTATTAAGGTGCCCTGTCATTTTATCAACTGCAAAAAATGCACACTGATACAAGCAAATGTCGTCTTGAATACCAACTCTTGCAGCAAATTCAGTGTTTTTTTCTTCGTTGTTTCTAGGGTGAAGAACTGAGCTATGACGTCCCTAATGAATGTTGTCCTAAATGTGTACCAGTTCCAGGTAAGCAATCATTGAAGAAATAACTAAAAGCTTGAGTTATTCTATCTGTGGATTGAATGATCTAATGATAGTAATGTATGTATAGTTAAGTCGGTAGTGTCGGTTATTTACTAATTCAGTAATTTCCCTGATGATGATTGCAGTATTGTTAAGTATAAGACATTCTTTTGGTGTCGAATACCAAGAACTAATTATAAATACCTGAATTCTTGCAAGAATGTATACCAATGTATCAGATACAGTCGCAAGCTCTAGGTGCTCTTTGTAGCTTAAATGTGGATTCCCAAAGCTGAACACATCTCTGTTATTCTCTTTTTGTTGACACTATAATGTATCGTGAATGTCTTCAAACTCAGGAGTCAGTTATACCTCAAATATTTGACACGTGTCCTCTTTTACTCCCACAGACACTTGTTCTCTGAAGGTCACCCAGGATTACCTCATTGATGAAATCTCCGGATGTCGCTCACTACAAGAAGTAGCCTTAACCAGTTGTTCTGGTGGTTGTGGTAACTCTACCTCCTCCCCACTAATGATGATGACACGAACAATGACAGCCATGCAAACCAACTGTAAATGTTGCACGGGACAAGTTGCGGAGATCCGACCAGTACAAGTAGAATGTGGACCACTCAAGATCCAGAAGGAAGCATTCTATCCCATACTTGGTAGCTGCTCTTGTAACATGTGCGCATGATCGAACGAACCAAAAGGTACGTAATCCAATTCAAACTAAAACAATACAATTGACTAGCATTTCCTTTTTTCTGTTCACGTCGCTGAAAAATATTTGACCAATACAATTGACTAACATTTCCTACTTCCTAGCATTTAATACTAGCTACTCCAGAGTTTACAAGCCTAGATTTATCTATATGATAAATTTGTCTGATAACAGCTTTATTCTGTCTTCTAACGCAGCTCCCTTTCTTTCTTTTTTCTCAGAAACCATGTGAATGAATCAAGAATAAAGACGTTTAACCATTAAACTGAAGACATGCATCATCTTTACACCTTTTATCCCTGTGAAATTACTATTTATTTTTAAAGACCGGTTATTTGACAATTAATGTAATCAAATATTGTTAATATTTCAGAAATTTAATTTATTGTTGAACAAATGTTATAAATCAAAATGAAGTTAGTTGTTGAAACAAAATCATGCAAAAGTTGAAAACAAAATAAATATCTGCCTGCAATAAGAAAGCTTTTGCTTCGATCTTTTCCTGTTAATAGCAATATATAAGTGCTGCTTACAATCCACCATTTCAATAGCAAAGATGATTGATTGATTGCTTCGTGTTTTACGCCGCGCTCAAGATTATTTCACTTGTATGACGGCTTTGCCAGTTTTATTGTGGGATGAAACCTGGCTATATGGACGGAGGAAACCCACGACCAATAGTAAAGAAAATTGATTGTTTGGTGTTTTACGCCGCGCTCAAGATTATTTCAATTATATGGCGGCGTTGCCAGTTTTATTGTGGGAGGAAACCTGGCTCTATGCCCGGAGGAAACCCACGACCTTCCGTTGGTAACTGGCAACCATCCCACATAGGCCGTTCGAGTGAAAACCCATGCAGTCAGAAAATTTTCCAATTTTTTGGGGGGGTAGCAAAGAAGAAGCCTTACGTCTACACGTGTGTAAAAAGGTTCTGACAAAGTGCTCCTCATTCGGATAACACAAAAATACAATGTAGTATATAAAGTATGCAAAAGATTATATATTATAAAGGGCAAAGGAACGGGTCACAATGCCCAACGAAGCCTTGTAATATAGACTAACTCAAATCTTAAGTCGAGTGATGCGTACAGGTTGATTGATTGATTCCAAATGTTTTATTCCGCACTCAAACTTATTTCAATTATATGGCGGCATTGACGGGTTAAGTGGGGGTAGGGAACCGATTTTCCTTTGTAGAAAACGGCCGAGCTTCAGAAGTTACCTGCATTGCATCCATTCCAAAACGGCAGATCAAATAAAAAAGGGAAGTTGAGTGATTGAGTACGAGACGGGGGAAGAAAGCCTTGATACACAAAGGTGTAGGTCCCTCCAAGGACAAGAAACCCGTGTCAATCAGGTGTGTAGGTCACTCTGATAGGGACAAGAAAAGAACGGTAGCCAGGGGTATATGTCCCTTTGAGGAGAAACTCCTGGCAGACAGATGTAGGCTTTGGTCCATCCTCTTAAGCGAAGTAACCTCTGGTAGACAGAGATGTAAGGTCCTATGTGTAGAACGAAGAAATCCCTGGTGAACAGAGATACAGCTCACTCGCTTAGAGCCAAGGAAGCGCTGATAGGCCAGTTTTTTTTTATGAAAACCGAGGATTGATTGATTGTTTGGTGTTTTACGCCGCGCTCAAGATTATTTCACTTATAGGCCCTAAAAGCGGCGTTGCCAGCTTTATTGTGGGAGGAAACCGAGCTCTGTGCCCGGAGGAAACCGGCGACCTTCCGCTGGTAACTGGCAACCATTCCACAGAGGTCGTTCAAGTGAAAACCCAGTCAGAAAATTTCCATTTTTTGAACTGAGTGGGATTCGAACCAGTGGAAGGCTGTTCGGATTGAGCGTCCAACGCTCTACCTACTGAGCCAAGGAGGTCCCCTTGAAAAACGAGGAAACACCAGAGATGTTGACCACTATCTAGAGCCAAGAAAACTATGAAAAACACAAGGTTAGGTACTTCTACAAAAGTTAAGAAAACTCTGGAGGACAGAAGGGCACATGTAGTTACTTCTCCTGAAAGACAAAGAGTACCTTGAAGATCTTCTAGATGTCTTGAAATAAGAAACATTTACAAAGCCAGTAACCGGACACAATTCAAAACTGCTGGGATATAGGCGCCTTTCAAGCTCATATAAACTAGCTTAACAGAGATATAGTGGCGGGTGAATTAAAGGTAAGGGGAAATTACCCGCTGCTTATAGGTGTGTAGGTGTAAGCCATATAAACGGCAAAACCTGAGTTTCATATCTAAACTCTGTTTATCCACAGAAAAAAATCCTCCAACAACACAATTCTAGATAAACTTCAAACTATGTTTTATTTGTAAAGATATCTAATTCATATGAAAACATTTAAGCCTTCCTTCAATGATCTGGGGACAATTTCTGATACTTATAAGAAATTTTCAGAGAGTTGGTGGTTACAAACAAAAATAGTATGTGCTAATATAAACAGAATTGCTATAATGTCTTAAAAACACACAATGCACAACCATGACAGAATATCACAGCAAAAAAGTTAATTCCTTTGAAACCAGGACAAACTTACCCCCCCCCCCCTCCCAACACCCTTAAAAATGTCACGAATAGTTACAAAATATATGTAGTTACAGAGAAATGAGATATGTACATATGTAAACAATATCTGTACATTATATACCGTTATTTACACAATTGGAACCCTCGAACTTCCACATTGGTGATCATTGTCAGTAATCTGTTTCTCCTTTATTACATGCCTTAATGACATAGCAAGCAAATTTTTTATCGATTTTCATCAGTATGGAAAACATAAAAATAGAAAAGCAATTTATGTTAACAGGAAGAATAACCAAATTCTTCTACCGTTTTGGGTATCTAGCAGTCCACTTCCTCCTTTTTGGCTGAATGGATAAGACAGCCGGCAATTAGTGCTTGCGATATGTGCCACACTCTGGGACCCTGGTTTGTTTATGGTTTCGTGCGTCACCCAAAAACTGTAGAAGAATTTGTGCATTTTTCAAAAAAGTGTTATCCCAAAAATAACAAGACTACTGTAATACTCACTTTCTAAATGACACTAACTAATAAACCTTGATCATCATACCCAAACTTAATACAACACAAAACAGTTCAATATCATAAAGCAAATCACACAGAAATGAGGTTCAAAATAATAAACCAGAAACCGGACTAAAATTAATGTAAATGTCTCACCTCTCTGGTATTTTTTGGCGTATGAATTAGAACAAAAAATAATGCTGTAGGTATTGTGATTACAAATTAAATAGATAAAATGTGTATTCACATACCAAACTTTCAAAACCAAATTAATTCTGTAGTTAACAGTAGACTTGGGGAACCAGATTCAGATATACATTTTAAATAAACTACTTTTAATATAATACATACTTGGCAAAGTTAATAATCAAAATAACCTCAGTTTTTGCAACAAATATACATGTACAACTGTACAGCTAAATTTGGGAGAGTGACGAATCACCCCTCTGAAACAATTGAGGGAAGTGTATAAGAGAGCAAGAGTCTATTTTATAAATTTAAATCAATTAGGAGAATAACCCAATTTGTAAAACTACTGAATTTTGGCATATACATTGTAAACACATATCTGCATCAGAGAGTCCTAAAAGTGACTTGCACCATTTTAGAAAAATTGTGAACTTTTCTCCATTGTAATTCTATAGCTCATGTACATGTATATTCACTGTGCTGATAAATGTTAAAATGTTAGTGCAGAGCAGTTTCAACAAAATGGAACAATGAATCAATTGTCATCTATATAGGATATATCTCAGTAGTTCTTCAGCAAATTATCTCACAAAACGGGACGATCCATCACATAAAATTAGCGGTAGACTTGTTAAGAGTGAACTCTGCTACATACGGCGATAATAGTTGTAACACCCCAAAATCTGACGTGGTAGAACAAAAACGTCAATGAAACTGACAACGTCATCAAAGAGCGTCATCTGTCACCGGATATCGCAAAATCTCTCGGTAGACTCCCAGGTGGTGAGGTCCTATTGTTATCCATAAGTAATTCTTCACCTTATTGTAACGGTTCAACTTCTAAATGCAATTGAAAGGTTTCCTTGCACTGATGTACTGTGGAAAAAACATTTCAGAGATTTCCACTGAATTAACTTGGCTTATGATTTCTGATAATACTTCCCTTTTCACGAGATAATTCGCTAAAGAACTACTGGCATATGTCGATGATGATTGATAGCATTATTTGATTTTGTCATCATGGGGATAAAATATTTAGCATTTTGCGCAGAAAAAATGTGACGCATATCCACTAAATCAAATTGCCTCACCATATGTAAGGTTTGAAATGTGAAACTCATGGACTAATGTGATTTCTCAAGGTAACAACTAGAAAATTCGGATTGATTGATTGATGTTTATGCCGCTCTCAAGATTATTTCACTTATATGGCGGCCTTGTCAGGTTTAGTGGGGGAGGAAACCTGGCTCATTGCCCGGAGGAAACCCCCGACCTTCGGCGAATACCTGGCAACTCTCCCACATACGGCGATCGAGTGAAAAATCCACTCAGATATTTTTCAATTTTAATATGGTCTGAGTGAGATTTGAACCCGCTCCACATCGATGGAAGGTCTATGTGGGATTGATGGACGATCACTCTAGCCAGAAATTTGGAAGAAATTCAGACAGCACACTATTCAAAAGAGTAATAAAATATAGCAATTACTTATTTTTTTCATAATTATTCAACTCCGTTTCATCCAGAAATTCAAAGTCATCAGCTTCTTCAGTGTCATCGCTGTAGTCCGATTCATCCGAACATTCAGCGATAATGTCACCTTGACCTTTAGTTGGGGTCATGTCAAGGCCGCCCGCGTCACTTTCATCTGAGCCCACAGCAAATGTTACTTCTGGTTTAGTTACAGGGTGTTGTGACTGCACTGACGATCTCATCGTGTCACCGAGTCTATTGAGGCCGGACATTGCTGCGGACATTACAGCCGTGGGTAAGGATTGCTGCATCATGGACGCCGCTACAGCAGAAACTAAGGAATTAGACGATCCACTGTACGTAGAGTCAGTTTCAGACACCTCAGCGATGTCAGGAAAAGCTAAATTCCGTGTGAGAGTATGATCGTCTTCAGAGTCGGAGTCTTGAAAATGAGACGAGACAAAATTCATGGTATCGGAGCGAGATTCACTGGGAGTGCTTTCTCTGCTAGCATTTCGACTGGAACGCAAAATATTCTCCTTGGTCTCTGGTTTGGTTACAAGTGACATGTGTTCATTTTCATCATCTGTTTGATCCAATACTTCATCAAATGATGGCATCTCGTCAATACCGTGGTCAAAATCATGGGGACTTTCATGCTCTATGTCTGAAAAAAAAAATGCTTGATTATTTATGTATTCATCAAAATGAAAGGCAGCACCTAAAAGGTGCTTTGATCCCTCAGCCAAATATGTTAAAAAATTATCAGGTTGACAAATATTCACTGAATTCTGGTGAATAGCCCTTCATACTACATGAAGTAGGTATGGAAAAGTTGGTATATTTACTGTGAGTATTACAACTGTCAGTCAAGTAGTAACTGAGAGTAACCGGACAGTGCACATCTTTGGTATACTAGGAATATTCACTGTGAGTATCAATGCTGTCAGTTTAATAGTAAGGGAGATATAGCCCGGACAAAAAATTAACGTCAAAATTTGAAATGGCCATAACTCTGCAACAGGATCGTATATTCACGAAATAAACATTACAGTGCACTTTTTGGTATACCAGGAGTATTAACTGTATAAAGCTGTCAGTTGAATAGTAACGCAGATACGGACAAATATTTGTTGACAGACGTCCGGCCGGCCGACCAGACCTAGATGCCCCTTACAATACCCCTTAGCCTATAAAAGGACTGAAGGGTTAAAACCAATAATCCTATTAATTCTTTTAATTGATTGATTGATTGATTGATTGAGGGTTTACATACACTCCATAGTATGGTCAGATCAAAGTCTCTTAGCTCACCCTACTCCCTTCCCCTTAGATTTCCACCATAGACTCCACAGTCCATAGAGCCAGAGTAATGGAGAACATTATTGACATATTAAATTTATGTGCAGCAATCATAGATTCTCTGACAAACATGGCCATAGCCGAAGTCGTGCTAAGCAGAGGATCCATGTTTTTAAATACATAACTCTGTTAGTCAAAACATGTACATGTACGTCCGCCAAAACTTTGCAACGTTGCCAGTTTTATTGTGGGAGGAAACCGGGCTCTATGCCCTGAGGAAACCCACGACCTTCCGGTGGTAACTGGCAAGCATCCCACACGCTAAGAGTTCATCTTTTCACAAACAGCCATCAGAGGTCGAATTCTTCTGTATTGTATGGCTGCTCCACATAGGAAGATATGATAGCCCACTTAAGGCTAGCAATGAATATCAACTCTTTCAATGGATACATGCAACATCAAGCATCATCATGTAACATCAGTTTTGTTGGTTCATGCTGTACATGTATTTTACTCTTTGGATTGACAAAATTATAAAAGACTGAGGTATAATCTAATTCCCTTAGACATGTACACAGTGGATTTTGATATAAAGTTTAAATTATGATAAAAAATTAAGTTAGCTGTTTTTAACAACACAAGCTTTCGACACCTGTACCGGTGTCTTCATTAAGTGTAACGAAAACTTTTCACTTGACGAAGACACCGGTACAGGTGTCTAAAGCTCGTGTTGTTAAAAACAGCTAACTACGTGGTGATGTGTATTTTTTTATCATTAGTATGGAACCCACGTTTAAAGAGAGTTTAACTTAACAATGATTGAAATGCTCACCTTCATCAGTGTAATTTTCATTGACAGATGGTTCTTTAGAGAGTATGGGAGTGGTTAAGGGAGTTCCCCCCTCATCCTCACTGTCTGTTATAGCTCGAGCTAAAGCCGCGGTGGTTAAGGGGTCAGCTGACGGAACAAATTCCTCAAGGTCACTGTCTGTATCAACTTCAGCCCGATTTTCACTCAAAGACGACTTTGGATCTTTTGACTTTCTTGAGGATTTTTTGCGTTCCTTTACTGAATTTTAACGATAAATATGAAATACAAAGCTTTGGAATAATAAAATTAAAAAAAACACGGCAGCTTAGAGAAAAAAATTTAATTATAGTAATTGAACTTTGTTAGTTAAATCATAACAAAAAATAACTTGAAAAAAATAACTTTAACAATGGTTAAAGTTGCATGAACTGCCAAAATTCAATCTTTTTTCGTCAGTATTCCCACTAGACTGAGTGGGATTCGAACCCGCGACCCATTGGTGGAATCAACCTAATGAAATATCACGGGTTTTGGTTTATTACAACCTATGATTGGGTATAAAGGTCTAAATGACATACCCCCGTTCAACACAATTACAAACTTGCCTCCATGGTTATTTTAGTCAAGAAAATGTCCATGTGCCAGTGTGTTTTAGTGCTCATAAATATATTTTTGGCTAGAAAGTAGGTGAGTTTTGGTTAAACATACATCTCCAAGATTGGCATCAGCAGGAAGCTAGTTTGTACTCCTTGATAAAAATGATGAACAGCAACATGTAGCTAATTCTTTTACAAAAAAAAAATTGCATGCATTTGGCAGCTCATGTCACTTTAGGCAAAACTTTAACAAAATCGGCGGACTGCATAGACTAAAGCAAAGAAACATAATTCTTGAATATCTACAAACCTTTAAAAGGCCACCTTCCCCTAAATTTGAGACAATAATCCAGTCTCATGAAGAGTGGTTCCCCTTGGAGGTAGATCTTCTGTAACAAGTTGTGGTAGACTATACAAGGCCAGAGCAGCAAACTAATAACTAGTAATAAAAACAGAAAAAAAGATTTCTTATTACTTTAGATCATTATTTATCCCACTGCTGTGAGAAGTATATCAACAACTTCAATAAATCTATAAAAAGGGGGTCACCTATTTTGCACAATAAGAAATTTGTCTCCATGGTTATTTTAGACAAGAAGATCTTCCCTGTGCTTGTGTGTTTTAGACTAATGTTCAAAAATATAAAACGGCGGGCCTCAGTTGTATACGTGTAAACTAAAATATGATACTAGGAATTTCCTGAATGGTGAACATGTAGGAGCAGGCAGGACATACATCTTGTAAATAGCCACTTGTCAGTAAATTGATACGTTATACAGCAGAATGTCCAGCGGCAATGACCTGATTGCTATAATAGTGCAAGCCGTAGATGAAGAGTAGGTCACTCCATGGTCTTTTGGATGTGTGAATTTATCATGTGAAATACATTTGCAGCTTACCGCGTACAAATAAAGAAATTCATGGCCATCACCCTCCCTATAAATTCTATAAATAAAGGCCTGGGATATTTGTAAATCTGTTAATCATATACAAGATCTGCGACCCTGTTTTATCTAATACATGTACATTCCCTTTCCATTGATGGAGCTCTTCAAATTGAAGGTACATCTGGAAGTGTGAGTATGGCAGCCTGTATTAAATGACATTGTAAAGCAGAGAATACAAAAAAGAGGTCTATTTATAGATAATTTAGTTGGGTTTTAACAAATTAATTAAACATATTTATTTTTTCTATCGAATGTAAAATTCTCAGTAATATTGTGATCCAATTGCCTGTCTACAGTTTTCTGGACAATTTCCCATTCATTAAACACAATGCTTGTCCCAGAGAACTTGCAAAAGTGGGACAATGATTCCTCCTTTCAGTAGAGAGCACTGCAAAGGGGAGGTAACTTTCCCTTGATGAAAAATCTGACATTTTGGTAGCTGGTGAGAAAGTCTGTAGTAGGTTGTATACATGCATTTGTTGATGTCTTACCTAGGATATATGAAAGCATTAGACCAGGAATATAGTGTCCTATCATAGCCAGTACTGTACACACACCACAGTTCAATAAACAAAACTGAAACAAAGAATGGGTAAAATACACTGAAACAGGCCATAGGATTTCACGGTAACGATCGGTTCCTGTTGCTCTAAAACTACGGAAACAAAAATATGTTACCCACATAAAAGTCAGTATATTGCATTGATTGTGTACAACGAAACCAGCATCGGTTGGTTTCCACGTTTACATATGTAAATATATACAGAACCGATCAAATGTTTCTCACCAACATCGAAAATATCTGAAAATGTCATTAATGAAAATAGGACCGTACGGTAGATATATGTTTGACAGTTTCCCATTATCCCTGATAAAAAATTATTTTTTACATGTAGCAATATTTAAGTTAAGAGATTTTTCAATGTATAGCACCTAAAGATTGAAGATTTTAGTGATCATACAACAATTTGAAGAAACCCACAATCTGGCTTTGTATCTTGCTGACAACTTAGAGCATTTAACATTATAGATTCAAAGGCAAATAAAAAGGTATGAGTGTCATTAAAAACTATCAAGCGTAAGTGAAGAACCATGATAATTCAAAGAAAAATTCCCTAGACATTGGTTAGAAACTGGATCCGTATGTCAAAGTGCTATTCATTGAACATACATGCGCAGAACTTCACTGTATGTGTACACGTCATTTTTCAGACTTTGAAATTCTCTGTGTATAAAAGTTGTACGAAAACATTTCTGACGGTTTGATGGACTGATACTTTACATGTACGTCGCCCTCAAGAGTATTTCACTCACATTGCGGCGTTGCCAGTTTTAGTGGGGGAAAAAACCAGGCTCATTGCCTGGAGGAAATCCCGACCGTAGGCGAGTACCTGCTAACTCTCCCACATACGGTGATTGAGTGGAAAATCCACTCAGAAATTTTCAATTATTATTTGGTCTGATACCATCGTTGGAGACTTAATGTCAATACCGTAATTAAGTCTGAAGATTTTCTTCACTCATAAACATTTGTAACCTGTAAAGGTGCTGCAATTTGGGATATTCTGTTTTATAAACATGTACATTGGATTTGGAAACAAGGGAGGGTAAATTTAAACACAATTAAAGAATCCTACCGGAAGTGGCCTTTCTTTACGCATCTTGATCCAGCTATCAAATAATCCTACAGTTGTGACGTAAATCTCTGCTAGTCGCTGACAGATTTCTGGCACGCTCAACAGCCTAGGATGTATAGGAGTCCAGCTGTTACAGAGGTTAGAGGTTAAAAAGAGGTTAGAGGTTAAAATGGGGTTAATGCCTAAGAAAAAAAAGGTGAGGAAAGAGAGTGTAAAGCTGAAAGAGTTAGCTAGATCAGAGAGATCTACATACATATAGTCAAATTACAACTGAGGATTTAAAATGGTTTGAGGTGGACAAAATTAAGATTTTTTCATAACTTCAGGGGGGCTGTTTCTCAAGTCCAATCCAAGACCTAACTGTCATGGCAACATATGCCTTCAACATTACGTTACGACAAGGCGCAAATTTACGCCCATATTGAGAAACAGCCCCCTGATTGTCATGACAGGTAGAGTGTTTGGAATACATTGAAAAACAAAAGGATTGATGTTGAAATATAAAATAGCGGTAAAACCAGTAACCTAAACAAGATGAAGATGTGAGCTAATTATAGACACAATTCAAATGGCTGGGATGTCTATTTTCAAGGTTCTTGTTGCTTATAAAAACTACCTTAAAGTGGCATGAGCTGCCAAAATGTTGATCTTTATTCAGAAGCTTTTCAGTGCTTCTAGTCTCGAAAATGTACGATAAAGTATTGTTTTGAACTAACTTTTGCTTAGAATGAATGAATGGTCGTCCCGGTTATTTAAATTTTGTTTACTTTTCGAACAAGTTTTCGGTTTGTACAGGCCACATACTGTATGGATTTTTTCTCATTCCAACGCCAATCATTTAGTTTTTGATGGCCTTCAAAGCCTCTTACTGTCGTGACAATCAGAAATTATGAAAAAAGTGTGAATTTTGGCAGCTCATGCCACTTTAACATACATCTACCCGATTGTTATCACGGAAAGCTCTTTGTTTATAGATTAATTAAAAATGACAGTATGACACAAAATTAGCTTTTTCTGTTTCAAAGAATGTGTAACAATACAGAGCTGTATTATTTGGCAGCTCATGCCAATTTTATCTTTTAAATCTTAACAGAACCAATAACAGAACCAATCTTACAGTAACTGAGAAATGAGATATCAATGTGTACTTTTCTCAGGGTTTCCTCGAAGTCAAGTTTTGAGGTCGATTATCTGCCTCAGAATGACCAGAAAAACTAAAAAAACTGAAATGCAGCTAATTTGCATGAAAATATTCAATTTTTGGCAACTAAAATACACAATTGGACTTGAAATTAACTGAATACTAAGGTTTATGGCCTCAAAAATTGGAACTTCTATCAAACCCTGAAGCTATAAGTGAAATATTTCTATTGGAACTGTTACATATTTACATGTGCTTTGTATTTTTTAGAGTTAACTTTCATATAACCAACACCTCCCCCCCCCCCAACCATCTACACGCACCTTACATAAATGCCATACTCTAACATGTGAAAATCCCACATGATAGAATTTTTCTTTATGATAAAACAGGTAACGCAGAATTTTCTGAAGCACAAATACAGTACTGTAGCACACTGCACAACATAGGCAAGATGTGCACAAATTTGTATTGACCGGACATGTGTACATGTAGTAGCCAGGACGAAATTGTGTCTACAGAGTTACTGATTTATTCAGGGGTACTAGCTCTGGAAATAATTATGCAGGAAATTTTCCATGTACAAATAATAGTCTGGACAAAGCCCATCTGTAAATTATGCCTGCCAGAAATTATTCAAGGGCAATAACTGTCGAAATAATCACATGAGAAATTTTGATTGCACAAAAATGACACAACTGCACACCATTGGCAATGTTTGATTGATCGGATATAAAAATATAAGATTTTTTGTTAAGCTTAACCTAAAGTATCGTAAATCAAATGAAATTAAGTCACATTATTTACATCTATGGCCATGTGATAATGTGTGTCAATCTTAGTTCGTTTGATTGAGAAACAAAAAACTGGTATACCCAAGTATATCATAATAAATACGAAAATTTTTTTTTTAATTTAGACAATATCGTAATATACATACCCATCAGTATCCTCAGAAGGAGATGGAGGCACTACAAAACAAAATATAAAAGAATACAAAATTTGACAAAACCAAATTCTCTACTCGGTGGAAAACCAAAGTGCACCTAGAGTACAATGCAGCCCTACCAGTTTTTCTTTTAGGGAACTTCAAAATCCAAATACGTCTTTCTCCTATTTTGTTAGCTCGCATTACTTGCGTCAAAATTTGACAATCAAAAACTCAATGTAGCGACATTTTGCCATACACTTAGACTTTTGAGCAAGCGTCAATTCTTACGGGAATCCAAACCAGTTATCCTACACTCAACTCTTATGCATGTTTGAAGATTCAGCCAAACGATCATGCTTGATTTACCTCTTATTTCTGGCCAGATCCTATTCTTCCACATATCAACAAACACTACAACCATTGCAGTCAAAGATACCAGGGAATAAATTCCATATGTTGTTGTAGCTAGAAACCTAAGAAAAACACAATAATTGTATTTAATCCTCATGTTAAACAATAGACTATATCTAATGAAAAGAAGAAAAAAAAAGGGTCAACCACAACGAGAAACAGATGAAATACACAAAGTCTGAGAACTAGTTCTTAAATGACTAAGTAAATATAAGAAGGGAAAAGGTAGAAATCTTTGCCATTTATTCTATTAGTCAGCACTATTTCATCAGGTTTTCATAGAAGTCCAAATCTTTGAAGCAGTAACTTGAGTATTGAGTTAATTACAAGTGGAATTGAGTGTTTTAGTCAATGCCACAAATGGAATACTTGCTAAATTAACAGTAATTCAGTTTTATGTGGGAATAATTGAGTTTTTATAGTGATTTTTATAGTGATCTTCCAGAAATCACTGGTGATTGATGGGGACAGAAATCATGCAAACTACATTTGATTCACATACAGGATCATGTAATATCTTGGATGAGTATTGTAACAGCGTCAACATGCGTCATTGAACATAGAAAGAGAATTGCAATTCTAAAATGAATGTATGTGCATCGGCTTATTGAAAACTGCTGCATCTGTGGTAGTGATTTTGCAATGTAAATTAGAAATATAGTTATTGTAATTCTTAAAGGCACACTTGCCGCGAAAATCAGGAATATTGTTTACATTAAAAAAGAAAGTCCGTTTTCTGTATTTTTCCCAGACAATATAAGTAAGGAACTTTCTATTTTTACCAAAATTTAAAAGTTTGGACGTCACTTTGTATTTTTAATTTGAATTTGAAAATTTGAATTGTTACGTACCCGGAACGTAAACAAACCACACTGCCCCCTACTGGCGATTTTATGTTTCAGTCGAGTGAGTGAACTAACGACACAGTGTAATTTTACGTAGGCCTATTTATCTGAGAAATACAGACTGACGATCGGTTAACAGCGACTGGAAAAGCCTGCTGATTATTGTTTGAGTGTAAACCACAGATAAAAAGGCCTGAAATGAGGGTAATCCAACACGAAAGTTGACCGACACTGATCGTTGTTGTTGTAATCAGGCTTCGATTCTTCGTTTGTTTTTCACCCCATTTCTACATTCTTAAGCTAACTAGACATGTTTTATGTGTCCTATGTTTAAGTTTAGTGGTATTAGTCGTAGTGTGCTCATGTAAATTGGTTTTCTTAGCAAATTTAAACAGGCTACGGCGGCAAGTGGGCCTTTAAATAAAGAAAATAGTGGGAAAAAATAATAAATTATGGCATCTTTGAAGCAGTAAACTTGGGTATTGAGTTAATTCCAAGGGGAATCCAGTGTCTTAGTTCAGTTAGTTGCCACAAAAATCGTGGAAAAAATAATAAATTATGGCATTTCTGGATATTCATAGTTTCAAATATTTTTTTTCTGAAAAATGTACCGAAACTGCTATCAATGCCAACTTACAGCCTCCACCATACACAAACGACAGGTTATGGCTCTTAAGAGTAAAGATGAGTAAAATTCTGGTCGATCATTTTCATTTACTTGGGGGTTTTATTTGTGTGTACAATTGGAAGTGGTGTTTTTCAGATGGTAGTCGTCTTTTGTTACATACATCTCATTTTTCCTGGGACACTTGTGTGTCTCTATCCTGTTTTACTTACTCGCCTGTCAGGTAGAGCCACACATTAAACCACCATTATAAGGGTGAGATTATACTCGTGTAACCTCATTAGGCCAATTTTTATGCTATGCTTTACAAAGAGCGATTTAACAGTTTAACAACGGATTTCGAAGAAATCAACTGGTTCAGTGAAAAGAGGAATGTTTCAAAGATATAATAGGCGGTAATAGCTGAAAGGTAGTTGAGAATAAGGATAGTTAAGACTTAGCTTAAAGTGGCATGAGCTGCCAAAATGTTGATATTTTGACGTAAACACAGAATGTTGAAATTATTGGTTATTTTTCCCAAGACGTACAATTCAGAAGGTTTTTAGTGCTTCTAGTCTCGGAAAAGTATCGTTTTAAACTAACTTTGGCTTAGAATGAATCAATGGTCGTCCCGGTTATTTAAATTTTGTTCATTTTTCGAACACGTTTTCGGTTCGTACAGGCTTCACACTTTATGGATGTTCCTCATTCCAACCCCAATCATTTAGTTTTTCGATGGCCTTCAAAGCCTCTTACTGTCATGACGATCAGAAATTATGAAAAAAAGTGTGAATTTTGGCAGCTCATGCCACTTTAAATCTGCAACGCGAATTTCTCCGACATATTTCATTTAAAAGCTGTAACTAGACTACATCCATTAAAAATAAAATTAAGCTGCCATTAGGCAGGTCAGGTCAATTTTAATCATCCATAGTTTGTTTCTAAAACTTATACCAAACTATTCTTCACATACATGTAGTTATAACTATAAGATGTAATTAGAATTGACCGATTGTTTGATGACGTCACTTGAAATATACGCGCAAAGCATTTCGGGGTATTGAGGGATCTTAAAATAATTTTTAAATATGACGGTTGGAATAATACTCTATCGAGAAAAAGACGTAAAAGGCGTTAAGTTATCCGAAAAATGGGTGGATAAAAACAGGTTATGTCATCAATGTTTTCCAAAAAAGTGACCGCTTGCTATAAGTACCAATAAACAAAATGGCGAACTGAGGTATATTTTACCCAGAAAGCTTTGCGTAAATCTATGTGACGTCATCAGGCTCGGCGGTAATTCCGTTTGACATGTATGATCATATTTACTTAGAAAAATGATATTTAATAAATCAGGGGAGACAACTTTTGTCTCTAAATATGGGCCTTTTCCAAGCATTTTTATGAATGGTAGTTATTTTTCTGTTCTAGCGAAAATTAGCAAACAGGGTCCAGTGAAAGGGCCCTGAAAAAATATACAGACTACACTTTTTGTTTTATTTTTAACTTTTGAGACTCACATTTGCTTTTTAACTTTTATGATCGAATACCTTGTACCAACATTTGATGACGTCACCGACCTGCCTACTGCCATATTGCAGAAAAATACAGTTGGTTAAAATAAATCAAGCCCTTTCTCTTCCGTTGATATGCTTCTATCCCTGAATTTAGCTACCGGCCGATATCTGTTTTAGCAACTATAGCTGTAAGCAACCTGGGGAAGGTTCTTCAAATGAAAATAAGCTTAGATGAAGTCGCGTTACAAAGTAATTTCTTTGTTACGCCACATCATTAACCTGTCGTTAAGCTCATTTTCTTTTGAACAACCGGCCCCTGGTCACCATAAAACTTAATCAGTCAAGTTTGAATTCAGGTGATGCTTTAATTATTTCTTTACACTGTTTTACAGGAATAGAAATTCAATCAGTTCAAAAATTACAACCTAGTTTGCTGTTAGTGTCAGTCTTGTATACGGTTAACCATGGAGTGTGGTTAACCAGCAGCGCTGCCCACGTAACGTTTTCCCACACACTTACCAAAACAAACCATGCACGAATACCATCATAACAACACTTCGACGAGGACTTTCCCAAACCAAAAGGCTTTGTATTTTCATTAACAGGGACTCAATGGGGCCCAGCACTTCGTTTAGTCTCTTTTCCATTTTTCTAACGTTTGGATCCACAGCCTGCCCAGAAATATCATCCATTTTAAAACGCTTTAAACTTGTGATGACAAAACTCTTCCTACATTCTGACAGAAAACTTTGTTGGTGTATGACGTCATGTATTTTCATCGCGATGCATCTGTACATATGTTATTTGGTTATCTGGTTTATTTGATGAATCAAGGATATATCGGGTTGTTTCGGTTTAATTAATGTCTAAAATGTTATTTTGTTTATTCCTAAACGATGCTCAATCTTATTTAATAGCTTAGTGATTAAACCAATGCCAAGCTCTGAGAAATGAACGAGTCACTAGTTTTCTATACTCTCTACATACATCGTTACAGGGGGTGAACGATTTTTTCTAACAACCATTTCCATGTTCCATTATGCGCACGCGTTAAACCAGTAGGAAGTAAACAGACAGTGGCGAAGGCACATGGCTAATGTATCACACACATGTTATTTACGGTCTTTCTTTCGGTGCCAATTTATTTCCAATTAGATATAATCTGACTGTAGGCTATGTTCGATGAATTGATGTTACAATTGACTGATGGTGAATAAAGGAGGCATTTTTTTCTTCTTTTTATAAGTTAAATCCTGTTATCAGTTTACAATTTACATGTAGCCTACCCGGTATATTATTTATATCACTAAACTTACAAGTCTCCTATATAAGATTATAACTGTATACACCATATGGTATACTACATATGGGCCTACTAATTAGCCTATTTAATATGTAGCCAAAACTTTGACCATACTATTGAGTATGGTCAAAGTTTTAGCTATATAATATGGTACGGTATAACCAGATAACTATTTTACTTGTTGTCGACGTATTATTTAAAATAGGCAGTTACCGTATTAAAACTAAAAGTTAACAGAGTTAGTCATTCTTCACTTGTTGCAAGTTAATTGGCCAGGTCTAGGTCATAATTACCCCAAGCAGAGCCCGGTTTCCTCCCCCACTCAACCTGGCAACGCCACCATATAAGTGAAATTAATTTTGCAAGCGGCGATAAACATTAATCAATCAAAACCAAACCTACGGGCACAGGGGAAATTCTTATCTAAAATAACCATGGAGACAAGTTTATAATAATTGTGTTAAGAAGAGGTATATCATTTAGACCTTTGCATATAGGTACCAGGATACATAAATATCAAGATACATGGGTACGACGATTGGGATACATGTACATACAGTAGGTGCCGAGATACATGCACATAGGTACCGGGCTATGTGTACCGAGATACATGTACATAGGTACCGGGCTACATGTACATAGGTGCCGAGATACATGTACATAGGTACCGGGATACATGTACATAGGTACCGGGCTACATGTACATATGTACCAAGATACATGTACATAGGTACCGGGCTACATGTACATATATATGCACCGAGATACATGTACATAGGTACCGGGCTACATGTACATAGGTACCGGGCTACATGTAGGCCTACATAGGTAACGGGATACATATATACGGGGATACACAGATACGGGGATACACATGTATGGGGATACACAGGTACTGCAATACACAGGTACTGCGATACATAGGTATGGGATACATAGGTACGGGGATACACATGCATGGGGATACACAGGTACTGCGATACATAGGCATGGGGATACATTGGTAACAGGGAACACATTCCGGGAAACATAAGACATAAGGTGTTGAAAAATTGAAAAAGGCATTTTATGGGTGAGGCTTAAAAATGTATGTTTTCAGAGTCTGCAGAATCTGATTAAAAACACCAAAATACGCTGGGGGCTTCAAAAACACAAAAAAAACTTTTATTTTTTAAACAATGTGAATGAAATTCAAATGACCGTTAAATGTACGCTCATTCATTCTAGCTGGGAGTATAGATTCTAGGGCTAGTTAGTTACCTCTCAACACTTCAGTGCTTCAAGAATAAATACGGTCAATTTGCGATTTTCTACTTGAGAAGTACAAGCCGTAGTATTATTACTAGCAGTAGGCTAAGTACTACTACTAGTACTAGTAGGCCGTCTACTAGTAGTAGTACTAGAAGTATTAATTAGTTGTAGGCCTAGATCAAGAGGATAAGGATGATAATTTCCTGGTTTTGATGAGATGAACTCCTCAGTTTAAGAAGTTGAAATATGTTGAATTGGCCTGTGAGGCTATAAACATTTTTTTTTTCAGAATTGGCACGTTTCCACTGTGGAACATCCATTCAGATCGAGTAGCGATGACCTATTAATTTCTATGTAGGTCAGCACAACTCCACGCATGCGGAGAACGGGACATGGAAATGGTTGTTAGAAAAAATCGCCCACCGTTACGGGGCCAGGATTTTTCTCCTTGCAATAGACCAGAAACCTAATGACATCACTTGAAAAGAGTAAATCACATTGTGGGTGATAAAAGTGATCTTTCTTTGTTCGCCTCGTCACCATTCTCACGGAGCATTATACGTCCGAAAATTATACGCAACATTAAGTAAATGATATCCTACCCCCCCCCCCCCCCCCCCCCCCCGCCGGCCCCTACCCCTACAATCTGACTAAAGTCGAGATGCTTATTGGAAATATTTCCAATAAGCATCTCGACTTTAGTCAGATTGCTACCCCTACGGGTATCCGATCAGTTATCGTACAGAACCAATTATCGTACACCCAAGACTTATGCGTCTTTAACCCAAGCGATCGGGTTTTCCCGTCGATGACAGCCAGCTCACTCATCGAGGCATCTTCTTGCAAAATTTCAACCTCCAAATATTAATAGAACTATTTATGAAGTTACATTTGTCAGGCGATGTAAGAATAGTCGCCTTTGGCCGTGTCGGGGAATTTTCGAACACGAAAGATGACGTCACAACAGCTTTCACGTTTCACGATAACTGGTCCCCGTCTCTCAACAAAAACATGCGAACGAGCGGGTGAATGTCCGGTCCCTAAAACATTATTTCAGAGTCTTGGGAGAAATTAAACTATTATAACAAAAGTCGGCTGAGCCCAGCTTCACTTCTGTGAAATTTCTTGTCAATGCAAACACTGATGTAAATTTTAGCATTGAAAAACCGGCAAAAGTGTACGATAACTGATCGGATACCCGTACCCCTACGCCTTCCAACAAAGTCAGAATACAGAGTAATTGTAGAAAACAATGGTCTAACCAGCTGGGAGCGGTCACCTTCGGGCGTCACAATAGTCAATAACGCTACATGCCGGAGCTAAATACAGAGCGGCTATTTTAACGCTCAAACTAATGAAGCAGAATTGGAACCAGTATGATCTTACATGTGAGTTTAAACCGGTATAATTTAAATTCCTTATTTTGAAAATCCAAGGGAGCGCATTTTTTCTATTTCTTCTTTTTTTATAAAGTTGAAAACTCCATAATCACTAAAATGAAGACAGAGAAGAACCACACATTCAAAATCATTGATCAAAATTGGCGATTGCAAGAAACAGACAGTAGGGTCAACACGCTTATAAGCGCTCTAAAAATTGCATTTATAATTGTATACGGTTTGAATATGCTTCGAAGGTAATCGACGTAAGTCCTGTCCTAAATCGAAAGTAACAGGCCGACAAATTTTATTTTCATGAAGTGCCCGCACAACAACAACAACATAGTCATGCTTGATGTTATTATAGCCTACACTTATTGTTATTAACTCGCATCGAACTCATTTGCTTGGCCGAGGGTACGGAATTCATGGTAATGAGTATCCGCAGATCTGTATCCCATAGTTCGGCGAAGCGATAACTTTGCGCCATGTTTGGGTAATGAAACAGACGACAGATAGGCCTATCACGTGATCAGGTAGGCCTATATCCATTCAAGACTGCGCGTATAATGACGTCATATAAAATATCTGTTTCGGACTCCTCTGTAGGTCATACATCGAAAATATTGACCCGTCACGGGGTACGTATACTGACCAATAGAATGGGAGTAAAGCCTAATGAATATTAATGAGGTATAATAATGTTAGCTAATTCATTCGGAGGTACCCATTTAAACCTTGCACACTTTATAGGCCCATACAATCTGTCTTTAAATAGGTCCTTAGTGCCAGGTCGATGAGTCAGTAACTTACAAGTGATAGAATTATAAACATGTAGCTCAGAGACGCTATAGAATGACTCACATAGGCCAATTCGAAAGATTTTCAGGGGGGAGAATTTGAAGTTTGTTTCAAAAGAGTGGGCTGCTGAAAATCTCCTGGATGTCTCGTTATTTTAGTTTTCAGTTCTGACTTCCGAGTTCCGAGTTCTGACTTCTGACTTCTGACTTCCGAGTTCTGACTTCCGAGTTCTGACTTCCGAGTTCTGGGTGTATCCCAGACAAATCAATCTAATGCATGCTCAAGTCCCCTGGCCTATTTCATAAAGAAGTTTGCCATGATTCACCCTTACAGATTAGTAGACTATCTGTCACAAGTCGGCTAAATATGTTTTATTAAATGGCCCCCAGGGTTCCACTTCTAACCTCGGACTTGAAGCATCGGACTTCCAGCTTATTACTTCGTATTTCTGTAGAAGACGGACTCCGCATCGCAGATTGTACGTCCTTGATCAGTATAATTTACACTCACAATTGAGATTTCATGTATTATGGAGAAATGCAGGAGATCTGCTGCATAGACAAAATGTGAAACACGGATAATCTTCGAAGTCTTGAAATAAATGGGAAATAAAATTTAGCGTGTCTCCTTTTGCAGATCCAAACCAGCAGAGGCCTACAAAAGATGGAAAATGCCATGGCTACACAGCAAGCATCTGGTATGTCCATAAATTTATTCCACCTCACACTGAATACTTCCTGTTGATTGGTTCAAACCAGTCTCGTGGAGACCGTGTATATTTCCATATTACGTCGCCGTGCTGATCCATACAGGGCTACTGCCATATATGGTTTGTGACGTCATGTCTAGACACTTGCCAGTCGTGTCTGCTCGTGCCATACACATAATAGCTTTCGGAGTTCACTTTCTGCCTTTTATGAAAGCCAATTTTCAGAAAGAAGACTTGAATATCTCACAAGTTAGGTCTTCGGTGGGATAAATTCGTTACAGGGTTTGTTCGAGGGGGGATACAGAAATATATGGGGTCAGTAAACAGTATAATATTAGTTATATGACGCCCTTGCGTGGGTATACGGGTAGATATTTGGCGTCTGACATTAATATTTTTCCGAGGCGAAGCCGATGAAAAATATCTGTCAGACACCAAATATCTACCCGTATACCCACGCAATGGCGTCATATAACGAATTTATCACCATCCAGAGCAGCTTGTTTACTTAAAACTGAGTTAAATCAGCTGTTCTTTATTCGATTAGTTCACAAAAATGTCATGGGTTGAGTGTAATCGGGGAGGTCTACATGACGTCGCGAAAGAAATAAATTCTATTGTGACGTTGCAAAGTTATATCGGTTTTCACGATCTTTGAGACAAGTATAGCGTTCAATGCTGACGAAACAACATTCTAAACTGACGTCACAATAGGATTTCGTCTTGACTGAAGATTGCTGTGACGCACCAAGACCTTCACTCCGTGGTAATAACAGCGCGTGAGATCTTAACTCCGGGGTTATACAGAATCAAATATATACACGGAAAGCACTGGGATGCAGACTCACATTCTGGGCGTTTCGACCAATCAAATGCCAAGAAATTTCTCTCAATGGTGATAAACAGTAATATTCGTTTACTGACCCCATATATTTCCGTATCCCCCCTCCCCCCCCCCCCCTCGAACAAACCCTGTAACTAATATTATCGGCTGATCGTTCAAATAAACAATAAGCGGTCTGCATTTTACCATGGGGTCTACTTACCCAAAACAGTGGTTGAGAGCATCATCTCACGATTGATTGATTAATTGATTGTTCGTTGTTTTACGCCGCACTCAAGATTACTTCACTTATATGGCAGCTTTGAAAATTTTCCAATTGGTGAAAATTGGTGGAAGGCTGCTTAGATGGGGCACCCAACGCTGCTCAGGTAAACAAAATAAACCTTAGAGCCATCAGAGTGACTTAACATGATTTTCCTCACATTCAGTACCATTTTAGCTGTGACGACGAAATTAAGACGATGCTGACGTCTAAATTTCATGAAAATCACAAGATAGGTGTTCTCGTTCGAATTAAGATTATATTGGTGATTCGCCAAATATTACACTCTACTTGGAAAAACGGCCTCAATCCATAACCAGGCTGCCTGTATTGCAGGAAATGTTCTTCTGGCAACAAGGACTAAACAAGGTCTCTCCTCTTTCAAAATAACGATGATTGAAACGCAACTCATTTATTAAAGATTTTTATGCCTTTTCTGAATAAAATATGTACACATAAAAATAAAATAAATATCCCTTTCTTAACATATGTTTACATTTCAGATAACTATGACTCAACAAAACGAAAAGATAGGATACAGTCCCTGATAAGTAATATAAATGGGATGATGGCATCAAAACCAAAAAGGCCGAAATCTCATGGAAGGCACAAAGTTCACAAACTCTATATAGGCTGGAGGCACAGCGAGGGGGTTGACAAGCCATTTAAAATGGTCCGGTTTAAAGACGGAGGTGGTGTACGTTGTATTGAGTGTCCTGTAGATCAGCCACAGTCAGTCTCTAGCATCACACAGCTTGGACTTAAACTTTTTTTCCCTGAAGGGAAAAACCAATTCGGATCACTTGAAAATTTAGAACTATCACTCGGAAATTTTTCTGGGCGTTTTATAGATGAGTTTAAAGATACTGAGGGACAACCCTGTACATTTCAGGGATACCTTCATTCCTATGGACTTTTTTCTTCAAAAACTCACGTTTACATTCTGACGCAGGTAAAAGTTGACAAACATACAACCCAAAAAGAAACCACTTCATCTCAATGTGCGTTTGAATTCCACACAGACAATGAGACAGAGATTTCCGCCCAGACAATGTTGGAGGAGCTTTGTTCAAGTTCACCAAGAAAGGAAAGTTATAATAAAAGATTGAGAGTTCTCAATTCCAAGTCACCTGGAAATTTGCAGATCAAATACCTGGCACAAACAGAAAGCTCAGTTTCAGAAGTGATCACTCGAATAAGTTGTCACAGTTGGTCACAATGCAGGGAAATGTGTTTTTCTTCTGAAGTACACGACGGGGATTATAACCCCCTTTTGAATGGATACAAGGTACTTTCCATCGAGAAAGGAGGAAAACAATTACTGGACTATGATTACAAAGAGGATGGTTCAATCAAGTTCAAATTTCCCTCCTCATCAGACCAAGAGCAAATCATCCTCCATGGGCCTGGTGAAGTTAATGGAACGGAGGAGCAAAGCGATATTGTTATCCTTGGGGTGGTTGCTTCCTGTCACGGACAGGGTTGTCAGTATACCTGGTTTAAAAACGGACTTGAATATGTTACAAGCCCAGATCTGCCTTTATTAGAGGTTAAAGAGCCAGGTACATATGGAGTGTGCGTTACATTTGGTGACTCTGTAAATGTCTGTCAAGAAACCGTTACTGAGGATGATGCTTCATATCCATCACCAGAGGAATCTGCCAACATCAATGACATAAAAGAGGACTCTTGCAGCACTTCACCACCATCAACAGGGAAAACAGTCCGAGGCCTGGGCAGAAGCGTTTCTTCCACTATGAATGTCGCCCACCTTAACAGTGCTGCTATTAATCCCCCGCATGAAGCACATAGAGTCAATGTTGCCATACCATTCATTGACAAAAAAGACGTATCCTTTGCCGGCGCAGTAGAAATAGGGAAGGGATCGTTTGGCAACGTCTTTAAAGCAGTGTGGATTGGCACTCCGGTAGCGGTAAAGGAAATTCGAGTAAAGAGGATGAAGGTTTTAAGAAATGTCGTCCATGGAGAGATTCAGCTACAAGGTCGCGTACGTCATCCTAATATTGCGCTTTTAATGGCGTACGCGATCGAGAAGTCACACGTATACATCTTATCAGAATATGTAAATGGCCCAAATTTAGATGAAATTTTGTTCGGATGTGCTGAAGACACCAAGGGGGCGGACTTCGTCCTTACATTTCCACAAAAGATTGTCATCACAGAAGATATACTTAAAGCTGTAGCGTACTTACATCATCTACGACCTCCAGTTATTCACACCGATATAAAACCAGCAAACATTATCGTGCATAGACAATCTTTAACCGCAAAACTCTGTGATTTTGGAGTAAGTCGGGTTAAAGGTATTGAAAGTCAAGTATGCACCGGTGGAAATCTTTCACCTGGAACCCCTATGTACCAAGCTCCGGAGGTGTTGCTAAAAACGGAGAAATCATGTAAGGCATCTGACGTTTGGAGCATGGCTTGTACTCTTACAGAATTCTTTGCAGAAGAGTCTATTTGGTCTGTAGATATAACATTAGAATCCACAGATATTGCCCAAATCAAACATAAGATGCACAACAAAGAAGTTCCGTCGGCTTACCAGGTGCTTATCAACAAACCTGGCTACGATGCATCTGTGTGCGATCTTCTTGGGTCAGGTTTAAAGTACCCGCCAGATGATAGATCATCGGCCTTTAATATGCTCACGAATGTCCAGAATTTTCCAAGGCAGTCACATGTAAATTAGATACAACCAAAACTGATACTGCAAGCGGGTTTGGAAATGTGAAAGTTTTACCCTGATTAAGTTTTTGTTCACCTTTCCGTCCAGGTTTCCATTTAAGGTTATACTTTAGTTTATTGATAGCTGAATTAGCTGCCTTTTATAATTCATTTATTAGACTATTTTTGAAAGCGATATTCACTGTATTGATAGCATTTTCCGCGTTACTGCTGGTTTGGGGTATTAGGCTGTCATTTGGCCTTGGGTGAAGTAAAATAGTATCTTTAAGAGACACTCGTCGCCAAAATGTCGATAACATTAACAAAACAAAACCCACCTGTTTCTGTATTTTTCTCAGAACTTAAGTTATGAACTTTGCCCAAAACTTTTCAATTAGAAGTTAAGAGCTTTTGAGACCAAAGGACAGTTCATAACTTCTTCTTTCTTAGAATGATACAGAAACACGTACTTCTTTGTTGAAATAAATCTTTTTCGACATTTTTCCAGGTCCTTGCAGCAGTTATGCATTCAGATGTTTTTTGAGTGGTGTATGCAATGACTTGGCAGAGATCATTGGCTCGTTTGTTTTTGTCTTTTAATAATTTAATAATAACTTGAACTATTTCTTGTCAGTCTCAGTGTGCTGTTTTACTGCTATCGTTCCAGCTTTTATAAGATTTCATAGGCTAAATTTGAGTTGCGAATATTGAGTTCTATACTGTTATTGTTTTTTATTTTTGTATAGATTTATTTTGTTCGCACAGAAACAGCCAAGCAGGATGATTTGGTGCTATTCTTTATTATTTGAATTTTATCCGTTAACAAAGTTTAAATGTTTCAGGTTTTATTGTCAAATTCTTTAGTTCAATCGCATGCTCAAAGCATAGCATTGTCACGAAAAGGATAATATAATATTAAATTTCGAGTTTTTATTTTGATATTTATTGTGTTGTTTGTTTGTTATATTACAAAAAATGATTTACGAAAGGAATCTAATTTACATTTTAATGTCCCGTCGAGTTTTTAAACGAGTCTTTATCATATCAAACTTTTCAAAATTTGCTTTATGAAAGAATTATTTTAAAGTAAAAACAAAAACAGCTGAAAAGTGAGTGACAACTGAAATGTAGGCCTCCATCATGTTAACTGTTTAACTGTTCTTAACAGCATCGGTCAGCTTCAAAAATAAATCTAGCGCTTCCTCCACAGAATTGGGAATTTTCAAATTTGGATGTAGTAAATAAGCTAACTCTACAAATTGATGGCAGCAAGGTTGTAAAAGCTGTTACGGGGCTCCATACAGTTCAAGACAGGTTAACACATCTTCTGTGTCAATACTTGTTCCACAGTTTTCTGTGCCATATAACTGTGGCATGAAATACATAACATCGGGTTTTCCGGATGGCAGCTCTGCGTTTCTGTTTTTCCGTATCATGTGCAAATTCCAGTGTCTAGAAATTCGGTCTAGTTCAAGCTGTAGCACATTCATGAAACAAAATTTTAAACACTCCCTATGTATAGGGTTAGCATCGAGAAAAATGTCAGTGGATCTCATGTCTTAAAACAAGTTTATCCGCCAGTTTAAACCTTGTTTTCGTAGAATTGACCAAAACGCTTCAATGCGTTGATTTGAAGTACTCTTTCCCAGCACAAAACTGTTTAAACAAGCTTCTGGGTCAGTTTCATTACAATTAAAAAATGGTTGGAGAATTTTCAACCCCGAGTTTTCTGTTCCTAAATCGCATCTAAGCTTTGATGGAGCAAGTCCAGTATCCCGGAGCGTCACGAGGTAGTAGGTGGATATAATTGTTGGATTATTGTTACTTTGACCGACCCGTAGCCAAAGCACACGCCGGCTAAATCCATCAATGCATCCATGGATGCAGAAACCAAATGGTTTAAGTTTGTCGTAACCATCCACATGCCACACTGCATTTGGTCCTGGACAGACGTACTTCCTCCTCTTTAACCGATTTCTTTTCCTCAGAGCAACACCATCTGGGTCCACCAAGCGCATAATTTCCAAAGTCTTGTTTCTAGGATATCGTATACCATAGTCAATGCTTAATCGGCGCCAAATGGCTCGGTGTCCCAAACAACTACCGCTATGCTGCATTTCAGTTATAACGGCGACTGCAACATCTTCAAGACTGATGCTATCCCTTCTCATGCGTCTTCTTAATCCCATTTCTCTCAGTTTCCTTTTAAGGTGACTGAGACTTATTGTATATCCATGGACAAATGTTATCGCTGCTAGGATCTCCAAGTTGGAAAAACCATTCCTGAAATATTGTTCGATTAACTCATTCGGACTTAGTAAGTTGTCGTTAAGACATGGGAGATAAGCTTGTGTCCTTGTAACAGTTCCCGACGGCAAGGTATCCATGGCATAAACACTTATGGTCAGATAATTTACACCTGTAAAACAAAAACACAGTTAAAATTTCATACCCACAATCCACAAAAAAACGGTTGGAAATATTTATAAAAGACTATTTATGCTATGTTTAATAGGCCTATGTTACATGAACGCATTGTGACTTGTTTGTTTTAACAGCTGTAACCGACTAATCAACTATATTGAGAATTGATTTGCCTCGGAAAGTCTATTTAAATAGCCACCTTTGAATGAAGGTGTATCTTTAATAAGTCGGAAGTCAGAACTCGGAAGTCGGAACTCAGAAGTCGGAAGTCAGAACTCGGAAGTCAGAAGTCGGAAGTCAGAACTCGGAAGTCAGAAGTCAGAACTCGGAAGTCAGAAGTCAGAACTCAGAAGTTGGGACTCGAAAATCACAATTTGGCTTAACACCACTCCGATCGACCAAATTTATAAACTGACAGAAAGATATCACCCAAAAGCCTATACCTCTCGACAACAGACTACCCTTTTAGACATTCTTAACGTTCCCCAAAATACATTCTTATAACGTTCCCCGTTAGTAAGCTGATAGAAAAGTCATGTTGCCCTAGCCGGAGGGCTCCGACAACAAAATTAGAAATTGAACGTGAAAAACAGGGGTTTGCTACAGGTCATGTTATCTACCAGTTATTAAAACATTCTTAGCTCGATAGCTCGATTGGGATTCAGAGGAGCTCGCTTAAAGAATTCAATTATTTTACAATTATAAATGATCCAAAAGTAAGCATCCTATGTGTGAAATCATTTGAAATACTGCTCTTGCTCTCTGAAAATACACTAATTCCAACCGTGCTTACCTCACTCCAGATCTCGTCCACCATGATGAATACAGAAACATTGAAGTCAGAAGTCGGAAGTCAGAAGAGAAAAAAAAATATATAAAATGAGCCTCCAGGGCTTCCGTAGATCCCAGTAAATCTAAAAAATTATAAAATTACTGAGGAAGACCTTTACTTGAGTGAGGACTGAAGTACTTATATGGTATATTTAAACCTAATTACTATAGGCCTACTATAGCTACATGTACCGGTATAGGTGGGGTTCCATATATAAAATATAATTTTATGCAATTTAAATCTATCGATAGCCGATTCCTTTTTTTCTGGGAGTTTCCTTTTTCTGTGAGTGATTTTGGTTTGTTTGTTTAATTTCTTTTTTTTTTTTCTTTCTTTTTTTCTTAGGGTTAATAATTATTAGAGAACATGTAGTCGGTGTTTCACTATTTGGTTACTTCTGTGTGGCATCAACAGAAACGTACGAGCACACCTTTTAAAAACTCTCGCAGAGCGCATTGTGTCAAAGGTTGACGTACACAGAAAATCTCAAACGTTCACAACAAGGCCGGAAGTTTGTTCAATATAGGCGCATCGAATAATAATATATTTGGATAGGACCTATTGGGTTTGGAAAGTCAGTCCCCTTCCCACTTTCAAAAAAGAAAAAACAATCCGCAGGCTCCTTCATTCTAATGCGTGTTAGTCGGAGTATTCTGGAATTTCTGAGAATTTCTTTACAGACGATTAGTCAGTCAGTTTTGAGCTGCACTCAGTGAAGCGTCTTGGATACTATTTAACCGCCTTATTATTTGAATGATACTCGGTCTGCTTATTTGTCAGTGATTTATTTGATTAGTGAGTTGATTTACCAGTGAGATTCCAGGATTTCAGTCTGTGGATTTATATTTCGTGGTCATTAGATCAATACTGCTATACCAGTGAACTTAGTGAAGTTATCGGATTACACATTACTAGGAACTGTAAATTCTTAACTTCTAAAAGTAAGTCAAAACTTGTAAGTTGATATTATGAACGAAGCTCTCACTGCACAAATATTTAGTATCTGAAAAAAGGCAGAAGTCAATTCAATTATATTCTCTCGAGATCCCCTTTAGACGTGGTTAAGATAGATCTCGTAGGCCTTTACACGACGTAGCGCAGGAATTATCACATGCCAGTTTGGTTCACATTTTTCAAAGCTATAAAAATACAACAATCCTGGCAACACCATATACGTGAATATATTACTTCAAATTAAAAGAAATGTTAAACAAGTATCGAAAACGTGGAGTCATGTAATTTCCCGAAATAGTCCCAATTTACGAAAACATACAAGATGGCGCCTCTACTCGTCGACTCGATTCACCTTGAACTAATCATAATAATAAATAAATTCTTTATTCTACAGTTCTTAAGTTTACATTGGGCAACGACGTTTCGCCCAGTTTGAATTTAAAGTACGTGGTAGAGCTGCCAAAATGGTGATATTTTGACGTTAAAACAGAATGTAGAAATTATTGGCTATTTTTCTAAAGACCTATAATTTAGAAGCTTTTTAGTGCATCTAGTCTCGAAAAATTGTTATGAACTAACTTTGGCTTTAATAGAATGAATGAATGGTCGTCCCGGTTATTTAAATTTGTTTACTTTTCAGACACGTTTTCGGTTCGAACATGCCACATACTGTATGGATTTTCCTCATTCCAATGGCAATCATTTAGTTTTTCAAAGCCTGTTACTGTCGTTACGATCAGAAATTATGAAAAAAGTGTGAATTTTGGCAGCTCAGCTCATTTTTAGAGGGAGGCTATTCAGTCTTCATATCTGGATGACCCACATTGGTTTATGTTTCCGGTCCGGTGGTGGACATTCACGCACATCCGTGCTAGTCAGTACTGTTAACAACAGTTCTTTTATTTTACAGAGTTTGTCAATTTCTTTTTTAATTACTTGCTGGGTATTTTTTTGTAGTTAAATAATCCAGATCATCAACCCTGCCCAGTATTGATAATTGATATCTAATTTTTTTCGGGAACAAAAAAAGTGTGTTTTGACATGACATTTTGCCGCCATTTTCAAGAGCTTTACAACTACAAGCTTGAGATTTGTTGACTTTTAGTTGTGTTTTTCTTTGAGTTATTAAGATGCCACGTGAAATCATTACCCTACAGTTGGGGCAATGTGGGAATCAAAGTAAGATCATTTATAGAAGTTAGTTTTTAGTTAAGTTTGACTTGAAAGCGAAACCCTAAATGATTGATAAGAATCCATCATGGCCATGGGGCCTCGACTGTCAACAGCTCAGTACTCAGACTGCTAGCAGGTTGGGGAAACGTCCCGATCGGGAGTCCACTCCTGATCGAGACTCAGAGTAGCACTCCTGATAGTCAATTGGTTGGGTGAAAAAAAAACAACAAAACACGCCTTCGTTCTACTCTACCCAGGCCTTAATGCACGTTTTGCTGTGCAACAACAACGCCGTAGACAGTTGGTCCGTCATCAAAACTACAGACTTTCATGTCTTTCAATTTGGTCATTCACCACCATTATACCAAGTGACCATTGTTGCATTTTTGTTCTGCACATGTTGTTTTTAAGGAATTTTAAAACTGTTTAAAATGGATTTTTTTTTTAAACTTATGCTGAGAATGCACCACACATGCAGCCTCAAAGAGCCTGTGCTACTCAGCTAACCCAGGCCAATTCTTTTAACCCGAAAAAAAGAAGACAAAGGAATAGTCACATAGACTGATCCAGAGACATTTTGATACCTGTATACAGGTATGGGCGCCCAAACTCACAAGCAAAAAATCCGCCCAAATTCTTAAAACCAACAGATTTTAATGTCAAAATAGCATTTAATGCTGAATTTTGGGCCAGAGATGTTGTTTTTGTCTTATTGTTGGAACATTTTGAACCGAAATGGTATGCCCAAATTTTCCCTGGATCAGTCCCTGAGTCAAATAAAACTCCTCATCCAGGGGCTCGTTCTACTAAGCTGGCGTAAGTTGCGCCAGTCGCAAACGTGTGTTAAATTATAGGAACTTACGCATGGTCGCAAGTCTGGCTGCGCAACTTTATGCTGTAAACCTATGCGTAACTTTGCGCCAGCTAAGTAGAACGAGCCCCTGTAGTCCACCATGGATGCTACATGTAGGAAAGTTACCAATGGGTGGTCATCTGTAATTGTAAACCTCTTTATATAAACAACATGTGAGTCGCACACATTTTAAATATCTGTAGTTTGTTATCTCTGGGCGCTCCTGACTCTTTACACATTATGATTATACCCTGCTGTTGATGTCTGAGAGACATAAACTATCAGGCTGCTTGGATGTGTTGCATGCACTACTAGAACTTGTAGTGTGAGTAGGCAGGTCGGTGACGTCATCAAATGTTGGTACAAGGTATTCGATCATAAAAGTTATAAAGCAAATGTGAGTCTCAAAAGTATATTTTTTCAGGGCCTTTTCACTGGACCCTGTTTGCTCATTTTCGCTTGAACAGAAAAATAACTACCATTCATAAAAATGCTTGGAAAAGGCCCATATTTAGAGACAAAAGTTGTCTCCCCTGATTTATTAAATATCGTTTTTCTAAGTAAATATGATTATACATGTCAAACGGAATTCTAATTACATCTTATAACTACGGTATGTGAAGAATAGTTTGGTATAGGTTTTAGAAACAAACTATGGATGATTCAAATTGACCCGACCTGCCTAGTGTGAGTAGCTAAATCAGGTCCAGGGACTGATCCAGGGAAAATTTGGGCATACCATTTCGGTTCAAAATGTTCCCAAAATTCAACATAAAATGCTATTTTGACATTAAAATCTGTTGGTTTTAGGAATTTGGGCGGATTTTTTGCTTGTGAGGTTGGGCGCGCATACCTGTATACAGGTATCAAAATGTCTCTGGATCAGTCTATGAGGTCAATTCTCAAAATGATAACCAACAACTCAGGATCATAACATCTTTTTTGTTTTAGTTGGGATGGAATTTTGGAAACAGCTATGTGCAGAACATGGAATAAATCCAGGTTAGTCAGACTGTCCTATTTTTGCTTTTGACCATATACAAGGTAAGTTTATGATATAATGAAAAATGCATTGAAACCCTGGTTGTTCCTGTTATCTGTAATCAGGGGTATTTTTTCCTTTGTTCAATTTTGGAAATTTCCTATCACTCCTTTGATTATTGTGTAACTCACAGGCCTCGAAAATTCTAAAATTTGCGTAACCTGAAAAAAGGTTACCCAAAAATGAATCTAGGTAACCTATTTTTCGTTTAATAAAAATGATTTGCTTAACCTTATGTGAAAGAGTTACATAGAAAACGGTTTTAACAAAAGAGGTTATGCAAAAGGTTGCGCAAAATTAGTTCACTTAAAAACCTTCAAACACTAGGCCTTACCATCATCGGCATGAGTAATAGCATTTACCGGAGCCGCCATATAAGTGAAATAATCTTGAGTGGGGCGTTAAACATCAATCGATCTGTTATACAGTATATAATCAATATAGCTGCATTCTATTTTAGAGGGAATATTGGAAGATTTTGCCACCGAGGGAACAGACAGAAAAGATGTTTTCTTCTATCAGGTACGTCAAATGACAAAACAATTTTAAAAATCGAAGTGGATATTTCTCTTGAATTCCCTTTGTGTAGCTGCACTACGTACCTGTCTGGCAAAGCATCGCCATCCCTTTCCCTCTCTAAATCTGACAAAAGTTTCATTTCATCAGGTACAGAATATGACATGGCTTCCCTCTTGCCCTATGGCTTTGCATTTAATTCCAATATATGAATGGTCCCAGTCATTGTAGATATTTTTATGGTAGATAATAAAAAGCAGATCATAACTCCTCATCCAAGGATTTATCTATTTTACCCTATATAGCGGATTCTCCTAACATATCACAGATAAATCACTGTTTACGCTCCACACAAGCATACCCAGGGTTTCGTTCTACTAAGGCAAAGCTGGCACAATGTTACGTATAGGTTTATTGCATAGAGTTGCTCCTCCAGACTTGCGACCATGAGTAAGCTCCTATAATTTGTGTTTTTGACTGGCGCAACTTACGCCAGCTAAGTAGAACGAGCTCCTGAAGACCAAGTTTAGAAAAAAAGTGTTTGAGAATTGCTTTAATGAAGTAAATATACATCGGCAATAACTCCCAGTTATAAGAATACTGACATGAAATTGTGGGAGATGTTGAACGTCTTTTCTTCAAGACTCTCGGGCTTACTTTTTTCGTTATTTCTTGAGGCACCATTCTGAAGCTATGACTTATTATTTAATGTTATTCCTTGACATCAGGCTGATGATGAACATTATATTCCCCGGGCTGTTTTACTGGACCTTGAACCCAGAGTGATCAACACAATACTGAACTCTCCATATGCTAACCTGTATAACCCAGAGAATGTATACCTGTCTAAGCACGGAGGAGGTGCGGGCAATAACTGGGCCAGTGGACACTCACAGGTATATACATCAGCATTCCAGATAAAGGGTGTATCACAGTATTTTTACGGTCAAAATGACCTGGTAATCAGGTATGGCCAGACTTTATAAAATAGGCGTACTCATTACATGACTTAAAATTGTGATACACTTTATCCGATGCACTATTGCGTATGGTCAGTGCAGACTGAGTGATTGTACATTTATCTCATTGCCAACTGGGGGGCTCAGTTGGTTAGAGTGATAGTCCCTCCGACAAACGCCTTCAATCGATGCTGCGTGGGTTTGAATCCCAAATTGAATCACTCGATCGCAGTATGTGGAAGAGTTGCCAGATACTGGCCGAAGGTCGAAAGTTTCCTCTGGGCAAAGCGCCCAATTTCCTCCTCTACTAAACCTGGCTAAGCCGCCATATAAGCGAATTAATCTTCGTGAAACATGATCAATCAATCATAGCCAACAATAGAAACCTGTTACCATGGTGAAAAAATATTATATAATTGGATATGTCCAATGCTGCCTTGAATCCTTTACTGCAGAAGAACTGGTAGCTGTTATCAATTGTTTGCCAAACTGAAAATCTTTCATTTGAAAAAGCCTCTGTAGTAAGATCGGTCTATGGAGACACTAGCCCCAAAATAACCCCAAATATGGTTAATATGTTCGGTTTTCACTGGATCAACTACCAATCTGTGAAACTAGCCATAGGCTAGGGGTTGCCTTCAGGCACTTATCATGGTTTTCTTCCCCTGGTAAACCTGGAAACCAACTCATAGAAGTGAAATTATCTTGAGTGTGATACATGATATCAACCAATCATTGCCCGCTCGACTAACACTCCATCCCCGAAATGGTAAAATTTTTATGTCTAGGTTTCTCATTCTATTACCCTATGTTTTCCTGGTTGTAATCACTAATCACTGTAGTAAGATTTGACTTGTGTTTTAGGCGGAGAGACTGTATGAAGAGATTTTTGATATAATAGACAGAGAAGCTGATGGTAGTGACAGTCTGGAGGTAAGAAATATGTTCACAAACATCTAATCCATATTTAGGGTTTTATTGGGAACATTTTACAAGAATTAATTATGAATCTTGCACCTGTACAGTGAAGCTTTTAAAAAAAAACTGCCTGTTTTGACAGGTGTTATTGTATCACGGTTATTTAGCATGTATTTTATTATAGAAGGCTCTTGGGAATACAGCCTGTTTACAAAACGTTTTGATTTTTCAGTTTACTTAGGCTTCAAATTGTTCCCAACATGTTAAATGGATAGATTTAAGCTTTAATTGCACAAGAAATTGTCTCTGTTTTATGCACAAGCTGTCAAAATGAGGATGTTTTGTTCTTAATTCAAAACAAGCAATTTTTTCTTCAACATTATCGCTTTGTTCAGGTCATTAGATCACTGAATATATTTTTAAACAATTATTTTTTGTTGAACTTCAAGCAATCAAATTATTTTGACAATCGCAAAACAAAAGTTTTTCTAATTTGCCGTCTTTTTAAGAAATATTAAATATGTAAATTCTCAAAATATTGTTAAATATCAAAAACATTACTAAAGATATTATTTTTTGCAGGGTTTTGTGTTATGTCATTCAATAGCAGGAGGTACAGGTTCCGGTATGGGATCCTACATGTTAGAGAGGTTAAACGACAGGTTAGTTAGTTAGTCCACTGTTATACTTTCTGAACATGATTGATTGACTTTTTGTCCACACTCAGGATTATTTCACCTATATTGCTGTGTTGATGAAGGGCTCTTTGACCGACTTCAGAGAGCAATTGGCAACTCTTCAACATAGCGAAATCAAGTGAAAAACACGGTGGTTTTTTTTTTGTGTGTGAAGTTGTGTCAAGCAGGGATTGATTGATTGATTTTTTACGCGGCACTCCAGATTATTTCAATTATATGGCCAGGTTTAGTGGGGATGGAAAATAGGCTCATTTCCCGGAGAAAACCCCTGCCTCTGGCGAGTTCCTGACAACTCTTCCACATACGGCGACCACGTGAAAATCCACTGAGAAATTTTTCAATTTTCATTTGGTCTGAGTGTGATTTGAACCCATGCCGCATCGATGGAAGGTCTGTGTGGGACTGAGGGTTGATCACTTTAACCCACTGGACCACCAAGGCCCCTTTGTCAGGCCGTGAGACTATCGTTCTGTAGATCGAGCCACTAAGGCCCCCAGTTTTTAGAGAAAACCTTATTTGGTTGGTACACTTCAGTGATGCATTGTATCTGGCCAGTGTTACGTTTAGCCCAAGTTCATTCTTAGGCCAATGGATCCTACCCATAGGGAGCGGGAGTCACGTGACAATTCCACACATTTCCTGTCACCGGCGTTGTTATTACGCATGTGGGAAGCCTTTTGTCGTTCGAATATGACGCTCATTTCTGACGTTTTGGAACAAAAAACGCCAATCGAACTGAAAACGTCATAAAAAAACGTCACCTGTCACCGGATATCGCGAAATCTCTCGGTAGACTCCCAGGCCCTATTAGCCTTACTGACTTTCTATGATCTGCTGAGCCTAATGTCAAAATTAAGGTGGGTAGGGGTGAATCTTTTGGTCTGTTGGTACATTTGTCATCCTTGCTTTATTTTAATGTTAATCATATTTTAGGGTCCTCAAATTAATCATACGCTTAAAGCAACACCAGATGTTAGGATCTAAATTCATACTCTCAAAGCAACACCAGATGTTAGGGTCTAAAGTCATACTCTCAAAGCAACACCAGATGTTAGGGTCTAAATTCATACTCTCAAAGCAACACCAGATGTTAGGGTCTAAATTCATACTCTCAAAGCAACACCAGATGTTAGGGTCTAAATTCATACTCTCAAAGCAACACCAGATGTTAGGGTCTAAATTCATACTCTCAAAGTAACACCAGATGTTAGGGTCTAAATTCATACTCTCAAAGCAACACAAGATGTTAGGGTCTAAATTCATACTCTCAAAGCACCCAATATATACGAATATTTTAGGGTCTAAATTCCCCTGTAATTCATTCTTCAGATTCCCTAAGAAGTTGATTCAGACGTACTCTGTCTTCCCCAACCTGGATGAGATATCAGATGTGGTTGTACAGCCTTATAACTCCATTCTTACCTTGAAGAGATTGACACAGAATGCTGATTGTGTGGTAAGGAACTGGTGCTAGTTTTTGTTTTCACAAAGCAGTTGCATCGCGAACGAAGCCTAGTTGCCAATGGATACCATATTGGAGAGATACAACGTCATGGTAACTGCGATTGATCGCACTGTGCGAAGTCTTCATGAAACGGCCCCGTGGAGTCTTTATTTAGTAGGCTAGATACATATTTATAGTGATCTATGCCTTTATGCTGATAGGCCAGTGAACGAGGGGCTGTTTATCGAAACATTTACGCCCGACATAAGTCTAATGCACGGCGTAACTGTCATAGTAACATATGCATTCAACATTGCATTACGACTAGTCGTAATGCTATTTCGAGCGGAAACATTTTGAGAAAAAAACTCCTATTTTACAAGGTGGTGTTTAGGTGCAATCAATCACTAATGCCAAGCATGATTGATTAATGTTTTACATGTGCTCAAGCTGTTGCCATCATTTCAAATCTCTTCCGTATCGTATCCAATGGCAATAGCACATTATTTTCGAAATGATTGTAAAATCACATTAGGACTGGTTTGGTAAGATATCTAAAGGCCTCTGTAACTCATCTGAAAAATACCACTAATTTTTACTTTGTGAACTAGGATTCAATTTCAGGTTGATAACCTCCCAAAAATGTTGAATAAAAAAGTGATTAGAGCAATTTTATATACCCTTCACGGGAATGAGGATCAGTGTCAGGGGAGATAATTTGTCTGATTCTGTTTGAATGACAGGTTGTTCTGGATAACACAGCCTTACACAGGATAGCTGCTGATAGACTACACATTGAAAACCCTACCTTTATGCAAATCAACCAACTGGTAAGTGCATCTTCTGAGCTCAGATTCTGCCTGTCAGATTTGGTGTATTTCTGAGTTAATTATTTAAGTGTAACTGAAGACACAGTACTGGTAATCTTGTTGCAGAATTGTTGCTAACAATATGTTCTCAATTTGTTAAAATCAGTTTAAACCAAAATTCACACTCTTTTCCAAGCTTTCCAATGGCCCAAGTAACACTATGGCCTCAAGAAAGAATGTCAACCTTCACGTTACAAAATAGCCATAAGTCATTCTGACATAATGATGAAGTGTCCATTAACCATTTATTGCTGGGTTCGGGATGTTGTAGTTGGAATAAAAACAATTTATTATCTTAAAACTGATGGAATATCACATATATTTATTTTGTTTTTGCAGACATTTCATGAAATGTGTTTTATTTTACCAGGTGTCCACTGTAATGTCCACAAGTACTACAACACTGAGGTATCCAGGTTATATGAACAATGATCTGATAGGACTGATAGCTTCACTTATACCAACTCCCAGGCTGCACTTCCTCATGACTGGATACACTCCCCTGACTACAGACTCTCAGGTCAGTGGAGGAGAGAAAGGGTGATTTTGTATGGGATTACTTGATTCGCACGCTCATAGCACATAGTAGCTGCTGTTAGTAGGCTGAGCAACAGGTAAACCTTCAGTGCTGTGAGCAGTCTAAACTGGCGGATGAACTGACTACGTTTTGAAAGCGTACAGTTTTAAAATTAGACCCTGAAATTCTGAGTTACACCATTAAGAAAGTTTTCTGTCTTTCACAAACAAAATTATCTCCAAAAATTCATTTTGCATGCTATAAGTCCAAACAAGTATAGCATAGCACACTGAGAGCTGCTGTGAGTTCTAGATGGATTGTACCCTATGAATTGGGTAATAGAAGTGTTAAGTTACTCAAGGATTAGTTTTTCTTTCATTGCCTCCTTAACCCAAATCTGCATGCAGTTAATTTTTGCTCTTTTTTTCTCAAAATATCACAAATTTTGCCAATGAACAGAATTTTTAAATTTCTCTTTCAACACATACAGAACTACTTGTTTGTGGAGTGCAATTTTAATACAGAGAGTGGGGGTAGTTCTGAAATCTGTATGACTTAAAAAGCAAGTCATGTTGATTCAACAAGTAACCTTGAGACTTTTGTACAGTTTGAAAGCTGCTTAAGACCATACATGTACCTGTCTGATCTCTCCTCTTTTAGGTTGCCAGTGTGAGGAAGACGACAGTTTTGGATGTGATGAGGCGATTGTTACAGCCTAAAAACATGATGGTATCAACTCCAGTCCATAGACAGGCTAACCATTGTTATATTTCAATACTCAACATTATACAGGGGGAAGTGGACCCAACACAGGTAAAAAAGTCTGCATTATCAGGCAAATAATTATGCAACAGCAGTCATAATTGTTTCTGTTCCCAAATCAAACTATGTTGCCAAGTGCTTGTTTAAGGTCAGGGCTTTCATCTGGGCAAAGAGCCTGCTTTCCTCCCCCACTAAACCGTGTACCGACATCATATACGAGAAATAATCTTGAGTGAGGGGGAAAAAAGTATTAAGGATGTCAACAAGCTGCATTTACACATTCATCATGCATGGTTTCCATTATTCACAGCAAATGTATTTTCTAGCATAATTCTATACTTTTCTAACTATTCTAGATCCGTACAACTTTGTCAATAAGTATTTCAGAAGAAAGGTTACTAAAGCCAAACTCCTGTCTGTCTTTAACCCAGGGATTCATACACGTCCAATTTACTTACCAATATTCGGTTTGTAAAATTGAGTTTAAAACTGAATTTGGTGTTGAAAAATTCAATATTTTCAGTTTAAAATTTCCTTTTGAAAACTAACATTTCCAAACTCAATTTGGGCGTGAAAAACTGAATATTGTTTGATTGATATCCACTGTTTATGATGAAAAAAATCTAAGTTCAAGGGAAAAGTTTATTTAGAAACCGCTGTCACACGACTTTCTCTTGTTGTTGTCAAAGACTTTAACAGTGGTAGCTGTTACTGCTTCGCTTGGCGCTCAGCAATAGGAGTTAGAGCAGCGACTGGTTGGCCCGGTGTCAGTATACTGTGACTGGGTGAGGGGGCTTGCTGGTTGTCTTCGGCAAGTCGTCTCGGTGAGACAGCACCTAAAAGAGCGGTGGAAATCCGCCCTGTCACAAGGAGACAACGTCTTCATATAACCGAAATACTGTTGAGCAGGACGTAAAGCCCAAATCACTCACTCACTCACTTATTGTTGTTGTTTAAATACTGAGAAACATACGGCCTCGTTTTCAGTGTCTCCACTTATTTTGCACTTTGGAAGTCTTTTTTATTTACCTAAACTTTTCTAAACTAAGCTGATTTCGATCAACTGAGAAATTTTGGGGAGTATTACCCACAATAATCGTAATAATTCTCGACTTGTTATATTTATTCAGCTGTTTTTGGTCGTATAGAAAATAAATGGGGAGACAACTAGTGTGAAATTACGATAATAGTTACCTCTCCTGAACCATAGTTCTCAAATAGTTCAATTCATTTGTAACTTAATCATTGTGTATTTTTAGCCCGCCATCATTCCGTGGTCCGTCGTCCGTCGTCAGTCGTCCGTCGTCCGTCCGTTAACTTTTTGCTTGTTACCTTTATTCCAAGAAAACTACCAGTCCAATCTTAATCAAACTTAATATACAACATCACCCTATGGTCTAGTTGTGCACCGTACGTTTTAATCTCATTTGCATATTCAATGTGGCCACCAGGGGGCGATATTGTTTTTTTTTGTTACCTTTATTCCAAGAAAACTACCTGTCCGATTTTCACCAAACTTGGCTGACATTATCTCCATATAGTCTAGTTGTGCATCCTACATTTTCATCTCATTTGCATATTCAATATGGCCGCCAGGGGGCGATGTTGTTTTTTCTTTGTTACCTTTATTTCAAGAAAACTTCCTGTCCAATCTTAATCAAACTTAACATACATCATCACCCTATGGTCTAGTTGTGCATCGTACATTTTCATCTCATTTGCATAAACAATATGGCCGCCAGGGGGAGATGTTGTTTTCCTTTGTTACGTTTATTGCAAGAAAACTTTCGGTAGTTACCTTTATTCCAAGAAAGCTATTAGTCCAATCTTAATCAAACTCACCATGCATCATCACACTACGGTCTAGTTGTACACCGTACATTTTCATCTCATTTGCATATTCAATATGGCCACCAGGGGAGATATTTATTTTTTTTTGTTACCTTTATTCCAAGGAAACTACTAGTCAGATTTTCATCAAACTTGGCTGACATTATCTCCATATAGTCCAGTTGTGCATCGTACAGTTTCATCTAATTTGCATATTCAATATGGCCACCAGGGGGCGATGTTGTTTTTCTTTGTTACCTTTATTCCAAGAAAACTACCTGTCCAATCTTAATCAAACTTAACATACATCATCACCCTATGGTCTAGTTGTGCATCGTACATTTTCATCTCATTTGCATAAACAATATGGCCGCCAGGGGGAGATGTTGTTTTTCTTTGTTACGTTAATTGCAAGAAAACTTTCGGTAGTTACCTTTATTCCAAGAAAACTATTAGTCCAATCTTAATCAAACTCAACATGCATCATCACTCTACAGTCTAGTTGTACACCGTACATTTTCATCTCATTTGCATATTCAATATGGCCACCAGGGGGTGATATTGTGTTTTTTTGTTACCTTTATTCCAAGGAAACTACTAGTCCGATTTTCATCAAACTTGGCTGACATTATTTCCATATAGTCTAGTTGTGCATCGTACAGTTTTATCTCATTTGCATATTCAATATGGCCACCAGGGGGCGATGTTGTTTTTCTTAGTTACCTTTATTCCAAGAAAACTACATGTCCAATCTTAATCAAACTTAACATACATCATCACCCTATGGTCTAGTTGTGCATCGTACATTTTCATCTTATTTGCATAAACAATATGGCCGCCAGGGGGAGATGTTGTTTTTCTTTGTTACGTTTATTGCAAGAAAACTTTCGGTAGTTACCTTTATTCCAAGAAAACTATTAGTCCAATCTTAATCAAACTCAACGTACATCATCACCCTACGGTCTAGTTGTGCACCGTACATTTTCATCTCATTTTGCATATTCAATATGGCCACCAGGGGGCGATATTGTTTTTTTTTTGTTACCTTTATTCCAAGGAAACTACTAGTCCGATTTTCACCAAACTTGGCTGACATTATCTCCATATAGTCTAGTTGTGCATCCTACAGTTTCATCTCATTTGCATATTCAATATGGCCACCAGGGGGCGATGTTGTTTTTTTGTTGTTACCTTTATTCCAAGAAAACTACCTGTCCAATCTTAATCAAACTTAACATGCATCATCTCACCCTATGGTCTAGTGGTGCACCGTACATTTTCATCTCATTTGCATATTCAATATGGCCGCCAGGGGGAGATTTTTTTTTTTTGTTACTTTTTTCCAAGAAAACTACCAATCCGATTTTCACCAAACTTGGCTCACATTATCTCCCTATAGCCATGTTGTGTACTGTACATTTTCATCTCATTTGCATATTCAATATGGCCGCCAGGGGGCGATGTTTTTTTTCTTTATCTTTGTTCCAAGAAAACTACCTGACATTAATCAAAATCAACATACATTATCACCCTATGGTCTAGTTATGCACCGTTCATTTTGATCTCATTTGCATATTCAATATGGCCGCCAGGAGGGCGATATTGTTTTTTCGTTACTTCTATTCCAAGAAAATACTGGTCTGATTTTGACCAAACTTGGCCGACATTATCTCCCTCTGATCTAGTTGTGCACCCTTCATTTTCGTCTCATTTGCTTATTAAATATGGCCGCCAGGAAGCAATGTTGTTTTTTAACCAAATTTGAAAATGAAACTTATTATCATTATTCCAAGAAAACTACTGACCTGATCTTAACCAAACATGACACACAGCATCCCTCTAAGTTCTAGCTGTGCACCGTACATTATCATTTCATTAGCATATTGAAGATGGCTACCAGGTGGCAATGTTGTTTTCAACCAATATTTTGCAATTCACAATTTAATTTTCCTCAACAATAGTTATCTCCCTGGAATAAGATTTTTTATGTAGGCCCCAATTCCTATATCCAGTTATTGCTGTAAGTGAAATAATCTTGAGCGCAGCGTAAAACACCAAACAATTAATCAATCAATTTAATATGAATAGATGAACGCGGGCTTGTTTATTGTTGCACATGAAGAAGGGATAACTTTGATCTAGGTTTGACATTACATATATATTATTATCGTTATTTTTTTGTCAAACCTGATTTTTTTCTTGGAATTCATACTTTCATGAAAAAAGAAATATTAAATTGGAACTGGTTTGTAACATAGATTTTAACCCTAAAATGGTCGGTAAATTTAAAAAAAACTGATTTTTGCCTTCTAAAAAACTTAATTTTTCAATTTCGGTTCGTAAATTTTGGACTTCTATGAATCCCTGTAACCTAATGAGAGATACTGTTTGATGGGTTTTGGTTTATTAAAAAACCTGTGACTGGGTATAAAGGTCTAAATGACATATCTCCCTTTTAACACAACTAGAAACTTGTCCCCATGGTTATTATAGTCAAGAAGATTTTCTCTGTGCCTGTGTATTTTAGTGTCTATAACTATAATATAACCATAACATGTTTTTGTTAATAAGAATGGAAATTTAAAAACACTGGTTTCAGGGGGTCTGGCTTTGTAGTGAGCCCTTTATAAAATATAACAAACCTTTTTATTGGCCTTGCTTGACTGCAAACCTATCCTTTATAGTGCAGAATTGTTTGCAATCGCCATTTTCTCCCCTCCCAATATCCACAAGACGTAGGTCATCAAGCAATTGGTCTTTTTAATCGTAATACTTTAATCGTAATAATCACTTTGAATTGTTTGTTTCTAAATGTTATTATAATTTTTTATTGCCAGGTTCATAAGAGTTTACAGCGTATCCGTGAACGTAAATTAGCCCAGTTTATCCCGTGGGGACCAGCCAGTATTCAAGTGGCTCTATCAAGGAAATCTCCCTACATCCAAACTGCCAATAGGGTCAGCGGACTGATGCTGGCAAACCACACAAGTATCTCTTCAGTAAGGGGCTCTCCTTTTTCTTGTCCGTTTCTTATTTACATAAACTATGAAACCCAAATTATTCAACTGCCTCATTTTATAATGTCACCCCGTCAACCATCTCCAGGCGGTTAGCTAGAACATCTCTTATTTAATGTGATGTCATACAAACAGGCATGGGTAGGGGATGCAGACAGCACTGCCAAATTCCCCAATCTTTAAGCATTTGATGAGTGTGACAAAAACAGTCTGACCCCAGCTAGGCATTTTTAGAGGGGTGCAGCACCCTGCCCCTTTATTGAGCCCTTTGTGCCCCAAAGACCAAGTATGACTGCCCACTGTCTCCACATCAGTCATTCAGGTCTATTGTTCTGGAAGTTCAGCTTCCCACAATGCATCAGTCATTGGTGCTCTCCTTGCAGGCATACATGTTACTATATGTCTGAGCTCCTTCAACTAAATAATTTACCAAGGAAAAGTGCCTAACATCAAGCGCTGGACAGCCTTCAAATGGTGGATAGAATTCACTCAAATAAAAGAAGTTAATCATGGAATTGACTCACCCAAAGCTGCCATTGCCAAAGGTATTCAGTTGAATCGATTGTACAACAACAACACGATCATCTTTATCAAATGAAATCCTGTTACTCTTGTAGTTGTAGACAAATGAAGAAAGGACACATTTATCAGAAATCGAGAAAATACTGGAAATTGGGGATAGTTTGGGACATTTTGAAAGAAATCTGACAGTTTCATAGCATATACTTTTGGATTTATTTTTAAGGGATTGTTAGACAGTTCATCAAATCAATGCCACACTCGCAATGTCAAACGTACTTCATTTAAAACTTGAATTTGTACTAATGATTTATTAGAGTGTTTTCTGATAAAAAATACCCCACGGCAACAGCATTTACGAGCACTCTTATTAGTTAATGGTTTCATTCATTTATTTTAGCTGTTTGAGAGAACCTTAAAGCAGTTTGACAAACTGAGGAACCGTCAAGCGTTTCTGGACCAGTTTAAAAAAGAGGAGATATTTAAGGAGAACTTGGATGAGTTTGATGATTCAAGAGAAGTTTTACAACAGTTAGTGGATGAATACCAGGCTGCTACAAGACCAGACTATTTATCTTGGGGTTTACAACAGGTCAGTCAACACCTTCATGTGGGTATTTTATGAGGATATCCGACAACTTAATCTGTACTCTCTAAAACTTCAAACTGGTTCTTCACTACCTTGTATGTAATTTAGTTGGTTCAGCGGTTATTCTTCAGATATAAATGTTTAGTTCTTAACATTGTCATTTGTATGTGATGAACAATATTGCTGAACAACAGGGATATACTTAACACGGTCTAATAAGTTAAGTTATTAACTTTGTCAACATATCATTGCAAGTTTTCAACCTTATCCTTAATCCATATCCTAACACATTTTGATGTGATCTGCTAATTTCAAGGTGACTTTAAAGGCCGATATACACTGAGAGATTTGCTGCAACCCAACTGGAAAATCACGTCGCTTCGCAGATAAAAAATGTTGTGTATACCAGTCTACGATGCAAATTTTGTGTAAGTCGGCGATTGCCATATGTGGGAGAGTTGTCAGGTACTCATCAAAGGTCAGGGGTTGCCTCTCGGCAATAAGCCCAGTTTCCTCCCCCCACTAAATCTGGCAACCCTGCCATACAGTGTACATGTATAAGTGAAATAATCTTGAGTGCAGCGTAAAACATCAATCAATATTTATGACATCATGTTGGAGTGTGTAACATTATCAAGTGGTCAAATTATAATATGATGATCTTTAGTTTCCATATCTTTGTCATCAATTTATTATTTATTTCGTTATTATGTTTCAGGCCGCTGCCACCAACAGATGAAGCCATTGAATGAAGACAGAAAACTGTGATATTGTAATGTACAAAGACTCTGTGCTACTTGATGTACAATAAATTACGTCAGCTATTTTGGAGGTCTTGCATGAACTGAATCTTTTGAGAACATGGCTTGGTCATTCTACCCTGAGATGATGCCTGAACTACAACACTGTATTCGGAAAGAATAAGATCTGATTGTTCATTTTGTTGTGAAATCATAGAGAATGTTTTCTATCATTAGCTGTACAAATTTCAGAAACATTCCCATGTACAGGTTTATCCGAATAGATCCAATATGACCGCTGCTTGTCTCCCAAGTTTCTTGTGACAACATGAGAGGGTGTCCAATCTCTGTTGGCTAAGTACACTGTTTTCCTTTCTCATTTGCATTGTGGATTCGTGATTTACCTTGAGTCGTTTCCTCGATCATATGGTCAGTGAAAAGTTGTGGATCAGCGAGTGCCTTACAAATCAGTGGAAGGCCAGATTGAGTAGATTCTCCAATTAAAATGAGCGACTTTGAGTTGAGCAAAAATTAGCAAAGGAGTAATATATGATATTGAGTGAATGAGTGCTATCATGTTAAACTGTTATAAAACAAACCATTATGTACGTATTTAAATTCTAGTTTGATATTTTGGAAGTTACAGTTATGTTACATATACTAACATTCAGTAACACTGAACTACATGTATTTTTCAGGGCTTGTTGTAATCTTGAGTGATATTTTCAAGTTGTGATCTCTAAATGTTTTCATGGTCCTGATCTTCGATGACAACTTTTGAAATGTCTATCTCAATTCCTTGTGACATAGGTTACAGTCAGTAATTGAAATCAATTGTGCTATATGAAATGCGAGGTGACTCTGCTTTTTGTTAATTATTCAAATAAATCTCCCATAATCCACAATTGTGATTATTTTGGTAAGTAATTATTCTCCATATGATATTTAATTTCATTAAAATCATTATCATTTGCATGCAATGAACAACATTGTACTGTGGTTGAACAACAGCTGTAACCTGACTGGTCAAATGTAAGTAATGAGCTGCAATATATATAGGGAGTAAAATAGGATATAAACAAGGCATCGCAAACGATACAAATCCCCTCGCGTGCTAACACAAGAACTCTGACGCAAAATGGGGGGTGGGGATGAAGTTTGGTCAGAACCCATTTAAAAATGAAGTCCCAAAAGCGGTGACGCGTTAGAGGTATTGCCATGCTGGACCAATAGATGATGTTTGGTCAGGATCCGTTCAGAAATAAAGTTGCAAGAGGGTTAAAAGATTTTCTATAAAAAGTAACGCTGACCTTGACCTTGGCACCCTGAAACACGATCTGGTTCGAGGTATTCCCATGCTGGACTCATATATGAAGTTTGGTCAGGATCCGTTCAAAAATGAATTTGCAAGTGCGCTGACAAAGATTTTCTATAAATAGTAATGGTGACCTTGACCTTGACCGAGGCACCCTGAAACACGAACTCGTTCGAGGTATTCCTATGCTTGACTCATACATGAAGTTTGGTCCGAATCCGTTAAAAAATGAAGTCGCTAGAGCGCTGACAAAAGGTGAACATACGTACGTACGATTTTCTATTAATAGTAACGGTGACCTTGACCTTGGCACCCTGAAACATGAACTTGTTCGAGGTATTCCTATGCTGGACTCGTATATGAAGTTTGGTCAGAATCCGTTCAAAAATGAAGTCGCTAGAGTGATGACAAAAGGTGAACATACGTACGTACGTACAAACGCAACGCTATATCCCTCCCCGACTTTCGTCGCGAGGGGATAATAAGTGGCTGTCGCCACCAGGACCCCTCGGGTCTGGGCCAAATAAACCGAAGATATATTTATTTTCCAGACAATTTGTTGCATTTACAAGGAGATTTTTGGCTTTAACTACAACTTTGAAACTTCACACATTTGTTTAAAGGGAAAGAAAATCTAAGCTTTAAACTAGTTTAGATGGAAAGAGTAGAGTTCATTTAGTCCAAAACAACTGTCCAATGTATGTTTTATCCCCTCGTAAGTGAATAATTGAAATGTAAAGGTGGCGTTACAATAGAGAATAAGCTCCATAGGCCATTCACAAGGCCGCGACCATTTTTTCATTAGTTTTATCCAATTATTGTTGAATAAAAATTTAAGTGCGTTATAGAGTAGTCGTGTGATGCAATTTAGCCAATGGCTGGCTAAGTAATGGCGCGCGATTGCATAGTTACCTACATATTCGGAGACAATCTTCCCACTTCAAGTTTGTCGCCATGTTTTTTTTAACCTAAATCTACCCTTATACATTAGAGAGCGGTAAAAATACGTCATTATTGATCTAAAAATAGCTACACCAACATCACGTCATCCTAAAACGGAAAAATGGCTACACAGATAAGCCACTGAAAGGACATACTTCTGTCTGCTTTTATTAGCTTGAGGGTCACTGGAGGTAATTGACGTGACGTCTTTTAAGTACTTTGAAGGTTGTTATCGACGATAATCCCTATGTATTTCTAGAGATTTCCCCTCCTTTAATACAGCAAGTACAAGAAGCCTTTTGAAAATCAATGCACTCGGATGTTTTGTTTTTTTTCAAGAGTTATGCCCCTTACATTACCGCTGCTGTAAAAACCCTTGTAAGTGAAGAAATCCAGAGTGGACAGCTAACATTCAAAGTGCTCTGCTAAAATTATCAAAATTACTTTCACGAGATTGATTGTTGTTCCCATTGCATGTCCGCGGTCAATTGATTGATTTATGGTTTGAGGCTCCGAAGCTCATACACGTAGATTACCTTTGCTCTGGACAGAGGAAACTCCTAACAGTAACAGCATGTCTATTGGATAAAAATGGTTTAATGTTTTCGTCATTCCGTTGGATTGAGTCAGTTACAGGAAGCCCTACTATTTTTGATTACCAGATTTTGTTGCCCTTGACTCACATTTGTTTGTGATCAGTAGTCATTAAAAAAGAGTTACTATTGTTCTCTAGGATAATAAGTATTAGTATAGAATTTATACACATTGCCACAAACGCCATATATTCACCCTGATAAAACCATATGCAGAAATTTATTAAGTACAACATTTTCCCTCTCAAAAGATTCACATTCTGAAATCGGTTAGAAATCAGTATCACACACGTAACAACAAAACACTTATACACTGAATGATACAATGATGAAGGGAATTCAAAGTCATCTGTGGATATGCATTTGTAAAAATTCTCTTCAATGAACTACTAAAACACCTGTAGACTTGTGTATTCATGACCATTTCTCACAAGCCCACTTGTTGCTGTCGGTACAATGAAAACAGGAGGATTGCCCAGGTGAAGTCAAGAGCTTCATGCAAACATTTAAGCCTGATGCTTTTCGTTTTTGGCACGACATTTAAAGCAAAAACGGTGATGGTCGCCATTTTCAATTTAAAAACAATGAACATCTGGCCCATAACTGCCTCTTTTCATCTTATAAAACATACATTGGTAATCCCCTTAAATATTTTTGGCAATTTCTGTTCTTGAGTGCAAGTTGTCGGCATTGTCATATGCGAACACAATAGGTATCAATAATCAAAGTTCGGTCGAAGGAGAAAATCTGGAGAGCATATACATGTAGATCTGCATGGATGACCCAGCAACAGAATTATGTCTCCAGCATAAAATAGCATGGTCAGACACATAAAAAATAGTCTGCTTCGTCATCTATCTCCCCTTTGTGTATGATCATATCAAAGATGTAGTCCTGTGTATAGACCGGAAACTGGAAGACAAATCAATGGACGATTATAAATGTAGCAATACGTGAAAACGAAAACTTGTTAGACTCTCAAAGTCGCTGGAGCTGCCAACATTTGGATTATTTGTTTCCCAGAAATACAACTTCAAGAGATAGCAAACTCTGGAAGAGTTCCTTGAAATAAATGATTCATTTTGAATAAAAATTATTACACACAGCCGATAAGAACTGACATAAATAAAAAATCATTTAGGGACGCCCAGTTTTTATAAAAATCTAGGTTTTTGTTGCCTTGAAAAATATGTTTAACATTCTGTACGGTGGTATTATCACGAACTTTCTTTTTTGTAAGTATTGAGAAATTATTTTACATTTTACCGATTCCGTTTTAAGGAAGAATATCCAAATTTTGGTAGCTCAAGTTACTTTAAGTAAAAACTTCAAACAAGTTAGTTCATGATGAAAATTATACGACCTCTTTCAAAAACGTCTCAATAAAAGTTATTCATGATTTCCCTGGAAGGAAGGAAGATCGTGTAATTGTGTAATTCCTGAAATCCCGGTACAACTGTATGTAAGAGCACTTCTATTGCACTCATTGGTGCAGACTTCTGTATCTAGATGAGCGTAATGCAGTTCAGTGTGGAAATACCATATTGCTGACAAATTATCAATGATAAACGATACCTGTTCAAAAGCAAAAAGTCCGATTTCCTCTACCACTTAACGTGGCAGACTCGCTGTATAAGAGAAACAAGGCATCGCAAACGATACAAATCCCCTCGCGTGCTAACACAAGAACTCTGACGCAAAATGGGGGGTGGGGAAGTCCCAAAAGCGGTGACGCGTTAGAGGTATTGCCATGCTGGACCAATAGATGATGTTTGGTCAGGATCCGTTCAGAAGTGAAGTTGCAAGAGCGCTGACAAAGATTTTCTATAAATAGTAACGCTGACCATGACCTTAGCACCCTGAAACACGATCTGGTTAGAGGTATTCCCATGCTGGACCCATATGGGAAGTTTGGTCAGGATCCATTCAGAAATGAAGTCGCAAGAGTGATGACAAAGATTTTCTATAAATAGTAACGGTGAACTTGACACCCTGAAACATGAACTTGTTCCAGGTATTCCTATGCTGGACTCATATATGAAGTTTGGTCAGGATCCGTTCAAAAATGAATTTGCAAGTGTGCTGACAAAGATTTTCTATAAATAGTAATGGTGACCTTGACCTTGACCGTGGCACCCTGAAACACGAACTCTTTCGAGGTATTCCTATGCTGGACTCATATATGAAGTTTGGTCAGAATCCGTAAAAAATGAAGTTGCTAGCGCTGACAAAAGGTGAACATACGTACGTACGATTTTCTATTAATAGTAACGGTGACCTTGACCTTGGCACCCTGAAACATGAACTTCTTTGAGGTATTCCTATGCTGGACTCATATATGAAGTTTGGTCCGAATCCGTTCAAAAATGAAGTCGCTAGAGCGCTGACAAAGATTTTCTAAAAATAGTAACGGTGACCTTGACCTTGACCGTGGCACCCAGAAAAACAAACTTGTTCGAGGTATTCCTATGCTGGACTCATATATGAAGTTTGGTCAGAATCCGTTCAAAAATGAAGTCGCTAGAGCGCTGACAAAGATTTTCTATAAATAGTAACTGTGACCTTGACCTTGACCTTGGCACTCTAAAAAACGAACTTGTTCGAGGTATTCCTATGCTGGACTCATATATGAAGTTTGGTCAGAATCCGTTCAAAAATGAAGTCGCTAGAGTGATGACAAAGGGTGAACATACGTACGTACGTACTTACGTACGTACGTACGTACGTACTTACGTACGTACAAACGCAACGCTATATCCCTCCCCGACTTTCGTCGCGAGGGGATAATAATCTTGATTTCAGCGTAAAAACCTAACTTGGATATTAGCCCCGATCTACGTGCTAATAAGCAAGAGGCGAGCTGCAATAAACTATTTTCTTAACTTGTTAGTGTCAATTCAAACGACAGCGTATGTCTTATTGTTATGGCTGTGTCTATCAGATATTGATTTGAGGGACTAGACTGTAAAATGTCTCTTACGTTATGATCTAATGCCCATTGTACTTTCGCTGTACATATCTCGGCGTCATCTGGTGTCGTGATCAAAGCGTCAAATCGTTTTGCTGTACCTGGAAATATAAAACACACAAATAACCAATAATATAACATTTTTGAATTAGTAAATTAAATCACACTGATTGGCCCGGGCCAGGGAGAGAATCAAACTCACAACTTAGGGTTACCGTCCCACCACTCTACCAACTGAGCTACCCGGTCCTGCTGGGAACGGTTCGCTTGTTAGATTTTTTTGTGCACACAGAGCTTAAATCAAGCCCATTAGAATACCATAACTAATTCAGCAATTTCCCTGATGATGATTGCAACGTGATAACATTTTTGTTTCTTCTTTAACATGGTGATTATTATTGAATGCAAACACATGTCATACCTACGGTACTCTGATCTATGGAAGCCGAATACGGACATTTTATTCTCGAGCTGCGCGACCCCGCCAGACTCGCCAAAGCAATTGATTCGCGACTTTCTCTACCCCGCCAAACTCGCCAACCAACTTAATAAAAAAATAGTATTTTTTTTAAACATTTCATTTGCGTCCTTTGCTACCTTGGCGAGGCTGGCGGGGGCGAGAAGGTCGCGATTCTATATCATTCGCGACTTTCTCGACCTTGGCGGGGTCACCAAACACGCAAAGGTCGCGAAACACGCTAATAAAAAGATAGTATTTTTTTTTGCAATCCCGACCTTCTCGACTTTCGCGTGCTTGGCGGGGTCGAGAAGGGCGCGAGGGTCGCGAAGGTCGTCAATCACGCCTAAGCTAAGCTATACATCAAGTCCACTCAACAATTCACTAGTTGGCGACCTTCGCGTGGTTGGCGACCTTCACGACCCCGCCAAGCACGCGAAGGTCGAGATTCTGAATTGCAAAAAAAAATACTATCTTTTTTTTAGCGTATTTCGCGACCTTGGCGTGTTTGGCGACCCCACCAAGGTCGAGAAAGTCGCGAATGATATAGAATCGCGACCTTCTCGCCCCCGCCAGCCTCGCAAAGGTGGCGAAGGACGCGAATGAAATGTTTAAAAAAAATACTATTTTTTTATAAAGTTGATTAGCGTGGTTGGCGTGTTTGGCGAGTTTCGCGGGGTAGAGAAAGTCGCGAATCCTTTGCTTCGGCGAGTCTGGCGGGGTCGCCAAGCACGCGAACTAAAATGTCCGTATTCGGCTTCCATACTGATCATCAACAGAGAGACTATATGCAAGGTCCTGCAGAGCTTGGAACGTGTTGCCCACACCCAAACAGTATTCGAATAGTCATGAAAAGTTGCTGGATGCTAAACTACACTCAGACTTCGTCGATTGTAATGGTGATGTATGCCTGATTGATTGATTGATTGGGGCTTAATGTCGCAGCTACTGTCAAATGGCGACACAAGTAGCAGCGGATCAAAAGATCACCCTCCCCAAACCAACCCATCCCCATCTAATTTTGACCATAGAACGCCACAGAGGCTAATGTATTTGACATATCTAATGTTGCTCCTTGCTAATTCACCAACAAGAGTTTCGGGAAACCCAAAATACGCCCGGAAAGGCACAGTAACTGCAGCCATACCAAAACAAATCCTTCCATATTTATTTAAATTTAATTTTCAAAATTCAGAGGGAAGAGGTTGAAGCTTGGTAAATGATTGATTGATTAATTGTTTGGTGTTTTACGCTGCGCTCAAGATTATTTCACTTACATGTATATGGCGGCGTTGCCAGTTTTATTATGTGAAGCTTGGTAAAAGGTGATGTTATGTCAACAAAATGAAATTTTACCACTAAAACCTTTAAAATCCATCTGTATCAAATTTAAAATGGGCTATTTGGATCAACAATTATTAACAAGATTTGTACACGGTACAAGTCATCAATTCTCGCTGCTGTTAAAACACGATGTTAAACATTGTTTGTTGTCAATAAAGGTTGCACTAAAATGTTTCAATTTTTTAGAAAAGCAGTTTATAATTTACTAATCATACTTAAACAAATGTAATTAATTGGTAATTTCGCAGCTCACACCAATTCAAGTAGATTTGACAATTTTTCTCATAATATTTTTTATCTACATTATTTGGCCAAACACATCTTGACAATATTCTAAATCTCCCCATATACCTACAGGTTATTACTTCTAATTTTATCATAGACCAAATGTTTACAATAGATTTGGCTATGGGTTTATTGCTAATGTCACCCACTGTTTTATGGGGCCATGTGGTACACAAAGCCTGGTTTAGCCATATATCACTGTAAGTTGACAAGGTAAATAGACCAAAGCTGGGATACTTATATCTTGGTCTGTAGATAAAACTTTAATCCTTATATGTATTTTTCATTTGATTAAAACGTTATATATTGATTTAAGAATAGTCTTAATCAATTTAGAAACATTATTGCAATTTGAAAAAATCCTTTTTTGATGAGAATCGGAAAAGTAGAAGCCATTTTATAATTTAAAGGTTGTTTTCATGAAAATGAAAGTAAGAATAAAAGGGAATGTACATAATCCAATAATTTGCAATAGTTGATATCATAAACAATTTTTTTACACACTGTCTGTTAATATGGTATGTAACATGAAAGAATTGAAAACATCGGATCATATTTGTTAAAGTTATGGAGAGAAAAAGTAAATATTACATAACCCAATATGGCTGCCATATTACGCAATGTATGATGTCAAAAATAGTTCGCGACACACCTTCCACCCATAAGGTATATACTCAGAAAAAATTGTGCAGATGGAATCAAAACATTGGAAGTTATGGAGCGGAAGGGAATATTACATAATCCAATATAACTCCCATATTATGTAACCAGTGATGTTAAAAATAGTTTGCGACACACCTTCTACCCATAAGGTATATACTTAGAAAAAATTGTGCAGATGGAATCAAAACTTTAGAAGTTATGCAGCGGAAGGGAAAGCGGACGCCCGGACTGCCGGACTTCCGGACTGCCGGACTTCCGGACTGCCGGACTGCCGTCCTGCCGGACGGACGGAGATGATACCATAATACAGCCCGCTTTCCAAGCCGGGCGTATAAAAATGACTATAATTCAAAACCACAATGCCTCCAGCCCGAGCCTCTATAAATTCTAGATCACACAAAGATCTTATATATTATATATGGCCAAGTTAGAATTACCTGCCTTCCCTCCATGTTTCTCTATCAGAGACATCAGATCCTTTTGGGGGATTACCATTTTACCAGAAATGGCAAACTCACGTTTCGAGAAAAGACTGCAAGTAAAAGAAAAGACAGTACAAATATGGCGGCGTACAGATATGGTTTAGTGAGAGGGGAAACTGGGCTCATTGCCGGGAGGAAACCCCCGACCTTCGCCGAGTACCTGGCAACTCTTCCAGACATTTTTCAATTTTTACTTGGTCTGAGAGGGATTTAAACTGCGCCGCCTCGATGGAAGGCCTGTGTCGGACTAAGGGACTATCACTCTAACCGACTGAGCCACAGACGCCCAAAATGACAACAGTAGCCCGTTCAATTGGTCTCTCAGCCAGCGTCATGTTGTCAGGACACACGTTCGAAAAGGTTAGACAATTTCAGCATGCCCTTTTGTAACCTGAACAAATTCAAGACGTCACAGAGCCATTTCGCTGAATTTCGGGACGTTCGACCAGAGGTGCAAAACCTATGCCTAGTTCGTGCAGGATTGTGATTTTTACTCTGAAGGATTCATGTATCAAAGCGCAACATCGCATATGTCGATCAAATTAGAAACGATGTACCATTTCCCCACAAAGTCACTCAGAAAAGATGGATAAGCTATGTTAACTACCCTGTAAAAACAAACTTACCTTCCTTTTGCAGGTAGCATCACAGCCTTCGTGTATTTTTGTAATGGGTCGTCATCCGTTAGTGCCAGGGTCGTGTTATCTGTAACGGACTATGGGAAGAGGAATCAAGATACGTCATCGTCGTTGATTTAGATTAAATCAACTTTTTTATTTTTGCCAATATGAAAGTGTTGGATGTGGTCGAGAGTTGCTTAAAGGATAAATGACAGGTTTAAGACAATACCTCCTATTTTGGCATCAATTTACAGAAATGTGATTTCTGGCGTGAAAACTACAAAATTCAAGGCATTCTTTTTCTCTCTGTAATCCCAATACGGAAATTAATTAGCTTAACGCCGTGACGTCATAGCTGGTATCGGATATGTACATTGTCGTTGCTATGACCTCATATTCGACCGATGTTAAAACAGTGTCTCGTCAATACGAAGATATATCCGATTGATGACGGAAGATATTTTCAATCGCTTTTTCTTTAACACGTTAGAGCCTTATAGGAAACTAGTTTTGTTTTAACATTATGATTCTAAACACATATTTATTCGGTTTACAGTTACAAATCACCGTGAGGTGCCCAGAAAGAACTTGGCATTTATCCTTTAATAACATTTGTACCTAAAACCCTAGATATCATATTGCGTGTTTGGGTTTCCCAGAACATGATGTACCAAAGGCCTATTGCTGAAGAAACCTACAAAGCGCTTTGGAATGGAACAAAAACTCGTTCCAGGATTCGTGCAATTTTAAGATACAAAGAAGGGAGTGAGAGATGATTTCATGTCAATGATAAAGGCTATATTATATAAACCTACAGATAATTTCCAGATTACATATTTTGATCCGGGTCAGAGGTTGTCAAGCAAACTAAATGTAGCCCCGTCATGGAGTACTGACAGGCTTGTTGTTGACAAGCTGCACTTACGTATCTCATTCTGTTTTACTTACTTCAGGAAGAAGTCGTTGACAGTTACAGAGAAAACATAGGCCTAATGAAAGCATTCGGTAGAACATGGTGTATATATCTTGTATTTTCAATTCGATGCTACGAAATCCTATTGATTTCATCGCTATACCACCTGGCATCTATAAATTACGTTCTTAAATCACTTAAGATTATTTCACTTATATGGCGGCGTTGCCATGTTTAGTGGGGGAGACAACCCCGACCATCGGCGAGTACCTGGCAACTCTCCCACATACGGCTATCGAGTGAAAAATCCACTACGAATAATTTTTTTGATTTTCATTTGGTCTGAGAAATCCAGCTAGAAACAGATACAACGACATTAGTATTATTATACCTTGTATGTAGTTGATATAAAACATTTAACAGAAAAGGTTTACTGTAACAATTAACCTCCACTCACCTGTGCATATTTAAACTCTGTCGTGGCGTTTGTATAATGGACGATATATGAGGGTAAAATATGATGAGAATTAAACACGACCAATTCCTTCTTATCTGGTGACGTATGAGAGTCATAACCCGACTTTAAAGAGGCGCCATGGATCAACTTTGTACACTGAAATACCTGAAATTTAGAGAACAGATAAGACATATCGGCCATAATCGGGGTGGCTTACGTTTATTTAGAATGAAGATAATCACGGCAGTTAAAACATATTATTGTACATTTTGAAGGCCTACCTTTCCCGGGAGAACTTGACACAACATTAGACTTGTAGCCCCGTGAATATATCCCATGGAATAAGCCGGGTACTCGCTAAAGTAAACCCCTTTACCATACCATCCAGTGTCCGTCTTGTGTTTGAAGCCTTTCTCGCCTATAGATGGGAAGAAAATTGATAGGGTAAAATACTTGAAGAAAAATGACGTCACCTCAAAACATATGGGTTGTAAAAGGGCATTGTTTTGGAGTGATTTGTGGCAAACCCAATAGCGAAAAGCATGATTGCACACCTCTACTTTTAATTCAGAATGCTTACCATCCGCCATGTTTTCCCTGGCGTCATAAGGCCATCGGTCTATTGATTGATATGCCCTAATGCTTCGTCGTTTTACTGTCACCGATTACCGCCGAAGAAAAGCTATAGCTCTATAGCGGCTGTATAATACACTGTGACTTCCGCTTCAAAGAAAATTATATGTTGCAGCTCATGCAACTTTAAATTACCCCTGGACAGCAACAGGATAACCCCATCCCCTGCTATATTATTAAGATAAAGATAAAAACTGCCATCAAGCAGTGCTTCTCACTGTCCGGAATGTCCACAATGATTCCATATATAAGGGCATAGAACCATGCAAGTGTATGCCATGTTTATCTCGAACAACTCACCGGGCACTAAAAATCCACCCTCACATATTTTAGGGATAACGGACTGATCTGTACCATGGAAGGCTAACACTGGGTAAGACAATTTCTCCCCTCGTTCTTTCTTCAAGTCTTCTCGGGCCTGGCTGTTCAAGAACAAATAAAGTGACCGATTAGTTCATGTTTTACACCGAAAATATATGTATGGCGCATGGTGTTGCCAGGTTTAATGGATGAGGAACGGTCATTAAGTCAGAAGAAATCACCGGCCTTCGGCAAACGACAAGCCACCATTTTTTATTTTTTTTCTTCCGACTGGGTTGTTATCCTTACCCGCGGCCTACATGTATAGCTCAATTGAGTGAGCCAGCGAGAACCCCAAAAGAAGTACTTTGTATACCGTAATGACTACACAAAAAGTTGTTGGTTGGTTGGTTGTTTTAGCTTATTGGCGCGTCCATTCGTATGAATGGCAAAAAGTTGTATTTCATACAAAATACGCATTTACTCAGCCTCCAGTTTCTCAAATACACAAATCTCTATTCCCGATAGCTTGTATGCATTTATGGTTAAATCGTACAATGGTGTCTTTCGGAGAGAGATCGCTGTATCCAGATAACCCATTGTATCAATAGATGTATGCGGAGAATGTATTCAGCATCATTTGAAGAAAAACAGGATAACAGACGAAAGTGATCATCAATAAAAACCGTCTTACCTGAAATCCTTCACGAGACCGGGATTAACAACATACTCCACTTTGGTTACTCGGTACCTGTATAAACATATATCAACGGTAAGTATACTATATATGTATCAAATAAAAAGGAAAATAACACGAGACTTGAACTATAGAGGATTTGAGAAAAAAATAAAAAAAACTGGAGTGGAGTCAACATAGGCTATAACCTGTTAACAGTCGTAATGCACGGGGTCCTTGCTACATTGAAGACAACATCTGCATGTTAATTAACCACTGTAGTTCTCTCAGTTTATAGAAGTTAATATTTCCGAATCCGGATTCAATACCCAAATATTTCAGAAATGAACCCAATTCGGGATTTCGACCCATAGACCACTCAACAAGCACAAACTGGATGAATTATTTGTATATTTAGGCTGGGTCAATTTCCAGACGGACTAATTATAATTACTTAGCCGGTAGGTACTTACTGTTGGGCATATTGACCAGAAAGTAGGCGATAAAACTGAGATTCGGCCAAACGGAAGTGAATCTGATTGGCTGAGCCTTCTTTATATGCCCTCTCGGCGTGTAATGTGAAGTATTTCGTCTCCTTCCCTTCCAGTGCTTCTGTCTCACCATCTACCAATAATAAACCTTTAGATACCTGCAACAGTGATTGGTCGAGCTCAATATCCTAGTTTTATAACCGGTTTACTTGGGATTTGTGCGATTTTTATCAGAAAAAAACTAATATTATTTTCCTTTCTACAAGGCATGGATAAATGAAAACTTCTGAATAAGGCCTACGTAAAAGTCAAATGTTCTTTCTTAATTGGCTATACCTGTTCCTGTAGGGTTTTTAGTTCCCTGTCTTTTTCTGCCATTTTCTCTTTGGTTTCCTTGAGTTCCTTTTGCAGCTGTTGTTTCGCTTCTACAGCCTTCTTTATCAAATCTTTCCTCTCACTCTCTGACATCTTGGAGTAACTTTTGGCCAGCAGGAGGGAATCACACTTCGTGATATTTTTGGTCTGAAGGTTAAATATAAAAATAGTGAATTAATGAAAACAGTCTAAATAAAGCGTTCAAATAAATCGATTATACGGTAATCAGGTAATATTATATCTGACTGTGAAGATGAAATCAAGATTTACTGGATAATAAGATATTACGCTGCCCATAAATATCAGGTGAGTGGTGACTTATGCAAGAGACGCAGCGGGTATTTCATCCATGGGCGCTGCCATCCTGTTTTAGAATGTATTTATGAGCTGATGTAGTGACGATTATTTTTTTTATTTTTAACAAGTATTTTCGCCCAAAGGTCTTGCGATACAGGTTATTATTGTAGGGTTACATGTTTGGGAACAGTATAGAACAGCGAATTAAATACCATACACATTATAAACCAAACTTGCCCACTTGCCGCCGTAGCCTGTTTAAATTTGCTAAGAAAACCAATTTACATGAGCTTAGTACGACTAATACCACTACCACTACCACTACCACTAAAACATAGAACACATAAAACATGTCTAGTTAGCTTTAGAATGTAGAAATGGGGTGAAAAACAAACGAAGAATCGAAGCCTGATTACAACAACAACGATCAGTGTCGGTCAACTTTCGTGTTGGGTTACCCTCATTTCAGGCCTTTTTATCTGTGGTTTACACTCAAACAATCATCAGCAGGCTTTTCCAGTCGCTGTTAACCAATCGTCAGTCTGTATTTCTCAGATAAATAGGCCTACGTAAAATTACACTGTGCCGTTAGTTCACTCACTCGACTAAAACATAAAATCGCCAATAGGGGGCAGTGTGGTTTGTTTACGTTCCGGGTACCTGACAATTCAAATTTTCAAATTCAAATTAAAAATACAAAGTGACGTCCAAACTTTTAAATTTTGGTAAAAATAGAAAGTTCCTAACTTATTTTGTCTGGGAAAAATACAGAAAACGGTCTTTCTTTTTTAATGTAAACAATATTCCTGATTTTCGCGGCAAATGTGCCTTTAATAAGTTTCTACAGTTCACTATGCGCGAAAATGAAGGGCGACGGCCCTCGAGCCATGTCTCGTGTTGAAGATCTCGTAGAATGGCACCTGATCTCGATTGCTTAAATTTCAACCAATATAGACGTCACGCTGGTAAAATCAATCAACCAATGAAGTCTGTCCTAGTTTAGCACTTTAGGGCGTGGGTGATTTCACCAAGAACGTCTTTGCTTTCTTGATTTTTAGTCACATATTTTATTTCAGCCAAAGGAAGCTGTCATGACATCATTGGTTGATATTTGTATTGGTCAGATGCGGTGTCATCATGGACGGCTTACAACTGGAGCAGCGGTTTGATTTCACGATGGGTGAATACATGCTGCTTAACAAAGCTTTGTGTAAGACGCTCTGAACAATCCAAACGAAACTGAGAAATTTACAAGGAAATAAATCCTTATGCTTCGAACAGAGAATTTTTCAAATGGGACGGTTTGAAGACTTTCGAAATCCGGGCTTTCGTCGTCTACAAACTCATTGTCAAATATCTGCATGTTATGCAGCCTATACTTATATATCTTGCTCAGAAGTAGGCCGAAGCCATGTTTTTATTTTTTTTAGATATAATCAAGATATTTGGTAACTGTATTAACAATGAACTATATACGTGGAATGCAGGTCACGCGGTATTTGATATGCATCGAACACCGCCATTACTAGGAGATGTTGCAATATCGATTCATATCGGTCATGTACACGCTCATCACTCAGTAGGCCTAATCGCGGCGCTTTTTACAAAGTCACAGACCCAAACCAGCCAGTGAGACGTGTCCATTCCACGTATATAGATCATTGTTTATATATCTTTACCTTGTTACTGTCCCCGTCATCCGAGTCACAGATATCGGTATCGTCACCACTATCATCCTGTGTGGATACACTGCTACCGTTTGTTTTAGTGGGATGGGAATATTCCGCGAAATGAAGAAGATTCGTGCGGTAACAATTCGCCCCATATTTACACGGAGGCAACTTTTTTGTGTCTGTTGTTAAACTACCAGAAGGGGAGCTGTCATCAGTGGTCCCGTCCTGTGTGGGATGGCTAAAGTGTTTTAAATGCTGAGGGTTCTTTCGGTAACATCTTGCCCCGTAAGGACACACACGTAGCTTGTCAGAGCCTCCGTCTTCATCCGAGTCTACTGACTGAGAAAGCTTTAACTTCTTAGCAGCAGTCGCCATTGATTTGGATCCTATATATAGGCTATTCAGGCCTATCTACAGTTTATGGATATTGGAAGACACAGCCAGCCAGTCATCGCGATCTTTCTCTCTCACTCATTAACAAGCGCCGGTTATATGTAGCCTACACAAACGTTAGAATCTCGTTCACAAAACTGTATTCAGAGAAGTACGAAATCAGGTCACCCTATGGTATTATTCTGAGGCGTCGACTTGACAAGAACAGACATGTTAAGTGTGACGTCTCTACATGAATGTTTATCTAACCTAAATAGTAATAATAGTCGAATAATATGAGGACTGGGTCGTTTTATACACGTCTTGGGATTTTCCCATTATCATAACGTTTCCCTGTAATAGCCTACAGCGTTTTCTATCGACTCTGTATCTCTCCAATAAAGAAGCCGATGCAACAGTTAGGAATGCGATAACTCAACACATATCATATAGACATATAGGCTTATGCTGGCAATATATTGGCATGGGACATTTTAGTCCGAAATATCTGCGCTGATGATGTAAGACATTTTTTGACAGATAGGCCTATGATATGATATGGCCTATCTGTCAGAAAATGTCTTACATCATCATCGCAGATATTTCGGACTAGGGACATTTCAGCTGACAATATTGATAGCAACGCTCTCAGGTTAAAATCCCTTTATATATGGACATAAATTTATATTTTTATAAAATAAAAAATAACGAAGCCTCTGTGGAAATAAAAAAATGAATGGAGCTTGCCACAATTCTTAGACGTTTAGACTGGTTTCAGTACCGAAAGGTTTTTCACTCTGTGTATGTTCATATAACATGCATGGTAATCGGTCACTACAGAGCTAGCGGATTCCACCATTCAATGAAAAAATACGATATGGGGTGTGCCTGAGACTAGAGTTTGAAGGTTGGGAGGCCCCCACACTTGAGATGTGTCGCCAGAATTTAATCAAAACACCTGTGACAAATGGCTATCCTTGTTTTATAATGAATGTCTCCGGAATAATGAAGGCCGGAAACAATTTTTTGGCCTTTTATAGCCTACTAAAAACAAATAACAAGACCCCCCTCCCCTCCCACGTCCCTCACCTAAAGAAATGATATGATATTTAGAGAGGTTGGATTGTAACGATGATGTCATTTGTCTTCCCATAGAAACCCTGCTCGAACTTGTCCATCGGGCCGTTTTTTTGTGTGTGTGTGTGTGTAATCCATTTGACCTCTTTCTATCCCAGGTTACTTTGAATAATTAATTACAAGTCTGTGGATACCCTTATAAAAACCTGGTACTTTTAGAGATTTCATTCAGATGGAAAGATTAGGTTTACGTTAAAGGGGCATGAGCTGCCGAAATTCACACTTTTTTTCATAATTTCTGATCGTCACGACAGTAAGAGGCTTTGAAGGCCATCGAAAAACTAAATGATTGGCGTTGGAATGAGGAAAATCCATACAGTATGTGCCCTGTACGAACCGAAAACGTGTTCGAAAAGTAGCAAAATTTAAATAACCGGGACGACCATTCATTCATTCTAAGCCAAAGTTAGTTCAAAACAATACTTTATCGTACATTTCCGAGACTAGAAGCACTAAAAAGCTTCTGAATTATACGTCTTGAGAAAAATAGCCGATAATTTCAACATTCTGTGTTTACGTCAAAATATCAACATTTTGGCAGCTCATGCCCCTTTAACTTATCTTTTATTAGTTTGAGTCGTTTAGAAAGTGCTGGCGATAAGCGCCATGCTCTGGGACTCGGAGTAGATTCCCTTTTCGGACGTCATCCAAAATCAGTAGAAGAATAGAATGATTGTTGATGTTGTTGAATATGTCTAAATTAATGTTCCGATGTTTTCCATGGTGTTCTTCATTCAAATCGACCTCTGTAATCTAAATTTTCAGACTCGAATGTTTGAGTGGAAAATGAAGACCATCCAGCGACCAGGCACTGGGGATGGAGGTCAGTCGGTTGGAAGATGACCCTTTTCATATTCGTTCTTTTAAGCATCTTGAGTTGTTCTAGCAGAAGTTAGGAACTATATAGTTTGCACTTTTTCTGCAAGACGAGAGCCCACAGACACGGTGCTATCGTTTCCAGCTGCACATGGATATGGTAGTTATATTGATACCGGCCTATTCTACCCGTTGCTATGACTCATCACGCGCATTCCCTTGACAACAAGCACTCCTGTCGAGTGATGCCACCGATTCCATCCAAGAGGCTCAAGAGGGTGAGGTAGATGTTTACCAGCTGTGTTCTATGTTTTGTTTACAATACACTGGTATCTTCAACTTTTACCCAGCAAACAGTTGATCGAATTGACTCAACAAATTCAAGAAGGTGGAAAATAATCAAAATTACTGTGGAAAATCAATAAATGTGGAAGGCACTTTGTATGAAAATATAACATATTCTCAACGTTTAGAATTACTATAATTCAAAAGGAAAGTTTTTAAAAGCAGTTCACTTTGAATAGGTTATTTATGTCACTTATTTGTTTCCATATATGAGGCCATGCTGTCTGGCGCCGTCAGCTGATATTAAAACAGGGATGTCCCTGTGTAATTATTTTCATATTTTGGAAATTCACGAAAATTAATTCCCGTGAACTAAATTCTATATACGAAAAACGAGAAAATAAATTCCCGCGAAAATAACATACTTTACAGTACTCCATTTTAATTTTAAGAAATTTTAATCACAGTTAAAGTATTTGAACAATGTTAAGATATGACTGGAAAGAAGTTTTAAAAATATACATTTTATATATTAAATATAGCCTGTTTTTAACTACAATTTCGTCTGAGAGTAAATGAAGTCTTTCAGACCGCGACAACCCCTCTTGGGCGCCTGGTTGTCAGTTTGATAACTTCCTTTGCCTTCATCCCAGATGGGGAGTCTGGCATTAAAAAAGAGCGCCGGGGCTTCAGACGTTACCAGACAAGGGTTACTCTACACATCCCGACATCTCCTCTCACTGAAAGACCCTTCATCGTCTGTGTGAGAAACTATAGATACTTCAAACATCCATTTTCACAACGATTGAAAGCATCTCTTCCTAACCATTATCTTAGCGATTAACGAAAATGGTAAGTAAAACTTTATTTTGTACTTCAACCGTTCCTTAATTCTACCCAGAAATGGCTTTTGTTGGAAGTTCACCATAAAGAAACTGTTATAAACTACGTCATAACATGGGCACGGTTACTATCTATCAGTGTTAACTATTTTTCCATGAATCTGAGTGTCTTTGAATATAGCCTGTAAGTTAACGGTAATGAACCTTTGTTTGTTCCAAGGCTTTCATTGCACTATCTTCAGCATTCAAACGTGTCACGTGGTCTTAACGGTTAAAACGTCCATTCATTTTATACGCTGTTTGAAACGTCTGATGCTTTAATACACTCTTGCTTTAGTATACTAAGGTGGGTTTGATTTAGCCAAGTATTTCCAAGAATTTCTTATTGCTGCGACCAAAAGATGGATCTTAGAGTCACTTAAACATGTTTAAATTGGTCTTGAGCACATCAGGCTGCAATACGGACAATCCCTTCAACTCAGAATGAAACCATTGTTTAATAAAGCCAGAAAACCCACTGAATTCGTACAGAGACTGAATGATAACTTCTGTAAAATATTTCGGGAGTTATTTGAACATTGTCAAAGTAATAGGCCTACTCTGTAAATTTTCTTGAGCATATCAATGGTGTATTTGGGGGGATTGCTGTCTTAGAGTAGAAAGGGTAAAATACACACAGCCCATTTTCTTTCCTCATTCCAAGATACGCGAAACATCTGGAAACGCTATCATTCAGTAGCTGAGTGGAGGCTGACTGCATGGGTCAAAGGTTTACGACTATAACTGACGGGAAGGTCGGCCAGATGGTATTACAGATGGAGAACTGTGGAGAGAGATTAATCTCATAGCGCCATCTGTCCGTATCCATACCTCAAATACTGCAATCCTTAAGTGTGCTGATTCATATAGCTGATTCGCCACGTCATACTCGTTGAGGAGTTAGATGTCCGTTGGTTTAATAGTGTTGGTTATACTTATGAATACAAGCGTAGACAAAGAACAAATGCATCCCATTAGAATTTATACATAAGCTTCATTCACAGACGACTTACTTCAATCCAAACACTTAAACTCAGCATAAATAGGCCTTCTTCTCCAGTTTTGATTTTTTTAATAGCAGTGTGGTACAAAATAAACACTTCTCAATCACCTAAAACTCGTTTCATCACAAACTGAGAATAACCCAGAAAAAATGCAGACTCTTTGCTTCATCAATATCCGCTCGGTTGTTATATGTATAAATAAGATATACACTGTCATTGATTTGTCCCTAAGCTGTTACGTTTCTTTTGTCTCTAATCCGACTATAACGAATAACGAGATAGATTTTAAAGCTGCCATGAGCTGCCAAAATTTCAACTTTTTCGAAAAATTCCATTTGTCCAGAAAAGTTCAACGTTAAAAGTACCTTGACAAACTAAAGGATTAACGTTGAAATAAAGAATGAAAGAAAATACCCCTAAATCGAACAGAATATGTTTGCCAATAACGGACAAAATTCGAATAGGAGTACTTTTTGGGGACTTCGGTTGCTTATATATATATAGATAGCTTGCCATAGTTAAGATGCGTAACCATTGTCAATGATTTACAAAAGGATTCCAGAAAATTCTACTGACTAAGGCTAAGCTCCTGTCAGTCGTCAACCTAATGAAATACCATAGGTTTGGTTTGTTACAACAATAAAGGTCTAAATGATATACTAGTACCTCTTTTTAACACAATTAGAAACTCCATGGTTATTTTAGACAAGAAAATTTTCCCTGTGCCCGTGTGTTTTAGTGATCATATATATAGATAGCTACCTAATGTATATTTCCAGGATTGATATCCACTGAAAGCTTTTTTTTTACTTCTTGAGAAAAATGACGAACAATTTGCTCATTCTGTTTCAACAAAATTTTCTTTAATTTTGGCATCACATACCAATTTAAATAAGGTGAAAATACTTTCAACGTCCTATATTTTTTAGGAATTCTAACAATAATCATTTCTATTTTTGTATCTTTCGCAGCGTGAATGTATCAGTATCCACGTTGGTCAGGCTGGCACCCAAATGGGCAATGCCTGTTGGGAACTGTACTGTTTGGAGCATGGAATACAGCCTAACGGCCAGATGCCATCAGACAAGACCATCGGGGGTGGGGACGATTCCTTCAACACCTTCTTCAGTGAGACTGGAGCTGGGAAACATGTGCCACGGGCGATCTTTGTTGATCTGGAACCTACAGTTGTTGGTAAGATCAGCTGGTATCGATAAAACCACCAACCATTCTTAAGAATCCTTAACCACTATTATTTAGGGATAAAATGATGCGGTCAATTCGTCATTTCCAAAGAATTTTTATGACCAGTTATTTTTTATAGCAGATTACACGACCAGCTATTAAGATTCTCGAGAAAATCATTTTATGGAAAAAAAATACAGATGCTGAAAAAACTTGGGTGACTTCTGTATGTCGATTTTATTCAGAAATAATGAGACAAGGTTCGTCCCGTTAAAAGCCTAACCGATGATAAATATAGACTTGGTTCAATCTTATTTAAGGTTTCATTTATTTTATCAGATGAGGTTCGATCAGGAATTTATCGTCAACTCTTTCACCCCGAACAACTGATCACAGGGAAAGAAGATGCAGCCAATAATTATGCCCGTGGTCATTACACCATTGGCCGAGAGATGGTGGACCTTGTATTGGATCGTATCCGCAAGTTGGCAGACCAGTGTACCGGTCTTCAGGGCTTCCTCATCTTCCATAGTTTTGGTGGCGGTACCGGCTCAGGATTTACCTCCCTTCTTATGGAAAGGCTAAGTGTTGATTATGGGAAGAAATCCAAGCTGGAGTTTGCCGTATATCCAGCGCCTCAAGTGGCCACCGCTGTGGTAGAGCCTTATAACTCCATCCTGACTACCCACACAACCTTGGAACACTCCGACTGTGCCTTTATGGTAGACAATGAGGCCATTTACGACATCTGTCGTAGGAATCTTGATATAGAGCGTCCGTCGTACACGAATCTCAACCGTCTGATTGGCCAGATTGTCAGCTCCATCACCGCCTCTCTTCGGTTCGACGGCGCCCTGAATGTCGACTTGACCGAGTTCCAGACCAACTTGGTTCCCTATCCTCGTATCCATTTCCCTCTGGCAACCTACGCCCCAGTCATCTCCGCCGAAAAGGCGTACCACGAACAGCTATCAGTGGCTGAGATTACCAACGCTTGCTTCGAACCAGCAAACCAAATGGTGAAATGTGATCCCCGTCACGGGAAATACATGGCGTGTTGTATGTTGTACAGAGGTGACGTCGTCCCCAAAGACGTCAACGCCGCCATTGCTACCATCAAGACCAAGAGAACCATCCAGTTCGTCGACTGGTGTCCCACTGGTTTCAAAGTCGGAATCAACTACCAACCACCAACTGTTGTCCCTGGTGGTGATCTGGCTAAGGTGCAGAGAGCTGTCTGCATGTTGAGTAACACCACCGCCATCGCTGAAGCCTGGGCCCGTCTTGACCACAAGTTTGATCTGATGTACGCCAAACGTGCGTTCGTCCATTGGTATGTGGGAGAGGGTATGGAAGAGGGTGAGTTTGCTGAAGCTCGGGAGGATTTGGCCGCCCTTGAGAAGGATTACGAGGAGGTTGGTTTGGATTCGGTCCAGGATGACGAGGAAGAAGATGTAGAGGAATATTAACGATCAATAATTATATTCATCAGACCGGTAATTTTGGTCTTTGCACATCATTAAGTAATAAACATTCTTTTGATCAGAACTACCGTTTTCTTTTTTTTTAAATTTTGAATTGTGTAACGTAAAATCAGCTGTAAAGTGTTCTGCAACTAGTTTTGTTTAAATACGGATAGGTCAAAGCTGTCCGATCCAATCCATACTAAATTGAAGCTGCCCAATTCATTTCATACTATATAGAGAAAGCAAAATTTATGGGGTTCAATCTCAGTCCACCGATGTTCTTGCCATAGTTAAGATGCGTAACCTTTGTCAATGTGTTACAAAAGGAATCCAGAAATTCTACCGACCAAAGCTAAGCTCTTGTCAGTCGTCAACCTAATGAAATATCATATGTTTGGTTTGTTACAACAATTTATGGGGTGTAAAGGTCTAAATGATATACCTCTTTTTAACACAATTAGAAACTTGTCTCCATGGTTATTTTAGACAAGAAGATTTTCCCTGTGCCCGTGTGTTTTAGTGATCATACGCCGCCCTCAAGATTATTTTACCTATATGGCGGCGTTGCTAGTCTTAGTTGGGTGTGGGGGGGGGGGGGGGGGGGGTCGGAAGGGCCGAGCTCATTACCCGGAGGAAACCCCCGACCTTCGGCGAGTACCTGGTAACTCGTCCACATACAGCGATTGAGAGAAAAAAGAAAAATCCACTGAGAAATCGTTCAATGTGTATTTGGTCTTAGTGGGATTCTAACCCGCACCCCATCGATGTAAGGCCTGTGTCGAACTGAAGGACTATCACTCTAACCGACTGGGCCACCGTGGCCCCCAATACTATATAGAAGCCACCCGGTCCACTTTAGACAAATTGAACCTTTCACATCAATTTAATACTAAATTGGACCTGTCAGATCCTAATAAGGTGAACAATTACTTATGCATCAGAACTTCTTATTATCTTGGGTGATGCTATTTGGGCGTAGTTCTCATCTCTCAACCTCTGTCCGATCGAATTCATTATAAATTTAAGGTCTTCGATCGAATTCATACTAAATTTAATCGATGTTTTGATTAGTGGGAAATTCCAGCATCATTGGATTTGTACTCGTCTAAACGAATCGTACATCCATGCCTCGTTATGAGGATGTAGTTTGTTGTTTGGATTTTGTTATGCATGGCAGGTGAGGCAAACTATTCAAAGCTCGAGGTTCGAATCCCACTCAGTCCAAAAATTGGAAAATTTTCTGACTGGGTTTTTACTCGAACGACCTATGTGGGATGGTTGCCAGTTACCAGCGGAAGGTCGTGGGTTTCCTCCCAGCAAAGAACCCGGTTTCCTCCCACAATAAAACTGGCAACGCCGCCATATAAGTGAAATAATCTTGAGCGCGGCGTAAAACACCAAACAATCAATCAATCAACCAAAGCTCGAGAATGAAACTTGTTATGTTCCTAATTTTAGTATTAACCCTTGGCGGAGCGCGCCACTACAGATATGTAATCATGTGCGTCATAAAAGTTTTCTACTCCTTAATATTCGTCAGTGTGCCTCTATTCTATACGTATTCACCACGATATACGTTACAATGGCGACGAGGATCGTGTGCACCTACGAGGACATTTTAAGGCCCTAAGCTGTTTGTTTTGCAACAAAGCTGGATAAGGAAAGAGTCCCAATGTCACGAAAACCGCACCCCGTTTCGTTCACAGCTGAAACATGCGTGGATTGGAAACGCCAAATGTTATTTTTATAATACTTCAACTAACTTTATAAACTTTTCACCTCAAAACAATAAGTACCCAGTGAGTTTCAGCACTATTCTCTACAATGGCAACAAGTTTACCTAATTTCCAAGCTTTCGACGTCCACACAGATGGCAACATTGGGCCACGTTGGAAAAAATGGTTGACACGATTTGAACGTCTTATGGTAGCCATGGACATTAATTCTTCAAAACGTCAACGTGCATTACTCCTTCATTACGCCGGTAATGAAGTCGACGAAATATTTGACACTTTAACAGACACAGGCGACGACACAGATTATCAAACTGCAGCGGATAAACTTACAGCCTACTTCACACCAAAAGTCAACTCAACTTATGAACTTTATAATTTTCGACACGCCGAACAACTCCCTGGAGAGACTCTGGACACTTTTCACACCAGGTTACGACAACTGGCACAGAATTGTGGATTTACAGACATTGACAAAGAAATCGCTTCCCAAATCGTATTGTCTTGTTCTTCATCTAGACTTAGACGTAGAGCTTTCAGAGATGATTTAAATTTACAGCAACTTCTAGACACTGGAAGAGCATTAGAAACAAGTGAAGCCCAAGCAACAGCTGTTGAAAATACATCTCACAACAATATTAACTCTATCGACAAATCTCACAAAAATCGTCAATTTGAACAACAACAACAACAACAAAACAATTACAATCATGACAGACAAAATCGAACACAATCTAGAGGTCGTTCAAGCTACAGACGCTACAATCCACCTGAAAACAGAAGACAACGATCACAATCACGACAGAGAAATAAATATCACAACACTAGTAAACAACACAATCCATGTTATTATTGTGGAAATGAACTGCCACACAAAAATAAATGCCCTGCAAAAGGAAAACAATGTACTCTTTGTGGCAAATATAATCATTTTGCTTCTGTGTGCAAATCAAGCGACAAAAAGACTGTACATTATGTCGAAAAGACCAAACAAACTGATTCTGATGATGATTATGTGTATACTGTCAGACAAACAAATAACTTACCTGACAATGACAGAGTGTTTCAATTATCATCTGGAGGAAATTGCCCTAAAAGAGAGGTATACATATCTAACAAACCTGTCTCCATGATGATCGATTCTGGATCTTCAGTGAACATACTAGATGACAAAACTTACCTTAGACTCAGATCAGGGAAAACTCATCAACTCATACAATCCTCAACAAAACTCTATCCATATGGTTCGGAACAGCCTCTACCTGTTCTTGGTATTTGGACAACAACTGTTCGATATAAAGGGACACAAAAACAAGCAAATTTTCATATTGTCAAGAATGGCACAGGTAATCTAATGAGCTACAAAACAGCCAGTGACTTACAATTAATACAATTTGTCAACGCAGTCAACAATTCCACAAAAACACAGGCAAATCTTAAAACTGATATCATGTCACAATTTCCTGAACTTTTCTGTGGTGTCGGCAAGATCAAAGACAAACAAATCAAACTTCACATACGCAATGACGTCATACCAAAACAACAACAACATCGCCGTATACCCTTTCATGTTCGCAAAGATGTAGAAAAGGAACTTGGGAGACTTGAAAAACTTGATATTATTGAAAAGGTCGATGGCCCAACCCCGTGGGTAAGTCCAATTGTGGTAGCACCAAAGAAAAATGGTGGTGTTCGCATATGTGTGGATATGCGAGAGGCCAACAAGGCAATTGAGAGAGAAAAACATCCTATGCCAACTATAGATGACCTTATAGCAGATCTCAACAAAGCATCTGTATTCAGTAAACTTGACCTTACCTCCGGGTATCATCAGCTGGAATTAGCCCCAGAAAGCAGCAATATTACTACTTTCTCGACACATGCTGGTTTGAGACGATATAAGCGTTTATTATTTGGAGTAAACGCTGCTTCTGAGATTTTCCAAAATGCAATTTCCGAACTTTTAAGTGACCTTCCTGGTTGTCTGAATTTATCGGACGATATTATGGTTTATGGAACAACCAGAGACATTCATGACAGAAACCTAAAAGCTGTACTAAAGCGTCTCCAAGAGAAAAACGTCCGTTTACACCCGGACAAATGTGAATTTGGAAAAACGGAAATAAGTTTCTATGGACATACTTTTACCTCACAAGGCATATCAGCAGACCCGGCTAAAGTCAAAGCAATTGTCACAGCTCAAGCACCCCAGTCAAAAAGTGAAGTCAAATCACTCCTTGGAATGGCACAGTATGTTTCCCGCTTTATCCAAAACTACGCAACAATCACAGAGCCATTACGTAGACTAACGCATCAAGATGTCGAATGGTCATGGACAGACAATGAACAACAAGCCTTGGACAATCTGAAGACTACCCTAACAAGCGCTCAAGTCATGAGTTATTTTGACCCAGACAAGTCCACAGAAATTTTAGTCGACGCAAGTCCTGTTGGGTTAGGCGCAATTTTATGCCAAGAAGGGAAAATCATCAGTTACGGCAGCAGAGCACTTTCCGACGTAGAAATGCGATATTCACAGACGGAGCGTGAAATGCTCGGAGTCGTGTGGCCAGCTAAACACTTTCACCTTTATGTGTATGGTTGCAAATTTTCCATAATTACAGACCACAAACCACTGTTAGGTATTTTTCCAAGTCAAAAACCTGCTTCAGCTCGTATCGAAAGATGGAGAATTCGTTTAATGCCCTATGATGTAAAGATCACATACAGACCAGGTAAAGATTCAAATAATCCTGCTGACTACCTTAGCCGTCATCCTGTTGACCCATGTGATCCAAACAATGTAGCCGAACAATATATCAACTATGTGTGCCAAAACTCTGTTCCAAAAGCAATGACTCTGGACGAAATTCGTCTGGCGACCAATTCGGACGCCACACTATGCAAACTTGTCACCGCTATTGAAGCTGGCAATTGGAACGAATTTCCAGAAATCCAACAATTTCTAAATATAAAGCATGAACTTTCTGTGTGTAATGGACTGATATTACGTGGCACTCGATTGGTTATACCTACCTTACTTCAAGACAGAGCTGTAGAATTGGCTCATACCGGACATCAAGGCATCGTGAAAACACAAAGTCTACTCCGTGAGAAAATCTGGTTTCCTGGTATCGACAGTCTGGTTGAGAGTAAAGTACGCAAATGCATTCCGTGTCAAGCTTCATGCAGTCGATCTGAAAATCGTGAACCTTTAAATCCTTCAAAACTACCCCCTTGTGCTTGGAGCGAAGTTTCCTTAGATTTCGCTGGCCCATTTCCTTCTGGAGATTATCTTTTAGTAGTCATCGACGATTACAGCCGTTTTCCCGAAGTTGAAATTATTTCTTCTACATCAGCCCGAACAGTCATACCTCGCCTAGATGCTATATTTGCACGACAGGGTATTCCAAACATCGTCAAGACCGACAACGGTCCGCCTTTTAACAGTCAAGATTTCAAAAACTTTGCAACTCATTACGGTTTTCACCATCGAAAAATCACACCTCTTTGGCCCGAATCTAATGGACACGTTGAGAGATTTATGTCAACACTTAACAAGGCAATTAGAACATCAACAGTTGAGAGAAAGAATTGGAAACAAGAATTATACAAATTTCTACGCCAATACAGGGCTACACCACATTCTACTACTCAAGTTTCACCATTTGAAGCCTTAACTGGGCGAAAGATGAAAACAACATTACCTACATTTAATTTCCCAGGATTCAACAACAATCAACTATCACAACACAGTAACATGATGGAAAAAGACTATCCTGCTAAACAGAAAATGAAAAGTCACGTCGATAAGAAACGCCACACCCAGCGTAGCAAAATTAACATTGGTGACAACGTGCTGGTCCGACAACAGAAAACCAACAAATTAACTACTCCATTTGATCCGTCTCCATTTCGAGTTATCAACAAAAATGGCAGTATGGTAACAGCACAACGTGGAAAACGGACCATCACGAGAAATTCAACTTTCTTCAAGCCTATTCCCAATGACGTTGTAGATACATACCATTTCGAAGAGGAGGAGGAAGAAGACGAATTACCTAGATTCCCTGAATCCCCTGAAATGACAACTCAACCTTCACATCCCACTTTAGTTTCACCGACTACTCCTTTAAAACCCTGTTTACGTCAAAATCCCGATCGCCGACAATCTGGACGTGTCAGCAAACCACCCGTTCGTTTTAAAGACTATGTAGTGTAAACACAAATCTTTATTGACTTTGAACTATTACATCTCTTATTGACAAGTTCAACCTCAACTTAATTAAACTACTTGATCTTTTTATGTGCCAACTCTGGACTTTAACTGGCCATCATTGGACTTTAATTTAGGCTAACAAGCTTGAACTTTACTTTGCCAACTTTTAATTGTTTGATTTTTAAAACAAGAACTTTGTTTAAGTCTTTAAGTATAATGTTAAGATGAAACATTTTGGACAGTTAAACCTTTTTAAAAAAAGGGGAGAGATGTTATGTTCCTAATTTTAGTATTAACCCTTGGCGGAGCGCGCCACTACAGATATGTAATCATGTGCGTCATAAAAGTTTTCTACTCCTTAATATTCGTCAGTGTGCCTCTATTCTATACGTATTCACCACGATATACGTTACAAAACTCTAAGGTCAATCTTACCGTTTCACACATGTTTGAGTTGTGGCAAGTACGATTTCATGTCTATATTCTTCAAGATTTGGCTTTACCCCCACACTCAATGACTTCATTTATATGGCGGCGTCACTAAGTATAGTGGGCAAGATACCAGACTCTACCTGAGGAAACCCTCTGATCTTCTGCAGGTACCCGGCAACCCTTCCAAAGATTGATTGATTGAGGTTTTACGCCCTCACTACAGATTATTTCACTTATATGAATGCATTGCCAGGTTTAGTGGAGGACGAAACCAGGGCTCTTTCCCGAGAGGAAACACGCGTCGAGTGAAAACAAACTCATAAATTTCTATTTGGTCGGAGGGTGGTTTAAATCCATCCCCATCGACCGACTGAGCTACCGAGGCTCCGCCGAATAATCTGGATAACGACTATTCTCTTACCACAGAGTTTGAATCTCAATCATTTAACACTGGTCCTTTTGCATAAGCAGAAAATCAAATTATTCAATCAAAATATGCAAAATTGCTTTGAATTCGCGTAAAAACAGCCATTGGCTTAGTTACTCTATATGACTCTTTACTATTTAACGTTACCCTGCAATCGAAAATGCAGCTCATTGTTAACGACTTCGCTGATAGGTAAGGCGAATTCAGCTACATGTACTTAATAAGCTCTCTGACGTCTTCAAAACACAGAAAGGCTTAACATTCAGTAGGAAAAGATGAGGGAAGATTGATTGATTGATATTTTATGTTGACACTCAAAATTATGATGGCGTTGCCAGGTTTTGTGGGGAAGGAAGATGGGTTCATTGACCAGAGGAAACCACGGGTCTGAGGCGATTACCTGGTGATCGAATGCAAAATTCACTATTTTTCTTTGAACTGTGTGGATTTGCTCAAGATATATCGTCAAGTGTATCCATGCTAAAAGAAATTTATCACACATCGGTATTGAAACTATTTACTTCATGGTGATTGGTCAATTATGGGATAGCAAAATTTCTGCTATATAATCTGAAAACCATACTATTAAAAAACATTTTTGTCGAGTTGGATTCTAAAAATACCAAGACTTGTGTGTGTGCAGGTGGGGTGGGTGGGAGGGATAAATTTCCTACAGCGTGGGCTCACTTGATGATACTAGGTTTATGCCGCTCCCTCACAGCCAATTCATGCACAGAAATTGACCCAAAGTAGATCCAAAGTAGTACAGAATTTTGTTAACAACCATTGATTGACTTATAAAGGTGCGACTATATAATAATAGACGCTAATATACAAGGGATATGAAATGCCTTTGTATTGAAGCCGGTGTGATCACAGCAGTTTGGGTCACTAGTGTTTGTCTCACACACCAGGTGAGAGCATTACGCTTTCTTCGCTCTCATGCTCAGACACTCTTAAACTTCGAGGATTTACATACAAAATGTACATGAAATATCAAAGCTGACCAGTCACGAGGGAAGACAACCGAAGACTTTTCCGAATGGGGTTTCGGCTTTTCTTGGGGTGTATCGGAACACCCTCTCCAGGTGTCTGAGACAAACAATAGCGAGTGCTGTGATCAGACTGGCTGCAATACAAAGGCATTTCATATCCCTTCTATATTAGTCCTAGGTAGAAGCTACCTTCGGTCTACAATGCATATTGCAAGTAAGGTTTTCCCTTTTCTTTTTTTCTCAAGTAAAACGTGAAGAACAACCATTACAATATGATTTTAATAATTAAAGTATATTTTAATTGAATACAATATTATCAGCTGTCTGAGTTAACATTATCTGAAACAAAGGGCTTTCTATATTTACACTGAATCCACACTCTGTACATTTTGAGTTGTCTCCCCCTGTTTACTTGAAGCCGTCTGTCCACCAGGTTTTGCTCCTCCACAAGGCCAGCAGTGGTGAAAAGATTTCGCAGGTCTTCTGAAAAAAACGCAAAAACAGAATACAAGTAACACAAAACTTCACACAGAAAATAAAAGTATATGAAAGAAAAAGATTGATGTGTTGAAAGTATGAAGTTTTACAAAAATATTTCCATATTTTTTTTCACAAATATGGTAATCTTAGTTGTTAGTTGTAGTGGTTGATTGTTTGATCTTTATAGTGAATTATGGCGCAATATTATTTGGTGTTTTGGCCAGCTTTAGTGAAGGAGGAGACAAGCCTCTTTGCCAGGAGATGGCCGTTTGTCTGCGACAGGTACCTGGCAACCCTGCAGATAAGGTGATCTAATGAAGACATGAGAGTTTTATTCAAGGAGGATTTATTGATTGATTATTTTTTAAACGCCACACTCTAGATTATTTCACTAATATGGCAGCGTTACCAGGTTTAGTGAGGGAGGAAACCGAGATCATGCCCACAAAAACAACCCCGACCTTTGGCGAGTACCTAGCAACTCTTCCACATACAGCGACCAAGATTCAAGGATGAAAGCAGGTTGTTAAACTGGTTGATAATAAATGTTAAACAGCAAATTCTGTGATAGTATGACAACAGAAATAGATGACGAATAAAAGAAAAGAATGATAAAAAAAAGATATGAATTAGCATATCACTTACCTTGGGAAAAGAAATATACTCTAGTTCCATCACCTCTCACATAAAAATTCTCTGATAAACATCGACCTGAGTGAACCAAAAAAAAAAATGCTAATATGTTTCATGTCAGTGAGTTCGGACAACAGGCACCCTGTGAAGTGCAATAACATTATTGATCAGTGCTTTACGTCATACTCAAGATTATTCTTCTTGGCTGCTATACAAGTTTTAGTGGGGGAAGAAGGAAACCCTCAACCTCTAGGGAGTACTTGATATGGCAACGCTTTCACATAGAGCAATCGAGTGAAAAAAACACTCAGAATTTTTTTTATCTATTGGACTGAGTGGGCTTTGAATCCCCAAACAATCCATAGATTGATTGATTGATTATTTACGCCACGGGCGGTTTCTCAACACGGTTTCTCAACACACAAAAGCCCGCAATAACTTTGCACCTGTTCGTAACTTAACGTTTGTATGTTGCCATGACAGTATGCCTTGCATTGAGTCGAGAAACAGCCCACTGATGTCTATAATGCCCTGGCCTTTCTCAGTTGCATCACACATTGATCATGTTTCTTTTTTAATCAATCTTATTAAATCAAGTAGATTTATTTATTTAATACAAAATGTACTACATCATCCTAAGCAACAGTTAACAAAAAATTGAAATGCGCAATATTCTATCCTAAGTTTGTAATGGCTAGTGAAAGAAAAATATTAATCATTGATCCAAAGATTCTATTTTAAGAGTAGATTTATTCTTTATATTAAATAGAATTCTCCACTATTCATAAGTGACAGTAGATTAAAATCGAGTTTGGCGACATGACTTTAAAGTAAGTGGATGTAAGTACATTACCTTTTTTAAACCTTAATTGTGCCATATCATATCTTCCGTAATCCCTGAACAGAATTCTACCTCCGGGTTTCAGATGTTTGGCTAAATGACTTACAGCTTTCTGCATTCTGAAATTAAAAACAGGGGTTAAACACAAATAGTTAACACAAGGATTCTCAGCCATTTGTTGAGACTGTCTGATGACAGTAGCCTCAGATTGATTGATTGATTGATATTTTACGTCACACCCCAGACTATTTCACTTATATGGCTGCTCATTGCCCGCAAGAAACCCCCGACCTTCGGCGAGTACCTAGCAACTCTTCTACATGTATATACGAGTTGCCTCAAATTCCCTAAATAACAATGTAATGTCTATTTAGTTGAAAAATTGACTTGCACTTTACATCTGTACACTTTGCAGATTGATTACATCCTAGTTTTATGCTCATCTGAAGGTCAACTAAAAATCACACTGAATAATCCAAAGGAGACTATCACAAAAAAATAATATTGAGTGAATTATTTAACATCTTTATTAAAGGATTTATGAACAGGATTTTAAGCTGGTTTGTGTTTGTTTATATATGAACTAAACGTATATTTAAAAAACATAAGATGAAACGAAACAACCTTCGCGTTAGTTCCCTGGTAGACAACAAACAAAATTTAAATAACCGTGACGACCATTCATTCAATCTAAGCCAAAATTAGTTCAAAACAATACTTTATCGTACATTTTCGAAACAAGAAGCACTAAAAAGCTTCTGAATTATACGTCTTGAGAAAAATAGCTAATAAATTCAACATTCTGTTTAAACGTCAAAATATCAACATTTTGGCAGCTCATGCCACTTTAAAGAGGAAACCAGATCCTATGTCCAGAGTGATTGATTGGGGGTTTAATGCGGTGCTTCTGTTTATAGAAACCTCCAAATATCATATTTTAGACATTTTTGGTGCACTGAGTGGATTCAAACTTAGCAATAGCAATTGGTGTAGGGCTATACAGACTGTATTTTGGACACAATACATATAGGATTACTTCAGGTTCCCATGACGTTGTGGTCATATATATTATTTTTATTTATGAAAGCTAACACACACGACCACAGGGAAAATGTTTTTGTATATTGTTACAACTATAACGATACACATAGCAAGTATCCTATTAAAGTTGGATAAGAACCATTGTTGAATTAATTCATGTCTACTGGTAAGATTTTATTTCATCGCACAAAGATTATTTTACTTATACACCAGGCTTAGTGGGAGCTTGTGTCACACTGTGAGGCTAACACTCAGTCAACTGAGCCACCAAGGCCCACTAGATCTATAAGAAAAACTCCGCTTATGCCCCCCTCCCAAAATGGCCCTGTAACAAACAGACCAAAAAGAGCCCAGGAAGATCTCTTACTTTTCAGGATTAATGGCTGATAATACAAAAATCATGATGATGACATCTAAGGAGTTGTCAGGAAAAGGGTAAAGGTCATCTGAGGTCAGGTCAAACACAAAGGCATGACATCTGTTTGGGTTGTAGTCAGCATGCTCCTGTAGAGAAATGAATCAACGACCAATGAAAACGGGAGACAATGATGATTATAAAATAAACCATTCCAATTACACAGTTGGTTCTGCCACTTTACTGGGCGGATACCCCCCAACATTTGGTGGGTACCAGACCCTTCCTAATAGGGTGACACAATTTAAATCCCGCTCAGAGCTGTCTTAATTTCTTTCTCGGGAAATTCTGATTGTCAAGAGAAGTTGAGCTTTTGAAGTGCTTCGAAAAAATGAAAGAACTGACATTGAAATAACAAATGTTGATACAGCCAGTAACCTATATGAATCAAACACGTGTGCTAATAATTAGACAAGATTCAAATCACTAGGATGTAGAAATACATTTTTGGTTGGTCTTTCTTTGCTAATAAAAAACTGCTTTACCAAGGGAAAGCTCATGTTGTACTTCTTGACGAAATAAAACAATTTGCTAATTCTGATTAAAAAAAATGTTCCCTCTATTTGGGAATTCAATTTATTGCTTTGCTAATGAATCAAACACGACATCCTTTCCTAGTGCAATGGTCTTGTTTTTGGTCTGATATATTTTGGCGATGGATTTTGCTTGCTTTTCATAACAGGAGAGTATTTCTTTTAAACATTGTTGCCAAATCTAAAAGTATAGACCAACAATGTGTCATACAAGTGAAATAAACTTCAGTATGCTGGGAAGATCTGTGTAGAGTTGTCCCTACCTTGACAAGTTGTACAGCTGTTGGTGAAAAATCACAACAATACATCATTAAATCTGGATCACTGAAAACATATACAAAAACTGATTGATTGACTGATTGATTGATTGATAACTCAGGGAGTAGGTCATATTCTCCAAGTTAAGTCCTTCCCAAGTTTATACTGACCCTCGGTTGTACAGAGCCTATATACATTGTAAATTTAATAGAAATCACAAGGTATGGTAATTGTATCCAAGATATCCACATTTAGATCAGTGAGCAAATAAAAAAAATAAATATTGCTGATAATTACAATAAATTTGTTATTAGAGGAAATTTGTGTTCTTCCTCTTGTAGGTGTACATGGTAGAAGTTATTTTTGGATGACAATTTCATGTTAAAGGGCAGGTATTTTTGTACTGATTACAGAGGAAACGTAATACTAAAATAACGAGAATACATTAGTGCTCATTTTCTAAAAAATACCCCACTATAAACTAAGTGAAGTGTGTGCTGGTTTCATACTGTCATAGAAATTGAAACTAAAAACTGGATACAGTAACTTGTAGGTTCCTTTGATATGCTTTGAAAGATGCTACAATTCCAAAGATTGATGTTTCAAGCCACATTAAAGATTATTAAATTGGGGTGCTGCTAGGTTTAGTGGGAGTCTGAAGAGGAAACCAGACTCTATGCTAGGACCAAATCATCGACCTTCGACAAGTACATGGCAATTTTTCAACATACAGCGATCAAGTAAAAAATCTACCAGAAATTTGTCAATTTTTCTCTGAGTGAGATTTGATCCCATGCCACATTGATGGCCTGTGTGAGCCTGAGGGACTACATGTATCATCTCAACTGACTGAGTACAATTCCTAACAGATGAATCCTAAAAATCCCAAATATTGATAAACATTTAGATGTGAACTTACTTATTTGTTTGAAGCACAGGGAAGACAGTGTTTCCAACACCACAGCCTACCTGTCAAACAAATGAAAACAATACGTCAAATTCATTAATTATTGCTTCCACTAAAGATTATTTCACTAAACGTTGGCATTGACAGTTTTAGTGATGTAGGAAACTGGGCTCTGTAAAACAAAATAATAATCAAAAGATGAATTGAAATATAGAAATGATGCAAAACATGGCATAATCAGGTCTGTGTAACTATTGTTGGTTTATTATACAAACCAACTAAAGAAAAAAAAACAACAGGTGCATGTAGTAGGCTATTATACAAGTAAATTTTGATGTTAAAACAGAATGTTGAAATTATCGGCTATTTTTCTCAAGACGTAGAATTTAGAATCTTTTTAGAGCTTCTAGTCTCGAAAATGTACGATAAAGTATTGTTTTGAACTAACTTTGGCTGGGAATGAATGAATGGTTGTCCCGGTTATTTAAATTTTGTTTACTTTTGGAATACGTGTTCGGTTCGTACAGGCCACATACTGTATGGATTTTCCTCATTTCGACGCCAATCATTTAATTTTTCGGTGGCCTTCAAAGCCTCTTACTGTCCTGACGATCAGAAATCATGAAAAAAGTGTGAATTTTGGCAGCTCATGCCACTTTAATTCAAAACCTTATGTTTAAATTGGATAGAGGCTGTACGCCTCAATGGCTTGAAAATTAGATGGACTGATCATTGGTTTACACTGCACACTAAAGAGTGTTTACCAGTTGTTTAGGGGGGGGGGGGGGGGGAAGGAACTGGACTCTATGTCTGGGGGAAAACATTCCTCATGTTGAGACCATGCAACTTTTCTACATATTGTGGACATACAGTGCCATTCTGTGTTCTTCAACTGACAATATCTGACCAGATTGATTCATCTATTACCAGGGCGTTGCCAGATTTAGTGGGGTAGAAAACCAGGCTCTTTGCCCGGAGGAAACCCTCAACCTTTGGCGAGTACCTGACAACTCTTCCTCAGCTGACCAGAGAATTGATTGATTGATAGATCTGTTACAAGGGCGTTGCCAGGTTTCGTTGGGTAGAAAACCAGGCTCTTTGACCGGAGGACAAGTACCTGACAACTTTTCCACATACGGCGATCAAGTGAAAAATCCACTCAGCTGACCAGAGAACGCCAGAAAATGTTGAAATTAATGATAAAAAATTAAGACATCACCACATAGTAAGTTGTTTTTGAACAACACGAGCTTTCGACACCTATACCGATGACTTCGTCAAATGTTTAAACTGTCCATAAATTTGAGGGAATCGAAACCTTTCCCATAAAGCAAACTTACTTCTAGAAACCTTGTCTTTGCTGATTTTCCAGGGAATGATGAGTTATCTCCCTGTGTGGTTTCATTAGAGTTGTCCCCCTTAGCTACATCATCTTGATCTCTGGTTTTTGATACTTCCAATTCTGGAAACTCTGTGAAGAGCCAATGTCTGTCTTTGAAAAATCTATTTTGGTGCTGGTCATAAAAGCTATCCCATTTCTGACCGGCATCTTTCTCATATTGTTCTGAAATCATACAAACACACATGTTAAAAAATATGTGTTTAATAACCTGCAGTAAAAAGAAAGCGTCTTAAAAAGGAAAGGAAAGAAAACCTGATTGAAGTTGTATAATATTCTAGCTCCATACCAGTGAAAAAATAGCATCTGCAACTCAGTGCTAATGCAATTCAAATGGAGAATAGAGATCAATGAAGCCCTTTTGTATGGAGGATTATAAACTAGCTTCTGACTGAAATGTACAGCTTTATTGGCAGGCTCAGTTCACTCATGGCCTGTCAAAATCAACATGAACAATCTTCCATTGATGTGGCGAGGGTTCAAATCACCCTCAGACCAAATAAAAATTGAAAAATTTCTGAGTGGATTTTTCACTTGGTCTGCGTATGTAGAAGAGTTGACAGGTCGGGGGGTTTCCTCCGGGCAATGAGCTCGGTTTCCTCTTCCACTAAACCTGGCAATGCTGCCATTTAAGTGAGAAAATTTTGAGTGCAGCGTAAAACATCAGCCAGTCAATCAATCCCTTTAATGAAGTATTCAGTCAGTGTGAATTAAATTTCATAAAAAGAGGCTTTTGCGGGTTAATAAGTAGATTTTGTTTACCATGATCAAAAACTGTATGTTTTGTCCAAGGAACCAGGATACTGATACCTTGGCTAAGTTATTTAGGAGGTTTACCACACATTTATAATTATTTCATTGCGATGTGATATTGCATGGTTTATTGGTGGTGGTGGTGGTGGTGGTGGTGGTGGGGGGGGGGGGGGGGGGGGGGGGGAGTAGTGGATGGAAACCACGGCTAAAGGCTATATAAAAAAAAACTCTGATTTTCTACTGGGGCCTGTTGTACACAGGTGAATAAAGCTTAAGTCTGACTTATCCAGGCAACATCACGATCAAATTCCTTTGTGACGGTCTACATATTTAAGCCTGACTTACGCTTTATACAGTTTTGTACAATCAGCCCTCGGGTAGATGGATTAATCACATCTTGGATTCCTGATTTCGGACTACGACCCATTGCTTCAAGGTATGCATTGGTTGAGACTCAAAGACTACTTGATGTACCTTGTTGGATAGGATCCACTAAATGTTGTTGTTGTTCCTCAGTCAACTTCCTTGCTTCAAGTTCCTGACTTTCATCCCAAACAACATTATCCCTGAAACACATAAGACATAGTACATCACAGTTATAATCGAATTCAGTTGCAATAAACTGACCACTGTTTGTCACATTACAGAATTACAGTTGGAAAGTTGGCTCAATGCCTAGAGGACACCACTGACCTTCTGTTGGACCCTGGCAACCATCTTAGATAAATATTTAAGCATTCTAAAGGATAATTATTTCTGTACTCTAGTTTATTACAAATAAAATGACTTCCCATCAATGGGTCTTGAGTAAAACATAAATTGAAGACACATCCACTCAGGATATGGCACAAGAGTGACTGGAGAAATATGAAAGAAATACTTAAACACATAGATGTGCTAATTTCACTTTTCACATGTGGGACTGGATTGAAGGAGGTAGGGGGACAGATGTGTACTTAATTAGAATTGTTTAGGTTTTCAATGTCGGAATATTTTTCTGGTTATTATTTGAAATCAGCTTACCAGTTATTAAACTGAAACACTTGCGATTCATCGTTCAAAACCCTTGAACCCCTAGCTGGTCGTTTACGATATCTAGTATGTTCATAGTCAGCGGACACATTTCTTGATAAAAAGTTAAATCCAGACCACTTTGTCAATGTTAATGGTTTTCTGCCAATAATTCTGACAAATATTGCTCTGCCAGCCAAAACACTAGTCATTATTCTAGACTCCTACTCGTAGTCAACAACATTTCTCCAATGTCTGAAAATGAAAGTCATTCTGATTTGTCTTGGAATTTTGAAAGTAACAAGTCTCCTCAAGTACAGCTGCTTCAAATCTTAAAAGTTTGAGAAACTGAAGGAAAGCTGATTATGCACAAGTAAAGAAATTCACTAACATCTGTCCAAGTTTTGAAAAAAATACATTCCCTTGTTTTCTTTTTTTAATAGTTTTACATCAATGAAATACAAAAATAAATATCTGGCCTTTCTTAAAAAAAAAAAAAAACGATGAAAAGATTATAGTCAGTGTATTGATTCAGACTAAGTTAATCGAGCTGTATTAAAATCAGAGCTAAGAGTAAAACGAGCCCGAGGGTCGAGCAAAAAAAGGCTTGAACAGAAGTAGTCTTATTTGGTGCCTAGATTTCGTCAGATAAAGATCAAGTCCTTATAAAAAATATCAGTTACCAGGCATTATGTTCAAAGACATTTTGTGGATCTGTCAAAAAACGGTTTCCGAATACAGGGCGTTTTTCATGGGATGATGCCTGGTCTTCACTTTTAACAGATTCTTCTTTTTCCATGCCGTGCCCAATGAACTATATGCGTGGAATGGACACGTCTCATTGGCTGGTTTGGATCGTACTTTGTAAAATGTGCCGCCATTGACAGCTGATAAGCGCGTGCAGAACAGATCTGTATGGACGCTCTACTATCTCCTGGTAATGGCGGCATTCGAAGCATAGCAAGCGCCACGCGATCTCCCTTCCACGCATATAGTTCATTGGCCGTGCCGTTTATTATTAATTTCTCTGGGGATTGTTCCTATCTCCAATGCAAAAGAGTACTTTTGTGAAATGCAAGGTTATGCCCCTTTGAGTGCGTACTTATCACTTGGAAGGTCGATAAACGTTTTCCACACACAAAAAAATCTATATATATATATATATACATATATATATATATCCATATATATATATATATATATATATATTATATATATATATATATATATATATATATATATATATATATATATATATATATATATATATATATAATAAGCACCTCCTGGGACTCTAACGTTTACTTTCAAGAGCCCCCGTGGCGCGAGTAGAGATCGAATCCAACTATAGGCCTATTCACAGTCCAACTGCAAATTATTAATAGTGACTATGGTTTGAACTCGCTTACAAAAAATATATTTGTGGCCATTGTTAAACTTACATAGGCCTAGATCCCAATCAACTAGCTGCCTCAACTAACGGTGTAGGCCTAGATCTATGTATTTTTGGCCTAACTTCCATAGAAACATATCTCCATGTACATGTGGGTTGCTATGGCAGTTGCATGTACGTAAAAAAATACGCTACACATATGTCGCTTTGTGAAACAGGCCCCGCTGCTTAAAGAGACAATACCAAAATGATGATATTTTTCCTTAAAACAAACCGGCTATTTTTTTCTCAAGAAACACAATTTAGAAGCTTTTGAATGGTAGACCTAAACTAGGCCTAGTGTTTTGACGTACCATATATACCTGTCTGTAGGTCCCTATACCAAATGAACGTTCGGCCCGGTTATTTACATAATTTTGTGTAGACCTACTTTTCGGTGCATAGGCTATGGGCCACAGACAGTAAAAATAAAATCCTCCTCCCAAAGTCAATCTTTCAGCTTTCGGTGCACTATACTACCCTTGCCATTGTCTTGGCAAACATAATTTGTGAAAATTAAGTGAATTGTGGCTGTTAATGCCACTTTATTGACTCTATTGACGAAATATGCTTATATTAATTAATTGCATGACTAAAGTTGCCAGGATGTCTGGAAATCTTGTTAATTGGGTTACTAATTTTCAAAGCCCATACTAAACAGTGGAATAGAAAAAACTTAATTGTAGGATATACATTGTAGTGATTGATCTATATGTTTTACGTCTCACTCAAGATTTTTTCATTCAATGGCGGCGTTGCCCGGTTTAGCAGGGAAAGAAACCGGCTTTGTCCGGAGGAAACCCACGACATACGACGATCGAGTGAAAACCCTATCAGAATTTTGTCAAATTCTTTGGGCTGAATATAATTCGAACCTGCCAATTATCGACTGTAGGCTTGTCGGGCTGAAATACTACCGCTTTCCCGACTGCGCCACCGATGTCCCAATGCAGGAGAGAAGGAAGCGTATTTAGTGGTTACAAGTCAAAGGGCTTACTGCTTTCACAGAAACATTTAATTTAGTTAAGTGATTTCTGTACAAATTTTAGGAGCCGTCCCAAAGTTCTAAGATTTTCACATTGAGCGCATATTATTTTATTAAAACAAAATTCCGTGTTCCTAAAATTTCGTTCATCATATGGAGGCATATATAACTAAGCTGGTTTTTACAAGGTCGTATATTGTATAACACACATCAATTGAGGCCATTTGATGACCTATCTATTAATATACTGAATATCATCCCCGCAATACTGGATCTCATATTATATTTACTGATATGATAAGTACGTGATGGCGCATAATTTATGACACATCAGGTCTTAGTTTAACCTCTAATTTTCACAGTGACATATATTTTCCATATTTTGTCAGGCTTATACCTTGTGACCATCGTTCTTTTTAGGACAAACTGATAACGGATTACAAAACGGATTACGAACGGATTACGAATGTTCTATTTTTTCGAGATGTATCAGTAGAGACCATAATTTCAGTTTTATGAATTCTCACTTTGCTGCCATTATCATTAACAGTAAATTGAGAATATATATTGATGAAACTTCCTTCCATTTACATACCGTGATTAACACGTATTTGTCCAAACACTGAATGGAGCATGTAACTGAAGTTGCTTTGGTAAAGAAATCCAATTTATATAATAAAAATTCGTATTAATCCGTTTTATGCCCCATTTGGTTTAAGGCGCTTTACGTTTATTGGGTATCCCTATACTGATGAATAATTGACTAGTTTCTTAGATTGGTTGATTGATGTCGTACTCAAGATTATTTCACTGATATGGACGCCTTGTCAGGTTTTTGTGGGCGAGGAAACCGGGTTCTTTTCCCGGAGGAAACCCTGAACATTCGGTGAGTACCTGTTAACTCTCCCAAATACGGCGAAAAATCCACTCAGAAATTAAAAAAAAAATATTTGGTCTGAGTGTTATTCGATCCTGCAGCACCGCATCGATGGGAGGCCTGTGTCGGACTGAGGGAATATCACTCTAACCGTCTGAGCCCCGAGGCCCCTAAATTGTGTTTTAGAGAACATCGCTATATTTTCAACTCATGCAGCTTCAATTATTCTATCTTTCATTGGTCTTTTTCAATTTTTTTCTTGGAAAATCTATGTTATGCACGTACGTTAAACAAGGGCAGTGGGTCACCCGCCCCTCTGTACTGTGTTGTAAAAAGAGACCTTCAAATGTAACGTCCCGTTATCAGTGTCAGATGTACGGTATTTTATATTCATCGGTCAGTCTCCATTCAAGGTATGAGTGTGTGCACACCAGCACAAAGTCAGACGTCATTCTTCCCTCAGGTATGAATAAATACTATATAACGGCTTAACAAGGTTTGATGTAAAAAAATCTTGGCTTACGGCATTTTGTTTTACTAAATTAACGATGTAGATAGCCTTTTTCATAGATTACACTGGCATGAGCTCCCAAAATTTGCACTTAAAAAAAATGTTTGTCTTTCACCGAAAGATCGCGGGTTCGAATCTCAGTATTTCAATCAGTGCAAAGAAAAAAACTTCACTCGTTGGCACATACATGTGGAACGTCGAGGAAACCTGCGGGCAAAAAGTCCCCTACCCGTTCTCCCATCTCGACCACCATCAATCAATCACTATTTCAGGCTCAATCTCGTCAGAAACACAATTTATAGGCTGTAAATTTTATATTTTTTAAAAGATATCATTTGAGTATAGATTGATTGATGGTTGATTATTTCCTATCAAAGTTATTTATTCTTGTTGGGTATATTCTGGGACGAACTGACGTCTATATGCTGGGCATGTTCAGGAGACTACCAATCTTCCATACCTTACCATCATCCGACATACACTGTTCTGATGAAAATCAATACAGAGAAATTTCACAGTCCTTTCTTTTTAAGTCGAGCCCGTGAACCATTGGGCGGATGGGTGTTAGAACCGAACATCGAACGCTCTATACCTACAGTGGTGAATTGTGGATTGGCGAGAGCCTTCTCTTTTGATCGAAGGAAGAACATTATCATTTTGATCTTTTGTTTTATTTGTTCCTGTCTAATGGGCGAGTGTTCACCAGATCGGACGTCACCCAAAATCGGTAGAAGAATTTCTGCGCCTTTTGCAATGGTGTAATCCCCCCCAAAATAGTGTAGGGCCTAACACAAAAAATAACGAGATTATCTTTAGTTTCTTGCCGAATGATAATCTCTAGCATATCAACAAGGAAAAAATTCTCACCAACTTTGGAGTACTGTATACTTCAACAATATTTGATAGAGCTTTTTTGTATACTTATTCAGGGTAGGACTACACGTAAATCGACAAGCAGCAGGTGATTCCCCAATCACGTCTATATTTTTAAAAACGTCCTTGTCAAAGAGGGTCTATAATGAACGGACTTTTCGGAGAATACGACTACGTCATAGGTAAGAAAAACAACAATGTTCTCTTTTCCCAGATGAGACAACGACCAATGGTTTTTGAAGCATTCAATGGCTCAATTACTTAGGTCACTTTCGGGTTTTAAATATACTGAGACGCAATGAAAACGCACCACCGATTTTGATTAAGTGTGCTGGTGAGGCATTATTCTTCCGAAATCTTATTGTCGGCATGTTTGTAGGACGGTCAATTACCAATGCACACGAAACAACTACAACTCGCAGAGACTTTAAGAACTTTAATTGAAGTGACACGTGAACACAAGGGGTACAAACTACCGACGGCGTTGAGTCAGTATTGGTCCAACATACGGCCGTCTGGCATCAAGTCCGGCTGAGCGTAGTCGGCGACATACAGTGTCCCCACTGATGTTCCCATGCCTCCCCCTCTCAGCAGCAGCAACACGGGTAGCTGGCCATGTGCGGTCCTGTAGGTACTGTCGTACAATGTGCCGATCTTGTCGATGCGTTGTCACACGTTCCCGTCCCGGTCTTGGTCGATCTCTGGTTGACCCCGTTTGCTGGAAACGTTGAGCTAGTCTGACGATGGTCGAATGATGACATCGGGCAATTGTTCTGCTGGGCAAACCTTCCTGGGTTAATGCAATGGCGCGTTCTCTATACTCGGGTGTCAATCTTGGCATATCGCTACGTCTTCACTAGCCGCACTCGTGTGTCTCTATCCTGGTTTACTTACTTTGCCGGTCAGGTAGAGCCACACAATAAACCGCCATTATAAGGGTGAGATGACTCATGTAACCTCATTAGGCCAATTTTTATGTTATGCTTTACAAAGAGAGATTTAACAGTTTAACAATGGATTTCGAAGAAATCAACTGGTTCAGTGAAAAGAGGAATGTTTCAAAGATATAATAGGCGGTAATCGCTGAAAGGTAGTTGAGATTAAGGATAGTTAAGACTTAGCTTAAATCTGAAATCCGAAGTCCTTCCAAATAATTCATTTAAAAGCCGTAACTACGTCTTCACCAGAACAGTAGGAACTGTACTGACCCTAGTTTCTGAAAGGCCACATCTTATACCCCATGTACGCATGAAAATTTCATGTAACGCGACATAACCATTGAGCAACGTTTACATTTTCGTATTTCGGCAACATGTTCAGTCTTGCGTTTCCGCGATCGCTGAAACACCACCTTTACATGTTTTGGCATTGATCTGATGTGGCTTCAATCGGATTAGCAAAATTGATGTACAAGAATTGGACTGTATTCGAAATATACCAATTTTAATGTTGGTGCGTTTTCATTGCGTCTCAGTATATTTATGGGGTGACTAGCAGCTAATTATGCTCAAATGGCTACATTTTCAGCTAAATATCTTGATAAACTTAGAAACAATGGAGAAAAAACACAACTCTGTATAGTAAACGTTTCATATTTTGTATATAAGTTGGCGGAGGAACAGCAGGTTGTGTACTCGCCCGAAGATTGTCGGACAATCCCGATGTTAGTGTTGCCGTATTGGAAGCTGGAGGCGACGACACGAGTTATCCGGCAATCAGTGTGCCGTTATTTGCCCCACGGTTACAAGACACGACAGCTAACTGGGGTTATATGACAGAGCCTCAGAAATACTCGTGTAAAGGTTTGATCAATCAGGTAAAGTATCTGTTATAACAGGTCCTAAAGTTATAGTCAATTATAAATAGAATTACCTTGGCTTTAAAGCGATTTGATTGACGAATACTTGATTCCATAACAAACCGAACTTCATTCGACCCTTTCGGCCTATTGAAATCACCAAGTTATCGATGCCATCAAAAACAGCCTGCAAATTTTACAAATGGCAGAATCGATCACTTTGCCTTTTTTATGCTCAGAATGTGGTAAAATTGGGACCACATACGTATCAACGGTCCCAAGTTGTCCTCTCTCCGCCAGACCAAACTGGTAAGACCAAGCGTATCAAAATATGATAGACAAATTCAGCGAAGCGGCCCTGTGACCTCGTGACCAGCTGTGACAATGGCTCGGTCACAAAGTTTGATATGTGTAATATTTTACACATCTGCACTGGTCAAGCGGAGCTAGCTGACGACAAGGTCAATTGCAAAGGGGATTCCTAGTTGACGTGTAGCCTCAAATTCCGTTATAAGGAACCAAAATTAGCTCTGATGCCCTCTCGGAATTTCAAGAAATTGGTTTAATAAAAACTATCGTCGCAACATATATTATATCCTCGAAGCAGAAAACGACAAGTTACCGTTATCTTTTATATACCTATGATGTTGTGAGATTAGAATTATTTCAATCCCAAATGACAGGTACGTTTGCGAGGGTGCGTGTGGGGGTGTGCGTGGGGGCGGGGGGGGGGGGGGGGGGGTTGATCGTGGTAATAGCAAAACTACCTCTTTCAGACAAGTATCAAAGCACGTAACTTGTAACGGTTGAATAACGATGAATAAATGAAGACTCAATGCACGAATGAAGTCAATGATGTCAGTTTAATGAAATATTCTGTCCATTATTTCACTCAGTAGTGTAACAGTAATATAACCAGTATTTCTTGACAGTTCGTGTTAACTCTAGTTGTTTCTTGATACTTCGTGATCGTGATTGACTGTAAATAAAATAAACATAATTGTCTTAAGCTTGTGACCTAATAATACAAATGCTAAACATCTTACTTATCAACAAAATATTAGTAAATATGTCGCTGACGGAAACTAACAGAAAACACTAACAGAAACGTATATCTTACGTTACCTTTATATAAACTATAACGGTCAAAGGGACACAACTCTAGCAGTGTGCCAAGCCCCGGTGTCTAAATATAGCTCAAAGCCAACTAACTAACTTGCAAAACATTGACACCTCATAGCAAAAGGCTTATACCGCTTACAAGAGAAAACAATGTGCGGCTCATACAAAGAGGTGTTTATAAACAGGCTTACACAATTAAAAGACATGCAAAAGGCGTACAAACCGTTTTATGGGCTTCAGTATGCTCTACCAGTTACAACGTGATTTACAGAGGAATCGCCATATTGTCTTACTCACACTACGCAAATTAGGCCGAGTAGAGTTAGCTCCCATGGCACGTACGTTAGATATAACAAAGTCGATTAGGCTGTTACACGCCCGGCCCCAAATTGCGTAGTATGAAGACGAAGCAATTTTTCTAATAAAATCAAAACTCAAACAGTAAATCTATTAAAACATTAACTAATGATAAACTGTCCATTTGAATGTAAGACTAATGGGTAAATTCGCTACATCAAAAGTCAATGAACATTGGAAAATACGCGGAAAGTTCTCACTCAGTGTCCGCCTCTAAGAGTAAACACAACTTGTCCACTGGACGTACCAACGTGGTCGTCTTCGTCCTGACGGTTGCTGACCTGACGAAACCGTGTCGATCTTTCATAGTTTCTGTCACTCGACCGAGACACCAAGCTTTTCGCGGCGTGGCATCCACAACAAGCACAAGATCGTCTTTCTCTAGATTCCTCTTGGGGTGAATCCATTTCTGTCTCTCTTGGAGAAGCGGAAGATATTCCAACGTCCAACGCCTCCAAAAGATATCCGCTAAATACTGCACTTGGCGCCAACGTCTCTTAGCGTAATTTTCTGACAAATTGAAGACACCAGGTGGAAGTTCTTCGCCGGCTCTCATCAGCAAAAGGTGATTTGGGGTAAGTGCGTCGAGATCCTTGTAATCGCCAGAGACTTCTGTTATCGGACGACTATTGAGTATAGACTCAACTTCGCATAAGAGTGTTCGTAGCAGTTCGTCGTCAAGTCGACGGGTTTGTTGGCGCAAGAGTGAATGTAGCACTTTCCTCACAATGCGAATAATGCGTTCCCAAATGCCTCCGTGGTGGGATCCCAGAGGAGGGTTAAAGATCCATTTGACATTTCGTTGCTGAAGGTAGTTGTGGATTTTCGTTTGATTCCAACGTGATATCTCTTCACGCAATTCCCGTTCGCTGCCAACCAGGTTAGTCCCGTTGTCGGACCAGATAACTTGAACAGGACCTCTTCTAGAAATCATCCGCCGAATGGCGCATATACACGAGTCTGTGTCAAGTGATGATGCCATTTCTAAGTGCACAGCGCGGGTTGTCAGGCATGTAGATATAACACCGTATCTTTTCAAGACGGTGCGACCTCGCTTCACTTCTATTGGTCCCCAATAGTCACAACCGACTGAAGAGAAAGGGGGCTGGTCTGGTTGAAGTCTTTCCAAGGGGAGATCAGCCATTTTTTGTTCTCCTACCTGCGCTTGATAACGCCTACAGGTGAGACATCGCTTCATCAGATGCTTGATGCTTGACGAAGCCCCAATAATCCAATACTTTTGCCGAGTAGTATTCAAGATGGAGTTTCTTCCAAGATGACCAATGACCTTGTGAACGTGTTGCAGATACATAGTTGACATCAGACATTTGGGTAGGATTATAGGGTGTCTTGCGTCGAAAGGAATGTCAGCTTTGCTTAGTCTACCTCCAACACGAAGGATACCGTTGACCAGGAATGGATCAAGCTTTCGTAAAGGGCTTGATTTTGGTAGACCATTGCGTCTCGCAGATGGTTCATTGTCGGTAAGTATTTCTATTTCCTTTAAGAAATGTTCTTTCTGTGCGTGTTTTACCAACGTTTCTTCGGCTTGCTCCCAGTTGGCAGTAGGAAGACAAGCGGCTAATTTGTAACGCTTGGTGTCTGTTTTGGATGTTTGTTTCACATCCCTTCTTTTGGCTACAAGGTCTTTAAACTTAGATATGGCGAACAGAACCCAACCAAGAATACATTTCAGACGAGACCAGTCGGAGTACCTCGAGACAAGGTCGCTAACTATGGAAGTTGATTGTGACGTAGCGGTTGCCGCCGTAATCTTTACCTCTGGGTCGTTTTCTGGAAGACTAGTTACTTTCTCGTCTTGCTGAGGCCATTTCGTTTCGGGTCCTTTCAGGAATTCCGGGCCGTTGAACCATGTTTCATTTGATAAGAGCTTGTCCAGATGAGCACCTCGCGAGGCCAAGTCCGCTACATTTAATTTAGATGGTACATACATCCACTGGTTTACGTCTGATCCGTCCCTGATAACTGCTACCCGATTAGCTACGAACGTTTGGAATCTCGTACTTTCATTGTTCACATACCTTAACACAGACATGCTGTCCGTCCAGAATGTTGTCTTGTCAATCTTGAAGTCTAATTCTCGCACGACCATCCGACATAAACGAACTGCCATACAGGCAGCAGTTAGCTCCATGCGAGGTATTGAGATTTTCTTCAATGGTACAACCCTTGATTTACCCATTAACAATGTCACCTGTATTTTGCCTTGGTTGTCGGTGAGTCTGAGGTACATCGCCACACCGTAGCCCTTTTCACTTGCATCGGCAAACACGTGAATTTCACAAGACGTAACTTCTCCAGCAAGTCTTGATTTGTAACATCGGTCGATTTTGATGCTGCTCAGGAGAGGAAGTTCCTGGACCCATTTTTGCCAGTGCTTTAAGTTCTCACCATCTACATTATCGTCCCAATCTACGTGCTTTCTAGAACAATCTTGCAGGATTAATTTGCCTATCAATACGAAGGGAGCAGCCAGACCTAAGGGATCGAACACCGAGCTTACAACAGAGAGAATCCCTCTTCGAGTGTAGAGGTAATCACGAGGTTGGATGTTGAACCCTAACTTGTCCTCCTCAGTAATCCAATGGACGCCTAGCACTCTCTCATTCGGAAGTTTTTCAAAGTCCAAGTTTAACTCCTGCACATCTGTTGCACGACGATCTTCTGGAATGGATTGGATGACTCTTCGACTGGAACTAACCCATTTCGTCAGTTTGAAACCGCCTTGTTCGCACATGTCAGAAAGATCTTTCGCAAGTTGAGCAGCTTTCTCCTCGGTGTCTTCTGAAGCTAAACAGTCATCAACATAAAATTGTCTGTTAACAGTTTTTGCAATCTTTGGTTCAAATTTGTGGCTGTTGTCTTCTGCAGTTCTTTTGAGCGCCATGTTGGCGACGCTTGGGGAAGAAACTGCCCCGAAGAGGTGAACGGTCATTCGGTAGGTTTGTGGTTCGCCATGAATGTCGCCGGATGGCCACCACAGAAACCGGAGACAATCAGAGTCTTCTTTGGGTACCTTCACTCTGTAAAACATTGACTCTATGTCGCCTGTTATGGCGACCGTCTCTTGTCTGAAGCGTAAGAGGACTGCAACCAAATTTGTAGTTAAGTCTGGTCCTTGAAGCAAGGCATCATTTATACAGGCCCCATGATATGTTGAAGAACAGTCAAAGACGACTCTGATTTTGTTAGGCTTTTTTGGGTGGTACACCCCGTGGTGAGGGATGTACCACACTTTGCCATCGCTCCGCTCTAGTTCATCTGCTGGTACCACTTCGGCATAACCTTTGTCGACGATGGTTTGCATGAACTTTTTGTAGTCATCTCGATAACGTGAACTTGCCATCATTTTGTTCTTTAGTCCACGAAGTCTTTGCTGCGCCTGTGCTCTGTTATTTGGGAAAGTCACGTGATCAGATCTGAACGGCAAATTGATGCAGTATTGGCCGTTATCATATTTCATGGTTTCATTCACTCTATTCATAAACAGTTTATCATGTTGAGATGGCTCCTTTTTGTCGTCAATGAGGTGCTCAGGGAAGTCCAGTTTGATGGCATCTTGAACCCGACGATCCAGTCGATTCAAGTCTTCGATGTCTTGCACGGCAAGCACAGCTGTTCGATTAACGACGACCGTGTTGACTGCCTCTTTCGAGGAGTCCCGCAAAACGTTCCATAGAATCCAACCCAACAATGACCTTGTGGCGTGAGGACTGCCCCGCACGCCCGTGCGTACTTCAAGTGGTGTGTACGCATCGGCGACGTTATTACCAATCAGAAGACCAATCTGTCCGTCGATATCCGGGATGACGATGTCGCTGAGATGAGGCCACTTCTTTATGTCGTCTGAGGTAGGTATGTGAGCATTGGTAACCGGCATTTTATCTTTTGTGAAAACCTTTGGTAGATCTAAGACATTGTTCAATTTGAGGTCACAGATCTGTAGACCGCTAACAGCTGAGGTCTTCATCTTAGTTTGTTGTCCCATTGTTTCAAGAGTTATCTCCATGGATTTCCCACTAGCGCCGAGTTCTTTTATCAGTGCCTCAGTACAAAAGGTCGCCGTGCTCCCTGGATCCATGAAGGCGTAAGTATTTACTATTTTCATACCGTTTTTCATTTTTATCGCCACAGGAATAATGGCCATAGTACAGTCAATATTGTTTGAAGCTTGTTGAAAAGATCTCGTAGCTGTACTTACAGAAGCACATGTTTTATTTTCTGTGTGGGATTTACTATTTGTTTTAGAGTCCTTTGAAGTTTGCGACGGCGGTGGGAAGCCGTCAACATGACAAATTGAAGGATGCCTACCAGTACAAATTTCACAGGTTGCCTTATTACGGCATGACTTTCTGTTATGTCCGTATCTCAAACAACCGTAACAAAAACCTTTTACTTTGAGGAAATCAATTCTGTCTTGATAATTGATAGCTCTAATCTCTTTACAATGTTCTAAGGTGTGATGGTCACTGTTACAAAACACACATGGTTGAGTGAAGGCTGATTTTCTTGGAGGTGGTTGAGTTGAAGGCGCTTGTGTGGTTGTTACACTTGTAACGTAAGCCCCTTTTGTCCGGTTTGCCATCGTCTTCTGTTTTCCTGTAGGGAATTGTCTCTGATCTGGCTTCAATGCTTCCTTTCCGAAGACTGGGTCGTTGGCTTTCCGTGACTCGGCCTTTACGAACTCCACAAATTTAGAAAATTGTATTTCATAGCCACGTTCTCTGTTGGTTTGAATTATACCACGCCATTTATCGTGGTAATAGTATGGTAACTTGCCCAGTAGTAGTTTAAGATTATCAGGATATTCGAGTACCTTGAGAGCTGGTATACTCTGTATTGCGTGGTTGCATTCAGAGAGGAAAATGCCGTAATCATCAAGGGACTTTGAGCTGTCCGGTTTTATTTGTGGCCAGTTCAGTGCACGTTTTAAAAAGGCAGCCGCCAATATATCATTGTTCCCATATCTTTCGTTCATTTCTTTCATAGCCGCAGGATACCCATTGTCGGCGTCTAAATAACTGTATCCAGATACTATAGCGTTAGGCTCACCTTCGGTAAACTGTTCCAGGTAGGACATACGTTCATTATTATTGTCAGTGTTCATAACAATTTTTGCTTCAAACTGCCGTATGAAACGTCGATAATCTAGAGGATCGCCGTTAAAAGGTTTCAGTTCCGGCGGCGGCTTGCTGAGATGACGCACTACCGACATCATCATGTCACCCTGAGGATTATTATGGGATATTGGCGGGAAATTAACAGTCTGGTCATTATTCTGATATTGCGTCGGTGAAATCCAAGACGCATTAACACCATTATTGTTCATTACATTGTTCGGCACGAAAGATTCAGCGGTAGGATTTAACACAGTGGGCGTATTGTTTGATTGGTCCTTATTACCACTGATTAATTGTTTACTTATTTCAGTTTTATTGTTTATTTGTAACTGTGGATTAACGTCGGGCGTAATTTCAGATTTCACGCCTGCTACAGCTGCTTGATTAGTTTTGAGCCCTTTCGTGACGTCATCACTCACATAACTGGCTTGTGATGTCTCATATTTGTTCAAAACTTTACGCCGAGCGTCTGAAACAGCAAGCTCCGTCTCTAATATCAGTTCTTCTTGTTGAAGTTGCAGCTTAAATTTAGCCAACTCTAGTTCATGTTTGCGTTTGAGAACTGCCGCTTTTGCTTCAAGTTCAGCTTGCTTGGTTTCTTCTGCAAGCCTAGCTGATGAAATAACACTGCCGCTATGACGTGATGAGCGAGATCTTCGTGAACTATGAGCTTGTGAAACGCTGTCACTGACTTTCACCTCCTCACCTGGCTCCGTTGTTTCAGACTTTATTTTCTTTAAGGCGAACCAGTTTTCGACGGACGTTTTTACATTTTTTAATAAAATGTCCTTTTCTCTGTACGAAGTAGATATAAATTCATTTTTCTCTTCTTCTGTTAAATACGAACAAATTTCTTCATAAGTCTTTAGCAGTTGTTCATATTCTACCATCCAATGTTTGTATTTGTTTCTCACTGCCTCGACATCTGCTCCATCTGCCATTAACTGATTAATGTCATTGCTTTTCGTTGATAAATGTTTATAAATGTCATTAAACCTTTTTTGTTTTATTTGCAGGTTGTATTGCAGTCCCTTTTCGGTTAGTTGTCTGATGCGGGCATTTGGAGTTATTTCTGACTCATCTTCCGTATCGGCGACGATCCCATCTGTCTTGTATTCAGATTCCATATTAGGCCAAAACGTCAATGATGTAACGGTTGAATAACGATGAATAAATGAAGACTCAATGCACGAATGAAGTCAATGATGTCAGTTTAATGAAATATTCTGTCCATTATTTCACTCAGTAGTGTAACAGTAATATAACCAGTATTTCTTGACAGTTCGTGTTAACTCTAGTTGTTTCTTGATACTTCGTGATCGTGATTGACTGTAAATAAAATAAACATAATTGTCTTAAGCTTGTGACCTAATAATACAAATGCTAAACATCTTACTTATCAACAAAATATTAGTAAATATGTCGCTGACGGAAACTAACAGAAAACACTAACAGAAACGTATATCTTACGTTACCTTTATATAAACTATAACGGTCAAAGGGACACAACTCTAGCAGTGTGCCAAGCCCCGGTGTCTAAATATAGCTCAAAGCCAACTAACTAACTTGCAAAACATTGACACCTCATAGCAAAAGGCTTATACCGCTTACAAGAGAAAACAATGTGCGGCTCATACAAAGAGGTGTTTATAAACAGGCTTACACAATTAAAAGACATGCAAAAGGCGTACAAACCGTTTTATGGGCTTCAGTATGCTCTACCAGTTACAACGTGATTTACAGAGGAATCGCCATATTGTCTTACTCACACTACGCAAATTAGGCCGAGTAGAGTTAGCTCCCATGGCACGTACGTTAGATATAACAAAGTCGATTAGGCTGTTACATAACTCATTTCATTGAATTCGAAGATGTCTTTCAAAAGTGACATCCAAAGAGGGGTTTCTTAGAATGTAGGTCCAGCATTTCACCCTCAATATCACTGAGTGCATTTTCGTTTCTCAATATAGCGAAGTAACTGGCCTCGGGGTAAGGTTTTAGGAGGGACCAGCTGTTTAAATCACATGCAGTACGTCCGAGGAAGTCTCCACGACTATGACTTATGGGCTGAGCTTGGTTGTAAAGGGTGGAGTGGAAAAGACGTTCTTCCATGTTTCATCAAGTCGGAATGTAATACTAATGAAGAATACCTCAAGTCAGGTAACATTTTCCCGCTATATGTTTCTATGACAATTAAAATGCCATCTTGTAAGAAAATACCGTACTTGGTGCCGTTGGCGTACTGTTAGAACCTAAAAATAGGCGTACTTTTAGAACCTTAAACAGGCGCACTGTTAGAGTCTGAAACAGGCGTACTGTTAGAACCTAAAAACAAGCGTACTGTTAGAGTCTGAAACAGGCGTACTGTTAGAACCTAGAACAGGTGCACTGTTAGAACCGAAAAATAGGCGTACTGTTATAACCCCAAAACAGGCGTACTGTTAAATCCCCCGAAAACAGGCGTACTGTTAGAATCTAATAACAGGCGTACTGTTAGAACCTAATAACAGGCGCATTGTCAGAACCTAAAACAAGCGCACTGCTAGGACCTAAAACAAGCGTACTGTCAGAGCTTAAAAACAGGCATACCGCTAGAACCTGAAAACAGGCGTACTCGTAGAACCTAAAACAGGCGTACTGTTAGAACCTAAAAAAGGCGTAATGTTAGAACCTAAAACAGGCATACTGTTAGAACCTAAAACAGGCGCACTGTTAGAGTCTGAAACAGGCGTACTGTTAGAACCTAAAAACAAGCGTACTGTTAGTCTGAAAACAGGAGTACTGTTAGAACCTAAAATCAGGCGTACTGTTAGGGCCTTAAAATAGGCGAACTGTTACAACCTAAAACAGGCGCACTGTTAGAGTCTGAAAACAGGCGTACTGTTGGAACCTAATAAACAGACGTACTGTTAGAGCCTAAAACAGACGTACTGTTAGAACCTTAAACAGGCGTACTGTTAGAACCTAAAACAGGCGTACTGTTAGAACCTAAAACAGCCGTACCGTTAGAACCTAAACACAGGCCTACTGCTGGGACCTAAAACAGGCGTACTGCTAGAACCTAAAAACAGGCGTACTGTTAGAACCTAAAATAGGCGTACTGCTAGAAGTTAGAACCTAAAAACAGGCGTAATGTTAGAACTTAAAACAGGCGTATTGTATATATATTTTTCAACTTTAATATTTATGCTAGTTTTGTTTTCAAGATAACGAAAAGTACTTGGCTTCAAGTCTTGAGTGCGGCGTAAAACATTAATCAATCAAACTTGTCTTATCGTGGTCCAAGATTTTGATGGTAATGAAAGGTCGCGAGGAGACTTTTTTTGTAACTTGTGCAATCACAATAAATGAAAGCATCGTATTTTTATTTAGGTTACCATGGTAGATCTGGCCCAATGGTCGTCTCAGATATCGGAACTACGCCATTGTGTCAAACCTTTGTCAGGGCTGGAGTCGAACTTGGTTATCCAGCAACCGATATCAATGGAGAGGAACAAATAGGTATTGGGTCATGCTTTTTTTAAAGAATATTTCCAAGGTTGCAGTTGGTGATATTTCACACCCAAACACACTGCATTTTAGGAATTTGATATGCACTGCTCTGGAAGTATGCTTTGGTGAAAATACCAAAATCATCTTTAATGAAATTTGGCTGATCCTTTTAAATGAAAATTTGAGTTGACTTATCCTATACTGTCGCCATTGTGAGAAGAGACGTTCCGAAGTTATTCCCCAAATTTGGGTTAGGGGAATCTTAACGCTAAACTTAATTTTTTATAATTATATTGTTAAAATTGCATTTCAACTTCTCCGAAGGCTTTATGGTGTCCCAGGGTACAGTAGGAGACGGTAAACGAACCAGTACATCGGCTGCCTTTCTCAGACCCGTCCTCCATCGAGCTAATCTAACCGTTATAACATTTGCTCACGTTTTAAAGGTAAGGACTGGTAAGGCAATTTACTAAATGGTTCAAACTGTGACAAAAGTAGTCAGTGGGCTTTGATAGTCTTGGTTTAAACAGACTGGATCGCATTTAATGTTTATTATAGTGCAAATGAGTAAAATTGATTGATTGCTTGAAGGCCAACAGTTGCAGAATTATTGCCACGAACCTTACCCGGGGACGAAATGATTCTAAACGTGAACACCTAAGATCCCTCTTAACTTTGGAAATCCTTAGACACCATCTGGATTCCTCTTAAGAAAATCCACGGACATGCATATCACGTATAGCAGAAACAGAAACCCAATGCAATGGAATCTATTTACAAATTAATTTTTTCCCGCTCATATGGACCTATTTTATGTGCCTGAAATAAAATTCTATTATTAATGCCTCTAATGTAGTAAATGGGAAATCTTCTCTGTATATCTTTCTACAAGAAGTGTAAATTGGAATCTTTAGGCAGTTTTACATGAATGTATGGTTAGAGGAAGAGTTTGGGGGAAAACACAACAGTTGTAACCCAATTAATGGTAAGTGGTTGATTAATGTTTTACGCCACACTCTATACTAGCTTCAACTTGTCCAGAAGATTGGTGAACAGAACGAAAGAACAACCAACCATCAAATCCCTATATATGCTACTCATTCTAGCAATGTGTACGAGTCATCATTGAGCAAACTTTTCTCCTCACAGGTAACGTTTAAAGGTAACAGAGCCAGTGCTGTAGAATTCAGAAAAGTCGGGAATGTGAACTCTATTAAGGCGAGAAGGGAAGTCCTACTGTGCGCAGGTGCCATCGGCTCGCCACAAATCCTAATGCTCTCTGGCATTGGACCAAAAGATCATTTGACTAAACTGAAGGTAAACTCACGGATAATATACTCTTTGTACAAGTATTCAGAATGATGAAGGTTTTGATAGTATAAATTCAAATCATTCCAAAATGCATTAGACATTAGAATCAAAGTTTTTTTTAAATTCTCTTATTAGAATCAAAGTTACCGGTACTTACTACGATGTGTAGCTTTAAGTTCAAGTTCTGTGTCTCATGCACGTAAATTATATTTAAAAACGTCTTAAAGGGGGTCTATTTTTGTGAATATGGAACTGCAGAAAATGGCACAGATAAACAAAACTTATTCAAAAGCAATGCTCTAGAGAAAAAGCATTAACGTAGAACTCTTTCAAAGCCTAATCCGCGCTTTATTTGTTATTTCGTGTCAAGCTTCAAATATGATGACCTTTAGGTAGGCCTAGCGGACAGATACTTAAAAAAGCTTTGAGGTAATATCCATTATTTACAAATATTAATTCTTTTTGTATAATTTCAGATTCCAGTCCTTGCAGATTTACCTGTAGGGGATCATTTACAGGACCATATATTTGTGGACGGTGTCGAGTTTGAAATTGATGACCCCATATCAATTACAGCACAAACAGCCGATTCCTTTGCCGCCCGACAGGAATACGAAGAATCGGGAAAGGGTAACTTTTAGACATTATTCCGGATCCCAAGATAGCGCCCGCTCCAAGCCAATGTCGCATAAACTCTAATATATTATTGTCAAAGTAGAATTCGAGTGAAGAGAAACATCTCCGTGCTGCATAGTTCAAACATTCTGCTAATTAATTTATGTTACAGGTGTGTACGCCAGCGCGGCTACAAATGAGGGGGTAGCTTTTATAAAAACTCCAGTTCACAATCCCAGGGAGAAATACCCGGACATAGAGCTTCATCTATTGGCGGGTTTAAGGGCAAGTGGGACAAAGTCCGTTACAAAGACAAATTTCAACATGAAAGACGAGGTGAGACTTTAAGTACATGTAAACTTTAAAAATAAAATGGACTAATTGATGTTTTTCATTGAAAACATTATTTTACACATATAGCGGCGGGCTCTTAGCCCAAGGGAAACTACGGACCTTCCGCGAATACCTGAAAGACTTTACCACATCAAAAAGAGCCCAAGCGACCAAAGGGGATACTGAGGCAATGTTTTTAGGATTTTTTTAAAAAAAAGCCGGTATGTAGAACATTAGAATGGATTTTTGCACGAAAAGGAAGAATAAATCCTTCCAAAAAATCCCCAAAGCTGAATAAATCCACTAAATTTTTGTTGTCAATAGGTATGGGAGTCTCTACACGATGGAATGATCAACAAACACGGGTTTAACATACACACTATTCTGATGCATCCAAAAAGTGAAGGAACTATACGCCTGCGTACTTCAAATCCTGATGACCATCCAATCATTGACCCGAATTATCTAGCAGATCCGCATGACGTCAGAGCTTTAGTTGAGGGTATGAGTCTGTTCTTGAATACATGTATAGTATAATATGGGTTTCTATAGTCTTGTTAATTAGATTGATTGATTGGGGCTTAACGTCGCACTCAGGATATGTGGCGACAAAAATACCAACCGACCAAATGATCACACACCATCAGTAAAATAAGGCAGCAGGGCACGATTTAATTTGCCTTTGCGGTAATGGTAATGTTTTGACCCACCACACCTTCCTTAACTTTCGTTGAGCAATATCATTCGGTGGTGGCCTTAAACAGTACTTTGGGAGTATTTTAAACACAATTTTACCACACGGTGAAGGTTGAAATTTTTCACTATTATTAGAAATAGCTGATAGGGGTCACTTTACACACAGTCCGCCGGATGTTAACAGACCAAAGCACACCCAACTACCAGATCTCCATCCACCAGATCTCCATCAAAGAAAGTCCTTCTACTTCTAAGCTCATTTTCAGACGGACATTCAATCTTATGCTTTTGTAAAAACTCCAAAAATGTCCAGAAAAAAATGCACTGGGCCAGGAAAAAATAATAAAATAAAAAACACACACATACTCAAAAATATCTCGAACTTATCTTCCGGAATTAGGCAACTGTGGCCTGCATCCTTTCATATGCCTGTTGAAGAGTAAAGCGTCAACTCTTGAGCTTTTGTAGTCTTTGGAGTTACAGTATTACTACACCATTAATGCGATACTCGATATAAGGTACTGATATACTTCGTTATTTTTACGATACATTTAAGGTATTTGCGAGTTTTTTGTCCTGACAGTCTCGTGATACTTCATTCTCATTAAAATTATTGATCTATCAAATTCATTTGTAGGCATGAAGTTCGCATACGAATTGTGTGAGACAAACGCCTTTCGGAAGCATGGTACCCGTCCCACTGGCAGGGTGTTGCCTGGCTTTACTGGATGTGATCCGTACTCGGATAGTTACCTTGAGGAACTGACCAGACATAATACTATGACGCTATATCACCCTACTGGTACATGTAAGATGGGCCGAGGAGATGATCCCAAAGCTGTGGTGGATCCAAGACTCAGGTAAACTGTTAAGCCCGAATAATCAGTCTCTGTGGTGCTGAGAATCTAACATACATTCCCTGACATATGCCCGAATAATCAGCCTCTGTGGTGCTGAGAATCTAACATACACTCCCTGACGTTTGCGCCACAGATAAAGAAATACAGATTGATTGATTGTTTGGTGTTTACGCCGCGCTCAAGATTATTTCAATTATATGGCCGCGTTGCCAGTTTTATTGTGGGAGGAAAACCGGGCTCTATGTCCGGAGGAAACCCACGACCTTCCGGTGGTAACTTGCAACCATCCCACATAGGTCGTTCGAGTGAAACCCCAGTCAGAAAATTTTCCAATTTTTTGGACTGAGTGGGATTCGAACCCGCGACCCATTGGTGGAAGGCTGTTCGGATTGAGCGTCCAACGCTCTACCTACTGAGCGATTATTATTTGTTTTGTCAGTCTCACTAATACTACTAGTGGAGTAAAGATTCAGTGAAAATATAGATCTGTTTGATCCATTGAAAATATTCTTGTGACACAAAAGACCCTTAATGTGTCATTGACTGCTAAATATGGGCAAAATTTTGTTAAAACAGAGGAAGATTGTTCGCCATTTTTATGAAGAGGTACCAAATAGGAGCTTTCTGTTGATGTCAATCTTGGGGGTATCCTTTAGGCAAATTATTATATGAACTCATACAGCCCAGCTATTGGAATCTTGTCCACTATTTACACACATGTTAGGTTCCTATGGTTTACTGGTTTTTGTTTCAACCTCAATCTTTTAGTTTTTAAGGGACGTCAAATGGTACAGGGAGAAAACATCAAACTCCTTGCCCATGCCAAAAGGAGGACAAAAACCCGGCCACTCAACAGGTTGACATTGTGACAATAAAACAACACGAAAAGATGGATGTTGGGCCATGTTTCGGCGTATTGTATTACTGCTGCGGTCCAGGGGCTCGTTCTACTAAGCTAGCGCAAAGTTACGCATAGGTTTACAGCATACAGTTGCGCCACAGGTTCCTATAATTTAAAAGGCGTTTGCGACTGACGCAACATACGCCAGCTTAGTAGAACGAGCCCTAGATGGTTATACCGATAATTCCACGATGCAATAATCCACCGCCATAGCAACGAGTTGCTCGAGTGTTCCCGAAGCGATTTGTAAATCTGAAATAAGTGAATGACAGAAAAAGATATGGGTTTTGTCTGTTTCTCATACTAGCATGTTATTAAGATTTCCCTCCATTTTAGGGTGCGTGGTCTGAAGGGTATTCGTGTTGTGGATGCCTCCATTATGCCCGAGATTGTATCAGGGAACACTAATGCCCCGGTTATTATGATAGCAGAAAAGGCTGCCGAGTTAATACAATCGGATTGGACGTCAGCAAAATTGTAACCAGGCAAAAAATCAGGATGACAAATTGGATTAACAAAGCGGATGATAATATAAGAGGATAAGGTTAAACAGAACAAACCATTGCATTTGTTGTAAGTCGCTCAAAATGTCTGCTTCTATAGTAGTTTTAAAACATAGAACTCTAAATAGGCATTAGTCTATTTTAGAAGTTAATGTATATAAACTTTGTTTTCTCTGTGATAGATTTCTTATTATTTCATTAAAAAATTGTCTTCAATCAACATGAGTCCTAGTGTTATGCCGATGTTTGAAGGCTGCTTAATTGCCTGTTAGTGTTGGGTGATTTTATCGCCACCAAATGTCTTAAACTAGATTGCATGTAAAACCCTAGAGATTGTCTGGAGGTGAAGATAGCCAGACATTGCTAGCAAGGGAGATAAGGCAAATTTATGACTAATTTATTGATATTTCACGCCGCACTAAAGTTTCTTTCACTTATATGGCGGCGTTACCGGGTTTAGTGGGGAAGGAAACTGGACACTGGAAACTCCCGACGAGTACCTGACAACTCTTCTACAGAAGACGATCGAGAGAAAAATCCCCGCAGGATGACTGATGGATATATATTACGCGCCGGCATTCGAGATTATGACAAAGATACAAAAGTATAAAGTTTCATGTACACACGGATACCGCTTTTCCAGCGTTGGTCCAATATCATAGCTTATTTTGCCAGTAATAAGACCACATACCATACGTTGCGCTGTTGTAACAAATGGCTTGCTTGTTTGGTGTTTTACGCCGCGCTCAAGATTATTTCAAGTATTTACGACTGATGCAACTGCTTATTTAAAACAGCAGACTTAAATCACAAGTACAGCGTGATATCCACTTTTTGGCTAAACTTTTCGTTTTGAGTGATCCATCAATCCAGTTATAGTAGCATAGGCTTCCATCGTTTATTCTTCTCAAGATGTACAGTTCACAAGCTTTTTAGTGGTTAGAGTCTCGAGAACATACGATATAAGGTGTTGTTTTGAACTAACGCAGGATTAGAATGAATGAACGTTCGTCCTGTAGCCTGTTTCATAAAGCGGCGTAGATGTATTTTTTGCGTAACTTCCATAGCGACGTATACAGTAAGGGTTGCTATGGCAGTTACGTAAAAACTTTACATTTAAATGTTGTTTACTTTTTAACGAACATTTTAACAAAGCATCGTTTATCCCAATCGACTTTTTTGATCCTAGAACGGTTTGAAACTCTCTTTATACGCGGGTTCCATTCGAATGAGAAAGTCATAACAACGAGGTGTTCCTGTTAAACAAACGAGTGGATGCCTTGATCAACTTGTGCACTTTTTGCCTCTACGACTTCGGCGAAGTTGTCAAATCACACATCAAAATTGACTATAAACAAGTTTCCGGTTTAGTACTCAGATTAATTTTGGTCAACTGAGATAAATATGTTTTGATATATATTTTTGAACACTAAAACACACGGGCACAGGGATAATCTCCTTGTGCTAAAAAGGGGTATATCAACTAGATGTGTACATTGTATACCTCATCATACATTTGTTATATAGTGTTGAATTTACTTTGCATTTAAGTATAAGTAATCCATTCTGATTCAACAAAAAATAAAACAACAATAAAGACAGATATTTAGTCAAATAAATACGAATAACTGTTTTCCTCTTGGCTTACAGAGGGGGGGGGGGGGGGGGGGCTGTTTCTCAAAACATTTACGGCGGGCGTAAGTCCAATGCATGGCATAACTTTCATGGCAACATATAACTTCAACATTAGGACCAAGTGTGTTGAGAAACAATCCTCAGATGAGTGATGTTAATAATACTATCAGGTAGTTCTAACATAAATACAGCATGACTACCAAGTGACACAACGACACAAGGAATCAATATGACCTTATATATTAACAAATTAGAAGCTGGATTCATAAAAAAGTTGAATACATATGGGTTTACGTTATTCGCTATATACTGCATAAATGGGTGGTGTTGTCAATTGTGCTACAATTAGGTTTTGATTGAATTATGTTATACGCAGCTTTCAATGGCGGCGTTGCTAGGTTTAGTGGGAGGAGAAATCGGCTTCTTTACGCGGACGAAACCCCGACCATCGGCGAGTGTCTGGCAACTCTTCCACATTTGGTGATCGAGTGAAAAATCCACTTAGAATTTCTTCAATTTTCATTTGGTTTGACTGGGATTCGAACCCACGCTGCATCGATGGAAGGCCGGTGTCGGACTGAGGGACTGTCACTCTAAGCGACTGAGCCACCGATGCCCCTGCTACAATTTGGATCTCACCCGGTCTTTCAATCAGTTACCAGGACCAAACGTGTTACAATCTCCATAAATGGAAGGGCAGATAGACAGAATAAAATTAGCACTATACATGTAGTAACAGTAAGTTAAAGAATGGCCGTGGTTTATTGGGTGATGACTGCCGATGTAGTTCTTACATTCTTATCAGTGCCAATGTCAGTCAAAGATGTAATATGTCATCATCATGGAGATACGGGCATCCAAGACATGAACAGACATGAAACAAACCAATTATATGTTGACTTTCATAATCATGCATCGGAACGTCCTCACCCAGTAAACTCAGTCAAAAAGTATAAGTCCTAAACTTGACTATCCACGCACCGGTATATGCCTATACGTATACATACGCACACGGAAACGCATACGCAAACGCCCCTCTATTATTTTGTGGTTAATTTCACCCGTAATTTCACGAATTCACGCACTACGTATACATATAGGTAAATACGCGCACATGGATAGGCAGTTTAAAGTGGTATGAGCTGCCAAAATTCACACCTTTTTTTTTTCATAATTTCTGATCGTCACGACAGTAAGAGGCTTTGAAGGCCATCGAAAAACTAAATGATTGGCGTTGGAATGAGGAAAATCCATACAGTATGTGGCCTATACGAACAGAAATAGTATTCGAAAAGTAAACAAAATTTAAATAACCGGGACGACCATTCATTCATTCTAAGAGAGAGTTAGTTCAAAACAATACTTTATCGTACATTTTCGAGACTAGAAGCACTAAAAAGCTTCTGAATTATACGTCTTTAAAAAAATAGCCAATAATTTCAGCATTCTGTTTCAACGCCAAAATATCAACATTTTGGCAGCTCATGCCATAAAAGAGATTTCAAATAATACGATCGTCAATAAACCAAAACTAATTCTTCACCTTATTGTAATTTTGAATGGTTTTATTGTAATGATCCCACACATACATCTTAACCTAATAAGTTACCGTCACTATAAAACAAGTCCTATTTTGATAGGTTTTATTAACAAATTCGATACTATAGAGTAAAATAGTGTGCATCCATTATTTGTCCGGGAAAATTTCTTGAGGGAAATAAATAAATATTTTAATATTTACAATAACAATGGGCTAAGATCTATACGCCATGGTTAAACTCGGACTGTTCATATAGATCTGAAAAGCTTTTGATTATTATGAACTGAAGTACCTGATGATAAAGCCTTTCTGTGATATTAAAGAATACAAAAGGGTTGGGAAGTTTGTACTTCTCTTGGAATATTGAGGTACGCCAACTAAGGACAACCTGGACAAGCACTACAACAACTCATCATATTTAAGTAATAAACATTAACTACTCACACAATACTATCCTGGACTAGATTTGAACGTTAGACAATACTGTCAATAAGGTTTGGCTACCATTTGGTTACATAATAAATGAGTTTGGCAGTTTTTGAAATAACCAGATAAGGATAAACTAACCTACATGTAATAAGTTACCGTGGCCAGAAGTCCTAATTTTATCGGTTTTATTATTATCATGATCCCATACATACATGTATACCCTAAACTAATAAGTTGTTGTCGCTATAAGTCCTGTTTTGATTGGTTTTGTTGTAATGATCCCACACACCAGTCTTATTTTGACTGGTTTTCTTGTAATGATCATATATAGCACACACATATACCCTAACTAAATAAGTTACCGTCACTATAGGTCCTATTTTGATTGGTTTTGTTGTAATGACCCCACACATACAGACCCTAACCTAATAAGTTACAGTCACTATAAGTCCTATTTTGATTGGTTTTGTTGTAATGACCCCACACACAGACCTAACCTAATAAGTTACCATCACTATAGGTCCTATTTTGATTGGTTTTGTTGTAATGATCCCACACACACAGACCCTTAATTAATAAGTTACCATCGCTATAGGTCCTATTTTGATTGGTTTTGTTGTAATGATCCCACACACAAATCCTATTTTGATTGGTTTTGTTGTAATGATCCCACACACAAATCCTATTTTGATTGGTTTTGTTGTAATGATCCCACACACACAGACCCTAAATTAATAAGTTACCGTCGCTATAAGTCCTAATTTGATTGGTTTTATTGTCATGATCCCATACATATACTCTAAATTAATAAGTTACTGTCGCTATAAGTGCTATTTTGATTGGTTTTGTTGTAATGATCATATATCACACACACATATACCCTAACTAAATAAGTTACCGTCGCACTGACGTTGTAGATGTATACAATAGGTTCAATAATGATCATATATCACACACACATATACCCTAACTAAATAAGTTACCGTCGCACTGAAATTGTAAATGTATACAATAGGTTCATGGGATCCAGTTGCCCATACGATGCACCTGGTTCTGGGGCTCCTCTTTATGATTTTCACTGGGTATTTTGAAGGAGCCGAGAGGGAAGACGCTTATTGTTCTATTGTAGACACTGAAGGAGAAATTGAGATTTCCAGCAATCTGTGTTTTGTGTTCATCATGCATGTTGACTGTGAAGGACATGTTATAAAACTCCACACATATCTGGACTGCTGTAGACATAGAGCCCAGACAGATCTTTGGTGGATGTTCCGCTGCAACAGAAAAACATAGCAATGTAAGTTTGATTTGGGGATTGATTGGTGTGTAACGCCACACTCATGATTGGTTATTTACCTGACGTGTTGGAGGAGGCACCTAACCTCAAAGCAATGGTGTAGGGCGTGAGGTGGGGGCGTGGGTATATCTATTATCTACATTTCTCTAGAACAACCCCCCCCCCTACCCCCAACCTACATAATTGCTTCGAGTGACTGTTGATGATGAAACAGCTCCAACCTTTTGCTTGCGAAAATTTAAAAACTTTAAATGCTCCCCCTAAGAAAATCATTTCAAAAAGGTAAATGTGCACCCCAAGTAAATCAAATGTCTTGTTAACCCTGGTATCAATTGTCACACTTGTGATTAAATCACTCACAAAAGTAGGCAAATTATCATATCATTTTATTAAAGCACATGTATTTGGAATAAAATCAAACAAAACAGTCAGCTGTATGTTTATTAACCAGAACACTGTTCAAAACCTCATTACATGTATACCAACTTTTTTCTGTATCAAAATATCTAGGTAAAACAATTTAATAAAATAACTTCTGTCTAACCGGGATTATTTTTTCCTATACAAAGACAAATTGGTATACATGTATGTTTTCACTGTACTGTATAATATAAGTTGGAGGGGAAAAACACTTACCAGAGATACTGTCTGTATAATAAACTTTTTTGTCTAATAAGAAACTGAGAGCTAATGTCTGAAACAAAAGAAAATCATACATTTTGATGGGGTTTTACTTTTATAAAATTCACTGCATCAGTAAACATGTACTACATTGTGGCCTTGAGGGTGAACCCTGAAGACTTCAGTTTGTAGCTAACTAAAACTATCGAAATTAATGTTTAAAGTGTCATGAGCTGCCAAAATTCACACTTTTTTCATAATTTCTGATCGTCACGACAGTAAGAGGCTTTGAAGGCCATCGATAAACTAAATGATTGGAATGAGAAAAATCCATACAGTATGTGGCCTGTATGAACCGAAAATGTGTTCGAAAAGTAAACAAAATAGCTACATGCAGTTCAAAAAAATACTTTATCGTACATTTTCAAGACTAGAACTGCTAAAAAGTTTCTGAATTATACGTCTTGAAAAAAATAGCCAATAATTTCAACATTCTGTTTTAACGTCAAAATATCAACATTTTGGCAGCTCATGCAACTTTAATGAATGGGAAATTGTACAGAAAACTGTAGACACAATAGATCAAATATTTATTTAGATATGACATCAGATAGTAAAAATAAAAATTTATTTTATTTATCAAAAGCAATTGATTGATTGATTTACTCATCAATGTTTTTCATTGCATTACAACGATAATGGCGTCCCACAACAAATGAGTCTCAAATGTCATGAGCACTACAAAGGCAAATTTAATGTATTGAGTCTGAAATGCACAATGTTAATGCATCATGTACAACAAACAAAGTCTAAACCTGATAATTCACATTTTCTCATCCAAATTGATTCCAGGCATTTTTATATGAGGCTCAAAGGGACATGTCCCAGGACAAATGAAACGATTGATTGTTTGGTGTTTTATGCCGCGCTCAAGATTATTTCACTTATATGGCGGCATTGCCAGTTTTATTGTGGGAGGAAACCAGACTCTATGCCCGGAGGAAACCCAAGACCTACCAGTGGTAACTGACAACCATCCCACATAGGTCCCCAGTGAAACAAGAACGCGATTCCACTGTTGTTTAGATAAAAATTGAGGTTTTAGATGGCCCTTGGTAACTTTCCTAGCTCCCATGGGCTGCTGGATAGGAATTCTATTGAATCATCTGCCTTGTTTTGGTAAAGAGAAACGACCTGGGTTAGCTGGGGAGGAAAACGGGCTCTTTGCCCGAAGAAAAGGCACACCCTTCGGTGAGTACCAGACAACTCTTACACATATGGCGATTGAGTGAAAAATCCAATCAGAAATTTTACATTTTTCATTTGGTCTGAGTGAGATTTGAACCCGTGCCGCATCGCTGGAAGACCTTTGTCGGACTGAGGGACTATCAAGTGCTCTAACCCACTATACCATTAAGCCAGATGATATAAGACCATATATCCAAAGTTTGGATTATTGCCGACATTATTGTTGCATTTCACTGCTGCAATTTCTGCAGCATTGCCTATTTCTGTGAGTTATCAAGTCAGTCAGATAAGTTCTATGACAAATCAGACAAAGTTATTTTCTTGTATCACGCACACATGTACTAACCTACTACCCTAAGTACAGCTGAATAATCAATAATACCATAATTATTAAGCCAGGAGATGTGTGTCATATGTACAACATTGATTGTACTCAATAAATATTATTTAACGAATGTGAAATTCAAACAAATATTTTATTCCCAGGCAATCATATGATAAAAACTTGAGAAACGCTGTACAGACTTTAGACAAAGTTCAAATCTACATTCTGCACAACAGTATAACAGTGTTACTTTCATAATACATACATGTATATAATCAATTAATGCAATAATTTTTAGCTCAAGGTCATGTTGGGTGCCCAAAATTATATTTATATTAAAGGGGCATGAGCTGCCCAAATGTTGATAATTTTACGTTCAAACAGTATGTTGAAATTATTGGTTATTTGTCTCAAGACGTATATTTCAGAAGCTTTTTAGTGCTTCTAGTCTCGAAAATGTAAAATATTGTGTTGTTTTGAACTAACTTTGGCTTAGAATGAATGAATAGTCATCCTGGTTATTTAAATTTTGTTTACTTTTCGAACACGTTTTTAGTTCATACAAACCAGTCACCTACTGTATGGATTTTCCTCATTCCAACACCAATCATTTAGTTTTTCAATGGCCTTCAAATGCTGTTACTGTCGTGGCCATCAGAAATTATTAAAAAAAGTGTGAATTTTGGCAGCTCATGCCACTTTAAATTTTAAAGAAACCTATCGATGAATTAAAATAACCAAAAAGACATTTAATTTGCTTACCTGTGATTTGGGCACAAAAGTAAAGTTAGTGCACGCATTGCGACTAACATGGAATTTAATCAGCTGCAATTGAGCACAACAGCTGCAATTAACGTTTACACATTCACACACATTCTCCAGTTTATCCTGGTGTAACGTCTGATTAGAAATAGAACTGTCCAGATTTCCAGTCTTGTTCTGCAATTGGGATATTTTTGAGTCGTATTCTTTGATTAATGTTTTTATAACGAAGAGAAACTCGTCCTGTGACATTGTTATGTTTAGGATTGACATTTTATCAATTTGTTTGATGATGGGTTTAGGTTTTGCTATCAAACCTAAGTCAGATAACTTTTGTAAAGTCCTGTTTTTTACTTGAGCTCCAAAGTTAAACATTTTATCAACGTTGCCAACTTCGGCTAAATTTTTATCCCCCCTATTTGAATGGTTTGAGCTGATATTTGCAGTCTTTAAACTAGTAATATTGGAAGAATCCTTTTCTTTGTAAGGGGGGATTGGGGCAACTGGTTTAAGTACTGGTTGTACTTTTGGTTCAGTTTTTCCATTTTTCTTTGATATGTCTTGAATTTTGGCAGGATTTGGCAGAGTAACGGTTTTCTTTTTTGGCAACAACTCTACTAATGCTTTTCTTGTTGGAGACATCTTCTTATCTCTCTCTACGCTCTTCTTTTTAAATCCTGAAGAAAACAAAAATGCACTGACATTTAAAATCAAGAATGCATATGATGTTACATAAATCAGATACATGTAAATTAATTCAATAATATTAAATGTCTACAGGTACGTCGTTATTTATGTTTTGATATCTATGTTCGGTACAACGTAGTCATCAACGACCATAAATGTCAGAAAATACCAAATAACAGAGTAAGACCTTTACTTTAGTGAAGTACATGTAAATGTGCCATGCAGGAGTAAAGGGTATAAAATCACTGATTGTGTAGCTTAATTATTCCAAATGAAACACTAGTTTCGGTAGGTGGTAGTATGAAAACAAAGTGCTCAACATTACATGTATAATTTACCTGAGTTTAAAATCAAAAGTTAAATACATGTATGTTAACAATACAAAGTGTTCCAGAAAATTCTACTGACTAAGGCCAAGCTCCTGTCAGTCGTTAACCTAATGAAATATCATAGGTTCACTTTATTACAACAATTTATGATGGGGTATAAAGGTCTAAATGATATACCTCTTTTTAACACAATTAGAAACTTGTCTCCGTGGTTATTTTAGACAAGAAGATTTTCCCTGTGCCCGTGTGTTTTTAGTGCTCATAAATATGTTAACAATAAGGTGAAGAATTACTTATGGATAACAACTTCTTGGTTAATTGGGTGACGACGTATCGATGTAGAAACATGACTGCTACTAAATGGTTAAGAACTTAAGGTACCAAATCGTTACGACATTATGTAATTTATGGTACGAAATGGATGGGTACCGACCGGTACGCAAATTTCGTCGAAATGGTTGGGTACGAAATGGATAGGTACGAAATGGTTGGGTACGAAATGGTTTGGGTACGAAATGTTTTGGGTACGAAATGACATCTTCCTGACCGAGAAAGTAAGTAAAACAGGATTAGACACATGTGTGCGGCTACGGAATGACCTGTTCCCCATACATGTAACGTGTATATTACAACAACAACGTCATGTTATTTGACAGCTGTGACAGAGTGGTGTCCGCTGTGGACATTTTTACTACATTAGCCGTTTAATCCGATCGGTTTTTACTGAAAGCAACATGCTTACCTGCTGCCGGGGGCATTGACAAGTAAAGAAATATCACCCAAAATAAGCTCATGAACAATAACATCAATAGTACTTTCCTCTTGCGGTAAAGTAGCCGAAAGACGGCCATAGTGAATGTACCTGTCACGTGATTACTATTGCCTCGAGCTCTGAATTTACTGTTAAAATGGCTAGGCTAGGCCTGTATTAACCCTCATTCTGTTATACAGAAAAAAAAACAATATTTTAAATTAATGTGGTTTGGTAAGAAAATAAACATGTTTGTTGTCCTTGACTCGTCAAAACCCATAGTAGACCTACATACATATAGGCCCCTATTATGGAAAGATTGCCAATTAAAAGTGAGACAGGGAGACTGTTCCGAGCGGGGTAGGGCGCAGGGGAAACTTTGATCACTGTATAAACATGACCAAAAAATAAAAATAGAAATTAAAAAAAAAAAAAAATGGCCCCCTCTTCAGAGAAAAGAAATAACATAAATAAAATGACACGAGCTCCACAAATATTGAGGGAAATGGGGGAAATTTCGGGCCATCATACCATTTTATTTATTGACTGACAAAAACAAAAAAAAATCTATAATGCGACCTGTTTTTTTTTCAACTTGCCCAGTGAGCTAAAATCGTGTTTGTATTATTAAAACGTCAAATCAATTCTATATTTCGTCTGGATAAAACTCGCGAAAAAAAATCCAAGAGCATTTTTTGATCTGGAAAAAATGTACGAGTCGACAAAGTAGTACAAAATGAGAGTTATCTGTTGATACCAATCTCGAGAATAAAGTTTTTATGGGCAACAAAACCTCTAAAACATCCTCATACATCCCGGATATTACAATTTTAACCATTAGGCCCTATTTGCACAGATCTTCGGTTCCCACTGGTTACTGAATTTACCTAGCCGAGAAATCTGGGCTCTGCCGAATTTTTTTTTCCGCATTCTTCATAAAGGGCGATTCAGCCAAATATAATACAAGTCGCCTCGACCGAAAATCCGGGCTATGAATTTACTGATTTTTTTTTTATTCGACGCCAATCTTTTAGTTTTTCGAGGTACTTCCAACGCTATCCTCGGATACCCAGGGTTAAATTCTCGACAAGCTCACCTCTTAATATGAGCGTAAGCGGAATTTTTAACCGTGGGTTTCGACGATGTTCCAACGCTCAACCTCTCATGACAATCAGAATTTCACAAAAAGTCCGATTTGTGGCAGCTCATTCCACTTGAAAGTATTGGATTAGTTTAAAAAGTAACGAATTTGGCATACCAAAAGAATTCATCGTTTTGTTACCTGTTTAAAGTTTTCGAAGTTTTTTTTCTATACAAAATTCTTCTGTGTTGGTACACGTACGTCCTTGTGGTCTCGTAACTATATAGGCCTACCCATAACGTGGTTATCGTGGTTATCCGTTAAAATTGTCCATGCTCAAGGAATCTAACAGGCTTTCGCCAAAGAAATGTAATGTTTTCTAACAACGTTTTTTGCCCGATGTCCATGTGCATTTTAAAATACAAATGAGCTAACAGAAATTCAAATATTTAATTTTGTTAGTCTGCGACATCGATACTCACCAAATGTACGCTTATATGGAACCCGCAGTGCAATCATTTGTCAAAATATTGATAGTCTTAAATTATTCAAAAAATATATTTTGCATTAGAAGCTAAACATGAAATCTTTTCAGGTTTCTTTGTCTCGAAAAATATACTATATTCAGTCCAATGCTCGTAAGTCTATATGGATTATGTGAGCTGTACGTGTCAATCAATCAATCGACAGGAACTTATTTGTTTTCTTCTGCTGTACCTTAACATACACGGGTCCTTAAAGTGGCATGAGCTGCCAAATTTTTTTTTCATAATTTCTGATCGCCACGACAGTAAGAGGCTTTGAAGGTCATAGAAAAACTAAATGATTGGCGTTGGAATGAGGAAAATCCATACAGTATGTGGCTTGTATGAACCCAAAACGTGTTCGAAAAGTAAACAAAATTTAAATAACCGGGACGACCATTCATTCATTCTAAGCCAAAGTTAGTTCATAACAATAATTTATCGTACAGTTTCGAGACTAGAAGCACTAAAAAGCTTCTGAATTATCATCCTCGGATACCCAGGGTTAAATTATCAACAAGCTCAACGAGCGTGAGCGAAAGTTTTAATCGTGGGTTCCGACGATGCTGAATTATACGTCTTGAGAAAAATAGCCAATAATTTCAACATTCTATTGTAACGTCAAAATATCAACATTTTGGCAGCTCATGCCACTTTAAGTTTTCACAGAATTCTATTAGCCTGGACATTTTAGCACTTTTTGAATAAACAACGATTTGGACAACCCTATAGATTGTACAAGACGGATATGTATGTATTAATGTCTTTTAAAAAGTACAAATTGATTTAAAGCAAGCAAACTTTATCGGTAATAGGCCTATGTAGGCTAAGATGCATTTTGTTCTGGATTATCCGGTAGCCACATGACGTCATGTGGATTAATCATTGATAGACAAACACCCTATGATTAAAACCACATAAGCCGAAGGAGCAGTTTTAGACCCATGGGGTAATGATTGTTAACCTCTTATGAGGGACTAAGTGCCCAAGCCCCTTTAGCATCCTCTACTCACTCTAACGCTACTCCACGCTTAACTTTTCCTTTAAAATCAAACCCAGATCCGAAATAAAACACATATTGTATTCATTGCATGTTATAGTCATACAGATACAAAGCATTTCAATCTTATCCAGCAAATCCTAAAAATGTATCCTAAAGATTTCAATGACGTTATTGTAGCACCTAAACGTTCAACATCTAAACCATACTTGGGTAAGTTTTAACAGTTTATACAATTCCTTATCCTTTATAGACCTAATTCACCAGGAAATAAGAACAACATAACCTCCATTTTCTTAAAAACTAAAACATTTGTTTAAAACATAACATCGTTTTATTTATTGTTCATTTACATATACGAGTAAATTTATTAAAATTAAATCGCCAAGTATAATCAAATCTTTAATGGCATGTATAGGCCTAGTATTCAAAATAATGTTTGTCATCCGCAAGAAAATGAGAATTGTTTAGTTTGGGATGATTATTGTTTATTGGTAGGGTGTATAAGTTATTGGTTGTATTTTTCATCAACAGGAGTACAGTTTACCCCGAGTTACCAGAGTAACAAGTATGAAAGATCATGTCCTCGTCATGGGAAACTGGCGGATCATGTGACCTCGACGTCGCCGTCTGCCAATCAAGTCTTGTCTTTCACAAACACGCATTCTCTGTGCGAAGATCTTCAAAAACTGTTGGACATTCCTGAGATCTGTGACATCAAGTTTTTGGTTGGTCCCTCCAGAACGCCAGTATATGGCGTCAAGGCTATTTTGGCCACGAGAAATAGGTAAGGATATTCATTTGCTGTGTTTCGTTTTTCAAGTGACAACCGGAGGTCAGCCTTTCGCTCAAGGCAATATACCATTTTTTCTCGTATTAAACATATGTACGCACCCGCACCCATACTGATCAACGAAATAATCTTGAGTACGGCGTACACCGAATAATTAATCGGTTATGATAACAGTTCCTCAAACAAAAAGTAGAAACACTCTTTTATAGTTGCAACATTTATAAATATATGATATAGGCCTACGCCTTGTTGTCCCCATGGTTATTTTATGTAACAAGATTTTCCCTTTGCCTGTGTGTTTTACTCCAAGTCTCCCAGCATCTCTCCACTTCTGCACAATTGTATTAATCCTTGCCTCTCCTTTCCATTCTTTAGATCGTTCTTCAGTATGATTTTAGAGAAGCAGAGATGTGATGTCCATGAATATTCTCGCCGTGGTTCACCGAAGAAAACCAGTCTGCTCTCCAAACTGAAAAACCGCTTTATGGGGAAAATCTCGGACCGCCATCTTGTTTTAGAAATTCCAGACTTTGACCCTGTCTCGTTTAGAAAGGTCATTGTGTATCTGCAGACCGGGGATATAACTTTGGATATGGAAAATCTTATTGGTAAGATGATAGCCTTATAACTTGTTGATCTGTTGATTAGCTTACCATAATGCGATAGAAAGGTAACTCAGAATAAGTTCAACACATGCAAATTGAAAATCTAATTATTTCGACAAAAATATATTTCTCCCATGGAAGACAAATACATGCTTACCTGTGTCGAAATATCGAGATTGTCAGTATGTGACCGTTGATTCTTTTCGGAGTTACTTTGTTATATTATATATTTTTGGAGAAATTGTCCTACCCTTTTCATTCCATTAGAAAACTGGGGTATTGCCTAGCTCTGTGGATTTTTTCATGTTATCATTGGTGTCTTTTTTGACGAAAGTGAATAACCAAGTTTGTCTCTATCGTTGTGTGAACAAAAGTTTTTACTTGTGATTATTGGACATTTCAGGTGTTGTGAATGTAGCCGATAAGTACGGATTGGAGGAGCTCCGACAAGCATGTCATAGATTCACCCTCAAATCATTGACAGTTTCCAATGCATTCATACTTCTTAGGACAGCCCAGCCTTACATCAATGCCAAGTGGACAAAACTCATTTTGACCGAGGTAATCTCATTTTAAAAACACACTCCACTGTTCTATTTATGAACACTAAAACACATGGGCACGGGGAAAATATTCTTGTCCAAAATAATCAGGGAGACAAGGTTCTAATTGTGTTAAAAACGGGCATACCGTTTCTTTTATGTCGATATACGTTCTGACAATTGAATTAAACGATACGTACCGGTTGTTACATTTTAACAGCATGGCCTATACTTTCGCTGCACTGTTTATACATGTACTAGCCTATATCTGATTCCGAACTTAGATTTGTTTATATTGCAACGCATCGCAGTGGAAAAACCCTGATCTTCTTTTAAAATGAGACATACTTTCTCACGACATTATCATTATACATTATATCTCACCCGCTGTTTTTAAATCCCATATTCATGTTTGATTTTCAGGTATTAGATTTCATATCACAGGACAGTGGCCAGTTTCTAAACCGAAAGGAATTTGAAACACTTCCATTAGATATCGTGTCGATGGTGCTTGCTCACGAAGGTTTGAAAATCAGCGACGAACATGTTTGGGATACAGCTTACCATTGGATGAAACGTCAACCAGGAATTAAAAGTGACCCAAAATTAATGAAAAGTTACATGCAAAGGCTTGTCAAAAATATCGACGTGAAAAACATACCCATAAAGAAGCTATTGAGAGAAGTGAAACCGCTGGAAATTGTAACCAATGACGTCATCAAAGAACTCATCGCTCATTGGTCATCGTCTAAGATATCGCTTCTGCATCAGATAGTTCCTTCGTGTAACCATGGGAGACCCTCTGTTCCCGTCTCAGTTCTGATGCAAGACGGCAGAAAACACACACCAAATGGTCTTATCTGCCTTGCAGAGGCCAATGCTGTATTCAAAGCACCGATGGCCAGCCCAGAACGTTGGTCATTAGGTAGTGAATTTCAAGTTAACTCGGACTCTTGCATGCTTATTTAATCATTTACATTTGTATGGATTCACTAAATTACTATTTATGAATAAAAAACGAACAAATATGCAAGGTAGATCTATCTTAATTTATTTAAATCGTGTTATTAGCCGACATGCGGCATCATCTATAAACACCATTCCGCATCTCCGTCAATACAGCATGGACTTGACCAATACAACTTGGACGTGATGTTACCCTGCCACGAAGGTAGTGTTCAGGTAATAACTTGTTCAGCCAATTAATGATAAAGAATAAAACTGTACTATACTCGATATTGGCATTCAGAATATGGTGTCTTAGTACCGGATACGAATTCCGTTATAAGGTTCGAGATTTGCTTTATTGGTGTCTATAATTCCAGAGGAAGCGACGGGATTCTTAATTCCGATTCAAATGTTAAATATCAGATGTGGTATTCTTACACCGAATCACGGTCCCGAATACATAATTCTACTCTTAGAAACTTTTACATTCAAAATCCCTTATTTTAACACCAAATTCAAGATTTATTAATGACTTGAATACTCGTGGTATGTACCATATTTGGGGATCGAAAGTTAAAGCTTGCACCTATTTACAAGATTAAAATCACGTATTTGAGACCGGGAATCGAATTGGTAGCCCCAGAATTTGAATCCCGAATCCCGTACTTATCTCCGGGATTCAAGACATCGATAAATTGAATCCCGAATCGGTGTCGTGAAGACAGACTTCAAGTTAAAAGGAAGGACCACAAAAACACGTCAAGCCCCGTTTCATACTTCATTTATACTGACCAGTTCGTGCATCCTACATCAAAGTTCAAATTCCGAATCTTGTATTTGGCGCTACCTGCAAATTAACAAAAAAGGCACTAGCATAGAGTCAATGTGAAATTGATTTTGGAGGGATAGTGTACGATGAATGTCCTTGTAACGACTACTATTGACTATTTCATCACCAGCAAGTTTTGAAGCTGATTACAAATTAGTTTTTAAATGAAATAATCTTTTCTTTACTCCATGCAGCCCATAGTGTTCAAATTTCGAGTTTTTTAAATACTATTAGCATACATAATTTGACAGTCCTTTTACATGTTTTGCCATGTTCATTGTCTTTAGGACCAATTTCCATCATGCCATTGTATCGAGTGATGTTTAAATTTATTCAAAACTATCTGGACCATGAGCTGAAAAGAAAAATCTCATTATGCAATAGTTTGAGACTGTCACCGTAATTGAAAGGTTCTAGTTTGGACTTTTTGAATATAATAGCCAATAATTTCTAAAAAAAAAACACTAAAAACGCTGCACTCCCCCACCCTCTAGCCACTGCTTTGTTAACAAAGAAATATATTGGCAACAGATAATTAAAACCCACAATAAGGCCATGAATCTATAGAGGGGTGGCTGCCAAAATACTTAATTGTTAAGCTGTTATATAGTTTGACTAACGAGGGTCCAAGATAAATAGTAAAGCGTCCCATCTATAAGAGGTTAAATATAATTATGGGAAAGATCGGATAAATTATCATTGCCAAATATGGGGTGACAGTCAGAAGACCAATGGAAAGCGAGAGCACAAAGAAGGTTGTCAACATGCACCAATCGATATAGCTCTATCATTTTCGGGGATGAAAATCTGGGTATGAATGCATGTATAGAGCTTCACTATCGATTCTGCGTTTCGTCTTGCAGAACGTCTCACAGGGGGCTCGTTATTGTCTATAAGTGAGCTAGGGTCTTATTGCGCCAATTCCGTGTTTTCTCAACAAACCGCTTTTAAAATCCCAAAATGGTAAGTACATGTAGAATTATTACTGGATTGTTATTCCTGGTCAGAGCCGATATCTTCACCGTGTCATTCTCTTTGTAAAGTAAGGGTAAACAATGGAAGCTTAGCTTTATTTGACAAATATGTATCGATCGCCGAAATTCTGTAAAATAGCCATACATTCCATCCCCAAATACTGGTCATACCGGCACGTTATCAACTGATCTGAATTGTGTTTCCCTTAACTGACAAATTTGAAATTGACAAATGTGCATATTTGCTGTGTATTGGCATCAATTTTAACACCCAACACATAGACGATTTTGATATGCTGCATTATTGAGAAACCAATTGTTAATGTATTTCAAACGGAAACATATTAACAAGTCAATCTTTTGAGTTGGCATTAGAAATGAGTTTGCTCGACAGTGTGTTTTGGACCTTAAACTACTTTGTCTAACAAAGCATCATATTGAGTTAACATTAAATGTAATTTTGTCGTTTTTTACATGGACAGCGTGAGTGTATCAGTGTACATGTCGGCCAGGCTGGAGTTCAGATGGGTAATGGATGTTGGGAATTGTATTGCTTAGAGCATGGTATCAAACCAGACGGCCAGATGCCCTCGGACAAGACTATTGGTGGTGGAGACGATTCATTTAATACCTTCTTCAACGAAACTGGAGCCGGGAAGCATGTTCCGAGAGCCGTTTTCGTCGACTTAGAACCCACTGTTGTTGGTAGGTTTATACACTTTATCAGTTTGTTCATTAAAACATTTTTTTTCAATTTGAAAATGACTAAAATATATTGAGGTTGGGAATGTTTTGGAAGCGAGTTGGGGACAGACTAATTCTTATGCTTGGGTAGAGTGACCTAGCTCCACAACTGCTGAAGCTCACCAATTGCCCAGGATAGGACATGCTTGGCAGTAGACAAAATCCTAGAAAATCGATAAGTTGACCCGTTCGAGCAGTGATATTTCTTGGTCGTCCACACATGGAGGCAAATGCCCAACTGGTCAGACATAAATCTATCATCTATCCCATAATTAGCTCATTTTACACTCTTGACAATGTATTATTTCCTTTGGATTTAAGCAATTTGTTTATATGTCACAAAATATTCTGTGACAAATACACAAATGTAAAAATCGACCAAAAATATCTGTTTTGAAGAATGTCGCTGAGCCATCAGTTATTTTCTCAATCATTCACATACTGTTCTGCCTGTACAATAAAATTCTAAGATTTTATCTTCTAAAGTGTGTTGAGCGAAAATACACAAAAACCGAATTATCCACTTATGTAAAAATGTATATTCTTTTTTTGAACTACAGGTGTAGTCCGGGTTTGGGACTCTTTTCTCCGCCAACATAAACAAAATAGTCGTTTTTAAGAACCCAAACTAAATTTGAACAAACAAAACAGACGTATAATATTATTTTGATTTTTGTTTTCTACGATAGATGAAGTCCGTACTGGAGTGTACCGTCAGTTGTATCACCCCGAACAGCTTATCACTGGGAAGGAAGATGCTGCAAACAACTACGCCCGCGGTCACTATACCATCGGCAAGGAAATCGTTGACCTAGTCCTGGATCGAATCCGGAAACTGGCGGACCAATGCAGCGGACTACAGGGGTTCCTCATCTTCCATAGTTTTGGTGGCGGTACCGGCTCGGGATTTACCTCCCTACTTATGGAAAGATTAAGTGTTGATTATGGGAAGAAATCCAAGCTGGAGTTTTCAATCTACCCAGCTCCTCAAGTATCTACTGCAGTTGTTGAGCCATACAACTCCATCCTAACCACCCATACAACTCTAGAGCACTCCGACTGTGCTTTCATGGTCGACAATGAGGCAATCTACGATATCTGTCGTAGGAATCTTGATATAGAGCGTCCGTCGTACACGAATCTCAACCGTCTAATTGGCCAGATTGTCAGCTCCATCACCGCTTCTCTTCGGTTCGACGGCGCCCTGAATGTCGACTTGACTGAGTTTCAGACCAACTTGGTACCCTATCCTCGTATCCATTTCCCTCTGGCAACCTACGCCCCAGTCATCTCCGCCGAAAAGGCGTACCACGAGCAATTGTCTGTAGCTGAAATTACGAATGCTTGTTTCGAACCTGCAAACCAAATGGTGAAATGTGATCCTCGAAACGGTAAATACATGGCGTGTTGTATGTTGTATCGAGGTGACGTCGTCCCTAAAGACGTTAACGTGGCTATTGCTACCATCAAGACAAAGAGAACCATCCAGTTCGTCGACTGGTGTCCCACTGGTTTCAAAGTCGGGATCAACTACCAGCCACCAACTGTTGTCCCTGGTGGTGATCTGGCCAAGGTACAGAGAGCTGTGTGCATGTTGAGTAACACCACCGCCATCGCTGAGGCCTGGGCTCGTCTTGACCACAAGTTTGATCTGATGTATGCCAAACGTGCCTTCGTCCACTGGTATGTGGGAGAGGGTATGGAAGAGGGTGAGTTCTCTGAGGCTCGGGAGGATTTGGCTGCCCTGGAGAAGGATTACGAGGAGGTCGGTGTCGACTCGACTGAAGAGGAAGAATTCTAGTGACCCTAAAATTAATCATCTTTCGCATGAAATCTTTCAATGGCATTTAGAAGTTGAAAGGTTACAATAAGGGGAAGAATTGCTTATGGATAACAACTTCTTGGTTTATTGAAGTCATTGACTTTGAAACGTCGTCACCAAATAAACCAAGACGTTGTTATCCATAAGCAATTCTTCCCCTTATCTTTCGCATGATCTTCCATTTAGAGATTAATACCGTGAATATTCCTCAGCCATTAACATACTTATTTAAACTGTACTTCCAAAAAGACAATGAGTGTTAATACGTGTTTGTTAAGGGTCCTTTAAACTTTATGGAATTAGTGAATAGGTCAATCAGTGTTGAGTTTCTGTTAGTCTTTCATTTATTACCATTGTTGAGAACTGCTTTTGATTATATGACAGTGCAATACGAGTTTTTTTCTGCTGACATCTTCTATGACTTGATCAAATTGGCGCCTTTGTTATTTATTGTCAATTGGCGCTGAACAGCCCATGAACACATATATTTGTTTAATTAATTTTGGTTAATTGGTGTGACGCTGAAATCAAGATTATTAACTTCTATATGGGCGCGTGTGTGGATTAAACTCCTAATTCCATGGTAATCGGATGAATCTCTGTCAGAAAATATATACTATCTGGAAATATATGTAGCTGCAGAGAAATGGGGATTTCTTAATGGCTTCCACTCCATCTCCCCGTTCACAATTGTTGTCTAATTACCTCACCCGTCACAGCTGACTGCTCCGTCATACGATGATATAATCAACGAGAGAAAACGACAGAATTCTAGAATGTAAAACATGTTCTATTTGCCAGTGTCAATTTTTACACAACACTAGATTTCTCCCAGTTTTGTCAGGGGAGTTGACTCCGTGGCACGTAACTGTCGATTATTTCAATCTAAATCAGTGGAATATTGAACTAGTTAGAAAATGATATTGTTTGCGTAGGATTCGAACTCAGGACAAATCGCTTGAAGATTTACAGTTTCTGACTCTCCATGGAATTAAAACGTCGAGCTGTCCGTCATTGGTGGAACAGACCATGTACTAGGCACATGCATATACGACTAATTATATCGCTTGAAATCCAGAACCACGCAAGGGGGTGTTAGTATCGGCAAAACACGATATTTTAGTTTTAATGAATATCAAAATAGATATGTTAAGAAAATAAGCAGCTATAGTATGTCAATTTAAGTGAGTGACTTAAGATTTTTCCGTTATTAGTCGGTCAAAATTTTAACCTTGACTAGACTAGGCTGGTTCTGAGTTTCTGAGCTTTTAACTTGGTGAATGTTTTAACCGAGTGACAGAACCAACCGTTAACATTAAGGCAAATGGAAAAGTAATAGTCGACTGATGCCTGATATGCGACAGAGGTTTTGTTTTACTCCAAACTGCGCACTGGAGTAGCATAAAATCTCCACACAGTAACGATTTACTCAAGTTGGACCTCCGCCAAGCTGTAGTTTTTTGTAACCTTTCACCGACTATACTCGCAACAAAATTAAGTCATGATTTATAAAACACGTACAAAAAAGGAGTTTTAATCATAATCCTGATTTGTGAAGTGCTTCTACCATTTGAATCTTAACACTTTGACACGATAGACCGCAGAGTCTCTTTTGTTAGATGCGTGTATGGAGAATGTGGGAGATGACCTTGTAACTAAAAATAGCTCAGCAGCTCGAACATGATCCAGACAAGTCCGTGCAGATCAGCTGACGTCATCACGGAGGGAATAAAAGAACGTGTCTCCCTGGTATGACACAGAAAACAGATTCGTCCCCACTGGAGAGTGTTACAATAGATATCCTCACAAATAGTTAGCATCGATATTGATGTAAGTGGGCAAATTCTACGTTGACTCGGAAGGCTTAAACCCGCCTCAATTAAACAGTGCTGATAGCTTGACCGAGTCTTTGATATTCAACATAGACCACGTTAATTGTATCCTATAATTTTGGCTATTTTATTATTAAAATGGAATGTTATTTTTACAATGGATGAATGTTAAGTTCCTAAATGAATTGGTTATTCAACAGTAGTTTAGTTCATATAATACACAATAAAACCAAGGAAAAAAATATTAAAGAAGTACAAGGAAGGCCTACTATTTGGGCGTAACTAATAGAAATATAACGAATTTAAGAAAATTGAAATTTTGCATCTGAGAGGGGTAATAGGGTGGTAGGAGGGACCTAGATATATTGGCTAATAAATTCACCAATAGATCGAAACTGGGGGGGGGGGGGGGGGGTCATGGCCTACTTATGCTTAAGCAGATCAAATGTTATCGATATGTATATAGGTGTATATAGGTATATAGGTGTATGATAGGCCCCTATATATACTTATCGTATTTTGTAATACGGTGCAAAAGCATGTCATTTGACAATTCAGTGGGCTGGGACCTACCGTGTAAACAGGAGCCAGAGAGATGTAGGTTCAACTATAAGACAACATGCCCTTCACAGTGATATAGACTTGGCAGCTTCAAGAAGGCAAAGTGGGATTTTCATTCGATTGACCTATGGGACAGAGTAGTCAGTTACTAATCCTAGTTTCTGACCCCAAAATGACTATTTCTTCTACTGACGGTCGTATGTTGGCCGTCAGTATGAAAAAATAGTTATTTTGGAGTCAGAAACTCGGACTAGTCAGGTACAAGCCAAAGGTCGGGGGTTTCCAATGAACAAAGGGCCAATCTTTGGCACAGCGTAAAACATCAATCAATTAATCAAAGTGCTACTCTCTGTATAAGAGTAGCGGGAAACTGAACGTGTACTTTTTAAATCTATATTTGCGACAATGTTCATAATTAACTCTATTAATTGTCTTATATTGCAGAGAGATTAAGCACTGGGCACGTTGAAAAAAAGGTTAAAGAATGGCCGGTGTAAATCAAGCTCGAAGATTGGCAGCCAAACGTTTGATGAAGGATTTAGAAGAAATAAGAAGCAGTCCAGTACCTAACATCTCAGCTATTCCATTAGACGATGACTTTTTTGAGTGGCATTGTTGTGTGTCAGTGGAAGATACTATGTTTCACATCATTCTTTATTTCCCAGAGAATTATCCGCAGTCCGCACCATCCGCCGACTTTTTCCCAGTCGGAATTGGTCTCAATAGGTTTGCGAATCGCAGAGGGTTGAAAGGAACCAAATTCTGTCTATCTGTTCTTTCCGACTATGATGATCTTCACAGTGAATGGAAGTCTGACATTGGGTACGGATGGAGTCCAGCCTATACAGTTCAAACACTACTGGTCAATATCTCCGCATTCCTCAGTGAATACAATGTCGCAGTGCACAACTCTACCTTATTGAAAGATCCTCTACAGAAATGTGACGATTGTGGGTACACTTGTGAAAACCCATTCCCTCCACTTCCGGAGGCACATCGTCCCGTGATCGCGTTACTCACACAAAATCAACCAACCATCAGCTGTTATATAACACGACAGACATTCAATGGTAGAGAGACGCCACAAAGTGACGAGGAATTGTTTGGGATGGGGGTTGAGTATCGCTATGACGACCGCAGACCGTTCTTGGCATCTCCATGTGAAACGCTATCATATGGAGGTTTTCAGAGCATGAAAGAATCGTCGGGTGTTGTAAAAACTACACAAAAGGAAGAGATTGACAGTTTTTTGCCTTTGTTTCTCCACCCGAACCACGGAGATAAAATCAAGGATTTGTTTGAGACATGTCTCCGTGATCTAGTGAAAGTTGTCTGTAATCACAAAAGCCGAAAGTTATCCAAGACACCGTCAATAGCTGAGAACATACTGAATGTAATACCGAACCTGATGGCGACAACTGTTGAAGATTTCTCGAAGGCTTTAGAGGGTAGTGCCGACCAACTTAATGGTTTCTTCTTCTTCCATCGGCTGTTGTTGTGGGCGGCAGAGACCTACCCGGATGTCCAAACCCTCGCCAACCAGCGGATAGAGGTAAGTTCACGTTGTAGAATATCTACAATTTATAGCTTAAACTTGTAAAACCGGGTGCTGTGCTAGTAACTCTTAACACAATCCCTCTGTCTGGAGATTTTACGATAAAGATTGTTTCTGCAATACACAAAGCAGCTGAACAAAATACAATGAAACTGCGTTCGGAATTATATATGATTTAAACTTAACCAAAGCCCTATCCAGACCACGATCTAATGATTATTGTTTATAATCAGGATTGTTTCTATTTGTAGAAGTTTATAGAAGAAGATCGAAATCGTAAAAAAGAGGCCTGTCCGTATATAGACGAATTGCTAATGCTCTTAACACTCTCTGGCAAATACAGGTAAATTATATTGTTTTTTTTCACCAACATTGTCAATACACAGAGTCATGATAGCATACGTTTTAATGTCAAAGGTGAAACGCCAGGGTCTGAACAGGATAGCTTTAGATGAAACTCCAGCGTTAGACATCAAATTTATGATTATTTTGCCGAACAACTCAAGACACTTACACGTATAGAAATTTGTTTATACAGCTTTTCGATTGAACAAAAGTCATTCTTATCAATGTCACTGTGTCCGAGTGACTTTTTTACAAACATATTCACCAAACCTTCCCGTGTTTTTAATTGAAAAAAAAAAGAAATAAGTCGTTTACATTATATTCTTTTACAGATGGGAGGATGTTGCTGAAGTTTACATCTTTGAAACGTGGAACCGAGAAATAATAGGATTAATAAAGGACCGATACGAGATTGTAGACCCAGATAATGATAGCAGTGTTGTCATAAGCATGCTTAGCCCATTCCACGACCTAAATAAGCGAATGGCTCTTCAGGTAAGATTCACAATATCAGAAATTAATCTTCTCCAGCCATTTATTCACAATTATCAACATTGACAGCGTCTTTTGTAGATCCTTTTAACAAACGCGACAATCTCTGTAAAAGATGAACGGATTCCTTACTTTTACATTTCTGTGTAGATATAACAACCGGATCATACCCCCCCCCCCCCCCCCCCTCCCACTTCCTCCACAATCTTACCCATCTTTCCAGTCTAATATGTTTTTACGTATGCAGACCTACAGCATTAAACTAAATTTTTATTTTCTTGATTTTTAGATGGCATTTTTAAACACCGCATGCCCCTATGGATACAGCCGCCAGGATGTTATCCGTCGCTATGACAACAATCTGGGTTTTCCCACGAGTGAAATGGAGAATGAAGTAAGGAGTCAGCTGCAGAAAACTCGTGAAACTAAAGTGTTCGCTGACTGGTTTGAGGTGAGTGCCGCCTGAAGTTTAGAAAGGCTCAAAGCACGGAACTATATACTGTACGTGAAATGAAGTCACATGGTATTTGAGTTGCACCGAATGCCGCCATTACTAAGGGTCGGTGCAATATCGATTCAGATCGGTCATACACGCGCTCGTCACTCAGCAATGGTGGCGCTTTTTACAAAGTCATATCCAAACCAGCCATGAGACGTGTCCATTCCACGTATTTAGTTCATTGGTTAAAAGCATTACCAAACGTCTCGAGACAATTTACTTACCCAATCATTGGCGTCAAAAAGAATACCCGGGGGTCGTTGCAGGAAGCTGTCACATCGCAGGGTCAATCTCAGCTGTATAGGCCTATCGTAGATATGATATCCAGCGGCAGCTAAGATTTGTCTACGATGCGAAAGTTTTGTGAAACGGGTCTCAGGTCCTTCATCTTGAAGATATCAACGCATAAAAAATTCAAATCTGGCAACCAAACATCATTCAAAGAATTACATCAATCTTACTATAGTTTTCTTGTATTATCAATATTTAAATTCAATCTACGATTTGTCTTAAGCTCATGGGATCCTAATTTTGTTTTGGTTTGTTGCAGATCTGGAACCTTGGTCCTGTAACAGAGGATGTGATAAGGAAGTTATTGGTCAAATCTGTGCAATTTTGCTTTGAAAATACAGGATATTGCCGAGGCCTCACTCATAGAAGTTTTTGGAAGAGATGCCTCACTAAATGGAAAAAGGCCCATTCCTCGGAACAGTTACAAAAACTAAAACCCCTTAGACTGCCGATTTTAAAGACACCGACTGAACAGACTTTATTTCCGAAACCGTCAACTTCTGGTGCAGATGACGGACATCGCTCAGTATTGTGCAATGCAGACATTCGAGCTATGTCATCTGGGACGGACATTGGTGACAAACAAGGGAGACAACCCATGACCCTCTCAAACCACACAATAGACAATCATAAGATTGTGGACACTACTGACAGAGTCACGCCTCGGCCGTCTTTAAAATCATCGATGACAATCAATTGTTTAGCAGCTATCAGAGACAAAAGATACTGTGAAATATTTGGTGATTCTACTGGGTTTGTAAAACCTAAACGTGCCTTATCGTGTCGCATATAAACATTGTAAACTTGTCATTTGTTATAACATTAAGCCTAGCGCAGACGAGAGGCGCCGGCTGAGCTACAAGGCACGCGTGGCCAAGGGAGCAGCTATAACTTTCAGCGCAGACGATGAGCTCTCGGCTGAGGCAAGTTCCTTGTCACCCAAGTTCACTGACCTGCACAAGTGTCACTACCCGTGTTACGTAATATTCTAAGTGGTCACATGATTTAATAGGCACACGCGATTGGACTATCCCTCCTCTCAGCTCAGCCGGCAGCTTACGTTGTGCGCACACGGTTAGGCCGGTGGCTGTAACTTGAAAAGTCGCTATAAATAGGGTTCCGTGGCCGATCTCTGGAATATACTTTTTGTATGTTTTCTTATATTCCTTAGGACATACTTTAGCACCAAAAAAAGTTCGTCCACTCCAAACCCCGGCGTTTTCGCAAAAAAGCCATGTGAAAGGAACACTTTTTCGCATATACAATTCGGTAGTTCGCGGTGATCGCTGCGCCCCCTGGTGAATGATTTCCTGTTGACTTCCGGTTTCATCATCAACCCTGTAACGATGGCCGCGAAATTTGATCCAGTTGTCCCAACGTCATCAAATCCACAGGTTTGTCTGTTTATATTGCCTCATAAATACCAAATCTAGTCTAAAACCAATGTAAAAACCGATTCCAACTCACGTAAGACTAAAGTCTGAGGTTAAGTGCATTCTCATTCATGTAATCTACCGTTATAAATTATATAATATAAATAATGACTAAAAATGTTTTACTTCCTTTTTTTACTTCCGTGTTTTAGTTACTTAGTTATATATTATAATCTGTTGTTAATATCATGATGTTTCGTTGTCAACCGAGGCAGAAAATATTTTAAAGAATGGAAATAATGAGATTGATATTTAAAGGGGCATGAGCTGCCAAAATGTTGATATTTTGACGTTAACACAGAATGTTGAAATTATTGGCTATTTTTCTCAAGACATATATGATATAATTCAGAAGCTTTTTAGTGCTTCTAGACTCGAAAATGTACCATAAAGTATTGTTTTGAACTAACTTTGACTTAGATTGAATGAATGGTCATCCCGGTTATTTAAATTTTGTTTACTTTTCAAACACGTTTTCGGTTCGTACAGGCCACATACTGTATGGATTTTCCTCATTCCAACGCCAATCATTTAGTTTTTCCATGGCCTTCAAAGCCTCTTACTGCCGTGGCGATCAGAACTTATGAAAAAAGTGTGAACTTTGACAGCTCATGCCACTTAAACTAGTTGAATTACTATTCAATTTCAACATGCTGCAGTACAACTACATGGAGGTCTACATTTTTTTTTTAATATTTAGAATCACTTTTCATTACTGATTAGGCCTACAAATACAATGTATATACAAACCGAACCCAACTAATTTGCGGGACTGATATTACAGCAAAAAATAATGTTTTAGTATAAGTATTAACTTAAGTTCTAAATTGTATAATGCCTGATCTGATATATTATTTCTTTTTTAATTTTAGACTGCTGAAGAGGTAAAATTATTGAACCCTAAACAACTTAATATTGCACTTCGGAAACACGGGATAGCATGTTCTGGGAAACGAGAACATAAAATTAGACTTCTGTGTGACGTTCTTTCAATTGATGTAGATAAAAGCAATTTTCAACAAGTTTTAACTAATGTCCGCAATACCAAACAGGGTTGGACAAAGGATTTAAGGAACTGCCCACCTGTTTCGTTACCGGAGGTCACTGATTATTTGTTGCGGTGTCACGATACGATCATCCACACTAAATCAGGGAATATAGAGTCGTTCACAGCGCAAAATCTTAAGCGATACAAGACCCTTAGAAGCTATGACCTATATCGATCTGGCCATGTACACAGCATTAGATTTCAACCAATGAGTAACACTAATTACTGCGCATTACAAGGGAAATGTAACCCTTCATGGGACACTTCAGGAACCGTTTATGACTGCCTTATTATCTTAAAACATAATGGGCAGCCTATAGGGTCCAGTTGTACATGTACAGCTGGGCTAGGGGAAGCATGTACACATGTAGCTGGAATTTTGTTTGCCATGGAAGATTTCACCAGCCTTGGATATCATACCTTACCAGAGGACCCAGCTATTACTGAGCTGTTATGTACTTGGAATTCTCCCAAAACACCAAAGGTATGAACCATGACTTTCTTCCAACAAATTTTTTGTGAGTTTCCATGTTTGTTTGGTTGCACTCAACTACATGCATCAGTACTCCATGGTTCCCTGAGTTGTGACTTTCACCATCTTACTAACAACAAATTTAGTTAAAACTCCAACATCCTTTCCATTTCAGAAGAAATAATTATAGCCTATTTTACTAAAAATGTTCAAAGTGTAAATTTTCAGACTGTTGACCTCTAAGTCTATACTTAATGTTGGCACTTCCATAGCATTTTAGGTCGTAAATCAACCTTCACATCCTTAATAACATGCAACCATTAATTTTGACAGGTAGAAGCTGTACCTCTTAATAGCTTGACTTACCAGTGCCGTGCACCTGGAAACCTACAAAATGAACGGAGATATACGAAGAAGAGGTTAGCTGACCATAATCCCGTAAATCCAGCTAAGCGTGGCATTGATGGTGACAGTTATGTTCGCCTTGTGCATACTCTGCACTTGTGTCAACCCGATGCACCGTTCTGTACTATTGCTGACCCCCATAGATGGAAGAATCATATTTCTCCAAGTACAGACCAGAAAATTATTCCAAATCCAGCATTACCCCCTTTAATGTCTGGTGAAAATCTCTTACTGATTCCAGCTTCAGAGGAGACTGTTGTCACCAGTACTCGGGAACCACTCAATATAGTCTCTCAAGGCATTGATTTTATGTCCCGTCAGAGGAAACTACATGTAACAGATGAAGTGGTTGGAGAATTTTTAAAGTGGATCAAGATCTCAGAGAGTGAACAGCAAACCATTGAAGCATTGACTCGGGGCCAATCCAAAAATCCAAAGTGGAAGGTGCTAAGAAAAGGCAGAATTACAAGCACGACTGTTCATGCAGTCCACACACGTATCAAAAGTGTCAAGGCTGGCCGGGTCAGTGATGCTGAGCGTTTGGTTGCAAATATTTTAGGAACCTCCAAAACTTATGCTGGAAATGAACACACTCAATATGGATTAGTGCATGAAAATGCTGCTGCTCAAGATTACTATAAACTTATGCAACAAAAGCATGACAACTTTTTACTTGAAGAGTGTGGGTTTCAGGTGTTATTGACACACCCTTTTATTGGTGCCAGTGTTGATCGGGTAGCAAAGTGTAGTTGTCATGCGGGGGCAAGGCCCATTGAAATAAAATGTCCTTCAACCATGCAGCATTTACCAAGAGGCTCATTTATTAAACTTCCATTCATTTGTGAGAAGAATGGTGTTCTAACATTAAAATCTGAGCCAACACCTCATCCATATTTTACCCAGATTCAGTGCCACATGGCTGTTATGGATTCCCTTACCAGTGACTTTGTTGTGTGGTCCCCCCAAGAAATGCTTGTTATTAAGGTTGACTTTGACCAAAACTATTGGTCATCTGTTCTGTCAAATGCAGAATATTTTTTTTGTCATTTTGTGGCACCGAAAATATTTCAATTAACATCTGAGAAACCCCATGTAGAATTTCATAGTGAGAGGGATGATTTTGTAAAGCAATATGTGTGTGGGAGAGATGATTGCAGAAGCCTGTTAGTAGATATTGAAAATCTGAATAACAATGCAGACGCCAGTGTTATGTGTGAGTGTATTTGTGGTTGTGGTGTTTGGTATCACTGGCGGTGTTCCAGTTTGCATTATATGGACATCGAAGACTCTAATAACTCTCCCAAATGGTACTGTCCTGTCTGTATATCGTCTTGCAATGCCCTGATTGAGGAGTGAAATTTGACAGGTTCACTTCATATTATTACACAAACAAAATGTATTTCAGTGTATTAGAAAATAAACTAGCAAGTTGTTCCACCCAGGACTGGATTGATTGTTTGGTGTTTTAAGCCGTGCTCAAGATTGTTTCACTTATATGGCAGCCAGTTTTATTGTGGGAGGAAACCCACGACCTTCCGGTGGTAACTGGCAACCATCCGACATAGGTCGTTCGATTGAAAACCCAGTCAGAAAATTTTCCAATTTTTTTGGCCTGAGTGGGATTCGAACCCGCGACCCATTGGTGGAAGGCTGTTCGGATTGAGCGTCCAGCGCTCTACCTATTGAGCCACGGAGGCCCCAGGACTGGAAGCTTGTTTGTTAATGGGGGAAAGTTTGATTTTGGCTCAAGTATTCTAATGGGGGAAAGTTTGATTTTGGCTCAAGTATTCTAATGACTATGTCCAATAGAATTAGTTATGATCTAAATTTATTTATTTCTTAGTTGTCTCTTCTGGTAAAAAGAAAAATAATTCAGAACAAGATATTTACACTGCACATGTCACTTCATAAAAAATGACTCTTTATTTCAGAGGTCAAGATCATTTTTTCCATAGAAATAAATAAAATTTAGATACAATGTATTCAACCTCTTCAAACTAAGTAACCCCTTGCATCTGCTTATATTTATAGTTACATGTATTTCCCTTTATCTTTCGATATGTACAGTGAAACTACCAACATGCCTGGTGTTACACACTATTGGAATTCACTTTAGAAAAGGTGAAATAACTACAATTTTTACATCAATTACTTTTTAACAGTTTACGTCTACTATTTGATGAGAAGTTGCTGTGAAAAAACATACACTGGTATTGCCAAGTGAACAGTTGGATCAACCTTGTGAATAAACTTAAATTACAAGTTTCATCACTTAATAAGTTATTTCGTTTTTGTTTTTGTATTGCATGTGCTACACAGTTTCATAACTGACTAGGAGCCTATGTGTTGCTGGTTCGAACCCCAATTTAATTCAGACTCCAAAATAGATGAAAACTTTCCAATCGTATACATGAGGAATTCAAAGGGTTGCAAGGTACCAATCAAAAAGCCAGACTTTCCTCCACAAATAAACCTGGCACATGCGACCGTATAATAATCTTGAGTACTGTGTAAAACACCAAACAATCAATTAACCAAAAGTAATACATCTAAAAAGACAGAACCGCAGTAAACAATTAATGAACTTTGAGAAAAGGTCTCCTAAAATTTACAAGAAAGGCACATGTCTTGAAAATGTTTTCATAGTTGTTGATCATAGCCAATTTCACCTCTGTTTCTAAAAGTCTAAATTCTTTAATTGCTCTCATTGCTCTTTCAACATGAATTCGGGCAACTGAGATTTTCTCAGAGTACTCTAATTGTTCAGCAGTGAACTGTCCAGTTACTTTATTCTTGAAAGGAGGAATTATAAGCTTTACTCCAATAGGCAAGTCTTCAGCTATGGTGAAACCTCTGTCCACCATGACTTTATCCCCCGCATCGAGATCAGACAGCAGTTGCGTGGAATTACAGGTTATTTTCTTATCTGATGCTCTTCCTCCCCACATATCCGAAATAAATGTAATAGCTCCCGATGGGCTCATACCAACAAGGAATTTTACTGTTGAATGATGCTTATAGCTGGAATGCTGCTGTTTGTGATTATCTAAAGTCCCGGGAGTCTGGCTGAAAAGCTCGGTACAATCCAAAACAACACGTATATTTGAAAAGTTAGAAAAACATGGAGCTTTGCACTTATCTAGTTTATCTGCGGATGGTGTAACACAAATGGCTTCAAGCTCTTGGGATAATAGAATACACCAAGTGTTGAAAATGTTTGAAAAGGTGCTTTCAGCAATGCCAAATCTTCGTGCACAGTCTTTCGAGGGCAAACCGAGACGTAATCGAGTGAGGGTAATGAACATTTCTTCTTCAAGTGTTAAAATACGTGAAGGGCCTGGTTTTTTGTTACTCTTTGTTGCAAAATGGTCTTTACCGATTTGTGATGCATACTGCATATCACTAGCTTTTGATTCTAGGTATGTAAAAATAGCTTTGAAAACATCATATGATGGTAACCCTGTGTAATATTCAAATATAACACTGTTGTCTTTTACAAAATTCAATGTCAAAATCCTTCCTTTTTTTTGGACGACCTCAAACTCCTCAAAACCTTTCTTTGCTGAAGAGTAATCATCAAGAAGCAAATTAAATTCTGGATGCTGCTCAGTTAATTTATCGATGGCGTCAGCAAGACGTCCTTTGCGCTCCGTGTGGAGGTAATCATGGTCATGGCTAACTTCTCTCTGAAAACAGAAAATGAAATTTTTCTTAATAAATCATAAATACGTAATTATCGGTATGATTACAACTCTGATATGTGTCCTTAGATACCAAATGAGTAAATGAAAAGAACTTAGACAGAACAAAGCAATAAAAAATTATCCATAGGTTGTAACAGTAAAGCGTTACCATGTATTCGAAAGCATCATCAACAGCTGTGGCTGCCCCATGTCTCTCACATTCATTATCCTCAGACAACATGTTGCTCTGTATAAAGACAAATAAATAAATTGCATTTTGCAGAGGCAGGAGAAAATGTGTACATGCTGGCCTAACTAAACATCAACTTGTCAACACACAGGGTTAAATTTTACACTAACAGACATGTTTGACAGTTACCTGGAAAAAAACATAACCGTTATAGTTTAAGTCGCAAGTGTGGCTTACATGTACCTGCTTTTAAACTTATTTGCTGGGCAATATAACCTTAGTCATGCAACTTAAATTTTACCTGATCTCGCATAGGCATGTCGACATCGTCGTTATTTCCAACAGTGACAGGTAAAGTTGACATTGCTGCTTCAGAAATCTGTCTATTCAAACATCTCCTTGGCTGTCGGCTAGTTGTTTGTCGCTCAGGGAAGTCTGGTTTGATATGGTTCCAGCCTTTTTTCTGGATATGTGAGTTGGGTGGATAAGAAAAGTGACACGAGCACAGTCGGTGGTGATTTTTGGGCTCCCATAATTTGGTTGTTGTTCTGCCTTTTCCATCCACATGTAGCCGTTTTACGGCAACAATCCACTCCCGTCTCCAAAAAGTATTTGAAGGGAAGGAAAAAAACGAACATTTGTCTTTCGAACTTTTATGATTACAACCCACTGCGCAACAGTAGTTGCCAGTTGACTTGAAACCAAGTGACATCGTTATCTGTCACTGATCAACTGTCAAACTCTACCGGAAGTCAACAGCGCGCCGCGACGGTCAGTAAAACGCGCGTCAACGTCAACTATCCGAACAAGCGAATGGCCATAGGCAAAACGAGTGCTCTCCCCTTACCTCTATCTAATACATATAATATAGACATATAGGGCCGAAATACACAGAGCGGCGTAGCGTAAGTTTTTACGTAACTGCCACGACAACCCATATTGTAGGGATACGGTCTACGAAAGTTACGCAAAAAATACATCTACTCCGTTTTGTGAAACAGGCCACTGTCTATTACTTTTTCCACCAAATGCTACTTTTTTGGTCGTTTCCATAGACATAGGATTGAAGGTAGACACTATTTCCATTCCTCTGTCGTATATGAGAGAAAAGTCAAAATTAACAGATTTGTATGAGGATCAACATGTTTATGCAATCTATTAACACTATACATTTTTAACACTATATTTTCATCCGATTTCCCCCCGCTGCTTCACGTAACAAACCTGCAAAATATATATAGTAATAATGTAATTTTAAAATCAGGCATGTGGGACAGACAACATATAATTTAAGTTTGAAATACAATAAATGTATTAAAAATGTAATGCAAGCTTCAGTGATATAAGTTTAATCTAAGAATTTTCGGTAGTGAGTGGGGGTTGGGAGGGGGGTGGGTGGGGCAATTAAACCTTTTTAAGGGCTCCTCCCACACCCAGCAACCCATAGAAACCATTTGCGCTGTAAGGAATATACTTTTTGATTGGTTGTTTAACACCGTATTCAAGTTTATTTTGTTTACATAGTCGCATTGTCAGGATTATTACCAGAAGAAACTCAATGTCAGATGACACCCCAAGGTTATTTCTGTTGGTTTCTGGCTACCGTTCCACTTGAGGCCGACCAATAAGTAATTGTCAACAAATTTGGTGTCAAAACCTAGAATAGAATTTCCATCTTCAAAGGTAGTGGGATGGATGGGTTGACGTTTTACAATTCACTCAAATTTTTTTCGCATGTATGATGGTGTTGCCAGGATTATTGGAAGACACTCAGACAAACCAGGCTTAATCTATACCCCTCCCCCAAGGAAACCCTGACCTTTCGCTGGTTCCTGGTGACCATTCCACCTACATCGTTCATGGCCCCCTGAGTAGTCGTGAATTTACCTCGCACATGAAGTGCCACAGTAAATTCCGGATTATTTAAGAAAGACATCTACTTAGTACATAGCAAATCCACACTAAATCGAATTATTGTATTAAACATAGGGGGTATTAACAAATATTTAATTCACCCCCCCCCCCCACTCTTGTCAAGTTTAACGTTATAATTTAAACTAGGGCACCATACTACACTACAGAACTAGGCTTACACAGAAAATTGCTATAATAGAAAATACAAACCCACGTCTTCGGTCTCGACTTGAAGAAGTTTATCTCTAACTATTTTGTGGGGAAGTGTAATATTTTACTCTACACCTGTCTTGCATATAAGGCATTGCATTGGCAGCACTACCGATTGATTGATTGATGTTTTACGCCGCACTCAAGATTATTTCTATTATATGGCGGCGTTGCCAGATTTAGTGGGAGAGGAAACCGGCCGCATTGTCCGGAGGAAAACCCACGACCTTCGGCGATTACTTGGCAACTCTTCCACATACGGCGATCGAGTGAAAAATCCACTCGGAAATTTTTTAATTTGTATTTGGTCGGAGTCGGATTCGAGCCCGCGTCGCATCGATGGAAGGTCTGTGTAGGACTGAGGGACGATCCCTAACCCACTGGACCACCGAGATCCCGGCAGCACTGCCGAAGACCGTGTAGCAGCTCGACTGCTTTTTCTCGATCTTAACTTTTTCGGTGTTGGGGCTTTAATAGGAGCTTCAGACTTTCTTTTTTTTGGCAGCCTGCATTCGTTGATTGTTTGTGAAATGCTTTTAACAGGATCGATGATACCCAATATTTGTTAAATATGTCATTTTTCTCTCTGACCGCAATGGATTCTTCTGTGTCTAAAAGTACCCATTCTGTTTTGATTTGATTTATTCACCAGATAAAATATTACAATTAGTATATTCATAATATATTTGTGGTCTGGCGGGAATAAAACCCCAAGGGACTTATTGTATGCTGTTTAAATTGAAGTATATCGTACATCTTTCGACACTGCTCCATCTAGTTCTAGTGAAAGGCAATTCAACTTCATTTCCCCTGCTTTGTGTGTGTACTAGACAGGAATAAGTACTTGATTTTCCATCCGATCGCTCTACCATCTTGCTGTCATTCTGTATGTTTACAAACTATTGTTAGAAAATTCAGCGATCTGATTGGCTTGTTCAAAAATAATACCGCCAGAAACGGGTAAGTAGGCCACAAAGGTTAAAGATAGGTCAGAAACATAAATCGATATTCAGTTAAAGATAGTTTATAAACGCCGGGGTTCTGCATGGACGAACTTTTTTTACATATTCTTTAGTTAATCATTACTATTTAAAAACTATCGGAACGTATATTCTTGAGATCGGCTACGGACTGATCGAATTGAAGCTTCGGCCACCAGCCTAGGTGAGATTCTTGCCACGAGATGCAGAAAATATCAAACATGCTAAATACTTTCCTCACAGCCTCGAGAGACGAAAATCTCACCAAAATTTACGCGCACACGGGGGAAACAGCTTAGCTCCCAACTACGCGTGGCCGGCAGCTCAGCCGGCGCCTCTCGTGTGCGCTAGGCTTTACTTCGTGTATTATCATGTCGGCAAACATTGTAAACTTGTCATTTGTTATAACATTACTTCGTGCGTTATCGTGTCGCATATAAACATTGTAAACTTGTCATTTGTTATAACATTACTTCGTGCGTTATCGTGTCGCATATAAACATTGTAAACTTGTCATTTGTTATAACATTACTTCGTGTATTATCATGTCGGATATAAACATTGTAAACTTGTCATTTGTTATAACATTACTTCGTGCGTTATCGTGTCGCATATAAACATTGTAAACTTGTCATTTGTTATAACATTACTTCGTGCGTTATCGTGTCGGCAAACATTGTAAACTTGTCATTTGTTATAACATTACTTCGTGCGCTATCGTGTCGGCAAACATTGTAAACTTGTCATTTGTTATAACATTACTTCGTGTATTATCATGTCGGATATAAACATTGTAAACTTGTCATTTGTTATAACATTACTTCGTGTATTATCATGTCGGATATAAACATTGTAAACTTGTCATTTGTTATAACATTACTTCGTGCGCTATCGTGTCGGCAAACATTGTAAACTTGTCATTTGTTATAACATTACTTCGTGTATTATCATGTCGGCAAACATTGTAAACTTGCCATTCGCAATTTCATCATTACTTTAGTCACATTTTGTTTATTGTTATGACACGTTCCGTTAAAATAAACATGAATTTAATTGAAGTTGGGATGCTAGTTGTGCATGATCTTTTGAAGCACGTTTGACAATTTTCTTGAAAAGTTACACCTTTCAAAGCATGAGGAGAATTTTTAGGTTTGATCAAATGCTAATTTTGTTTTTATTGTAATTTTCCGAGGGTAATTGTGTAACTCGTCGCCGCTTTAGCCCTTGATTTAGCGGCAACGTGATTCTTGAGGCCTCGATACTAGCATTGTGGGCTGTATTTTAGAATAAGGGAATTTTTATGTCTCCCCCAACATATATTGGGGGGGGGGGGGGGGCATACTGTTGTTGTGCTGTCCGTTGTCCGGCGTCCGTCAACTAGGGCTTGTCTGCAAGATATCTCCAGCACCACTTGGCGGAATTTGATGAAATTTTAATTACAGCTTATTGGTCGAGGACGTTGAGTGTTGATAAAGTTTTGGCGCCTGTACGCTCGTCTGATCTTCAGTTAGCCTCCGAATCGAATATTTTCATTGGTTGTTCCTTGTCTACAAGATATCTCCAGCATCACCTGGCGGAATTTGATGAAATTTTAATTACAGCTTATTGTTGGAGACGTTCACAGTTGATCATGTTTTGGCGCCTGTCCGATCTTCAGTTAGCCTCAGAATTGGATATTTTCATTGGCTGTTGCTTGTCTACAAGATATCTCCAGAACCACTTGGCGAAATTTGATGAAATTGTAATAACAGCTTATTGGTGAGGACATTCAGAGTTGATCCAGTTTTGCCGCCGTTACGCTCTTCTGTGAGCCTCTGAATCGGATATTTTCATTGGCTGTTGCTTGTTTACAAGGTATCTCCAGAAGCACTGGGTGGAATTTGAGGACATTTTAATTACAGCTTATTGGCGAGGACTTTCAGAGTTGATCAAGTATTGGCACCTGTACGCCAGCCCGATCTTCTGTGGGCCCCGTCAGACAGGAATTCCTAGAATTCCAAAGTTTACAAACCAAAACTTTGTTTTTTATGAGGCCAAATTGAAAAAAAATTACCGGCGATTTTAGAGCCATAGTTGAATGAAAAAAATGTTACAAGCCCAATTAATATTGAAGTAAACTCCATTATTAATTGTTCTGTGGTAGGTGGTACTGTTATTAGTGTTAATTTACGACTTCATCGTGTGTGCAAATTTTCAGCTTGTCTTATTATTTGTTTTATTGCGCACATTCTGTCTGTGACAAATATATTTTAGCTAAAGCTAATATCTATATATTTCACACAAGCATAAGAAGCCCTGTCAAACGGATCGAGTAGACGACAGGCGACATACAGAGTGGTACGCCCCTTGTATACTTAGCAACGTTATTGATCGATGTAAAGAATTTTGTGTTTCGTTTTTCCATTTGTAGATTTGACTTAGAGTCAAATTAGATAGAAATTCAACCTTTGAACAATTAAAGAAGCTTAGATGATTGTAATAGATCCTCGTAAGACCTGTTTTGGGCTTTTCGAAGCGAGAAAACATTTGAAGTGGTGGCGGCCATGTTTTATCGTCAGGCGGGTCATAACAAAACCAGGCCGGTTGTATGGATTTATTTATACGACCCCGACAATCGACTAATCAAAGTTCAGCATTTGCCAACTAACTTGGTTGAAGGATGATAAATATATATATGTTAAAAAGGAACAGACGTAAAATATCTACGCTAAGCCGCTTTGTGAAACAAGACATGCAGGCCAACGTAAAAGTGGTGTTTCAAAGTAAGACTTTGTCCTACAATGAATATAAAGGACATCCAGTTTTAAAACTCAATCGTATTCACGTTTCTCAAATACATACGATTCACACATTACACATGTCGAATAAATCATTCAGCTTTTCGATGATTTTCAAACGATCCGATGCTGTGACGATTTCATGTCCCTTTAATATAGCGCAGTGTGTCAATAACATCCCATTATTTATGGTAAACCGATATGACGCCTGACTTGATGGCTTTTATGGCCTTGATTTGGGGGAAATACAGAGTGATTTGAGTTGACCATTGAGGTCTGGTAAAACACTTCTAGCATTTGATAAATATTAGGCTCCCGAATGACAAAGATCAGATATTAAAGCATTTGTTAAAAAGGGACCCGAATGACCAGGATCATATACTAAAGTGGGCTTACTTTATAGTTTTAAACTTTAGGATAAAATGTTTATTTGTATCGATATAAGACAGACGAGTAATTTCGCTTATCATCTCGAAGATGTTTGTCTAAGTATAAAGAAGATTCGCGTTACGTTATGTCCTATTTTAATGGCGAAGTCGTGACGTCGAGAACTGCAGAGGCTATTTTGCTTCTCGTGTACACGTACCGAGAGCAATGAAGATCGTTGTTACTAAAAATAGCACAACAGACAAGTCGGTACAGATCAGCTGACGTCATCATAGAGGGAATAAAAGACCGGATCTGCTTGCCTGGAGACAGAAAACAGATTCGACTTCTTTAGTTGAACGCAGCGATCAAACTACCATATCTCCTTATCGATGAAACTGGACAAACATTGTTTTAAATAATTCGGTAGGTTTGAACATAGATAGAAATATAGGCCTACAACTCAATTGCCAAATATACATTCACGTTGTACTGGTCATCGCTTATAACCAAACAGTAAGCCGTATATCTGCTATCCAGACATGCATTAATCAAATACCTTTTACTTTACTAACCCTGTTGAAGTTGCCTAACACTTGGTGATATTGCGCAATTGACACATAATCGAAATCTACACGACCTGTATTTCATACGACGATCGAGGACGTTCCTCATGGCAAAGGGTCAACTTCCCTCTCCAACTTAATCAGGTAACGCCGTTGTAGAGGCGAAATTCATCTTTAGTCTGATATAAAACATCAATTCATTCAATAGAGGTTTCCAGGCGTATGTTGTTCGGAATACTATTTCAGCTGATATATCGGATTTTGGTCTACTGAGTTGTGACCTACAAAAGCTCTATGTTATTATAGCGTGCATTTAATCGGCCAGCGAACGAGTGTTTACCTCGTAACCAGGTAACAACAACATGTTAAAATAACAGTTAAAACGTTATTAGGACCTACAGTACACCCAGTAGGCCTACTATGACACGAATAAATGTTAAGTACAGTTTTACTGTTAAAATTCTTCAACCCCAATAGTTTTAACGGACAGAATTTATTTGTTGTATATTGTAGCGGAACTGAATCTACTCCCATTTTCAAAAGACAGGACTTAAATATGGCAGGTGTGAACATAGGTAGAAGAGTGGCTGCCAAACGTTTGATGAAGGACTTAGAGGAAATAAGAAGCAGTCCAGTACCCAACATCTCAGCTATTCCATCAGACGAGGACTTTTTTGAGTGGCATTGTTGTGTGTCAGTGGATGGTAATACGTTTCACATTATACTCTATTTCTCCGAGAATTATCCGCAGTCCGCACCATCGGCCGACTTTTTCCCGCTCGGTATGTGCCTCCGAGGGTTTGCGAGCCAGAGAGGGTTGAAAGGAACGAAGTTTTGTCTATCTGTCCTTTCAGACTATAGTGATGTTCACAGTGAATGGCAGTCTGACATTGGCTACGGATGGAGTCCAGCCTATACAGTTCAAACACTACTTGTCAATATCTCCGCATTCCTCAGTGAATACAAAGTCGCAGAATACAACTTAACCTTACTGAAAGATCCTCTACAGAAATGTGACGATTGTGGGTACACTTGTGAAAACCCATTCCCTCCACTTCCACAGGCACAATATCACGTGACCGCTTCACTCACACAAAATCAACCAACCATCAGCTGTTATATAACACGACAGACATTCAATGGTAGAGAGACGCCACAAAGTGACGAGGAATTGTTTGGGATGGGGGTTGAGTATCGCTTTGACGACCGCAGACCGTTCTTGGCATCTCCATGTGAAACGCTATCACATGGAGGTTTTCAGAGCATGAAAGAATCGTCGGGTGTTGTAAAAACTACACAAAAGGAAGAGATTGACAGTTTTTTGCCTTTGTTTCTCCACCCGAACCACGGAGATAAAATCAAGGATTTGTTTGAGACATGTCTCAGTGAACTAGTGAAAGTAGTCTGTAATCACAAAAGCCGAAAGTTATCCAAGACACCGTCAATAGCTGAGAACATACTGAATGTAATACCGAACCTGATGGCGACAACTGTTGAAGATTTCTCGAAGGCTTTAGAGGGTAGTGCTGACCAACTCAATGGTTTCTTCTTCTTCCATCGGCTGTTGTTGTGGGCGGTTGAGACGTACCCGGATGTTCAAACCCTCGCCAACCAGCGGATTGAGGTAAGTTCACCTTGTAGAATGTTTTCAACCCAAATATTATCCCTACATATGTCACAATTAACTGAATATTTTGCAATAATTACCAAATAAACCAAACACGAATCAGGATTCCTTAGTGAAAACATTTTTGGGTTCAATCCTGTTATATTTTAATCAACTTTTGCCCCTCCGATTGTTCACAATGTTTGTTTTTGATTTTGCAGAAATTTCTGGAGAGAGAAATAAATCGTAAAAAACTGACCTGTCCGTATATAGACGAATTGCTTATGCTTTTAACGATCTCAGACAAATACAGGTAAGTAATTTTTTTTAAATTTGTCTTAATATATTAACAGCTAAAACTTAGTACTAGAACATTTAAAGGGATCCCGAGAACTTATGGGTAAAATATTTATTAAAGGGATTCAGTAAGCCCCCCCCCCCCCCCCAAAAAAAAAAATAACAAAACAAAACAAAAACATAAGTAAAATGTGTCCTATTCGACTATAATTTATTGAAAGATGAGGTTTCCAGGCAACTATTGGTAACTGTGCTGTGTAACGCTGGATGATATGTTTTATTTGGACATCTTTTTCTGCTTTGTTGTCGTCGTGAGAAATGACTGGTTTTAGCTGGGTAGGATGCACCCTGTGCGGTTGTTGGAGATCTCCAAACTCTGTGGCCAAAGTATACTGATGATGGGTGACCAAAACAACATGGCCACAGAGTTTGGAGATTTCCAACTAGCTGTGCGGTGGTTGATTTATATTTTCAGACAAAAACTATAGCAACAAGAAATTTCTCGAGTAACTCATAAATCGATTCGCGTCCTTTTGTTCGAAATGGTTACTTCTTATTCCTTTACTAATCTAAAAAGTCAACGAAAAAGCGCAACAAACTTACACGGTATTTCCTTGTAACACGTTAGCAAGGCTTTAGATTAGTTCCCATCCTGCTTCTCTACTTAAACTCAAAAAACGCTTTTCGTAATGTTTTCATTTACAGATGGGAAGACGTTGCTGATGTTTATATCTTTGAAACCTGGAACAGAGAAATGATGAGCTTAATAAGGGATAAATACGACGTTGTAAACCCACATGTTTTGAGCAGTTTTGTGACAAAGGTCACATTTGACCCTTTAAGTGACCTTAATAAGCGAATATCTCTTCAGGTAAGCGTATCCGTTAAATCACAATTTGGATTTTACTCTTAATCAGACTGTACAGGTAGTAACATTACTTCGCTTTTTCTGGAGTGTCTGTGTTTCTTTTGTGAGGGTGGGGTGGGGGTGAGGGGGGGGGGGGATGCAGTCGGAGACAATAAAGGAATTTTTTGGCTCAAACATTTCTCTGCCATTGCTATTTAACCCCCACCCCTTTAATTATCTCCCTTGTGAAATGTATTGAAGTATATCATATATCCACCTTTGTGGCACAATCTTTAATTTCCGACATTTTTGCAGATGACATTTTTAAACACCGCATGTCCCTATGGATACAGCCGCCAGGATGTTATCCGTCGCTATGACAACAATCTGGGTTTTCCCACCACTGAAATGGAGAATGAAGTAAGGAGTCAGCTGCAGAAAACTCGTGAAACTAAAGTGTTCGCTGACTGGTTTGAGGTGAGTGCCGCCTGAAGTTTACAATCATTTAAAGCACAAGTCTCGATAAACTTCAATTGTTATATTACTGACGTCAATAAGAAAACTCCGATCTCTTTTTAGATTGATTGATTGATTGTTTGGTGTTTTACGCCTAACTCAAGATTATTTCACTTATATGGCGGCGTTGCCAGTTTTATTGTGGGAGGAAACCGGGCTCTGTGCCCGGAGGAAACCCACGACCTTCCGCTGGTAACTGGCAACCATCCCACATAGGTCTCTTTTTAGAAAACATGGATATGTTTACCATTGACACCCCTTACATGGGGTGGAGGGAGGGGGTGGGGTGTAAAACTCAAACCAACCAATCAGTAAATCATTGGAGTTAGCATGTCAACTGAAGACTGTTTCACAAAGCGGCGTAGCGTTAATGTTTACGTAATTGCCATAGCAACGTATCTCTACATTATGTGTTGCTATGGCAGTTACGTGAAAACTTACGCTACGCCGCTTTTTGAAACAGGCTCCTGGTTTCTGTCTTTAAAAATTGGCGTACAGATGCCAGTTGCGACCAAGATGTTAGCTCCTATAGTTTGAACAAAAGATTTACGCAAGTCGTAACTTAACGCTAACTTTTGTAAGGCAGGGTGTCCAGGGTCTTGCGACATTTTTGCGATTAGCAGCTTTGTCAAAGCAGCTTTGTCAAAGCAGCTTTGTCGTCCAAAGGGAGATTTTCTAGAGTTTACAATATAGTAACTACCAGGTAGTACTCATATAAAGTAAGCCATAGCTACTTAGCTTTCTTGTAGGATCAATATGCATATTTGTCTCTAGCGTGTACAATGTATAATGATTGTTCTCGTCGCTTTTAGATCTGGAACCTTGGTCCTGTAACGGACGATGTGATACGAAACTTCTTGGTAAAATCTGTGCAATTTTGCTTTGAAAATGAAGGGTACTGCAAAGGCGCTAGGCATAGACTTCACTGGAGAAAAAATCTCACAAAATGGAAAAATGCATATTCCAGCGAATCGTTACCGGAATTAAAACCCTTACGACCTCCGATATTTAAGACACCGCCAACTTCTGTAACAAACGATGAAGATCTCTCAACATTGAGCCGGACAGGATGTTCAGTAACGTCATCTGGAATGGATACTAAAAATGACAAACAAGGGACACAACCCATGGACCTTTCACACCAAACAATAGACAATCATACGATTGTGGACGACAAGTCATCAGACACAAGTAACAGAGTCACACCTCGACCGTCTTTAAGAACATCGATAACAATCAATTGTTTAGCTGCTATAAGAGACAAAAGATACTGTGAAATATTTGGTGATTCTACTGGGTTTGTAAAACCTAAACGTGCCTTATCGTGTCGCATATAAACATTGTAAACTTGCCATAACAGTAAAACGCGCTTATCATGTCGTATATACCACGTCAGCTACTCGAATAATTATAAAATAAACAAACAGTAAACCAAGACCAACGAAATCCTTGTATGCTTTAACCATATTTATTTAGTGAAATGGGAAAATCCATTCTGGCCCAACAATCTTTTCTCCCACCACTAAAACCTCTTTTTCACCCGATCTTTGATATTCTCTTTTAACAAAGGGAAATATGCCATTTAACAATTTACAGGGGACGCCTTTTATATTTTGGGAGACTCCCACCTCATTTCTATGACTATACTTGAGAGTAGCACAAAAATCCAAATCATGATATAGTAGTTTTAAAACTGCTTTTGGATTTCGTGGCACTGGGTAAAGGGCCCCTTCAAATGGCCTAAGAGTGAAAGGAAAAATTATCGTCTTTTTGTACTTCGAAGGATAACCTGAATCTTGCTCCCAAATATGGGTTTTATTTTCACTATAGAGTATAATGTCCAGAAAGGGCCACGACCATGGGTAAGGGTGAATTGGCGTTGAACTGTTAAGCATTATCTTCCATCGAGGTCCAAATGACGTCCACAGAATAAAATCGTTGGGAAGACTGAGCATGGCTCTTTGAAGTTTAAGTTTCGAGTCAATATTTACCAATATATCTAGGTCATCATCCCAAGGGATAAACCCGTGATGACGATATGACCCCAATAATGTCCCAGAAAACAAACAATAGTCTATGTTATTCCTTCTAAAAGCTGCATCCACGTTCCGAAGGATCCTTAACATGGACAGTTTCTCACTTGAGGTTATAGGTTTCCGAAAGGCTCCCAACACATATTGCAGGATAGCATCGCCAGCCGGAGAAATGGGCTCAGATGTATGGTTTTTATTATGTAGAATAAGCCCACTTTGTCTTTTGGGAACCAAAGAGGTCTCATTTGGACGTTTCCAGGAAGACGGTTTGATCATTTCCTCTGTACGGCTTGATGACTTCTTGGAGTCCTCTTTTCCCGATCTATCCGAAGTTGACATGCCCTTCTCGTCGTACTTTGAGCTGGTCTCTTGTGTTGAATTCAGTTCATTGTTAAACTTCCCTTGATTCGGTTCTTTAGAGGTTTTAACTGCATTTGAGCGAACCACCTGCTTTTGTTCTTGAGTTCTGTAGATTTGTATCCGGACATACACAGGGATAGCAATTAGACACCACAGTACACTCAACATTACACTCGAAACAAATGTCCTTCTGTTCATTTTCAATAGGCGAAGTATAAATCTCTCTATGTTCTGTAAGGAAAATGAAAACAAATAATAGCTAACTTTTTAACGAACAGTACACGCACAGAAACCGTGTCTTGGCTTTTTGTATTCACATATAAGATTTACATGCCCTCTGATTTACATGCCCTCTGTTACCATTAAAAATACTTTTTAAAAATATATATCAATATTTAACGCTACATTTTAGGTAATTTAATTTATACAACTGGGTTGCCAAGCTTAAATAGGAACAAGAACCGGATAATTTACCCCGATTGGAAATCGAAGTCAGAATAAAAATATTTAATTTCAGATAAAGGGTTTTGACTCCCCTACCCGCGGCCCTGGGGCAGAAGGTCATTTTTTAATTATATAATGCACCTGGAATGCCATACGTTACAGGCGTGCTAACCTTTCGAATTGTCTATACAAACTGATGATTGATTGTTAAATATTTTACGCGCACTCTAAGACTATTCCGCCTTATATATGACCTTGTTTTCAGGTTTACTGAGGGATGAAGCTCACCACATTCGGCGAGTAACTGGCAACTCTTCCACATACGGCCATCGGGTAAAAATTCCCCGGAGAATTTTTGTTCAATTTTGTTTGGTCTGTGATTCGAACCCGCGCCGCATTGATGGAAGGCCTGTGTGAGACTGAGAGACTATCACTCTACCCACCCTAATGAATATATGTCTATTAAAAAAATGTCGACCAATTCAGTTATTTTCTCGACCAGGCTTTGTATATTTATAAAGTAATAGATTGATGTTTAAACGTCGCACTCATGTTTATTTCACGTAAATTTCAAATAGAACGACCAATAGCAGTTGTCTCCCCGCTCATGGTACATACACTATGTGGATTTTCCCACACAGGACTACAGGTTACATAATACAGTTTCATTTTCCATTTGCGGTAATGTTAATGTTTTGATTTGTGGCTAATTACCTAAATCTCGTTAAGACTTTTCCTTACCATTTTCAAATAGATCAACACATGAGAAATCCTTTACAACCAAGTAAAGTTGACATAGTGCATGTCGGTTTTAAGCTACACACAATTTAACATGGGTACCGCCATTTTGACAGTTTTAGGCTTACTTATTCTAAGCCAAACTGTGGTATTTTCAAAATTGGGTGAACATTAAAAAAACACACACAAAAATCTGTTATCAGGCATTGATTGAAAGCTTAAAGTATGTTCAGTAGACCTGTGTTAGTTTCAATCCAATATTCAAATAACTCAGATACCAAACTATCACTAGGTAAGCCACCTCCTAGCTCTACCCGAAATCCATTTCCATTGGCTGAGAAAACACAAACTGGGTATTGTGACCTACAAGAGTTTTGTTAACAGAATATATTTTTCTTATATACTAGTAGTTTATCTGAGCTGAGTGCGATCTTACGCTTCCACAATCGTGATGACGCGGCTATCTTTGGATACCCAAGTAAGGACGATATGCATAGATAGCCGCGTCATCACAATTGCTGCTTCTATTGAATCCCTACATGCAGAGCTGGGAGACCAGGTTCAAGCCTGGGTCGAGTCAGACCAAAGACTTTAACAGTGGGAGCTGTTTCTGCTTCGCTTGGCGCTAAACCATAGGACTTAGAGCAGCGACCGGGGCTTGCTGGTTGTCTTCGGAAAGTCTTCCCGGTGAGGCAGCACCAAATAAAAGAGCAGTGGAAATCTGCCCTGCCACAAGGAGACAACGTCTTCATATGACTGAAATACTGTTAAGCAGGACGTACAACCCAAATCACTCACTCACTCCACTGAATCCAGACTGAGGAGCCACTTGTCCTTTTTGCCAGCGAGGATAATTCAATTCAATTCAATTGTTATTGTACCAAGCACCAAATCTTTGGCAGTGTACTAAAACAATGAAATAGAAAAGATTACATCATAAGAATCAGACATACACGTAAAACGTTGCAGGCTTTTCCGGTTTCAAGGTACGAACATCGTTGTTAAAATGTACCTACTGGCGTTATAGTATGATCGATTAATTAACAAGGATGGATCCAGCTTTTTACAAAAGGGGGCGGGGGGGGGGGGGGGGGGGGGCTTTGATTACTGAAACGTAACAGATTCAAAAGAGGCCTGTAACCCCCTCCCCCGTGCTTTCCACACACACACCCATCCACCATGGTGACTATCCCAAATCAATAGATGAGGGTCCAGGGGCCGCCTAGGCCCGGGAAGCTCAGGGGTTCTAGATTGCCCGAGAAGCGTTCTTAGGCTATTCTGCAAGTAGATTTGCTAAATAATTTTACAATTTTGCTTTCGCTAATTCTTAAAAAATACCAGTAAAATCGTTATGACCCAAACTTAAAGATGAAGCCTGGTAACGTTTTTGAAGCATGACGAAAGCTGTTACTATCCAAATACATTAGGCGAGGGTCCAGGGGTAACCTACGCCCTGAAAGCTCAGGGGTTCTACAATGCCCGATAAGCGTTCTGAGGCTCTTCTGCGAGTAAAAATGCTAACAGCTTATGGATTTTGCTTTCTCGAATTCTTAAAAATAACAAAATATGACAAGCAGGAGAATCGCCCACGGGGTTTTTGTTGGACTGACGTGGGCCATTATATAGGAAAAATACATACTTGTGCTACAGATTAGGGCCTGTGGTTTTCTTTATTGAAAGTGGGAAGGTGGTACACTACCCAAACCCAGTAGGCCTATATACAGGCGTGGGTCCATGGACCGCCTAGGCTCTTTAAATTATTCTATAAAAAACTGTCCACGACTTTCGTTATCGTTTCTTGAAAGTTTGTAGTGCTGGAGACACTTTCCCGACCATCCGTCAAATTCGATGAAGCTCCGAGGCTCTTCGCACCCAGAAATGACATTTTAAAAAAATTCAGCTTGTTAGAGCAAAAATATTTTACCATCACCATGGTTACCGTCAAAGTAAAGACGACAGGAAACTGGCAGATTTTTTTATTAGATTGCATATATAATGATACATATTGATTATCATAACACTGTGTGATATGTGAGGCCGTATCAACACCGAGTTGGCTGAGATCGGGCAAAAGTATCAGCCGAGCCCGAAGGGCGATGCTGATGCGAATGTCAGATCTCAGCCAACGAGATGTTGATACGGCCTCACATATCACACAGTGTTATTATAAATATCGATTATGTGTTAATTCCTTTCTCCGCTGTCTTTTTTTTTCTCACTCCTTTTTTGCTCAGAACGACTCCTGGTCATTGGCGAGTACCTGGCAACTACGACATATTAGTATACGTGAATAAAGTGACAGCTCTAGTCAGACAGGCGTACTCCAGGAGAAGTAGTAAACATTTCACAGCGTGGTTAACTCAGTTGACCAAACATTCTCAAGGGTACATCCTCACAAAGTTCCTCTTGTGACAATAAGATAAACAAATACCTGGCTTCTTTTGAGATGTGCGGGAAAACCTGGTCATACACGAGATAGATTGATTGATTGTTTGGTGTTTTACGCCGCACTCGGATTATTCCACTTACATGGCGACGTTGCCAGTTTTATTGTGGGGGGAAACCGGGCTTTATGCTCGGATGAAACCCACGACATTCCGTTGGTAACTGGCAACCATCCCACATAGGTCGTCCGAGTGAAACCCTAGTCAGAAAATTTTCCAATTTCGTCATGCACAAGGGAAAATAGGAAGCTCAGAAACTACCTCTTAACCAAGTCACACACAAACACGAATTTAAACCAATTGACAGACTTTTCGTGGCCAAACGACCTGTCTGCCCATTATACACGTATTATTATAGTCGCTGGAACCATTCGTTTAATTTGTTTATACAAAATCATTTTTGCTCATTGATTTCCGAAGCACTGTTTACCATATGTAGAGCAAAATCACTTATGATACAATACGCAAGTTGGTTTCATTGAATAACGTCTTTGAGGTTTACACGATGAAATAGATGGCTTATCAGGGGAAGTTAAAAAGTTTTGTGTTTCGGGATTGGGCCATTTCTGAACTTTTTATTTTCATAGTAGCTTATGGGTTTGGCAGAGCGTTCTGATTAACCGTGATTGGAGGCATCCCACAACCTTCAATTATATATCAACGCCTATATCATGAATAGTAGGACAGTAGGCAAGTTTTTAAACGCGGTTTCAGGTAGACATAAACATTTAGTGTTGTCCAATTTGACATTGCTTATTTCATAATCCCCTTCATAAATATTTTGATGCTATTCCAGGGGAATAACTCCTGTTGCCTGACGATCTTATGTTCTAACTTCCATCCCATAATATGCGTTGATCATTTTTTTATCAGTATTTTACTTCTTGTTTAAATTTGTTGCTAAAATTCATTTTTCTGAATTTATTCGAAATATATTGGAACTGACTGTAATTTGCTGATTAACAAATTAGCTCATTTTAAGTACAACCTGTCAATTGACGACACACATGCATGTCGAAAGAGCTGTGTAAATGTCCACGGGGTAAATTTAAAATGTTAAATTTGAGTGGTGTCAATCTGTTTAGTTCCCAGAACGGCGAGCTATCGTTTTCTAAGAGCATTGTGTTTGTGTTTTTGCAGATCCTGTATTTTGCCATTTGTCTACTACCCAGCTTCGAACAATAAATATATTACAGGATCTTCCCTACTCAAATAGTTCTGATATTCCTGTAACATTTGGCGCCCAACGTGGGGCTGGGTACCTATCTACTAGACGAGTTGACCAGACTTCATGATGGCGATGCAGAATAATGTATGGGTGTCCGACTTGAACATTCCTGTTAATCAAGTGGATATTGCCAAGTATTTTAGTAAAGATGCCATAGTCAACCAAGTAATAGTATTAGACAATACCAAGGATGAATGCCTGGTAGTCTATGCTACTGAGTCGGATGCGTTAAAGGGATTTTCCATGGATGGGCGTATTTACGGTGGACGAAAACTGACAGTTTCTAATCCTACTGAACAACAACTTCAGTTGTGTGGCCCAATTGCATTGAGCACCCAGACTGTGTTACCATCAACTACTACGGCCGCCGATGACCTTATCAACCTTGTAAAAACGCTTTCTTTAGAGGAAAGACAAAATTTGTCTTTAATTCTTTGAAACACTGAATCAGCTCAAACTAATAGAGGAACTGAATTGAAACAGCTTTCCACGCTTCCAATCCCAAGCAAACTGGGGGTCCACATCCTATTACTGTGCCTTACAATGTACGCCTCTCGTCTTTTTCTGAAGATGATAATAAAGGAAACGTCAGTTACCAACAATGGCGTCATGAAGTTACCAGTCTGGTGGGTGAAAACTATCCACAAAATGTAATTACCTCCGCAATTAGGAACTCTCTTAAAGGAACTGCGGGTAGCGTTCTTCTTAATATGGGACCCGAGAGTACTGTTGAAGAAATTCTAACCAAATTTAACACCATATTTGGTAATGTGTTAACATCTGAGGCGTTATATGTAGACTTTTATGGAACTCGCCAGAAGGACAATGAAAATTGTGTGGGGCTGACGTCTAGAGGGTATTCTAAAATTAGCCCAGGAGCAAAGAACGGTGTTAACGGACTCCAGTGATATGTTACGTACTAATTTCTGGAGTGGCCTCCGAGATCCTGAAGTCAAAGGCTCTATTGGACACAAATTTGATAGTTGTCACTCTTATAATGATTTGCTGACAGCAGCCCGAAAAGATGAAGTAAATTCAAGAGTGCAATGTAGAAATACTGGCCTGCCCCTCGGCCTAGAGTCCATCAACAATCTACAGACGATGGCAAACTTGACACAATGTTGAAGAAACTAGAAAACCTTGAAGGCAGAATGGGTCAACTAGAAACTTTAACAATTCCTAATCCCCAAAATCTTTTTGGAAAGTGTTATAATTGTTACCAAGACGGACATTTCCGTCGTGATTGCCCTTTCCGTAGAGGTTACCAGGGAAACGGAAATCGCCAAACACCGGGGAGCGGGTGTTAGGTGTAATAGACAGCTCCCATGTTAATAAATCTCCAGTAAGCATCTGTAAAATTGGTCAAAGACTGGTTGCGGGGGGGGGGGGGATCTTTGATGACCATAAGTATCTATGGGGTACAGTGCAAGGCTCTCGTAGACACTGGCGTTGATGTAACGACCATCTCAAGAAATTTTTTGAAGAAACATTTTACAAAAATTAACATTCTTACTCTTGAAACACTCGTTAAAGTTGAAACAGCCGGGGGTTTCACTATGCCATATGACGGTTACGCTGAAATCGATATTGAACTTAAGACCTTTTGAAATTCAAAGTGTGGTTGCCTTGGTGGTTCCTGGCGATGCATATTCTGAGGAGGTACCAGTTGTCTTGGAATCGTAACAACTGTTAAGCCCGGTGAATTAGACGAGGCTTGGCAGATGGCTTTTTATAGCATTGCTCAGAGAGAAACTAATGATAAAACATCGAACACATATAGTTCAGTAAAAACTACAAAGACAGAATATATTGGCGCTGGTGAAACTGTGATAATGACTGGTCTTACTCGATTGAATGCGCACAAATGTTCTGTGAGTATTATAACTGAAAGGCCAGTGAATTCCCAACTCCCCTTTGATCTTCTTTTGGTTCCCACTGTGAGACAACTGAACTCTCCAAGTCGAACAACAAGGGTTAAGGTGCACGTGACAAATAATTCTACTAACACTATAAAGTTGCCATCGAAGTCTAATATTGCCTGTGTTCAAGAGTGTACTGTAATGGGGGATCCTAGGGACTCATACTGAACAGAATCAACCTGATGACTCTTGGCTTGACATGTTTGATTGGCCGGAAGTAGAAGTCCTTATTAAGAAATACGATGTTGTGTTTTCAAAACATTTGATTATGGAAATACGGACAAGATCAAACATAAAACCAATCTTACCGACGACACGCCCATAAAATTGAGACACCGCCGCATTTCTCCAGGAGCCTATCGGTAGGTGCGTCAACATTTGAATGGCATGCTTGAGAGTGGCACGATTCACCCATCCCAAAGCCCATGGTTCTTTCCCGTTGTCCTGGTTCGTAAAAAGATCAAACATTGAGAGTCTGTGTTGACTACCGGGAGTTGAACCGGAGGACTAAACGAGAAGCTTTTGCTTTACCTCGCCTGGACGAGACTATGGATGCGTTGGCTGGGGAGAAATGGTTCACGGTTTTAGACTTGAAATCAGGATTTTGGCAAGTCGACGTCGAGGAAGAACACAAGAAGAGAACAGCGTTTAACCTTGGGCCGTTAGGCTTCTACGAATTTGACGAATAGTCCAGCCACGTTCTAAAGGCTTATGCAGATGTGTATGGGTGACCTTCATCTCCAAACATGCCTAGTATTCATTGACGATCTATTGATATTTTCTAAGACGTTAGAGGGACATTTTGAGAGAATTGAATCTGTATTTGAGAGGCTCAAACTTTTTAAACTTAAGTTAAAACCCAATAAATGTCAGTTTCTTAGACGTGAAGTGCAATACCTTGGGCATGTGGTATCTGAGGACGGTATCAAAACAGATCCCAGTAAAATATCAGCTGTGGTCAACTGGCCAGTACCCAAAAATGTTAAACAAGTGAGACAGTTTTGGAGCTCTGCGGGTTTTTACCGGAAGTTCGTTAAAGACTATGCTAAAATTTCTCTACCCCTCAATTCTCTCCTAAAAGGTCAAGAATGCAAACGAGGCAAAACGAAAAAACGTAACTCGTCACCAAAATTTGTTTGGGGTGACGCTGAGCAAACATCCTTCGTTACTCTCAAGGAGAAGTTAACAACTGCTCCTATTCTCGGCTTTGCTAACTATGACTTACCTTTTCAGCTTCATGTTGATGCCAGTACATGGGGACTGGGCGGTGTTCTTTATCAAAGGCAAGATGGTGTGCAGCGTGTGATCGCGTACGCCAGTAGGGGACTGTCTGCTGCTGAGCAGAAATATCCTGCTCACAAAGATTATTTATATGGACAGAAATTTGAGGTGTGGACAGATAATAACCCACTCACTTATGTCTTAACTAGTACTAAGATCGACGCCACAGGGCATAGGTGGTTGGCTCAACTCGAAGTGTTCGATTTTTCAATACATTATAAACCTGGGTCTTCTAATAAAGACGCTGACGCTTTGTCCCGGCTTTATGTTGACGCCGATGTAGTTAAAGCAGCGTCATCCGGAGTAAGTATGGATGCCGGGTACGTTATGTGCTTAGGACTCAATACTGCGGCCACCCAGAATGGACAAATATGTGGTATAACTTCAGTAGAACGAGTAGATATTGGTAAATCTCAACGTGCTAACCATGTTACGTCTGCTTTGATTGATTCCTTGAACGATGGACAGAAACCGCCGAGAAGTCAAATATTGCATCCTGAATTTATTAAATTGCTTGGTCAGTGGGAAAATCTATTTTTAGAGGATGGTATTTTGTTTAGATGGAAAGACACAGCTGAGGGGTTAAAACAACTTGTACTTCCTGCTGATCATAGAGGTAGAGTTCTGCGTGAACTTCATGATGGTATGGGCCATCCTGGTGGAGATAAAACGGTAAAACTCATTCAAGACCGATTTTATTGGTCTTGCTAATGACGTTGACGACAAAGTGAAACATTGTCGTAGGTGCTTATGTCGTAAAGCTGTACTAGATAAAGTTCCCCTTGTGCCCATAACAACAAATCAACCATTACAACTTATGTTCATGGACTTTTTGACAGTTACACCGTCTCGTGGCTGCGAACATTTATTAGTTATTACTGATCATTATACTAAGTTTGCTCAGGTCGTGCCGACTAAGAATGAAACTGCCAAAACCACTGCAAAAGCTCTTTATGACTATTTCTTAACACAATATGGAATTCCTCAAACTTTGCATTCGGGCCAGGGTCCAAACTTTGAAAGTCAGGTAATAAAGGAACTTTGTGGTATAATGGGAATAAACAAAAGTCGCACCACTCCATACCACCCAATGGGAAATGGTGCTTGTGAACGATTTAACCGGACACTTCTGAAAATGCTTGGTACTCTTGCGGAAGATCAGAAGAGTAAATGGAAGCTACATCTGCCGAGTTTAGTTCAGTCGTACAACTGTACACCACATGAGGCCACTGGTTACTCTCCATATAGACTTATGTTGTACTAGCCGAAATAGTGCATGAAAAGTAAACAAAATTTAAATAACCTAGGCACACATTCTAAGCCTAAGTCCGTTAGAAAAACTATTTTACCGTACCTTTAAGAGACTTGTACCACTAATGGACTTCTGAATTGCACCTTTTAAGAAAAGTAGTCGATAATTTAATCCATAATTCTGTTTTAACGGAAATATATCAACATTTTGGCATTTTATGCCACTTTAAATAAACAAATAGCTTCATAGATGTCTTTAGCATTTTATTAATTTATGATTAAATTTGTTTTCTATTTTGTCAGCAGATCTTCTTTCTGATGTCATTTGTATTCAGCGCCAAAACATGGTGAGTTGCCGTATGAAAAGTGCAGAATTTCTGAGCATGTCAAATCGACCGAACCCGAGCGAAGACAACGGAGGTTTTCTCCAAATGGGCATACAGTCCGTCTAGGTATTCTAAAGTAGAGTGCAAAACTACATACATCATTTTTAGACTAAGGCCGAGTTCGATTATGCATTCGACGTACGCCAAACACGGGAAAGATAATTAAAACCCAACGGTTTTTTTCAGTGGGAGAATTTGTGTATCAAGTGACCGATTAATCCGCGCCACGTAATCTGCAAATCGGATTTCAAGATGGCGCCCATGTTATTCAAATGAACATTAAGAAGTTGTCATGGCAACCTTGACGTTTGCTTACTTCTGTTAGTGCCTACACTTTCGCTTTTAACACTGAAAAACGAACCCATTTTGGTTACGTAAGACCTTACTCTCGGCGTACGCCGAATACATAATCGAACTCGATCTGAACGTCTCTTGCTCGCTATGTTGACGTCGTGTTTTAAAAACTTCAGATCTTCTTATTTTTTTCTAAACTTTTCTCAAATGCAACAATCGTACAACTTTGAAGCATTTTTTTGGCATGGATCAGTTTCTAGCTTAGATATCCCCACATTTTATTGTAAAATAAAGTCCATAAGGCAAATATTGAGATCGTGCGAATCTACTGATCCCCGGGATAAATGTGTAAAGACATTTTACTCGTGTCTTCCGATAATCCCGATACCTTATGTGTGGAAAAGGGAAAGTTTTTGGATTCAAACATTACAAACTATTTATCCTTTGGGCTTGAACTTGGACCCGGGAAGATGTCGTGAAAAAACTATACCATCTGTGTTTCAGTATAACAAGGCGAGAATTGCTATGGCCAAGATTATAGTGGAAGAATACAAACTACCTCAAAGTAAAATGGCTCGACTTCTAACCCACAGACCAGTCATTGCTTATAAAAAGAACAAGTGTTTGAAAGATATACTGGTCAAAGCTAAACTCCATTGTCTGTGTTCTACGTATCTATGTTTTTCTAGGGTGAAAAACATTTTCACTTTCTTTTCCTATGATCCTATGGGGGTTCAATCTCAGTCTGTCGATATTCTTGCCATATCTTAAGATTGTCAATGTATTACAAAGTGTTCCAGAAAAGTCTACTGACTAAGGCCAAGCTCCTGTCATGAAATACTATTCGTTTAATACAACAATTTATGATGGGGTATGAAGGTCTAAATGATATATCTCTTTTTAACACAATTACAAACTTGTCTCCATGGCTATTTTAGACCAGAAGATTTTCCCTGTGCACGCGTGTTTTAGTGTTCATAAATACATACCCTTGGACATGCAGCAGGCCATGTAGAATGCGGATTTGATATAGTGATTAAAAAGAACCCACTTTCAACCCATTTCGGAGTCAAACCACTCTTAATGTGATAATGTAACGAGCCAAGATTTCTTTCAATATTCGTCATTGTTCCCGAAAAGTAACGAGATAGAAACGTTTGCTGAAAAAGATATACTTTAATTCTCCTGACGACGACTTAAATAAAGTCGAAATATTGAGATTACACCCTGAATATTTACGGAGTTTCCTTACTACTTCAATTGTTATTCTCTTGTCAATCTGAGGCAATCTCGGGGTTTGTCAGCTCATAGCGATCGAGCTTTCGTTATTCTTCAGTTAAGATTGATTGGTGTTTTACGCCGCACTCGAGAATATTTCACTTATATGGCGGTGTAGACAGCTTTAGTGGAGGAGGAAACCGGATTCATTGCCCGGAGGAAAGCCGGCGAGTACCTGGGAACTCTTCCACATACGGCGACCGAGTGAAAAATCCACCCATTTTATTTGGTGTGAGTCAAGATTTGAACCCGCGCCGCATCAATGGAAGGTCTGTGTGGGACGGAGGGACGATCACTCTAACGCACTGGACAGCGGAGGCCCCTTCACTTAGAATTCTTCCTGGTCAAATTTCGTCAGGCACAATCGAAAAACGAGATAAAAACAGAATCTAAATCACATGAATTGTATTGTTTTGTTAGAGTTGAGTTTGACTGCTATCCCTGGTCAATGATTTTATATATATTTTGCGAAAAAAATTAAAAATGAAATAGCGGAAATAGAGTCATTTAGATCAAGACTGAATGGACAGGAATAGACACCCTATTTTTGATTGACAATAACGAGTGTCACTTTATACAAGATGAAGCCGGTTGAGTCACGTTTCCTGATAACATTGCGACTTGGGAATCGGAAAACAAGATTTAAAATGAGTCTTAAGCACAAGAAATGAGGTAGATTAATTTTTGTCTTCTTGCCTTAGAGTGCACCCAGCATCTCTGTTAGATTATTTTTATACGTTTTGCGAAAAAAATCCGACAGAATACATCGGCAACGTGTGGTTTCAAAGTCAATGGAGACCATAGATTTGACGATAGGCTATCATAAATCAGGGCAGAAGGTTGATTGATTAATTGATTGTTTGGTGTTTTACGCCGCGCTCAAGATTATTTCACTTATATGGTGGCGTTGCCAGTTTTATTATGGGAGGAAACCGGGCTCTATGCCCGGAGGAAACCCACGACCTTCCGGTGGTAACTGGCAACCATCCCCAGGACAGAAGGAGTTTTATTGGCAACAACGCATGAATGTACTTTATAACCCCATACACGGCATCAGCCATAACTATCTGAGCGTGTTATATCGGAAATACCTCATCAATATGGCAGTATCCTGGTTTTGGGTGACGTTCGGACAAGGAATCGAATGCCGTGTGCTATAAAAATTTAGCTTAGCTGTGACGTCCCAGAAATAACACTATCAGCGAAGACATGTTGCACAACCTGCATTTCAAGCTCGAAGGGGGGGGGGGGGGGGGGGGGGGGGGGTATTTCAAAAAACTCTCGTAGTCGACTAATTACGGATAGTCGGCCAGCTGTAGTTTATGGTCTGGCGTAAGTCGACTAGCCGAAAAAGTGGCTAAATCGTTTCAGCAGACCAAAGTAGGGTATGCTCTAAGACGACTTACGTTAGCCTACTAAATGTTGACCCTATGGAGAACTATTTTGCTAGATGAGGAGGGAATAGGTGTCTCTTGACCCATTTATGACTATGTCATCTCGTTCGATCTTTCTGGAATGTTTTACGCCAAGGTAATTGGGGGAGGGGAGCGGACATGTGTCCAGAAAAATCTCACATCTGGTAACCATTCCACGTACAAGGATAAAAAATTGGACACGAACCCACGACCTTCCGGTGGTAACTGGCAACCATCGCACATAGGTCGTTCGAGTGAAAACCCTATCAAAACATTTACCAATTTTTGGGGACTGAGAGAGAACTGAACGCGCGACCCATAGGTGTTAAATTAGTCACCGAAAGTATACAACACCCTATTGAGACAGCCCCGGACCACCCTCACCCTTTTACCCTCAGTATTATGCCACTTTCGGTTTTTTAGATTTGAGTGCTTACTCTTAATCTCAATATGATTAAAACGAAACCTTATGAATGGTAATTTTTTAATTACCTGGGACTTGGAAAAATCCCAACTTCACCCGCTCAAGGTATTGTCCTGTAGGCATACGAACAAGACCTTCTAGTGTGATGGCACAACAAACACACCAGACATTGATTGATTGTTTGGTGTTTTACGCCGCGCTCAAGATTATTTCACTTATATGACGGCGTTGCCAGTTTTATTGCGGGAAGAAACCGGGCTCTATGCCCGGAGGAAACCCACGACCTTCTGTTGGTAACTGGACTGAGTGGGATTCGAGCCCGCGACCCATTGGTGGAAGGCTGTTCGGATTGAGCGTCCAACGCGCTAGTAGTATAAAAATGCAATTTGAAAAACAGCTACTATGGCTATCATCCATTACTGGAACGGCTACTATGGCTATCATCCATTTGAAAAACAGCTACATATAGCCTTATGTAAGGTTGTATTGAAAGGGGGATAACTCTGACGGTACTAAACATAGTGTTGTCTCCCTTGTCCCATATGTTGAAGGCGAAATAGGTTAAATTCCAGCGCGCGTTAATGTTTACTTAGCCTTAAATGTCTTTATCCTTCCCTATATGAGGCTTGTTTTATATTTAGTTGACACTTGTTCTAAATTTAGAGACATGCAATATTTGAAACTTGGCAAAGGTAAAAGATTTTTATTACCTAGATTCTTCAACCATTCAACACGTTAACCCTTAAAACAGTTTTTATCAGACATGGAAAGCCGTAAAATCAACTGGGAGAAAATGGTTAACACAGTGGAGAATGTAGAAATTTATAAACGCATTGTGGAGGAAATGTTTGTTGATGGATATGTGAATCAAACTCGGTTATTTATTCTACATCGTTTCACCATAGATGTCTGTTCAAGACTCCCACCTGATTTATCTTCAGATATTCACCGCTATCATGCATGGATAGTTTCTATATTAAATCCCAAACACATATTGAAAGAGTGTATACCAATGATAATATTCATCGTCATTCTTTGTCTGACTTAACCAACGTTGGTTATAAAAGAGCTCATCTTTCTTACTTCATATCATTAATGTTAAGACTCAAGGAAAGCAAATATGGCAAAGCAATTTCGTTTCAACTCCCCAACTGCGATTTCAATTTTCGGGCCATCACAGAGTGGAAAAAGTGTGTTTACTAAAAAGTTAGTCGAAAACTCTCAGGATATGTTTACACACCCTCCAAGTCACATTTATTTGGCTTATTCAGTTTATCAACCTATTTACGACGAAATGAAATCAATGAAAACAAATATCACCTTCCATGAAGGCCTACCACCTCGCGAAAGAATGGAGAAATGGGGTAATGGAAAACATATTCTTATAATCTTGGATGACCTTGTACATCAAGTGTGTTCGAGTGAGGATTCGCTGCAGATGTGGACGGTTTCAATTCATCATCTCAACATCTCAGTATGCCTTTTAAGTCAAAACATATACCCTCTCGGAAAATGTGCGCGTACCATTTCCCTAAACACGCATTATATCATCTTATTTAAACAGAGACGTGACGTCATGCAAATAAGACGATTTGGGTCTCAAGTTTTCCCTGGAAAATTACCTTATTTCATCAGAACCTATGAAATGGCTACATCTCACCCTTTCGGATATTTACTAGTAGATGTAGCGCCTAATTCATCAAACCCGTATCAGTTACGCACAAAAATTTTTCCACAGGAGAGTGCAATAGTTTATGTTCCTAAATGAAATAAAAACTTATGCTTTAACTGTTTGTCTTCATTCATAATGTCAGCTGTTTTGGAGTACACATGGGAAATTCTATCTACACCAGATCTAAATTCTCGTTCTATTTACAATCTACCAGAGGAAGTCGTAATCGCTGAAGCAAACAGATGGTTTCTCACTGAAGAGGAGTGTCTACAACATTTATCATCGTCGATTCTACCTGATGTTCCATGTTCTTGGGGAATGTGTAAAACTTATTTATTATCAAGACGCTTATATTCCTCCATTCTTTTGGATTAGTCATGACATTAATTTTTCAAAAGAACAATCATTTCTTCAATCTCCTAGCATCAGCTCATCCGAATCAGCAAAAAGCATTGTTGGAGTCTATGACACTTTCGCAAATGAGAGACTTGTGTGAAATAATCTTGAATGTACGTTATAAATCGGTTATTCTTTCTGACAGAGAAGTTTTACATTTGAAGCGGTATAAACATGTGTTAAGAAGCTTGTGTGAGAAAAAAATTCCTTTACGTAAGAAACGAATAGTGTTCGTTCGCCATCACAGACTTATAGTCTACTTGATCAAACGTGTCATTAGTCTTTTGGGAAAATAAATATGGCACAAGAAATAAGTTTATCTCCAGAGAAAGGAAGAATGGTGAGGGAAGACGTTCTTCGTTATATAAACACAGCCACTCAAGAAGAAAAAGATCTCTTTAAGACCGCATTAAACGGAGATAAAACAATTCACTCTACTTTCCCAAAAGTTAAAAAACAACTTTTTGTAAATGCTAGCTTAGCAAAACCCCCTATCAAACTGAAGAAAACCAATGTAAAAAACAAACAAACTCAATGGTTAAAATATTAATGTATGTTTATATGGAAATAAAAAAAATGTACAAAGTTATAATTATATATTTAATGTTTTGTTGAAATATTTATCCTGGTGCAAAATATGGAAATGAAACATCTGAGATGACAACTGTCAGTGTCCATTCGCTGCTCGGATAGAAAATGACCTGTGAAATGTTCTTAAAGTATGTAACCTTACTACCACTAACAGACGCCCGGCGGGCGTTAAGCGGACGCCGGGCGTTAAGCGGGCGCTGGACGTTAAGTGGCCGTGTCCGGACGTTCATTCAAGACGAAAGGCAGTATGTAAATGACCAAAGACATGACTAACTTGACATTTTTTTTTCGACATCTTTATTGAGTTAGGTTATGTAAAGTCAAAACTATATTAACAAATGTAAAACATATATATATATAAATCGTGTGTTAAGGTTAGATTTAGTCACTGTCCTCATTTTCTTGAGTATCAGGATATGTGGTTGGTAAAAGATCGTTAAATAAGGTTTTCCTCATTTTTATAGCATTATACAGGGCCTCTCTCGATGATAAATCAAAAGTGTCTTGAAGTGAATGTTTCGTGGCCATAATTTTTTTATGGATTGGATCTTTTTTCATAGACTCTAAAAGCAAACTCTCTTCGTTGTATAAAGACATCAGAGTATTTCTTATTTTTGGCCTCAAAGTTTCGTAGTCACCATTTTCTTCATCGATAGAGTCAGTTGTTTCAGGGATGTGCTGTTCGATCGCCTTTGTTACAAGATTATCCCACATCGTTGATGACGCCTTTTCGTTTTCCTGTGACTCTTCCTCAGCCGAGGAAACGCTTTCATCTCCCTGTGATTCTTCATCCGTTGACGACAGAGTGTTTTCATCTAGGGTCTCTTGACTTGCACAACTATCCGCAGAATCATTGTTTTCTGACTCTGTGATTTTCGCTACATTGTCGTTCCCATATTCTGAGGAAGTGTTTTGATCTTCATTGTGACTTTGAAGTGATGTTGTATGATGGTTATACCTATCCTGATGACGTCGCATATCATGATCCCGAGTAAAAGTTTGACCACATTCGGTGCATGTAAACAGTCCCATGTCTAATGTACGGCACTCGACTGACTAATAATATTGGTATAGTGAGATGTACTTCTATATAGCATATAATTCCCCCCAGGTGGCGCTGTGGGCGCTTAAAACAGACGCCCGTCGGGCGTTAAGCGGGCGCCGGGCGTAAAGCGGACGCCGGGCGTAAAGCGGGCGTAGGTAATGCTTAAGGTAATGGTACGAATAACCTTTCGTCTTGAATGAACGCCCGGGTACGGCCGCTTTACGCCTAATCATACATATAAGTTTTTGGATGATTTGCAAAAAATTGTTAAAAGTTATAATCATAGAGTACATCGGTCTTTGGGTGGGTTAGCTCCAGCTGACGTTGTCGGTAGAAAAGCTCTTGAGATATGGAATAAACAATATTTAACTCCAACTTCAAACCGTAGGAAAAAAAATAATATACAGGTTGGGTCTTATGTGAGGATCTCTTTGATTCGTCAAACATTCCAACGCGATTATAGTGAGAAATGGAGTTTTGAGATTTTCAAGGTGAAAAGAATTCTCTATCAACAAAACATTCAAACTTACGAACTGGAAGACCTAGCTGGGGACAGGGTTAGGGGTTATTTCTATAGACCTGAATTACAGAGTATAGTCTATGATAAAAACTTTAGATGGCCTGTTGATTGATTGATTGATTGTTTGGTGTTTTACGCCGCGCTCAAGATTATTTCACTTATATGGCGGCGTTGCCAGTTTTATTGTGGGAGGAAACCGGGCTCTATGCCCGGAGGAAACCCACGACCTTCCGTTGGTAACTGGCAACCATCCCACATAGGTCGTTCGAGTGAAAACCCAGTCAGAAAATTTTCCAATTTTTTGGACTGAGTGGGATTCGAACCCGCGACCCATTGGTGGAAAGCTGTTCGGATTGAGCGTCCAACGCTCTACCTACTGAGCTACGGAGGCCCCGTAGATGGCCTGTTGAAAAAATTCTTAAAACTGAACGTAGAAATGGAAGAACATATTTTTTGGTGAAGTGGTATGGGTTCCCACGGAAATTTAATTCATATGTCAACACTAAAGACATCAAACAATATAAGTGACCATTGACAATCTCACGACATCTTAGTTTATATAAAATGAAAGAATGTAATATTTGGTTAACTGATATGGTTGTCATCGTCAATTTATTTCGCAAGATATCAGCGACTATTGAAGGGTCACGAACTGTTAGTTTAGGATAATTTTTGGAGAGAATATAGTATACACTCTCCTCAAAATTATCTGTAAGAACTCTTTTGTGAAAATGGGTTATCAACATATAGTACTCGAGAGAATATATAAACCTGTTGAAGTGTTATGATCTGTCAATATGGTTTATCTTTGAGAGATGGAACACTATATAGTGTTATCAAGTTCAGACTCGTCAAATTTCTTCCCGAACAACAAACCTTTCAGCTTTAGCGTTCGTTTACCCGAAAACTTAAAACTTTCCCGTGATTGGAGAGTTGCTTTACTAGATCTAAGTGTGAATAGCAATCTTAAGGAAAACCAAAATCTGTTTATTTTGTCGAATATAGTTGTATATTCAATGATCGGTGATAAAAAACAACCATTATTACGACGTATTCTAGTTTCACATCAGATAGAACCAACATTTGTAAATCCGTATTATATCCATTGTGAAGAGAAATCCACGCGAGTGATAAAAATAGATATAAGAGACCTTCAAGGAGAGTTGGCGTCATTTCTCATCGGGACAACGGTCTTAACTCTACATTTAAAAAATGGAAAGTAAACAACTCTACATTCCTGATAGGGAAAACTGGATTAAGTTATATGAAAACATTGATCAGAAATCACCTACATCGAGAAAGGAAAAGATTGTATTGCAGAAAAAAAGAATGAATATAAAAAATATAAAAAGAGGAAAGCAAAGAAGTTCTACCATTTCCACAAAAAAACCTAAACAGAGGAGCACGTACAGAGAAGGGGATATATTTACTTAACATGGCATTTTCAGGTCCAAATACAGATGAAAGCATTCCAGAGCAACTCAATCTGTTTACCTATCCATTTTCACAGACAGCGGTTACAAGCTCCCATTTTGAATCTATACGGCCATTAAATTTGGAGGCACCTTTCGAATTTCTTATAAACAATAACACATCAGAATTCATTTCTTTGCGAGATACAAGACTCAATGTCCGTGCAAAACTGGTTCATTCGGACGGTTCCGTAATAGTAAAGGATGAAAAAGTTGGACACATAAATAATTTTCTCCATTCTATATTCTCTGATATAAGTGTTTTATTTAACAATACTGTTGTGACATCATCGACAGGTTATCCTTATAAATCATATATTAATGTTGTATTGAAGAATGATTATGGGGCAAAAAATAGTCAGTTAATAGCCCAATTATTTGATAAAGATCAAGGACTGGATATGGATGAACATGACCCCATTGTAGGCGGTAACCCTGGATTATCGACTAGAGGTGATGTCACTGCAGAATCAGCTGTGTTTGAAATGGAAGGACCTATATTATCTGATGTGTTTCAAATTGATAGATTTTTACTTAACTATGTAAATATATCTGTAAGACTTAATCAAAGTCAACCAGAATTTTATCTGATGTCAAAAGAAGATCAAAAAAAATATAAGATTGTTGTTGAAGAAATTTATCTAAAAATCCTAAAACTGAAAGTAAATCCTGCTGTGACGATGGCCGTTGAACACCAACTCGAAAGAAAAAGAGCAAATTATCCGTTTATAAAAACAGATATTAAAATGTCTTCAATAGCTATTGGACAAACTTTATTCCATTGGGAAAATGTGTTCATGGATAGATTGCCCAGCAAGGTTATTGTCGGGTTTGTCAGTTCCAGTGCTGTGAGCGGTAGCTATTTAAAAAACCCATTTAATTTCAAAAACTATGGTATATCTAAGATAGCTTTGTTTGTAAATGGAGTGAGTTTACCCTCGTCTCCCATCAATGTCGAGTTTAAAGACGAGCAATCTATTTGTACTTCGGCTTACTTAAATTTATATGATGTAGTAGGAAAAACTGGAGAGAATTTTGGGAATGACATATCTTTGTATGATTTTGCTAACGGATATTGTTTTTTCGCATTTAATCTGAACATGAACAGTATAGACGGTATTCCTTTGTTAACACAGGGTAGTGTCCGTCTCACCGTATCATTCAAGGAAGGGTTAAAAGAGACTGTTTCATGTATAGTTTACAGTGAAAGTTCTGTTTTGCTCCAGATTGATAAACATAGACAGATTTTTTATGATGCACCTTTGTAACAAGATTTAGTTCCGATTGTTATTCGTTTTTATGTTTAAGATAGAACCATATACTTTGTAAATAGATGTGATTGATATATAAATTACATATAACACATATGTAACAATATTTATCTAATTATTTGTAGTCAATGTTTAGACGAGGTTAAAGTGTTAGACAATAATTGATAACTTTCACATAACAAGAAGTATTTGTATGTTAATCAGATAATAAAACGTGAAAACTGTAGACTTTATTCTTTTCTCTTCATGATTTATGTAAGTGTGAATAAAAAATATCCGATTGAAAGCATAAGCATTAGGATTTAAGAAGATGCTAATATTTTGTTCACATTGATAAATGAAACCTAACAATGAAAACCATTGTTCAAACAAGTAAGTGTTTTAATTCATTGACAGTGCTCTGTATAGGCTGGTGGCCGAAGCTTCAATTCGATCAGTCCGTAGCCGATCTCAAGAATATACGTTCCGATAGTTTTTAAATAGTAATGATTAACTAAAGAATATATAAAAAAAGTTCGTCCATGCAGAACCCCGGCGTTTATAAGATATCTTCAACTGAATATCGATTTATGTTTCTGACCTATCTTTAACCTTTGTGGCCTACTTACCCGTTTCTGGCGGTATAATTTTTGAACAAGCCAATCAGATCGCTGAATTTCCGATATAAACAATAGTTTGTAAACATACAGAATGACAGCAAGATGGTAGAGCGATCGGATAGAAAACCAAGTACTTATTCCTGTATAGTACACACACAAAGCAGGGAAAATGAAATTGAATTGACTTTCACTAGAACTAGATGGAGCAGTGTCAAAAGATGTACGATAGACTTCAATTTAAAAAGGATACAATAAGTCCCTTGGGGTTTTATTCCCGCCAGACCACAAATATATTATGAATATACTATTAAATTGTAATATTTTATCTGGTGAATAAATCAAATCAAATCAGAATGGGTACTTTTAGGCACAGAAGAATCCATTGCGGTCAGAGAGAAAAATGATATATTTAACAAATATTGGGTATCATCGATCCTGTTATAAGCATTTCACAAACAATTGACGAATGTAGGCTGCCCAAAAAAAGAAAGTCTGAAGCTCGTATTAAAGCCCCAACACCGAAATAGTTAAGATCGAGAAAAAGCAGTCGAACTGCTACACGGTCTTCGGCAGTGCTGCCGGGACCTCGGTGGTTTAGTGGGTTAGGGATCGTCACTCAGTCCCACACAGACCTTCCATCGATGCGACGCGGGCTCGAATCCGACCAAATACAAATTAAAAAATTTCTGAGTGGATTTTTCACTTGATCGCCGTATGTGGAAGAGTTGCCAAGTACTCGCCAAAGGTCGTGGGTTTTACTCCGGACAATGAGCCCGGTTTCCTCTCCCACTAAACCTGGCAACGCCGCCATATAAGAGAAATAATCTTGAGTGCGGCGTAAAACATCAATCAATCAATCAATCGGTAATGCTGCCAGTGCAATGCATTATATGCAAGACAGGTGTGGAGAAAAAGATTACACTTCCCCACAAAATAGAGACCGAAGACGGGGGTTTGTATTTTCTATTATAGCAATTTTCTGTGTAAGCCTAGTTCCGTAGTGTAGTATGGTGCCCTAGTTTAAACTATAACGTTAAACTTGACAAGGGGGGGGGGGGATGGGGCTGAATTAAATATTTGTTAATACGTTTAATATGTTTAATACAATAATTCGATTTAGTGTGGATCTGCTATGTACTAAGTAGATGTCTTTCTTAAATTATCCGGAATTTACTGTGGCACTTCATGTGCGAGGTAAATTCTCAATCACTCAGGGGGCCATGAACGATGTAAGTGGAATGGTCACCAGGAACCAGCGAAAGGTCAGGATTTCCTTGGGGGAAGGGTATAGATTAAGCCTGGTTTATCTGAGTGTCCCCCAATAATCCTGGCAACACCATCATACATGCGGAAAAAAATTGAGTGAAGTGTAAAACGTCAATCCATCCATCCCTCTACCTTTGAGGATGCAAATTCTAATCTCGGTTTTGACACCAAATTTGTTGACAATTACTTATCGGTCGGCCTCAAGTGGAACGGTAGCCAGAAACCAACAGAAAGAACCTTGGGGTGTCATCTGACATTGAGTTTCTTCTGGTAATAATCCTGACAATGCCACTATATAAACAAAATAAACTTGAATACGGTGTTGAACCACCAATCAAAAAGTATATTCCTTACAGCGCAAATGGTTTCTATATGGGTTGCTGGGTGTGGGAGGAGATCTTAAAAAGGTTTAGTTGCCCCCCCCCCCCCCCCCCCCACCACCACTCACTACCGAACATTCTTAGATTAAGCTTATATCACCGAAGCTTGCATTAAATTTTTAATACATTTATTAATTGTATCTCTAACTTAGATTATATGTTGTCTGGCCCACATGTCTGATTTTAAAATTACATTATTACTACATATACATATGCAGGTTTGTTACGTGAAGCAGCGGGGGAAAATCGGATGAAAATATAGTGTTAAAAAATGTATTGTGTTAATAGATTGCATAAACATGTTGATCCTCATACAAATCTATTAATTTTGACTTTTCTCTCATATACGACAGAGGAATGCAAATAGTGTCTGCCTTCAATCCTATGTCTATGGAAACGACCAAAAAAGGTAGCATTGGTGGAAAAAGTAATAGCCAGTGGCCTGTTTCACAAAACGGAGTAGCTGTATTTTTTTTGCGTAACTTTCGTAGACCATATCTCTACAAGATGGGTTGTCATTTACGTAAAAACTAACGCTACGCCGCTCTGTGTATTCCGGGCCCATGTGTCTATAGTATATATATTAGATAGAGGTAAGGGGAGAGCACTCATTTTGCCTATGGCCACTGTATATGCGAAAAAGTGTCCCTTTCACATGGCTTTTTTGCGAAAACGCCGGGGTTTGGAGTGGACGAACTTTTTTTGGTGCTAAAGTATGTCCTAAGGAATATAACAAAACATACAAAAAGTATATTCCAGAGATCGGCCACGGAACCCTATTTATAGCGACTTTTCAAGTTACAGCCACCGGCCTAGTAAGGCTATTAAGGAGATTACTTTAAGGGATGTGTCATTTAGAAAAACACATTTATATCAGTGGGGGTTAACAGAATCTGGATTGTGTCAACAGCTTGGGTTCGACTAGAATAAACACACCACCGGGTGTGATAGCAACACTTCAGATTGTCATGAGGTGTTTAACACAGAGAGTCCTATGCTACTGGGTCGAACTAAGGTGTGTTAAAGTCACATCAGGCTAAGTAAACAATAACGCGCGCTGGAATTTAACCTAGTTCACCAACCAACATATGGGACAAGGGAGACAACACTATGTTTAGTACCGTCAGAGTTATCCCCCTTTCAATACAACCATACATAAAGCTACATGTAGCAGGTTTAGTAATGGATGATAGCCATAGTAGCCGTTCCAGTAATGGATGATAGCCATAGTAGCCGTTCCAGTAATGGCTAATTTATACTACTCGCGCTACCTACTGAGCCACGGAGGCCCCTCAGCTGAAGGAGAGGCGGTAGTGGTTGCGGTTTCTCGATGTGGGTGTCCCAACTCATCCTTTACCATACTCAAAAATATAAATGGTCGCCCGATGGAAACAAAAGGATTTCGGTCTAACTTAGCCAGAAACATTTCTGCCCTTAGTCTGACTTTTTGTAGTTGAACTACGTCTCATAGGCGGCTAACCTTAGTCCTTAGCGGTTTTCATGAAATACCCCCCAGATATACAGAGTGATTATATCGATAAAAATGCCTATAACATCATAATTTATTACTTAAAAGATAAATGCCATGTTCTGTCTGAACACCTATCGGTGTATTGCTATTGTAAATTGACTAAATACGTATCTAAAAACAAAATGCTGAAACACAACGAACTTCATGTAAGGACTGCCACCAATCAGAAATATCTCCGTATTTGACGTCACAGTTGACATTATAACTCTTTCGATGTCATTTCTATGGTGGCTGATTTGTGCCATTTTCGAGCGTTCTCGCTTTTTCGCTTCGAGAATTAGGAGGCGAAAACACGAGAATACGAGATTAAACTAAAATCTCGCCGCGAGAATGCGAAAACGCGAGAATGAAATATAATGTCGCCGCGAGAATTCGAAAACACGACAAAAAATATAATCTCGCCGCGAGAATGCGAAAACTCGAGAATTAGCCAAAAGTGCTTTATTTGTGCCATTTTCGCCGCGAAAACTCGACATAAATTTAAAATCTCGCCGCGAGAATGCGAAAACAAGAAATAAGGAAATAGCGCTCTTTTTGTGCCACTGCTTTATTTGTGCCACTATAATCTCGCCGCGAGAACGCGAAAACAAGAAAACGAAAGTAACTTGCAAACGGCTTGCACGCTTGCGCGTATACTGTCTACACTTCCGCCTGAACGGTCTGCTTTCGTTTTCGAAATACTCGAACGACCTATGTGGGATGGTTGCCAGTTACCAGCGGAAGGTCGTGGGTTTCCTCCGGGCACAGAGCCCGGTTTCCTCCCACAATAAAACTGGCAACGCCGCCATATAAGTGAAATAATCTTGAGCGCGGCGTAAAACACCAAACAATCAATCAATCAATCAATCGTTTTCGAAATACACTACAGAATAACTTCAGAGAGTCATACGAGTCTTATGAGTAAAAGTTAGATACTCCCCCATTGCCAAACTGACGATATCTGTGTGGGAATGTTTTTATTATCCCCTCCCCCCTCTGACCATTCTATCCCACCGGTCTTTGAATATCGGGTTTTATGATTATATATAAATCTGTGCACGCCACAGTCAATACAGTGTCGCCATGCTAACAGTCTAAAAATAGGTGACCTTTACTTTGGTTTTTTTGAAACAATGTATCTTGCAGGCTTTCTAATATAAGAAATCGGCCCACTGACAACTCTTACAAGATAAATGTTTGTACAGTTTGCACAGTTTCTGAATAATATGACGGCTCCTAGTTGTCAGTGATGGGAAGTTAATCTGTTAGATGTAATCGGTTCATTATATTATTGACATAATACGCATGCCTGCAGATTACTTCCGCTCCATCCACTTTCGTTTTCTCAGCGAGAATAAGAAAACGAAAGTAAGTTTATTATCGTGTTCTCGCGGCGAGATTTAGAATTATTTCGAGTTTTCGCCGCGAGAATGAATGGCACAAAACGAGCACTTTTGACTAGCTTTCTAGTTTTCGTGTTCTCGCGGCGAGATTTTATTTTTGTCGCATTCTCGCATTCTCGCGGCGAGATTTTAAATTTATGTCGAGTTTTCGCGGCGAGAATGCGAGAACGCGAAATGGCACAAATAAAGCACTTTTGGCTAATTCTCGAGTTTTCGCATTCTCGCGGCGAGATTATATTTTTTGTCGTGTTTTCGCATTCTCGCGGCGAGATTATATTTCATTCTCGCGTTTTCGCATTCTCGCGGCGAGATTTTAGTTAAATCTCGTATTCTCGAAGCGAAAAAGCGAGAACGCGAAATGGCACAAATCAGCCACCATACATTTCAACCAATCGTGCAATCTAAACAGAGAAGTAGTTCTGAAGCGAAGGGGAGGTAAGCATGTGGGCACGATTGCCAATCGCGAAGACACCCTGGCTCAATGTCGTTTGTGTTTGACGTACGTCACAGCAATAGTAATGTACATATCTGGAGCCTGTTTCACAAAGCGGCGTAGATGTATTTTTTGCGTAACTTTTATACTAACGTATCTCTACAGTATGGGTTGCTATGGCATTTACGTAAAAACTTACGCTAAGCCGCTTTGTGAAACAGGGTCCAGATGTCAACTCTGATGTCACGGCGCTAAAGCTAATTAATTTCCGTATCCATGCTGTAAAGAGAAAAAGAATGCTTTGGATTTTGTATGCTCTTTGATTACCAAAACAGGAGGCATTGACTTAAACTTGTCCTTTATCATTTAAATGAAGCTGCAATATGACATATGGTTATTGGATGAAAACAAAATTTTCTTATTGGAAAAATAAGTATATATCTTCGTCCGTTTGAATCACAAAAGACGATCGTGAACCGGTGCGCTTGGACGATCAAATTATGAAATTGGTTGAAATGAAGGCCAAGTGAACATTTATCATTGTGAAGTTTTAAGCTATATGACAAGTATGCACTTCCATTCCCTGTAAATTGTGTATTGGCTTGCAAGGCCACTGCCCAAGCAGTGTGTCTCACCAGGCTGCAATTGTGATGACGCGACTATCTATGCATAGCAAGACTAGTCAGTACTTGGGTACACAAAGATTGGCTCGTCATCACGATTGACCAGGCTGGTTCGGCAGGGCACACACCGCTGCAATCCCGTAGAAAACATTTTGGTTGTTGTGTGAGTTTTCGTAAGCTTTAATTTCCTTAAATCACATGGACAGATTCACACCGTCTGGAGACCTTTTTAGGAGGGGACTGGACTTCAGGCTGCAATATCTGCATAACTATGCATGACATCCAAATGAATATGTAATTTTAGTTCTTTTTATCTACATTGCAGCATTTGGCATACCCTTTAGAGACATAAACAAATTAAATTTGATGATATCATCGAACGGGTTTGTCACGTGATGGGATTAGATTTAGTTACTAATTTTGCTCATTGGAGTGTTCATTCGTAACGAATAATGTCCGCAGTGATTGATGCAATTATTAATGCATTACCTTGAGATAGTCAGTATAGATATTAGATCAAACAAATTAACAAAACATTATAATAGTATAGGATTTTTATTCTTTCGGAAAACATAGATGAAAAGGAACTATCAGATTGATTTATTGATTGTTTGGTGTTCTACGCCGCGCTCAAGATTATTTCACTTATATGGCGGCGTTGCCAGTTTTATTGTGGGAGGAAACCGGGCTCTGTGCCCGGAGGAAACCCACGACCTTCCGCTGGTAACTGGCAACCATCCCACATAGGTCGTTCGAGTGAAAACCCAGTCAGAAAATTTTACAATTTTTGGACTGAGTGGGATTCGAACCCGCGACTTATTGGTGGAAGGCTGTTCGGATTGAGCGTCCAACGCTCTACCTACTGAGCCACGGAGGCCCCGGAACTATCAGACAATTACTATTAGATACTGACCGACACATATACACTAGTTTCAAAAAGAAAAAACTTATATAAAACTGTATTAGTATAGATCTCCGTGTTGGCAGGTACTCGCCGAGGATCGTGATTTTCCTCCAGACTAAGATCCCGGTTTCCTTCCCCACTAAACCTGGCAATATAAGTTTTAATAATCATGAGTGTTGCGTAAAACTTCAACCAATCAATCTACATCGGTCAAATGATTCGACGGAATGATTCTAAAACACCTTAATGTAAGCTGACTTTCGGACCAGATATGACAAAGAAACTATCATTGACAAAAATATTTATTCAAGAAAATGGGAAGATGTATTCTGGTCCAACAACCTTCTCTCCCACAACCAAAACCTCTTTTTCACCCGATTGGCTATATTCTCTCTTAACGAAGGGATAAAAACTGTGTATGAATTCACATGGGATGCCGTCTATATTCGGATGGACAAACTCCTCCAGTGCATGGCTGTATTTAACAGTGGAACAATAATCTGGATCATTATATACTTGTTCTAAAATTATTCTCGGGCTTCTGGGCACGGGGAAGAGGGATCCTTCGAACGGCCGAACAGTGAAAGGGAACATTGACGCCTTCATATGCGGGACGGGCGGGTCCGAGTTAACCATCCAAACATGAGTTTTGTTTTCAGTGTAAAATAAAATATCCAAAAACGGCCACGACCAATTATACGATCCGATTTGATGAGAAGTGTTTAACATAATCTTCCATAATATGGGACGTTCTGGTGCATAAAAAACAAGATCAGGAGGCAGATTTTGGAGAGCTCTTCGAACTTGATCCATCGAGGTAATATTTATCAAGATTTCTATATCATCATCCCAAGGGATAAAGCCGTGATGACGATATGACCCCAATAATGTCCTAGCAAACAAACAATAGTCTATGTTATTCCTTTTTAAAAGAGCATCAACATTCCGAAGGATCCTTAACAATGACATCTTTTCGTTTGAAGTAACTCGTCTTTTAAAGGCTTCTAAAACATATTTCAAGATCGCATCACTCGCATGAGAAATTGACATGGATGTATGGTTTGTATGATTTTCAAGGAGTTCGCTTTGCGTTTTGGCAACCAAAGAACTATTTAACATGTGATCCTGCATTTCCCATGAAAGCATGTTTACCATATCTTCTGTTGGCATTAATTTACTATCATTGAGTGATCTGGGCTCCGCATTTTTAGAAGAACCAAATCCGGTTTTACCGTCATCATTGATTGGAGATTTAGCTTTGGTTGCTGTCACCAACTTTTCATGGGCCCAATACTGTAGTGCTGATTTGTTCAAAGTATTCGCAAGAATCCCCTGTTTATGCACTGGAGTTGTACGTTCCCGGAGAACGACATGGAATGCAACCAGACACCATATAAGCATGCATACCAATGGTGTGGAAATGAACGCATATTTGCCAATTTGTATTCGATGTCTCAATAATTGTGTGACCTGTGAAGACAAATCGTTTTTTATTACAGAAAAATAAACAAAGAAATGATGTATTTGCTACCAAAAAGGTGATTGCATTGGAAGTTTTGATTACCACACAGGTATCAAATGTCAAACTCCTACCACATCAAATGTTCCTTAATCAGATATACATTTCTACCTTGTGATTTTTAAACATAACATAAATTTTAAAATGATTATTTCTAAGAAAGTCCTGTTAAAGCAATGTGGGGCCTCGGTGGTCCAGTGGGTTAGAGTGATCGTCGCGCAGTCCCACACTGACCGCGGGTTCGAATCACACTCAGACCAAATAAAAATTGAAAAAAATTCTGAGTGAATTTTTAACTCCGTCGCCATATGTGGAAGAGCTGCCGGGTACTCGCCGAAGGTCGTGGGCTTCCTCTGGGCAATGAGCCCGGTTTCATTCCCCACTCAACCTGGCTGCCAAATAAGTGAAATAATCTTGAGTGCGGCGTAAAACACCAATCAATCAATCAATCAATCAGTCAATCTTTAAACCTTTGTAACGATGATCATATTAAAGCCACGGGCTACCTTTTAAAGAACAAAAAATAAAGGTTGTCGTGAACACAAGAGTAGAGTCTACGGTGAGTCATTGGTAACTTTGTGGAATTAAAATCAGAAAATTGACAACTTCAAACTGAAGTTTCGTCCGTATTTTCTGTAAGATGCTAACTTATTAAACTCACTTGAGAATGTTGAAGCATGTGCTTAAACCAAGATTTCAAACGGTGTCAATGGTTAAAACTATCTAGCAGTCTACTTCTTGTAATTGTCCTACAAGACGCCCCTTTCATGTCTAGCAATATTATCGATCTGTGCATGAAAAATTTGATTGTTTTGTCATTAAAATACTTCCAAAGGACTGTTGCGGCTCAACGAAAGTTAGGGGAGGTGTGGTGAATCAAAACATTAACATTACCGCAAACGGTAAATTAAATTGTGGTCTATTGCCATGTAAAAAGGTGGCGGCCATGTTTTTTCGCCAGACCGGTAATAATGTTCAGGGTGTACAAGCATAGGAACATGTTTAAGGGATATTAATAATTTATATATTTTCCTAGGCTATGTTTATCGTGGTGAATAAATTGAAATGCAATAATGTGAAATTCCGTCTTTTGGTGGGTTCCTGGCACCCGTTTTCGAACCAGCTTCTCCTCGACAGAAGGCTGATTGGGCGTACCAACACGAGACACATAAACTGTATGTGATATGTTGGGTCTCTCGATACGCATGTTCTCTCCCATTAATTCGCAACGACTGTGTCTCCTCCTCAAGATATGGCTCGATATATAACGTTAGTAGGCAGATATTCCCGAGAATATCACGCGTTTTGTTCTGTTAAAGTGTTATCATTTTTTCATAACGCACAAAAAGAGCGTATATAATCGAATGACGGGTTGTAAGGAACCAAGTCGTCCTACACGAAGGATCGGGGTTGAAGCATATAGAGGCGCTAGTGTTAGGTGTAATCCATTGGACAAGTATAGTTATCAATACTGTTGTCTGGCCTTACCATCTAACTTTAATAGTTGAATCGTCGCCAATGTTAACTCCACTACATAAGCTGAATAGTAATGTCTAAAATTTTACAACAATTATTTTGGTAAAATAGTATGTCTACTCACAATAGGCATGTCAATGACGTCATCAATATCACCAATTTTGACATAACTTGCAAAAGAGTAGCGTATTTCATAAAGCTTGAAACATGACAATAAAAGAATAATAACTCCCGGAATGAACTTAAAAAAGAATGGCCTTTCTATTTAAAACGAAATACGAAGACATGAGCTACTTTCTCACTTGGTAAATCGCAGCATCAAGCCTTTCACGAGAGCGAAATTTGCGTCTTCCACCACTGACGGCCATGTTTGGAACCATGTGCTGAGCTGTGATCCCGGTCTGTCACGTGCTTTTTAGCGGACTTTTTCAAAAAAGTAAAACGTGATTGAAACAAAATTTTAATACTGTTGAACTTGCACTGATAAAATTTTATATTCTATTATATAGTCTTGATATTTTTTAAAGCTGTCGTGGACGGTGAAAAGAATTAATTTTTGTCAAAAATTATCTGAAGTCCAAATTTTTTTCAAACGCATTTTATTTAAATCTGCATCTATTTTTAGAAATATTGATATCAAATTCCACGCGCTCTGTCATTTTTACCACGTTTTAATTTGATTGTCAAAATCTGTATCAAAGCGAGGCTGGTTGACATTTTGTTGTTAGTATCACTACATGACAGATCACACCGGCCAGATGAGCTTTGATAACCGTGAATTATAGGCAAATGGGGAGATCGATCGTAAAATTGACGATCTGATTGTGCCAGGTGGGTGTAAATATATATCTCTATTTATTAAGCGGTCTGCATATATCAGAATTTCGTAGATATTTAATTTTTACACTTTCGCGGAACGATAAGGTCATGACCTCAAACTTGCTAAAGTATTGATGAGGAGGCTTCCATCGGTTAAAATCGGCTACCACTGTACCAGTACAAAGAAATTGTTCCCGGTATATCATAAGTTAGGCTATGTTGGGTAAATATATTTATGAATAGGTTTTCCATAGTGATCGAGTAAACAGTGAATGAAAAAATACCTCGGGTAAAGTTAAATTATGGAATTCATAGTTGATTCAGATTTCAGCTTAAAGAAAATTATAATTTAACTGCAGCGGAAATTTAACATAACTTAGTCGTTACAATTGGGCATCTTTGTCCATGTATCAAATAGCAATACATGACGTTCGAAAAAGTTAGACTCACTCGATATTTTAATAATATTGGTAGGGTCACAAAACGCACGCTGGATTTGCCTAAACTTTTCCAAAGACGGAAATGCATGTGGCGCGGACGGAGATAATGATGATAATATGAAAAAGACGCTCCATTGTCCTAACGGTAAAGCTTCCCTAATGTCGTAATGATGTAAGCAGGGGCCTATATATCGTAAATCTTTTCCTTCATAATAAATCAAGGAATTTTGAGGAAAAAAATAATTAATGGTGGGAAACAGATTACATACAGATCCATATATGTGTTCAGCTGAAGTCTAGATTGCTTTCTGGAATTGATATTCTATCTAGGCCTACAACTTAAGCGTTTCACAGAGATTTTTTTTTTTTGATTTTCTAGTATCAGTGAATTAATTTAAAGACATAAGATTAGACTCATACAATGTACCTTACTTGAGGTATAATATGTAGAAGATAATATATATCATAGTTCTTGATCATTTGTTGTTATTCTAACTCAAATAGTTTCCATGAGATGGAATCCTACTGGAAAAATGTATACAGGTAATATTAGGTTTTAAACAATTACTTGAAAAAAAGTAAATGTTTTTTGGGGCAAAATTAATGTGATAGACAAGAGTATGCCTAAGTACATTGTTACTTGCCAAAACAATTTGGCATCAAACCCGGGAGGGTCTCAGTAGAGAACCCCATCCTTGGCCTACATTTTACCTGACAGTGACATGTATCAATCAGTTATAGTCCAGGTAAGTGGGTCAAGAAAAACCATGTGTCCCTGAAGTCACTAGACAGCCATGTTGTCCCATGAGCTACAATCTTTTGTTCACTGACCAAGTTTGTTGGTGGGATTGTGAGTAAAGTATGTTGAGCTGGGTGCCATCATTTGTTGCAGGTAAAGCTGAGACAATATGTTTTATTTATTTCACTGTTTGAGGTATTTTTAGTTTTATTTTGTAGTATTTTCATGCATTTTACCAACAGGCCTGCTGCAGTACTACTCACTTTTGTCTGAAAAAAAATGAAATTTAGAAACCATCAAAGTTGTTTTTTCAGACTTACACACACAATTGGACCGTATTATTTTGTATATTTGATTTACAGGTGGGTTTTTATATTCTGGTCATACTTAAATTCTGGTATGTACTTGTTTCACAAACCGCTTGACATGCCTACTCACAATAAATTCTCCAAAATTATGCCGACATTAACCTGTCAACTCCGTCGCAATCCGATCAACCGCTCTGTTTACTCTGGAGTGTGATTGGTTATAAAGCTACACTGAGGCTGGTCGAAGAATCCAGGCTTGTAATAAAGGGTGTGACAAGTCCTGATGTAAAATTTCAAACTCCAAACAAAGGGACAACAAAGCCGCAACAGCCCAAAACCTCAACGCACAAAATTTGAGACAATACATTTCCTGCAGTTTTTTTATTTTATTTCTAAATTTATTTCTAAATTCGCTCAAATGCCGCATCATACGTGAAGAAAAATTGATGGTAATAATTGCCGACTGTTGATCGACAGTATTTTATTTGGAGGGCTCGTAACCTGGTAACAGCTTTCACTTAATGGAACTTCTTCAATTATTCAGCAGTAACGAATACAATTCCTACCAAACTTACGACATATTATACAATGGATTGCAGATCGATGGTCAATAGTTTCACCACAAAATTAAACACGTTATGTAATGATTTAACCCCTGTGGCTTTGATCTCTGTAAATCTACTATAGAAATCCGGAGGTCAAAACGACAGATTAACAGAGATCCGGGCTTCGTAATCCATAAAGCCTATGACTGCATCATATGATGATAACCCGACCTGTATAAAAGCCTTTAAAGTGGCATGAGCTGCCAAAATGTTGATATTTTGACGGTTAAATTATTGAAATTATTGGCTATTTTTCTCAAGACGTATAATTCAGAAGCTTTTTAGTGATGCTAGTTTCGAAAATGTACGATATAGTATTGTTTTGAACTAACTTTGGCTTAGAATGAATGATTGGTCGGCCAAATTATTTAAATTTTGTTTATTTTTCCAACACGTTTTCGGTTCCTACAGACCACATACTGTAGGGATTTTCCTCATTCCAACGCCATCATTTAGATTATCGATGGCCTTCAAAACCTCTTACGGTCGTGACGATCAGAAATTATGAAAAAAAGGTGTGAATTTTAACAGCTCATGCCACTTTTACCTGTGAAAGCCTGTGAACTCATATTCTTATTGAAACTCGCTGTCCAATGAAAAACGAGTAAATGTAAAAACAATTTTGTGTGGCTATGTATAAATTCCATGTTACTTGTTGAATGCTCATTATGCTTGATTACGGTACTAGAATGTGCTTGATTACGGTACTAGAATCTGGACCGAAACGTCGCTTTACAAATAAATAGAAGTTGTAATCCATTAACCTCGAGTTAATATTATTACCTCAACTTCTAAATGCATCTTAAAGAATGTTTTGGTGTATTTGGTTGAGCGAGTGGCTGAATACATATCGTGCGATTGGCATGGAATATGGGACGGGCATGGGAGATGGGACGGGCACGGGAGATGGAACGGGCATGGGAGATGGGACCGGCATGGGAGATGGGACGGGCAGGAGAGATAGGACGGGCATGGGAGATGGGACGGGCACGGGAGATGCAACGGGCATGGGGGATGGGACGGGCAGGAGAGATAGGACGGGCATGGGAGATGGGACGGGCAGCGGAGATGGGACGGGCAGGGGAGATGGGACCGGCAGGAGAAATAGCTCTCATATATTCCAAATATTCAATATATCGCAGTGCATAGTCAGTCAGCTTGATACAGGCTACCTAGGATATGTGCCGTGGGCACAGTACTTAAAATTTTCACAGTCGGTCCTTTGGTGACAATATTGGCATTTCGAAAGTATAGCAATATTTACACTGGAACCTACCGCTAAAATGGAAAATTAGTGTCGACCATAATTATGCCCCCTTATGTTTTCTACTGAGTGTTTTTTTTCTTGTGATATGGGGCCTCCGTAGCTCAGTAGGTAGAGCGTTGGACGCTCAATCCGAAGAGCTTTCCACCAAAGGGCCGCGGGTTCGAATCCCACTCAGTCCAAAAAATTGGAAAATTTTCTGACTGGGTTTTCACTCGAACGACCTATGTAAGATGGTTGCCAGTTACCAGCGGAAGGTCGTCGGTTTCCTCCGGGCATAGAGCCCGGTTTCCTCCCACAATAAAACTGACAACGCCGCCATATAAGTGAAATAATCTTGAGCGCGGCGTAAAACACCAAACAATCAATCAATCTTCTGATATGTTTAATGATGTGACCAGGAGATCGGTAACTTTATTTAAAGCAATGTATGATTGTATGAAATTATACACATCTTATATCATAGATAAACCGACGAGGATACATCGGAATGATTAACATCAACCAATCAAAGCTAACGTTACTTTCAACATGATTCATTTTCACGCTCGTTCCAGACATGCGTTTAGGTTGAAATCACTTCTTATATAACGCCTATCTTCTTCCAAATTTATATACTTTTAACAATTGACCCATAGAATAGATTTAGTTCAGTCTTTCGATGTTTTCTGAAACTGCAGGCCACCCATCGTTGGGGTGCTGGTTTGAATCCATCTCAGACAAGATACAAATTCAGTGGATTTATCACTCGATCGCCGTATGTGCAAGAGTTGCCAGGACTCCCCCAAGGTCAGGGGTTTCCTCCGGGCAAAGAATCCGGTTTCCTCCCCCAGTAAACCTGACAACGCCGCCATATAAAAGAAATCATAATAACATAAGAGTGATTTTCTGGTTTCTAGTAACCCAGAAAACCACTCTAATGTTATTATGTTGCCCTACTTCTAAATGTCCTTCAAAAGTTATAAAATAAATCATCTTGCGTGCGTCGTAAAACAGTCGTAAGAATCAATTCTATTAAAATTGTAAAAAAAAGTACATAATGCCCTGCTGTTGTAAGTTAAACCAAAGCTTTAGTAAATATAGAAATGTGAACAGATTTTACGACATCTGATAAACTTTACAGAGAGAGAATTTATGTAACGTTTTCAAGCTGGCATTGTGGCCCCGTTTGTATAACTTTACAGAGAGAGGGTTTATGTAACGTTTTCAAGCTGACATTGTGGCCCCGTTTGTATAACTTTACAGACACAGTGTTTATGCAACGTTTTCAAGCTGACATTGTGGCCCCGTTTGTATAACTTTACAGAGAGAGGGTTTATGTAACGTTTTCAAGCTGACATTGTGGCCCCGTTTGTATAACTTTACAGAGAGAGGGTTTATGTAACGTTTTCAAGCTGACATTGTGGCCCCGTTTGTATAACTTTACCGAGAGAGGGTTAATGTAACGTTTTCAAGCTGACTTCCGAGCACGATGGATTCAATACCTGACACCTCCCCCCCCTCCCACAACACGTTCACACACGTGTAAGGGCTATACCAACACAGGCAGACAAGCTGTCAACTTGTTATATACTATCAGGTTATTTAACTCTGAAATTATCATCGACACGGACAAAACACATATAAAACCTCTTTGTAACGAGTAGGCCTTCACACCAAACAATCAATCAATCAAAACAATCCTCACAATATTAGCCGTGATAGGGGGCCTACAAGACGACAGGTCTGGGCAAAAATGTAACAATTTGAAGAAACGAAGCGATTAACTCGTCCAGGAGAAACAAAAGCAATGACTATGTACATTCTCTTGGTAACGAGTGTTAACTGCCTATTTTAATCCAACCCTCGCAATATAAACAGAGGTATGGCCTGACAAGAAATCCGGACGGACGGACAAAGCGTCCGGAAGTTTTCGGGGAGCATAAACAGGTGAAACCCTGGGCATCCGAGAATGAAAAACACATTAGCTATAATATTATTTGTTTGATTGGGAGTTTCAATCTACGGTAGCTTGAACAGGATATTGGAATTCTTTTGGTTTTAAACTTTTTTTTTAGTTTCAAATTTTATTTTTTGTTTTAAATCTTTTTTTTGTTATGAACATTTTTGTTTAGTTATGAATTTTTTTTCGTTGCAAACTTTTTTTCAAATTTCATTTTTAGTTTCAGTTTTGAATTTTGAGTTTTCAGGTGGAGTTTTAAGTGGAATGTCACATGATTCTCCACCCCGGTGAAAAGTCACGTGACTTTCCACCCCGGTGATAAGTCATATGACTGACAATAGTAACACGGTGGCTGTCAGCTGTGGGGTGTGTGCTGCTATAAAGCTCGGGGGCGAAAGGAGCGTTTTGGTTTTCTTTTTTTGTATTTGCATATAGAAATCGGTTCACGCATGCAATTTCCAAAGCTACATGTATTTTACACCGTTGATGTGTCCTACCAAAAAAGCAGCTTGCTGAGAGCTGACAGCCATCCTGTTGTTGGTCACATGATTTATCACCTAGGTGGATAGTCATGTAACTTTTCACCTGGGTGAAAACCTCCTAAAAATAATTCAAAATACTGTGATTACCCTTACATGTACGTGTTTTGGGTGGCAATCGGGATTCCGGTATCACTGACGATATGCAAACAAGAACCGATCTCATTGGGCCAGGTCTTAAAATGTAGCCTCACTTTCTATCTCTAACATTCACCATGACCATGGCCTCTAAAAAATTTGAAGAGATATAAATTATCTCTCGAGCTTTATATGAATGGTCAGCTAGGCCCTAATCTGTTATATTGATTGATTGATTGTTTGGTGTTTTACGCCGCGCTCAAGATTATTTCACTTATATGGCGGCGTTGCCAGTTTTATTGTGGGAGGAAACCGGACTCTATGCCCGGAGGAAACCCACGACCTTCCGTTGGTAACTGGCAACCATCCCACATAGGTCGTTCGAGTGAAAACCCAGTCAGAAAATTTTCCAATTTTTTGGACTGAGTGGGAATCGAACCCGCGACCCATTGGTGGAAGGCTGTTCGGATTGAGCGTCCAACGTTCTACCTACTGAGCCACGGAGCCCCCCCCCCCCCCTGTTATATTGACCTTCAACAACTATACCTTGTCCAGTGCATTGTTTAGTACTGATGTTTTATTCTTTCGTATTGTATTTTACCTTTTCGTTGTTTTTGCTCTGTACCCTACCCGTTGTTTGGGTGTTCAGTGCAATAAATAATCTGACACCCAATCTAACATGTTGAGCTATGAGGTAAACTGTTGCAGTAACCATGATGGAAGACGACTTAGTAACTCTATCCCCACTGCTCCAAAAAGACTAATCGGTGTTTGTATTATGAGTTCACTAACTGCAGGGATGACGGCGTGTTCTACTGGTTGTTTCAGAGGGATGACGGCGTGTTCTACTGGTCGTTTTTAGAAGGATGACGGCGTGTTCTACTGGTCGTTTTTAGAAGGATGACGGCGTGTTCTACTGGTTGTTTCAGAGGGGTGACGGCGTGTTCTACTGGTCGTTTTTAGAAGGATGACGGCGTGTTCTTCTGGTTGTTTCAGAGGGGTGACGGCGTGTTCTACTGGTTGTTTTAGAGGGTGACGGCGTGTTCTACTGGTTGTTTTAGAGGGGTGACGGCGTGTTCTACTGGTTGTTTTAGAGGGGTGACGGCGTGTTCTACTGGTTGTTTTAGAGGATGACGGCGTGTTCTACTCGTTGTTTTAGAGGGGTGACGGCGTGTTCTACTGGTTGTTTTAGAGGGGTGACGGCGTGTTCTACTGGTCGTTTTAGAGGGGTGACGGCGTGTTCTACTGGTTGTTTTAGAGGGTGACGGCGTGTTCTACTGGTTGTTTTAGAGGGGTGACGGCGTGTTCTACTGGTTGTTTTAGAGGGTGACGGCGTGTTCTACTGGTTGTTTTAGAGGGGTGACGGCGTGTTCTACTGGTTGTTTTAGAGGAGTAAATGTTACCAATGATTCCCCGTAGACATCTTCCTCACGTGGAAGACAACATCTAAACAGTAAATTGTTTGATATTTGTTCATATAGAATTGATCAGGCCGAAATAGGTGATTTTTGGTTTTGGCTGATAAAAATTGAAAACAGATCATTTATACTTACCAAACTGATGGTCGGTGACATGTGCACAGCATTCTGCATACTTTCTGTGCAGCTGTTAGCCTCAATACCGATCGTCAGTTCCTCAAATAGACTGGATGAATGTCTATTTCAATATGTGTCCGAATTTGAATTTGCAGCTTTGCACTGATGCCCTCTCTGCTGTTTAATAAGCCTTTTCTTACATGACCTTGTAACTAAGGGAGCATTTCGAATAGGTATGCATCGTTACACAATGTCTCCACAACAAAGTACACTTTTCTGGTTACTATTGTCAACAATGGTCATATAGCATTAAGCTGTGGATAATAGCTTTAGTGTTGATCACTTGGCACGAAAGACCTAGCCGAGAAATCTTGGCTCTGCCGAATTTTTTTTTTCCGTGTTCGTCATAGCCAAGATCACTTCCATAGTAAAAAAGTGATATTTGTTAAGGAGACCCGCCGAAAAAATCGGCGGCGCAAATTTCACAACAAATAAGCAAAGAATAAAATATTTACCACTGCATTCCGATAGTATAGACCACGAAGAAGGAGTTTGTCAAACTTATGCTGCTGTAAAGTGACTAAAGATATATGATTGAAGTATTTCTAAGACGCCCCACACAGTTTAACTGGTCGTTTAAATGTTTTACTATGGCGGTTACGTCAGGTTGAAAGCCAGTGGACTTCGAAACAAATATTGACTGCATAAGGGAAAGTTTACCACTTTACAGCGCCTTTTGTTTCTTTAACAGATATTTACCAACACATACTTATTTTGTAATCTTCAAAATAAGCCCATGCACAAGCAACTGAATAAAGATTTTCCCGTAAAGTTTACTTTGGTTGTCCGTGTGGGATCCTTGAAGAGGTTAGCTGTCTGTCGCTCCGTTCCGGAGGAGGGGACAGAACAGTAAGTATACTATTGCTTGGGGCTCAGCTAGACTTCTACGCCAGAACCCAGGGTAACAAACGAAGAACACAGCTTTCAGTCTGCTCCGGCCCAGTGAAACACTGTGAGAAAGAGACTTCAACAGGTGACCCCCCCCCCCTCCATCGGTCAAGATTCAAGCCCAATAAAGTATCGGCTTACTACAGTTACCAGTCAAAATGTCTGACACCAAAAAATCAGAAAACGAACTTCAACCAGAAGATAACTCAGAGACATTCGATTCAGAAGCTAAGAGATTACGTTCCCTCACGGAAAAAGGTACGGAACTCTACGAAACGGCGAAACAACAGTACGCTGAAAAATTGGATTCTTCATGGAAATTTGTGGAAAATAAACTATCAATAAAATACAAAAACCAAACAGACCTAAACACTTTACAGAAATTACTTAAAGAAATTAATGAAGCTTTCAACAAATATTCCGATTTATCATCTGTATACTCTGACTTTTTAACAAGGACAAATACCGTTGTGAGCCAACAAGACTTAAAAGTTCATGTGTCCATATCTGAGGCAAGAGACTGCCTAGTTCAAAGGGCCATCACTCAACTAGATGATTTCATCCAAAATCGTTTAGAGACAGCTTCTCAATTTTCGTATGGGTCCCGTGAAAAATCTGAACACAGTGCAGGCAGTAACGTTTCCAACATCAGTTCCCTAGTCGCCCAGAAAAAAGCCAAGGCAGAGGCGGCCTTGGCAAAATTAGAGTTTGTAAATAAAGAAATTGAACTAAAGAAACACAAGGCCACAATTGTGGCCCAGTTCGACGCCGAACTTGAGAGTATTAAAACCCAGGGACTGGTTGCCCAGGCAACCGCTGAACTTAGAACTCTCGAACAAATTAACAATACGTTACTTGACGCCGGCAACAATCCCCCTAAAGTAAATCTACCCGTAGAAATCCCCCAACAACGCACGTTAGAGTATGTGAAACAGTGTGATACGTTCCCTATAATAAATAAACACGTCACAGTTGATCCAGTCATTCAACATTCCACGGGCAATTTAGGCATGCCTACTGCCAGCTCACCTGAGCAGGCGGCCCACACAGATCAAGAACTGTTTAATTTTAAATCTGCTGTGAACAATCCACAAACAGGTGCCTAAAATTTAAATCCTAACGCACCAAATTTCGTCTACGTGCCTCAACAAACATATGACGTCGTGCCCCCTAATAATAAAACTACAGTCCCGTTTTGTAAATAGGTTCCGCAGACCTTTACGGTTATACGTTTACTTCAGAACTAACTCAGTTTTTACTAAAGAAAGAACTTGTGCTATCCAGATTTGTCAACTTCAACGACCTCCCAGAATGTTACGCCAGTTGGAAGGCAGGTTTTAAAAGCATCGCGCATGACCTAAATGTAAGCCCTGTCGAAGAAATAGACTTATTAATTAGATGGCTCGGCCCGGATTCTACAAGACATGCTACGAGCCTTAAATCGTCCAATATATCCAATCCAAGTAAAGGTCTCCAGTTAATATGGGACAGGCTAGACGAACGTTACGGCGCCCCAGAGCTTGTCGAAGCCGCCCTAAAGTTAAAACTCGAGCGTTTTCCCAGACTTACTAACAAGGACTCTGTGAAATTATACGATCTGGCTGATCTATTGTTAGAAATACAATCTCTCAAGGCTGATTCCAAATACGGACTTTCTCTATCATACTTTGATTCATCGACCGGCGTTATTCCCATAGTAAGAAAGCTACCCTATAACCTACAAGAGCGATGGACATCGCACGCCTCCAAATATAAGATTTTTCACTGTGTTTCCTTCCCACCTTTCTCCCTTTTTGTGAACTTTGTTCGTGATATGAGTCGTATAAAAAACGACCCGAGCTTTGCCCACGACCAGGACAATGTGGCTCAGAAAAAAAACAAACTCACAAATAAAACTGTCAACCAAAAAACATCTTATTTTTCAAAGAAAACTGAAATAAAACCTACACATTCAGCTACATCCCAAAACAAGTGTCCAGTTCACAACTCCAACCACACTCTCAATAACTGTCGGGGATTTAGAAAGAAAAATATACAAGAAAGAAAGGAATTCTTACGGACTAACGGGATTTGTTATCGATGTTGTGCTGCCAACGACCATCTTGCGATTGACTGTAAAGTTGATATTGAGTGTTCGCTTTGTCACAGCGACAAGCACCCAACGGCGCTCCATATTGAAAATCGAACAAACTATCACACAAAACCAGCCAAATCCTCAAGTAGTTATGACGGGGAGAAAGAGCTCCCTAAAGTGGACTCAAAATGTACTCAAATATGTGGCAAGCGTTTTCCTGGAAAATCCTGCAGCAAGAACATATTGGTGGAAGTTTTCCCAAATAGCTTCCCACAACAGGCTAAACGTATGTACGTTATCTTGGACGAGCAGAGCAACGTGTCGCTGGCTCGCTCCAGATTCTTCGATATTTTTGATGAGGAAGGTGAAACCCAGCCATACACATTATCGTCATGTAATGGGCGATTGCAAACCTCCGGCCGTCGTGCCAAAGATAATGTCGTTCAAGCACTCGACGGCAGTGGACAAATCAATCTTCCTGTCATCGTAGAATGTGACCAGATACCAGACAACCGGGAGGAAATTCCTACTCCAGAAGTCGCCAAGCAATATCCACACCTACGAGATGTCGCCGAATTACTTCCTCCTTTGGATGACAACTCGGATATCCTGTTGTTAATTGGCAGAGATGTTCCCTCGGCTCATCACGTTTTATCTCAACATCTTGGTGGACAAACTGATCCCTATGCTCAGAAATTACGCCTAGGTTGGGTCGTTGTTGGTGAGACATGCCTCGGTAAAGTACACCATTCAGACATTGTCGTAAATAAAACTTTCCTTCTCCCTAATGGCCGCCCATCGTGTTTTCCTCCCTGTCTCAGTGAATTTAACATCAAAGACCAACCTACTTTGAACATTGAAAACCACCAGAAATCCAAAATGGCCGACTTATCATCAGACGTGTTTCTAACTACTGCATTAGACAACAAGATTGGGACTTCGGTAGAAGACAGAGAGTTTCTTCGTATCATGGACAAAGAATTTGTCAAAGGACCGCGAGGCAATTGGACAGCCCCACTTCCCTTTAAATCCAATCGCCCTAGACTACCTAACAACAAACCACAGGCTATGAAACGTGCTATGATCCTTCATCGTAGCCTTACTTCAAACCCTCTCAAGAAAGAACATTTCTTCAAATTCATGGACACTATATTTGAGAATGGCAACGCCGAACTAGCTCCACCACTGAAACCCAACGAAGAGTGTTGGTTCCTCCCCCTGTTTGGAGTCTACCACCCTAAAAAGCCCGGACAAATACGAGGCGTCTTTGACTCGTCTGCAGCACATCATGGGGTACCTTTGAACAATGTGTTAATTAAAGGCCCAGACCTCACAAACAGTTTACTTGGAATCCTTTTACGTTTCCGAAAACATGCCATAGCCTTAACAGCAGACATTGAACGTATGAACTCAACGAGCCTTAGCTAAAGGAGGCAACATCAGACTGCATAAGATCGTCTCAAATTCACAAGAAGTGATGCAAGCATTTCCTTCAAGTGACCATGCTAAAGACATCAAAAATCTTGACTTAGGATCTGAGCAAGCTCCGCTCCAACGCAGTTTGGGGCTATCATGGAATCTAAATACAGATACATTTACCTTCCAAGTCTCACAAGATGACAAGCCTTTTACAAGACGTGGAGTTTTGTCCACCATAAACAGTCTATTCGACCCTATAGGCTTCGTCGCCCTCATCAATGTAAGAGGCAAGCTTCTGCTTCGAGAGTATATGCAGGACACGACCGGCTGGGACGAACCTTTGCCAGCGATTTACCGACCAGCTTGGGAAAACTGGAAAGAAGACCTCCGATCACTCGAAGAACTCCAGATACCACGTGTGTACACTGCAACACCCTATGTGAACAGAGAAGTTCGAGTTTACTGCGACGCCTCCGAAAAAGCTATAGCAGCAGTAGCCTACCTCCAAACAACTGACACAGCAGGTAATCGTCAAATTGGGTTCATCTTGGGCAAGGCTAAGCTTGCACCTCCTCAAGGACACACGATACCACGCCTGGAGCTATGTGCCGCAGTGCTGGCTGCAGATATAGCCGAAATTGTTTCTGAACAACTTGACATTGAACTGAAATCCTTCAAATTCTTCTCGGATAGCAAAATCGTTCTCGGTTATTTATACAACAAAACCAGGCGATTCTACGTTTACGTGAGCAATAGAGTGGAGCACGTTAGAAGAATTTCCTCCCCCGATCAATGGAATTACGTTCAAACTCACCTCAACCCAGCGGATGCGGCAACAAGGACTTCACCACCACCAGAGACAGCCATTGAAATTTGGCTGAAAGGCCCAAGTCACACACCAAGTCCTCCCGCCGCAGACACATTTCAACTCCAGAACCCGGATGGAGATCAAGAAATAAGACCCCAGGTTACCTGTCTTGCAACCACACTGTCAACTAGCACCGGCTTAGGATCAAGTCGGTTCGCAAGATTCTCCTCCTGGAAGAAACTCATCCTGACCATCTCTCGTCTTAAACACATTGACAAGACATTTGCTCAAGAAACAAAACTGCCGCGGATGGCACATCTGTACAGAATCAAGGAGTGTAACCATGAAAGACACTGCAGAACTTCAAATCATCCAGACTGTACAACGAGAAGCGTATTCGCAAAAGATAGATCATCTGGACAGTAACCAACCTTTACCTAGAAACAGCACTATCCGCTCTCTCAATCCATATCTGGACGCCGATGGGATCCCCAGAGTCGGCGGACGCTTGAACAAATCTTCACTAAACCTCAAAGAAAAGAATCCGATAATAGTGCCAGGTAAACACCATATTGCCTCCTTAATCGCCTTCGACTACCACGAAACTGTTTTTCACCAAGGCCGCCATTTCACCGAAGGAGCTATCAGGAAGGCGGGATTCTGGATTACCCAGTGTAAGAGACTTATATCATCTTTATGTCACAGTTGTGTAAAATGTAGGAAGTTAAGAGCCAACACGTGCCATCAGAAGATGGCGGACCTACCCGTCGACCGTTTAACACCGGCACCTCCATTCACCTACGTAGGCGTCGACGCCTATGGACACTGGAACGTAGTAACTCGACGAACAAGAGGGGGTGTAGCGAACAGTAAACGATGGGCGATTATGTTTTCCTGTCAAGTCACCAGAGCTATACACGTTGAAATTGTAGAAAGCATGAGCTCTTCGGCCTTCATCAACTCGCTCAGGCGATTTCTTTCAATCCGTGGCAAAGTCAAACAATTCCGTTCGGACCGTGGAACCAACTTTGTGGGGTCGACAAAGGACCTTGGTATTCAAGCCATCAACGTCGAAGACGGAGAAGTAGACAAGTTCTTAAACGACCGAGATATTGAATGGATTTTCAATCCTCCCCATTCCTCCCACATGGGCGGAAGCTGGGAACGGATGATCGGTGTCACCCGTCAGATATTGGATTTCTTTCTTTCAGACGTTTCAGCAATAAACTAACACACGACGTCCTCGTCACCTTCATGGCAGAAGTATGTGCAATTTTCAACGCCAGGCCGTTAGTCCCTGTTTCTTCTGATCCGGAATCTCCCTTTATCCTCACACCCGGTACCTTACTCACTCAAAAGTCAGACTTCACCTCCTACGAACCTTTAGCGGCTACTGAACAGCGGGACCAAAGGGACATCTACAGATCGGAATGGAAACGTGTTCAGCTTTTAGCAGATCAGCTTTGGAAGCGTTGGAGAAACGAATATCTCCATACTTTACAATCTAGACGAAAGTGGATTGACAACCAACCCAATCTGGAAATAGGCGATGTTGTTTTGTTGAAAGACAAAAATTGCCATCGGAATGAATGGCCCATGGGAGTTATTCTCACTACCCTTCCTGGAACAGACGGGAAAGTAAGAAAGGTTGTCGTACGAGTCATCAGAGAAGGACAACCTGTTTCGTATACCCGGCCGATCACTGAAATGGTTCCTCTATTATCTCGTCATGGATAAAGAAACTTTCCAGTTTGTGATTTGAACTAGTAATGGTTCTTAAAACCATCAGACGGGGAGTGTTCTGTCACTCATGTGCCAGTCTACCTTCGATGTGATACCGCAGTTACCGCCCTTTATTCGCGAACTCTTTTATTTTTTACTCGCGGTAACACCATCACCAGAGTCACATGTATCATTTGACCACCGGACTTGAACACCTTTTTCTTCCTTTCTTCAATACTTACCTTTAGCGAGAACACTGTTAGTATGTTTTTCTTTTACTTAGGACTCATGAACATTCGTCCTCAAGTGTTTATTTGGACTGTTTTGAACTCTGAACTAATTTAGATTATCATACAGCATCTTCGCGTTATAAGTCTACACCTTTTGCCATAACACTAACCTTTGCTAATTGATCTACCGTTTCTTTCTGGCAATTTTCTCGTTGGCCGATCGAGGCAGTTTATTTCCTAAGACCTTTGAATCAAAAACGTTTATAATTCTCTTTTCGCGTTTATCCATCTTGGCCCAGGAGTCACGCCCATTTTTATGTTCCAAGGGAGCTAACTCTAACTTTGAACTGTATTTTAATATGTCGAAGTTGTCTCCCTTACACCGTATCTTACCCATTGTAACGATTTATTTGTTTTTCAATCGTATTCTAATGGTTCGCCTTTTGTTTCTTTAACAGATATTTACCAAAACATACTTATTTTGTAATCTTCAAAATAAGCCCATGCACAAGCAACTGAATAAAGATTTTCCCGTAAAGTTTACTTTGGTTGTCCGTGTGGGATCCTTGAAGAGGTTAGCTGTCTGTCGCTCCGTTCCGGCGGAGTGGACAGAACAAAACTCCTTCTTCGTGGTCTATACTATCGGAATGCAGTGGTAAATATTATATTCTTTGCTTATTTGTTGTGACATTTGCGCCGCCGATTTTTTCGGCGGGTCTCCTTAACAAATATCACTTTTTTACTATGGAAGTGATCTTGGCTATGACGAACACGGAAAAAAAAATTCGGCAGAGCCAAGATTTCTCGGCTACGAAAGACCATATATAACGATATTTAACAGCGATCGTCTAGCAGCGTGTTATTCCGAAAAACGTAAACTTCATACTGACTCAATATTTCGACTTTATTCAGTGATCATCAGGAGTGAGGTACATCAGCAACAGCATCGGTATATATACAGGTAAAAGACAAGTAAAAGACAAACAGATTAAGCAGTGATATAACAATATTAGGAATGACCCTTAATAATAAGTTTGTAAAACAGTAAGGGTCATTCCTAATATTGTTATATCACTGCTTAATCTGTTTGTTTTTTACCTGTATATATACCAATGCATTGTGCGCCTTCAGAAGAGTGCGTTAAACTCAATAACTGTTCAAGAAAATATGACCCATCCACAATTCTGTTTATTTTAAATAAACTGCTCCCTCTATCTATGATCAACTTATATCTCATTACACAAATCACGCATAAGTTTATCCACAAATTCTGCAAACCACATTTTTAATTTACGTTACCAAGCAATCTAACATCTAAACTGCGAGATAGCGAGGCAAGATTGCATCTCAACGCAGCATCTCAACGCTAAACTTCTCACGACGATATAAAATTATATTTAAAAAAAAACAATTTTGGCAGCTCATACCACTTTAAGGTACCTATAGTAATTGTAACAATTTATGTCCACATCCGCCAACCATATCCGTTATAGGTATTGTGGGGATGACTGGTGATATAGTTCTAGAATAGACTACATATTGTCTGTACAATGGCGATGAATGGGGACGTAGCTTTTAAGAAGCAATGTAGTTGGCAGACCCATGAATACCAGCATATGAGTATAAGTCAAAGTAGGCATCAGTGGGGATATTGGGCACTGGGGACGACGTTTTTCAGTATACATGTGTATAGATCCATACACACATAATCTACGTAAAAGTTTGTAAAAAGACAGAGGTAAAATAACCATTGCACTGTGGGTATATTTATATATCAATACATATTCAACTTCTATTTATAAATGAATTATCCGTTGGTCTGTCTATGTATATATGTATTACTATCTAAACCCGATAGCGAATCGGCGTGTTAGCTTTACCAAAAATACTGATGATTTGTTGCCAAATTATCTTTTCCAAAACATTCTACTGACTAAGGCCAAACTCATGCCTGTTGTCAACCTATGAAATATCATGGGTTGTGGTTTATTATAACAACTTCTGATTGGTATAAACGTCTAAATGATATGTCCCTTTTTAACACAATAAGAAACCTGTCTCCGTGGTTATTTTATACAAGAAGATGTTCCCTGTACCCGTATGTTATGGTGTTCAAAAATATACATACATAGATATAAACATTAAATTTAGCGTCGTCTTACATGACCGACTCGCCGGTCTGGGCATGGCGGCGTAAACACATCTGAATTGAATAGTTTATGTGTGTAGTCAAACGTGTCAATACACGGGCTTGTAACCAAGTGGTCATTCCAAGGCCAGACCCCTAAAATATCCCAGGAGTTTACGGGTGTATGCCATATAGCTTTGGGTCTATTCTACGTTCTATTACTTCACTTAAACGCGTTTCTCGGTCTTTAAAGTCTCTTCGTTTAATGATGGTAGGATCACAGGTCTTTTGTTTCGAGGACAAAACACGACCTTTCAAAGAAACTCGGCATCCATTCCTCACAGGAGAGTGGAGTGAAAACCCCAAGAGGGTTTGGTTTACCATTCGAACCCTAGACCGATCAATGGAAAAATAGGCCTTTAAAGTCATGTGAATAACGTGGATTTGGGGATGAGTTGGTTAGTTGGTTATTTTAGTTTATTAGCGCGTCCATTCATATGAATGATGTACGCCATACTAGTGAGTAATTATTACCTTGAGCGAATAAGAAAACTGTGATGCTTTGGCACAATATATCGAAGGTCTCTGTTCAGGAGTATATGTTAGTACGATTGAGAACTACTTAACCTCTTAAGATATTAAAACATGCGATATAATTGAGCTTACACCCGTATACGATTTACAGATAAGCAAATATACAGTGGTGAGAAATGGGAAGATAGACAGATTGGTTGGTATTTATTTGTTAGTCAGGTGTCACTTGAGCAGTATATAGTCGTAAATACAATATATATGTTTATACACTTATATAAATATACAATCATATTAAAATCTGTGTGTATTTATAATATATCTAGCTACAGCCTGATATACCTTGTTGGTATTTTAAGAAGGACCTAGTACATTGCCTATGTTAGGTTGCTAAATACCCAAGCCAATGAGATCGGTGCAAAAATAATTTCTTTGATAAGCATACTTGATGCAGTCAAACAAAAAATCTAAGGTTTCCTGAATATTACAGATATCACACAAGTCTGTGTCAGAGAGATGGAATCTGAAAAGGAAAGATTTTAGGGGAATATGACCAGATTGGAGTCCGTGGGATATTACCTCAGCTAGACAAATGGGGAAATTAAGCTTTGGTGATGAAATTCCAAGATTAAAAAGGAAATAATACCTTCCCTTGTCAGAATCATTCCACTGTTTCTGCCACTGATTCACAAAATATGACTTATAGCCTTAAGTGATATATCGGTAACGGTAAATTGAAATCTGATTGATATGCTAATATGTAAAAGAGTTTGGCTGCAGTATCAGCTAGCTCATTTCCCACATGAGCAGGTGCCCATGTAAATGTGACGCTCTCTCCTTCCTTAAATAAAGTTGTATATAAATGTATAATGTCTAAAAACAAGATGATGATAGTTGTTATAGTTGAAGCAGCTTACGGCATGTAAAACACTGAAGGAGTCGGAGCAGATTACATAAGGACGGTGTTGAGAGGAAGAGTTTAAACTGTTATTGAGCTGATTCAAAGGGAGTAGTTTCACTATGACGCGTACGTCGGCCATTTGCTTAAAGGGGCATGAGCTGCCGAAATTCACACTTTTTTCATAATTTCTGATCGTCACGACAGTAAGAGGCTTTGAAGGCCATCGAAAAACTAAATGATTGGCGTTGGAATGAGAAAAATCCATACAGTATGTGCCCTGTACTAACCGAAAACGTGTTCGAAAAGTAGCAAAATGTAAATAACCGGGACGACCATTCATTCATTCTAAGCCAAAGTTAGTTCAAAACAATACTTTATCGTACATTTTCGGGACTAGAAGCATTTAAAAGCTTCTGAATTATACGTCTTGAGAAAAATAGCCGATAATTTCAACATTCTGTCTTTACGTCAAAATATCAACATTTTGGCAGCTCATGCCCCTTTAATTGAACAAGGCGTGTGTTTTCCTTGAAAATTCTTTTAAAATATAGGAATTAGTAAATATATAAAATTATATTTCCAGCTATTTCGGTGTAACATTTTGTCATAAATTGACTTACCATCGCCAAATGTAGCTTGTAGACGCTTTGAATGGGCCGGAGACGTTCACATGTATTACGTTGGTAAGTGACGTAAAACACAGAAATGTCCTCTTCTCATGTAGCTGTTTACACACAGTGTGAAGAGCAAAACGCTACAAAACTTTTTTCATATATATAGATCGAGCCAATATTCACTGGTATTTAAACACCCGTATTTGTAGTACAGATATATTCCAGTTAAATCAATTCAAATGTTCTACGTTAAACCGAAACAGCCAACTGTCACTGCAACTAAAACAGACATATGAATTAAAAAGAAACAAACTGGTTCTTTCACCCCTACGCCCGTATTTTAAACATTCTGTACGGTATGCATTTGATAACCCTTGGCGAGAAAACACTTCCTGTAGTATTCTCTAACGTACTGGAAAACAACGGGGGACCTCACTCCGACACAGGCTTTCCATCGATACGGCGCGGGTTTGAATCCCATTCAGACCAAATAAACCTGACATTGTTTCACGTCGCCATATAGGTGAAATAGGCCCTTCTCTTGAATGCGATGTAAAGCATCAACGAATCAACCGAAAACAACGAGTTAAGGATTACAATAGTCAGTAAAACTATAAATATCATCACAAATAATTCTTATTTTGCTCTCAGGTGCGTTATTATAATGAGATATCTTCTTATGATATAATGCACAACCACATATTGAGTGCACGCGAAATATAATTTTCAACAGCTGGCGAAAACGTAAGTTCCTATAGTTTTAACACTGATTTACGCCCGCCGTAACCTACACCAGCTTTGTAAGACAGGGCCCAGGATGGGTATTACTCCATAGATATCTTATGATAACTTAATTGGCCAATGACAATCGACTATCGACATGTCCGCCATCTTGGTAGTAGATTTTTGACTTGCCTTAGTATTGTTTTCTAGTCTAATGTGAACTTTTTTGACATTCGTTCGAGAATGGAATACATTCCAAGCTGTAGATGCTGCATGAAATTCCTCGCCCATCAAGACAAACGTTTAAAACCTGCCGTAGTAGAGCATATGTCTTGACTACCGTGCAACAACAACGACAAGGATTACCATGCTGATCCATTGCTTAAGCTAAAGAGCATGCTGATCCACTGCTTAAGCTAAAGAGCATGCTTATCCATTGCTTAAGCTAAAGAGCATGCTGATCCACTGCTTAAGCTAAAGAGCATGCTGATCCACTGCCCAATGTGAAACGTACAGAAACTTTATTACTTTAAGAAATTTGCAACATTTGACACAGCTCAGAAATCAGAGTCAGTTTTTGTAAAGAATTCATTAGAATAATAAAAAAAATTTTTTATTGCAAGCAAAGTTTTTTTAATTTATAAATCCTACGTGCTTAAGTGTGTTTTATTTTCCTCTGTGTTTTGAAAGATGATTCAACCTGATATCATTACCCTACTCGAATAGAAAAAAAACAGGGACTAATATAGAAGGGATAGAAAACACCTTTGTAGTACAGCCAGTTTGATCAGTGCTACTGTTTGTCTCAGAAAACTACAATCTGAAATTAGATGTTACCCTAGTCCTAAAGTCCAGATTTAACCTCTAAGGCCATAAGTCGCCATTTTTATCGAAAAACATCCATAGGAATGAGGTTGGAGATTTCACATAGGAGGTAAATTAATCATGTGACTTTCAAGTATTAGACAATTTAACAACATGATGGGATTTTAGCTGGCGTTTGCTCGCATCTACCCACTTTCCTATTACTCTCTTACACTTGGCTAGAGCTATCGTTAGTTACATCGAACATTTCAAACACTAGCAGCTATTGGAAACGACCCGTGGAGACTATCACATTGGCCAGTTCAAGGTGAATCGGATCGTCAGGGAACATCGCTATCTTGCCTGTTTTCGTCAAAATGTGACTATTTCCTGAAATTGACTCTACGTTTTCGTTACTAGTATATATCCATATACAGTATGGTGTCAGGATTTTTATATTTATCTGATAGCTTTCAGAAATTTTACCCTAGGTGGCATGTGAAAATCTCCGTTCTTTGTCCGGTAAAGGCGTACGAGGTCTATCTTAGCCCCGTCTTGTGTATTCCGATTCATTCCGAAACTTTTCGATATCGCATATATATGGAATGCGAATGTCTATTCGTAAGTAAGTAACTGAAAACAACTGCCAAGCCACCAGCCAAGTGACTGATTTGACTGTTACTAACAAATAGGCATGCGCAGTCCATATATCCGCGCTGTCGGTAAGTTTTGTAATAAATCAGAATGCACAACTCAGGCTCTGGCTATTCTCGTGGCGGATCGGAATGCCCTCACCGGGTGTCTGAGACAAACAATAGCGAGCCATACTATAGTGATCACACTGGCTGTAATACAACGGCGTTTCCTATCCCTTCTATATTAGTCCCAGAATAACCACAAACATTTTGAGACTAAGTTACGGAATATGTTATCACTGTCTTCATCCTCAATAGGACCGCATTTGTTCTACTTCTTAACGCAGCTAACTGCTTACCTGTTTGCGTGGGCGTAATTAATGGGGAGGGGAAGGGGGGGGGGGGGGTACCAAGAATGTCATTAACATGTGGCGACTGCTTTGTGCTATTTCTTTTTTCGCGATTTCGCTTGGTAAAATCAAGGCTAAAATAAGAAAACACGAAATTGTACAGCTAAACTCACTTCGGATTCGGAGCCAAGCGAAAACAAGAAAAGGCGACGAAAAAGGTAAGGATAAGCCTAAAATAAGAAATGCCTCATTTGTGCCATTCGTAATTTCGTCTGAAATCCGTAAAACTTTTCTTATTTTCATCTTGGTTTGACTAAGCGAAAACGCCAGAATATATGGCACAAATCAGCTACCATACCAACTCAGTTTTGTAATGCTAAATATGACAGAGGTTACTTTCTTTTTCGGTGAAAACTTTGGTACAAATCACACCATAAGATGTATACAGCGCCTGTTTTAGAATGTACTGTTTTTACTGTTATGTTAAACAGTGGGCAAAAAAAAATCGAGGAAAAGTAATTAGCCGGGCATTCCCTGCATGGTTCGGTAAAATCGTGGCTCATATTCAATACAAACCTGTGCCATATAGTACCGGTTCACCTAAAAATGGAGATAGTACACAGCTGCTTTCCGTACCTGTACCATCAATCACGTGATAAAGATGCCCCCATGAGATAGCAATGTGTGCAAACGCCAACCAGTGTGATTGTGCAATGCTAACCAGGCTTTTTTAACCGCTCAAAAATTGAACTGAATTGATGTCCCTTTCTAACAATGCTAAGGAAGAAATATCCTGTTGGTTAAATATGATAATCAAATGTCAGCCAAATCCAAATATAGTGCTAGAGAGAAAAGCCAGTCAGCTGGGCTGGGATGCACACTGTAGCAATGGCATTGAAATAAATGGTAGATAGACTGAGACAGAAAGTAAATACCATATCAACATTTTGGAAACAAAAACCATAGAAATTGCATTATTTTCATTTGAAAATGCTATCAAGGGCAAAACTGTAAACAACACAACGACAATGTCGTATATACGGGAGATGGGCGGTGTCCAATCCAGTGACTGCGATGACATTTCACGCAATGTTTGGAAATGGTGTATAAACAACCACATTGGTCTCATTATTACTCACATCGCTCGTGTAAATCGATAGAAAGGTAAGGTCGATAGAACATCACGAACACTTTCAGAAAGAACTGAGTGGACACTTAATCCTGTTGTGTTTAACAAAATCTGGACAGAAATGCCAGTGGCAATATAAATAGATTTGTTCGCATCAAGAATAAATCACCAACTTCAGCAATATTGTAGTCGGCATTTAGATCCATGTGCAATTCATGTTGACGCTTTTACTCTTGATTGGGGTACCAAGATTTTCTATGCCTTTCCACCATTTTGCTTGATTGGCAAATGTGTTAAGAAAGTGATTGACGATTGCGCAACTGGTGTAATCATAGCACCCTCTGGCCTTCATAAGCTTGGTTTACTCGCATGCTTGATCTTCTTTTTAACAGCCCAAGGGAGATAACCAGATAACAACAGAACTTGTATCTACCGTGGGCGAAATCGATCCACCCCCAAATCAAGACCTTCAGACTCGGTGTTTTTCCTATCTCGGAAATTATGGCAGGAGAATGACATTTCAAATGAAGTGGCAGAAACTCTATGGAACTCTTGGAAACCCAGCACCAGAATACTTTTCCCATTGAAGCAGATGGTTTGTGTTTTGTGAGGAAAGACATATTGACCCACTTCGTCCCCCTGTAGGCAAAGTTCTTGAAGACTTACAATCTTTACATTCCCAGAAGCTTGGTTATAGTTCCATAAATACTGCACGGAGTGCAATCTCAACTCTTATTTTGGTTAATGGCCATGGTATTGGTGAACATCCATTAGTTATACGCTTTATAAAGAGTTTTTTTCTTCTGAAACCAGTTAAGCCTAAATATGATAATATTTGGAATGCTGCGATTGTGACTAATTATTTACGGACATTGTCTCCTGTGGATTCCTTGTGCCTCAAGAAGCTGTCGGTGAAACTGGTATTTTTGTTATCTTTAGTTACAGCCAAGCGGGGACAAACATTATGAATGCTTGATCTTAACTTCAGGGAGCAGTCGGAATCTAATGTAACTTTTTATTTGTCAGATCATGTAAAACAATCTACAATCAGCAAAACATTCTCCTATGACTCTGTGTTATTGAATGTTTGAACGAATATATTTACAGAATTTTGTCAGAGGAAGCAATCTGTGACTCGACACACAATTTGATATTGGATTCATTACATGTAATCATCATTTTTTTCACTTATATGACAGTTTTAATCGAGGGGGAGGGGTGTTCTGGTTTAATATGGTCAAATATGAAATCTAAACATGCTATTTGTGTTTACATACTCTATTCTTTATGGAAGTCACACTAATAAGATCGAAACGAATCTTCTAATCATAGTCGTTATTCGTCAGAAATGCAATTTCTCTTTGAAAATACGCTTCCCATATTCCGCCTATTTTATAAATAATTCTATTGCCACCCTTTAGATTTTACGGCGCTATGGTATGCTTTATCCCAGTGCATACTTACAATGAAGGGTTCTTAAAGATACATTGCTCAATGCAGAGTTATTGATGATAGAATTTAAGCCAAGAAAAGGAACGATATTTCTGTATGCGTTTATTTCTCCCCTCAGGAAATATAAGGTCCTGGAAAACTTGTGCCATCTTTGGGCGTTTTCTGTTGCTGGAAACAGGATATTTTGTTGCAAGCGTCAATTAATGCAACCAAAATCATTGACTTGGGTAACGGCGAAAAATGTGTTTGTCCACAACAAAGTATTCGTTAATTTAACTTTGCAGACTCAAAACCCTAGTTTCAGCAGGCTGATCACCGCGTGTGGGTTATTTGATTTTTATATCCCAAATAGAACGATACTAGTGTTAGTCAATAAGCATTCAGTATGTGATGGGGTTCAGAGTGGCGACAACATCTCGTTTCGAGGATGAATTATGTGTTGACGTCACTATACATCTTGGAACGACCGACTGCAGCTCCTCGTGTTCGGTTCAATGAAAAACACCCATGGGCACTAGGCATAAATTAACAGACAAACACACTAAAACCTTATTTTCAGGTACTTTACCATGAGATTTTGACCAGGTGTCTCGTATGTTTATCTTAAATATGTTTTAGCAAGACACACAGGTCTATTACTGGTTTGGACCTTAATCTTTATATATTGTACTGAAGAACGAACTGAAATTGATCCGCTGACGACAGTCGCGGTGAACGGAAACCCTACAATATGATTTTTTCCAGTTTGATGCTAGCTCTTGGAGTTTTACACTTAACCGGGTCGTCGCATGCTATTAAATCAAAGACGATATACTGTGATGTAATTGTGGCTGGTGGCAGTACTGCGGCTCTGGCCGCGGCAATATCCTCAGCAAGACGTTCTCCCGATTTACACGTTTGCTTGACCGAACCTACGGACTGGCTTGGTGGTCAGTTGACGTCAGCTGGAGTTCCAGCAATAGACTTTGGTAAATTGAACAGGGAAAGTCGTTACCAAGCCTCGGATTTCGTCGCCATGTTGGAATCGTTAGGAACCGGTAATCCTGGACAGTGCTGGGTCAGTACGAAATGCTACCTGCCCAAAGATCTTCTCGATAAATGGATCACTAAAACCGTGTCATCTTATACGAACTTGACTGTATTATTCAATACCGTTGTTAAGAAAGTTATTAAAGATGGCCGCAATATCGTAGGTTTAAAGGTAATTCAACGAACGGTTCTACCAGGAGTTTCAGAGTGGAAATTGCGTTATTCTGAATCAATTGTTGACTGGTATTCGATGTATGATTCTGAATATTTCAACAAGAGTAAAATAACATTGCTACCAAGAACTACCCAGTATCCCGCTGTCATTGATGCTACTGAACTAGGTGATGTATTAGTATTATCGGGTGCCAGTTTTCGTCAGGGTGTAGAAGCGCCCTTGGAAACATCAGAAGAAACTATGGATACTTGTGGACAGGCTTTTACTTTTCCGTTTTATACTAAACTACATAACCACACTGTTCCTAAAGAACGATGGCCGACAAATCCGTCTGCTGTTTACTCATTGGGGGCGGATTGGGGGAAGATTTGGTCTTATCGTAGAGTATTAAACAATGGTGGCACTATCACTGATCCTAAGCCAGGGGAAATTTCTAACCAAAACTGGGGATCTGGTAACGATTACAAAGGCAGTTATCTTCTGTTATCTTCGGCTGAGACTGTAGCTCAAATAGAGAGCTGGAATGGAGGTTTGAATATCTATAGTCTGAGAAAAGCCGAAGAGAGATCCTATGGCTGGTATTGGTACTACCGAATCTCCTCGCCGACGAACTTCAGGAACAATATCACTCTTGATATCGATACCCCTGGCACCTTCACCGGTTTGTCAAAAATACCGTACATTAGAGACACAAGACGGAGTATAGGGAATGGTAACTTTCTCTTAACCAAAATGGATATGACGGGAAACTTAACCTCATCATATGGTTTTAATTTTACAGATTCCATATCTCTTGGTAATTATAACGCAGCTGATGTGCACGGAATGATTGGTTGTATATATCCTACTTATGTTAACAAATATCAAATATTGCCCTATACGATACCATTCCGAGCTCTGACCAATCGTGATTTTGATAATCTGCTCGTCGCTGGCAAGACAATGGCGCAAACTTTCATGGCGAACGCGGCCACCAGACTTCATCCTATAGAATGGTCGACAGGTTTATCTGCTGGCCTTGCCGCCTCTATGATGAAACGGAAACATTTATCAACCAGTGCCATATCGGAGAATATAACAGAACTACAGAAGGAAATACAACAATATATGCCAATATTTTGGCCAAATGAACAGCATTAGTAGAATATACTATAGCACCGAAAGCCATTTCTTCTATTGTCATTTACCAATAATTAAATAAATCTTATTTTGTGATATTTCAGGAGTCTGAATCCGTAATGACTTAAATGAAACAGTATGACATTTATTAAACTTTATTTTTTTTTAAAAAGTAAATTGTCCTGTAATTGAAAATGGGAGGTATCTATAATTTGGCCCAACTGTAATATTTCCGTTTCTAAATCTATCATGGTACACGGGAGATAACTCCCATTTTGTCCGTCAGATCCAACGCTTATCTTTTTACTTCATAGACGTAAATATCATTGGGCAGAATCTGAGCTTTACTTTCTTGTTATCTCATATATGTAACCATAAATAAGATATGTGTGTTTTCTACTTATACTGTACTTATACTTTTTTTAAAATGTGACTAATCGTTTATTTCATTAGGGAGGTAACTCTAACGACACAAGTCACGCACTCGGAACTTCCTTCGGCTATCTTCGCTCGCTACCGGTCGACTTTATTTGCAGTCCAAAAACCCCCGAGGATAGCCGAGTGACAAGTCACGTAAAAGGCTAAATCACCCCCATATTAGACCGCTCAATCCGCCACTTTTATTCAATCCTCACTTTTCTTTAATTTTTTTAGACAAACTATTACTTCAATGAGTTACACCAATACCCTAAAAGTGCCGTGATTTAGTTTTCTAATTTTGTATATTGCTTTTTTAATTTCATATTTGGTTTTTGAATTTCGACCACGGTTAAAATATGTTGACCTGAGTCAAACTAGTTTCGACTGGAGTGGAAATATAAACTCTGGTCGGTTGAAATATTTCAACTCGACTAAAAATATTTTGACCCAGATGAAAATAATTTCAACTCAAAATAGTTTTGACTTGAGTTGAAGTTATTTTGACTTGATTTGAAATTGCAAAAAAAATGTATATACATGTCCTGATTTGGCTGTCAAAATAATTTCAACTCAAGTTAGAACTATTTTGGCCTGAGTCAAAATAATTTCAACCTGAGTTAAAATTATTTTAACCTTGATCAAAATATTTTGACTCGAGTTATAATATTTCAACCCAAGACAAAATTATTTTGATTCAGGTCAAAATATATTAACCGTAGTCAAAATGGTTTCAACCTGAGTTGACCAGAGTTTAAACAAAATATTTTAAACGTGGTCGAAATTCAAAAACTAAATATGAAATTAAAAAAGCAATGTACAAAATAAGAAAACTATATCACAGCACTTATCAGCCACGGTAGTGACGTGTCAGTTTCTTCTTTACCCATATAAAAGAGAGACAACTCTCACTGGACTGTGATCATTTTCATTTTCTTCTTTACCCTTATAAAGGAGAGATAACGCTCACTGGACAGTAACCATTTTCAGTTCCTTGTTTACCCTTTCAGAAAGACAGATACACGGGTCTGACATCTGTTGTCAGTTTCATGTTTATCCTTTTAAAAAAGAGATAACTCTCACTGGGCAGTAACCATTTTTTTCAGTTTCTTCTTTATCCTTATAAAAGATACACCTATCCCTGGACAGTAACTAATTTTACAGTTCCTTGTTTACCCTTTTAAAACGATATAATTGTCGCTTTAGAATGGCAAATTTTCCCGCTACTTGTTTATCCAGACCCCAAGGCACGCACTATTATTTTGATTAAGTCGATCACTCAAATGTGTATTTTTGTATGAGAATTGCCAGGGTTGTGAACTGGTTACAGGCGTCAGACCAAACCTTGAGTGATGTTATATAATTTCTACCAATAGCTCAAATCTTAGTCAATACGGAAAAGCAATGCTTTAATGAATATGTATTGATTGCTCATTGCATATACTGACAATTAAACATGTTGATCGGAATTAGCCGGAGGCTTTAGTATTATCAAAGGGTCCATTTCCGCAACATTTATCAAACACCGGCATGGATGACAAATATACATCAAGCAAATAGAAATATAAAAATGAACTGCCGGTAGATTGGATTTACAAAGTTCCCAAACTTACCTGACGTTAAGCAATGTGTACATGTAACTGCATGCCTACAATAATCGATTGGCTATTGTTTATATTACAAAATTCAGCAAATACAGGAGCGCTAAGATGTGGCTTATACGAATTGTACAAAGTTCCCTAAATATTTGTATGCAGAATCCTTGTGATGGATGGATCAATTGAGATTAAAGGCCAATTGAAAATCATTAGTACAATATACACCATCACAGTGTTACGAGACAATTTGGTTTAAAAAATATTTATTTTCAATAGGAGCGCTATAAGCCGAAGCTTGTAACTGCGTTTCCTTACATAGATGGAATTATTTTGCAGTTAAAATAAACAGAGATCTTAAAGAAGGAAATAGCAAGTAGTAAAAACAGAACATATATATATAGACATGCGTGAATATACGTAAATAGAAGATGGGAGTGACGTGAATATGGATGGCATTTAATTTCAATCGATATGTAACCATGAAGCTTAATACTGGGTTTGTTTTTCAAGTCTATGACTGGGCAAATCGTTGGAGCTGAAGTCTTTAGGTCTCCCCAGGTTAGAACTGTGACGGGGTTGTAAATTATATTAGTCTTAGAGATCGTACAAGAGTCAACGGATGTATGCACAGAATAGAAGAAAAAACGATTTGAAGCGACTATGTAATTGGCTAAGGCTTTTTGTATCTCAATGTTTTGAAAAAATTGTGTTGTTAGGGTCATCTTTGTTAGGGTCACCTTTGTTAGGGTCACGAGACAATTTTAAAAGAGAAGTAACGAAAGACCAGCAGATTTTATGTACATTTATTTTCATATTGAAGAAATAGATTAATTTGTTGATAGCCAAATATTATACAAACCGTGGAAAGAAAATATATATCAAAATGACTTACTATAACAAACTATGTACTAACAGTTCCAAGATAGAAAACTGTAGCCCGAAAACTCCCAAAGATAACTGGTTGGAAAAGCAATATAGATCCGATGATCACGAAATAAAATTCGCCGAATAAAAACACTCTTTACACAAATACAAGATTTCACAGGTCAAACAAATGATTGTAACATGGACATATTTTCGAAAGCTGATAATTGACACTTCAAATAAGATTATGCAGAGAAACTGCGTTATAATTATATAGCATTCCAAACGCTGACTGATAGCAATTGGAGCACAGTTGATAACTGACTGACTAAATTCAAATATAATACTCTTTAAATAGACCTCTAGAACATCCAGAACAATCTTATTATTACGTATAAACCTAAATTTGCATGACTATAGAAAGTTGACATATTTAATCACTGGGAGAATCCATTAACCTATCGGGACGAAAACACAATCAACACTGAGTTATATCTAGGACGATCCGCGCCAACGGTTCGACCGCTGAAGTCACCACGTGTGGGATGTATTCTCCAAAGGCAAAATCGCTTTCTACAAACGTTGAAAATAAGAACAAACAAAAAAAACTAAGCCAAGGATATTCGAGAAAGTCTAAGAAACTAATACACGTACAATAAGACATTGGCATGCCAGTCTTTCGTTAGTTATAAACACGGCCTTTCTTCCAAGGTAGCAGCAATGGACAGTATTTGTGTCACTCTGTTTAGTCGTTCCCGGCATTTCGACCCCTAGATCTATTGGTTAAGCCATTAGGTTAAATGCTCTGGAAAGAGGAAGTGTGAATTAACCATTTTCTGGTACCTTGCATTTCGTTTTAATGACAAATAGCCAGTCTACAAGGAAATCGAAGAGCGATGCCGTGTACGTCTTAATCGTCAAGACAGTCCCCGTAAGAACATACCAGAGTGGTCAGTGGCGTCCTTTGTTGTCATGGTTACAGCAAAAGCCACATAGTGTTCGCTACTATTTCAATTAGTCAGTTCGCTTTGTCTTGGAAATTGCCAGTAGTATGAAATAACAAAAATCTTTACAAACAGCAGTGGCATTATAGATGCTGTTACCAATACATAATTAACATGCACACGAACAACCCTTTGTCCTTGTCTTTCTCTGGGTCATTCAGTCCTTGTTAGAAGTCACTCGAGGAAATAGTTTCACATATGGACATCTATGTGTAGTGAATGCTAATGTTAAAACACGACCACTCATTGTTAACCACGTGTTAAGGAACATTTTGAATTGTCTAATTGACTTCAAAGTACGAAGAGTTATTCCTATGCGTTTTCATTTGGCTAGAAAGTCTTCACGGTAAGTAGAACTATCTGATTTAGTGACAATTTTTTTCGGAATTATAAAGGGCAAAATATTAAATTTCGTACGAACGTATAAACGGTATTTGTATTGAGAGTATAGTATACACGTGTAAAATAGTTGATTGGTCCGTTCATTCATTCGCACTTAATAGCTATGGCGTTAAAAGTATCAACCGATCATAAGGTTTGGTCTCAAATCATCTGCGAAGTTTGGCCCTATAAACCCCCAATGATTGGTGTTACAAGAATATCTTGCCCGTCGCCCACGAGCCAAACATGAAAGCGTTTGCTTCGCCAAACGAAATGTTTATTTTATAAAGTAGCCATAATGAAACATAGCAAGATCAACTGAAGAACAGTCATATTGGAAAAATCCTCGTGGCATCATACACAACTGTTTCAGACCATCGATATGAGCCGCTAACATTAGGTTTAAACTGATTGTCGTATATATAGAGTTGGCCTAAAAACAACCCTCTAAAGTCACACGTCTATAATAGGCCTATCTGTTAAACTCCTTATGTCTACACATTCCATCTCTCAACTGGTGTGGAACTAAAGTGCCAGATATTTATGGTCAACATCACTCCGTGGATTCCTTTCCTCCACTTCAAGGCCAACATGGTACGGGGACCAGTTTTAAGCTTAGCCATAATCAGTTTCTTCAAAGCTCCCTTTGCATTTCAATGTAAATTTTAAAAGAAATAAGAAGACCTAATGAAATATCATACAACAACCTATGATTGAGTATATAGGTTTAAGTGACATACCGCCTTTAAAGTGGCATGAGAAAAAGTGTGAATTTTGGCAGCTCATGCCATTTTGAAGAGAGTAAAATTAGCCTGACAGATATTAGAATTTGACCTACTTGCTTTTTGATAATTCTGTTAAAGGAAGAACTTTTTTTACCACCCGATATTTCACAGAGCAGTCTTGTCGAACACAAAGCTTAGTTGCTATTGGATACTATGGTGAAGAGATACGACGTCATGGAAACTGCGATTTTATTGCACTTTGCGACGGCTTCGTTAAAGTGGCATGAGCTGTCAAAATTCACCCTTTTTTCATAATTTCTGATCGTCACGACAGTAAGAGACTTTAGAGGCCATCGAAAAACTAAATGATTTCGAATGAGTAAAATCCATACAGTATATGCGCTGTGCGAACCGAAAACGTGTTTGAAAAGTTAAAAAAAAAAATTAACCGGGACGAGCATTCATTCATTCTAAGCAAGAGTTAGTTCAAAACAATACTTTATCGTTCATTCTCGAGACTCGAAGCACTAATAAGCTTCTGAATTATACGTCTTGAGAAAAATAGGCAATATTTTCAACAATCTGTTTAACGTCAAAATATGAACATTTTGGCAGCTCATGCCACTTTAAACGGCCTTTTGGACGGCATCTCATCGTGGCAATATCCGACTAGGCCTATAACGTCATTGGTCAAAGGTGGTCCTTCTTTGTCGACTATTAATTTCCCATGTTCATTTGCTCAATGGAATTTGACCTCTAGGATTATATATTAATTCAAAATTTGAACTCTATGTAAAACTTTGTTTTTTACATATAGCCTAAATTCTCGATTTTAGGTTATTCGGCAACAACCTATGGTTGGGTATAACGGTCTTAATGATATAGCCCTCTTTTGGCACAGTTAGAAACTTGTCTCCATGGTTATTTTAGTCAAGTAGATGTTACCTGTGTCTCTGTGATTCAGTATTTATGTATACATAAATATATAATAAAGAAGAAGTTTGGATATCCACACAAGACAAACGTTTTTTTCCAAATTTGCGACTAATGAAAAGAAACAGACAATTCCAGAGACTATACTGTCCATAAATACTTCTGCATGTCCGATAGTTGAATCGTAATTAAGACAGGTGATAAGGTAGGTGATAACACAGGTGATAAGGTAGGTGATAAGACAGGTGATAAGGTAGGTGATAAGACAGGTGATAAGGTAGGTGATAAGACAGGTGATAAGACAGGTGATAAGGTAGGTGATAAGACAGGTGATAAGGTAGGTGATAAGACAGGTGATAAGGTAGGTGATAAGACAGGTGATAAGGTAGGTGATAAGACAGGTGATAAGGTAGGTGATAAGACAGGTGATAAGGTAGGTGATAAGACAGGTGATAAGGTAGGTGATAAGACAGGTGATAAGGTAGGTGATAAGACAGGTGATAAGGTAGGTGATAAGACAGGTTATAAGGTAGGTGATAAGACAGGTGATAAGGTAGGTGATAAGACAGGTGATAAGGTAGGTGATAAGACAGGTGATAAGGTAGGTGATAAGACAGGTGATAAGGTAGGTGATAAGACAGGTGATAAGGTAGGTGATAAGACAGGTGATAAGGTAGGTGATAAGACAGGTGATAAGGTAGGTGATAAGACAGGTGATAAGGTAGGTGATAAGACAGGTGATAAGGTAGGTGATAAGACAGGTGATAAGACAGGTGATAAGGTAGGTGATAAGACAGGTGATAAGGTAGGTGATAAGACAGGTGATAAGGTAGGTGATAAGACAGGTGATAAGGTAGGTGATAAGGTAGGTGATAAGACAGGTGATAAGGTAGGTGATAAGACAGGTGATAAGGTAGGTGATAAGACAGGTGATAAGGTAGGTGATAAGACAGGTGATAAGGTAGGTGATAAGACAGGTGATAAGACAGGTGATAAGACAGGTGATAAGGTAGGCGATAAGGTAGGTGATAAGACAGGTGATAAGACAGGTGATAAGGTAGGTGATAAGACAGGTGATAAGACAGGTGATAAGACAGGTGATAAGACAGGTGATAAGGTAGGTGATAAGACAGGTGATAAGACAGGTGATAAGACAGGTGATAAGGTAGGTGATAAGGTAGGTGATAAGACAGGTGATAAGGTAGGTGATAAGACAGGTGATAAGGTAGGTGATAAGACAGGTGGTAAGGTAGGTGATAAGACAGGTGGTAAGGTACGAGTGACCAGATTTATCGGCATTTTACATCTTTGCTTAAAATACAGGCTTTTGATGAGAAAACATGTACCAGTTTCTGGTATTTAAAAGTATCGCTAGTTGACAACCCAAAATAATCCATACAGTTCTGACTGTACGCCAAATTGTAATTAGCTATAAGTGATTACGTGCTCTTGGAAATGGGTAAAACGTGTATGTCCCTAGGGTAACCATTAATCAAATGTGATAATTACAATACTTTCCTTTGCACTTTCGTTATCTGGATCATTTCGTAAACTAAAAAAAATAAAAATGAATAGGCCTATTTGTGTTTTCTAATACAAATCTACAAAAAGGCTAATCCAACTATTAGAATCGTGGTCATGAGACCATTAGTGTTATTCTCTTCTACGAATATTTTAGCCCATCGAATGGATGATAGGTGGTGGTGGGGGTGCGGGGAGCAAAATCATCTATATCGGTAGGTTAGGTATAATTTTGAAGAAGTTAACGTTCAAACCGGGCATTGCTAATGGGGAAATATACAAAGAGAAGTTATTCATATTGAATTAACATCAAGTCTTTGTAATTCCTCGGAGAAGGAGGTACGTTGACCTTAAATATAACCTATAGAACGCATAAGAGTTCTTTGAAAAAAGGTTTTGCATAAACTTCTCAACATGCGACTATATTGCATAAAACTAATTAACAAAAATGTCCAATTTCATCTGTAAATTATCGGCGCATAATAAATTACCCAACTGTGGATTATGAAGTTCCATAACGTTTTCAGGTATGTCCTCATCTCATCGATTTAAAAAAAAAAACATTTCATCTGTATAATTTCAGCAATATCTGGAAGATTAGCTTGCTTAGCCCATACTGCTCCCCGTCCAGTTGGGTTTTAGTTGACGCCCGATGTCGCGTAGACTGACCTGAACTAACCTGTTATAAACACGGGGTCTTCAATCTGACGAAAGCAAAATAAAATTGTAATTTCACTTTCTAAAAAAATGTAGACTTTTTTTTTATCGGAAAAAATATGAAAAAAAAATGAACATCAGCGTCTATACCAGATCGTTCAACGGTGAGTGGATTTAGGGCGGCTGTTGTTAACAACACGATGTTAATCACGTTGTTATTTGTATTTCAAGTCTATCTGAGAGATGTCATACTTTTATACTTTATCAGTAGGCAATCAGAATTCAGTGTTTAGCTAGCATACAGACTTTCCTTCGACATTTGGCACGTTCAGAGTTCATTGATACACGTTGTTAGACCTGTAGCGATTGTAAACATACCATTAGCGTAATAACTCCGTCTGGTGCAAAGTCGCAATGATAAAGAGATTCTAAAAGCCTAACCCATTAGCCTATACCTACATTTGAACCAGATATCTTTTTTACAAAACAAATACATGCCTATATCATAAATAACGGCAGCTGTTTGTTAATCCCAATATGGGTTTTTATTTATTCAAACTATTAAAGGTGTCTCCTTTTTAAATGCAAACTGAAATTGAATTACAATCGATGAATTGAAATACGAGGGACTGAATATCAAAGAAGGGCCCGTTGCCCTAAGTGACAGTCAACAGCATACCAACTATTCCACGTTGTTATTAATACCTATCTCACTGCATTACATAGCTTTGGCGTTCAGTTCAAATTGAGTTACCTAAAAGCTGATTTTTGAAAACTATTTCTTGATTATTATTGCGATAAATGTATGAAAAATAATTACACATGCACACATTATTATAGATCATTTGACAGTTTTTCGCACAATGACATGACGTTGTGGTAACAATCTCAGACCGGACATGACCAGCTTCCCTTTAGACTCCAGCCATATTGAGTTGAGCTCCCTTTTCATGCAAGATTTTGTCGTATTACTTGATTCCTTTAGACTTGACGTGTCAGAATATCTGGTTTACTTTCTCAAATATTTGGTAAAAATGCTGCAAAATTTTGAGTTTAAAACACGCGGATGCTTTGTTCGGTCTACCACTTTGGGCCGTATTGATCTTCTACGATACCTTCGTTGTTTTAGAAGATGTCAAAACCGAAAATAGAACATATTATTAAATACCCTTTATACATGTAGTATAAACCCAACCTTTGACTGGGTATACAGGTCTATATGATATACCCCTATTAACACATCTAGAAACTTGTCTCCATAGTTATTTTAGTCAAGACTATATTCCCTATGCCCGTGTGTTTAGTGTCTATAGATATACAAATGATTTTGATAAAGTGAGGAATTTAGGAAAACAATTTATTGTAAACTTGCAAAATGCCAAACATTTTAATTGAGTGCTTGATAATTTGAAACAAATGTTCGTTTGATATATTTTGAAATGATGAAGCTATTAAATTTTAATTAAGTAGTCATTTTTGGGCTATTCGATATGGGGTATCTATACTGAATTACTTATTCTCAAAACTAAAGGGATACTATATAGAATGTTTTTACTTCATTGCCTTATGGCTCAGTGTATGCTCTTTTATACAAGAGAATTGAATTTTCATTAGAATAACAACCCTCAAACAGTGACAATAGTGCATTGTGTTCACATTGTGTTTATGATCGACTGTAAGTTCTTCTTCCTTTCATTGAAAACTGGTCATCCGCTTCGTATTCTCCTTGTCCAATCAGAACTCTCTATGTTCTGGTGACTATTAAAGGAGGAGAAAACAAATAAAACAGGCATATACACTAAACGGACGGCGAATTTCCCTTTCCAATGGTACCATAGACATATTTTTACGATTTTTCCCCACCGCACAGTCCTAAAGTGAAGTTATATAAAACCGTTGGATTTCGACTGAGACCGACTTGCTTACTTGGCCGCCATCATCACAACAGTGCTTAGGGGTGTGTCTCCTTCGGCCAATCAGTAGACGCATACCCAGCAATTCAAAGCGCACGTGCGAGTGAAATTGGTCAACTTTCTTAGTCTGCCGTTTAAGCCTAGGTTAATTGCTAGGCACATCTGTTTCCGGTCAATTTCTCGCTTTACAAATGGCGGTCCCCATCGTTTTTGTGACCCAATTTAAACATGTGCAATTTTCTGCATCACCATAAAACGCAGGTAAGATTTACAGCTTAAAAATTGATACTCTAAGGGTGATTGTTCGTTACAATTTCATGTTGTTTTTTTGTTTTCTCCTCCTTTAAAGACTGGTAGTAGATATACCGGGATTCATACATGCGAAAGACAAGAGCTAAAAAGGCAATATAGCACGGATTACTAATACCATATAGTATTTGACAACATACCTATAGTTCAGCGGATCAAACCTTTATCGATTTTTACTACATATACATGTATTGACTTTTGAAGTGATTGGACAGGGGCTTGTGGGAGAATGGTCCGTATCGAAGAAAACAGCCCGCGGAGTTTTTCCCCTCTCTTACGGGACAACGTGGGAATGAAACTACTGTGCAGTCGACATTACTTTCTCTTGTGCTGTAATTAATGAGAATATTATCGTAACATGAATAGCGTTTTGTGTTTTGACATTAATCAATGATAAACGCGAACATGTTGTCGTGCGGGGTCTGCTCCGGTATTCTAGAGTAAACATAATTCAAAATCAATGAACGCACTGGTAGCTCGGAATACCGGAGGCAATATTCATTTTATGGAATGACATCTATCATTTGAATATGTAGTTGTGGATTTGTACATAAAAGGGCAGTATGGTTTTCCAAAACATTTCGTACCAAGAGGATATGGTAAAAGAATCCAAATTTTAATACCGGGATTTACCGTTTTCTGGAACGTGCATTAGTCATGGCAACGCGAACTAATATCCATAACACGGATTTGTTGTGTCTGTGACAGACAGAATTGACTGTACTATAGACTAGATTTAACCCTCAAAGTCTGTGAACGGAGTTCTGACGGGATTTGGGAAAGTTCTCAATAAGAATTTACCGTTACCTAGGACATGCGGATACCATGGCTACATCAGGTGACCTCCGTAACCCGGAACTGCTCAGTCTATGGAAGGCCTACTGGGTAAGGCCACCGTGTTTAATGGCACGATATTACAGGAACAAATTATTTACGATTTACCACCCCCCCCCCCTCCCAACCCCCCTCTCCCTGTCTTACCCAACAAAGTTTTACTGAAAAAAATTGTTGTTCATTAGATTCAATCTTCCCATTTCGTTTTAATTTAGTTGTATAGAAACAGACCCCACCTCACTACCATCCTCACCCACCCCCACCTTCCAAAAGAAAATTGTACGGCAAAATGTTCATTTTTTACTTTTAATATTTTTCTATATAATTTTTCTTACTTTAGCTCGATAGAAACAAACAAATTATGTTGAAACACAATAATAGTCTGTGGAACTGACTTACGGCGTTTGTTCCGACAGAACTGGTTGCCAGTTACCAGCGGATGGTCGTGGGTTTCCTCCGGGCATAGCTCCCGGTTTCGTCACATAATAAAACTGGCAACGCCGCCATATACGTGAAATAAAACCCCAAGCAATCAATCAATCAATCCGACAGAACTGTGCAGATGTGTATCAATTAGTTTTAAGCCATGGAAACCATGTTAACACTCCTGGACGGATTCTGTTTATAGTACCATATGCTCATGACATATTTACGACTCTTAATGACATTTATTCGGAAGTGGATGTAAATCAAACGCTTATCTTGTGTTATCCAATAATGGTCCAGGTTTATGTCATTTCACATGATGTAAAAGGCTTTGATGTAAACAAAAAACCTTTTAATATGTCATTGAATACGAGACGAGCGTTTGTTTTATATAATAATATTAAAATGTTTATCGATACATAGATCTAACTGCACCACAATATACTAAGGCCAAGCTCCTGTTAGACTCCAATCTAATGCAATATCATGGGTTTAGTTTATTACAACAACTTATGATTGGGTATAAGGTCAAGATGATATACCTCTTTTTAACCCCAATTAGAAACTTGTCTCCATGGTTATTTTAGACAAGAATGTTTTCCCTGTTTTAGACAAGAAGGTCTTAGTGTTCATAAATATATTATTGTGCTCTTCTTCACGGGTGTACCATTACCGCCCAACATTTCTCTCCGGTGCATAAATGAAACTCTTAAAGGCTCGATGCAAACTCTTTCGGAGAACAATCTCGCAACAAATATCAAATGGCAGAGAATCTTAATTGCGACTCCTTGTGTATGTTATCACGTGCACAAATAAGCAAGCAATACTTAGGAGAAATTCAGAATTCTCTACGACAAAGAGCAGCCAACCATTTATCTAGTATTAGACTTAAACATGATGTGCCCATCGCACAACATTTCAACATTCTAGGTCATTCGTTCAAGGACCATTTTGAAATTATTCCTACTGAAAAAAATCCTTTTCTCACTTCTGCTGGAGATACCAAGCACAAACGTTTGGAAAGGGAAAGTGTTGGAATTCAAACGTTACAAACTAGTTATCCTTTGGGTTTGAAGTTGGACCCGGGAAGATGTGAAAAAACATATAGTACCTTTCGTTTCCCATGGTCCTTTGGGGTTCAATCTCAGTCAACCGATATTCTTGCCATAGCTAAAGATGCGTAAGCATTGTCAATGTATTACAAAGTGTTCCAGAAAATTCTACTGACTAAGACCAAGCTCCTGTCAGTCGTCAACCTGATGAAATATTATGGGTTTTAGTTTATTTCAACAACTTATGATTGGGTATAAAGGTCTAAATGATATGCCTCATTTGAACACCATTAGACACTTGTCTCCATGGTTATTTTAGACATGAAGATATCAGGCGCATAAAAGGATACTGTTAAAAAGGGGATTGTTAGACAATAGGACGCCAAAACACTTAAGCCAGTACAAAGCCCCGCAGATACTAGATGTGGATATGCTATGTCAATTTGGTGATACTCCGACCTTGCAAAAGAAGGGTTCAATAGTGAAGAATGTTCCACATAAATTGAATGTGGGCATATTTTGACACGACATTAATTCGGTATATATATAATCATAATTTCTGTTTCATGGGCAATACATTTGTTTCAAATTGCTGATAGATCCTAATTACGGCTTGACTTTCTTTTTCTGATAGAATGGTGTTTGGTCAGCTGTGTGTAATCTAATGTATCACCAGCTTCCATGCATAAGCTCACAACGTTTTGTTAATATCGGAGTGGGTCAGTCATTGGCTCGGGGTTATTGAAGTGTAGATTTACACACTTATATTATAAAGTGAAACATTGAAACTCATCTCATTGCATTTTCGTTCCATTGCAGACACATCCCAGTTCGATGGACGGCGTGTCACGGTTAAGACAACACGATAACTTCCAGAAACAGATTAACGCTTACAAAAGGTTACTCGAGAATGCAGAAAAGAAGTTTTCTAAGGACAGTCTGTATCAAATGCTGAGGGTTCTTCTAAAAGGTTTACCACAGCTGAAAGGTTCTAAGAGAACCCCAAGAGACGAAGATACAGTTCAGTTCAACATTAGTTCATTGGCTAAACTGAAAGAAGCCGTGTCAGCTTTCCAGACAAGGAAACGTAGAGGAATACAAAAAGAGGAAGTGTCACATGTGCTGAAGTATTTCCAGAATTTCTTCAAATTTGTGGAAGGTTTGGCGAAATACAAGCAATACTTTGATGATAGAATTTATAGGTGTCTTTATGAATATTTCTATGACCCATCCGAGGATATACAAACGCACCCTTCAGACGCGAAATGGCAGAGGTTTGGAGGCGCTATCAGTAAGGTGCACGAGGTGGGCGTCAGCGATGACGCTGATAGTGGTCATTATTCAGACGACCTTTCGCCTAAACAGCGTAGTCGATTGTCACCGGTCAGATCAGATCGGAGTCGTTTTCCGCCAACAGGCCACGATCTTCCAGTAAAGACGGTTGAGAGTGATGCGAGAGAACGATGGTCCTGGGCTGTAAGGGAGCTTTATTCAACCAATAAACGATGGGAGAATTTGCTTACTAAGGAAGAATTAGATGTCGTGGATTTCGAAGAGGACAGCCAAAAGGAGACCTTGCATTATCCTGGGCATGACCAATTTGTTCTTATATTCCGCTTACTTCCAGATATCTTTGCGAAAAGTTACAAATGTTTAGAGTTAGCAAAAATATGGTGGACTCAAGCTAACAAATGTTTGACACTATTCTCGGCGAAGAATCGTAAAACTGACATCGAGTTTGAGGACAAGTCTAAATCTCTCAAACTGAAAATAGAACAGCTTGAGTCAGACATAAGCAAAGGACAGAAAAACTTAGAAGAGTTCCGTGTCGCTTTGAAAAAAAATATGTCTCGTGAAAAAAGGGCCGAAGAGCTGGCGGCTGATTGTGAACATCTTGAACGGTTGAAAATCGAAGCCGAGGAAAAGTATAATCAGCATATGGCGGATCGAAAACAGATTTTGCACAAGTTTGAATACGCAATTAAAGGCACCTCCAAGTACTTCGAGTTGAAACTACAACTGAAAGAGCACGATAGACGAGTGTCGGAAAGCTATAATGCTTTAAGGGTGCTAAGGTATCAATTTGAAATCACTAACGATGATTTCTTAGTTGAAGTGGAAGTTCGTCCGAATTTCATCCGCTTTACGGACCATGTCAAAGAAATGGTTTCAACTCTTAAGGAAACTTTGATAAAACTCAAGATAGAGAAAAGGCAGTGTGAAAAGGAGTTAGCCTTAATAAAACTAAACTGTGATACCATGAGAAGCGTAATGAAGCCTGAATCTGATACGTCACCGTCCAAAAACAAAGTGACATTGATGCCCAAATATGGATCAAACAAGGGACGTAATTTAGCTGGTATCAGAAAAGAAAGAGATAACACGTACGATGTCATAAGTTCTTCCACCGGTGCAGGAAAGATGAAACCTGGCGATCTTCGCTTGGCGTCCAAATCGGATGCCATCAGTCCCGTGTGGTCGGAGTCAGAACGGTCTGAAATAGATCTGGATGGACACGAAGCTGACACGGAGGCCCATCCACACGATGATTACACCGTCCATAAATATACACGTCTGTTGAATGCGGAAAGAAAGGGTCGGGCCGGTGGTACCAAGCTTAAAAAAAGAGCCAAAGCAAAAAACGTCAGTCGAATACCAAGGCCTGTGTAGGTAAAAGATGAGAACGTGTATGCCTTTTAGTTTTCCGCCTTTTTAAAAAAAAAAAACCCTCTTACATACAAGAGTTCTAAATGATAGATATGCCTAATGTGTGCCTCGTGTACCGGTATACATAAATTATCTAATTTACATACAATCTATGTAGGATACGTTGTTGGATTTCTTGAACTGATTCTTTATTCGGAATTTGAACATACGCAAGTTGTTCAGAGGAAAAGTTTAGATTTGTGTTTAGAGGCGAAAATGTTTACCATTCATGAAAAACGGATAATACAACAGCGAAAACGTCTAGCGTTTTGCTCTGTTATTGATAATTCGGTTATATTTGGTGGATATTTATCTGAGATACCTTATGTCTTCAACACCACTTCGGGTTACTTCCAAAAACAAGGACATCGACTTCCATTTGTTTATCACTATGAGCTCGGCATGTACAGTGTCACAATGGTTAAACCTGATGTCGGTATGGGGATTTCTTTGTGTTGTTGTTTTTTAAAGACGTGGCATCCCTCAGAATTTCAGTACAGTTTGGTGATTCCATTGGTTTTTTCCCCACTGATTATAGTTGTACATGGCCACAACGTTTTATTGGGCTTTGTAGTTAATCAATTACATTTTTCACTATGTTTGGAATCTTTTTTAGGACTTTATTTTGAGTGTAACTACAGCAAAAAGAAACGTGCAAAAGGAGTCCCTATTTCTTCCACCAAAAAATATAGGCCTGCTGTTCATTGTCGTGGTATGTTCATAGAATAAGCTTTTTGTGCGTATGATGGCAATTTTGTTGACGAATAGCCAGCAGGCCTAAATTGACCGTTTAAAGTGGCATGAGCTGCCAGAATGTTGATATTTTGACGGTAAAACAGAATGTTGAAATTATTGCTATTTTTCTCAAGACGTATAATTCAGAGGCTTCTTGTGCTTTTAGTCTCGAGAATGAACGATAAAGTATTGTTTTGAACTAACTTTTGCTAGAATAAATGAATGGTCTCTCGGTTATTTAAATTTTGTTTACTTTTCGGACACTATTTCGGTTCGTATAGGCCGTAGACTTTATGGATTTCACTCATTTCAACGTCAACCATTTAGTTTTTCGATGGCCCTCAAAGCCTCTTACTGTCGTGACGATCAGAACTTATGAAAAAATGTGAATTTTGGCAGCTCATGCCTCTTTATGATAGCGTGTGGAATTTCTATTTTGTATTTGACCAGAACAGAATGGGTGGAGGTAGCCGCACACATGTGTCTCATCCTGTTTTACTTACTTTGCCGGTCAGGAATAGAGTGGAGGGAGTTTTGTTAGATTGTTGTATCTCGATTTATCAGACAATAATTTATTGGCATATGATACATGAGAGCCTTCTCGTTTGTTAGTGAATATGCGTCGAGAGTTGTTGTACTTTGTTTGTGATCAGTTCCGAATGATCGATGTCTATTATTTCTCTCAAGATTATTTCATCATACGGTGGCGCCGCAAGGTTTTGTTGGAAAGGAAATCGGGCATCATAGATACCCAAAGGATTTCTGAAAGCACCCAACATATGATTATAAGGATGAAAATTATAAGGAAGATGTGGTGAGTAGTTAAGAACGTGTAAGGAGTTGATAACATTGCCGTTTACCGAAAACTAATTTGTGTAGTGCAAACTATCTCCAGTAATAGTGCGAAAGTGGTGATTCTTGGGATACTCAAGGGGAGACAACCTACAAGTTTCTCCAAATGAATTGAATTAGATAAAATGTTTTAAAGTTGGTACCGTTTTGTGTTATTTCAAGTTCATAATTTTAACTTTTGCAGACTAGATTAGCCATTGTACAAGCCTCAAAACAAATATCAAATGGCAGAAGCCCTTAATTGTGATTTCTCTTATACTTCGAGTGTGGTGTCGCGTGCAAAAAATACCGCAAGCAATAGGTCGGAGAAACAATAGGTTGGATACGCTAACCATTTATCTGCCATTATATTTAGACATGTTGTGTCCGTGGCACAGCATTTTAATACCCCAGGTCATTCGGTTATGGACCATTTCGAGATCACGCCCATTGAAAAATCCCTCTTCTCACTTCGGCGGCAGATATCAAGCAGAAACGTTTGGAAAGGGGAAGTTTTGGGATACAAACATTACAAACGGTTTACTCTTTGGCTTTGAACTCGGGCACGGGAAGGTGTCGTGAAAAAGGTATTATATACTATTTGTTTTTCAATAGAATAAGGCCAGCATGACTAAATAACACCACTTTTTAACACAGTTTGATTGATTGCTTGAAGTTTTACGCCGCACTCAAGATTATTTCACTTATATGGCGGCGTTGCCAATTTCATTGTGGGAGGAAACCGGGCTCTATGCCCAGAGGAAACACAATAAGAAACTTGTCTCCATAGTTATTTTAGTCAAGAAGATTTTCCCGGTGTCCGTGTGTTCATAAATATATATTTATGATCACTAAAACACACGGGTACAGTGAAAATCTTCTTTTCTAAAATAACCATGGAGTTTCTAATTGTGTTAGCCTTTTCGTTTGTCAGTGAATATGCGTCAAGAGTTGCCCCCTTGTTCTTTGTTCGAATTGTGATCAGTGCACAGAGAAAATCTTCTTAAAATATATTTTAAAAGTCACTAAACTAACACACGGGCACAGGGAAAATCCTCTTGACTTAAATCCACATGGAGAAAAAGGGGACTAAAATATCCATGTGTTAGATTTATACCTTAGCGTCATCAAGCAATATTATGAGGTTATTATATGATATGTTATTAAATTTACGGTTATATTGAAACTACATCCTGAAATAGTTGACGACTGAAAAAAGGCGGTGGCTGAGGTTTCTGACAAAACGACAGAAGCGAAGCAGACGACTCCGCGGTGACGTCAGATTCGAACATTATACATCATCGAACTGACGTAGTCGCTCTTCTCTCAATCTAAACAGAGAAGTTAATCTTCGCATGCGAGACTTAAGGCCCGTTCACACGATGCAATTAGTTGTATACAACTTGTTGCATGCGTCAAGTTGCATGTTTTGAGTTGCATGCAACTCGCCGTTCACACACAGCCACATGACTGTAACAATTTATTGTAAACAGGTGCTCGTTTGACAGACTACAACGATCTGGGTACGAAACTGTCAGTGACTTGAGTTTACAATGTACATGTATCTTGTCTCCATTCAGAACTGAATTTAAACGCACACTCGCCTTTTTGACATTTTACAGGCATTCACTATAACAAATAAAACCACTAAAATTAAACGTAGGGCACATGTCCAGTTATATTCACATTGTTCAAATCAGTAGAGCGCTTGAGATTGAAAGTTTGTTTACATTGTTTACCTATAAAATTTTCAATTTCGTACTACGAATACAAAAACTTGCCAAAACATTTTTTTTTGGCAAGTTTTGTATTAATTGGGGGGGGGGGGGGGGGGGGGGGGGGGGCTGTGGAATGTTTCTATCTTCTCCTGTCTGGGAAAAATAACCACTGTTTTTAATGTAAACAATATTCTGAATTTTTTGAGGCGAGTGTGCCTTTAAACTTACAACTTCGGTAAATTTAGACTGTCAATTTAAAGTCACAGCCTAATGTAACTTTAAAGTCACAGCCTAATGTCAACTTAAAGTCACAGCCTAATGTAAATTTAAAGTCACAGCCTTATGTAAATTTGCAGTCATAGCCTAATGTAAATTTAAAGTCACAGCCTAATGTAAATTTACAGTCACAGCCTAATGTAAATTTACAGTCATAGCTTACTGTAAATTTACAGTCATAGCTTACTGTAAATTTAGTCACAGCTTACTTTAAATTTATAGTCACAGTTTACTGTAAATTTATAGTCACAGCTTACTGTGAATTTATAGTCACAGCTTACTGTTAATTTATAGTCACAGCTTACTGTGATTTATAGTCACAGCTTACTGTTAATTTATAGTCACAGCTCACTGTAAATTTATAGTCACAGCTTACTGTTAATTTATAGTCACAGCTTACTGTAAATTTATAGTCACAGCTTACTGTTAATTTATAGTCACAGCTTACTGTTAATTAATAGTCACAGCTTACTGTTAATTTATAGTCACAGTTTACTGTAAATTTATAGTCACAGCTTACTGTTAATTTATAGTCACAGCTTACTGTTAATTTATAGTCACAGCTTACTGTTAATTTATAGTCACAGCTCACTGTAAATTTAAACTTGCAGCTTACTGTGAATTTAAACTTGCAGCTTACTGTGAATTTAAACTTGCAGCTTACTGTGAATTTAAACTTGCAGCTTACTGTGAATTTAAACTTGCAGCTTACTGTATTGTCTTTGGATTAATCGTTTTCAGTTGAGTCATAGTATTGAATCTGGAGCTTTTCTTCTCTTGTGAAGAGCTTGACATCAGTAAAATATTTAAACTCAAGTTTAAATTTTAAAAAGCACACAGACTCAATTACACTTTTTCATTAAACTACTTTATTTGTATGGAGACTCCATAAAATAAATACATACATGTACATTTTTTTCAGAAGAAAATTTTGAAAAAAAAAATGATCTTGGATGAGTTTAAATTCCTACAATTTTAGATTCTATGTGAATTAATGATTATTTTATATTCATTATTTTTTAATTCAAATTACATTTACCTTCAAACATGTGGTGTTCATATATTATTCAAATTGGTATTCAACTTTTGGAAAAAATGGCTCTAATATTTTCAATTATTTCATTTCTTAGTTGAAAATGCTTGATATGTGCCTGATATTGTATTTCACAAACAATAACTTCTTGTAGTTTTCTTTCTTTGTCCTGCATCCTGCAGATATAAAACAATATAGAATAATCTTATTACAAAGAATTGGCCCATCATTCTCAACAACATTATACTTCAAGTATTAATCTAAACAATAAACAGATCAAATAATAAAAAAGAATATCCCTCCCACCTATAAAAAAAATTAACTAATACATTAAAAAAAAGATTAAAGGAATAAAAATATCTAGGAAAGATGAGTTATACAACATACTGGGTACCAAATAGTTAGTCTATCATTCTTAAAAAGGTGCTAACAACCTTGTTAATAAGAAAAAAAAGTCAACCTTAAAAACACCTACCAAGTTTGTGACAGTGTATTTCAGTGTATTTGGTAGAAATCAATAGAGATGGGTCAAATTTGCAAGTTAACACAAACACATCCTCTGAGGAAGTCCAGCTCTTCCTTTCCAAACTCCTTTTCCAGCTTCCTAGAGTCAAAATATTGTACTGTGTGTTAGTTGATCAGCTGTTGATTGAAAATGGCTGGATATTAAATTGTGTCATAATCATATATCATGACACACTCTGACTGAATTATTTTACTTGAAATGTTGATGTACCTTAATTAATTTTTAAATTCACTTCAGATATACAACCAGATTGTTGAGGGTGAAAAACTCCCCAGAAAAATAAAAATCCAAAATGTCACGTGAATACATGTTGCAATTTATAAAACTTGATTTTAAAAACTACATCCACTCTCTGGAGCCCCATTGATAAAATATAGGTCAAAGATATTTTTAGGACAGTTTTCATAACTGGCGGTGAAACAAACTTCCAGTCGACTGTCGCTGTCCTCCTACTTTTAAGTTTTAAAATTAAAACGAAGGACTCTAAGAGTCGCTGTGTCTGTGAAACTAACAGTTTAAAGTCTAACAAAGGCATGCCATGACAGTACGCCGTAGTTAAAATTTAACATTTTACGGCGAAAGACAAAAATACTACGGTACGGGGCCGTACATGTACCGTAATTTGTAATTTTATAAAATTTGGCTTTTGCAGGGCATTCTTTTCTAATAGGCCTAATTGTGAATACGATGAATGTTGAAATAAATTATTGTGCTTGTTTAAAGTTAAACTTGAAATAATTGTTGTTGGCGTTTGATTGCATATGTATAATAAAAAGATTATTATATGACTTTGCATCCAATATCATTATGGATATTGATTGTAGCAATGTAGGCCTACTCGTCACCGTTGGGTTGAAAGTCGATATTGGACTCAACGCCTTCGGCGTCTCGTCCAATATCGACTTTCAACACTTTCAATAAAAAGATTATTATATCAAATCTTTCAATGGCATTTAGAAGTTTATTGTGCTTGTTTAAAGTTAAACTTGAAATAATTGTTCTTGGCGTTTGTCCAATATCGACTTTCAACACAACGGTGACTCGTACAATAAATATCCATATTGGATGCAAAGTCATATAATAATCTTTTTATTATACATATGCAATCAAACGCCAACAACAATTATTTCAAGTTTAACTTTAAACAAGCACAATAATTTATTTCAATATTCATCGTAATCACAATTATATAATAACCTCATATTCATTAATTTTCTCTAAGGAATAATTTCGCTAAGATATTACTGCATTTTGAATTTTATCCAGCTGCGCCGTACTCAATAGGTTTGTTTAGATTTGGGTACTTGATAAAAACAATTTTCAATTTCAAATTAAAAATACTAAACGATGACAAAACTTTCAATTTTTGGTAAAAATAGAAAGTTCCTAACTTGTTCTGTCTGGTAAAACTACAGAAAACAGCCCACTATTTTTTATGTAAACAGTATTCTGGATTTTCACGGCAAGTGTGCCTTTATAAGAATGATGTTGAAATCAATCCAGTAACACATACAAAATGAAGATATGTTCTTAAACTACAATGAACAAATTTCAAATACAGGTATAGCTGGGATGTACCAGTAGGGTTTTACTTTATTATAACAGTGGAAATCTCTGATTATGTATCTCTTGATAAAAATACTGGATATAAATTCTCTTCCAACAAATTGTCTATATATTTGGCACAGAAAATGGGTCCTAAATACGCTCATAAAACCAGTGTAAATCTCTTAACATTAAGACGTTAAATGAAGTTGAAATACACAAATTCGGGGGTTATAGAAGTGTAGGGCTACCCCAAACTACTATGATTTCATCTCTAAGCACATGCCGGAGGTCTCGGACCCATACAGACCTTCGATCGATGCGGTGCAGGTTTGAATGCACTCAGACCAAATAATTGAAAACATTCTGAGTGGATTTTTCTCCCACACTAAACTTGGTCGCTGTAGATCGAGGGTTTCCTCTGGGCAATGAGCCTAGTTTCCTACCCCACTAAACCTGGCAAGGCGGCCATTAAGATTTAAGTGAAATAATCTTATCAATCGATCAATCAATCTATTTACATGGTAATGTCCAAGAATCTGAATATGCAATAAAACATTTGTAGATATACAAAACATTAAAAATAATAAAATAAATTGGCACTTTGGAAAAAAAAAGTTCTATGAGAGATACAATGTGATCCAATTGTGTGACTAGAATAATGATATAATGGATAAGTGTACGACGAGAATTCTCAAAATGTAAGAATGTACATAAAAAAGAACAGCTGAGAAAGCTCATACTCTTCGTAAACTACCATAGCAATGTTACATAAATAGTCTAAAGAGACAAAATATAAATACAAATGATAAACAATAATAATAATAAAAGAAAAATAGTTTATCTTAATTGTAACACTTAAAACATTCAAAGACAAAATAAAACAATGTGAGGGGTACAAGCTTCCCAGATCTCTTGAATGACTGGAATAATGTTAATTTGCTTGTACAGGGAACTAAACATAATATCCTTGGTCCAATCGAGTAGTAACAGTCAAATAGAATTATTTTTTTCTAATCACATATCAAAAGTCAAATACGAAAAAAATTGCTTGATTGATGATTACACCACACCTAATACCTTTCCCCTAATTATGGCTCGTTGCTTGGAGGAAACCCTGGACCTATGGTGAGTATGTGAATAACTGGGGTTTAGGCAGGGGGGAGGGGGGGGGAGGGCAAACTGGGCTTTTTGTCTGTCAACAGATCTCAAGTTAAATTTCAAACTAGGTAAACCAGTGGGTGGTGATGTGTTTATACATGAATATATCAAGATGTGAAAGTCAAAGAGAAACAGAGCAGTTTTTGGCAATGATATGTTTAGCGATTTCCTGGCGTGACCCCAGACCTTGGGCCTTTGCATCCTCACACATACGTAACTGTAGAACAGACAAACTCGCTTTATCACAGGTTTTATCATGGTACACATGGATCAGACCTGGGTCCATGGCCCGTAATATCTGAAATTAATCAAAAATAGAAAACGTTTAGTTTAAGACATAGCAAGATATCAGATTGGTTGAATTTTGGCGCACTCAGGATTATTTTACTTATGTGGCGACGTTGCCACGTGAGAGAACCAGGCTCTTTGCCTGGGGGCTGTTTCATGAAGCCGACGCAAAGTGCGATCAATCGCAGTTGCCATGACGTCGTAGCTCTTCACTGTGGTATCCATTGGCAACTGCGCCTCATTTGCGATGCGACTCCTTTCTGAAACGAGCCCCAGGAGGAATCCCCTGATGGAAAAGCCGCAAATGTCAGAGAAAAAATTACACAAGTGGATGCCTTATTTGATCAATACAAAGTTGTCATAATAGATTTAGTACACCATGCATTACTTTTTTTAACATAATTAGACAAATTTCTCCAAGGTAATATACATTGTAAGTGAAGATTTTCTCTGTACCTGTATTATATAACATATGTCAACCATATTTTTCAAGGATATAGCTTAGCAAAAGGATAATTGGTAAACACAGGTTCACCCGTGTGTTATATGATTTATCAGAGCCTAATTGAATGCTCGACATTTCATTTTGCAGTGCATGAAATTGAATATTACTATGGAATCTTGATCTCTAAAATATACTTAAATCTTGAGCAATCTTGTGACAGGCTCAACGTACAAACATTATAATAGTCTTAATAGATATATGTATTAACAGTATAAAACGGCAGACAGACAACATTGATGTGCACAAGAGAGTTGATGTGATGGTTTTGCATTCAAAATTCTACATATTTGAAGTAGGATACATGTATGAGCTAATGGTATGGTGTTAACAAACACGATTACTTAATTAGCAATGTTTTTCTTGTACTAAATTTACTTCACTCTAGAGAACATGACTGCATTATGGTCAGGTCATCACATATATAAAGTACACTATACACGCTAAATTGATAAACGGTCTGTATTTTCACCACAAGATAGATATACATGTACCAAAAGCCAATCATATTTCTATAAATTACCATAACAAGTAGCCTAGTACATGTATACAGATTCAGAGAGATTGATTGGTGTTTTAAGCTGCGCTCAAGATTATTTCACTTTTATGGCGGCGTTTCCATGTTTAGTGGGGAAGAAAACCGGGCTCACTGCCTGGATTAACTCTTCCTTCAAGTGAAAAATCTACTGAGGAATTTTCCCATTTTTAGGGGGTCTGAGTGGGATTCGAACCCGCGCTGCATCGATGGAAGGTCTGTGTGAGACTGAGGGAAGATCACTCTAACCCACTGGACCACCGATGTCCCAGACACATTTAGAAAAAAAGTTTCAATTCATTTTAATTATAATTCTGATATTTCTTAAAATATATTTGATGAGAGAGTTACCTTAAGCTCACTAGCCACATGTTTCTGGAAGAGTTTGACATCTTCACCTCCCCATCCCCGGGTAGACAGATCAAATCCTCCCACTACCCGATAATCATGAGCATACATACAGGCAATTCCATAACCGTAATGTACCCAATGACCTGCAAATGGAGAATAATGTCATACAAGTAATTCAAAGACTCAAACAGCAGATTTGTAGTCCAATGTTTTAATAGATGTTTTATGTTCTTTTATCCTGATGTTAAGTGGTCTGCAAGTCTCACCAATGTAATGTGCATCACAACTGCAATTAATACGATAAACTACTCCTTTGGGTTGTGTTTGGTTGGTTGATGTGTTTTTTCCGGTGGCTTGGATGTAGTTTTTAAGGGTTTTTGATGATGAAAATCTGGCGTCAATGCCTGTAGTGTACTTGATAAGGCGAGCAATTTTGTGACTGGTAGATCCTATGTATGGTATGCTGATTCTTATGTTTGGGCCTTCTTCGACTGGTCTAGGCTCTCTGTTTGTAGGGTTGAGGGTTTTATGGATATAAGTTAGGTGGGTAGCCTATCCATTCTGTTTGGTGAAGACAGTTTTGAGGTGGGTGATTTCTTTAATTCGGTGCTACAGATGTCTTGTGCTCTTCTTGTCAGTGTGGCTATGGTTCCTGTCTTGATGTGTGGTGGATGGTTTGAATTGTAGTGTATGTATTGGTCAGAGTGTGTAAGTTTGCGGTAAACTGTTTACCACTGTGTTATTTTCACCAATATGTTTTATTTAAAGGTCAATCATTTTGTTTTTCCAGGTACATCATATGCTGAACTTCTCTTGACAATCAAAATTTATGAAAAAAGTCTGAATTTTGGCAGCTCATGCCACTTTAAGAAATAAAACCAGAACAGTAGATGTACAATGTAACTTACCTGTACTTTTATTAATATCCTTTAAGTTTGATTTCTCTTCCTTAGGGGCATAGGCCTTTACAAATTTGGGGTGATACTGAGCAAAAACTACAGGGTAAAACACCTGCTTTTTTAACACAGCATTTGTTCGGCATCTACGTAGGAAATCCTCGGTGAACATTATGTCAAGGTCACAGAAAAACAATAATTTATCATCCAGTAATTCCTTGATGGCAAGATCTATAGCAAATCCTCGGGAGAATGTACGATAAGTATTGATGATACGAAAATAGCGACTGCCATATTTGTTTACAAGAGGATCCACGAGAAAGTGATTAACATTACTCTGGCTGTTTCTGTCAATTAAGAAGGATACTACAACCAACACCACAGGTAATTTATTCTTCAAACAAACATTTTCAAAGTTATCCAGAAACCGCTTGAATTTTGCACTGGAATTAAAAACTGGAACTATGATGTATATACGAGAGGAATGATCCAAGCGTTTATGACTTAACAGTCGTGCTTGACTGAACGGCTTCACCACATCAAACTGATGCAAGCCATTCTCTGAATTACCTCCCTTTATTCTGGTTAAATTGAGAGTAAAACTGTATTCCTCGCCTCTTTGGGGGTCAAGCCTCCGATAAAACTCTATAATATCTACAAAATTCCAACCCCCCGCACTTTGATGACCAAATAAGGTCAACGTTTGACTAACTATATCTTTTACATCATTCTTTTGGTGTCCTAAAATACGAATCTTTGGATCATCATCAAAGTTGCCAAATACATGTTTTTGTGTCAAAAACTCATAACGTAAAATATCATACATATTACGTGGCCTGTACGACTCATGAAGCTGAAGATTAAACTCCGATTTTAATTCTGCTGTCAAATCATCTCTACTGTTTGGCTCACCGTTCTCCCCACACAGATCAGACCGGTCAAGTTTCTCTATAGAATTAATGCCTTGGAAGAAACTGATGAAAAAGCTAAGGGAAAATCCCAGCAAAATTCCAGCCAGAAACTTGAATAACCCCTTACCGATAAAAGCAGCCATACGGTTTCAATAAATGCAATACTCAGATAGAATTGGCTAATAATGGCATATGTATATACATGTAGTATATGAAAGGAAAATAGAACTGGGTAGGTCGGTCATGTCATCAAATGCAAGGTATTTCTAAAAGTTAAAAACAAAAGTAAAACTCTAGTTTGTATATTTTTTTAGCGACCTTTCACTGGACCCTCTTTGCTCTTTTTGGCTTGAACAGAAAGATAGCTACCTTTCATAAAAATGCTTGGAAAAGGCCCGTATTTTGAGACAAAAGTTGTCTCCCCTGATTTATTAAATATCATTTTTCTTTAGATTGTGGAACTGAATACTAATTACATCTTATAACTATATCAAGGATAGCTTGGTTTAGGTTTTAGAAGCAAACTATATGTATGGATGATTAAAATTGACCTGTTGAACCGACTGGAACGCTAACAGTTTCATAGCAGTATCATTACTTTTTGTTTTCTGTTACCTAAATGATACTTTTCAGGCAGTTAGTAAAACTGTACTGTACTTCAGATCAACTTGAAACTGTAAGTCAGCTCCAGTATTTGGCAATCCTTGGAATATTTTGACAAAATGATAATATATCTGTTTCTCCTTGCAGCTTTATGTAAATACTGATTTCTGTGATCTGAAAAGAAAAGAAAATTGTGTGTTAACATTAAAGTGTTGATGATTCATACATGTACTTCGCTGTTAGTGAATACGAACATTGCAGTCTGGTAATACATGAACACAAAGTGATCAAACCTTGTGGTAGAGTTAGTCTAGTTAACTGGGCTAATATTTTATTGGCCGCTAAGTTGAAGCTTCATGTCAAAGTTGTAGTCGGGTTTTTCTTGTGGATTTTTGATAAAGTGTGCTACAGGTAGGCCTACATGTATACTGTATAGCGACAGTCAACCGACAAACATTAGTGGGTCTTACAAAAAAATCGCTATTCAGGGAATTCATGAACACATTTTTTTTTCACGTGTGGCGATCTTGGTGTGCTTGTACGGCGACCCCACTTAGGTTGAGAAAGTTGCGAACAGATTAGAATGGCAACCTTCTTGCAACCATCAGCCAAACCAAGTCCAAGGTAGGATGCATGACACAAATAACAATAGTGTTTTTTCATGTAATCACACCCGCCGTACGTACTACGAACACAAAAAATACTATAAGCGTCTTGTCAATCAAAAAAAGTCTGATTATTATTCCAGCCTCACCAATAAACTTCAAGAAACACAAACACACAATACAGCAAACTTTTGGAAAATTGTTAAAGAAATTGGCGGAACACCAAGACTAATTCGAAATCAAAATGTCAAGCTGACAAAGAATCTATAGCAAATCACTTTATATCCTTGCTGGGATCCGCATGTCCAAACGACCTCTCTGAACAGACAGTATCCGAAACACAAGATTTATATCTGAATAGAAAAATTAATCCTCAAGAAATAACAAAAGCTTTAAATAACATAAAAAATAACAAGTCACCCGGGGACGACGAAATCACTAATGAGCTGCTCAAACATACACTTCCCCATCTTATTGATCATGTAACATATCTATTTAATATAATATTGTCTTCCGGTATTTATCCTGATGCATGGAAAACATCTACTATTACGCCTCTTCATAAAAAAGGAGACCAGTCTATTCCAGGTAACTATAGAGGCATTGCGATCGGTAACACCTTGGGAAAACTTTTTTCCCATATATTGAATCGGCGCATCTCGACGCACCTTGAAGAGAACGATGGTCTAAGTCAAAATCAGACAGGCTTCCGACCAGGACATCGCACTACAGACCATATGTTTACACTTCGAACATTGATAGATAAATATAAATCAAATAAAAAACCTCTTTATGCATGTTTTGTGGACTTCCACAAAGCTTTTGACACCGTGGATCGTCATATGCTGTTTCAAAAGCTTAATAATAAGGGAATCAATGGACAAATATTAAAACTGATAAAGTCACTTTATTCAAATCTCTCATACAAAATTAAGGTAAATGACAACATATCTGAAGAATTTCCAACATATCGTGGAGTGAAACAAGGTTGTAGCCTTTCCCCAACACTTTTTAATGTATTCATCGACGACATCTTAGAACATTTTGATAGTAGCTGCTCACCCGTTAACTTGAATAATCAATCAATATCACACCTGCTATTTGCGGACGACTTACTTCTTCTGTCTGATACACCCCGGGGCTTACAAAAATGCATAGATGGACTGTGGGAATTTTGAACTAAAAATAAACTTCAAATTAACCTTGATAAAACCAAAATTCTTATTTTCAAACAAGGACCATCTTCAATGACTGGAAGTTGGCGACTTAATAACACTGCTTTAGAACAGGTCAATCATTACGTATATTTGGGCACACTTTTTACTAGAACAGGCCATTTTCGACAAAATAGTGAACGACTTGCCAACAAAGGTTTAAGAGCGTCGTATATGTTACTTAATAATTTACATGACAAGAATGTGGCCAGAAAAACAAGTTGCCATTTATTTCAGACCCTGGTAAAACCTATTCTCCTTTTCGGATCTGAAGTCTGGGGTGTGGACAGCTTGCTTAATAAACACCCAGATACTACCCCATTCGAAAGGGTACAAATTAAATTCCACAAAAGGATATTGCAAGTAAATAAAAGCACTCACAACTGGGGAGTGCGCGCAGAAGTAGGCTTATATCCCTTGCTGTATGACATGGCCCATCGAGCCTCTAACTACATGTACTATGCATATCTAAATGAGCATCGCAACCGTTTGAGCTTTCATGCATTACAAGAACAGAAACGTCTGGCTCAAAAAAACACAGGATGGCTACACAAACTCAAACTTTTTATCACCACTCGCCTTAACTTACCATGCCATGACCCAGTAATTTCAGGTAAATTAATGGTCGCACTTGATCGATATTTTCTAGATCAGTTTAAATCATCCCTAATGGACAAGGAATCAAGTAATAATAAAATGAGAACCTTTCGACAATTTAAAAAAGATATCAAATTTGAACCCTACCTAGATATGTGCAAAAATGTATCTATATGCAGATTTTAAGCAACCATAAACTAAAAATTGAAACAGGACGCCATCATAAACCCCCTATACCAACCAATGATCGTCTCTGTTCTGTATGTAACTTAATAGAAGATGAGTTTCACTTTGTAATGGAGTGTTCACGATACAATGACGGCTGATTAGTTTTATTTGATAAAATAAGAACGCTATTTCCAACATTTTCTTCATTGTCTGCTTTATGCAAATTTATATTTATCCTAAGTAATAAGGAGTCTGACCTTATCTATTTGATCTCAAAGTCATTGTTCGACTGGTCAACATAGGCCTACTTAAACTTTCATTTAATCTTTATAGACTTTAACAGTCTATTGTATGGTCATCTTTAAACGACCTTGATTATGTCTATTTGTTTAACGTTTTTTTTCCTTGTTGGTTTTACATCCCAGTTTCTGTACTCTGTCGCGAAGTTAATGTGACGTTTTGTACAATAAAATCTTGAATCTTGAATCTTGTAATTGATTAGTGTGTTTGCCGAGGTAGAGAAGTCACAAATGTAGCCCCAGGTGACTATCCTGCCATTCTATACAACAGAATGGCAGGATAGTCACCTGGGGCTATCACAAATGAAGTGTTTGGAGAGTCTGGCTGGATCGCGATGCATGCAAACTAACATCTCTGTACAGTGACACGGACAAGTTTAACGTCATGAGCTGATTGACAGCACACAGTCACAGACACTAACACTGACAGTTAAAAACAGCTGAGCGGAGAAACTGTCTGCGATGTGTTAGATAACTTACTTACATGCATAGTAAATGGGTGCGAATATAGAATACGTCCGTCACCTGGAACTTACAGTAAAACACATAGTTTCCTTTCAAATATTCTGTACAATACCTTAAAGAACTCCCTAATCGGAAAATCCGTCTTTACTTGCACAAAATTCGTCTACATTTACTAAATTCGCCAATTTCACTCTACACACAAGCAATTCCAAACATTTGTCTCGCCATCTTTGCTTCGTTTAATGTATGAGACAGGACAATGTACGAGCTTGCCTAAATACGAGTCTCTCCGCCAGTGTTCAACTTCAACGTACGTATTCTATATCCTGTCCTTTTTAATTTCTTCGTTATTAAAAATTCATATAAAAAAAAAAGAAAAAGAAAAACTTAGGGGGTTCTAGGGGGGCTTGCCCCCCTGGCTATCATAAAATATTTACGATCACCGACCATTTCTTATTGACAGAAGAAGTTTTCAAAGTGACGGACGTATTCTATATCCTGTCCAGTAAATGTTTGCCCCGCCTTGTTAATCGCACATTAGCAATTTGAGTTTTCACAGCGAAAAGCAGAACATGTGACAGGAATCTGTTCTGTACCTCGGCTTCAACTGAAGCGTTAGTCTGGTACCCTGCCCCTAAACTCGTACAAGATAGCTCGTTAATAACGAGCTATCTTGTACGAGTTTAGGGGCAGGGTACCAGACTACTGAAGCGTATCTTTCTGCGCGTAAACCCTCCTGCGCATGTGTGTGCATAATACAGGAAGTGAAGGGAAACAAAACTGTCAACTGACATAACGAATTTGACAGAACCATTTTCGGACTTGTTGAGCTGAGGTTGTTCTCAAATTATTATCGTGAGGGTAGTGTCAGACCAGAACTAGATACTCTTTGCCACAAATCAGGCCTACGATGGGTTTTGAAAACTCTGCCAAGTGTTTCCTTTCGTTTGTTTTCGTATGGATTTATTATATAAACCAGGTCAGTGTACATTTCTTTTCAGCTGCTTATTACAACAACAACAACACACATTAATTGTATCACTGTAGGCAATACATTGTACCAGAAGTCTATCAAGGGGAAGTATGTAACTAGCTATCTCCCCGTGTAAACGGCATTGTCCACAAGCCAGCTGAAATAACGCATCATATGACGTTTGTGCGCACATGGAAAATGTTCTGGTATCCTCTGCGCATAAAACAATTTCCGAAATAATTACTCTGGAATTGTGGGAAAAGCCTTTTTGCGCACAATGTGATAGAAACTTTTGAATATAATTTCTAAATACATATTCATTATATAACCTACATGTGAATAATTTCTTTAGCAACGGTAAAGTTATTGATAAAAAAATTGAAGTCCGACACACAAAGTCGCTTCGCAGGAGATGCTATCGCTCATTCGCTGGGCTCGCCTCTGTCAGACGAGGGCTGTTTGCCGAAGGCCGGTGAACTGTCCAGGCAGTGATCGAGGCCATTCGACACAAGCGACTATATCAAACCATAAGAGTTTGGCGATTGAATTCACTGTGCATAACTTCGCGATTGTACCACGTTTATTTTCATCATCACTGCTAGCTTGCCAACTACCTTGTCATCCGTAGTGTTTATACTTTCAGTTTCAGTCATATAAACCAGGGGGCGTTTTTATATTTGGGCAGGATTCGATAAAAACTGGCAGAGGGCGCTGTAGTAGTTAATTGACTCCAGCTGGCTTGTGGACAATGCCGTTTATACGGGGAGATGGCTAGTTACATACTTCCCCTTGATAGACTTCTGATTGTACACAGTCAACCAAGCGTTCAAAATAGATTCCATAAAATAATGCTACACGTTAACAGATCCACCCACAATTTGTGGGATCGCCCTTAGCTTGGCCTTTATGAAATTATGGTCTCATGATTGCATGACATAGCCCTTCGATCAGTTGATTATTATTATGTAGCCCACTTAAATTAGAATCTAATTCAAGGATAATATTAATATTATTATTAAACGTGTACAGGTACCTCGTTATTTATGTTTGAATATTTATTGGTTGGTACCAGGTCAGGGACTGATCCAGGGAAATTTTGGCATACCATTTCGGTTCAAAATGTTCCAACAATAAGACAAAAACAACATCTCTGCCCCAAAATTCAACATTAAATGCTATTTTGACATTAAAATCTGTTGGTTTTAAGAATTTTGGTGGATTTTTTGCTTGTGAGTTTGGGCGCCCATACCTGTATACAGGTATCAAAATGTCTCTGGATCAGTCTATGCAGGTAGTCATTTCATCGGCCCTAACCACGATGATAAAATGCAAAAATTACATGTACCAATCTATAATTGATTTTGTTTTTCGCCCCACCTACTTCAAACCAGTATTGTGAAAGTTGTCTAACACATCAAGTCTGTTGTCAAAAGTTAAATTCAATATTTGTTCAGAACGTTGAGGAACACGCAGGCCAAGAGAGGTAGGATAAAACTTTTGATCCCCAGCTTACGAAAGCATTGTAATTGTTAGTCCGCAATATGTTGAGTGGATTGAAGGATAAATTCTGATACGCCCGCACAGGCTTCTTCAATACCACGTCAACATAGGGTGCATTTGAAAAATCTAAGAGTTGTTCTCGGAATTTAAAAAAAATGATAATTCCTTCGTAGAGCTAAACCATCATATGTGACCTTAAAATCTGTTAAAGTCTGTTCGCAAAGTTTGAATTCCGCCTGTGTTCACTAAAAATTTTCTTTGGCGATCACACTGCCATCTACCGCGAACTTTCAAATCATGCTCGTCACTACAACCGGTAACGGCTGTCGGGGAAGGTCGATGATAACGCAAAGGGAATTTAAACTGAGTGAATTTCATGTTGTTTGGTGATGTGTATGGTCACAGATGATGGTTTAGCTCTACGAAGGGATTATCAAAGAAGCTTTCGGACAAAATTTTAGGTGAGTAATGTTTAAAAATTGCGAGTTATCATTTTTGTAAAATTCCGAGAGCAACTCTTAGATTTTTCAAATGCACCCTATGTTGACGTGGTATTGAAGAAGCCCGTGCGGGCGTATCAGAATTTATCCTTTAATCCACTCAACATATTGCGGACTATGTAATTGTAGCTCATCACTGTATTCAAAGTGAGTGTAATTGTGAATGGCTTCCCAGTGGACCGTTTCAAAATTTTCAAAACATGAGCCCTCGCATGAATAAAATCTTTGCCATAAGATTAGAATGGTTTAGAATCTTACATTCAAATGCATAGATCTACAAGTTATAGCATCATGCTAGGCCAATGTATGTTTCAAATTTAAGCGGGATACATGTTTTTCAGACCAAAATTTTCATGTTATTGTTGCAATTCTATTCATTTTGTATTCATTGTTTGGAGAGAAAAAAATTGAGCAGAAGGTGGCTTAAACTTTTGACTATGCAGATTTTTGACAGCCTTAGCGACCAGAAACTTAGGGTCGAAACAGGGCGCCACCAAAAGCGTTCTCTCCCAACTAATGATCAATTATGTGCCACCTGTCAAACGATTGAGGACGAGCAACACTTCGTCATGTCTTGTCTTAAATTCACCAATGACAAGGATCGAATCATTTTGCAACTGCAGTCGGTTTGTCCGCGCTTTCTACATGTATCTCTATCATTTATAAAAAAATTCACCGTGACCATGGCCTCTAAAAAATTTGAAAAGATAAAAATTATCTCTCAAGCTTTATATGAATGGTCAGCTAGGCCCTAATCTGTTATATTGACCTTCAACTACCTTGTCCAGTGCAATGCATTGTTTAGTACGGATGTTATATTCTTTTGTATTGTTTTTGCTCTGTACCCTGCCCATTTTTTGGGTGTTCAGTACAATAAAGAATCTGAATCTGAAAATCTGCCACTTACGTCTATTATGAAATACATTTGTAAGCAAAGCCTACATATAAATGCCGACGCTATGAATAGAATAAGCGGGTTTCCCAAGGCTCTTACGGCCCCGTACATTTTCGTTCGTGACTCAGACTTCTACAACAGCGCATGTTCCAAGTTTGCTGCAAATCTCTAGTTCTACCTTCAAAGCCCCGTGCACTAAAGCAGTTTAAATTTGTTTCTTAAAAGTGTCAAACAAATAACGCCATTTTAAGCATGCATTTTAAAAATATCTGCTTGCATATTTCACCTGTCTGCGTGCCGCACACGCTCTGTAGTTTTCAAAAATGATGACAAGGCATTAATCCATGCCCTAAATGAGGCTGAAATTTTTGGAAAAACTTGAAGCGTCCTCTACCAAACATGGAAGAGCAAAGGTCAACTGAGATCAATGAGAAACGTGACAGGAGTTCTGTGTTTTTTTTTTAACAAACTTAGAGTTTTTCAAGTATTTACACCTTTATCATGTACACTGTATAGGGGATTTTTTATCAAATCAAAAATATACATGATGTATATAAAATATACATGATGTATATTTTGAGGAGCTTGCAGAGGGAATGTTATAAAAAAAACTTTCTGAATGGCTTAAAGCCTTGAAGTGACTTGACTTAGCGATCACTCTGACAACTGTCTTTGGTCTATTCAGACAAATCACAGGTAAGCCACTGGTCAACTGTCTTTCTAGGTACGATCAGATTATCTTCAAATTACACGTCCACTATAAATCAACGACCAGTTGACCACAATAAAGTAATCCTCAAGCTATAGTCTACATTGAATGCACGGGGCATACCGGGTACAAATGTTAAACACACACATACTTCTAACTACATTTCTTGACCCCCCCCCCCCCCCCCTCTCCTTTTAAATCATTAATTAACAGTAGTGATTATGCTCCTATAAGAAAAGATCACTGATACTTTGACACAGACAATCAAAATTTTCTCTAATAAGGGGCGTGATATGGGCGTGGCTGGGCTGGTTGAGTGATAGAGGCTTCCCCTGACACATTCAGCTTCCATCACTATTGTTTTGGGATTAACTCACGAAAACTTTTTGAAACATCTTTTTATTTACTGAATTATCAAAGAAATATAACCAACCCTGTAGGACCCAGAAAAAAAATCTGGGTTTGGTTGAGAATTGCACTCGTGAATTAGCCGGGTTGTCGTCTTACCAATGAACTGAGCAAAGCTCATATCTGGCACATTTTCAGTGAAATAATCCTTTGTACAGCCTTAAAACATCCACCAATGTATTTACACAGCACTGGTCAGTTAATGAAATATCATAGGTTTACTTTATTACAACAATTTATGATGGGGTATAAAGGCCTAAATGATATACCTCTTTTTAACACAATTAGAAACTTGTCTCCATGGTTATTTTAGACAAGAAGATTTACCCTGTGCCCTTGTGTTTTAGTGTTCATAAATATAAACATATAAATGATGATTGATAGCTGGACAATCCTCTAATTAAAAAATATCAAGGTCCCAAACCTGAGAAAGTTACAAATATTGGTATCAATAACAAGACAACTATTGAGCCTTGACCATTTCGTTACATCAGATGTGCAATATGATGACAGCGGTTAGGAAGACTTTTTCCAACTCGCTCATCTACTTCGTAGAGATTCAGTCATCTACTAAATTACCGGCCAGTGAAGTTTGAAACCTGATCCTATATAACTCTTCTGCTTCCAAGATGAAATTTGGGACAGGGCATGTGCCGCCCTACTTTCGGCGTAGGGAGTAATATATCTTATGTAAGTAATGAGGGACTCACTGCTGATGATATATCTCTTCTGAATAAAGGACTTTCATTTCTGCTTTGCCCTAAATCATTATCTAATATGGACCTTTCTATTAGTAAATTACATGTAGTCCATGTAATGGACTTCTCCAGAATTATATGTCTAGGTGATATCTACCGATATTCTTTTACATCTTAAATCGTCTACATGCCCCTTTCTCCCATGTACAGCTGTAAGATCCAAATATAAATGTAAGTCTTGACTTTGTATCTAGGAAATTTGATGGTTTAGCTAACCAACATAACTGTACTTAGTCAGATCATCTTGCCTTAAGTTAAGCTAATGGGATATCATTTGAAGCATATATCCTTATCACAGGCACACGGAGTGCTCTCCCTTATCCACCCTCTGTTATACTATAAAGTTCTTCCTCCTCAATCATAATCCTGTCTAGACATAAATGTAATTTATCAGCAGGCTTTATAAGGATCACAGGCACACAGAGTGCTCTCCCTTATCCACCCTCTGTTATACTATAAATATTTATAGTATAACAGAGGGTGGATAAGGGAGAGCACTCCGTGTGCCTGTGATCCTTATAAAGCCTGCTGATAAATTACATTTATGTCTAGACAGGATTATGATTGAGGAGGAAGAACGGCAGCTAAACAACCCCTTTTTTTTACCGAAAGCTTGATAGGAAATTAGGCCTGAAAATGTTGGCAATTGCAATAAAATTCTTCTTTAAATACTCTTTATTTCTAAAATACACAAACCCATTGAAAAATGACCCAAGATTTCAATGCCCCCAGGGCGTCCTATTATCTCAGCTTTTGGTAGTGAATATTAAAGAATATCAGAGCTGATTGATTATTATCTAAACCTATAGCAATTCTGCATGTTAGCTTTACTAAAAATACTGTTGATTTGTAGCCAAATTATCTAGAAAATTCTACTGACTAAGGTCAAACTCCTGCCTGTCGTCCACCTAATGAAATATCATGGGTTGTCGTTTATTATAACAAACTTACATGTATGATTGCGTATAAACATCTAAATGACCCTTTTTAACACAATAAGAAACTTGTCTCCATGGTTATTTTAGACAAGAAGATTTTCCCTGTGTCCGTTTGTTTTAGAGTTCAAAAATATTTACATCTGCTTATGAACATTATCGAAACACACAAAAAATTATTCTATTTACTAAAATCCAGGTTTCTGACTCCAAAATTACTAATTTTTTTTCTATATATATACTGGCTGCCATGTTTTGAATTTGACCGCAAACTGCTCGATCAGAAGCGGGTAGTCTACTCCTACTTGTTGATTACAATGAGCCCTGACTCCCAAATACACTGTACATGTACAACCGTAAAAAAAAAAATAGCCATTTTGGAGTCAGAAACCTGGACTACATAGAGACAAGTTTCTAATTGTGCTAAATAGGGAGTACATACATGTATATATGTCATTAAGACCTTTATATTTTAGACAAGAAGATTTTCCATGTGCCCGTGTGTTTTAGTGTTCATAAATATAGGGCCTATATACATTTTACTGTGACGTAAATTCATCTGTGATGTAAAACCTCAGTTTGCGTGATACATATATATAATCTATATATAATCTTCTCATTAATGCTGTATATGAAAGTTTACAGTATCTTTATTATATTATTTAGTGTTTGATGTATACAGTTTTATGCTCAGACTTGACATTTGCAATATTACTCTACAGGCACTACATAATTTTTTGTTTATATTTAGATTTTAATTTAAGTCACGTTGAATGCAGGGTGCCAGATTATTACATGTGATCTTAAATAACATAAAACATGTCAACCTTGAATCAATATCAGCCATTTTTGTTTCACTTGATAGTCGTATGTGGATTGGTTGATTGATGTTTTACGACGCACTCACGATTATTTCATTTATATGGCGGCGTTGCCAGGTTTTAGTGGTGGAGGAGACCGGGCTCAATGCCCAGACGAAACCCCTGACCTTCGGCGAGTACCTGGCAACTTTCCTACATACTGTAATCGAGTGAAAAATCCCCTTTTCAATTCTTGTAAGGTCTGAGTCCGATCCGAACTCGCACCGCATCGATGGGAGGCCTCTGTTGGACCGAGGGACTATCACTCTAACCGACTGAACCTACGAGGCCCCCGTTGTATGTGGAAGAGCCGTCAATGGTTGAGGGTTTCTTCCCCCCACTTAACCTGGCGACATCGCCATATAAGTGAAATTAATCATGTGTGCAATGTAGAACATCAATCAATCAATCAACCATTTTGCACTAAAGTTATAAATAGTTTAACAATTTTCTGGAAATCCGGGTATTTATCAGCCTAGTGGCTCCTGACTGTTCTTTCACATAAATTGTTACGTGCTTCTGTTATATCCTGGTTCGTTTTTAATCCTAATACAACAGCACCTTTTTAGCCTTTCTTGTTCCACCCAGTGTCATTTAGACTGTGTAAATGTATGTGAGTTATAGAGACATCAGACTCTTAGTGAATATGATCTGAACTTTAAACAGTCTGCATTTAGATTATAACTAGTTACTGTAGTAGCTTAGACATTTTTTTACTTAGAATTTCAGCCTTAAGTCAGACAAATATTGAGCTCCTGGAATTATGACATCTTATATTCACCCTTGGGTGAGTTCATTTGTCACACTGACATTTTTTTTTTAATTTTGCATTTTTTTCGAATGATAAAGTTTTATGTGCAATCAGTTTACAGGTACATAGATGTCATATTTTGCTTAATTTAAACGATTTATGAACAGGGCTTAAAGCTGATTTGTGTTTGTATAGTGACTTAATGTTATTTGAAAGACATAAGTTGAAAGACTACTTAGCAGCAAAACTCATCAAAATGGACGTCATACACGGCTTTCGATGTGTGCAAACTGTCATCATGAAGAGGCTTTTGTACAGTCAACAATCATTACGTCAACAATCTGAGGGTGCACAACGGAGGTCGCATTTTATGTCATTCGTGTCAGTGAGCTCAAACTGTCATAGCCATCATAGGGTGGTTAACGTAGTATTGGATTTTGCTTGTGCTGCCGTCGAATTTTAATCCTGACTGGATTTTTAACTTGATCGCTAGGAACTCGCCTAAAGTCAGGTTGTCCTCCAGGCAATGAGCCCCTTTTCCTATGCTACGATTACTCTGTCTGACCAATAACTTACAGGATTTATACATGTATATGTATCTGCTTTTCAAAAAAACGACACCTAGATTTATCTGTCTTTTCTGAAAAATGTTTCCTAAATGTTATTTTATCATTTCAACTTTTTTTTCTAATTTTAGTCCAAAAGTGTATAACTTTAAAAGTACCGGTAGTAGAGACTTTGCAATCCACATTTAGTGGTATAATACTTCAGAAAATCTGTGAAAAATTTAATTTTATCAATATGACATGAATTGATTTATAGGTTTTTGCATATGAGCTCTTCAAATACATGTATCCACCTGTACAATTTCAAGCCCCCTTTACAAAGCAAATACAGGGTTTTGTGGAAGTTACATGTAGATTTACATCATTGCTTCTGGAGCTATCGATGAGAAGCTGTAGGCCCCTGCTTTTCTTTGTTCAATGAATGTCCTTGTAAATGGATAATCAAAGCAGGGTACATATTGAAATATTTATATTTCATTTGTCAAAAGGGTAGTAGTTTGAGTGTTGTACTGGTACATTGTACATGTGTGTATGTTTCAAGCTAATTTACATACATGTACATGTTACTTGTACAGTATCAATAGACCTTCCCTGCTAACCTTTATCATTCTCCTTTATTTCCTAATGCTAGTGTATGAATATACACATGTATATATATTTATTATTGCCAGTTGATTTCCCCATATCTGTAAACCCTGTTGCTGCAGACAAGGGTTTGTTGTCATAGTAACGGTGAATGACATTGTCACTATCATGAGCTCTGTAAATACTATAGTGCATGGGAGTGTCGTGCGAGATTTCTCGCTGTCTGATGACAGATGATGGTTTTTAATGACGTGAGTTTGATCACTTTGATGCACATTTTTTATTCTACAACATCTGAACTGAGCGTCACAATCTAACAATAAAGGCTTCCCATATGTGCAATGACATATGTGTAAAAATGATAAAATAAATTTATTTACTGAAGATGTCAAAAATTACATGTACCCTACCATAAGCATTGCCTCTATTACATGTATCTCTTTTAAGGAAAAGGCTTTCCTTATTCTTTTTAAACTAAAATTGTCTGAAATTTGGAAGCATACATTTGCATTCCACTTTAATAAATGATGTCATGTTAACACCACAATCTATTCTTCCTCTCCATAATCGTGACAATAGACAATGGTACTGATCACATTAATCATGTTAATTACAGTGTATGTTACAAAACTGTCTGCAATTCTTCTCACTGCAGGCAAACCTGATAGTCTTCAACAGTTTTTGTGCCGTTGTGATAACCTGAAATGTGACGTAAGACAAGGGGTCGGCTGTTCAAAAGAAAATTAACTTAATGGCAGGATAAATGACGTGGCTTAACAAAGAAATTTCTTTCTGACGTGACGTCCTCTAACCTGTAGTTAAGCTAACAGCGCTTTGAACAACCAACCCCTGACCTCAAAGTTCGGTCTGAGGTTTCAGAGTTCATATAAATAGACCAATGGCTAAATGATGTGATGTCACAGTAGGAATAAAATGGCGCCTGGAAATCAATCTGCACAGAAATGCTACATGTAAAGGGATGCAGTCTGTGTGTTGCTACAAAGCGCTTAATAAAACGGTCACTCTATCATATAATTTTTTGAGTGACGTCATTGGCTGTCTGTCTATTGCGCAATTTTCATAAAATTGGATTATGCAATATTTACGATCATTTTCCATCATGGAGATGGACTGTAAAAAGGACAAGTCAAGACCACAGGGGTCTCTCAGACAATGCTGTAAACCCATATATTGCATCTGTATAACAGTCAATTTATGTTTTTACCATTTACACAGCGTGAATTGATCCTCAATGAGGTAGAATGTCAAGGTGATAGGAAATCTGCAATTAGTACCAATGTCAAACATACACATCTTCTGACACCACCTGTTGTTAACGAGCAAGTCTTCAACTGTACAACATGTGTGCATGTATATTCCAACCATCTACATGTAATTATGTTGGATTTGACTTTCATAAAGTTGTCTTGTCCCAGGTTTTATGGGTGTGTTTTGTCAGGTTAATTATCACTGTCTATACTATAATAGGATAATTGGGTGTTGACCAGATCACAGGTGTAGGTTGTCTGTCAGCTAGTTATATGGTATATATAACCAGAAGTCCCTTGATAGACTTCTGATATAACATATTGGTTGTTGAGACATCATACTTGATAGTCATACCTGTCACTGTCAACCTCACTCACTGTTTCTCACTAATTACACGAAAACAAGACCTTGAACTTCCGAATGCTGCGGCCGTAAATCACTTGTTACGTGTACTTTTGTAAAACCATATCAATCCGATTATTTGGACACTGTATTATTAAGCCTATATGTATATTAAGACAAATGACATTGTACTTAAACTGTTCCTACATGTATGTTAATCATCATTGAAGCTTACTCCAACATTGGCTCTCTTTTAGTAATCAGATCATTTTTATACGTGTAAAAGATGCATGTAGCTGGTACCTGCTGATTGACTCTATCTGAACAGTACAGTTAAAATATTGTAATTTATTAAGTTTGACCCGATAAAGATGCTAAATTCAGTCATCTCAGAGATGTTTAAGGTAAGGTTATGCTCCTGGAGCCTGTTTTACATAGCAACCTAAACCCTTTGAAATGTATAGATCTACAGAATGGCTTGACACACTTGTTACCTTTTAATACAACTAGAAAGTTGTCTCCATGGTTATTTTAGTCAAGAAGATTTTCCCTGTGCCGGTGTGTTTTATTGTCGTAACTTGCATGTAGATTGTATTCCTAGATAGTTTGTGAAAGAGATTTTTTGTCTGTAAAAATTCTGGTTACATATACCTACCCAGAGCCTACTAAACTTGGCAACATGACTGTATAAGAGAAATATGAGTGGTACATTAAACATCAATCAAACAATCAAACTTGTTTGCAGAATTGACCTCTGTGCCAGTGTAAATGTTTTTTAACGTTAAACAAGCTCAGCGAAATAGCTCTGGGATTTCACAATATTTGTAATGCCACAAAGTGTTTGTCTAATTTTTGGGAAGATTTGACTAAAAGATGAGGCTATGGCACGAGGTGATATATTCATCTTTCTGAATAAACTAAACTGTATTAAGACTGTCCTACATCTTTCAAATCCTTGAACTGCCAAATTGCCCATGACAAATACATGTACAACATATAGGTAGTTTATATTGTAGGTAAAGAGTTAATCCTAATATACCTTAAGCTGAATGACCTCACCCGGAAAATTATTGGATATTTGAGATATTTTGTTTGAAGTGACCGATTATCACAAGCCCTTGTGCCAACACACATGACTGCATGTCTTTATACTTTTCTGTAAATAATACTATGATTGTCCCTCAGTATGTCCAATAGACCCTTTCGTCTTAAGGATTGACGCCTGTGCAGTAGCCTCTGTGTATGGCAAAATGACACTTCATTGAGTTTTTTATCAATCTGACGTCGAAATCGTGCTCATTTCGTCTACGACACAACGTGACAGCAACAGTGAAATGACGTTAATGCCATACAATTCGAACAACATCATAAAAACGTCATTCTAAGCCGAAAGGGTCTATGGCATAATTTTAAAGCAGTTTGACCAATGGCAAGTTCTTACAAATCCTTATTCGCAATGCTCTATATTTTCAGGTTTCGGGAGAGGTGTGTAAAGTCTATGGCCACCAGTAAGTATTTAATTGTTCTTCTGTACAGACCAATCACTATCACCAATGTCTATCAATGGTTGAACTAAACACTCCTCTGAGTCGATGTTTATTTTTAGCAAAATGACGAGGCCTATAAACTCCGTCATTTTTCAGCCAAATCATTGGTTTACTAGATCACCCAGACACTCCTACTTTACTCAAATCTGATAAACATGTAGGACAGGAAAGTGCCACGATCTTGAAGTCCTGGTTCTTCAATCTCAGTGATCAGGAAACTTCCAATTGTTTGTTATTCGTCCACAAAGGCACTGAAAACGTATTGGATTGTTGTTTTAGACTTGGGAAAAACTGCCCTTTCAAAGTAAATTAGTGGCACACTAAAATAGCCCCTGCCTTTTAAGTACCCGTTCATTAGAAAGTCATAGAAGGCTCAATGGAAAGATTTGATACATGTGTATACATAACATATAAACAAATGTCATTATTAAACTTTTTTTTACAATAGCCTGAACAAACATTTGGCACTGAGAACATACATGTGCACCCCGTAGAATTTGCACCAAAACAGAAATCTAACACATCCCAGATGGCAAACAATTTCAATTTTCCTTGAAAGCTTTTGACAAATAAATCCTTTACTCTAAAACATGTTAATCCATGGGTGTATCTTTCTTTGGTGGAGTATTTTCAGTTTTTTCTTTCCTTTTCTCCCAGTTGCAATGCCCCCTCTCGATGTTGCGGATCAAGATGTTGTACAGATCAGGATTATGAAGTCCCGGTGGTGACCTACTACCGATGGAACTTGTGGAACATGTGGTATTTCTGGTCAGTCTCCCACATATTACATGTACTAACACACCAAGAGCCGAAGCTCCAAAATAGTCTGTTACAAATAACCTCAAAGCTCCAATAAGCTAAATAGTTACTGGTAGTTAGCTTTAATACTGACAATTTAAGTATGTTGGCTTGATTTTTAAGCTATTAAAATAAACCGAATAAAAAGCAATTCTTGTTGATGAGGGTCGGAGGTGTCCTCTAAACAAAGCGCCCGGTTTCCTCTCCCACTAAACTTGGCAAACCTTCTACACAAGTGAAATTATCTTGAGTATGGCGTAAAACATAAATCAATCAATCAATCAATTATTTTATTTGTCATTAAATGAAATTGCTTTTGCCCAATGTCGTAAGCGGCTTTGCTGTCTACAGATGTCGGTCTGCCTGTCTGTAGCAGATTTATAGTTACAGCTTCATAACTATTTTAAGATATAGGTAGTTTAGAGCTATGCGATTTGTCACATACCATAATTTAATTGGGGTCTCAACAATTCTGGCAGTATGCCTTTAGACTGATATAATCCTGACAGTTTAAAGCATTCCCCAGGATTCCCCAAACTAAACTGGATAATGAATAGTGTTACATGTATCAAGTTGCATACATTTTTTTCACAGGTTTATAATCGTGTTCATTTTGATGTCATGTTTTGGGGGTTGTGGTTATTATAAACGGAGACAGATGTTATTCTCAAGACGAGGTGTCCCATCTACGACCCCAACACGTGCACCCCGTAGAGGTACAGCTGTTCCCATCATATTCGCAGAACCTGTCTACCCAAATGCCTACCCCAATGCCTATGCATATTCCGGTCCTGGGAGTGAACCCCAAGGGGGATATTTCATGGCACCCCCAGCTTATTCAGAGGTCAGTTTTTATCATTTTTTTTTTTAATTTTCATAATGAACTTGTTGGCTCTTTACCGTGTGCATATACAATGTATCTAAGCCGCATGCAACCAACATAAGTCATATCCAATCAGTTTGGGTAGCTATGGTACATTTGTTGTACATGTACTTCAATGACTTGCGGGGACTCCGTGGCTCAGTAGGTAGAGCGTTGGCCGCTCAATCCAAACAGCCTTCCACCAATGGGTCGCAGGTTGGAATCCCACTCAGTCCAGACTGCGTTTTCACTCGAACAGCCTATGTGGGATGGTTGCCAGTAACCACCAGAAGGTCGTGGGTTTCCTCCAGGCATAGAGCCCTGTTTCCTCCCACACTAAACACCGCCATATAAGTGAAATAATCTTGAGCGCGGCGTAAAACACCAAACCATCAATCAATGGCTTGCTTGACATCGCTTTTGATTGGGTGGAATCATACTTAACTATGCAATTTACAAGTTGAAAGGATATGTGTGTTTGTTGGTGGGGGGGCACATAATATATTTTTGATTTGGATTTTCCATGTACAAATTCTATGAACATTCATTTAGCTCAGCTGCTCTTAGCCAATTTGTGCCAATTAAACTTGTGTTTTCCCTGTAGGTTGTATCTCATCCTACACTTTACCCTGTAAATAAGTCAGAACTGCCTCCATATCCAGGAGGAAACCCAACACAAACAGGTAACAGTTCTAGGCCTTTTTGCATTCTCTTAAAATTTTCTTATATCATAACTACATGTATGCGTGTACGTCTGTTTACATGTACTGGCAAGTTAAAGGGACATGCCTGGAACTAGGTAAAATGTGTTGTATTCCACTGTTGTTTGTATAAACATAAGGTTTCCAGGTGGCCAGTGATTACTTTCTGAGGTCTCACGGCTGGATAGGGAGCTTTATTTGGGGATTCCATTGTCTGCTTTGTTGTATTAAAAAGAATCAGTTTGAGGTGCAGTAAGGCCCTTTGTGGCTGCGCGTGGGGTACATTCTCTGCTGTTTTTTTACTGATAGAAAAGAATATCAACCTTTGTGTCCTTTTAAACAATCACACCACTTAAGGGAGTGTCCCCATTAATCGTTTTTCGCGAAGGCGCAAAAAACGATGAAAAAAAACGATGCCGGCCTACACCTATCGTTTTTTGTGTTCACGCTTGACTGGCTTCGTCGCGGCGGGTGTCGTTCCCAGGCGCGCAGTAATATACAATCAATCAGCAAAGTAAAGTGTGCTGTAATTGGGTTAAAAATAAAACGCAAAGAAAAATAAAACGTATTGAAATATAGTTTGATTACAAAAAGAACATTTACCTGTTGTTGTTGTTGTTTTTTTAGCTGTCGTACGGTCATTTTTGCGCAGGTGTCTGTTAGCTCTTTTGAATGGAATGCCCCCGTTGATAAACATGCGTAGGCTTCATGGGAAGTCAAACATTTCTCAGTAGTTGTTCATAAAACGCTAATTAACAGTGTTAATCCTCTCATTTACGTTCCAAACACCGCGTCAAAGCTCATCGGTAAACCGGATGTATGTGCTGTGAAATCAGTTGTCTGCAGACACCCTGTCACCAAACTCGTCTGAGAGAAGTCTTTAAAGCTTTCGCTGACTTTAATTTGATTTTTTTAATTATTAGATACCCATTATAGTAAAAAAAAGTCAAAGGTGCATAGAACGAATACGGCCGAAATGATTTAAATGTCCAGTTTTATAACTGCGCCCTGTGTCGTCATCTATGTACAAACACGCATTCATGTAAGTCTTGAAATATCGACGCAAAACGTAACTATATGCATGGTGTTTATGAAAACGAAATGCATACTAGTATTTAAACCGTTTTTCATTATTTTTTCAGTGATACCTTCGGGCACAGTGATAGCTAATAACTAACATCAAATAAAAACAGAGAACAAATAATTCTCCATAATATTCTGTCTTGAGTGTTGGAATATAGGGCCTTTGCCGGTAGGTCTACGGTAATATTTTCTGGGTTTTATTATGTATACTGGAAACATTCCAATCCATCATATATTTCCTCTCAATTCGTTTCAACTTTAATATATATTAGTTAAAACTTGAACTTCAACCACTTCGATGTGAAATGCCTAGTTACGAGCGTATATTGTATGACTGCTAGGAGAAGAACAAATGTTTGGATGCGCCAAACAATGACTACTCCACGTGTAGACTATAATCCACCTGGCATAAGCACGCTAACGGGTTTTTTCGTAGCCCACTTCACCCCGGAAAAAGTCCCCACCTGAAATTCAAATCCCCAATAGTTCACCCAAAATAGAAAATATTAAAGAAATGAAGGTATTAACTACTTATCATTTGCAATCGCCTGTGAAAAAATTCGCCGGTAGTTGGTTTTTAATATGAGGTGGATATTCTTACGACGACATTGGCTCACGTAAAGATAGATAACAAATAGGACGTCTGTGTACAGGCTGAGAATTGCACTGTGCAATTCAATGAAATATGTTATCTTCTGCTGGATTGTTGAATATCAGTCCCGTTATAAAGTCTGGTCAAAAGTACTGATTTTGTACAGGTAGTAAAGTGGGCCTATGATATATTTAATTTTTAAGAAATGAATGGATGGAATGTTTTTTGTGAAGTGGCTAGATCGACGCCTCAATATTATTTTACTTACAAATAGCCATAATCTTCCGCTGGTACATAACAATAGATCCACTGTAACGCCGATCGAATAATGATCAGTCAGAAAAATGTATTTAGAATGTGAAAGAGATGTACAGGTAAACAAATAATCATTCGACATTTTTACCGGTTTTTCTCAAAGTCATGACTACACACACTCATAGAAGGGCCCGTGTGTTATAGTAAAAAATACATAGAAATGTATTTAGTTGCAATTGTTTGTTACATAGAATTTTAAATAACATGTGCGTCTCTTCTATATCTTTATAAAAACATAAGATGAACACATTTTATTTGCGGACAATTCTTATCTACACTTTTTGGGGAGAAGATTAAAACAATCGTTTTTACAGTCCGAATATAAAACGGGTAAACAGCAATAAGTTATCATTATACAGGATTATTAAGATTTCCGGACACCCTCACAGTGTTTACTAGCTCATTACCTATTTCGTCTGAAAAAAAGGTTTTCATACGTTTTGAAACATTTACCACGAGGGAGAAATAAATTGGCAAGGGTTGATAGGCCCACTTACAAACCACTATCAAATCCATGACGTTTATGTCTTTATATGAGTACACTGGAAACTCTTTAGGGCGTGGAGTTACAAAAGTTAACATTGCAGTTCGTTGCCGTTTTCGGAAAAAGAAATTAAACATACAAATAAATTATAAAGATCGGGAAGGCGAACTATATCACAAAAATGGAATGTGCCGGCGAGACTTTCTGGCAGTGGTAGGTCTTTATTGTGAAGCATTAGTATAAACACTACAGGACAGTCAAGCTGAGTGGACCGAGTCGGTCTCTGACAGCGCGTTACAACTGAACTCAAGCTATCCGTCATAGTCGCACAGCGGACTACTTTTAATCCGAGACGATCACATACTGTGAATATCCCGTTTCAAACTATCGTCTTCTGTTAGCGTCTTTACACCTAACGTTTTTTGCTTCGTTTTTTTTCATCGTTTTTTGCGTCATCGCGAAAAACGATTAATGGGGACGCTCCCTAACAAAAGTTGGCGAAATAACCTGTCACATAAAAACTAGTTGGAATTCAATAAAGTCACATGAACTGCTAAATATAGGATAGTTTTTGTTGAAATAGAATCTGCTAATTATTGGTAATTTTTATCAAACAGTTTTTCAACTGACTATCAACGGTCGATTTGTCTTGACAATCAGAATTTTTGACCTAATTACAAAGATTTGGCAGTTCATACCACTTTAAACATAAGTTATTAATTTGTTTGTGTATGTTGTTGACAGGTATGGTTGAGGGCAGCCAGCAGCAGCCAGGAGGAGGAGGTGTGTTCTGTAATCCCACCCTACCTCAGTTACCCCCTTATTCATCTGTAGTACCTGGTGCCTCACAACCCAATACAGCATCAGGAACCACGCCCACTAACACAGCAACCCCGCCCACAGGAAATACTCATCCTGATACTGCCACAGCATCAATTCCAAGAGAAGCAGCATGATCTCCATATTATATCATTTAATATTAGTTGTTGTTTGCAATGATCTTGTTTTCTTCTTTCAGGATGTTTATTAGACCACCATGATCTCATGGTGGTCTTATCAAATCGCTTTTTGTCCGTGGTCCGTCGTCCGTCGTCTGTCGTCCGTCGTCCGTCGTCCGTCGTCCGTCGTCCGGTGTCTGTAAACTTTTCTTGTGATCGCGATTCCAAGAGAACTACTGGTCGGATTTTCATCAAATTTTAGAGACATGCTCCCCTTATGGTCTAGTTGTGCAACATCTATTTTGTTTGCTCATTTGCATATTAAAATGGCCGCTGGCGGCCATTTTGTGATTTTTACCTACATAGTTTGTGATCGCGGAATCTAGAAAACCACTAGGCCGATCTTGATGAAATGTTTTTGTATTGGTTCCCCATATGGTCTAGTTGTGCAACATCTATTTTTCTGAGCTCATTTGCATATTAAAATGGCCGCTAGGCGACCATTTTGTTTTTCTATTTTTAATCACTTTTCTCTCTTGTGACCGCGATTCCAAGAGAAATCGTAGTCGGATCTTCTTTAAATTTCACACGCACGTTCCTCCTATGGTCTTGTTGTGCAACATATATTTCTTTTGCTCATTTGCATATCAAAATGGCCGCTAGGCGACCATTTTGTTTTTCTACTTTTTAACACTTTTCTCCTAAAGTAATGAGAGGATCTTCGGAAAACTTTGTACGCAGGTTAACCCTATGGCCTCGTTGCGCACTATGTACTTTTTAGCTCATTTGCATATTAAAATGGCTGCTGGGCGACCATTTTATTTTTCTTCTTTTTGTCACTTTTCTCCTAAAGTAAAGAAAGGCTAGGATTTTCGTAAACTAATTTACGCATGTTAGCCCTATGGTCTCGTTGCGCACTCTGCACTTTTTTGCTCATTTGCATATTCAAAATGGCGGCCACTGGCCATTACTTTTTATATCACTGTTCTAAAGTAATGAAAGGATGTTCGTAAAATGTTATACGCAGGTTAACCCTATGGCCTTGTTATGCAGTCGCTGCTCATTTGCATATTCAAAATGGCGGCCGGTAGCTTTTTCTGTGATTTCCATCTACATAGTTTGTGATCGCGGACTCAACAAAACTACCAGGCGGATCTTGATGAATTTTTTTTTGTGTTGCTTCCTTATATGGTCAAGTTATGCAACATGTATTTTTTTCGTCGTTGATGTTTTCATTTAACACATTTGGTACCGCTGTCGCCATTTGGCGTTAGAGTGCTAGCCTGCTTCATTACCGAAGACATCGTATGGCGACAGCAGAAGTCGGCTAAAACCCCACTGACGCCGTATGGTTATTTTTTCTTACAACTGCAACTGATTTTGAAAATGCACAAATAAAATCACATGTTGCATCTGTTGGTTGCTTTGTGTTTTGTTTTGTCAATCTTCGAATACGGTTAAAGAGGTTTAATTTACTTTAACGGGCGCGCAATTCACTGATAACTTCCAACTTTGTCCAAGTTAGAGCGGACACTTCAAGCATACGTATATAACAAGAAAATGTTAAATTTGACAATAAAAGCTTGTGGAATTCCTTATATTTACAGCTTCAGATCTTAATATATATTTTCCTTGTTTCCAATATACTGACAGTGAGTGAGATATTTAAATATATAGGATTTAAAAGTGCTAAAATCGGGTGGTAAAATTAGTTCGCTAGTGCGAGTTCCCGCTGTCAATAACAGGGCCCCTACCAGGCATTTTAAAAGCATGACCCAGTTAAAGACAAATAAGCTATTTTTGGCACTGAGGACGTTATTTTGAAATTTCCTAGTCCATAGTAGTGGAAAAAAGGCATTTATCGGAGCTTTATTAAACCTCAGAGTGAAATTGCAATCCTCGGGTCATTTTAAAACGTATCAAAATCGACTCCTTTCAGATTTCCAAGGGCGACAATAAGAAAAAGTTTACATGTATCTATGCATGTTGCCGGCCGCCACGGCTTGTTCGAAGTCGGTAAAATGGCCTTCTCGAATTTGGATTTTAAACGCCTAAATTCTTTCCAAAAATGTAACAATAATAAATATTTTTAAAGGAGAGTGTTCCCTAAGACACTTAAGAAGATCCATATTGTATTTTTCGGAGTTTGAAAGGAAGGAATATTTCAAAATGAAATGAAATACACAGCAACGTACAATCACTATTTTGCCGATCGAATTTGCATTCAGGCAGCTATGTACAGCAATCTGACTAAAGTCGAGATGCTTATTGGAAATATGCTATGTACAGCAACTGACTTCGCAATTGTAAATGCTATTTACCAATAAAGTAACTGAAATGTTTTTATTCAATCATGTATTTATATTAAATCGTGCATGAAGATTTTTTTATAACAGTTCACTAATTTCTGAGCGAATCGGGACATTTTTTGCCATTAATTTTTAAACTGACTTTCGTCATGTTTAAATTTTTACTCATCAGACGAGTGATACGTCGCCGATTCTTCACTTTTCACGGGCTATTTTTGACAGATATACATTATCTTTTGATTTGTAAACAAACACTAAATGCATCTTAGTAACATGTGTACAATCGTTTTGGATTTTGTAAATTGTAATTGTGTACAGGACTCAAACAAGCGATATCACTGACTGGCCTGTGTGCATATAGCTCCGGTAAGTAGCGTTAATGTGCGGCCTCCTTGAAGAAAGTTGGTTTTGAGTTTTCAGATAACAGCCACTATCTACCGAAGAAACTTTGTTCTTGTCCAGCCAGCCACCAACAGAAGAAATAAATTTCACATATCAAATTTGCGATCCGTTTATAAGCAGCCTCACTTTCTGATAGTGTTCTATGGTGGGCTAAGATCAGTTCACTGATCTCTTGTTTTTTATGTAATTTCATTCTCTTTGGGTTGGGGAGGTAGGGCAGTATGTTATGCACCAAGTACTGTGTCACCCTAAGGACTGCATATATTTAAATGTTGCAGTTCTACGAAAAAAAAACAAGGGATATTATTCATGCTACAGGCATATGGCCACAGTTTTTGTTCAGATCTGCAAATTGCAGTTTACGCATCAGTGACAGTTGATTTTTCTACAAGAAAAAGTATTTTACTGTGTCGCCCTGAGCACTGCATATATTTTAATGTAGCATTTCTACAACAAAAGTATTTGCCTAAATTTAGCTTTTTCTGGCTATTTGGGAAATCAGTTATGAAATCCTTTTATTTACACAACCTTTATAGTGACTTTTCAGAGCTCTGTTTATCACAAACAGCTGCCTTAATCCGAAGACTTTACGAACTGAATGTTTTGATCTCACCGTATTCTGTTATTATGGGACTCAAAATTTTATGTATATTTCATCAAATACATATTTTGACAGCTAGAAACTTTACACATGGGACATTTTACAAGTTCAATGCATATGACCACACCTATTCAGGCGTTACCTGTGCGTTCAAGGAATACATATTTTGACAGCTTGCAAGTTTACACTTGGGATATTGTATGTTCAATGCATATGGCCAGACTTTCTGTTCAGACGTTATCTCCGTGCATTCTGCAGATGTAAGTTAAACCATTAACTGCACTTCACTACAATGCCTTTGTTTATCTCCCTTGGTAGTATTTAGTTCCAGTACCAGATAGAAGATTGTGTAGAAACCCATGTTACTGTCTGTATTGACGGATTGTCCTATTTAAATAATTTGATTATAATTACAAGTTTATATGATGAGCTCAAAGTGGCATGAACCGCAAAAAATAATATTTTTTCCCTATACATTCCTATTGTCGCAAAATTTTCAGGGTTTGCTGTCGTTGAAAAAAAAAATTTCTGAGATATGTGCGAAACAAAATTGAAAAGTAAACAGAATTCCAAATTACTTACAGTCATTCGTCTACCTGGGTTCCACTAAAAAGCTTTTAGTTTGCACCTTTTTAAAGGAAAAAAATTTGATTCTTAGTTCAATAATTAATCCATATATCTTATATTAAGACTGATGAGTGAAAAATCGTAATTAAATTAGAATCATCAAGGAATGTTTGTCTTTCTGTCTGATCTCAGTGTTGACTTACATGTAGTAATGCAACTGGTAGGAGCTATATATAGCACTCTAGTAAACCTTAAGGGGAAATATCCCCTCACCTTTGTTTTGGTTTGTCAACATATTTATTTAGTAAGGCGAAGAATTACTTATGGTTAACAACTGATTTTTTGTTTCATTTTGGGGACATACATGTAATTCTCCACCGTATTGTACCCAGTTAGCTTTTAAATATTGTTGAAAGATTTGCAAGTATTTGTTCCTCTGAACTCCCAGTCTTAAATGTCATTGACATCATTCGAGATGTTTTAGGTGTATATATACTGTTTGTGACTCAGTAGCTTGGATTTTATGTTTCATGTGTCCCAGTTCCACTTATAGCAGAACCAATTTACAATAGAACACCGCATTATTTTTTATACACACGACCTACATGTAATAAAAACGTCTGTGGTATTATGGTATATCCAGCGTCGTTTCCCAGTCAAATACTAAACTGCAAAACTTTCATATAAATATAGAAATTCAATTGCTGAAATTTTAGCAAATATTTTCTATATTGTAGAGTAATCAGTCTTAACGGAGGGCGTATGTTGAGTTAAACTCTTGTTAAACCATTTTGTTGAGTGCTAAATCTTGTCAACATGCCATCAAATACAAATGTTTTCCTCAGGGTAAAGAGTGTTTCCCACTCTCTGAATACACAAAATACTCCTGGGTGCAGGGTAAAACTCGCAATGTAGAAGACAGGCTAGATTTGTAGATAGTTTATTTCTCAGGATTCTGTCATCCTGAACGTAAAGAGGAAAACAAAATATGCACTTGGCCTGAACTCAGTAAGTTGATTCTGAGTCTGCTAGTGTAAAACTACATTATAGATATAATATAGCTTTTGTTTGTCTTTTTGTGTAGTTTTAAACAATAAGCAACATGTGCACCAGTTTAGCTAAACGATGGAGATGCCTACTATGGTCTTAGGATCAGGATCGAGGCAATATGTGGATGTCAGGTATATGTAGTATTGTCAAGGAATATATAGTGAATATTATAACTAAGGATACAATCTAAAATTGGGGTTTTATAGGGTGTGTGTGTGGGGGGGGGGGGGGAGGTAAATATAAATGCAGTCAATAGTAGCAATAGGAAAATAACAAATATATATAGAGGACAATAGATTTCTTAATGTCTTAACCATAGATCTCATAGTTTATATAATTTATAAGTGAAATAATCTTGATTGTGACGTAAAACATCAATCAATCAATCATAGTTTATAACAGAAATGATCTGATAAGTACAGATCTGGTTTAATATACTGGCAGTTATTTACTGGTCCCAATGTATAGTATTTGTTTGTTTTGTGTATTTCATTGTTGGTCACTTTCACAAACCATGTGCCTTATTTTCTGTGCCTGTCCACATTCCATCATATATTTCCCTTTGAAATGTAACGCTCTTCTTTGCATGTCGTTGTTTAACCCTCTTCTATGGATGCCGTTGTTTGAAACAACAGGGGCATGAGCTGCCTAAAATTATGACTTTTTCCGTAAAATCCAATTACCAAGAGCGCTTGAGGTAGGCCTACCTTACAAAACTAAAGCACAGATTTTGAAATGAAAGATATTAGAAGAAAGAAATGGTGTCACCAACCAGCCAAAGTTGTGTGCTTATAGCCCTCAATATTCAAATAGCTGGAATCTAGAAAAGTTTTTTTTTTGTTAGGGTTTTTTGCTCCTCATTAAAACTACCTGTTATGCCCAGAGAATCGTATCAGTGGAAAGTTCTTAAATCAGGAACAATTAGCTATTTCTTCTTACTATATATATATAAGTCCGCTCATGCCACTTTAACACAGTGGATATGATAACAAAACAATGCCCTCGATGGGGATTTTAACATTAGCTTTGAAGATGTTAAATTATATTTTACACATTTTCCGCAATTTTCCTGATACATAAAGCGTTTTTGTTTTATCCATAAAGCAAAATCATTTTTTGTTTTCGTCCGAATATTTTATATTTTGACTAGAAACGGACCGGTACAGGGCAAATGTGGAACAAGTCGGTATTCAATGGACAACTCTGATCGTTGGTAGATTTTTAGTGCACTTATTTGAATAGGATACCGTTTTATGGTGTATTATTATACCGTGTCATCCTTAAGTGGCACGAGCTTTCTAAATCCTCACATTTGCACAGAAATTGCCATTGTCAATTGATATTTTGAGTGGCGTTGAAATAGAAAATGTAACATTTTTATACCGACTCCCTCCCTCACCCCCATAAAAAAGAGAAGAAGAAAAAAAGAACCAACAAAACAATTTACACTGAAAACAGTCTGCATAAAGCAAAATAATTTACAATATGATAACAAAATTTAAACCACAAACATCACATTTATTGTCCATCGTAAATGTCTAAGATAACAACCCTGTCGTCGTTATTAAGGGACTTCTCATTTGCACATTTTTTTTTTAAACATTAGATATTCTCAAGATGTTATTTTCATAAAAAAATTTCGGCAGCTCAATAATGCAGGATTTATTTAAGATTGATGCAACTGTTCTTATTAATGACTATTTGAAAAAGTCCCATGCTGTGAAATAGATGCTATTTTTTTTGTCACTAAATAGCTGAGCATAATAGTAGAGAAATTGGAATACATGTCTATTGTATACAAGGGGCCTTGGTGGCTCAGTCGGTTAGACTGATAGTACTTCAGTCTGAAACAGGCCAGCCAACGATGCGGCTCGAGGTTTGAATCCCACTCAGACGAAATAAAAATTGAACATTTTCGGCGTGGATTTTCCACTCGATCGCCGTATGTTGAAGAGTTACCAGGCACTCTCCGGAGATGGGGTGTTTCGTCCGGGCAAAGAGCCCGGTTTCATCTCCCCTTTTAACCTAGGAACGCCGCAACATAAGTGAAGTGTGCGGCATGAACCATCAATCAATCGTATTATGTATAACAGCTGAGGCGATTCATAAAGATGTACTTGTTGGGCTCAATGGTGATGATTTTGTCTTCAGTTTGCTGGAAAGTGTAAATCTAAATCTATTTGTACCCTGGTATGATCACTTCTATTTTATTATCGCACATGTACGACCACACCTCACGCAGGTACTTGTATGTGTTTCACTTTTATTTTACAGTATATATATGTGTGCAATATTGTTTTTTTTTTTGTTCTATCTGTGATGTCCATTCAATACCTTTTGTAAATAAGACTCGTTCAATTTGTAGTGTATTGGAAAAAAGCATAAACGTCATAAGTAAGGGACACTTTATCGGACAAATTTTAGCTTTATTAAAATGGTTGTAAAAGTTACAAAACAAGTCTAGACTTGTCCCATTTCTTGTATTTCTTTTGTATTCTAAATAATTTACATTGTGAAAACATACATTGTTTGTTTGATCTTCTTTGTGTTAAACACAAAATATAATTTCTATATAAGACTTTTTGGTTGGTTTTTGACTCCTCGCTCAATATTAACATCACATATTGCATCTTCTCTAGCCAAGATAAAATCTGCATGTCCCCATTCCGTGTTTTACCTTGGCGGACTACTCCACTTGAACCCGTAAATCGAACAGCTCGTTTTGATTAGATGCGAGTAAAACTTCTCGCAGCTAATCAAATCCTTGGGCACTTACACTGAAAATGACGTAATGGCGGCACTCGGAACACCCTTCGGCTATCTTCGCTCGCTACCGGTCGGCTTTGACACGCCTCGGGCAGTCTGCGCTTTTTATACGGCAAATCACCGTATTTTGGGGCTGAATAAAAATGGCGTCGCAAGTAAATATCAAAATGATTCACTGCAGACGAAAAAAGAAAATAAAAATAACTTTAAATTTATTGAATTCTAATATCATTTAGACAGATTTTTGTATATATATTTTATTCAGCCCGGAAAAGCACATGTTGTAGACAGACGCAGTTTCGGTACATATCAGGAATCCTCCAATGCTTCAATTATATAACTGATCGAGGCTGGAGTTAACAAAGCGAGTGTTTCTGTCCCTTACATTATCACGGGGACACTTTGTGGGGTCCTCAAGAAGATTTGGAAATTGTACGCTTCACGGCTACCTATTTGGTCGCCATATTCAAAATGACATGCAGTCTATCAGAGGTTATTTCACGCACGTAAATCCCCGAAGTTTCAGAGTGGTAATGGCGGCTGTGTACACAGCTAGGCGTTATTTAGTAAAGCCACACATTTGTATGCTTAAGGGTTTAATACCGCCGTAGCGGTGTTTGTTGCGTAACCCGATACCGCTGAACGTTGGTTCGTACCGAGTCAAACCACGAGAATGCGCTCAGCGGTATCGGGTTATGCAATAAACACCAAGACGAAGGTATTAAAGTCGATTCTACCCCGATAATTGAGAAAAATGAGGAAAAAGTGACCTGTTGTTGATTGCCGTTCCTTTTCCCTCCCTCGGGACAGACTGGGAACTTTTAACCAATCAACGATAAGCTTTGGTCACGTGCAACGCTTGACCCAGATATTTTGAAGCAGAATGACACAATGTCACTATGGCTACCGCTTTGACAGGCTGGGTTGCTGACGACGCTATCGGGGGAAAATGTTGTGAAATCAACCCTTTGATGACTATATACGTTCATGACAGCCCAGTTTTCAATAGAAAAGGACAGAATATAACCACACTCACAGCATTATCAGGTTAAATCCTTCATTTTGTATGATAACAAGCAAAATATCACTTCTTCCGGGGGAGGTAAACATACCAGCCGGCAGCCGATGATGCACTACAGACTCGATGTCGTTTGAAAAGTCATCTCTACTTAACATGTATATTTGCACACGGCACGCACATGCAGGAGGGGTAGAATGACTGTTATAAGGAACTTGTGCCCTATTTGGCGTAGAGATACGCATAACCCTGCAACATGGACCAGCCAATTACGTCGGATGTAACGTACGCCAGTTTTGTACCTTGAATTGCCTCGAATGAATGTGCCCATGGTTGACACGTCACGTTTAACCTTATACGTCAGGCAATAGGTCGTCAGGTACATCATAATAAACACGAGACGCTTAGGAATGTCTGTAAACATAGTTCATGTCTTCACGGGACACATTGTCCGAAGACGAGGTCCAGATTGTTACGGTGTAACGTCGAGATTGTTCTAGTAACCATTGAAATTGACTCCAGGAGCTACGCGCAGCGGCGGCACGCACGGGAAATGTCACAGGCTGTTGCAATGTTTTACAAATTTCATGCATCCCCGAAGTTTCAGAGTGGTAATGGCGGCTGTGTACACCTTGAACCTTTGTTTAACGAGTACTGATTGGCCAAGACTCTGTAAGTCTAGGAAAGACAACTCTTACATTCTCTATGGAATGCCAAAGCGGAAAAAATTCAACATTTGCAAATTTACCTTCAGCATCTCGAGTTTTTGTTCAACAAAACAATATTTTTCAACATTCGTTAAAAATTTTGTCAACGATCATATTTTGTGGCTCTATTCTATGTTATTTTATATTTAAATCGCGTTTATTTCATTCAAGACCCCCAAAAAAATCATACCACATGCATCTGAAAAAATAATCCAAAACATTATCATACCGGTACATCAATTTTTACAGCCAGCTTAGTGTTATTTTATATGCGTAACATGTCTTTTTTTATTTCATCCAAAAGATTTTTAAATATGCATTACTTCTAAAATTTGGTTCAAGGCGTACGATTTTTCGTTTCAACCACTAAACAGTTTTTATCGTTCAACTGTTGAGCTGGTTTTCGTCCAATCGTTGAAGTGTTTTTCCGTAAAATGTTGACCTGATTTTCCCGTTAAATGTTGAACTACTTTTTAGTTGAGAGAAAAAAATGATTTCTCGCAGCACGTGACACTTAGTCGTGATCACACAAATCGGTGACGTCACAGTGTTGTTGTAGACACATCTCATTGATGTATGGATGGGCCACCAACTGGGTGACAAACCGACGAATATCTTCGGATGCACCCCTACTTCTCCGTCTCAAATCGCTCATAAGATCTCCAAAACTTTGACCGCCACCAGCCATTTTGTGTTAGTGATCGCGGCACAAGCAGACAGCGGATGGATACTGTGACGTCATCAGTTTTTGTATAGAAACAGTCACGTGTTTCTTGCGCGAGATGTCAAAACCATGTAAAAAAACAGGTCAACAATAAATCGCTTCAACAGTTGCGCGAAAAAAAACAGTTCACTGGTTAAACGAAAAAACACTTCAACAGCTGAACGAAAAAAAAAACACGTTAACGGTTGAACGTGAAAAAGGTAAAGTAGTGGAATGAAAAGTTGCAAGTGTTGGACCAATTTTTAGAGGTAATAAATAAAAAAGACATACTAGTATAATTATATGTATCGATGATGTAAAATTTTGTTTATTTCTTGGATTATTTTTTTTAGGATAGTATTTTTTTAAGTGTGTTTCGTTTGAAAATTTTGCCATATATCTTGTTACTTTTTTTGGACAAAATTTTTAGCGAATGTTGAAAAATATTGTTTTGTTGAACAAAAAATCGAGACGCTGAAGGTAAAATTGCAAATGTTGAATTTTGTCCGCTTTGGCATTCCATAATTCTCACCAGTCGGCGCTGTTCGATTTACGGGTTGGAGTAGAGTAGTCTGCCAAGATAAAACACGGAATGGGAACATGAAGATTTTAACTTGGCTTGCGAAGATGCACATATTGTTACTTTTCCTGGCGGAAGGAAGTGCGTGTTTTTCTTTAAAATCGAGAGCAGGGGTTCTTTTTACAAAGCAGTCTCATCGCAAACGAAACCCAGTTGCGACTGGATACCATATAGTGAAGAGATACGACGCCATGGCAACTGCAATCGATCGCACGGCTTCGTGAAACGGCCCGCGGGTTTGTCTAATGGTGTACATTCAGACAAAACAAGTGTCCGAGATATTGCCGCGTATTACACTGCAAAGCCAAAACAACCCATCGGCAGGGAAATAATCGTATTCGTCATCACAGTATTCCAATCAAACGTATTTGATCTCAATTCCCATTGAGCTAACTGATGTAAACAATTAAGAAATGATAAATATGGACTTGTCATATATTCAAATGACCGGGATATATTCGTTCAATTTATGGGGTTTCATGCTCATAAAAACTACATTAATGTAAATCAATATCAGCGGAAATCTCTTATTTTGCAGTTCGTGATAAATATTAACGAACAGTTATATATACTGTTTCAACGAAATTTCCCCTGTATACGGCATCATGTGCCACTTTCGACGTACCAACACAGAAGAATTTTGTATAAAACAAAAGAAAACTGAAGCAATAGTTGGATGATATTCTATCTTTCGGCAGATCTACGCACCGTGCTTCTGTAAGGTACAAAAATTGACTGTTCACGTGTGACAGATTTTGTTGTTGTGAAAAGGGATAAATCGTTTATTCGGCGAAATCAAATGGGTATGTCGAATTATAGATAGGCCATTCCTTCACCTAATCGCACGATTTTTTATAATGTATATAATGGCGATTATTTTCCAAAAAAACTTGGTAAACGCCTAAATAAGGGCGGCAATAACAAGATATAAGCCAATCACATAACGGCTCTGTCTGATTATTTACCCACGCAGTTTCTGTTTATTATTTTCAAAAGACCAAGTTACATGAGCCAATAAGTGTGGAGGTAGAAAGTGCTTACAAAGACGATCCATTCAGGATGGTGTTCTGTGGACAGGAGACACACCGTCGCCGTCGGCTTTCTCATATTTGTAAAAACAGGCAAACTTTGTATTAATTAAATCGCTAAAATATCATTTCACCCAGAAGGCTAATGTTCACCCTTGCTACATGTACATTTGATATAAAGGCATATATACGTAAAATGTCTGCACACCAGCGCATCCGTGCAACTTCTGTCTTGGAATTAAAAGGACACCGTGCATCTGAGGCAAATTATAGATGAAAAAAATTCCCACATTTTATTGTCGTACACATACTAGGAAGATTTTGGGATGATCACTGGTAAAAAAATTCCCTGATAAACCGTTTATTGTAGAGTTTAGTACGATTTTTTATCTAGCAGATGGTTTGTTTACCTCTTGTTTTAGCGAAACAGCTAGACTTTCTAAAGGAGGCTCTCTCTTAGTACCTGTGATTGGTGAATTTATTTCATAGCCTTCCCTAGCGTTATTTAGTAAAGCCACATATTTGTATGCTGACTGTTATAAGGAACTTGTGCCCTATTTGGCGTAGAGATACGCATAACCCTGCAACATGGACCAGCCAATTACGTCGGATGTAACGTACGCCAGTTTTGTACCTTGAATTGCCTCGAATGAATGTGCCCATGGTTGACACGTCACGTTTAACCTTATACGTCAGGCAATAGGTCGTCAGGTACATCATAATAAACACGAGACGCTTCGGAATGTCTGTAAACATAGTTCATGTCTTCACGGGACACATTGTCCGAAGACGAGGTCCAGATTGTTACGGTGTAACGTCGAGATTGTTCTAGTAACCATTGAAATTGACTCCAGGAGCTACGCGCAGCGGCGGCACGCACGGGAAATGTCACAGGCTGTTGCAATGTTTTACAAATTTCATGCATTTCTTCCACCATAGCTTGACTGTAAATTTCATCACTTGGGGTATTCGTCCAACGAGTTGTCCATCCGAGAGAGAGAGTTGTCTGCGGAAAAATCCTTAACACGATATCAAGGAACTCTGTGGCATTTCTTGGAGGTCCATTTGAATTGGGTCCTATCAATATGTCGGCATTGATCCAGACGGGCTGCTTTAAACTTTTCCTCTTTTGCTTCAGCATCAATAGGGAGGGTTCAACAGCACCCATACTCTTAAAATCCAACTTGAGCCCCCTGTCTGTTTTCACCACCTCGTCTACCCATTGTTCAAATGTAATATCACTATCAATGGCAGGGGGGTGTGCCATTATTGGAATGGTTGTTTGGTTTGGCGTCCCTTGACCACGCAATAAAATATCGGCTTCTAGGAACATAATGTTTTCTGGAATGAAACAAGAACAGTAGGTTATTATTACGAATGTTGTACAACAGTTGTTTTGGCTGTTTCAATCTCATTCAAGTTCCGAAGAGACAAAGGGACATATATGTAAAGTTTAACAATGTTAGATTACGGACCCAAAATAAGAAAAAGTACCATTTTGGGGCCATTTAAGGAATAATGTATCAACTCCTGTGGAATCCAGTTTGGGGAATATTTCGGTTGGAGGTTAGTCCGGGTTTCTGACTCCAAAATAATTATTTTTTACGACCGTCAGTATAAAAAAACATAGTCAATTTGGAGCCAGAAACCCGGACTAGGTGGAGCTGGGCTTTGCGTATATTTGAAATCTCACCTTCTATGGCTTTCTTCAATTTCTCCCTGCCGTTTACAGCATGGGCCCATGTTATTTTTCTGCCGTCATAGTCTACATTGTATTGATTTAAAGGTGTACCGGCCGTTGTTGATAACAGTTTAAATTCATCCAAAATGTATTTTGATGCAAAATCATAATACAGTCTGGACATATTAAAATCGTTTCTTATTGTTAGAAGTCCATATAGTGTTGCATTGTCCCATTCTGCAGTGACTGGCTGAACGATCTTGAGACCCAGAAGCTCGGATTTACCAAGCAGCCATCTTAGATTTGTCCAATGATTTACAGCCCGATCAACTGGGACTTGGAAAATCGTTTTTTGATTGAAGCCTTTCAAAGAATTCCACATTTCTCTGACCATTGTAGTGGAATAGCACTGACTGCATCTTTCATCTGGGGACCAGAACACTGACACAAAAGCACGTGGATATTTCTCTTTTACAGCATTAAGAAAACTGAAATATTAAACATTAAAAGTTGACAATTCTGTTCCAAGCAGAATATTACAACAATATGATTATCGTGTTCGTTTATGGTAAGCTAAATACATCATTAATACCCATACTATCATCAGACATATCCGCCATGTTTATGAGACCTCCAATACATCATTAATACCCATACTATCATCAGACATATCCGCCATGTTTATGACACCTCGCTAAAAATTGAATCGATACATTTTTTAGTAGAACAAAAAAGCTGTCTGACACAACAATCTGGCTTACATGATGTATATGCCATATTATCACACTCTTCCATTGCGGACAGGCCTATAAAAGTATATTTTAATTATTTCATCGCATTATCAACGATACGGGGGTTGGTGTGTTGGATATTACACCAGATATCAATTGGAAAGTGATTTTGGCTAAAAGCGTAATTTCCAAATTAAGAGAGGGCTTCGGTGGTCCAGTGGGTTAGAGTGATAGTTCCTCAGTCCCACACAGACCATCGATGCAGCGCGGGTTCGAATCACTCTCAGACCAAATAACAGTTGAACAATTTCTGAGTAAATTTTTCACTCGGTCGCCGTATGTGGAAGAATTGCCAGGTACTCGCCGAAGATAGGCCAGGACATTTCCTCTGGACAATGAGCCCGGTTTCCTCTCCCACTAAACCTGGCAAAGCCGCCATATAAGTGAAATAATCTTGAGTGCGGTGTAAAACATCAATCAATCAATCAACCAAATTAAGGCTAACCTTACCTTGTGAAATTAAACGGGTTTGTCAAACTTTTTATTTTAACGCTCAACCACACAGGTACATTGTTTATGTTTTCCCTAGAGCTCAAAGCGGTTAACACCAAGTTAGTTTCCTCCAGCGACTGAACCTTTATTTCTATCCCTTTTCCGGAACTAGAGAGAATGATATCCATCCACTGAGTAAAAGGAACTAGAGCTTTTGTCTCGGAGGAGCTTCCGGCATATAACTGCTGATCTCTCCGGACTGTCACCGCGGTCGTGAACATGTCGTTATCTTAAAAAAAGATACGGAAAAAAGATAATGATACAATTGAAACTGAAACAAAGAGATAGTCGAAAGGAAACAGCTGCTTTGAAGTACTCCTAAATGCAATGAATAAAATGCCACTGGGTTTAATAATATTCCTAGTAAGCACTAAAACCCAGAGCTTCCAGTTAAGATACAAGTGAATATAATTTTAGATGTATAGAATACGTGTAAAAATATCGAAAGAACTAACTGTCGTTCACCCAATGGTGGTGAACAAAAGTTAAACTGAATACAACTGAAAAGGAAACCCCAAATATGTGCCCCCCCCCCCCCCCACACACACACACACGCACACGCACGCACACCTCTTGTACGAAAACAGGAACCTCCACTGCTTAGACCTACCTTTCACACCATCTTCCAAATCATCCACAGTGCCACTAAAGTGATACCATCGAACATCAAGTCCGTCCCTCGTGTTGAAGGTCTGCAGGAAATCTGGAGGCGACATCTTTGTATCTGTAACGGTAAAGGAGAATTTATTGTGAGATATACTGATTAACTACTTTGGTTTAACCTCTCTACAGTTAACTGGATTTCCATAGGCGAGAGCTATTTTTGTGCAGACACACTGGCTTGGTGTACGGACGTAATCGATGCTAAACCCAGCATCAGAGAACATAAGCTAAAATATGTAAGTAGGTATATAGAGCTCAGACCGAGGAATGCAGTGAAGAGAATGCAGTCATCAGCGATAAACCATATTATATGTGAGTTTGGTCTGACGATAATGCAGTAGTGTGTTGAAATCCAGCCAGCCGTTACATCGACCTGTTTCGACTTGTTAAAATAGATGTCAAAGGGGAAGTAACCGTGTTACCTGTGTTAAACGGGTCGTTTCCCTTTATTTTATCATACAGCAATCGTGTTCTCGCGATGTCTCCTGTAAACGTGGCTAAGATAGACGGACTTTTGGACTTCTAATTTAAGACCCCCCCCCCCCCCAACTTACGCCCCTCAAAAGAAAAGAAAGAAAAACAAGACGATCTTATATAAACATATTTTAAAAATCTACTTTTATAAAAAGCGGAATTCAAACAATAGGGGAGACCGGGGCGCATTGGGCCACTTTGCAAACTTTTGAAGTCTGACAGAAAAATGATGCACATAAAACTAAAAGAAAACATTTATATGAAACACAATTTCAATCTGATTAATATCCTTGCTTCATTTTTGCTATTTTATGTATATTTACGAGGATATAGGCATTTACATTTTTTCAAAAAAGTGTCCCAATTTACCCCTTGGGTGGGGTAAATTGGGATTGTCTATGGGGTATATTGGGACAGTGTCAACGTTAAAGTAAAAATGAAATTAACTGATTGCTTGAAGGAATTTTGCTTCTTTATTGTTTTAACAAATGAATAATAGCCTACAAACGGTGTCTGTCAACGATAAAGTTAAATACAAGCGATTAGACAAAATGGCCCTTAAAAGAATTTTAGTTGGCACTATAAGAGCATGGGACTGATCAAAATATAGCTTTATTAAAATGCTGCTTGAAAAATCACATGCAACTGAAAGAATGGTTGTACTAGACTTAGTCATTGAAATATAGGGGAAAATCAACATTATAGTTGTATTGTGGTGGAAATGTAAGCATTATGATACCGTTATCCTATGGCCCAATGGACCCCGACAGTCATGTCCCAATATACCCCGAATGACCCCCTTAGCAATTTTGTTTCTCATGGTAAAAGTAGTGCAGGGAGGTTCATTCAAAAACTTTTAGACAGAAACTATGGTTTTACCACATTATGATAAAATAGACACATAAAAACTATGGCATATAACAATGCTAGAAATTGAAAAAATATTTCACCAGTAAAAATTTACATTTAGTCTGAAAAAACAAAAATGTTACCCCTAAAACTTTCCCGTGCTTCCTAAATCGGTCTACAACAGAATGTCACATGGCAAAAGAGGTTTGCCCTCATCTGATGATGTCACTTTAAGTATCCTGATATAAAAATAGCCTATAGAGAGCTTGTCTCACTGTACCCCATGTCCCAATGCGCCCCGGTCTCCCCTACTTAAAGGTAAAGTACTTGAACTAACCATTTCCGACTGTACATTGTGTTGCATTTCCTCTGACGTAATAGACAAGGACAACCACAAAGGCTATAAACAACATGACTGCTATAAGGCTAACGGCGATAAACGAATTTCTATTCACCAATCTCTTCATCTTGAGTATCAGGCAATTCCTAAAAGAAGAATGCAACAAAACAATCACATGTGAGTATTTAAAGAGTTAGAACACACGTTGACGTTTGCTACGTTCACTCACTTTGTGCTTGAGAATAAAGGTAGAACCATTGGTAGTAGGCCCTATTAATTTGACCAAATGGGAAATTATAATTTGTTCCCGCCGTTACTATTGTCTATAGAATGAGAAAAAATCGTATTGGTTGAAGTTGAAAAAAATCAATTATCCTTTGATTGATTGATTGATTGATTGATTGATGTTTTACCTCACACCTATGATTATTTCACTTAATTTTCATTAGTCCGGGTTTCTGGCTCCAAAATTACTATTTCTTTAAAGGGGCATGAGCTGCCAAAATGTTGATATTTTGAGGTTGAAACAGAACGTTGAAATTATTGGCTATTTTTCTCAAGACGTATGATTCAGAAGCTTTTTAGTGTTTATAGTCTCGAAAATGTACGATAAAGTATTGTTTTGAACTAACTCTGGCTTAGAATGAATGAATGGTCGTCCCGGTTATTTAAATTTTGTTTACTTTTCGAACACGTTTTCGGTTCGTACAGGCCACATACTGTATGGATTTTCCTCATTCTACCGCTAATCATTCAGTTTTTTCGATAACCTTCAAAGCCTCTTACTGTCGTGACGATCAGAAATTATGAAAAAAGTGTGAATTTTGGCAGCTCATGCCACTTTAAACTGACGGCCAAGGGTAAATTATTAATGAATGTCGTACTGACACTATTTCAGTTAGTTATGTTGTTATTTACTGTCTAAATCTGACCGCAAACTGCCCGATCAGACGAGTGCAGTCTACTCCGACTTTTTTATTGCAATGAGCGCTGACTCTAAAATACGACCGTCAGTATAAAAAAAATTAGTAATTTTGGAGTCAAAAACCGGTCTGGATGAAACCTCCGACATTCGGCGGCTACATGGGAATCCTTCTAAAGCCGAATGAGTGATGGAATAATTAACTTAGAATTGTTTCATAATTTTCTTCTTTAAACTAAGTGAGATTAAAGCGTGCTGTCAATTGAAGGAAGGCTTGTGTCCGCGTGACATGTCTCTACTAACTGTCACGATGTTTTGTATAGAAAAAAGACAAGGAAGACATGTTAAACTAAAGTTGATTTCGACAATGCGAAAGTTTGAAAGTGTTGTATTAAAGATTTTATGTACAACCATTGACAATATTTTCTATTGTGTTGTAGAGCACTTTACAAGTCGGACCAAAAAGAAAATTAAATTTCTGGCGCAGACATACACACTTCAGTGCTACATTTGTCGCACTACAATGCTTACGAAAGTTAATTATCTCAGTAACCTATGACGTCAAACACTAGGCTACTTACATTGCCCACGTGCCCTCACAGTGGTGACGCGTATCTACTGTACCAATGCGTATTCATGGCTGTTTGTACCATTGGACTTGAGTTTGTACAAATCGAAGGTAGTGTAAGACGAGTTTTCCGGGTAGTTTCTAAATATACGGAAAATACATATATTTCGTTCTCTCTTTTTGTTGACTATTGAACTGAGGAAAAGGCTGTTTCTTTTCAGCTTATATTTTGCAAATATACATTTAATTCATTAACAAAGACAAAGCCCTGTTCATAAATCCTTTAACCTTCGGTCGCATGTAGAGAGACTGAAATATACCTACAAAAACTGACCTGTTTCCCCAAGAGATGTAAACGAAACCACCTTTGTATATGGAACCAGAAATATTCCTGCCCCTAACTAAAACCTTTAAGCAAAACCTTTGCAAGGTTTTCACTGCAGGCCTGGCAATTCAACTCGCTGTTTGTTTTGCTGTTATGATGCTCTACCTGGCTCCGGATTGTTTAAGGGTGTATCGGATGGCAGCACTCAAACTCTATGTATAAAGGTGGTTAAAGTGGCCTAGTTTTACTGATGACCTGGTTGCATGTTTTAGATATCATCGTATTTGCGAAAGCTATGCAAACATCAGCCTTTCACAAAACTTTTGAATATCTGTGACAGTAACATTAAATAGAGTTACAGTTAAGTCGTTCTCGTTTGCTGCTTTGTCACCGAACTTAGACGGTACGGGTGAGCGTAATCGCGTGCATCTCTGAGACTCGATCGGTCATTGACCTAAGGTTTCTGTCTGGGATTTTGTTTTCAGATGCTGCAACTGTTAAAAGGACTGTTTGTGTAGAATTGTTTACACTTTTATAAAAAAAAAACTTCTGCTAAATAGATAGAAAAAAGATTTGATTAACTTTGGATGAAAGATGGTAGATTTACAGCGAAGAATACACAATTAAAGAGCAACTAGTGCGAATTCTGGGGTACAATGTTTACTGTCTTGGGTTAATGTAAACAGAGGTCCTACATGGCTGAACCCTACTGTATTGATTTCTGAAAGCATACTTATATTCATATATCTGATAAACTGTAAATAGCCGACGTAAGTAGCAGGACAAACAAACACATAAAAGTCAGAAGACAACCAAACGATCGTTCAGGCTGTAAGTGTGCAACAACTCGCTCTGGAGCCTCTGTTAGAAACTCTGAAACTAAAAGTAATCACATCAGCTGCAAATGAATTCAAAATCGTATTAAACTCGTCATTTAATGTCTATCAGTGAAAAGAAATTTAACAGTGATCATCCTAACACCTTCTCAATATGGGTACGGTAGTATAAAATTTGACGTTTTTTGTCTTTAATTTGCCTCATAGGCTACGCACGGAACCCTTTTAAGACTAAGACAACAAAAATAAATGTCTACAGGTAGCTCGTTATTAACGTTCAGGAGCCTTGGTTTCGCCAATCGGCGTTGCAACGTATCTCTACAGTATGGGTTGCTAGAGCAGTTACATAGAAACTTACGCTACGCCGCTTTGGGAAACAGGTCCCGGCCATTTTATGGCCAGTACCTGGTCAACTGGGCCTACCAATAAATGTAAAGAATTATTAGAACTCGAAGTAAAACATTTACTTTAATGAAGTAGTCTTACAGGCAGAACACTGTAGAACACGGGAGTCAGTTCCTTCTTATTCCTTTTGCCATAGTAACCAATTAAACCTACAACTTACCATTGCATGGTTGCAAGGTTCCCTAATAGTGCCAGTCTCCTTTTCCCATTTACCTTAATAAGATAACAATGGTTTCCGACTTATTCATCCCGATGGATAGCGAGTATGGCCGATACCAAGCTTGGAGCATGCTATGTATAACGTTGATGTTCAGGAACATATGCATGGCAAATACTAAAAAAATCCACAACAAATATAATGGGGGTCTCATCAACAGCTGCTACGTAAGATAGCTCCAGATACAACATAATTTCATCAAGCCCGTTATCAGTTGTCTGCATATATGCGATTAAAATTTTCACGCAAGAAACACGTGACCATAAAAAGGCAACATGATGGATATTAGCAAGTGTTGTATGAAAGGTTTTATTAACAACCATTGGCAATATTCTCTAGTGTATTGTACAACACTTTACAAGGCTGACCAAAAATAAAATTAAGTTTCTACTTCAGAACATACAACATTCAATGTTGCATTTGCCGTCTATCAATGCTTACGAAAGTTAATTATCTCAGTTACATGTATATTAGCATTCTAAACCATATGTAACATTTCTACTACACTTAAAATATTAAGGTCTAAGTCAAATTTTCAGATAGCAATAACTAATGCTCCAAACTGTTATAGTTTTCTTTAAAGACACATGTGCTCGCCGCCATATATATATTCTGATATTTGCGAAGAAAGCGAACTTAAACGACCTTTTAGTATATCCTGATATAATTATAATATATAAATCATATTGTAAAACGGCACATAAATTTAAAAAAACCTAACGTTCGATCGATCGGGTAGTTTGTATGTCGGATTCTGTTCATTTCATGCATTTCTGGTGTACAATCTCACGTCAAAACACACGTTTTTTGTGGCCTTTAAACAAAATCCTTTTTATTTATGTATCTGATAAGTACATAAACTAAGCCTATACCGTTCAGACCACATTACTGAGGCTTATTTCAATGATATGCTTCTGAGCATCCTCTTCTGTTATTGAAATGTAAGGTACCGTACGAATCAAGTTTTCAATTTCTATTTAAAATCCAAAATGATGCCAAAACTTTTCAATGCTGACCTAAATGGAAGGTATTCTGAGGCGAAGACAGAACACGTAAACATTTGAACATTCTACATGTCAACAGCGGGTGGGTCTCAGAGTATTGTTTCTATCTCTCCTTTCGACTAGATACACATTTTAAATATAAACTTAACACAATACATTCATTATCTCACAGTTCCTTACATTTGTTCAATTAAATAAGATGAGTCAACTTTAGAATGAATACATGTGTGTAAAAAACAAAACAAATCTGATACTTGGCGATGAATATAAATTGGTGGAAAGTTGGTTGAATTGTAAACAGTTTCCGTCTTAAAACAAAAGAATTTAATATTTTGTTGTACACTTTCAATTAGGTAAATTATATTAATGACTCTACTACATGGAACAGCTTTAGTAAAACCAAATGACATAGGCCAACCACATGTATGTACAGGAGGGGGGGGGGCTATTTTATATCAGCTTTCTTGAGCAGCTACTCTCATCATCAGAAAACACAGCACAGGTGTGCTGCAATTTCGGACAATCTAAGATACTGCTCTCGGAAATTCATATTAAAAACACCCATGTATAAATGGCATTATACTACATTCTGAATACTATATCATCATGCTGTGATACAGGTTTTGATCAGCTTTCGACATTCCTGAATTTCTTTTATATAATTTAGGGCCTTGTACTTTTAGATATCAAGTGAGATGAGTCACTTAACCTTGACAGACCTTCCACATCACATGGATTTGACCTTTACATAATATCAGAAAACTAATATCATTAGTGTTAATAAACCGGTGTATATGTTTTATTGATTTGACTCTTCCGTGGTTATTTCACTTATTTGGTGGCGTGGCCAGGTTTAGTGGGCGAGGATACAGATGTCTTTGCCAGGAGGAACCACCGACCTTCTGCAGGCACCTCTTCCACATACGGCGATTAGTAGTTTATTAACCGCTGTTTCAATGTCTTTGGTGATATGCATTCCTAAGGTCTCACATATTTCATAATGCTGGATATATACGTGTCAAACAGAGATATTTTGGTATAGTTATTCAGACGATAATTAGGCATGAGTTTAATTAGTTAGTGTCTTTTAGAAAGTGAGTGTAACAGTATTCTCATTATTTTGGGATTACACTTTCTTGAAAGACGTGGGTGACGTCCGAAATGGGAATCGAACCCGGGTCCCAGAGTACGGCACCTATCGCCAGCACTAAATACCGGCTGTCTTATCCATTCAGCCAACTAAGTCATATTGACATATGTTTTTTTTATATAATGTTTGCCTTTAAACATATTGCTCTATTCTTTAATAAAAATAAAAATGTGTACATTAATCTTGCTGGTCTTTTGCTACTTCGTTTATTATTTTGTCTGGTAACACAATGACACTGGCACGCTTTTGTTGGGCTCCGTAGAGGATGCAGAAAGTGTTTGTTTCCCAGCTTTACATTTGGTCGTCACGTCAAAAATGATCAGCAAAATTCCCGAAGGGATCCGAGTGCGTACGAACGTGCACCATAATAAAATGTGGTGTTTGTTCTTCTTCTGCGGGTGCGAGTACCACACATAAAAAAGCTTAAATGATTCTTATAACCCAAGGAAAAAAAACAGTAAAATCAGCTAAATAATTGCAAAAAATTCATTCCACAAGGAATGGTTTTTCAGAGTGGCCCACCAACGCAACACTATAGACCACGAAGAAGGAGTTTGTCAAACTTACGCCGCTCTAAAGTGGTAAACTTTCCCTTATACAGTCAATATTTGTTTCGAAGTCCACTGGCTTTCAACCTGACGTAACCGCCATAGTAAAACATTTAAACGACCAGTTAAACTGGGCGGGGTGTCGTAGAAATACGTCACATATGAACAGTTGCAGAATGCAACTGATTTTGTGGTGTGCTTCAATTGCGCTTACCCCCCTCTAGGCGAAATCCCATCACGCATTGCTCTTCGCGGGTCTTTTGCATTTTATGTAATTCTTATCCAATCATCTCACTATAGTCCGTCACGTGGGTGTCGTCTGCACTTCCATCCTTGTCCGGTCAACTTCGCAGCCATTTTCTATTCGCGAGCGTTAGTTCGAAGTGACTTTTACCGCCTGTGCCTTTATTTATTTAGCCATTAAATTGGCCGACTTTATTTTATAGCCTGTGCGAAGTGACTTTTACCGCCTGTGCTTTATTTATTTAGCCATTAAAATGGCAGACTTTATTTATTTAGCCTGTGCGATGTGATATTTGCCGCCAGTGCCTTTATTTATTTAGCCATTAAAAGGGCCGACTTTATTTATTTAGCCTGTGCGAAGTGACTTTTACCGCCTGTGCCTTTATTTATTTAGCCATTAAAATGGCCGACTTTATTTTATAGCCTGTGCGAAGTGACTTTTACCGCCTGTGCCTTTATTTATTTAGCCATTAAATGGCAGACTTTATTTATTTAGCCTGTGCGATGTGATATTTGCCGCCAGTGCCTTTATTTATTTAGCCATTAAAATGGCCGACTCTATTTTGTAGCCTGTGCGAAAAGACTTTTATCGTCTGTGCCTTTATTTATTTAGCCATAAAAATGGCAGACTTTATTTTTATTTATTTCTTTTATTTATTTTTTTTGCTTTGATATTTTTTATTAACAGCCTTGTCCTCAGTCTTTTTCAGGTATGCCGAAACAGCCACGTTGTAAGGCGTCCAGTGGGTCCCAGCTGCCAAGTTAAAGGAAAGCCCACAACTTCCAGCCCACCGGGGTGACTCACAAAAACCAGTCCCCTCACCCTGCGCTTAGCTTTGTCGCCAGCAAAACATTCAATCCTCTCGTGTATCCGCCCGCACACCCACCCCTTTTGGAAAAAACACTCCCAATAGCGAGTCCATGTCATCTAGGATAGTTTCCGGCCAACAGTTGGGCACAGCTTCCCACACCAATTAAGCCCAATCCCCTTAAATTTTGGCTACAGGGGTATACCCAACACTAGTTACGTTTCTTGTAAGAGGGTTTTTCTTCTGTTTTCAGTATTGGTTACACCAAGAAGGGTATTTTAATTTCACATTAAGCTATGTTATCTTCCACTGAATTTCCTGGGTGGTGGACGATAAGCTATCAAAGGAGATAAGGCTAGGGCGTGTGGCAGGCTCCTATTCCTCTCCTCCAAATAAATAACATGTTTCTCCTTTAGGTGTGGTCCCTTAGAAACAACCTGGTAAACGACAGCATCCCTGCAGCTGCGTCGACTGTCTGCTATGCTACTGTTGATGATGCAGTTGATCTCATTCTTCTGTCGGGTAGGGGTTGCTTCCTAGCCAAGTCTGATATAGAATCAGCTTTTCGTCTTTTTCCAATTTCTCCCAGTCAATAGTGGTTACTTGGTTTTATGTGGCGAGATGAATTTTATGTTGATCGCTGCTTACCTTTACCTAGGCTATGGGTTGTTTATCTTCATGTCAGATCTTTGACAAACAAGTTCCAGGTACCCTTAATTTTGCCTGTAGTGTGATAGTTCTACGGCGGGCTTTCCTCAATCGACTACAGGATTTGACGACAGGCGTCTCAGGTCCTAACCATCACATACGCGTCACCACAGCCGCAAAAGAGGAGCTTTGGTTAAGTTTTATCTCTAGTTTCATTGGTAAGTCACATGTTTTACATAAGGACTGGACTACATCAAATTCAATGTCGTTATACACCGATGCCTCCGAGTCACTTGGGTTTGGGGCTGTGCTAGGTAAACGTTGGTTTTATGGTGAGTGGAATACCCAATGGCGTTACCTGAACATAACAATTCTTGAACTTTACCCTATTGTCTTGATAGTTGAAATTTGGGGTTATCTTTTGAAGGATCATAGAATTGAGTTTTATACTGACATCATGGCTCTCATGGCTATAATTAACAAGCAAAGTAGCAAAGATAAAAAAAGTCATGGCTATAATTAACAAGCAAACTAGCAAAGATAAACAAGTCATGTTCTTAATACGAAAACTTTTGCTGTGTTGCTTTCACAATATTATTCAATTCTATGCAACCGATATCCCTGGTAAGGAAAATATTCTGGCTGAGTGTTTGTTTACAGGTAGCAGAGTTCCGCCGACATGCAGCTGGTAGGTCATTTAGTCTATTGATACCCAGGCCATTTGGTAATTACTGTACAGCTACAGCCATGTTTGAGTATCTTAAGCTAAGGGGCAGGCATCCAGGACCTTTTTTTGCTTACCCACCCAACCTACCCGTGTCAAGTTCGGATTTTGCATCAGCGCTTAACTCAGCCCTAATATATGCAGGCCGCCCAAGTTAAGGTCATTAGTTTTAGAATTGAAGCTGCTACTGAGGCAGCAGCTCATGGGTTTTTCCGACGCTCAAATTAGACACTTGGGTCGTTGGAAAACGGACAGTCTTCGCAGGTATATTAGAATACAAACACCTTTGACTCATTGAGTACTATTTGACCAGTCTTCAAGCCTTTAGGACTGTACCTAACCGAATTTAGCAGTGTCGACTCATTTTGTCTATTTACTGGACGCTTGACTTATATGTTTTCTTTGAGTTATATTTGCAGATTGTGTAGTACCAGGGTTTGTGCATCCCTCAGAGGATTCTGATATCGGCCTGCTTAGTATCCCTGTCAGCATAATTCCTGTCGGCAGTTTCTGTTATGCCTACTCGCTTTTCCTGGGGACTATCTACGCTGCTACTCCGCTGGATTTCCTTGTCTTGGCCCTTGATGTTTTGATTATTTGGCGTTCGGACTCTGACCCACTAGTGATCTTTCGAGAAGTCCTCCCTTCATTCCCCTCCTTTCGTCGGATGCTGTGAGGGTCGCCTGTCTTGAACTTTTTACATTCATCATACAGAATTATTTGTGTGTTTCGGTACTCTCGGATATAATTAGGACTTGTTTCGTTTCCCTAGAACATTAACTTTCAGACTTCATCATGGTGAAGTGCGGGTTGCCTTCACTGCCTTGATTTTAAAATATTCCCATCGCCCATTAACAGTTTCAATTTAATACACTATGCTAGGTCACTGAAGTGCGGGTTGCCTTCACTGGCTTGATTTTTAGTGCTATTTGTTAATAATGTGTTACTTGTGGGTTGCCTTCACTGATCATGCAATGAGAGTTGTATATTTTGCACATACTTGTATATTTTGCACATAGTTGTATATTTTGCACATAGTTCGTGTATAAAAGTTTCCAGTTTCAGTGTTGCTAATTTTCGCAATCAAACTCTAGTGGATAAATACCGTGCATTAATACAAAATTATTTTTTTTTTTTTTTTTTCAATCCATATTGCCTACTATACGCTTTTTCCAGTTTAACCCCTACTAACAGAGGTCTGGTTTTTTAATGCAAGTAGGCGTTATGGAACAAGGAGTTAGGTTACAGGAGGTTTTACGCGTCCGCCCGTCTTCAAAATCGAGTGACTAAGGCCATTTGGGTGGGGCTGCCACTTATGCCCATCCCAATGGGCATCAGTGGTTGTGGCGGTTCAGCCCCACTTCATTTACACTAGCCAGTAAATTTATTTGAAAATTCCTTTATTTAATGTCTAATTGGAAATTATTTATTTTATTGGGTATTTTATTTTACATTTAACGTTACCTTTCGCTTTCACGTTTTATTGGACAATATTTAATTAAAAAGTCACTTTGTGGCCTTAGTCAACTCAACCTGTCTTTATTGTTTCATTGATGCTAAAGCACAAATGAACAGTTGCAGAATGCAACTGATTTTGTGGTGTGCTTCAATTGCGCTTACCCCCCTCTAGGCGAAATCCCATCACGCATTGCTCTTCGCGGGTCTTTTGCATTTTATGTAATTCTTATCCAATCATCTCACTACAGTCCGTCACGTGGGTGTCGTCTGCACTTCCATCCTTGTCCGGTCAACTTCGCAGCCATTTTCTATTCGCGAGCGTTAGTTTTGCCCTCCTCCAACCCCTTCTCCACCTTCTTCTTGGTCAATTTATTGTCATAAATTAAATTGTTTAGTGGGGCGGTTCAGCCCCACTTCATTTACACTAGCCAGTAAATTTATTTGAAAATTCCTTTATTTAATGTCTAATTGGAAATTATTTATTTTATTGGGTATTTTATTTTACATTTAACGTTACCTTTCGCTTTCACGTTTTACTGGACAATATTTACTTAAAAAGTCACTTTGTGGCCTTAGTCAACTCAACCTGTCTTTATTGTTTTATTGATGCTAAAGCACAAATATCCCTGCACCAGTGACAGATCTCCATTTTTACTAACGTCACGGGTCGTTTGTTCGACACTGGCAGAGAGAGCTGTGACGAGCATGCGCAATTCGAAAATTAGGTCAACGCTCTCTTGTCACTTTTGTGGAAGATAGCAAGTATCTTAGGGTGAATCGTTTCTAAAACAACAGTTATGTACAAGCCGTGTGCCTTAAAATCTTGCCTAGGGTCTCGTCTTTCAATAAAGGTAAATTTACAGGATTTGGCGTCGCGTAAATTATCGTGTGCAGTCATTTTCGAAAGTGTATCATTCAAATTAAAACGTATACGTTAATTGGATTCAGAAAGTGGTTCGGGCTAGGGGGTGATTCACATTACCAGCCAAATATAAAATAAGTCGCCCTCTAGACCGAAAATTCGGGTTAAGGGCAGCCGCTTCAACTCCAAAGCATATGGCACTATGGCTTTGTGAAGGTTTTTGTGAATATTTTACTGTGTCGATACTGAATGGTCCATTGTTGAATACTTAACTCTACATTTGGCATTATTACCAATGTAGAGTTAAGCATTCAACAATGGACCATTCAGTATCGACACAGTAAAATATTCACAGAAACCTGAGCTATAGTATCTGTATTTATTATGCGTATCGTGCTAAGGTAAATATCGATTAGTGATGGATAAAACACCGACTGAATGTCAGTACGATTGAATATTATAAATCAAGCTAATTCTGATCATGCCCTTATAACGCCAGGTCGACTGGCCGCCCAGATCGGATGTTCACGTCTAGCAAACAAGTTACGAGATTTGAAGATATTTCATTTCCTGTATATGATAGAGGAGTTGGCCGCTTTCTCCTCGACAGTTCGATCTTCCACTGGCTGGGAAAACTATAAATACGAGATAAACTGTCTTCATCTTACCATGGCTTCATTCACCTTGCTAATTACATTGTTATTTTCTGTTTGACGAAGTATTTTCGCCTAAGTCGTCATTGGGAAGACGAGCTGTGTTTTTGGTACAACCCCAGGATTCTATCATCGGTAGGTACTTGAAATCTGGACTCTTTGATTGTTTTGTCTCCGTTAACAAATTTATGTTTATATTCTGGCAATCAAAACTCAAATATTTGCAAGTACGAATGAAAAAAGCTGTAAAATATGGAGTTAATTAGAAAGTTAGGAATTTAGATTTCCGATCAGAATAGAAGAGTCAGATTTGGTCTGATTTGGTTCTTAAGGAAAAGATAGAAAGCGTTTAGCAATGGCTTGAGCACACACAAATTCTACATTTTCGTGGAATCCAAATTCTTGGTTTCGCTTATTTATCCAAAGAAATGCAAATGAGACGTATTTTAGTGACATCAGCCTTGAGAATGAATGTTAAACAGTAGTTTTAAGTAAGAATGAATGACTTTGTTTACTTGTTACATTCATGACAGTTTTCTTAATCGCTCAAGGTAATAATTACTCACTAGTATGGCGTTCATCATTCATACGAATGGACGCGCCAATAATCTAAAACAACCAACCAACTTGTTACACACATTTGCCTTGTATACATCCGATTGACTTTCTATAATCCCAACGCCAATCCTTTAGTTTTTTTGCCATTATATCCACATACTCACAATCTCCCCACAGAAGGAACTCAAAAGAAACTCAGACTTTTAATGTATTTCCTGTCACTTTATACGCACTGGTTAAACATATAACATATATTAAAAACGACAAGCTTAAGCTCTATATATACTTTCAGAACCATACGATCTTTCATATGTGACAAATAATTACCAGCGAAATTTTTTTGTTTTCGGTGAATTGGTATTCTTCACGGAATGTCCTGCTAAAATAAATATCGTTTTAATCACTCAGTTAAAAATACCTGTTAAAAGGATGTGTTCAACACTTCCAAATGTGTGCTTTTTCACATGTAAACAATCTCGATGAAATAATTTCCAGGATTAAAGAAAAGGGTTAATTTTGTTGTACCCTGAAACCAATGAACTATATAGTTCATAATTTGCCTGAAACATTCCTGATTGATTTTACAGGACATCACCAGAACTCATCTCCGGTCATCTGACACACCATGAATTCCGGGGCCCGGGTGACCCCTCGTACCTTTTGCTGTGAGGCAGAGAATATCCAACTTACAAAATGATCACCAGTACCAGAAACGTTTCTCCCTGAATATCACTTTGGTGATCTTGTGAATATCATACTTTCCTAACTCTGTTAAAAACCCTTGCCTCGGTATGGGCTTAGTTCCTGATGGTGAATACCTCGACAACGATACAGCACAAAGGTTGAAATAGTTCATACCCAGGACGGGTCTTTTTGATTTGGTGGTTTGCTCATTGAAACCAAGGTTTGTCCATAATTAAGTACAGGATGTGGATGTTATACCTGTGTTTTGCCACTGCAGTAGGAGTGACATTAGACACAACTAACAACAGATCTATTCAAGACATCTACATAGGTGCCTTGTTTCCAATGAGTGAACACTGGTGGGCAAAGTATGCCGAGATTCTCTTGCCGTTATTCAATCATGCTTTTGACGATATATTCAATAGAACGGACGTTTTACCAGGCTACAAACTTCACTTGACGGTTAAAGACACCAAGGTTTGTTTCCAAACTGTTCTAACCTCTGTTGTTTTTTATGTTGATTTATTTTTTTTTACTCAAAGGGGTTATTTTACAAGAAAGGCATTAGCTTGCTTATTGTAGACCTTGGAATCTTCAAAACTTTATTAATACAAATAATGTATTACAAGACCTGGATTCAGTGCCATAAAGTAGCCACTATTATTGTTCTCAACCGTTAATTTTCGTGGCTCACCAAACACACATGTTTGTTACAAGGCATTTATTGATAGCAGTGAACACTCCAGGTAAAATCCATTGTACTTCATTTCCAAAAACAGCTTTTGTGTATTTCAACAATTAATTATTTAATGTTGACCGCCATGCGATATTTTGATCTTTGGTTACACATGAGGTTTTGCAGCTTATTTTTTAAATGAACAATGACATATTTATTAACCAAATACTAGTAATAAGTAAACTACATGTAAAGTTCAGTACATTTGCATGTCTTAGACATTACATGAAAGCAACGTAAATTCATGCACTCTAATTGTGAGTTTTGATGTTTGATTAGTCAAAGCCTGTTTGTTTTAACTCCCATTAGTGTCATGGAAACGATTTTCGTATTTTCAGTATTTTGGGGGTCTTTTTTCAGGCGATTTTGGCCATGTGTTTTCTAAAAAAAAAACCCATCACGTGTGTATCAAAACATCCACACATTTAACTAAAACACGTAAATTCGAAATTCTCTTAAACAGTACCAAATCCAAAGAATACCATTAATATCTCACAGGTGGAAACCCATTCTCCGTGAAGATCTAAATGCATGTAATCTAGCTTTTTCTAACGATTTTAGAAGCTTTCAACAAATAGATTCCAATCGATGAATGATGTAACATTTTTGACGTACGCTTGATTTTTTGTGACAGAGAAAATGTTTGGTTTTAAGACAAGGTTTCGACTGTTGTCAAATTCTAAAAAAGACTAAAAAACAAACTTGAAGTATTAAATTACCACGCGTGGCACAAACAGGCTTCCGTATTGTATTCGTGGATTAAATTGGCTGTCTTTTTCAACTATTTTTAACACACACATGGGGTCTTTTTCATTAAAATTACCTCTCCCGTATTGTTATTCAGGGGATCCCCGGTTTGGCATTAAAAAGATACGAAGAAATGATAACAGAGAAACCTACAAAGATAGCCGTACTTGGTCCGTGTAGTTCTGACGAGGCACTTCTAGTCGGTCAATTGACTCACTATTACAATATGGTTCAGGCAAGTCATGTTTCTTTTAATTGAATATTAATGCCTGTTTTTTTTACTTTCTGGGATTTTTTTTGGAATCTATCTCCCTGGCACGGGGGGATACATTTGCTACATTAGGACGAAATGCAAACAAAAATACACATAGCTCATACGGAAACGTAGTTATATTGAAGATAATCGTCTTCTGTAAAACGAGTCGACAAGGACTTTTGTCCTAAAAAAAGGCGATTCCCAATACCGAAACAATGTTCCTCTATACTTCATCTATACCATACATCTATTTATATCAAAGGGAATTTCCGATGGCACCTGACTATAGTTGCCTTGTAATAACGTTATCATTTTGACCACTTTAGTCCACTTTTATTAAAATGATGTCCACAATGTTCTGACTAAGCCAACCTAACGACTATAGTTCATAGTTTCATTCAGTTTATTTATAAAGCGCGTGTAAACGGACCTTCAATTTCTGTAAGACCAACACAGTTCCTCTATGCTCCCCGTTTCTGTCTTATAAATGGTATTTCAATGCAATAAATATTCTTCTTTTGTGTCGACGTTCATATTCCATTTTCAGATGATGTTTGTGGCTCGGACGTCCAGATTAGCGGACAGAAAGTCGTTTCCAAGTGTATATTTAACCAACTATCTGGAGGAAATATTTAACCCACCTCGAGTTGCTATGTTGAAATATTTTGGTTGGGACAAAGTGGCGACCATCTTTATGGAGGATGGTATATTTAGTGCTGTTAGTATCTTCCTCTCTAGAAGGTCGTTTTAGTTTCTAGGATTGTTACTGGGTATCGTCCTATGTAGAAGAGTTGCCAGTTAATCGATGAAGGTCGGGCGTTTCCTGCAGGTACAGAGCCCGGCAAGGCCCCAAATAAGTGAAATAATCATCGGGGCGGCAAAAAAATAATCAATTTAAGTGGCATGAGCTGCCAAAATTCTAACTTTTCTCATAAAATCTGATTGTCACAACAGTAAGAGGCTTTGGAAGTAATCAGGAAACTAAACGATTGACGTTGGAATGAGGAAAATCATTACATTATGTGTGCTGTACCTGACGAAACAATGTTAAAAAAGTAAACACAATTTCAATAACCGGAAGGAACATTAATTCATTCTAAGTTAGTTCAGAACACTAATTTAGCGCACATTCTCGACACTGGTAGCTCTAAAAAGCTTCTAAATTGCCCGTTTGGAGAGAAATAGCCGATAAGTTTTACATTCTGTTTTAACGGGAAAAAATTATTTTTGCAGCTCATGTCACTTTAATTCGGCCTATTGACATAACAGGGCCCTGCAATACAAAGATGGCGTTTCAAGTCGGACGTAAATCTATGTTACAGCTGACGCTTCCGTTGCATCTGGTCCATGGTGTAGGTTTTTGCGCAACTTCGACCGCGCCATCTTTGTAAGACAGGCCCTGATTTACAGCCGCCAAAGAATAAACTTATGTATGTACAGTGTATATATGTACAGGGCCCTGGTTGTGTCTGCATTCGGTTTTCAGAAAAATATGATAACCGAGGTAGCAAAAATCAAATGATTTGTTGATTTAAAGTGGTGGTTAGAATGTATGTGAAGTATCAGAGCATTTCATTTCTAAACTACAATGTTTATATAATACTAATGTTGAAGGAGGCGACGTTGGGTATTTTCTAACGCACTCACCTTCGCTACCGTTTACATGTTGTATATATTTGAATATAGAATATGGCAAATTTCCACGCCCTCTTGGAACGTAACAACATGACCTTGGTGACCTCTGGAGTTATAACTGAAGAGACAAACGTCGAAAAACACATACAGCGATTGAAGGTAATACCGTTTATCTTTTCATAGAGTTGGCAGATTTCTTGCCTCACAATTTTACGCTGATCTGGCCTCAGCCTCAATGCTACAGCACTATTAAGTTATTATCTCGCTTGGTCGTTAATCTAAAATTCTAAACCATAGTGGATATAACTATGGTTCGTCTTTCATCTACCTACACCTGGATTAAAATCTCTTTATTGTTGATGATTGAAAGCTATTTTTACTAGTACAAAAGAAAAAGAAGAAACTATAAAGGATACACAGCTATATTAAAATAAAATCCCATTCCGCATGCTAAACATTACTGATTGTTTTCAAAATATAGATATGACAAGTTGAGCCTTATGATAGGATTAAACAGAATTGATACATTGAAAAGCAAATGTGACATATTAATTGGGATGTTATCACATATTTTCAGCACTACAAAGCTCGTATAATTGTGGGAGGATTTTACGGCAGCCACGCCCCCTACATATTTTGTGAGGTAAGGAAAGAATCCAGCGCAGTTAAAGACCTCAGTAGCCTTTCTGACATTCGTTTACAAAACCTAGTTAAACGGATTTACTTCAAGTAAACCCACTTAAATAAAATATAGGGCACATTATTCATTCCAGTTAGGTTTAAAATGTCTAAAAGGGGGTGGAAAACATACGAAGAATCAAAGCCAGATTACGACAACAACGATCAGCAACTGGTTCACTTCAGTAAATGGTTGGTGGGTTGTTTTTGATTAATGGCGCGTCCATTCGTATGAAGCAAACTATTTTTAATGTAAATTAGTATTCTTGATTATAGCAGCGAGTGTCTCTTTAAAAAATTCAAATAGAGTGTTGTATTTTTAATTTTGTCTTAAATGTGTCTTTACACACCGCTGATTTGCCAAATGAAAATGACCGTTGAACTATATAGGCTCTTGTACCTCTCCCATGTAAAACAATAAAAGTCCTTGAAGAAAGAAAAACAAGACATTCACCACCGGGAATCGAAAACTGACAGTATGGAAGATAGAGCTAATTATCACCACCCCTCAACCCCCTAACCCCCACCTTCCAGGGCATACGCGGCGTGAGACACTGTCTCGTGAGGAACACATATAATTATATGGAGTTTATCAAGTATTAAATGCCTTATATTCCCCAGGCCTACAAACAAGGTTTATATGGTAAAAGTGTAGTGTGGATATTGCCCCTGGATCGGAGCTTTTCGAATTGGCAGTTAACTGCTAAGAAACCATTATCATGTACTCACAGCGAACTGCAAACCGTGTCAGATGGGTTCTTTACTTTGGACAACAACAACTTGGCTGATTCCAACACGAACTCAGTATCAGGAATGGTAAAACACAGTTACTTTACTAAACCAACATATTCTATTTTAAAAGCCTTTGTAGATTTAGTAGGAAACGGCGAACACATAGAAGGCAACAATAGACAACCCAAAACCAGAATACATTTCTCCATCTTTAATATCACTGGGAATGTTAGATTTTCTTTACCATGTTGATAATTTACTATGAGGCATTGGGAGGAACGGTTTTCAACTTTTATATTGCTGTTACAGTAAATGGAAAAAGTTTTCTATACATTCTGATCTTTGTAGTTCTGGTGGCGATATAATATATGACATATATCCAATTTTACCTGTTCATAACAACATATCAAACGTGTCATCACCATGGTTAAGTTACTCTTGCTGTTTTGTGCTTTTAAGCTACTTAAAATTCTGAATTGTATTCTTGTAGACACCAACTGAGTTTCAAGTAATGGTTTCACGGATGGCAGGAGGCAGCATGTTTATCTCCTCGGCACTTCCATATGCTTATGATTCAGTCTGGGCATTGGCGCTGGCATTAAATGACACATTAACACATTTACCGATGAACAGTAGTTTAAGCGACTTTAACTACACCAATAACGTCATTTATGATCAGATAAAACTCCAATTAGACAAACTGAACTTTCAAGGTATATCGGTAAGTTAACAGTGTTAGATATGGCATTGCAAACTGTGTGTTGTCTTGTTACTTAAGCATTCTAGTTTCTGTGCACGTGGTTCCATCTAGTGGATATTATTTTTTAAAACTTAATGGACTTACGATGTTATATAACCTCGGGCAAGAACTGTTTTAAGCTCTCTTTGAACGTAAGTTCCATACCAACGAGAAATGATTTAGGCATCACCACGAAGTAAGTTGTTTGTGAACAACACGAGTGTCTTTACCAAATGTCTTCATCGTGATGGTGCCTTAATCATTTCTCATTAATCTCTGATATTGTATACAAGTTAAGATAGTTCGTTTCGCTCTGGTCTTTGTATTGTGTCTTAGAATAGCTCTGGCTTAATGATATATATTGTTTTATATTTATGAACACTTAAAGTGTACAGAGAAAAGGTTCTTGAATAAAATATCCATGGAGACAAGTTTCTAATTGTGTTAAAAAGAGAGTTTATCATTTGGACCTTTAGACATATGCCTTAGATGTATGATTGTTTGTTTGCTCTTTGTTATTCTGTCTTTCAGGGCCCAGTTTCATTTGCGAGTGATGGACAACGGAAAGGTCCTACATATCTTTATCAGACTGTCGGTAAGACTTTTTAAACAGCTGGTATGTGTAGGCACTTCTAAACAAGAGTGGTATCAAACTTATACGGGCACTGGGAAAATCTTCTTGACTAAAATAACCAAGGAAAAAAGTTTCTAATTTTGTTAAAAAGAGGGCAATGTCATTTAGACTTTTATACCCAGTCATAATTTGTTGTAATACACTAAATCCCATGCTATTTCATGAAGTTGAACACAATCTGAAGTTTGGTTTTCATCAGGATACTTTTCTAGAATATTTCAGCGATGGCAAGACGTCTGGTAAACTGAAATTGAACAAAATATGATAATGGGAAGAGAAAGTGAAAATATGTGATTTGGTTTCTACGTAGAAGACAGTCGAGGGGGTTTTGAACTCATTGACTGGCTTTTGGCTCAGAGGTTGAGCCGTTATAGTTTGAAGCAGTTTATATTCTTCTTTTATAATCTGCGCCATATAAGTGAAATAATCTTGAGTGCGGCGTAAAACTCCAATCAATTTATAATCTGGACCATATACTAAAATATATACAAATGGTATAATATTCTGGATTAAGGCTATTCTGGTACACAGATGACAGTGGCCATACAGTGTAGACTAATGTTAAGATTACGAAAGTTGGCGAGGGTTATCACACATGTAATGCTGGGTGGAAAAAGACGACATGAGGTTTTGTCCATAAGATATTGTACTGATAATTATGCTGGAGTTTGCTTTACTTTTTTAAAACGATTAGATATGCTGTAAAAGTTTTAAATAAGGTGCAATTATATCCCCCACTGAACTCGGCTAAGCCGCCATGTAAGTAAAATGGGCTTGAATGCGGCGCAAATCCCCAAGCAATCAATTCATCCATAAATGCAATGCTATATAATCATTTGCTTTCAGGATTCAATCGTACGATGGTTGCAACCTACAACCCTGACATGGACAGTATCTCTTGGCATGTTGCACCAAGCTCGCTTTGGCCAGGTAAAACTGTCTTTAGTGCTTTAATCTGGTGCTTTAATCTAACTCCATTTTCTATACGAAGTGATATCCTGACTATCTCGACACTACAGAGTAAATCCTCATACATGTGCTGTAAGATTTTCAATTTAATTCATAATACATCTTTGTGAGGACAAATATTGCAAACTTAGTCTTTTACTAGGATATCTTTGACATAGTTATTACAGTGGTTTCGGTTTGCAGCGAGTTTCACCTTTATGCTTTATGAGGCTGACCGTGTATAATAATACTGCAATGGAGAAATTTTCATTAATACATGGAAGGGTTTATCGCCAGCTTTCAACGATTTTCTATAGTTCGTTAAAGACAGCGGACCCTTTTAAAAGTCACATTACAGCTGTACGTGATATATCACGGATTCATTTCAAAGTACGTGGAAACGTTCTGTGAATTGTACTATTTTGTAACCATCAACTATTACTGTCGGCAAAGGGAGCGGCAATATAATTAGAATATCAGCGGTGCTTCTCGTCTAAGATGCAACTCTCGTCTTGTTACCACGCAATGTTAGTGAATTTAATCAGATACTCCATCACTCTTATTAACTAATACTCGACAGCTATCTGCCATATTTCACGTGTAAGGAAGAAAACATAAGGTTAATGAAGTTTGCTTTACCTTAAAGAGAACAGGGTAAACAAGCATCAGGTGTTATGTTCACATATTAGAGGGGCTGTGTCAATATTATTCTTGCTCCTGTATCAATTCTGTGTTGTATTTCACCTGGCACCTGATACAGAATCGATTGATTGGTTTAGACATGTTGTAAGTCTTGCATCTCACTCTCACTTAGATTTGCGAAGATACATGTCTATATACTCAGTATACAGCTTTACTAGTAAAAATCATTCTTGTTTAGGTCACTGTACAACGATGACTGAATTTTCAAAAATATAATAATTCCTTTGAACGCAATTACTGTCTGAAACGTTATTGTCTGTCCACCCAATACAATTCAGATCATCTTCTTCAAGAAAAACCAGGTCATTCTAGATCATACCTTCATAGGAATGGCCTGGTATACTACCACCCCATACAGGATCAGATCATACGCTCAAAGCAGTTTTAACATGGACAATCACCATTTGATAAAGATTTCATCGAATCACCATAAACTAATAAAAGTTCAAAATAAAACATGTTTGAGGATGGTGATTTAAAAAAGTTCTTGGAATTAGACATTTGTTTTTCGAATTTTTTTAAAAATCAATAATCGGGCATTTATACCCAGTACATATCAACTAGCGTTATTTCAAACTCTTATTATCCATCATCGGATGAAATCGGGAGCCGATCAATAGTAATTGCACCATCCAAGCTTAATCGGAAATTGGGGAGATCGTTGTATATTTCTTGATACCCGGTTATCTTTTGCAGGTGGGGTTATTCCGAAGGACGAGTTTGTGTATGTGACACAGTATCCACGATATGATGCAGCATTAGTGGCCGTGTTGATGTCAGTAAATACCATATGTATTCTAATAGCCATTTTCTTCTTCATCTTTAACTTTACCCACAGAAACACGAGGTAAATAATGATACAAACTATTTAAAGGGCACAAACCTAACGCATCAGAGCCCGCTACACTTTCTACAAGTTTTACTAAATCACAGCCTTGTATAGCGCTGTCACCATAAAGTTATGAAATCGAGAGAAAAAAAAGAATTTAAAATAGCGGGATTTTAGTTGGTGATAATATAGAAAAGGGGTGTCGAAATAGGATTTCAAAAGGGGATGGGGATCACTACCCCCTACTAAGAGATGGAGACGCAAGGTCGTCTTGTCCCAGATGCTGTGAGGTTACATGATACAGTTCCATTTCCCATTTGCGGTAATTTTAACGTTTTGATTTCTGACTAATTACCTAAATCTCGTTATGGCTTTTCATTTCCGTTTTCAAATAGATCAACACATGAGACATCATTGACAACCAAATATAGTTGACATAGTGCATGCCGGTTTCACTCTACGCACAATTCAACAAGGGTACCGCCATTTTTACAACTGTCGTATTTTCAAAATTGGTTGAAAATGAAAAAAACATATAAAAATCTTCAATCACACATTTATTGAAAGCTTAAAGTATGTACAGTAGATTTGCGTTAATTTCAATCCAATATTCAAATAGCACAGATACAAAACTATTGCTAAGTATGGCACTTCCTAGCTGTAGCCGAGATCATTTTCAATTGGTTGAAACAGAAACTGGGTGTTTTTACTTATAAGTGGCCTGGTTTATGTTGTAAGGCTTATTGGAATGAAGTGGTTCTAACCAGCAATAAGGGTAATTACGACATATAAATAGGCAACAGTGGTTAGTCCATTTCTAGATAGTAAAGAAACTTTTGTTTTACAAACAGTTTATGTCCAGAATTCTATATCTTTGACGATTATGTTTTCAGCTATTTATAATATATGACTGAACCTTAAGCTGTCAAATGTTCTAATATTCCAGGAATATGATTTATGTGCCCATAAAGCCGTTGGCACTGCGCATTTGTAGCTTTAGGCATGTGGAAGACACAACTAACAGTTTTGATTTTGTGCAGTATATTATACTGTTGCCCTCGAAATGCAAATTCAGCATAGTTGTAAGAACTGCAAATGAAATCAAGCAGATAAATCTTGAGATATAATAAGATCTTTGACGTTGTCATTAGACCCTTAACTGCTTACAAATACAAGACAATTCTACCAAAACAAAGGGAGATTTTATTAAATAAGTGAACGCCGGAAAACGTATTGTTATAACTAGTACTTTCTTCCAAGGTTCATCAAGATGTCAAGTCCAAATATCAACAATATCATCATCCTCGGCTCTCTGGTGATGTATGTCACTGTGTATCTGAACGCTGTGGAATTCTGGGACACGCCACCGCACCACACATCCGGCTTGTGTATGGTAAGTTTTTTCCATTACATGGAATGATGGTCACATGACATTTGAGTTTCAGCCAGTGCCGCCATCTTATTGAAATGTTAATTTGATATCAACCAAAGATGGTGGACGTCAAGCGTGTGCCCATCTCACAGCAATGGCGGTGATTTCTAGAAAGTCAGGTCCAAAACCAACCCATCAGACGTGGCCATTCCATCTATATAGTTCACTGGATTTGTTCACGTGGACTGTCGTTAATTCATAAGCGAATCCAAGTTGACTTTAAAACAAACCTGAGGTATTTCATAAAACCAATAAAACCAACTTCATTCACATCGCCAATTAATCGTCAACGTTTAACCGCTGCTACTTGTATGGGCTCGTAAACTCTCTTAGTGAAGAAATAAGATAGCATAGCATGATAAGTTGATTAACTACATGGAAGTTTACTTGATTTATTTCCTTTCTTGGTGTTACAACCTTTTGCAGCACTAACAGTAATTACCTGTTTAACAAGATAAAATGTACTATATGTTCGGGTAAATAAAAAATACAATACAATACAATACCCCATTCACATGACATGTTTTACAGGCTAGAATATGGACAGCGTCTCTTGGATTCACACTGTCATTCGGAGCACTATTTTCCAAGACCTGGCGGGTTCACATTCTCTTCCGTAACACACGACTGAAGAAAACGGTAAGTTAAAGTGTCAAAGTTGTGTTTTGACCTGTCAACAGAGATTATTTAGAAAAGAAATAGATGTGTACATTAGTTGATGTTGCAAAATCGATTTCCAATCGATAATACATAGCCAGTCACTGCTGAAATAAGAAATATAGTCACAGGAAATAGTAAGACTTCCAAACTTTTAATCCACATAAATTAGCATTGTTTTTGCAGGTAATCCGGGACAAGAAGTTATTTTTGATGGTGGGCTTATTACTGCTGGTGGATTTGTTTATATTGATACCGTGGCATTTTACACATCCGTTACAAGAAAATCATATACAAAACGAAAAAGAGGTAAACTTCTAATAACTTGTCAATGGCACGTTCCAAAATGCAACATTTCGGGCTACCATTAGAAGGGCAAAGAGAAAATGTTTATTGCTTTTTCCCAACTTCCCATTTCTATTAATGTAAGGAAACTCCATATTACAAGTTATCTTACTTTCATTTTTTTGTTTAACAATCGTCGTTGTGAAATACTATTACAATCAAACACTGTCAGAAAGCCCAGATTTATGAATGGCCTTGTAATAAATTTACGTCCCGTTTGTTTCTCTATTCTCAGGAAGAACTGGACGGGGATACCATTATTATTCGGATGTTTGTAGTCTGTTACAACAACTTCCAAACCTATTGGATTTCTGCCGTTTACGTCTATAAGGGACTTCTCTTGTTGTTCGGGACGTTCTTATCTTGGGAAACTAGACGGGTGACCGTCCCGGGACTAAACGACTCAAAACAGATTGGGTTCTGTGTGTATAATGTTGTTGTGATTTGTGCTTTTGCTGTACCAGTCAACCATCTACTCAGTGACAGCCAATCAACTCTTCGTTTTGCTATTACGTCAGCATTTACTATATTCTGCACGACATTGGTGTTGATTATCGTCTTTGTTCCAAAGGTAAACATGTGTGCTTAATCATTTCTGTTTGTATATATGAAATGAAAAATATACTTAATTTCTGAGTATTTGTTATTTTACACGAGGTCCACTTGCATACTACTGTTTATCCTGGGTAGGTTACTGAAGAATGTGACGACCGTTGCTAGATTATTTATACTTACAAGATCATCAAAAAAGCCACGACTTTCACTCAAGACACATTCAAATCCATTGAGGTTTTACGCCAAAGATTTGTAGCACAATCTTTTACGTACATTTGGTCATTTATATAGTTTGTACTTAAACTCTCCTTTCAGATTTTGAAACGGAATGAAATTACATCTAAGGTGTTCCTGACAGCTTCTGGTGAACGAAAAACACGAGAGGGCGGAACTGACATGGTCGAAGAGGATTTGACTGTTCGGAACAAACCTAAAGGAAATAAGATCTCCCCGGAAAGTGTTTCCCGTGAGTTTGCTATATTTTGTTTTAGATTAACAACACTGTATTTGTATAATATGTTTAGAATATTTAACATGCGATTACATTACAATGCAAATATTTTTGCATACACTTGCTGCAGATGACGCAAAATTCAGATATAATGGAAGGCTTGTTGATTTAAACTAGTTCGTTTTTAATATCGGAAAGAAAATCTGACTATTCAGAAGCTACTGAAACGTTTCAAATTTAGATGAATTACTGTTTTCAGAAGGGAAGGCAAAACCGGATGTATACACAGTTCCGGTTATAAACGGCAATGCTGAGGTAAGTCTTGTGCACTGTGTGCAACAGTTAAAGAAAACTAAAACATATCTGGTTGGTTGGTTGCTTGATGACGTCACTTGGAATTTAGGCGCAGGGTATTTCGAGGGATTTAGGGATGTTCACATAATTTTTACAAAATGGCGGAAGGAAAATACTGTTGAGAAGAAGACGTGAACAGCATCTTGCCAAGTACCGGTAATCAAAATGGCGACATGAGGTACATAGTTTACCCAGAAACTATTGCGTAAATCTATATGACGCCATCAGGCTCGGAGGCTGTTGGCACGTCAGTTCATATGAATGATGTAGGCCATACCAGTAAATAATTATTATATTGCGCGATTAAGAAATTTGTGATGTCTTAGCACAATATATAGTATATCCCTGCACAGGAGTACAGGCTAGTATGTTTGAGACCTATTAAACCTCTTAAGATTATTAAAACATACAATAAAATTGGGCTTACACCCACATACATAGCTGTTTCTTCAAATTTCATCTTAAACGCATTTTGATACAATTTAAAAGAAGTTATTGACACTGGCATGCTGTGTTTAAAGTGAGACATTAATTAAAAGATAATGTGAATTACATTTTGTGTTTGCTGGTGATCACCAACGGTGCTATAATAATAAATAAAAGATATTCTCAAATGTACTAAACAAACATTTGTTTCGAACTATATCTTTGTTTATCTTTTCAGGCAATAGATGACATTGCTTTATCGACAGACATTATCAACTGATAACAAACAACAATTAAGAGAAAAATAAGAGAAAAGCTGGACCCTTTATTAAAATGTGAAATTTGTTGGTTATCTTGAAATGTTGATTGGTGTTATCTACTTCACAGGTTTAAGGCTGCTATAAATCTCAGAAAAAGTCAAAATTGAGTAAACCAGACGTTAAACCCCAAATAAACCCTTTCAGTATACATTTATTTAGTATTTGATGAGAACTGTTTATTGAACTAAATCTAACAAATTGGCGATAAAATGTCATATGTGATGACTAATAAATACGCTTTGATATCCATCGGGTTATTAGTTTTATTTGCTTGCGCCTTAGAAAGTAAGTATAGTAGTATTCCCGTTATTTTTGTAGATTACATTTTCTTGAAAATTCCAGGTTTTGTTTTACAATTGCGGGTAACACCAGGGCCGAGAATCGATCCTAAATCGGTTGAAGAATTTTAGCTATTTTTCAAGAAAGTAATTCCTATACTAACGAGAATACCATCATCATATCGCCATAAAAACCACCGTAGCATACATATAACACCATAACGTTGCAACAATCGTTATGGTGCTTTGGGTAACTGCAACCGTAGAAGGATGTTTGTATATTCTTCCCGGCACACCATTACCAGATTTCAATTATGCATACATAGGCCTACTGTATGAAATCCACACGCTTCTGAATTTATACAGGGGAGAAAACTCTTAGGTTCTAGAAAAGATTTAGCAATTCTCTCCCTTTGACAATGACCAGACGTCCAATTCCTGTCGAAGTTGGTCGAGCAGCATCGGCCATAACGTGCGTTATGTTCTTTAAAAGTAAGTAAGTAAAGTTAAAAGTTGTGAGAAAGCCTTTAAATTTGTATTATATTACGTCATATACATTTTTAAAAAAGTATTTTATTAACCATTTGTAAGCCTTCGGCTAAATTTCTGCTTAAATGGGCACCTTTTAATGTTAGATATTGATGTCTTGCCAGAGAACATCTACATATTACAAAATTCCATTGGTCATTTCATCCATTCAACTATTTTACAAAGATATATTGCAACAATTCAGTTGAGGGGCGTTCTTTTATACCATTCAACCAACTGTGGGGTTTTACTATTTTCTATTAAAAAAATCCGATGTTTTATTCTGCTGGAATTTAACCGGCCATATTTGATCCTGGCTAAATATCTAAAATAAACTTTAGTTACCGAAAGTAAAGGCGCTACAAGTTCTGAAATATTCCCAGTGACAGTGTGTTTTATACTAGAATATATATCTTATATCTTATTGATAGATCAGAGAGACTAGTCGCCGTATGATTTGTGGCAGTTCATGACATGTTCTATGCATCATAAGACTTAATCAGCCAAAGCAAATATCCAGACCGTACTCATCAACGAACTGTCCCCGTTAGCTGGAATAAAATGATTTGATCTTAGGATAAATCATTTCTATATGTTAAACCGAAAGTTTAATAACTCGAAAAAATATTCGTAAAACAATTGGTTTGGAGGAGGAATATTGTTTGAAATGACCGCTTCGCTAAACCCTTAGTGGAGATTCATTTACATGCGCCATTCTATCAGCCCCCCCCCCCCCACACACACACACAACACACACACACCTATGATGTCAATAGAGAATTGGTGCATTGCTTTCTTAATTTATATCATTGGTGTTAAAGTTAAGTTTGTTCTGGCCGATAACGTTGTTGATCATCCTCCGATACTTAATTATTTATTGATTACTGGTAGGAAAGTGGTTTTCCTCTTTAACCGTGCTCCAGTCGACGTCAAAATTAAGATTTGCCATTTCCACCTAATATTGGAGAGATTTATGCAATTAATATGTTCTCGTTTCCTTTGACAGAAACGTATGTAATGATGTATTTTTGAAAAAAGTTACTAACTAAAGCCAAACTCCTGTCTGTCTTCAACCCAATGAAAAAACATAGGTTTTGGTTTATTATAACAAACGTTGACTGGGTATAAATGTCTAAATGACATACCTTCTATTAACACAACTAGAAACTTGTCTCAAAGGTTATTTTAGTAAAGGAGATGTTCCCTATGCCTGTGTGTTTCAGTGTCTATAAATATATATGACTTAATAATTATTATTTTTCATTGAAATCGTCTATGATTTGTGGCAGTTCATGACATGTATGTTCTATATATCATAAACTTAATCAGCCAGAGCAAACGTCCAGACTAAATTTATCAATGAACTGTCTCCGTTAGCTGAAAAAATGTTCTAGTTACCTACTGATAAATCAAATCTTTATAATTGGATTTACTTCTTAATTGACATAAGGTTGGCTAGCTGTACCCACAAAGAGAACAAGTCATATTGATACTTCCAAACGGTAATCAGTACCTGACAAGTATCAACTATAAACAAGTTTGATTTGTTTTCAGTATGGTAGTGAACTGATAAAGAAGGGGAGCTATGGAATATGGTTATCACTTTCTTGGTCCATCCGTGTCCAAATTTTAATCTCACGTCTTCGTCCGTGAGCCCGATTCTAGTATATAGTTAATAATGAAGTCATGGAAAATAGCAATCTGCCTAAAGCCGAGATGTTCATTCGTTTCAACCAACGTCTCGACTTAAGTCAGATTGGGAAAATAATAACTAGAGGGTGACAATTTAGGGTATGAAGTCGAAAAGGGCTATCAAAATAATCAGTAAGCCCATACGTTTAAATCCTCACTCTACTTATTGTTTTTCTCCTTCCCATGAGGACAAAATCGTCTGAGTTGAACAAACTTTTCCACTCCAGCAAACGATTCACTTACCAAATACCCCGTCTAAATATAACATAAACTTGACACTCGACTCATGGTGATTAAAACTTATAACTGTGAATGGTGTTAGTACTTCTGAATATTTTTATTGAGACAGACCATTTTGTGAATGAACCTTTCGATATCTTGATACCGGACCAACTGAGAACGACCGCCACTAAGAGAAAAGTTGCCAATTACAAAGTCACCGGAGATAGATTAAGATGATATATGGCACACAATACATTAGGGTTTTCTTAGAAAAGGGTTATTGTTGTATGATAAATGTGAATTACTTTAAATAATATCGAAACATGGGAGTTTGAGTATGTAGGGATTTGATCGAAAGGTAACAGGCACTGTTAGGGATCACACAAGCAACTACAGAACGGATGTGCCATGATATAGTTAGAAATAAAATCCACAAATGTTCTTTTATAGTCTTGCTTGATAGAGATAAAGTCTAAAGAATCATAAAAGGTGCAAAGTGCGTTGAAACCAAAACAACAATTAAACAATACAAAAATCGATGATTTCGAAAGATATCAAAACTAGCATTTGTACACTTTATGTTTCAAAATAACAAAGTCTTATAATCTTTTATAATATAGCGTTTTTTTACTATCCAAATAATATCCGTTGTACCGAATGTTGATACGTAGACGACTTTTAAAAGCCTCATTAAACGGGGCCCGTCGGAAATAACTGAATATAAAATCTGGTTATGAGTGTATAGGGACAGATTTCAGGATTGAGAGTATCCATTAGCGCATTATTCAAACTTTCTTATCCAGCTCCACATTCAATATTAAAGAATTCTACAGATTCAGAATGGTTGATGGATGTTTCACGCCACACTCAAACCCGAGGCTATCGGAGCAGCCAAGTAAAAAGCAATGTGTGCAAAACATGGTGGGATTCAACTTTGTGGCACGTTATTGCAAATTTTGCTGCCATAAAGTTGAGTGATTCGGCTACTTAGCTACAAGGCAAATCGAAAAGGAAGATTAATTGATTGGTCGATGATTTTAAGAAATACCATCATCCCACATAGGTCGTTTGAGTGAAAATCCAGTCTTTTGTAATTTGTTTTGGACTGAGGGGGATTTGAACCCATTGGTGGAAGGCTGTTTGGATTGAGCATCCAATGCTCTACCTGCTGAGCCACGGAGGCCCCGGTTTGTCTGGGAGAAAACTCATTAGACGGGTGCTATCACTCTACCAACTGAGCCACAATTTTGAAAGCATCCATTGGCGCATAGCTCAAAATATCTTATCACAATACCACGTAGAACTAGATAGCATGATCGCCCCGTCAGTAGGTTAGAAAGAAATTGTTTTAGGCCTTGTTTTAGTTCTGGACCCTGTCTTACAAAGCTGGCGTAAGTTACGTCGGACGTAAATCAGTGTTAAAGCTATAGGAACTTACACCCTAGTCGCAACTGATCCATGTTGTAGGCCTATGCGCAACTTTACGCCAGCTTCGTAAGACAAGGGCCAGGAGGGGATGGTTGCGTGGGAGGTCACCGTTTGCCACATATTGCTGATATCAATTTATCAACTTGAAACAAACGTATGTATACCCTTGAAACAATATCAAATGGAACTGAGTAGTATTTACAGATTGGGATATATCTATTTATTCTCAATAACAATATTAATAGTGTTTATTTTGTCTCCTTTATAGATTTTCTGTCAATGTCGATCCTTTATGTCAATCTAAAGCAAACGTTTTTTTTTCATTTCTCATTCTATATACATGTAAATACCTCGTACTATTTTGTTACTGGTTCATCTTATCCAGCTGTAAGTCAGACAGGTACAAAACGATTTTCTATTTGTATGTACATTGTATATTTATACGATATAGAGATGCTATTGATCACGAGTTTTGCCTGTCGTTGAATAGTCATACAAGACAAAAGAAATGTGAATACCAAAAACCGAATATAATATTATCTCGCTAACAAGACTGAATATCTCGAGCACGGGATTTAATTATGAATTTTTTGCATGTCAAATTTACAGCTCAACAGTTCTGCAACCTAGCTTCAAAACGGTTAAAATAAGTTTCGTTAAACTTGGTAACCCTTCCATTAAAGAAATATTAAAAGGGATAATAGCGTTACATAACTAATCTTTCTGAAGGCTTAGCTGTATCGGCGTGTATGCATCCAGGCCCACTTGTTGTGGTTAGATGGCTAACTCATTTTTAAAACCCCTCTTATCTAAAGCGAAGACAACACTTGGATAATCCAGTAAAAGCCGTTCCGTATTTTAAAGTATCAACTTCAGAGTTTAAGTATCATAACTTCAGAGTGACGTAGGAATATTTCGGCAACACAACCGTATTAGCTGATAACACACATGATGGTATTATGCACGATATGTAATTCACCTGTTGAGTTATGGCAATGTCTATTCCGTAAACAATCTTCATAACAAACATGTGATCTGCCAGTCAGAAAATTGCTCGTCTTACTAAAACCAAAACATATATTGATACTACATTCAAATCAACCAAAACACTTAAAACCATATTGCGGATGTATGGAATAAGACAAACGGATCCTTGTATGAATCACACGTCTCTTTAGGCCAAGTTTTATGACTATCTATCACGCTTGTAGCCCTAGCTGATTCATTATATAACGTCTCTTTGAAGTCTTTGATTGACAAACACATGTGGACAAGGTTACTGTTTTTCTCCCAAATAAGTAATAACCATATCATCAAATAACTAAACATGTTACAGTAGATCCAGACGAGGATTGAAGGTTTGTTTTATTTATTCGTCCCGTGTTAAATATTAAAACACACATAAGACATACATTGACATGCGTAATTGGGCCTCTGGTAAATGCTCTACTTTTTAAAGAGCAGACATTTCCAGCTATAATTTCTGTGGCAATTTGTAAAGCAACTGGATACGGCTGGATCCTATACCAGTAATGTATTCTGCTGAAGAGGCTGTATGACAAACTGAACTCAACAGCCACCTGTGGTTTTCATGAGTTAACAATTTATACAAGTGGCTCGTGGTTGACATGTTATGACAATCTCGACAGAATCTGAGAGGATCCAAGGCCGTTTTAAATCATTATAAAAAAAAAACCCTCTAAGAGACCGATTGTCTGCTATACATGTAGCAGCAAAAGGCGCAGATTCCATGATCTGTTTCTGATACACGATTCAGTAATAAACCTCGAATTCTGTGACGTTTAATGCCTTCTTTTAAGTGAGCTAAAATTGATGGCTATTTTCCCAAATAGTACAAATAAAGTGTTTTTGCGTTAATTTATCACTCGTGGAATTGTGTATTTTGAGCCTCAAGACGTGACACAGTTCTTAAAAGTAAAATAATGTTGCCACGTAATACACCCATCCCTAATTATCAACCCATCCCTTGGCAAAGCAGAGTTTGAACACTTACTAAATGTGTTCATCGGTATGGTTGAGGTCACACAAAAGTAATGTTTTATTTTCATTTTCTACTAGTTTTTGAGCGACCTATGTTTAAAGATTCTGTTTTATCGATTCATCTGCATTCAAATGAACGTTTACGTGGTGGCTATGTTTTAATTTTCAAAGCTGTATCAATTTTTATAGTTTTAAATTATCCGGACATATTCAAGCTAACGTGAATCCTATTCCCGTATGGCCCTTTGCAAGAGTTAATACTGGACGGTATAGGGAGCGGGAGTATCGTGAGAATTCCGCCAATTTCCTGTCACTGGTGTTGTCATTGCGCATGTGGGGAGCCTTTATCGTTCGAATGTGACGCTGACGTTGTTAAAAAAAAAACGTCAATCGAACTGACAACGTCATCAAAACGTCACCTCTCATCGGATAGCGCGAACTCTCTCTGGGAAACTCCCAGACCCTGTATAGAGAATTGTACTCTATTTACGTGATTTATGGCAGATTGTGACATTTTCTATGAATCATAATCTCAATCAGTCAGAGTCAACAACATTGACACTTCAATCGAAGACCAATCTCATTCTAAAGCAAATAGTCTACGATCATATTCTGATAGCCTCTTCTTGTTAGTAACAGTCTCCTGTGACACCCAAAATTAATAAATTAATCAGCAGGAATTCTCCTAATACTCGAGCCACATAAATGTCAGTATCGCCGTTTCGGTAAACGACCCAATAAGTCCCATCGTGATTCTGTAAAGACTGGTACCTTGTCTCCCACAATATGTTCCAATGCAGTTGTAATATGTAACTGAAAGATCCAAAAGTCGATCCCTCTTTTTTATGATAAATTATATTCATTTTCAAATCAACTGGAACTAAACGTCCGGTAACGTTCTTCGGCCATAAAAATGCTAGTCTGTGTTTTTACGGTTCAGCTGGCGAATATCAAGATGACCATATCCCAAACCTGTATTATTAGCTTAGAATAGTATAATTGCTTTAAGTATGTATTTTTTCGACCAAGAGCTGCTATTTTAATGTGGTGCTACTTGGTAATTTGTGTTTTAGAGCATCGTTCTTAATTTAGTAGTCCCATTGATAAGTTATACTTGGCACAGAAAGAAAAAAAAATTACACTTCACTTCTAATTTCTCGTTTTTCTGGAATAACACGTCTTGTTTAAGATAGTCTTTCTTTCTAGAAACATAACAGATGTATGGTTTATTTATGAAATCCCACAGGACCAAGTTTCCAATTATGTGCTCAAGGAACAACGATAAAGACGTACGCATTGTCATGTTTAAGTGATCGATTGGTCGGAATTGGTCCATGTTTTGAGGCTAATGCGCACCTTTACGTCAGATTTGTAAGACAGGACTCTTGACGCAAACGGTCAGTGTTGTAAGCCTCTGTGCAAATTTACACCAGCTTTGTAAGACAGGCCCGTGGTGAGAATTCTAATACAGTAGATGTGACAAATGTCAGACCAAACTGAGACATCGTCTTTTGGGAGTTATCACGTGACATCTCATGGATGGCATACATCGTGAAAAACGACCTCCACCTCGTGTGTCATGACAACCCTCATCATCTATCTATTACATAACTGTACAGAAAACGGTGTTTCTTTTGGATGTTCAGAGAATTACTTGGGTTTTTTACACAATTATCCAAGTATAAGGCATGCGATAAGCCAGAGGACGAGCGATATAATATACCATTTGCATTAAAGGAGTTATAATCCGGAATAAAAAGGTGGTTTATCTGGCATTATGTGCCCGTGGCGTAGTCTGGTACCCTGCCCCTAAACTCGTACAAGATAGCTCGTTATTAGGGTCAGGCAACACCCGCCGCCATTACACTTTATTCAAGATGGCGGCCCCCATGTTTACACATGTGACAGACAATCTTACGTCGACTGGATTTCAGTAAAATATGTAAGTTTTCCACATACATAAGCTTTTCTAATGTGATGATGTAATTTAGGGTATCCGACTGCAGCGTTATATTCGTTTTAATTAGGATGACAAGCCATTTTTTACTTATTTTGCACGCTTTTATTAATATTTTGACATTGCCTAAATTCGGACGTTTTTAGCTATAAATGGGGTCTAGGGGCTTGGGAATTTGTGGCATCGCTGTGAAAATGACTTAAATAGCAGCCTGAGCCTTTGATCTATTGGGAAACATGTTATTGAAGTGGATGCCACAATTATTTACACAAAAATTTCCGGGTATAAAAAGACCTCCACCTATCTTTTCTAGCAAAACTCTGTAGTCAGTGGGCTATGGTACTGGCAGTTGATGGCATATTTCAGAAAACATTTCTAAATGTAGCCTGGACCTCTGGGCTATTACATAAACTATGATTGAAGGGGATGCCACAAGTATTTGTGTACATTTTTCGGGGTAACTATGGCTTACATAGCATTTCTTGCATTAACAAACAACTAAGGGGTCCAGGGGTATGGTATTTGGTGGCATCTTGTTAAAACAACTTTTAGCGGAGCCGGGGGTATATCATCTAATAGTGAATATATAAATGAAGCGGATGCCAGAATTATTTGCGCAAGTTTTCAGCACGGGATTTAATGCATTTTAGCATTTACACATAGCTAAGGGGGCCAGGGACAATGGCATCTTCCTAAAAACACCTTTGAAAATAAACACGGCCTATGCTTATGGATAAATTATATATTTAAAGTGGATGCCACAACTATTAGAACAAATTTTCTAGGAGTAAAATTGCTAAAGGCCCGTTCTCACTATGCGCTTGTCGTACTGACTTGTAGGATGCAATTAAAATGGATGCATTTGATTGGTTGATAAATCATATTGACCAATCAAAAGCATTAATTTTAATCGCATCCTACAAGTCGGTACGACACATCGCACAGTGAGAACGGGCCTTAACTCGTCTTTACTAGCATAGGCATTTAGTTAAGGGTAACCGGGGCTCGGCAAATATGGCCATCGTTATAAAAACAAGTTTGAAGGCAACCTGTGTCTATAAACAGAGTTAACAGATGATAAAAATATAACTGAATGCCACTTTAATTTCTACAAATTCTCTGGGGTTGAAAGGACTAGGCCTTCTTTCATAATTGTTTTAAAATATGATTCTATGGCTGAAAAGAAGCCCATATTTTCTGCTGGTATCTTTCAACACTCCAGAATAAACTTGTAAATAAATCTAAATTTGATTTAAAAAACTCAGTCTGAAAATTGAGCTTATTTTGTTATAATCTATAGCTCATTTGTGAATTTTCTGAAGAAGGAAGATTGAGATGGTCAGATGTCCAGTTCTATCAGCATTATCTTAATTTATTGTTGTAATTTTAACAAACATGTTTTCTATTTACAGTGCCAGTCATATGCTGCTAATTTCAGTAGTGCCATGTCCCTGTGAATGTTTAATATTTAACATATGCATTTCATTGACATGGTATTATTGATTCCTATTTACGCCCACCAGTTGATGCTCTGTTTAATCCAGTCTTAAACTCTAGATGAAGCTGCATTCAAGCCAGGTACCATTTGGTGCATGAGCGTTATTTCAAGTTTGCATACTCCAAATCATTTCAATGAAAAACTAAAACTGGGGAAATTGTGTTTATTTTTACTGCCTAGTGTCTCATACCCTATATGCCTCAAATTTCTTTGGAAATTGGAAGGATTAAAGGTTATTTCATTTACTTTATTTTTTTATACATCTTGACTATTCGAAGAAGTTTACATTTGTCACAAATCTGCAGACAAGCATGCACTTAAGTGACTGCACTTCCATGTCTGCATTGTATAGTGGGCAGTGTATAGTTCACCAGATATGAAATGAAATTTAAGGTTGTCACAGTCAGCGATAACCTAATATCTACAATACAATAATACCAGTTAAAATTTTTAATAACTTTATTGATTAACTCATAATAAAGATGAATGGTTCCAGAAAAAATGTTGTTACCTACAATGCTTATGATTGATCTGACGTTACATGTACAGAACTTCAAGGGTAGAAATTATATATGACAAATGTGGATACACCCACAGGATATATGTATTCTTATCTGATAAATATGTCCCCTCCCCATCTAAAGGCCTTTTTGGTATGTTTATAATTGAATTCATTTACACAATCTTCCAAAACTGATCTTCAGATCAAAAGCACAGATCATCACTCTGAAAACAGACAGGATTGAGTTTGTGTCCACCAATGACTTGTTGAGTTAAGATGAATTCTTAACTCACATCCAGACATATAAATTGATATAGTATCTTTCCACTGACACTGTCACTCAGATTAAAAAAATAGCTCCCATATACCGAATGATCTTCCTGAAAAAAAAAATGATTAAATTTTGGTTATGGCAGTAATATTACTTGGATTTACTCCAATACAAAATTGGTCTAATAATTGTGGCATCCAATTTAAATATATAATTTATCTATAGGCAAGGTCGTGTTCATTTTCAAAGGTGTTTTTAGGAAGATGCCACCAAATACCATGCCCCTGCCCCCCTTAGCTATGTGTAAATGCTAAAATGGATAAAATGCGTTAAATCCCGGGCTGAAAATTTGTGCAAATAATTGTGGCATCCACTTCATTTATATATTCACTATTAGATGATATACCCCCGGCTCCGCTAAAAGTTGTTTTAACAAGATGCCACCAAATACCATACCCCTGGACCCCTTGGTTGTTTGTTAATGCAAGAAATGCTATGCAAGCCATAGTTACCCCAAAAAATGTACACAAATACTTGTGGCATCCCCTTCAATTGTATTTTATGTAATAGCCCAGAGGTCCAGGCTACATTTAGAAATGTTTTCTGAAATATGCCATCAACTGCCAGTACCATAGCCCACTGACTACAGAGTTTTGCTAGAAAAGATAGGTGGAGGTCTTTTTATACCCGTAATTTTTTGTGTAAATAATTGTGGCATCCACTTCAATGACATGTTTCCCAATAGATCAAAGGCTCAGGCTGCTATTAAAGTCATTTTCACAGCGATGCCACAAATTCCCAAGCCCCTAGACCCCATTTATAGCTAAAAACGTCCGAATTTAGGCAATGTCAAAATATTAATAAAAGCGTGCAAAATAAGTAAAAATGGCTTGTCATCTAAATTAAAACGAATATAACGCTGCAGTCGGATACCCTAAATGACATCATCACATTAGAAAAGCTTATGTATGTGGAATACTTACATATTTTACTGAAATCCAGTCGACGTAAGATTGTCTGTCACATGTGTAAACATGGGGGCCGCCATCTTGAATAAAGTGTAATGGCGGCGGGTGTTGCCTGACCCTAATAACGAGCTATCTTGTACGAGTTTAGGGGCAGGGTACCAGACTACCCGTGGCGCAGCATTTCAACACTCTAGGTCATTCGGATGAGGACCATGTCGACATCATGCCCATTGAGAAAATCGCTTTTCTCACGTCCGCTTCAACGACTAAGCACACACGTTTGAATTCAAACTCTACGAACTGTTTAATCTTTAGGATTGAATTTGGACCAGGGAAGATGTCGCGAAAATACTATCATTCCATTTATGTTCTAGTATAACCAGCATCGGTATGGAAGAATACAAACTACTTAAATGGCCCTCAAAGGGCCACCTCATCGGTGGCAAAAAGATCAAGAAAGACTTGTTAGGGATAAACTCCCTTGTCTATCTTTAATGCCTCGGTATATCTGGGAGAACAAAAACAAATTCCCTTTCTTTCCCATGGTCCTTTTGGAATCAATCTCAGTTTACCGCTATTATTGCCATAGCGGAAGATGAGTAAATATTGTTTAAATTATGTGACCTTTTTACACAAGTAGAGACTTGTCTCCATGGCTATTTTAAACAAGAATGTTTTCCCTGTGCCCGTGTGTTGTATCCATAAATATATAATGAGAGATTGATATTTTGCACTCCGCGCTAAAAGTCTGCCATTTATGAGGATGTTGGTGAAGGAAACTTGGCGACAATGACTCAAATGACAACCAGATTAAAACACCGAAGGTATTTCTGGCATATCGTTAGACTGAGTGGGAATTGAATGAGCCCTTTTTCATACCATAACAATTACATCAAAGACGCGTAGATCACAGCTATTATCCCACGTCTGTCATAATCACACCCTCGCAGGCTCCGTAATGGCCTCGTCAGATTGCAGGCTGATTTCATGTGTTGAGTATTGTGACATTCAGCAGGTAAAAGTTTTACAAAGTATTGGCCTGTCGCTAAGGAAATCAGTTTATTTAATAGTCAACCGACACTTTTACGAAAACTTTACTTTCAGACTTTTGCCTCACAGATTACTAATTTTGGAACTCTTTTCAAATGAAGGAAAGAAACTTCTAGGTACTTAACATCCCTGGAGCCTGTTTCACAAAGCGGAGTATTGTAAATTTTCACGTAACTGCCATAGCAACCCATACTGTAGAGATACGTTAATATGAAAGTTACGCAAAAATACATCTACGCCGCTTTGTGAAACAGGACCCTTGTGTAGCAGGAATCAAAGTTTTGTACATATATAAGTAAACAAGACAGTCTTTGACCTCATTGTACAACTACATATAGGCCTAGTATCACGATGATTATTACTTAATTTTATTTGCAAAAAGAAAGCAATCATAAGAAAAATACCTACATCGTTGATTGTTGAAGTATGTGCTGAGCTAAACAAATCTGTGGACTTCTCGATACGATCAAGTTGTTCCTCGAGAAGCAATAAATACGAACGTGCGTTTGATCTGTTTGAATAAATGAATGTACCACTCGCTTATTTAAAGTGGCATGATCTGCCAAAATTCACATTTTTTTCATAATTTCTGATCGTCACAACAACAAGAGACTTTGAAGGCCATTGGAACACTAAATGATTGGCGTTGGAATGAGGAAAATCCATACAGTAAGTGGCCTGTACGAACCGAAAACGTGTTCGAAAACTAAACAAAATTTAAATAACCGGGACGACCATTCATTCATTCTAAGTCAAAGTTAGTTCAAAACAATACTTTATCGTACATTTTTAAGACTAGAAGCACTAAAAAGTTTCTGAATTACACGTCTTGAGAAAAATAGTCGATAATTTCAACATTCAGTTTTTATGTCAAAATATCAACATTTTGGCAGCTCATGCCACTTTAAAGGGGCATGATCTGCGAAAATGATGCCATTTTTCCGTCGAAACAAAATTGTGAAATGATTAGTAGATTTCTATTGATACCAGTCTTGAGCCTAAATAAATCAACATTCATCCCGGTTATTTAAATTTTATGTCGATCCTAAAAGCTACTTTTGTTTTAAATTTTTAAGAATTCATAAATCCAAGAATAAAATCTTATGACTGTAATATAATCTAGTCAGTTAGTTCCGTTCTCATAAATACCATAAGCTCTTCAACTGTATCTGTGTAACTTTTATAACAATTGATTATCCCTTCCTTACTTTGGGCTTAATTTAATAAACGATATTGCCCTTGATGTTTTTATTAGGTTTATTTATGTAAAAAATGTGAATTATGTGTTTGACAATGACAAGCCTTAAACATTTATACCTTCCTGTATTTCATCAACTGCTAAGTAGAAAATATGCATCTTTATGCTCTAATGGAAAATAAGAATAAATTTTATATGAATCACAGAAAATGATTCTTTGGGGAAATTTTGGAATAGATTTTGACAGTTATGATGATGCTACTTCGGAAAGTATTTTTGGTTCCGATGTTAAATTGTACGTCGTTTTTTGTCCCTAGAGAAAGGCTGACTCGACGGATACGGATAAGATTGCTAAAGCATTGCTTGATTAGAGATTTTATAATAATATATGGGGAATAAATTTATAAGTTTAACGTTGGAATATCGGACTTTTTTAAACCGTACATCACTGCTCATGTAAATCAAACTGCCTCCGTAAAACTACATGTATATTACAAACCGAACTTGGGTTAAAATGAAAACCTCAGTTTTCATCACACCATTAAAATTAAATTAATATCTTTGAAACTTTATGTTTTAGGGCAGCGCCGGGTTATTTAAGTTAATTGAAATAGAAAAAAATACCCATACGATTCTTCTACTTAACTATCTCTATTAATGACCAAGTAAGAAACCACCCCGTTAACGTGTATCTATACGCACGCGTGATATGGTTATTGTCGATGACAACCACATACTGATGTGCATTACATTAAACCTGCGGTCTTATGGTGAACCATTCTGAAATTCGATAAATTGGGTTAAAATTAGAATAAATATTAATATAGTTTGAATACTACATAATGTCAAAGCAAACAACGCGACGAACTTGTCGTCTGTGTTGTCTTAGAAAGCGAGTTTCAATCGGGTCTTCTCGGTCGCCCTCTCTCTTACATTAAGTGTCCTCAACACGTTTGACCGGAAACATGAATAACTATCACGGTTGGATAGAAAGCTGAATATTGGAAGAGAAAATCCCATGCATACAAGTAGAGGTTTTGATTTCATTGACTGACTTTAGCAGAATTCGACAAATCTCGCTCTCACAGGTCATCGAAATATTATTGTTCACACAACATTCTTTATATTGTTTTTAGGCCGTGGACATCTTTTCCCTGGGCTTTAAGGGTTTCCATGTTAAACCTATACTTTGAGCAAAACATACAGTGTATTTTTCAGAATAAATGTAGACAAATCTATTAAGTTTCAAGTGTGTTTTTATGTATATATGACTGGTAATTGTTTTGCACCAATTTACTACAAATCACGTGTGCCAGATATTATTTGGAAAACTGTGCGAGTTACATACGATAGATTGGTTGATTGATGTTTTATGCCGCATTCAAAATTATTTCACCTATATGACGGCATGACAAGGTTTAGTGGCGTTTTGCCAGGAGGAAAGCCCAAACCTTCGGTGAGTACCTGGTAACTCTTCCACATACGGCGATAAAGTGAAAAATCCACTGAGAAAGTATTTATTTTTATTTGGTGCAACGTCGGATATATATGATGGAGTATAAGGTATATATTTCAGTCTCATTCCCTGCTTCTTTTAGTTTTCTCGATAGTTCTTTACTTCTCAATTACATTTTCTCAATTATTTTGGTAGACGATATTGCACTTCATTTTCTATTAGGTTTTATTTCTGGATAAAAGTCAGAATTATATGATTAAAAGTATAAGTCATTACAAACCATCAACGTTTATAGCCTCTCGTACCCCATTAGCGACAAAGAAGAACACGTACATGTACATCATTACCCTCAAGTGACCAATAACAATACACTATGTATTATGATACAGGATGCTCTGGAGATTTATTTTCAAAAAAACTTTGCTCCTGATCTGTATCCGTGAATAAAGCAAGCACTGTCTCGCCAGATTGTATATGTGTAGTTACATAATATATTATATTTGTAAATCACGAAACTATCAAAGCTTAAACATATGGGCTTTTTAAAACCAGCCGTTCTTTTCCTGACTGCTCAATTTTCCCTTTCACTCGATCACCGTTTGTGAAGAGTTGCCAGGTACTTGCCGAATCATGGGGTTTCATCCTGACAAAGAGCCACGTTTTCTCCTCCACTAAACCTGGCAACGCCGCCATATATAAAGTGAAATGATCTTGGGTGTGATGTTAAACATTAATTAATTAATAAATTGTATCCAGTTACTTGTTTATAGTGTTTTGAAAGCAAGTTGCAATCATCGTCTGGGGAATTACTGAATTAGTAAATAACCGACACTGATTGACATTATATGGCCCGGAATTTTTCCCGGGTCAATCAGTGTCTGTTGTTTACTAATTCAGTATCCAGTTACGTATTTGACTCAATGTTTTCAATGATACTACGATCCTCGCAATTAGCTCGTCGAGGAGTTAATGTAATGTATTTAGAAGGTTGTTCAGATTGTTGGCCACGCGATGGTCATCGTATTTAACAGATCGTTTGTTTTACCAACCACTGTTGCCGTATGACCTGTTACCCGAAAACAGCTTAGGATTGGTATTTTGTGTTTAACCTCGAGTATAAACGTGACCTCTATGTACGTCCTCTTTTGGGAAAATCAATCAAAAAAAATAAAAGATATGCACCGTTCATAATATCTTTTTCTGTTGGATTTCGTATACCTCATGGCTCAAGAACTTTGCAATGTTGTGACGCACAGTCAAATTCAAAATTCAAAATTTTCATTCTCGATGAGATTTGCAAACCAATAAATTGAACCCATTGTATCCGCATGCTACAGGTCAGTACGATAAACCGCACCGTGAGAACGGTTGGTTGATTGATGTTTACGCACTCAAAATTAGTTCACTTATATGGTGGCGTTGTCAGGTTTAGTGGGGAGGACAGCGGGCTCATTGCCCGGAGGAAACCCCCGACCTTCGGCGAGTATCTGGCAACTCTTCCACATATGGTGACTGAGTGAAAAATCCACTCAGAAATTTGTCAATTTTCATTTGGTCTGAGTGGGTTTCGAACCCGCGCCGCATCGATGCAAGGTCTGTGTGAGACTGAGGGACGATCACTCTAACCTACTGGACCACACTCCGTGATAACGGTCCTTAAGAGGAGTCAACAGGGTATCTGGCAAAGGCTCATCTTGATTTGTCCGACAGGTTTTTAAAGTACAAATTAGTGGTGAAATGGGATGGTAGCGACAGGATACTGATATGGACTACAAACAATCCTAAACAGCTTATTAAGCTTCAGATCACAGACATAACAATGGATGATGATCGATTTGCCGACAGTTAGGGGCGGAAATAAACGAAGAACCTCATCCGTAGTTCCTCAAAAGAGTCATCATCGCTTTTTTATCGATATGCCGTTTTCATTCCCCTTACTATTTTATGGACGCATTAACTACTTTAGTTCACAATGACAACTTCAGACTCTTTTTGCAATAAAGATTCTTGTTGCAAATTGCGAACGAAAAGCTGTCTCGTTCAGACAGTATTATAGTATTACATATAGTGGTGTGTACCCGTGTTCTGACCAAATCTCCACCTTAAATAGAAAAAAGAAAATAGCCCGTCTCTTTAAAATTAAATATTAAAGAGATATCCTATGAAGATGCATCTTATGAGTCGAATTTCATTTCGTTTATTTCCAGAAGTTATACATGTTCTGACCACACTAGAAGTCTCCACACATATAATAGTAGAAAACACACAGATTTGTACAACAAATTTTACATTAAAAGGAATGTGTCTTATGAAAAAACGTAAAAGAAAGTTTAAGAAAACGATAAAAAATGCCAGCTCCTCGATCATGTTCGGCTTCTCTCCCAGAGCCCCCATTAGGAGAAACTTTAATTTCGAACTGAAGGCAAATACAGTATAGTATCAAAGTACAGAATATTCATTTTATAGAGACCCTGTTAAAAAATACAAAGTAATTGTGAAGTGTGATCATGAATAGAGGCAATGTTTATAAGGGAGAATCGATTTTCGGTAAGTTTAAGGCGGAAATAAATCACGGAGCTCGTTAGTAATTCCGGAAAGACTCATTCTCACTGAAATGGGAAATTGTCTCTATTCTCCTTAACCATTTTATAGGCCACTTACCAGAAGATTTCTTTTTAACTGGTGAATGTACTTGTTACTTTGGGAACTGAATACTGAACTTCCCAATGATGAATATTCTTAGCAAATGTAACTGAATAAAACCAAACAACAAAACCGGATCTGGCTTAATGGAAACCATATTGGATTGTTATATAACCCACGAGAAACATCCCAATGGTGATCACGTGCAGCAACAAAAATCACAAAGGGAAAGAACAATTTCACGAGTATGAAATATTCAGGGAAACTCTTATTTATTGTATTGGAGGCTTTTTGGAGTTCCTTGGGAGTTCTGTTTTTTTATGCGTCTTGGTTAAGGGGACGTTCTATGGCTTTATATTACACCACACAAATCATTTGTGGGCTTTTCAAATAGTTTACAATGGTTTTCAAATTAGATGACCTGGGTGGATTTTTCCCTTGATCCCGTAAGTGAAGAGTTGATAGGTACTCGCCGAAGGTCGGGGTTTCCTCTCCCACTAAATCTGGCTACGCCACCACATAAATGAAAAACTCTTGAGTGCGGCGTCAACCAAATTGGATATTATCACGGGGCTGTTGGAGGTAATGGGGAATCCTAAACTATTTAATAATGCTGCCAGCTTTGTATTTCTTTAGCCCCCTGACTACTTTAAAGGAAGGAAGACCAAAGAATCCTGTGAAAACAGTTCAACAGGGCCAGGCTTTCCTTTTCAACGACACCAACAACATATTATTGCATTTAATTCTTAACCAAACCTTTGAAGGACGTTTATCATGACTTGATAATCATCTTTACAAGTCAGTGGGCTTATGGGTAATATCATAGAAATCGTCCCAAAAGAAGTCTGAATGGAATTGTTTGGTTTCCAAATAATAATAATAAATCTTTTATTTTATCAATATAATAGAAATAGCTAAAAAGGAAGTTTGACAGTTGACCTCTTTTTACAAGGGTCGAACAGTTTTAACTATGCAGGGCTTACAACGGAGGTTATCAATCCATTTCCTTTTCCGGTCAAAATGTTCTTGCAAATGGCGATCTCCAGGAGCTCGTTTTTCAGAGTATGTAAAGATGTATATAGGCCTACAACATGGATGGGCTGAGACAAGGATGTACGTTCCTAAAGTTTAACATTGACTAACGTCACCAGTACCTTACGCCTTGTTTCTAAAACAGGGTCCTGACAGTCGAACTGGTTGGTTCAGGTCCAGTTTACTTAAACCACATATACGATCTAAGCACACCTGAAGTTAATGCTCTGCCCGTGTGTCAAGGGACTAAAATCGAAGGTTGTTTAGTTTCAAGTTTTGTTCTTCAAATATGCATTTAGTCTATATACAAACCAGGTTTAAGCCCTGTTGATACAGCCCAGTTGATTCCGGACAAGCCCGGAAAAAAGATCGTTAAAATGTGCGTTATCTCAATCCGCGCACCAGGTTTTGTGACTATTCATATACATAGAACATGTCAAAAAATCTCCTGATGATGGCAAAATAAAGTGCCGAAATATTGAATTAAGATGGATCTTAGGTTTATCAGAGTGACACTACTCGTGTATTATACAAAACTGATCAGTGGAAAGTTTTTAACAGATAAATGATAAGTGTTTGGCGGCTCTTTGTCATAGATTACAGGTTGTTGTAATAAACCAAAAATCATTATATTTCATAAGGTTGAAGAAAATATGTCATTTTCTACCTTGGTAGAAGATACAAAGGAGCCCTGGTTATCAGATCCTTCTTACTCTTGTTCTTTTTATAAGCATTGACTGTCCGTTGGATATGATGTCCAGCCATTTTACTGTGCAGAAATTTGTGATTCTTCTATAATCTGGGCTATATTCAAGATGGCCTTACTATTCTTAAAAAAAACAAACAAATGGTATACTACTTTTTCCCCGACACCTTCCTGGGCCCAAGTTGAATGAGTAAAAAAATTTTCACTTTTCAAAAACTTGTCATTGTTGTTTGTAAAGGGAATTTTACAATGAACCTGATTTCCTGGGGTGTTGAGATGCTGTGTCACGGGCACATCTTGTCTTAGTCTATTATCAGATAAATGGTTGGCGGCTCTTTTTGTAGATAGTTTTGAGGTTCTACTGCGTACTGCTTGCGACATTTTATGCACGTGATAACATACACGAGGTTATATGAGGGGCAATTAAGGGCGTTTGCCATTTGATATTTGTTGTGGAATTGTCTTGTGCCTTAAGGCACCTCATTAATGTACCGGAGAGAAACATTGGATGGTAACGATTCACCCCTGCAGGATGTGGATATCACATCAAAATGTTTGGAAATAAACCCATCTGAGCTTATCATTCAGGTTGATTTATATCCGTAGTGGTCGGTAATTGGTCTCTTTTAACTATTGCGTGTATCTCTGCAGACAATAAAGGGCGATAAATCAGTAAGATATACCAGACACTAAAAAAGGCCAATCGATAATGGTCTTATAGGCAATAAATCAGAGACTAGCGGATTTGTGAGCCTGGATGAAACGACTTGAAACGGTGACAAGATTTTTTTATAGAAGTCTTTTTTTTATAGGAGCACAAAATCGTTAACTACAATAATTGTCATCTCTATATTTCTTCCAAAAAAATACTATTAGTTATATGACGCCCTTGCGTGGGTATACGGGTAGATATTTGGTGTCTGACATTAATATTTTTTCCGAGGCGAAGCCGAGGAAAAATATCTGTCAGACACCAAATATCTACCCGTATACCCACGCAAGGGCGTCATATAACGAATTTATCACCATCCAGAGCAGCTTGTTTACTTAAAACTGAGTATAATCAGCTCTGTTCTTTTTTCGATTAGTTCACAAAAATGTCATGGGTTGAGTGTATTGAGCGAGGTCTAAATGACGTCGTGAAAGAAATAAATTCTATTGTGACGTTGCAAAGTTATATCTGTTTTCACGATCTTTGGGACAAGCATAGCGTTCAATGCTGACGAAACAACATTCTAAACTGACGTCACAATAGGGTTTCGTCTTGACTGAAGATTGCTGTGACGCACCAAGACCTTCACTCCGTGGTAATAACAGCGCGTGAGATCTTAACTCCGGGGTTATACAGAATCAAATATATACCCTGAAAGCACTGGGATGCAGACTCACATTCTGTGCGTTTCGACCAATCAAATGCCAAGAAATTTCTCTCAATGGTGATAAGTATAAATATATACTTGTTTTGTGCCTTTAAGCCACTTCAATATGTTCATAGTCTGTTTGTTTTTTTTTTGCATTTTCAGTGATGTCAATGTATATAGAACAAGATTTTCCCTGTGCTCGTGTGTTTTAGTGATCATTAAAAATATATAGAATTATCAGATAAATCTCCTGTAGATATTGTATTTTCAATCTGGTTACAAAATATACGTTGGGGATCAAACTGTTAGGAAAGGCATACTTTGTTTTGTCTGTCACGTTGTCTGTTCATGTGAGTGTTATATATATGTAAACCTGAAGCTTCATCTGGACCCATATCTCCTGTTTACTTCCTGTTCACTTTTTGAAACCTTTTTAGACAACGAATAAATAACGGGATCGTTTTCGGTTATCAACTTCCTCGACAATCAGAAGATGAGAAATTCTCTCAAAAGTGACGTGTCAAAAAAGTGAATGTCTTATAAATATGTAATAGAATACTTTGAACTTGGTGGAAAGAAAGCTGAAATCTGAATTCCACTTACGAAGCAATCACATCGAGCGATAAGATATAAGTCACATGAACTACCAAACTTTACATTTCTTTTCGTAAATTGTTATCGTCACGACATTAACGAGGGAGGGTGACGGTGACAGAAAAACCAAACGACTGACGTTGGTTGATTGATTGATTGATTGTTTGGTGTTTTACGCCGCGCTCAAGATTATTTCACTTATATGGCGGCGTTGCCAGTTTTATTGTGGGAGGAAACCGGGCTCTATGCCCGGAGGAAAACCACGACCTTCCGTTGGTAACTGGCAACCATCCCACATAGGTCGTTCGAGTGAAAATCCAGTGACTGACGTTGGAATGAGTAAAATCCTTGCCGTCTGAGGCCTGTATACAACCCGAACTAGTGTCAGAAAAGTGAACAAAATTTGAATAACCGGGACGAACGCTCATTGATTGAAGAACCAAGTTAGTTCGAAACACTGCATTCACATACATTTTCGAGACCAGTGTCACAAAAAGTTTGTAATTCTTGAGATAAATACAGAATTTTGTTTCGCGCAACATTATCAACATTTTGGCAGCTCCTGCCACGTAAAACATTGCATGCGGTACTTTTGAAGGATGGCTTTAAAAAAAAACGACATGTAGGCTCACTAGATTTTCTTCGAGAATTATAACGGGAATGGTTTTTCCTTTTATAAAACTTGTCCAATGAGCTAAAGTCAAAAATACCCCATAAAGGCTACAGACAGTTCCTTGTACTTGATAATATCTTATGTCTGATAAAGGAAAGTTTTCTCAACAAAACGTTGTTGTAAGATTTTCAATCGATATCACAAGATATTCTTAAAAGGATTGGTTTAAACAAATTTATTTCAATAGGAGCGATATAAGCCGAAGCTTGTAAGTGCGTCTCCTTACATAGATGAAGTTATTTTACAAGTTAAATATACATAGAAAAGAAGAAAAGCCGTACAAGTAATTAAAGCAGCATATGAACACACGCACGTATATATACATATAATCAACAATCAGATGTGAAAATAATGTTACTAAAAATAGCACTAAGATGATCAATCAAGATGCTGGGCTAAATGACTGGGTAAATTGCTGGAGCTGAAGTCTTTGGACCCTCCAGACTCGTCTAGGAAACGGTCAAGATATGTGTAAGTTTAAGCAGGAGGGAAAATAGATAAATAAGTAAAAAAGTAAAGATTAATATATATAAAAAAATAAATAAAAAATCAGAAACGATTTGTGGCAGCTATTTTGGGATGTAGTTTTATTGGGGTCACCCAGTAATACAAAATTAATGATTGCTGATTCTCCAACCATGTATATGTTTGCCAGTTCTGTTTTGAAAATTGTTCTTTGTTCGAAATAATACGGGCAATTAAATAAAAAGTGTTCGGCGGTCTCTTCGTGGAAGCCGCATCTGCAATCTGGTGATGTAGAAAGGAAATTATCGTATAAATCTTTATTTAAGGAGCTGCAGCGATTCCGTAGACGACATATCATGACATTAACATTACGTTTACAAACATAATACCATGCTGGTGGGGTTGGGGTATGGTCTAATGACTCCAGCTCTTTTTTAAAGGATAATAAATTAGAATGATTTTTTACAAAGATAGGAAGAGCATTCCAATCACTAAGGGTTGAAGGGAAAAAGGACTGACGAAATAGCTCAGTTCTGCACTGATAAGGCGTGTAAAGCTCGGCATTGCGGACATTGTATGGGTTACGTACACGGGTTAGAGGAGACAGATGTTCCAATAAAGATTCTGGTGATGTTCCGTTTATAATTTTGTAAAACACAAGAAGTCGGTGTGTTTTACGCCGTGTAGATAATTTAGAAAAGCCTGATTCAAAATATAGTTTTTCCAAAGAGACACTACAAGTGAGACCTGTAATGGTTCTTAGGGCATCTTTCTGTATTTTTCTAGTCTATTAATAGATCAAGATTGTCACATACAATGTCCGCATATTCCAAGCTTGGTCTGATAAAGCTTTTATACATTATTTCCAGACATTTTCTATGTAGTGTGAATTTAAAACCTTTAAATATCGAAATTTTTTTAAGTGAGTTTTGGATGAGATAGTCAATATGATCATGCCAGTTCGCTTTACTATTCAGGATAATACCGAGATGTTTATGTTTGGAGGAACATTTGAGATCTGAGCCCTGGAATGAAAGAGGGAACGTTGTGGGGTTTGTGTAGAGGGATTGATCAACCAAAAGCAATTCATCTCAAATAAAAAATCGCCCAAATTCATTTTCGTTTTTTTTAGTGTTAAATGTTTCTCAGGTGTGGAAAATTGAAATTCAATCTCTCTTGGGAGTAAAAAGGCTATGGATTTATAACATGATATATTGTCGAGTGTCATTCTTTACCGGGTAGCTGACATAATATAGTTGAAATGCGATAACGTCGACGAACTGAATGTTTTCTGAATGTTTTATAAAATCGAATCATATACCTTGCCGTAGAATTTAACCTTTCGAGGTACTTTTAGGATAATGCAATGTAACGAGGGGACAGATCAAATTAAAGCCTTCTTGAAATTTAAATTTGTAAAATTAACTTTTCAAACTTTATTTATTTCCTATATTTCCAACTATTCAATTAATTACAACAAACCAATTATGCATGAGGTAAACATAAATTTTCCCATAAAATATCTTCGATGAATACTTAAAAGATTTAGCTGTCAGATTTGTATAGTGACTTTTGTGTTGATAACGACCTCAAACAAAAACTTCGTATGCTTCTAGTATTGGAGTAAGACAATAATTTGTTTTATATTACGTAACACTAAAACACACGGAAATCTTCTTGGCTAAATTAACCATGCAGACACGATTCGCATTGGGTTAAAAAGGGGTATGTCATTTAGACTTTTATACCCAATTCTAAGTTTTTGTTGTAAACCAAATTCTATGACATTTCATTCAGTTGAAGACAGACCGAGTTTAGCTTTCTGGCACACGTTTCGATATATTGACACAGTTATACTGATCTTTAGCTTTGGCAAGAACGTACTTCGAGCTCATTGGAGAGATTCTCCTTACTGAGATTACGTTTACGGATTACCTATTTTTATTCAACAAGTTTGGATTTAAAACAAAAGTTAAAGTTGCTAAAGGATAGGAATTACTACTGCTAGACATTATTGACTTAGACCCTTTCGGCATTTGATATCACAGCTCCAGGCGTCATGGCGTTTCCTGTTCTCACGAAAGAACACATTTCCGCTTACACAGCCAGATTTTGATAGAAGGGCGTTTACTGAAGACAGTGTGTTTTCGTCAGAAATTAGCATTGACATATTTCTACTTAGACCCCTTGACCTCGGCTAATTGTTCGACATTTTAGACAAGAAGTACTCAACAAAAAATTTTAGCTGATGCTAACCTACGTTTAGGTAGTTTTTATAAGCAACAAAACACCGAGCATATACTCATATATCCTGACATTTTAAAGTGTATCTGTTAATAGCACACCTCTTCAGTTCGTAAGTGATATACAAATATGCCAAAGGAACGCAGTGCTTGAAATGATATTATGGACAATTTCTTCTAAATTGCTATTCCAAAAGTTTACACATCCTGAAGTGTAAAGGTTACCCTAAAGTACAAAAACTAAATCTCTGTTGGGATGGGGAGGTTAAAAGAATTAAAGAATAAATGTAATGACTCAAATGGTGCAAGAACATATTTAAGAGTCAAGTGGCATAGTCTGTGCTATCTGATTCTTGAATTCCCTACTATTCCAACTATGAGAGTGGTCTTCATATTGTGTAAAACATATTACAGCTGTATAAGAAATCGTGTACTTAAAACAAACCTTCCGTGGGTTGATACTTACGGTTGATTTATTACCACAGTCGTTAATGATTGTCTCTTATGATTATTATGTGCATCTTTCCAGACAGTAAAGGGCAATATATCAGAAAGATAGCCCGTCTTTAAAAGGGACTAATCGATAACGCTTTATAAGAGATAAGTCTTACAACAGCCCGAAACGGTTTTGTTGGCAGATAGTAAAATAATGGAAATATTGTCATGGTAAAATTATCAAAAAACACAATAAACAAATCTCGATTTTTCTTAGTTTATGGAAATTTGTTTTTTCTTTTCTGTGTCGTATCAGTCATAGTGTACTGAGAAGAAAGTTTGACTAAAATGTGGAAACGAAACTTCGTAAGAGATATGACTTAGAATATACAGCTGTATTTTTGTTGTTGTTGATGCGCATAGCCTCTTCCCATCTTCGGGTTTGTATAAAGAAAACAAGTTCCAACGAATTCGTATCAAGAGACATGGGTCAATCGTATCCTCGCGAGATCTCCTTTAGACGTGACTAAGATAGACCTCGTACGACTTTACCGGACATAGCGCAGAGATTTTCGCATGCGATCTAGGGTAACGTTTTTAAAAGCTGTCAGATAAATATAAAAATCCTGACATCACGCTGTACGTGAATATATATTTTGAATTTAAGAAAACATTAAACTAGTAATGGAAACGTTGAGTCAATTTCACAAAATAGCCCCATTTTGACGAAAACTTGCAAAATGGCGACATTCCCTGTCGATCCGATTCACTTTGAACTGGCCACTGTGATATGTTCCACGGGGCGTTTCCAATAGCTGCTAGTGTTTAAATCTGCGATGTAACTAACAATAGCTCTAGCTAAGTGTAAGAGAATAATAGAAAAGCACGTAGATGCGAGCAAATGCCAGGTAAAATTCCACGGTGTTGTTGTTTTCTTGAAAGCTTAAAAGTCACATGATCAATTTACCTCCTATGTGAACTCTCCAACCCCGTTCCAATGGATATTTCCGATAAAAATGTCGTCCAATGGCCTTAGAGGTTAAATCTGGCCTTTAGGACTAGGGTAACTTCTAATTTTAAATGGAGACATGGGTATGAGAATTACTCTCATGCGCATGCTATACCAAATACCTTTTACTGCATCGCATGTTTTTAACCGCCAGTGATAAGAAATACATTTTAAAAAAAATTTAAAACCGGGCGTTTTCATACAATCACGACATTTCGACCTTTGGGTTATGCACTGTTGGAAAAGCTATATGCATGTCGACAGCTGGAAAAACGCCGAGAGCCATACCATATAACGCCAATCGTCAAACTGACTTTAAAGATCAATACTTTTCTTGTGATATGACAAGGTTACGAATTCAATTTGTATTGCGTCAGAAGTAATTACGCCGTCTAGTGACAACTCAGTTATGAAGATTGACAGTATCAAGGTATGGAGCTGTGAAACACAAAAACTGTTCTAGAAGTAATTGACATTTCAAAGAGACTCTTTGGCACTAAGGGTTTCAGTTGATCGATGGGCGTGAAATCCTGATGTGTAGTTATTTGTGACGAGTTCTGTCAAACGTCATAGACAGGACAATCAGATTTGAGGGTTTTAACTGCAAACGTATTTACTTTTACGGATAAAAGCTAGTAATTTTAACCATTACTGTAAATCGGACGTTGGGGAGATTGTGGCACGGTTCCTTTGTAAACATATTAAATGGATCGTCGCGCAAGTATATTGGAAAGTGTTTTGAGTCTACGGCCTAAACGAACCAAAATAGTGTCCGAAAAGTAAACAAAATATAAATAACCGGGACAACCATTCATTCATTCTAAGCCAAAGTTAGTTCCATACCATACTTTATCGTTCACACGAGACTAGAAACGCTAAAGAAGTTACTGAATTATACGTCATGAGAAAAATAGCCAATAATTTCAACATTCTGTTTTAACGTCAAAATATCAGCATTTTTAGATACAAAACATCTGTTTCCAATTCCAAAACTTATGCAGGTACATGTAGCTTCCTTGGGTTTGAGTCCAATTTACTTTAGCCCCAGGTGACTATCCTGCCATTCTGTTGTATAGTCACAGATCGGTGCCATTTGGCTCTGTAGGACGGTTCTAACATTTGGTCTTGTAGCCTTTATCAGGCTTTGAATGAGTTAATAACATACTTTAGTGACAGTTTGGGTGTCCCGCTTGCATTTCCAATGGTAAAAATCCAAATAAAAGTTTAGAAACTCTTTTGATGGAATTTATGAAGTTAATTTGTGGAGAATGTTACCGTTTCGTATATCAGACTGGAATTTTACAGTGGAGCAGATGCGTTCGCATGTGTATTGCGCCAAATTTTATACGAAACAACAGTATTTTATACAGAGGGAGCGGTCGCCATTTTGTTTTATAGGGGTATCGCAGGTCAAAATGGACCGTAGAGTTAGTGTTTAGACTTTTATTTGGATTTTTACCATTGGAAATGCAAGTGGGACACCCAAACTCTCAATAAAGTATGTTATTTAATCATTTAAAGCCTGATAAAGGCTACAAGACCAAAAGTTAGAACCGTCCTACAGAGCCAAATGGCACCGATCTGTGACCATACAACAGAATGGCAGGATAGTCACATGGGGCTGAATTTACTTGTATCATGGAGGCTTCTTTACACAGCACTAGGCCTTATGCTTTTAGGCTCGGTCAAGCTAACAATTTTTTTTGCAATATCAATCGCACCCATGTCATCACATACACAATGCGGCAGTTTATGACTCAGCGGTTCAACAGTCTGGTTACAGCATTTTATTTTGATCTAGAAATGTATAACTTGAGTGTCCTCGTGTCTTTTAAATTTGTACCACGATTTAGCAAGAGAGTTTTAGGTGTAGTCGTGTTGAAGTAAGTGCAAAATATCACTATGCAAATACCATGGAATTGCAGGTAATTCACGTATGTTAACTACATTGTATGACATGCTGTCAAAACACCCCCGTGATAATAGAAAGGTAATAATTCAAACACTGTGCAAAACTTATAACACGGATTACATGAATTAGGTAATATATAGTCTGCAATATGTTGAGTGGATTGAAGGATAAATCAATACCGCGTCAACATAGGGTGCATTTGAAAAATCTAAGAGTTGGCCTCGGAATTTAAAAAAAAAATGATAACTCGCAATTTTTAAACATTACTCACCTAAAATTTTGCCAGAAAGCTTCTTTGATAATCCCTCCGTATACCCAATCCTTCAATCCACTCAACATATTGCCGACTAGGTAATATACCATGTACATGGCAGATTCGGGATTGTTATTTTGGGTTTCAACCTTGCGCTCAATGTTTTCTCACGTTTATGGCGTCAAAACAGTTTAGCCAAATCACAAACGATAAATTGCAACAAGTATGGCGTAAAGACAAAGCGTGATAACGAATATTTCAGTAGTCATGGTTACATGTATGTCTGACGTCAATGACCCTTTTACGACCAAGCGTATTTTCTAGAGTTTAAAGTGGCATGAGCTGCCAAAATGTTGATATTTTGACGTTGAAACAAAATGTTGGAATTATTGGCTATTTTTCTCTAGACGTATAACTCAGAAGCTTTTGAATGCTTCTAGTCTCGAAAATGTACGATGAAGTATTGTTTTGAACCAACTTTGGCTTAGAATGAATCAATGGTCGTCCCGGTTATTTAAATTTTGTTCGCATTTAGAACACGTTTTCGGTCCGTACAGGCCACAGACCGTATAGATTTTCCTCATTCCAATGCCAATCATTCAGTTTTTCGATGGCGTTCAGAACCTCTTACTGTCGTGTCAGAAGTTATGAAAAAAGTGTAAATTTTGGCCGTTCATGCCACTTGCAACAAGCATATATAGGATGTGGTTGCTTCATTGATAAACTACGCTTGATCTGTCACAAATGTTTGCGTCAAGCCTAGTCCGGGCTTCTGACTCCAAAATCACTATTTTTTTTTTATACTGACGGGCGTATTTTGGAGTCAGGGCTCATTGCAATCAAAAAGTCGGAGTAGACAGCACGCTTTTGATTGGGCAGTTTGCGGTCAGATTTAGACATTTAATAACAACATAACTAACTCAAATAGTGTCAGTACGACATTCATAAATAATTTTGCCTTTTTTAAAGTGAATATAACGTCTAAAAACTGAAAAACCGCTAAACAGTGTGACGTCATCAATGGCGGAGAGTTTGAGATTTGGAGAAAGCAAACGTGAATTCAGAGGAAGAATTATGTTTACTGGCCGATCCTGCTCGTCCATATTAGGCACTGGTAGGTAGCGAAATTATCCATGAACGTGATTATGACCGTTTAGACACGATATGAGTAGGTTATATTGCTATTTCTTTGTCTAAATCAGACCACCTACTGCCCGCTTCTGAGCGGGCAGCCAACTCCAGCTTTTTGATAGCAGTGAACCCTGACCCCAAAATACGACCGTCAGTATAAAAAAATAGTAATTTTGGAATCAGAAACCCGGACTACGTCAAGCCCAGTATTTATATTTATAACAGGTTTGTATAACCCACTCCATAAGTGGCGGATCGACATCGTTCTAGTGGAGATAAAGAAGAGGAACCAATCGATACAGTTACATAACTTATCTCAGAGTGTCCGATTTCTACCCAATTAGTAGATATTAAAGCAGATGTGTTTGGAATCTTTACTCCCACGCTATCGGAAACAGAAGAGGAGAGTCGACAAATCAGGAATGTGGAATCTCCAGTGATTATTAAAGCATCATCAGAACTCTTGTCGTTAACACTTTTCTTGGCGATGTTTTCATAAAAGAGATATAGAAACCAATGTAGCCAAAGCCTATCAGCTACCACAGCTATATATGGAATACTTTATTGAAACGGAGTTTAGATTATTGTTCGTTATTTTTATCAACAAGCATAAAATTAACTTATTTACTTTAATTGGTAAAGTAATTATTTACTTTACCAATACTTTACATAAAACAGAGTCAGCCCTTAAAGAAATATGCGTTGCCAAAATGTTGATATCCTTTCATTTAATCAAAATTGCCATTTTTCCTCTCCATCGTCTCCAAAGTGTGCAACACAAGTACCAAAGAAACAGAAGAAATGCAGTGGCATAGACGAATGTCGAAGTTCAGTGTCACTCACAATACCATTTAGCTGATGATAAAAACCCTGGTCATTGATTTTAAATCAAATTCAAACAGATCTAAATGCTTTCCTTATACTCACATTCAAAATCTTTGGCTGTCTTAAGCAAATAAAGGCGAATTTGTTTGATGTATATCTTAGTAAAATAGTTTGTTTCCATTGTCGGTAAAAAGTTATAGCATTAAATCAAAATACATCGACGCAACCTTTCTGAAGATACCTCTTTTCAAAGCAGGATCCTGATTAAATACTCAAAATTTTCAACTGCGTTTACCTTACATATGCTCCCAACAGTTAGTCCTGTACGCTATAATCATGTCTTGTCAGACACAATAGGTCGATCAATAAACTAGTGCCTCGTGATAATTACCAGTCTAGACATACCACAATATTATAAACTACTTCCTCGAAAGATACCACAAACTAACGTTTGTAAACTTTATCAGACACTTATTGACTGTCCAAGGTTAACATTACAGAGGTATCAATTAAAGATAAAAACTATTTTATGGAAGCTTAAATAACTACCTGGAATGTTTTGGTATCTTTCAAAGTAACAAAGTTATATAATCTTTTATAATACAGCGTTGTTTTTTTACCATCCAAATACTATCAGCTATACACACACTGATATGTAGACGGCTTGTAAAAGCCTTACAGAACGGGGGCTCGTCGGAAATAACTGAATATAAAATCTGCTTATGAGTGTAAAGGGACAGATTTCAGGATTGAGAGTATCCATTAGCGCATAATTCAAACTTTCTTATCCAGCTCCACATTCAATATTAAAGATTTCTCCTCGATCAGTCATGGTGGGAATTCTACCGAATCTGATTAATTGATGTTTCACGCCACACTCAAATCCTAAGCTATCGGAAGAGTCAAATAAAATATGTGTAATACATGGTGGAATACAACGTTTGCAGCGTTAATGTTCAATGATTCGACTACTGACCCACGAGGCTAACCCAAAACGAAGATTAATTGATTGGCCTATGTTTTTAAGCAACACTGAAGACTCTTTTACTCAAATGTCAGCGTTGTCAGATTTAGGGAGGCGAAAAAACATGCTCTTTGTCTGGAAGAAACATCCTTTGTGGAGTACAATCCCTCTACCAACTGAACCAGTATTTTAAAAGCAGCGTATAACTAAAACATCTTATCAAGATACCACGTGAGACTCTATAAAATGGTTGCTCAGCCGGTAGAATAGAGAGAAAGTACCCGCCGAATGAAGTTTCCTCCAGACAAAAAGTCTGTTTTACCAGAAGATCCCAGGTGTGACTTTACGCAACTATCAAGACTTCTTTACTTATATGGCGACGTTACCAGATTTGGTTGTAGAGAAAACCAGAGGATTTGTGTGAAGGAAACCTTATTCATCGCACTTGTGTACCAGACAACAGTTTTTCTTTTCAATTCAGTTTTCCTTTCAGTTAGAAAATAGATAGAGGTGATGTAACTTTTTTCAAGGAGCCTTCAAACCTACACCTACATGTAACCCCGTCCAAATTATAGCTCTATCATGATTTTATTTGTGTACATCCAACAAGGCGATACGAGATACGAATTCTACAGATTTTGTTTGATTTATTGATTGATACTTCACGTCAAACTCAAACCCGAAGTTACCGTAGCAGCCAAGTATAAACAAAACATGGTCTCTCAGACATTTTGTTCAGGAGGGAATGAGGGGGCGGGGGTATTTACAGATTGAGTTAACAATAGACCTATTCATTCTCATTACCAATGTTAACGGTGTTTATTTTGTCTCCTTTATAGATTTTCAGTCAATGTTGATCCTTTATGTCAATCTAAAGCAAACGTATTTTTTATTTCTCATTAAATATGAATAACTCGTACTATTTTTGTCTGGTTCATCTTATCCAGCTGTAAGTCAGCCAGGTACAAAACGAGTTTTTATTTGTATGTACATAGAAATATGTTACTGATAACGAATTATGCCTGTCATTGGATAGGCCTACAAGACAAAAGACATTTTGAATATTGAAATCACTTTCAATATTATCTCGCAAACATGACTTAATATCTCGAGGACGGGATTGAATTATGAATTTTTTGCATGTCAAATTTACAGCTCAACAGTTTTACAACCTAACTTCCAAACGGTTCAAATAAGTTTCGTTGAAACCTGGTAACCATTCCATTAAAGAAATATTAAAAGGGATAATGGCGTTACATAACTAATCTTTCTGAAGGCTTAGCTGTATCGGCGTGTATGCATCCAGGCCCACTTGTTGTGGTTAGATGGGTAACTCATTTATAAAACCCCTCTTATCTAAAGCGAAGACAACACTTGGATAATCCAGTAAAAGCCGTTCCGTATTTAAAAGTATCATAACTTTAGAGTGACGGGGGAATATTTCAGCAACACAACCGTATTAGCTGATAACACACATGATGGTATTATGCACGATATTTAATTCACATGTGGAATACTGTCAATATCTATTCCGTAAACAATCTTCATAACAACCTTGTGATCTGTCAGTCATAAAATTACTCGTCTTACTAAAACTAAAACAGGTATTAATACTACATTCAAATCAACAAAAACACTTAAAACCATATTGTGGCTGTTTGGAATAAGACAAACGGACCCTTGTATGAATAACACGTCTCTTTAGGCTAAGTTTTATGACTATCTATCAAGTTTGAAACCTGATCTATCTGATTGATTATATAACGTCTCATTGAAGTCTTTGATTGAAAAACACATGTGGACAAGGTTACGTGTTTTTCTCCCGAATAAGTAACCATATCATCAATAACATAAGGCTTCTTTTATGGATTGCAACTTCTTCTTTATTGTAAACACGACGTTTCGGTACAGTTTCTAGCACCGTTATCAAGTTCGTATCAAGTTTGTATCAACGTCGTGTTTACAATAAAGAAGAAGTTGCAATCCATAAAAGAAGCCTTATGTTATTATGAACTCAACTTCTAAATGCCACTGAAACAAGACATATCATCAAGTAACTAAACCTGTTACAGTCGATCCAGACGAGGATTGAAGGTTTGTTTTATTTATTCGTCCCGTGTTAAATATTAAAACACAACAAACGACATACATTGACATGCGTAATTGGACCTCTGGTAAATGCTCTACTTTTTAAAGAGCAGACATTTCCAGCTATAATTTCTGTGGCAAACACGATACAGCTGGATCATATACCAGTAATGTATTCTGCTGAAGGGGCTGTATGACAAACTGAACTCAACAGCCACCTGTGGTTTGCATGAGTTAACAATTTATATAATTTTCTCGTGGTTGACAGGTTATGGAAATATAGACAGAATCTGAGTGGATCCAAGGCCGTTTTAAATCATTATAAAAAAAACCCTCTAAGAGAATGATTGTCTGCTATAGCAGCAATAGGCGCAGATTCCATGAACTGTTTCTGATACATGTTTCAGTTTCACCTCGTATTCTGTGACGTTTAATGAAGTTTAAGTGACATGAGCTAAAACAAAATTTCAAAATTGATGGCTATTTTCCCAAATAGTACAAATAAAGTGTTTTGCGTTAATTTATCACTCGCGGAATTGTATATTTTCAGCCTCAAGTCGTGACACAGCTCTTAAAAGTAAAATAATGTTGCTACGTAATACACCCATCCCTAATTATCAACCCATCCCTTGGCAAAGCAGGGTTTGAACACTTACTAAATGTGTATCATCGGTATGGTTGAGGTCACACAAAAGTAATGTTTTATTTTCATTTTCTACTAATTTTTGAGCGACCTATGTTTATAGATTCTGTTTTATCGATTCATCTGCATTCATATGAGCGTTTACGTGGTGGCTATGTTTTAATTTTCAAAGCTGTATCAATTTTTAAAGTTTTAAATTATCCGGACTGATTCAAGCTAATATGAATTCTATTCCCGTATGTTCCTTTGCAAGAGTTAATACTGGACGGTATAGGGAGCGGAAGTATCGTGAGAATTCCGCCAATTTCCTGTCACTGGTGTTGTCATTGCGAATGTGGGGAGCCTTTATCGTTCGAATGTGACGCTGACGTTGTTGAAAAAAAAAAACGTCAATCGAACTGACAACGTCATCAAAAAACGTCACCTCTCACCGGATAGCGCGAAATCTCTCGGGAAACTCCCAGACCCTGTATAGAGAATTGTACTCTATTAACGTGATTTATGGCAGAGCTTGACATTTTCTATTAATCATAATCTCAATCAGTCAACAACATTGACACTTCAATCGAAGACCAATCTCATTCTAAAGCAAATAGTCTACGATCATATTCTGATAGCCTCTTCGTGTTAGTAACAGTCTCCCGTGATATCCAAAATTAATAAATTAATCGTCAGGAATTCTCCTAATACTCGAGCCACATAAATGTCAGTATCGCCGTCTCAGTAAACGACCCAATAAGTCCCATCGTGATTCTGTAAAGACTGGTACCTTGTCTCCCACAATATGTTCCAATGCAGTTGTAATATGTAACTGAAAGATCCAAAAGTCGATCTCTCTTTTTTTCAGGATAAATTATATTCATTTTCAAATCCACTGGAACTAAACGTCCCGTTACGTTCTTCGGCCATAAAAATGCTAGTCTGTGTTTTTACGGTTAAGCTGGCGAATATCAAGATGACCATATCCCAAACCTGTATTATTAGCTTAGAATAGTATAATCTCTCTAGTTTCGTATTTTTTCGACCAGGGTTGCTATTTATATGTGGTGCTACTTGGTAATTTGTGTTTTAGAGCCTCGTTCTTAATTCAGTAGTCCCACTGATAAGTTGTACTTGGCACATGAGTTTTTTTTAAAATTACACTTCATTTCTAATTTCTCATTTTTCTGGAATAACACGTCTTGTGTAGCATAGTCTTTCTTTCTAGAAACATAACAGATGTATGGTTTATTTATGAAATCCCACAGGACCAAGTTTCCAATTATGTGCTCAAGGAACAACGATAAAGACGTACGCATTGTCATGTTTAAATGATCGATTGGTCAGAATTGGTCCATGTTTTGAGGCTAATGCGCACCTTTACGTCAGATTTGTAAGACAGGACTCTTGACGCAAACGGTCAATGTTTAAGCCTCTGTGCAAATTTACACCAGCTTTGTAAGACAGGCCCGTGGTGAGAATTATAATACAGTAGATGTGAAAAATGTCAGACCATACTTAGACATCATCTTTTGGGAGTTATCACGTGACATCTTAGGGATGAAATACATCGTTAGAAACGACCTTCACCTCATGTGTCATGATAACCCTAATCATCTATCTATTACATAACTGTGTGGAAAAACGGCGTTTCTCATGCCCATTGAGAAAAATCGCTTTTCTCTCTTCCGCTTCAGCGACCCAGCACAGACGTTTGAATTAAAACTTTACAGAATATTTGTGCTTTAGCATCAATAAAACAATAAAGACAGATTGAGTTGACTAAGGCCACAAAGTGACTTTTTAATTAAATATTGTCCAGTAAAACGTGAAAGCGAAAGGTAACGTTAAATGTAAAATAAAATACCCAATAAAATAAATAATTTCCAATTAGACATTAAATAAAGGAATTTTCAAATAAATTTACTGGCTAGTGTAAATGAAGTGGGGCTGAACCGCCCCACTAAACAATTTAATTTATGACAATAAATTGACCAAGAAGAAGGTGGAGAAGGGGTTGGAGGAGGGCAAAACTGACGCTCGCGAATAGAAAATGGCTGCGAAGTTGACCGGACAAGGATGGAAGTGCAGACGACACCCACGTGACGGACTATAGTGAGATGATTGGATAAGAATTACATAAAATGCAAAAGACCCGCGAAGAGCAATGCGTGATGGGATTTCGCCTAGAGGGGGGTAAGCGCAATTGAAGCACACCACAAAATCAGTTGCATTCTGCAACTGTTCATTTGTGCTTTAGCATCAATAAAACAATAAAGACAGATTGAGTTGACTAAGGCCACAAAGTGACTTTTTAATTAAATATTGTCCAGGAAAACGTGAAAGCGAAAGGTAACGTTAAATGTAAAATAAAATACCCAATAAAATAAATAATTTCCAATTAGACATTAAATAAAGGAATTTTCAAATAAATTTACTGGCTAGTGTAAATGAAGTGGGGCTGAACCGCCACAACCACTGATGCCCATTGGGATGGGCATAAGTGGCAGCCCCACCCAAATGGCCTTAGTCACTCGATTTTGAAGACGGGCGGACGCGTAAAACCTCCTGTAACCTAACTCCTTGTTCCATAACGCCTACTTGCATTAAAAAACCAGACCTCTGTTAGTAGGGGTTAAACTGGAAAAAGCGTAGTAGGCAATATGGATTGAAAAAAAAAAAAAAAAAAAAAAATTTTTTATTAATGCAAGGTATTTATCCACTAGAGTTTGATTGCGAAAATTAGCAACACTGAAACTGGAAACTTTTCTACACGAACTATGTGCAAAATATACAACTATGTGCAAAATATACAAGTATGTGCAAAATATACAAGTATGTGTAAAATATACAACTCTCATTGCATGATCAGTGAAGGCAACCCGCACTTCACTCATTATTAACAAATAGCACTAAAAATCAAGCCAGTGAAGGCAACCCGCACTTCAGTGAACTAGCATTGTGTATTAAATTGAAACTGTTAATGGGCGATGGGAATATTTTAAAATCAAGGCAGTGAAGGCAACCCGCACTTCACCATGATGAAGTCTGAAAGTTAATGTTCTAGGGAAACGAAACAAGTCCCAATTATATCCGAGAGTACCGAAACACACAAATAATTCTGTATGATGGATGTAAAAAGTTCAAGACAGGCGACCCTCACAGCATCCGACGAAAGGAGGGGAATGAAGGGAGGACTTCTCGAAAGATCACTAGTGGGTCAGAGTCCGAACGCCAAATAATCAAAACATCAAGGGCCAAGACGAGGAAATCCAGCGGAGTAGCAGCGTAGATAGTCCCCAGGAAAAGCGAGTAGGCATAACAGAAACTGCCGACAGGAATTATGCTGACAGGGATACTAAGCAGGCCGATATCAGAATCCTCTGAGGGATGCACAAACCCTGGTACTACACAATCTGCAAATATAACTCAAAGAAAACAAGTTACATATAAGTCAAGCGTCCAGTAAATAGACAAAATGAGTCGACACTACTAGGTTAGGTACAGTCCTAAAGACTGGTCAAATAGTACTCAATGAGTCAAAGGTGTTTGTATTATAATATACCTGTGAAGACTGTCCGTTTTCCAACGACCCAAGTGTCTAATTTGAGCATGGGAAAAATCCCTGAGCTGCTGCCTCAGTAGCAGCTTCAATTCTAAAACTAATGACCTTAACTTGGGAGGCCTGCATATATTAGGGCTGAGTTAAGCCCTGAAGCAAAAAGAGGTCCTGGATGCCTGCCCCTTAGCTTAAGATACTCAAACATGGCTGTAGCTGTACAGTAATTACCAAATGGGCTGGGTATCAATAGACTAAATGACCTACCAGCTGAATGTCGGCGGAACTCTGCTACCTGTAAACAAACACTCAGCCAGAATATTTTCCTTACCAGGGATATGGGTAGTCCGAAATATCTGCGCTGATGATGTTAGACATTTTTTGACAGATAGGCCATCATCAGCGTCAGAACGCATTTGATCAATTTTCTGGGAATTTCTTGCCACCCTTCGAGGTGGCAAGACCACTTCTCGTTTCTCATCAAAAATATCAAGATTCTCTTCATAACTTTTAAAAAATAAAATTGCTAACCCGTACTTTAATGATTTCCCTTTCTCCTTGCACCAATCTGAAGTCTGTACGTCGACACCAGCCATAGATCTGCCCGATTAAATTTCAAACTGTACCAAACCTTTAATTTAGAAAAGTCGCCATTTGCATACTACGTCAAAATACGCGCGAAAGGTCAACTTGTCACATGATTACCCACTAACAGGCGATATAGTTCATTGGTCGTGTTGGTTCACGTGACTTCAGCAAAAAAGCAACACGACCAATGAACTATATCGCCTGCTAGTGGGGTAGTCATGTGACAGATTGACCTTTCGCGCATACAGTGACGTATCAATGAGATTATGCAGATGGCGACTTTTGTAAACTAAAGGTTTGGTACAGTTTGAAATTTAACCGGGCAGATTTATGGCTTTTGTCGACGTACAGACTTAAGATTGGTGCGAGGAGAAAGGGAAATCATTAAAGTACGGGTTAGCAATTTTATTTTTTGAAAGTTATGAAGAGAATCTCGATATTTTTGATGAGAAACGAGAGGTGGTCTTGCCACCTCGAAGGGTGGCAAGAAATTCCCAGTAAATTGATCAAATGCGTTCTGACGATGATGATGGCCTATCTGTCAGAAAATGTCTTACATCATCATCGCAGATATTTCGGACTAGGATATGGGTTGCATAGAATTGAATAATATTGTGAAAGCAACACAGCAAAAGTTTTCGTATTAAGAACATGACTTGTTTATCTTTGCTAGTTTGCTTGTTAATTATAGCCATGACTTTTTTTTATCTTTGCTACTTTGCTTGTTAATTAAAGCCATGAGAGCCATGATGTCAGTATAAAACTCAATTCTATTATCCTTCAAAAGATAACCCCAAATTTCAACTACCAAGACAATAGGGTAAAGTTCAAGAATTGTTATGTTCAGGTAACGCCATTGGGTATTCCACTCACCATAAAACCAACGTTTACCTAGCACAGCCCCAAACCCAAGTGACTCTGAGGCATCGGTGTATAACGACATTGAATTTGATGTAGTCCAGTCCTTATGTAAAACATGTGACTTACCAATGAAACTAGAGATAAAACTTAACCAAAGCTCCTCTTTTGCGGCTGTAGTGACTCGTATGTGATGGTTAGGACCGGTCGTCAAATCCTGTAGTCGATTGAGGAAAGCCCGCCGTAGAACTATCACACTACAGGCAAAATTAAGGGTACCTAGAACTTGTTTGTCAAAAGAATGAGATCAACTGCATCATCAACAGTAGCATAGCAGACAGTCGACGCAGCTGCAGGGATGCTGTCGTTAACTGATGACCCATGAGGAAAAGACAGATGGTGAATTAAACGATATTTACCAGGTTGTTTCTAAGGGACCACACCTAAAGGAGAAACATGTAATTTATTTGGAGGAGAGGAATAGGAGCCTGTCACACGCCCTAGCCTTATCTCCTTTGATAGCTTATCGTCCACCACCCAGGAAATTCAGTGGAAGATAACATAGCTTAATGTGAAATTAAAATACCCTTCTTGGTGTAACCAATACTGAAAACAGAAGAAAAACCCTCTTACAAGAAACGTAACTAGTGTGGGGTATACCCCTGTAGCCACAATTTAAGGGGATTGGGCTTAATTGGGTGTGCGGGCGGATACACGAGAGGATTGAATGTTTTGCTGGCGACAAAGCTAAGCGCAGGGTGAGGGGACTGGTTTTTGTGAGTCACCCCGGTGGGCTGGAAGTTGTGGGCTTTCCTTTAACTTGGCAGCTCGGACCCACTGGACGCCTTACAACGTGGCTGTTTCGGCATACCTGAAAAAGACTGAGGACAAGGCTGTTAATAAAAAATATCAAAGCAAAAAAATAAATAAAAGAAATAAATAAAGATAAAGTCTGCCATTTTTATGGCTAAATAAATAAATAAAGGCACAGGCGATAAAAGTCACTTCGCACAGGCTACAAAATAAAGTCAGCCATTTTAATGGCTAAATAAATAAAGGCACAGGCGGTAAAAGTCGCATCGCACAGGCTACAAAATAGAGTCGGCCATTTTAATGGCTAAATAAATAAAGGCACTGGCGGCAAATATCACATCGCACAGGCTAAATAAATAAAGTCTGCCATTTTAATGGCTAAATAAATAAAGGCACAGGCGGTAAAAGTCACTTCGCACAGGCTACAAAATAAAGTCGGCCATTTTAATGGCTAAATAAATAAAGGCACTGGCGGCAAATATCACATCGCACAGGCTAAATAAATAAAGTCGGCCATTTTAATGGCTAAATAAATAAAGGCACTGGCGGCAAATATCACATCGCACAGGCTAAATAAATAAAGTCTGCCATTTTAATGGCTAAATAAATAAAGGCACAGGCGGTAAAAGTCACTTCGCACAGGCTATAAAATAAAGTCGGCCAATTTAATGACTAAATAAATAAAGGCACAGGCGGTAAAAGTCACTTCGCACAGGCTAAAAAATGAAGTCGGCCATTTTAATGGCTAAATAAATAAAGGCACAGGCGGTAAAAGTCACTTCGCACAGGATACAAAATAAAGTCGGCCATTTTAATGGCTAAATAAATAAAGGCACTGGCGGCAAATATCACATCGCACAGGCTAAATAAATAAAGTCTGCCATTTTAATGGCTAAATAAATAAAGGCACTGGCGGCAAATATCACATCGCACAGGCTAAATAAATAAAGTCTGCCATTTTAATGGCTAAATAAAGGCACAGGCGGTAAAAGTCACTTCGCACAGGCTAAAAAATAAAGTCGGCCATTTTAATGGCTAAATAAATAAAGGCACAGGCGGTAAAAGTCACTTCGCACAGGCTACAAAATAAAGTCGGCCATTTTAATGGCTAAATAAATAAAGGCACTGGCGGCAAATATCACATCGCACAGGCTAAATAAATAAAGTCTGCCATTTTAATGGCTAAATAAATAAAGGCACAGGCGGTAAAAGTCACTTCGGACAGGCTATAAAATAAAGTCTGCCATTTTAATGGCTAAATAAATAAAGGCACTGGCGGCAAATATCACATCGCACAGGCTAAATAAATAAAGTCGGCCATTTTAATGGCTAAATAAATAAAGGCACTGGCGGCAAATATCACATCGCACAGGCTAAATAAATAAAGTCTGCCATTTTAATGGCTAAATAAATAAAGGCACAGGCGGTGAAAGTCACTTCGCACAGGCTATAAAATAAAGTGTGCCATTTTAATGGCTAAATAAATAAAGGCACTGGCGGCAAATATCACATCGCACAGGCTAAATAAATAAAGTCGGCCATTTTAATGGCTAAATAAATAAAGGCACTGGCGGCAAATATCACATCGCACAGGCTAAATAAATAAAGTCTGCCATTTTAATGGCTAAATAAATAAAGGCACAGGCGGTAAAAGTCACTTCGCACAGGCTATAAAATAAAGTCGGCCATTTTAATGGCTAAATAAATAAAGGCACTGGCGGCAAATATCACATCGCACAGGCTAAATAAATAAAGTCGGCCATTTTAATGGCTAAATAAATAAAGGCACTGGCGGCAAATATCACATCGCACAGGCTAAATAAATAAAGTCTGCCATTTTAATGGCTAAATAAATAAAGGCACAGGCGGTAAAAGTCACTTCGCACAGGCTATAAAATAAAGTCGGCCAATTTAATGACTAAATAAATAAAGGCACAGGCGACAAATATCACATCGCACAGGCTAAATAAATAAAGTCTGCCATTTTAATGTCTAAATAAATAAATAAAGGCACAGGCGGTAAAAGTCACATCGCACAGGCTACAAAATAAAATCTGCCATTTTAATGGCTAAATAAATAAAGGCACAGGCGGTAAAAGTCACATCGCACAGGCTACAAAATAAAGTCTGCCATTTTAATGGCTAAATAAATAAAGGCACAGGCGGTAAAAGTCACTTCGCACAGGCACAAAAAATAAAGTCGGCCATTTTAATGGCTAAATAAATAAAGGCACAGGCGGTAAAAGTATGTGTCTAATGGCTAAATAAATAAAGCTTACAAGAAAGGAAAACACCCAGAGTGATCGAAGCTGACCATACTCATCGGGTAATGCACTTTAGTTCCATACCAATTATAAATGTATATTTGCAGAAATTGCACCAATAAAGAGTTAAACGGCATCTGAAAGTATAGCTATAAATCGGATAAGTGGCGCCATTCTCGCGTCTACAAAATACGCGCCTGACGTGTAAGGGCTGAGAGTCCGGTGCTTTACTATGACGATCTCTGATTTTTTATATGCTCATAATATTCAGTATTTCATTGGGCCTACTTGGCGTATAAAACCAAATCCAGTCGTATACTATGTGGTGTAAAATGGGTCATGAACAGTAGAATTAATTTAAAAAACACCTCAACTATGGAATATGGCCAATTTGGATTTAGAGTTAATGTATTTCAAATGGAGAATAAAAATCAGTGCAGCCCTTTACATGAAGTGGATTCAAAGCCAGCTTGGGCTGAAGTGAGACACCTGACTGAAACTTACATTTTTATTGGCCCGCTCTGTCAGCAGGTGGCTTGCCGAAATCAACATGTCTGATCTACTGTTATTGTCGTTTGTACTGGTAAAGTTGAATAAAAAATCTCTCAAAAATCAGCAAAAAACGGTACGAATAAACTACACACTTCTATCAAAAGCTATAAGGCTGCTCTATTTAATGAATGTACATGTTTGGCTGGATTTTCTTTCATTTTAAGTTAAGGCACAGTCAGTTCACTTAAAGTCACCAAGACTGACCACAGACAATATAGGCCTAGGGCTAATCGCATTAATATTATCTGCCAAGCTTGATTGCCTAATAAACCTTCCCACAACCTATTACAAGCACTACTCCTCCGTGAAAGAAAAATAATAAGTAATAAATTATTAATAGTACATACGGAAACATAAATCATGATGAATGAGTAATAAATAGATGGGAATATGAGCACTTGTACGTTGTAGGTATAAGTTATAGTTGCATTTACAGCAAGTGTGTGGCTAACGGCCAGAAAAATAAATCACACATATCACTTTCCATCCAATTCCAAAGTTGGTGAAATGAATTTATCGCAGTTTGGCCATGGCGGCGAGAAGTCGGAGAACTGCCCCTCTAAACGACTTATAAAGATGGTAAAATTTTACCCTAGTCGGATAAATGGACCCATCCCTTCTAAATGCATCCAAACCAAATAGTTTCTATGGGGAGAGAGAAAAAAGGGGGGGGGGACTTCCAAGTAAAACTATATCGGTGAGAGTGTAGACGATCGCAAAGCATCCTGTTTACAGTCAATGCCCGTTGACTAAAATCAGTCGTACGAGGACGGATTCGAGGTAAAAATAATAAAAATCAAACATTCACCTATCATACTATGCTTAAAATCATTATGTAAGCGATCAATGAGCTTAACAAATTTACCCAATAACTCGTCTAAAGAAGAACCTTCGTTCTGATCAAGGTCGTTTGAACCGACCTGTAAAATAATGACATCCACGTTTGGTAGGCTGTAACTACATTCAAATCGAAGGTAACTATCTTATCCAAATTCCAACGTCCTACCACCATTGCCAAATACCTTTACATGTGTAGATTCGGACAATCCAAAATCAGGCCGAATACGGCTATCAGAAGAGCTTAAATAATCCCCTAAATTTCTAATAATAGAATGACCGAGAATTAAAGTCTTCGTGACAACACCTACCTTAAATACTGCCGGCGAAGGTTACTTCGGCTGACGCACCAAACAAAAGGAGATGGCGGATAGAAAGGAACAGGCCACCGCGACTAGGACGACGTATACAACAACTAATTCGCGAGCAGATCATGACAAATGAACGAAATAACTGGAAAATGAAAGTTTGAACTGGACTTAAAACAAAACTAAAGACAAAACTGACGCTCGCGAATAGAAAATGGCTGCGAAGTTGACCGGACAAGGATGGAAGTGCAGACGACACCCACGTGACGGACTATAGTGAGATGATTGGATAAGAATTACATAAAATGCAAAAGACCCGCGAAGAGCAATGCGTGATGGGATTTCGCCTAGAGGGGGGTAAGCGCAATTGAAGCACACCACAAAATCAGTTGCATTCTGCAACTGTTCATTTATCCTTTTAGTTTGAATTTGGAACTAGGAAGATGTCGCGAAAATGCTATTATTCCATTGATGTTCTAGTTTAACCAGCACTGGTATAGAAGAATACAAACTACTTAAATGGCTCATCCTCTAACTCATAGGCCAGACATTGCTGACAAAAAAATCAAGAAATACTAGTCAAAGATAAACTCCCATGTCTGTCTCCTATACTTAGGTATTTGTTGGAGAACAAAAACAAATTCCCTTTCTTTCCCATGGTGCTTTTGGAATCAATCTCAGTTTACCGCTATTATTGCCGTAGCTGAAGATGAGTAAGGATTGTCTATACACTACAAAGTGTTCCAAGAAAAATTCTACTGACCACATCCAAACTCGTCAACCTAATCAAATATCATGGGTTTTAGCTTATTACAATAACGTAAATTATGTTCCATTTTTAACACAATTAGAGACTTGTCTCCATGGCTATTTTAAACAAGAAGATTTTCCCTGTGCTCGTGTGTTTAAGTGTTCATATGTATATAATGAGAGATTGATATTTTGCTCTCCACGTTAAAAATAATGCCATTTATGAGGATGTTGGTGAAGGAAACTTGGCAACAATGACTCAAATGACAACCAGATTAAAACAGACAGGTATGTCTAGCATATCGTTAGACTGAGTGGGAATTGAATGAGACCGTTTTTATACCATAACAATTACATCAAAGATGCATAGGCCATAGTTATTATCCTAAGTATGTCACCATCACGCCCTCGCAGGCTCCGTAATGGCCTCATCACATTGCGTGCTGATTTCATGTGTTGACGATTATGGCATTCAGCAGGTAAAAGTTTTTGCAAAGTATTGGCCTGTCGCTAAGGAAATCAGTTGCTTAGACTAGCGACACTTTTACGAAAACTTTCCTTTCAAATTTTTACCTTAGGGATTACTAATTTTTGGAACTCTTTTAAAATGAAGGAAATAAATTTCTCGATACTTAACATTCCCCGTGTAGCAGGAATCAACGTTTTGTACAGATATAAGTAAACAAGAGAATCTTTGTCCTCATTGTACAACTACACATAGGCCTAGGCTAGTATCGCGATGATATGACAAGTATAAGAAAAAAATACATACCCGTAAAGCCTTTAGTAATAACAAGTGCATATAAAAGAATTAAGTTAAATAAGAAAAAACATATATGTTAAACAACATACGCAATAAGGAATTTCGATATCACTGACCGTTTGACATAGTATAAATACATAGATCTATTAGATAAAACAATCCAAAAATGCGCATTAATTGGTATGGTTGATGGTGTTTTACGCCGCACTTTACGCCGAATATTTCATTTCTATGACTGCGTTGTCAGGTTTAGTGGAAAGGAGGGGAGGGATCCCCTGAACTTGGACAAGTACCTGGCAACTCTTTCACATACGGCGATCGAGTGACGAACCCACTCAGAATTGTTTTCAGTTTTGTTTGGTCTGAGAGGGATTCGAATCCGCGCCGCATCGAAGGAAGGCCTGTGTCGGATTGTGAGACAATCACTCCAATCGAATGATCCACCGAGGCCCCCAAGGGGTAAGGAATGCTAACTATTGCAGAGATTTAGTTGAAACAAAATTAGCTAATTGGTCTTTTTTATCAAGACGTGCGACAAGGGAACCTTTAACATATACTATTCCTGAAGACGTACGTCAGGAAGAGTTCAAAAGGAACACAAACCCCATATTGTATTTATACATCGTGGCTGTTGTCGTTATTATCACACATTTTCGGTTTGTGTAGGTTACTGGCTTTACACATATGTTTTATTTCCACGTCAATCTTTTACTTTCTCAAGTTACTTTAAACGCTCAGCATCTCTTGACAATTCGATTTTATGAAAAAAAAGGTCGAGTTATATCAGCCTATGCCTCTTTAACATGCTATATGCGGCAGTGTTTAGAATTTCTGATTTCTTGTGACTTCATACAATGTAGGTCAAAAGCGGCCATATTAATCCATCGAAATGCGGTTGTAGTGTGCACCTTGGGGGTCAACTGATCATGTCTCAAATCATTCGACAAAACAACATCATGAAATTCAAGGTGAAGTTTGCTCACATTTACTGACTGCTGTTCTTCTCATACGCTTAAAGTGGCACGAGCTGCCAAAATGTTGATATTTTGACGGTAACACAGAATGTTGACATTTTTGGCTTTTTTCTCAAGACGTATAATTCAGAAGCTTTTAAGTGCTTCCAGTCTCGAAAAGGTACGAAAAAGCTTAGAATGAATGAATGGTCGTCCCGGTTATTTAAATTTTGTTTACTTTTCGAAAACGTTTTCGGTTCGTACAGGCCACATACTGTATGTATTTTCCTCATTCCAACGCCTATCATTTCCTCATTCCAAACCTATAACTTTTCTGTTTGTTTGGTAATGTTTACAGTTTGTTTATTCTGTTTTGTGTACTCTGCCCTTGTCGGGTGTTCGTACAATAAATCTTGAATCTTGAAATCTTTAGTTTTCCGATGGCCTTCAAAGCCTCTTACTGTCGTGATGATCAGAAATTATGAAAAAAATGTGTGAATTTTGGCAGCTCATGCCCCTTTAACAAGGAATATGGTAAGTTACATCCAACATTTCAGATTTTAGTAACTATCGAAGACACCTCCTAAATATGATTGGATAGAAACGGTGTCAATCTGACCTTCCCCTGGACGACTTCTCTCCTACATTACTCGTCCTCCAAACTTCTGACATAGAACATGAATACTTATTGGAATAAAATCGAGCTTTGACGATAGAAATTGAATGCTTATAAAAGCAGGCAGAGATTCCAGTCGTGGATACAAAACAGATTTATACAAATATAAGTAATGCAGGTTGCTTTTTCGTAAAACATATTTACTCAACTTTAGTTAGAAAGTTTTGAAAGCGACAATGTTAAAGTATTGCAATTTTAGTAGACCAGAAAGATCGTCCAATTAAATACTTTTTTATGAAATAGACTCCACTTTATCGAGATTATATCTTCTGCACATTTAGCAAGAGTTGAAGTTGAATAAAAAAGGTTTTCCCACCACATCGTTGACCGTTGAAGTAAGTTCTGAGCTAAACAAATTTGTGGATTTCTCGATACGACCAATTTGCTGAACGTTGTTCCTCGAGTAGAAATAAATATGAATGTTCGTTTGATCTGTTTGAATAAATGAACGTACCACTCGGTTATTTAAAGTGGCATGATCTGCGAAAATGATTCTATTTTTCCGTTGAAACAAAATTGTGAAATGATCGGCTTCTTTTCTCATGAAATACAAATTAGTAGCTTTCTATTGAAACCAGTCTTGAGCCTAAATAAATCAACATTCGTCCCGGTTATTTAACTTTTATGTCGATCCTAAAAGCTACTTTTGTTTAAAATTTTAAAGAATTCATAAATCCAAGAAAACAATCTTATGACTTTAATAGAATCTAGTCAGTTTGTTCCGTGCTCATAAACATTCTAAGCTCTTCCACTGGATCTGTGTAACTTTTATAACAATTGATTATCCCTTCCTTACTTTGGGCTTAATTTAATAAACGATATTGCCCTTGGTTTTATATTAGGTTTATTTCTGTAAAAATGTAAATTATGTGTCGGTAACTTTGACAATGACAAGCCTTAAACATTTATACCTTCCTGTATGTCATCAACTGTTAAGTAGAAAATATGCATCTTTATGCTCTAATGGAAAATAACAATAAAATTTATATGAATCGTGGAAATGGTTCTTTTGGGAAATTTTGGAATAGATTTTGACAGTTATGATGATGGTATTCCGGAAAGTATTTTGGACTTCGATGTTAAATTGCCTGTCGGTTTTTGTCCCAAGGGAAAGGCCGACTTCCGGTACATGGAAGGGTCTTATGGTGAACTTCGATTTGGGGTCAAATTGGAATATATATTTATATAGATTGAATACTACATTGTGCCAAAGCAAGCAACGCGACGAACTTCTGGTCTGTGTTGTCTTAGAAAGCGAGTTTCAATCGGGTCTTCTCGGTCGCCCTCTCTCTTACATTAATTGTCCTCAACACATTTGACCGGAAACATGAATAACTATCACGCTTGGACAGAAGCTGATTATTGGAAGAGAAAATCCCATGCATAAAAGTAGAGGTTTTGATTTCATTGACTGACTTTAGCAGAATTTGACAAATCTCGCTCTCACAGGTCATCGGAAAATTATTCTTCACAACATTCTTAATGTTGCTTTTTTAATCCGTGGGCATCTTGTCCATGTTAAACCTATACTTTGAGCAAACATGCAGTGTATCTTTCAGAATAAATGTAGGCAAACCTATTAAGTTTCAACTGTGTTTATATGTATATATGACTGGTAATTATTTTATACTAATTTACTAAAATTATTTCACCTATATGACGGCGTCGCAAGGTTTAGTGGGAGAGGAAATCGGGCTCTTTGCCAGGAGGAAAGCCCAAACCTTCGGCGAGTACCTGGCAACTCTTCCACATACGGCGATAAAGTGAAAAATCCACTCAGAATGTTTAAATATTAATTTGGTGCGAGTGGATTTCAAACCCGCTTCGCATCGACGAAAGGCCTGTGTTGGATATATATGATGAAACATAAGGTATATATTCCAAGCTCTTTCCCTGCTTCTTATAGTTTTCTTGATAATTCTTTTTTTCTCAATTATATTTTCTCAATTACTTTGGTACAAGACTTTGCACTTCATTTTCCATTAAATAAAAGTGAGGTTTATCTGATTAAAACAAGATGACACAGGATGACACAGAACACAAGATGGCGGACGAGTAACATCTCATGTAAAGTGCTCCCGATGTCAAACCCTTTTAAAGTTTAATCCAATATTATACCAGGAACAGGCCCTCTTCTATCAACATCTAAATGCCCAGGACAAGGACAATGAAGAAATCGGACGATCCTGCTACTTGTGAAGCTCCTGATACTCTATCTGACTCTGGTCAGGGAAATCTGTCTTCACGTTCGGGCACTAATGGCGATACAACAACAACAACAGATTCTTTTCAAGACTTTGTCCGTAACGCTATGTCTGCCATGCAAAAAACATTGAATACTGTGGCCACCAAACAACACGATTTCTTAGAGAGGATCACAGCCATCGAACGTAAGCAAACTGACATATTTAGTAAGCTTGAACAATCTGAACATAAAACTCTCGAATTAGATAATCTAATTCAAAAGTCTTTAATCCCAAAAGTAAAAAAACTCCAATGTGTTGTTGACCAACTTGAAGAACAAAATACTGAACTAAAAAACAAATTACTCGACCAGGAACGGTATAGCCGAAGTTTTAATCTTCGGATGGGTGGTGTGAAAGAAACAGTAAATGAAAATCCTATAGAAATTGTCAAAAAATACATCAAAGAAGATCTCAAAATTGAAGACGTTGTCATTGAGAACGCTCATCGGGTGGGTAGAAAAATAGATGGTCAAACCAGGCACATAATAATGAAGTTTATTTATAGGCCCCAAAGGCGGGCAGTTCTAATTAAATCTCAGGCCGTTCAAAAAGAAAATAAATCTGATGTTTATTTGGTGGAAGACCTAATTCAAGCTGATAAAAAACTAAAAGAAAAATTCCGGGAAATTATGGCCAAGTCTTACAAAGAGGGTAAGAAAGTTCGCTTTGTGAAAGGCAGACTTTACATCAATGACATACTGATATCTGAGTCAGAAGTTAGTTAACATCCCTATAATTTACATTTCTCTTTAATCAATTTCTGGTCCAATCATAATTCCACATTTGGGTTTCATCCTGAGCTAACTTTGCTTTCTATGCCTATGCTTTGTTTTTCATTTGTTTGTTTATACTGTTTATTTGTTTGTTTGTACTGTTTAAAAATGGCTTATGTTTCAGATTTACTATACCACTGTCACTGGTTTGTTACTGAACCTATACTCTTAATAACTCTGATATTTAATGTCTCCCTACACTGAAGATCTAACTGTTCCACCCTCGAACCTTGCTGATTCCCTTCCATTCTCATCTGTTGAACATCTTCCCTCTTTTGATCACATTTCTCTCCATGTATCCTCTCAAATTGACCTTCAGACCATTGATAACATGTGTTTCCGTCCAATTCTACTCAATGATACCGACCATTCATCAATTCCCACTGAAGATAATCCCTATGAAACGTCTCATTGGAATAATATAAATTATCATCAGTCAAACTATTTCTCCGAACTATCTTTTATCTCCAATCCAACTGTAGCATCATCCAAATCTCATTCTCTTTCCTTTTTGCACCTCAATGCCCGAAGCCTGAGTAAAAATTTCTCTGAGATTACAGGTTTCATCCACAATCTTCACTATCCTTTCTCCATTCTTGGCTTTTCTGAAAGAACATCTTTACAATATTCCTGGATATTCTTGTTTTTCTTCTACACGTCAAGGCAAACGGGGTGGTGGACTGGTTCTATACGTAAATAACAGCCTGCAATTCTGCAAATTAAGGGAGGATTTAACATACATTGATGAGGAGGGGGATTGTGAAATAATGTTTATTGAAATTGATCTTCAGGATTCCAGTTACCTTGTTGGTATCGTTTACCGGCCACCCGGTAAAAACATTGTCAATTTTAACAATAAACTAAGTTCTCTTCTCACATCAATCCAAATAGAAAATAAACATTGCATCCTTATGGGGGATTTTAACATAGATCTACTCAAGTCTGAAACCCATCAACCCTCTAAACAGTTTGTTGAATTATTAAAATCTCATTTTTTTTACCCCAAAATAACAAAACCTACCCGTGTCCAATCTCGATCCGCAACTTTGCTAGATAACGTTTTTACTAATTTTCATTCTGAAGATATAATTTCTGGTATTTTCCCTACTGATATAACTGACCACTATCCTGTTTTCCATATTATTAATACCTACCTAAATACCAATCCCCCACCTTCAAATTCAGGCACATACCGGCGAATGCATGATGAAGATAAAACCATTTTTGTGAGTCATATATCTGAATGTAACTGGTCGGACGTCCTCCAAGAATCGAATCCTTCACATGCCTTACAATTATTTCAAGATAAATTCAGTTCAATATACAACCACTGTTTTCCACTAATCGAAACGAAACCAATAAAAAATCAAATAACTAAGCCTTGGATTACATATTCACTGTTAACCTCTATCCATGAAAAAAATCGACTGTATCGGATCCAACTGAGCACTAAACCTCCTCATGACCGAAGAAACTATAGAGTATACAGAAATAAATTAAATAATTTAATTCGGATATCTAGAAAACACTATTTTGAATCTCAGTTTAACAAATATAATCACGATATAAAAAATACATGGAAAATTCTTAATAATATATTAAACAAGAAGCAAAACACTAATCTGCCAGTTTCCTTTAACATAGATGGATCCGATACAGCCGATTCCTCAATAATAGCAAATCAGTTTAACAAATATTTCAGCTCTGTTGCAACTACTCTTGATGGTAATATTCCTCTAACCCAACGCTTCCATCTGGACTACCTTGGTGCACCTTCCCAAAATGAATTTGTTTTCCGCCTGACTTCTGCTAACGATGTTAAAGCCTGCATTTCTGAACTGAAGCTTTCGTCTCCGGGTTTGGACGGAATTAGATCATCTGCCCTAAAACTTGTCTCGGAATTTATTTCATCCCCCCTTTCTCATATAATAAATCTCTCCTTTTCCACGGGTACCATACCATCCTCTCTAAAATCTGCAAAAATAACTCCTGTCTTTAAATCTGGCATAAGTAACAACCTCGAAAACTACCGACCCATATCCGTTTTACCATGCTTTAGCAAAATACTGGAGAAGCCCGCCGTTCGTATGTTTATAGAATATCTGGAAACAAATAATATTATTGACGAAAATCAGTTTGGGTTTAGAGCTCACCATTCCACCACAGCTGCAGCATACTCTCTTTACAACCATCTTATAACTGAAAAAGAAAACCACAATCACAGTATCGTAATGTTCTTGGATTTGTCCAAGGCATTCGATACTGTGAATCATGAAATACTCTTATCTAAATTGAATCATTATGGTATCCGTGGAAACTCAAATAACTGGTTTAGAAGTTATCTAACAAACAGGTCCCAATGTGTCACGTACAATAATACCCTCTCTGAACCCAACAAAATAACTTGTGGTGTACCTCAGGGATCAATACTGGGGCCTCTTCTTTTTCTAACCTATATTAACGATATCACCAGGGTAACTGATATCTTGAAGATCACTCTATTTGCCGATGATACAAGTGTATGCCATTCTGGTAAAGATATAAATCACGTATCTAATATAATGCACATGGAATTAGAAAAACTTCAATCTTGGTTTCATACAAACAGATTATCTCTTAATATCCTTAAAACTAAATACATGGTTATCCAGCATAATTCAAAGAAACTTACTAACTTATTTTCCGGTTTATACATTTCGGGTGTCAAAATAGAGCTAGTCCATCACTTCAAATTTCTTGGTATCATATTTAATGAGAAGTTGAACTGGAAATCCCATATCAATTATGTCTGCACAAAAATATCCAGGAATATTGGAATAATTAACCATATAAAAAAATTTCTCAATAAAAAAACCATATTTATATTATACTACGCTTTAGTTTTTCCCTATCTATACTATGGCAATACATTGTGGGGTAATACCTACTCTACTCATCTCTATCCTCTTTTTCTTTTGCAAAAACGTGCAGTTAGAGTAATTAATATGTCCAAGAAATATGATCATACCATTCCCATTTTTAAGAAACTCAATATATTAAGCCTTCACGATATTAATCTGTACTCCTCACTCATTATAACCCATACATTCGTCTATCATAAAACTCAGTTACCATCCATCTTTCGACACAGCTTCACCCGACAATCTGATGTACATAACTACCCTACTAGAAACCAAAGCTTGAATCTTAATCGCCCTCTGCCAAAAACCAATCTATCATTGTATTCTCTTAAATGTAAGGCGCCTCGAGAGTGGAACAAGTTAGATATTCAATTAAAAACTATAAATTCTAAATCTCTTTTTAAAAGCAAACTGAAACAACATTTAATCCAAAAACTGTAGCACGCCGTGACAATGCATAAAACATTCAGCCAAAAAAATCATAAAAAGTAATTTTCTATTACATAAAATATAATTCACCGCCGCTTGTTCAATATTTATATTTCTACATATATTGGGATAGAACAAGCCCCATGGGGCTTTATTCCCGCCAGTTTTCTCATTTTCCTTACTATATACTTTATCATCATCAAGCCATTGTTCTATTTTGAATCTATATTGTATTTGTTTAATTCTCCTGGTGAATAAAAAATCAATCAATCAAAAATAAGTGAAATGATCTTGGGTGTGATGTTAAACATTAAAGTGGCATGAGCGGCCGAAATGTTGATATTTTGATGCTAAAGCAGAATGTTGAGATTATTGGCTTTTTTTCTCAAGACGTATAATTCAGAAGCTTTTTAGTGCTCCTGGTCTCGAAAATGTAGGATAAAGTATTATTTTGAACCTGTCCTGGAGCCTGTTTCACAAAACGGCGTAGCGTAAATTTTTACGTAACTGCCATAGCAACCCATACTGTAGAGATACGTTAGTATGAAAGTTACGCAAACAATACATCTACGCCGCTTTGTAAAACAGGCCCCTGTATTTAAGATTGTTGGCCACGCGCTGGTCGTATTTAATGAATCGTTTGTTTCACCAACCACAGTTGCCGTATGACCTGTTACCAGAAAACAGTTTGGGTTTGGTATTTTGTCTTTACCCTTAAGTATAAACGTGACCTCTATGAACATCCTCTTTGGGGAAAATCGATAAAAAATTATATGCACCGTCCATAATATTGTTTCTGTTGGATTTCCTATACCTCATGGCTCAAGACTTTGTAATGTGACGCACATTCAAATCCAAACTTTAGATCTGTTAAATTCTCGATGCAAGTGACGACGTCAGGCTGCAAGTGAAATTTATTGAATGAGAAATGAGCTGTCTTAAGTCGATTATTGAAAAACTTAATTGATACAACGGTGCAATTCGTCGATTCATGATTAAAGTTTTGTTTAGTCGATGGGATTTGTCAACCAATAAATTAAACCCATTGTATCCGCATGCTACAAGTCGGTATGACAAACCGCAACGTGAGAACGGTTGATTGATTGATGTTTACGCCGCACTCAAGATTATTTCACTTATATGGCGGTGTTGCCAGGTTTAGTGAGGGAGGAAACCGGGTTCATTGCACGGAGGAAACCCCCGACCTTCGGCGAGTACCTGACAACTCTTCCACATAGGGCGACCTAGTGAAAAATCCACTCAGAAATGTTTCGATTTTTATTTGGTCTGAGTGGTATTCAAACCCGCGCCGCATCGATGTAAGGTCTGTTTGAGACTGAGGGACGATCACTCTAACCCACTGGACCACCAAATTAGCGGTGAAATGCTAAGGTAGCGACAGGATACTGATATGGACTACAAACAATCCTAAACAGCTGATTAAGCTTCAGATCACAGATATAGCAATGGATGATGATCGATTTGCCGACAGTTACGGGCGGAAATAAACGAAGAACCTCATCCGTAGATCCTCAAAAGAGTCATCACCGTTTTTTTTATCAATATGCCGTTTTCCCCTTAACTATTTTATGGACGCATTACAACTGAACTACTTTAGTTCACAATGACAACTTCCGACTCTTTTTGCAACAAAGATTCTTGTTGCAAATTGCGAACGAACAGACAAATTAGATGTCTCGTTCAGACAGCATTATGGTATTACATAAAGTGGTTATGTAAGCCTGTTCTGATCCAATCTCCCCCATCTCTTTAAAATTAAATATTAAGGAAAAAGCTAATCGGTTTTAAATTCCTAAAACAGAAAAGTAATAAAAAATCTCAAGATATATTATATGACTACGAGAAACAAAGACCTGTTATACACGTATTATTGATTTGTATTAATATTTCTCCAAATTGTTTTTTTATTTTTCTATAGTATTATGTTATTTTAACAGTACAAATACATAAACAATTGCTATATATTGAATAGAAGACGTTTGATATCTCTATCGACGCCATACTACATGTAGGTCCAGATTTTGTCTCCGTTAAGGAGATATCCTATGGATATGCATCTGAATTTCCTTTGTGAATTTTCTTTCGTTTATTTCCAGAAGTTATAAATGTCCTGACAACACTAGAAGTCTCCACACACATAATAGTAGAAAACACACAGATTTGTACAACAAATTTTACATTAAAAGGAATGTGTCTTATGAAAAAACGTAAAAGAAAGTTTAAGAAAACGATAAAAAATGCCAGCTCCTCGATCATGTTCGGCTTCTCTCCCAGAGCCCCCATTGGGAGAAACTTTAATTTCGAACTGAAGGCAAAGACAGCATAGTATTCAAGTACAGAATGTTCATTTTTAGAGACCCTGATAAAAAGTATAAAGTAATTGTGAAGTGTGATCACGAATAGAGGCAATGTTTATGAGGGAGAATCGATTTTCGGTTAGTTAAAGGGGGAAATAAATCACGGAGCTCATTAGTAATTCCGGAAAGACTCATTCTCACTGAAATGGGAAACTGTCTCTATTCTCCTTAACCAGTTTATAGGCCACTTACCAGAAGATTTCTTTTTAACTGGTGAATGTACTTGTTACTTTGGGAACTGAATACTGAACTTCCCAATGATGAATATTCTTAGCAAATGTAACTGAATAAAACCAAACAACAAAACCGGATCTGGCTTAATGGAAACCATATTGGATTGTTATATAACCCACGAGAAACATCCCAATGGTGATCACGTGCAGCAACAAAAATCACAAAGGGAAAGAACAATTTCACGAGTATGAAATATTCAGGGAAACTCTTATTTATTGTATTGGAGGCTTTTTGGAGTTCCTTGGGAGTTCTGTTTTTTTATGCGTCTTGGTTAAGGGGACGTTCTATGGCTTTATATTACACCACACAAATCATTTGTGGGCTTTTCAAATAGTTTACAATGGTTTTCAAATTAGATGACCTGGGTGGATTTTTCCCTTGATCCCGTAAGTGAAGAGTTGCTAGGTACTCGCCGAAGGTCGGGGTTTCCTCTCCCACTAAATCTGGCTACGCCACCACATAAATGAAAAACTCTTGAGTGCGGCGTCAACCAAATTGGATATTATCACGGGGCTGTTGGAGGTAATGGGGAATCCTAAACTATTTAATAATGCTGCCAGCTTTGTATTTCTTTAGCCCCCTGACTACTTTAAAGGAAGGAAGACCAAAGAATCCTGTGAAAACAGTTCAACAGGGCCAGGCTTTCCTTTTCAACGACACCAACAACATATTATTGCATTTAATTCTTAACCAAACCTTTGAAGGACGTTTATCATGACTTGATAATCATCTTTACAAGTCAGTGGGCTTATGGGTAATATCATAGAAATCGCCCCAAAAGAAGTCTGAATGGAATTGTTTGGTTTCCAAATAATAATAATAAATCTTTTATTTTATCAATATAATAGAAATAGCTAAAAAGGAAGTTTGACAGTTGACCTCTTTTTACCAGGGTCGAACAGTTTTAACTATGCAGGGCTTACAACGGAGGTTATCAATCCATTTCCTTTTCCGGTCAAAATGTTCTTGCAAATGGCGATCTCCAGGAGCTCGTTTTTCAGAGTATGTAAAGATGTATATAGGCCTACAACATGGATGGGCTGAGACAAGGATGTACGTTCCTAAAGTTTAACATTGACTAACGTCACCAGTACCTTACGCCTTGTTTCTAAAACAGGGTCCTGACGGTCGAACTGGTTGGTTCAGGTCCAGTTTACTTAAACCACATATACGATCTAAGCACACCTGAAGTTAATGCTCTGCCCGTGTGTCAAGGGACTAAAATCGAAGGTTGTTTAGTTTCAAGTTTTGTTCTTCAAATATGCATTTAGTCTATATACAAACCAGGTTTTAGCCCTGTTGATACAGCCCAGTTGATTCCGGACAAGCCCGGAAAAAAGATCGTTAAAATGTGCGTTATCTCAATCCGCGCACCAGGTTTTGTGACTATTCATATACATAGAACATGTCAAAAAATCTCCTGATGATGGCAAAATAAAGTGCCGAAATATTGAATTAAGATGGGTCTTAGGTTTATCAGAGTGACAATACTCGTGTATTATACAAAACTGATCAGTGGAAAGTTTTTAACAGATAAATGATAAGTGTTTGGCGGCTCTTTGTCATAGATTACAGGTTGTTGTAATAAACCAAAAATCATTATATTTCATAAGGTTGAAGAAAATATGTCATTTTCTACCTTGGTAGAAGATACAAAGGAGCCCTGGTTATCAGATCCTTCTTACTCTTGTTTTTTTTATAAGCATTGACTGTCCGTTGGATATGATGTCCAGCCATTTTACTGTGCAGAAATTTGTGATTCTTCTATAATCTGGGCTATATTCAAGATGGCCTTACTATTCTTAAAAAAAACAAACAAATGGTATACTACTTTTTCCCCGACACCTTCCTGGGCCCAAGTTGAATGAGTAAAAAAAAATTCCCTTTTCAAAAACTTGTCATTGTTGTTTGTAAAGGGAATTTTACAATGAACCTGATTTCCTGGGGTGTTGAGATGCTGTGTCACGGGCACATCTTGTCTTAGTCTATTATCAGATAAATGGTTGGCGGCTCTTTTTGTAGATAGTTTTGAGGTTCTACTGCGTACTGCTTGCGACATTTTATGCACGTGATAACATACACGAGGTTATATGAGGGGCAATTAAGGGCGTTTGCCATTTGATATTTGTTGTGGAATTGTCTTGTGCCTTAAGGCACCTCATTAATGTACCGGAGAGAAACATTGGATGGTAACGATTCACCCCTGCAGGATGTGGATATCACATCAAAATGTTTGGAAATAAACCCATCTGAGCTTATCATTCAGGTTGATTTATATCCGTAGTGGTCGGTAATTGGTCTCTTTTAACTATTGCGTGTATCTCTGCAGACAATAAAGGGCGATAAATCAGTAAGATATACCAGACACTAAAAAAGGCCAATCGATAATGGTCTTATAGGCAATAAATCAGAGACTAGCGGATTTGTGAGCCTGGATGAAACGACTTGAAACGGTGACAAGATTTTTTTATAGAAGTCTTTTTTTTATAGGAGCACAAAATCGTTAACTACAATAATTGTCATCTCTATATTTCTTCCAAAAAAATACGTATAAATATATACTTGTTTTGTGCCTTTAAGCCACTTCAATATGTTCATAGTCTGTTTGTTTTTTTTGCATTTTCAGTGATGTCAATGTATATAGAACAAGATTTTCCCTGTGCCCGTGTGTTTTAGTGATCATTAAAAATATATAGAATTATCAGATAAATCTCCTGTAGATATTGTATTTTCAATCTGGTTACAAAATATACGTTGGGGATCAAACTGTTAGGAAAGGCATACTTTGTTTTGTCTGTCACGTTGTCTGTTCATGTGAGTGTTATATATATGTAAACCTGAAGCTTCATCTGGACCCATATCTCCTGTTTACTTCCTGTTCACTTTTTGAAACCTTTTTAGACAACGAATAAATAACGGGATCGTTTTCGGTTATCAACTTCCTCGACAATCAGAAGATGAGAAATTCTCTCAAAAGTGACGTGTCAAAAAAGTGAATGTCTTATAAATATGTAATAGAATACTTTGAACTTGGTGGAAAGAAAGCTGAAATCTGAATTCCACTTACAACACAATCACACCGAGCGATAAGATATAAGTCACATGAACTACCAAACTTTACATTTCTTTTCGTAAATTGTTATCGTCACGACATTAACGAGGGAGGGTGACGGTGACAGAAAAACTAAACGACTGACGTTGGTTGATTGATTGATTGATTGTTTGGTGTTTTACGCCGCGCTCAAGATTATTTCACTTATATGGCGGCGTTGCAGGTTTTATTGTGGGAGGAAACCGGGCTCTATGCCCGGAGGAAAACCACGACCTTCCGTTGGTAACTGGCAACCATCCCACATAGTCGTTCGAGTGAAAATCCAGTGACTGACGTTGGAATGAGTAAAATCCTTGCAGTCTGAGGCCTGTATACAACCCGAACTAGTGTCAGAAAAGTGAACAAAATTTGAATAACCGGGACGAACGCTCATTGATTGAAGAACCAAGTTAGTTCGAAACACTGCATTCACATACATTTTCGAGACCAGTGTCACAAAAAGTTTGCAATTCTTGAGATAACTACAGAATTTTATTTCGCGCAAAATTATCAACATTTTAGCAGCTCCTGCCACGTAAAACATTGCATGTGGTACTTTTGAAGGATGGCTTTGAAAAAAAACGACATGTAGGCTCACTAGATTTTCTTCGAGAATTATAACGGGAATGGTTTTTCCTTTTATAAAACTTGTCCAATGAGCTGAAGTCAAAAATACCCCATAAAGGCTACAGACAGTTCCTTGTACTTAATAATAACTTACGTCTGACAAAGGAAAGTTTTCTCAACAAAACGTTGTTGTAAGATTTTCAATCGATATCACAAGATATTCTTACAAGGATTGGTTTAAACAAATTTATTTCAATAGGAGCGATATAAGCCGAAGCTTGTAAGTGCGTCTCCTTACATAGATCATAGGGCAACCTTGTTGGTTCTGTATTTGTTGATCTTAGTAAAGCCTTCGATTTGGTCAACATTGATATTCTTTTGAAAAAACTTCACCTGTATGGATGCACACAAGGTTCTTTATCTTTGTTTGAGTCTTACCTCAAGTCAAGAAAGCAATGTGTCTCCATTGGTGGGTCATTATCCAATTCAAGAAACGTAGGGGCCGGGGTGCCCCAGGGGTCGATACTTGGACCCATTATGTTTATTATTTATATTAATGATTTACCACTTCAAATATCTTCCCCTGCTGTTATTTTTGCAGATGATGTCACTATGTACAATGCTGATCAAGATATTTCAAACATTAACACTCGTCTAAACAACGATATGTGCAATTTAAATACATGGTGCTTATCCAATAAAATGTGCCCCAATAGCGACAAAACTAAAACAATGGTGTTAACTACACGCCAGAAAAGAATGCATTCTAGAGACACACTAAACCTTAACCTGTCTCTCAATGGCAAACATATTGAAAATGTCAGCTCTTTCAAATTACTAGGAGTTACCTTCAACAACAATCTATCTTGGGGTGAACATATCAAAAATATAGAAAAATCTGTGCTCTCAAAAATCGCTCTTTTAGCTCGTATTAAATCACTTTTAACTTTAAAAAACAGGAAATTATTTTATTGTTTATTTATAATGCCTCATTTTAATTACTGCTCAAATGTATGGGGATACTGTGATAAAACGTATCTAGATGCTCTCGAAAAACTACAGAAACGAGCCATGCGTATTGTTCTCGACTGTGACTACACTTCGTCTTCTCGAGAAATGTATGTGAAACTCAACTGGCTGCCCTTAAACTACAAATTGCAACTGAATAGTCTTGTGTTGGTGTATAAATCTATTAATGGAGTTACACCAACATACCTTAACTCATTGTTCAAACAATATAATCCTGGTAGAACATTGAGATCTTCAAGTAAACAGCAGCTATCAATCCCCAGGTGTAGAACTGAGCTTCGAAAAAGATCCATAAGTATCAATGGTGCTGAGGAGTTTAATAAACTCCCAGAAAACATACGCAATTGTGCCAGTGTAGAGAAATTTAAAAAATCCTGCAAGCTATATTTGTTTGAAATCTACTTATCAGAAAATTCTTAAATATCTTATATTATAATATTTTATCTTGCATATTTCTACACATTTTATATATTTGTCTTTATATATGTCTGCCTATGTATATATTTATGTATTGTACTACATGTCTTAAAAAATTATTGTTTTACCATCCTAAAAAAAAAAAAGGTTCTATTTATATTCGTAATAATTGATATTTAAGTACTTATTTTGTAAATATGACTGTTATACATTGTTATATAACTCGACCTGTATGAAAAGAGGCTTTTGCCTATTGCAGTTATCGAGTTTGAAAATAAAGATAATCTATCTATCTATTTTACAAGTTAAATATACATAGAAAAGAAGAAAAGCCGTACAAGTAATTAAAGCAGCATATGAACACACGCACGTATATATACATATAAACAACAATCAGATGTGAAAATAATGTTACTAAAAATATCAATAAGATGATCAATCAAGATGCTGGGCTAAATGACTGGGTAAATTGCTGGAGCTGAAGTCTTTGGACCCTCCAGACTCGTCTAGGGAACTGTCAAGATATGTGTAAGTTTAAGCAGGAGGGAAAATAGATAAGTAAGTAAAAAAGTAAAGATTAATATATATACAAAAATAAATAAAAAATCAGAAACGATTTGTGGCAGCTATTTTGGGATGTAGTTTTATTGGGGTCACCCAGTAATACAAAATTAATGATTGCTGGTTCTCCAACCATGTATATGTTTGCCAGTTCTGTTTTGAAAATTGTTCTTTGTTCGAAATAATACGGGCAATTAAATAAAAAGTGTTCGGCGGTCTCTTCGTGGAAGCCGCATCTGCAATCTGGTGATGTAGAAAGGAAATTATCGTATACATCTTTATTTAAGGAGCTGCAGCGATTCCGTAGACGACATATCATGACATTAACATTACGTTTACAAACATAATACCATGCTGGTGGGGTTGGGGTATGGTCTAATGACTCCAGCTCTTTTTTAAAGGATAATAAATTAGAATGATTTTTTACAAAGATAGGAAGAGCATTCCAATCACTAAGGGTTGAAGGGAAAAAGGACTGACGAAATAGCTCAGTTCTGCACTGATAAGGCGTGTAAAGCTCGGCATTGCGGACATTGTATGGGTTACGTACACGGGTTAGAGGAGACAGATGTTCTGATAAAGATTCTTCCGTTTATAATTTTGTAAAACACAAGAAGTCGGTGTGTTTTACGCCGTGTAGATAATTTAGAAAAGCCTGATTCAAAATATAGTTTTTCCAAAGAGACACTACAAGTGAGACCTGTAATGGTTCTTAGGGCATCTTTCTGTATTTTTCTAGTCTATTAATAGATCAAGATTGTCACATACAATGTCCGCATATTCCAAGCTTGGTCTGATAAAGCTTTTATACATTATTTCCAGACATTTTCTATGTAGTGTGAATTTAAAACCTTTAAATATCGAAATTTTTTAAAGTGAGTTTTGGATGAGATAGTCAATATGATCATGCCAGTTCGCTTTACTATTCAGGATAACACCGAGATGTTTATGTTTGGAGGAACAATTGAGATCTGAGCCCTGGAATGAAAGAGGGAACGTTGTGGGGTTTGTGTAGAGGGATTGATCAACCAAAAGCAATTCATCTCCAATAAAAAATCGCCTAAATTCATTTTCGTTTTTTTTAGTGTTAAATGTTTCTCAGGTGTGGAAAATTGAAATTCAATCTCTCTTGGGAGTAAAAAGGCTATGGATTTATAACATGATATATTGTCGAGTGTCATTCTTTACCGGGTAGCTGACATAATATAGTTGAAATGCGATAACGTCGACGAACTGAATGTTTTCTGAATGTTTTATAAAATCGAATCATATACCTTGCCGTAGAATTTAACCTTTCGAGGTACTTTTAGGATAATGCAATGTAACGAGGGGACAGATCAAATTAAAGCCTTCTTGAAATTTAGATTTGTAAAATTAACTTTTCAAACTTTATTTATTGTCCTATATTTCCAACTATTCAATTAATTACAACAAACCAATTACGCATGAGGTAAACATAAATTTTCCCATAAAATATCTTCGATGAATACTTAAAAGATTTAGCTGTCAGATTTGTATAGTGACTTCTGTGTTGATAACGACCTCAAACAAAAACTTCGTATGCTTCTAGTATTGGAGTAAGACAATAATTTGTTTTATATTACGTAACACTAAAACACACGGAAATCTTCTTGGCTAAAATAACCATGCAGACACGATTCGCATTGGGTTAAAAAGGGGTATGTCATTTAGACTTTTATACCCAATTCTAAGTTTTTGTTGTAAACCAAATTGACCTATCGCCAGGCCACGCCCCTTGAAAATCAGGGCCGACAACTCTCGTTAGGCCCGTCAAAAATGTCAACAATGTCCGCTGCTGTTGCTTACGTTAAATTGTCATTTTCGCGCCCGTATGACTTTTGTACTAGCTAACTAGGAGTCCACACATTTGACCAAGGCCTGTACATTTACTTTCCCCCCAGCAAGGATATATTTTTTAAAGATACCCATTCTATGTAAGCAAAGACGACCGTGGAAACCGTCGAAATCGGACGTTGTATCGAATTTGAAATTCGGTGTTAGATCAACAAATATTTAAGTTATATTTGACCCAATTACCGCATTTCTGATAAATATATTTATCCTTAATTCAAAGCAATAGTCACCTTTTATTCCTTTAATTGTTCCTGGTCCGATGAGTTCAGATTTCGTTTGTGAATAAAAAAATGTTGTTGTTGTCATGATTCAAATTACTGACCGGCAAATTCAGTAAAACAGGATGTGTGCGGCTAGATTCAAATGGCTATGATTTTAATCATTTATGTTTAGCTACTGACGTACAGAATCTCGAATTTCCCAGTGTGAGCTGAGGCCCTTTTTGTTTCATACTCAGTCGGATGTACTTGCCATATTTTTTCTACAGCTATATATTCATTATAGAATTTAAAGTGGCATGAACTGCCAAAATTCACACTTTTTCATAATTTCTGATCGTCACAATACTGAGTAAGAGGCTTTGGTGGCCAACGAAAAACTAAATGATTGACGTTGGAATGAGGGAAATCCATAAAGTCCCCGGCCTATACGAACCAAAATAGTGTTCGAAAGGTAAACAAAATTTAAATAACCGGGACGACCATTCATTCATTCTAAGCCAAAGTTCGTTCAAAACCACCGAAGGTCAGAGATATCCTCCCCAACTACCAACGCCGCTGAATATTAAGTGAAATAATCTTGAGCTTGGTATAAAACATCAACCAAATTTAACTAAGATATGTTAATTAAAGATCGAGTCGTTTGTACCGGAGAGAAACATTGAGTAGTAACGATTCACCCCTGCAGGATGTGGATATCACATCAAAATGTTTGGAAATAAACCCATCTGAGCTGATCATTCCGGTTGATTTATATCCGTAGTGGTCGGTAATTGGTCTCTGTTAACTATTGCGTGTATCGCTGGAGACAATAAAGGGCGATAAATCAGTAAGATATACCAGACACTAAAAAAGACCAATCGATAATGGTCGTATAGGCAATAAATCACAGGCAAGCGGCCATGTATGTTGAGAACAAAGATGAAACTGTTCTATAATAATGGACTTGTCAAAGAGGTAATTACAAGATAACTCTAGCAGAAGATGACATTTATTTTGGAGCTTGAAAAGTAGTTGGAAGACATTTCATTCACTGCAAGTTATTTTTGTGAAGAATCTCACTCTTTTGCATTTTCAGCGATGTCAATATATATAGAATTATCTGATAAATCTCCTGTAGATATTGTATTCTCAATCTGGTTACAAAAAACACGTTGGTGATCAAACTGTTAGGAAAGGCATACTTTGTTTTGTCTGTCACGTTGTCTGCTCATGTGAGTTTTATATATATCCAAACCTGAAGCTCCATCTGGACCCATATCTCCTGTTGACTTCCTGTTCACGTGAAATACTTTTTGAAACCTTTTTAGAAAAAGAATAAATAACGGGATCGTTGTCGGTTATTAACTTCCTCGACAATCAGAAGATGAGAAATTCTCCCAAAAGGGACGTGTCAAAAATGTGAATGTTATACAAATATGTAATACGATTCTTTGAACTTTGTGGAAACCAAGCTGAAACTTACAACACAATCACATCGAGCGATAAGATATGCTTTAAAGCTAGAAGTGGCATTAGCTACCAAAATTTACAGTTGTTTTTCATAAATTGTTATCGTCACGACACGAACGAGGGAAGGTGAGGGTGATGGAAAAACTAAACGACTGACGTTGGAATGAGTAAAATCCTTAAAGTCTGGGTATTGTATACAAACCGAAATAGTGTCAGAAAAGTAAACAAAATTTAAATTAGTTCAAAACACTACATTAACGTACAGTCTAGACTAGGTCACAAAAAGGCTTGTAATTCTTGAGATAATTACAAAATTTTGTTTCTCGTAAAATTATCAACATTTTGACAGCTCGTTGCACGTAAAACTTTGGAGCACTTCTGAACTATTCCATGCGGTATTTTTGAAGGATAACTTTGAGGAAAATGACATAAAGGCTCACGAGATTTTCTTCGGGAATTATAACGGGAATGATTTTTCTTTTTATAAGCCTTGTCTAATGAGCTAAAGTTAAACATACCCCATCAAGGTTACAGACCGTTCCTCGAACATGATAATCACTTACGTCTGATAAAGGAACATTTTCTACAACGTTGTTGTAAGATTTGCAATAGAAATCACGAGCTATTCTTAGAAGGATCGATCAACCAAAAGCAATTGATCTCGAATAGCCAAATTCGTTTTTGTTTTGTTTTTAATGTTAAATGTGTCGCAGGTGTGGGGAATTGAAATTCAATCTCTCTGGGAAGTCAGAAGGTTACGGATTTATAACATGATATATTGTCGAGTGTCATTCTTTACTGGGTAGATGACATAAGATAGTTGAAATGCAATATAGTCTGTGAACTGAATGTTTTTTAGTCATTTTTCGAATTACATATCTTGATACAAAATTTGACCTTTCGAGGTACTCTTATGATAATTTAATCTAACGAGAGGACAGATCAAATTAGTCTTCGTGGAATTTAGATTTGTCAAATTAACTTCTAAAACTTTATTCATTGTCCTTTATTTCCAACTATTCATCGTCCTTTATTTCCAACTATTCATCGTCCTTTATTTCCAAGTATTCATCGTCCTTTATTTCCACCTATTCATTGTCCTTTATTTCCAACTATTCATTGTTCTTTATTTCCAACTATTCATTGTCCTTTATTTCCAACTATTCATCGTCCTTTATTTCCAAGTATAAATCGTCCTTTATTTCCACTTATTCATTGTCCTTTATTTCCAACTATTCATTGTTCTTTATTTCCAACTATTCATCGTCCTTTATTTCCAACTATTCATCGTCCTTTATTTCCAACTATTCATCGTCCTTTATTTCCAACTATTCATCGTCCTTTATTTCCAACTATTCATTGTCCTTTATTTCCAACTATTCATCGTCCTTTATTTCCAACTATTCATTGTCCTTTATTTCCAAGTATTCATCGTCCTTTATTTCCAACTATTCATCGTCCTTTATTTCCAACTATTCATCGTCCTTTATTTCCAACTATTCATCGTCCTTTATTTCCAACTATTCATCGTCCTTTATTTCCAAGTATTCATCGGCCTTTATTTCCAACTATTCATCGTCCTTTATTTCCAAGTATTCATCGTCCTTTATTTCCAACTATTCATTGTCCTTTATTTCCAACTATTCATCGTCCTTTATTTCCAAGTATTCATCGTCCTTTATTTCCAACTATGCATCGTCCTTTATTTCCAACTATTCATTGTCCTTTATTTCCAACTATTCATCGTCCTTTATTTCCAACTATTCATCGTCCTTTATTTCCAACTATTCATTGTCCTTTATTTCCAAGTATTCATCGTCCTTTATTTCCAACTATTCATCGTCCTTTATTTCCAAGTATTCATCGTCCTTTATTTCCAACCATTCATTGTCCTTTATTTCCAACTATTCATCGTCCTTTATTTCCAACTATTCATCGTCCTTTATTTCCAACTATTCATTTTCCTTTATTTCCAAGTATTCATCGTCCTTTATTTCCAACTATTCATCGTCCTTTATTTCCAAGTATTCATCGTCCTTAATTTCCAACTATTCATCGTCCTTTATTTCCAACGCTTCATTTACTTGCCACAAACCAATAATGGTAGAGGTAAACATACATTTTCACATAAAACATCTTCGATGAATACCTAAACGATTTAGTTGCCAGACGAATACTGTCGTTTGTGTTGGTAACGACCTCATACACACATTTCAAATTCAAATTGAAATGTTGTCGTAAACTGATATTGATATTTCAGTAGGTTGAAGACAGACCGAGTTTTGCTCTAGTCAGTGGAATTTTCTGGATTACGTTTTAATATATTGACACAGTTATACTGATCTTAAGCGTGGGTAAGGATGGACTTCGAGACATATAGCAGATTCTCCTTACGAAGCACAAGTTTACTGATTACCAAGTTCTATTCAACAAGTTTGGATTTCAAACAAAAGTTAAAATTGCTAAATTTATTGATTGATTGATGTTTTACTAAAGGATAGGAATTACTACAGCTAGACATTATTGACTTAGACCCTTTCGGCATTTGATATCACAACTCCAGGCATCATGGCGTTTCCTGTTCTCACGAAAGAACACATTTCCGCTTACACAGCCAGATTTTGATAGAAGGGCGATTAATGAAGACAATGTGTTTTCGTCAGAAATTAGCATTGACAAATCTCTACTTAGACCCCTTGACCTCGGCTAATTGTTCGACATTTTAAACAAGAAGTACTCAACAAAAAATTTTAGCTGATGCCAACCTACGTTTAGGTAGTTTTTATAAGCAACAAAACACCGAGCATATACTCATATATGCTGACATTTTAAAGTGTATCTGTTAATAGCACACCTCTTCAGTTCGTAAGTGATATACAAATATGCCAAGTGAACGCAGTGCTTGAAATGATATTATGGACAATTTCTTCTAAATTGCTATTCCAAAAGTTTACACATCCTGAAGTGTAAAGGTTACCCTTAAGTACAAAAACTAAATCTCTGTTGGGATGGGGAGGTTAAAAGAATTAAAAAATAAATGTAATGACTCAAATGGTGCAAGAACATAAGTAAGAGTCAAGTGGCATAGTCTGTGCTATCTGATTCTTGAATTCTCTACTATTCCAACTATGAGAGTGGTCTTCATATTGTGTAAAACATATTACAGCTGTATAAGAAATCGTGTACTTAAAGCAAACCTTCCAGGGCTTGATACTTACGGTTGATTTATTACCACAGTCGTTAATGATTGTCTCTTATGACTATTATGTGTATCTTTCCAGACAGTAAAGGGCAATAAATCAGAAAGATAGCCCGTCTTTAAAAGGGACTAATCGATAACGCTTTATAAGAGATAAGTCTTACAACAGCCCGAAACGGTTTTGTTGGCAGATAGTAAAATAATGGAAATATTGTCATGGTAAAATTATCAAAAAACACAATAAACATATCTCGATTTTTCTTAGTTTATGGAAATTTGTTTTTTTCTTTTCTGTGTCGTATCAGTCATAGTGTACTGAGAAGAAAGTTCGACTAAAATGTGGAAACGAAACTTCCTAAGAGATATGACTTAGAATATACAGCTGTATTTTTGTTGTTGTTGTTGCGCATAGCCTCTTCCCCTCTTCGGGTTTGTATAAAGAAAACAAGTTCCAACGAATTCGTATCAAGAGACATGGGTCAATCGTATCCTCGCGAGATCTCCTTTAGACGTGGCTAAGATAGACCTCGTACGACTTTACCGGACATAGCGCAGAGATTTTCGCATGCGATCTAGGGTAACATTTTTAAAAGCTGTCAGATAAATATAAAAATCCTGACATCACGCTGTACATGAATATATATTTTGAATTTAAGAAAACATTAAACTAGTAATGGAAACGTTGAGTCAATTTCACAAAATAGCCCCATTTTGACGAAAACTTGCAAAATGGCGACATTCCCTGTCGATCCGATTCACTTTGAACTGGCCACTGTGATATGTTCCACGGGGCGTTTCCAATAGCTGCTAGTGTTTAAATCTGCGATGTAACTAACAATAGCTCTAGCTAAGTGTAAGAGAATAATAGAAAAGCACGTAGATGCGAGCAAATGCCAGGTAAAATTCCACGGTGTTGTTGTTTTCTTGAAAGCTTAAAAGTCACATGATCAATTTACCTCCTATGTGAACTCTCCAACCCCGTTCCAATGGATATTTCCGATAAAAATGTCGTCCAATGGCCTTAGAGGTTAAATCTGGCCTTTAGGACTAGGGTAACTTCTAAATTTAAATTGAGACATGGTATGAGAATTACTCTCATGCGCATGTTATACCAAATACCTTTTACTGCATCGCATGTTTTTTAACCGCCAGTGATAAGAAATACATTTAAACAAAAATTTAAAGCCGGGCGTTTTCATACAATCACGACATTTCGACCTTTGGGTTATGCACTGTTGGAAAAGCTATATACATGTCGACAGCTTAAAAAACGCCGAGAGCCATAGGCCTACCATATAACGCCAATCGTCAAACTGACTTTAACGATCAATACTTTTCTTGTGATATGGCAAGGTTACGGATTCAATTTGTATTGCGTCAGAAGTAATTACGCCGTCTAGTGACAACTCAGTTATGAAGATTGACAGTATCAAGGTATGGAGCTGTGAAACACAAAAACTGTTCTAGAAGTAATTGACATTTCATAGAGTCTCTTTGGCACTAAGGGTTTCAGTTGATCGATGAACGTGAAATCTTGATCTGTAGTTATTTGTGACGAGTTCCGTCGAACGTCATAGGCAGAACAATCAGATTTGAGGATTTTAACTGTAAACCTATTTACTTTAACGGAAAAAAGCTAGCAATTTTAACCATAACTGTAAATCGGACGTTTGGGAGATTGTGGCACGGTTTCTTTGCAAACATATTAATTTGATCGTCGCGCAAGTATATTGGAAAGTGTTTTGAGTCTACGGCCTAAACGAACCGAAATAGTGTCCGAAAAGTAAACAAAATATAAATAACCGGGACAACCATTCATTCATTCTAAGCCAAAGTTAGTTCCATACCATACTTTATCGTTCACCCGAGACTAGAAACGCTAAAGAAGTTACTGAATTATACGTCATGAGAAAAATAGCCAACAATTTCAACATTCTGTTTTAACGTCAAAATATCAGCATTTTTAGATACAAAACATCTGTTTCCAATTCCAAAACGTATGCAGGTACATGTAGCTTCCTTGGGTTTGAGTCCAATTTACTTTAGCCCCAGGTGACTATCCTGCCATTCTGTTGTATAGTCACAGATCGGTGCCATTTGGATCTGTAGGACGGTTCTAACATTTGGTCTTGTAGCCTTTATCAGGCTTTGAATGAGTAAATAACATACTTTAGTGACAGTTTGGGTGTCCCGCTTGCATTTCCAATGGTAAAAATCCAAATAAAAGTTTAGAAACTCTTTTTATGGAATTTATGAAGTTAATTTGTGGAGAATGTTACCGTTTCGTAAATCAGACTGGAATTTTACAGTGGAGCAGATGGTCCAAATAAAAGTCTAAACACTAACTCTGCTATGTGGCCTGTACGAACCGAAAAACCGAAAAACCGGGACGACCATTCATTCATTTTAAGCCAAAGTTAGTTCAAAACAATACTTTATCGTACATTATCGAGACTAGAAGCACTAAAAAGCTTCTTAATTATACGTCTTGGGAAAAATAGCCAATAATTTCAACATTCTGTTTTAACGTCAATATATCAACATTTTGGCAGCTCATGCCACTTTAAAGAGGCATTCGTTGCCAAAATGTTGACATCTTTTCATTTAATCAAAATTGCTATTTTTCCTCTCCATCGTCTCCAAAGTGAGCAACGCAAGAAACAGAAGAAATATAGTGGCATAGAGAAATGTCGTGGTTCAGTGTCACTCACAATGCCATTTAGCTGATGATGAAAATACTGTTCATCAAATCAAAATCTTTAGCTGTACGAGAAAAATAATACCAAGTGTGACAAAATTCGTTTACACTAAATTTTAGTCACGCTCGTGGTCCGTCCAGCTTTAAGCATAGAAAGGCGAATTTGTTTTTATGTATGTCTTAGTAAAATAGTTTGTATCCATTATCAGTACAAATCCATGCCATTAAATCAAAATACACGGACACAACCTTTCTGAAGATACATCATTTTGAAGCAGGATCACTATTAAATACTCAAAATTCTCCACCGTCTATACCTTACATATGCTCCCAACAGTTAGTCCTGTACGCTATAATCATGTCTTGTCAGACACAATTGGTCGATCAATAAACTAGTGCCTCGTGATAATTACCAGTCTACACATACCACAATATTGTAAAAAGGCATACATTCTGGTCAAGGTTTTATATAGAGCCTATAATATATTCTAATTCGATAATATTAAATGCCTACGTGTACCTCGTTATTTGTGTCGATACCTGGTCGACGAACAATAATGTCAGAAGTTATCAAATAACTGTAAGACCTTCACTTTAATAATGAAGTAAATACAATTTACCAATGAAATAAATTCCACACATGATATAACATCAACTTATTGACACCAGCACACATGTTTCTTAGGCGAATTGGTCAAAATTCAGTGCACTGTCATTAAATTATGATGCTTAAGTCATCGTGTCTCAACAAACAAATACTTTTATCCTGATATTCTGATTGGTTAAAAAGATACAGCTGTATTTGTCATCGATACAAATAATCGCTCTTACATAATTCCCTTCTCTGCGCCATGAACAATTCGATTCATAATTTTTTTTAGAATAATATCATATTTGTTTACCTTGAAAGGTTTGTATTATACACATTATGTTGCACATTTGAATAGTTACTTGAACTGTGGTACAGGTTCTCTAATTTGTTCAAAATTCTGATTTGTAGCAAATAAAAAATTGAACAAAATTTGTTTCCTTAAAGTGGCATGAGCTGCCAAAATTCGGATTGTTTTAATAAATTCTGATTGCCAAAAGAAGTTTAAAGGGTTTCGGACTCCAAAATTACAATTGTTTTATACTGACGGCCGTATTTTGGAGTCAGGGTTCACTGCAATCAAAAAGCCGGAGTTGCTGCCCGCTCAGAAGCGGGCAGTATGTGGTCCGATTTAAACAAAGAAATAGCAATATAACCTACTCAGATCGTGTCTAAACGGTCATAATCACGGCCATGGATAATTTAGCGACCTACCAGTGTCTGATATGGACGAGCAGGATCGGTCAGTTAGCATTATTCTTCCCCTGAATTCACTTTTGGCTTTTCCAGTCTCAAACTCTCCGCCATTGATGACGTAACAGTGTTTAGCGGTTTTTCATTTTTTAAACGTTAAATTCACTTTACAAAAGGCTAAATTATTAATGAATGTCGTACTGACACTATTTGAGTTAGTTATGTTGTTATTTACTGTCTAAATCTGACCGCAGTCTGCCCGATCAGAAGCGTGCAGGCTACTCCGACTTTTTTATTTCAATGAGCGCTGACTCCAGAATACGACCGTCAGTAAAAAAGTAATTTTGGAGTCAGAAACCCGGACTATGTCATATAATGTTACAGCATATGTAGACTGTGATAATTATTTCGATAGACTGTCACATTGATTGGTTATTGGAGGATTACGAAGTCTTACGATCGCAACATGATTGCACTGTTAAGATAATTGTAAAACTTAATCAAACCTTTAAAAATGATTTTGATATTTCGTATCCTTGGAACGTTCTAAATATGACTGAGTCTAATATTGAGTTTTAAATGTTATGGACATATGCTTGGATGGTGGACGATGATGTTCTCAAACTAAATTCAATATATCGATAAATAAAGAGTAAATATCCTGATTTTATATAGTATGTCGTTTCATGTGCATGGTATTTCTAGATTAATAGAATACCTAGACAACACATTAAAATCCGCATTTCTTAAGATGGCCATGCTTTTGGGCAGTTTACTACCTCTGAAGACCATTGCAATGGAATTAGGTACATGTACGGATAATTCATCAGAGGGAAATAATTTGCGCAATAAAAGTTCGCTTACAGTAAATTCCTCATTCTGGTAAATACACTATATCATGCAAATGGCTTTGCTTACAGTTCTGGATAAGTGCAAAGTGTGTACTTTCTCATTAAAATGTCATGGGGCATAAATAATGACTTCTTCACATGATCTCGTCTAAATTTTCCTAGGCTACATTCTGCTATAATTAGTCGACGAATTGAAGTTTCATGGAACGATTTGTTTTGCTTTGGATTGGTCCTGTCTTTTGTCATCTTTTTAATGTGTTCACCTTTCCTTTGCCACGTTTACCACTCGTACAACATAGATATGATTGGGCATAAAAGTGAGATTCTGGTTTTTCCATCTCCAATGGTTTTCCTACAATAGATTAAAACGGGATAGGACTCCGGCTGTAGTAGAGTTCCATATATCCCGCTAGAAAATATAATTTTGTATCTTGTATCCCACAGGCTCTATTTGAAAAATCACCTGCCCTCCACACCTCCCCATGGGGTTTTATTCCCGCCAGAATTTCACCTTTCTAATCATTTTCTTTAATTGCTTTGTTTAATTGTGTTGTATCGTAAACTTTTATGTACCCGCTTACTTCTGCTGAATAAATCAAATAACATCAAATGATTATTTGCTACAAACCAAGAATGTAATATCTTAAAACCACATAAGCTTATAGAAATTCCAAATACCCCACCATCTTTGAATGATATATCTATTTGTATTTATAGATACATGTAACTTGAAAGTAACAAAAGATGACGATATTACAGCACCATCAAATCTGCAAAGAGCGAAGTATGTTTAAATCAGAAACCATAAACCGTTAGATTACAAAATTCCCTCAGAGGATTGTCAGACAGGTACTTATCACTATAAAAGCAATCCCATCGGTTTATAATTGATCCGGAATGCAGTGGCGGTCTTATCGGATATACCTTTTGACTCCCCCATTCGATACGTTTGTTCTCTTTAACACGCTTGATTAATCCGGCATTGCGCATTATGAATATAAGCAGCAGAGGGTCTCTGTATACCCGGAAAGATAAGGGGCCCTCGTAAATTGACCGACCTATCGCGCTCAACGTTTAGATAGTTACACGACGCTATGTATCTTGAGCAAAATGATGCCATTTAAATTGTCCTGAAATCCGATGAATTGTCATGTGGAATCGCTTAACTATTTCCAAAACTGCCTAGAAAACCAATTTCCCGCCGTGCAGCTACCAAGAGGTTCTAAATATATTTCTGCCAGTCAACCAAGCTCGAAGTTTGTATTACTAAATGATTAGGCCCGCGGGACAGTCATTTCAAATATCATATATCTTTACACAGCTTTGTCTTTGTTTTACTGAGACAAATCATTGCAACTGTTAGTCAGACAGCCATTACATTATGTAACCACCATTCCACGCTGAATTAACACCAGCAGGTTTTATAGAAAGAAAAAAAACTGATTCTTGTAAACATAACGTTACGTGTGTAGGGCAAATATTACACAAGCAGTGGGAAATATGCCATGATTAAAAATGATTTACAGAGGTAAGTTCTAACAGTTGCGAAATGGAAAACTGTAATCCGATAACTCAAAAAGTTGATCCGATGATCACCGAAAATTGCCCAATATGAACCTTTTGAAGAATTAAAGCACATCGGATAACTCATGGCCCAATAAGAAGAATTTTAATTCTGGTAAACTTTTACAGACTGAATCGATAATCTAGCACTCTAGTTAAGAATAAAAAACTAACAAATTGAAATACATTACAATTAGCGTGCAAAACCTTTATCGAAAATGACGTCATTTACATATTTTTTTTGGAACTCCGACCATTCTAGAGTTGGTTCTGGGAACAATTAAGGGCGTGGTTGATTGGTTGTGTGAAGTACAGAGAGGCATCCATTGAAGATATGTTGCAAATAGATACCGAAAGTACGTCACAAAGGAACCTAAGCAGTGGAGAAGCTTAAAAAAACAGTGTACTTCAAACTAAGTTTCCCGAAGAATATATACATTAAACATATCATAACAATTATCTAAATGAAGATATCGCTATATATATAATCAAAACATAACTTTTGTTTTATCATTAATTTTATTAAAGTATTTTAATAACACAAAATATTGAAATTACTTTTGTTTCTTCATAACAGTGATTGCTATACAGAATTGCAATATCACAAGTCTTATACAATATTTTACAATACATGTGCCAGCACTATTAATGACGTTGTCCTTTTAATTATTACTTTTTAGTCCAGTACGGCTTTGCGTCATCGGCAAAAGTGAAACATCGAAAGGCCATGGGTTGGATTGATTGATTGATTGCTTGGTGTTTTACGGCGTTGCCAGTTTTATTGGAGGAAACCGGGCTCTGTGCCCGGAGGAAACCCACGACCATCCGCTGGTAACTGGCAACCACCCCACACAGGTCGTTCAGAAGATTTTCCAATTTTTTGGGACTGAATGGGATTCGAACCTGCGACCCATTGGTGGAAGGCTGTGTCATGGGTTGGAAGAATCTGGATCAAAATTGGCCTATTATAACGATTTAGTCCGTGTCTACAACATACTGCTGCTATTTGTCTTACCGTCGATAAATATCTATTTTTATCGAATCCTAACAGTGCCTGTGTCGAGGTATTGGAACTAGATAAGGTTTCATCTCTGTTTGAAGTAAACATCATTTAGACTATATTCATTGGCAGAACAAAGCAAGCGTGTCACATAACGATCGTAATTATGACTTTCCAGCACACGACAGCAACCTGATAACACCAATAGGCACATCCTTCCTGTCAACTCTTAGCTTATTGAGGATAATCTCGTCAGCGAGTGGAACGGAATCGATACAAAGGAAACCACATTTTTTTTATTTGGCAAACCTGTTCTGGTATTTGCAATTCAGCAATCATATGTACTTCGTCGACAGGAATACTGGATACATGCATACCTATATATACTTTTGAACAGGGTTAAATAACACTGTCCAAAAGTAACAAATTATTCCTGTGTTTTTCCAGTAGAATAGTGTTGATGGATTAATTAATTCATTCATTGATTTTACTGAGTCTGATTAGATGAGTTATCAGGCTTGGGCAGAAGAAGAACAAGCAGTGTGCCACGAATCCTCATTTTCGATAATTGTCCCAGTCAGAGTGATTAGGATGACACAACACAATTCAAGAAAACATTACGAAGTAGAAAAGATTACACTGATTAGGGGCTTCGAGCCTCAGTTGGTAGAGCAATGAACTCTTAGTCCTCGGCTGTTGGAGCGACGGACTCTCAGTCCTCAGTTGGTAGAGCGATATACTCTCAGTCCTCAGTTGGTAGAGTGATGGACTCTCAGTCCTCAGTTGGTAGAGTGATGTACTCTCAGTCCTCAGTTGGTAGAGCGATGGACTCTCAGTCCTCAGTTGGTACAGTGATGAACTATCAGTCCTCAGTTGGTAGAGCGATGTACTCTCAGTCCTCAGTTGGTAGAGCGATGTACTCTCAGTCCTCAGTTGGTAGAGTGATGTACTCTCAGTCCTCAGTTGGTAGAGCGATGTACTCTCAGTCCTCAGTTGGTAGAGTGATGTACTCTCAGTCCTCGGCTGTTGGAGCGACGGACTCTCAGTCCTCAGTTGGTAGAGCAATGAACTCTTAGTCCTCGGCTGTTGGAGCGACGGACTCTCAGTCCTCAGTTGGTAGAGCGATATACTCTCAGTCCTCAGTTGGTAGAGTGATGGACTCTCAGTCCTCAGTTGGTAGAGCGATGTACTCTCAGTCCTCAGTTGGTAGAGCGATGTACTCTCAGTCCTCAGTTGGTAGAGTGATGTACTCTCAGTCCTCGGCTGTTGGAGCGACGGACTCTCAGTCCTCAGTTGGTATAGCAATGAACTCTTAGTCCTCGGCTGTTGGGGCGATATACTCTCAGTCCTCAGTTGGTAGAGTGATGGACTCTCAGTCCTCAGTTGGTAGAGCGATGGACTCTCAGTCCTCAGTTGGTAGAGCGACCGACTCTCAGTCCTCAGTTGGTAGAGCGATGAACTCGCAGTCCTCAGTTGGTAGAGTGATGGACTCTCAGTCCTCAGTTGGTAGAGCGATGGACTCTCAGTCCTCAGTTGGTAGAGCGACCGACTCTCAGTCCTCAGTTGGTAGAGCGATGTACTCTCAGTCCTCAGTTGGTAGAGCGATGTACTCTCAGTCCTCAGATGGTAGAGTGATGGACTCTCAGTCCTCAGTTGGTAGAGTGATGTACTCTCAGTCCTCGGCTGTTGGAGCGACGGACTCTCAGTCCTCAGTTGGTATAGCAATGAACTCTTAGTCCTCGGCTGTTGGAGCGATATACTCTCAGTCCTCAGTTGGTAGAGTGATGGACTCTCAGTCCTCAGTTGGTAGAGCGATGGACTCTCAGTCCTCAGTTGGTAGAGCGACCGACTCTCAGTCCTCAGTTGGTAGAGCGATGAACTCGCAGTCCTCAGTTGGTAGAGTGATGGACTCTCAGTCCTCAGTTGGTAGAGCGATGGACTCTCAGTCCTCAGTTGGTAGAGCGACCGACTCTCAGTCCTCAGTTGGTAGAGCGATGTACTCTCAGTCCTCAGTTGGTAGAGCGATGTACTCTCAGTCCTCAGATGGTAGAGTGATGGACTCTCAGTCCTCAGTTGGTAGAGTGATGGACTCTCAGTCCTCAGTTGTTAAAGTGACGAAGTCTCAGTCCTCAGTGGATAGAGAGATGAACTCGCGGTTCTCAGATGGTGATGTGATGAACTCTCAGTCCGATACAAGGCGCGGGTTCGAATCCCACTACAATACAATAGAAGGGATTCCCACAAGTTGGTCTGATTTTGGTCGTTATCCGTATATCGTAATAAGTTTGAGCTTTGTTTAGTTTCATCTACCTGTAGTGAATTATGGTCAGTTATTTATAAATTCTCTTGGCGACAATTCTTTTCAAGCAATTTTTGTTGTTAATGCAAACTGAAATTATTCGTATCTTTTGTTGCTGTTGCAGAAATCTGATCTCACATGTGTTATTTTTCAGGTGCTTTTAAGCGACATAATTCAGTAAGACTGTGTTTTTCGATTCCATATTATGTGGCCCACAGAAAATGGGTTAGAAGTAGATGCCTTTTGGCAAGACTTTTAACGTTTGAAGATGAGGGCGTTCTTGTTTATATCACACATATGGTGAAAGGTAAGCCGATACGTCTCATACAGGACAGGTGTTTGTCTACTTCTGTGGTTAGTGTTTATTGTTTTACTGATATCAACACATATGAAGCAAGCCAGCGGATGTCACTGATGTACAGATAAAAGACATAACGGCATTACCCATTTTAATGTATATCTCTCGCTCTTTCTGTGTACAAAAAAGGGTACACTCACGCACTTTTGAGTAAATCCTGTACAGTGTCCAACGAATAATGAACTAGGCCATTATTCGGATATATTGAACGTTAGCCGGGGGTTTCCTTTGTTTGAAGCTGAATATTAGAACCAATTATGTGATAAGTTTGCAATTGAATTTCCAATTAGCTTGTTTGTAAGTAACTTAGTACATACATGTGGGATCTAATCAGACTAATTGGTAACACAAAAACGATTCACAACAGTTTAAAATTCTTATATAATCTTATGTAACATTCAGTACATTCAATGAAAAATTCAGGATTAACAAAATAAATAATCTAAATATTCCTTACCAATGAACATAACTACTACTTTTAATGAGCAATACCATTGAAAGCTTACAAGGAAGCATTCAACCTTGAATACCACAAAATGAACGGTAGGAATATCAAATGTGATTGTAACGGTAATGATATTTGTTTAAATTGAAAAAGGCAAGTATGCTTAGTTTAATTTCTTCATACCAAAAGGCATTGTATTTCCATACATGTATATCGGATGAATGCTAATGGAATTTCTATACTTATCTGAAATTTCCACTTACCCCGTGATACACGCTTGGAACTAAATATTTATTTAGAGTCGTAGGCCATTCTTTAAATCCCATTCTCTTATTTAATCCCGAAAACCTTTTTTGAAAACCACCCTGATACGGAAAATTATTAGATAATTGTGTATCAGTAGGGTTTTATGTAAACGTGATCTGACAGCTAAAAGAATGACTATTCCAGAGGGACAAATTATACATGAGCAGACAAACCCTTCTATAGACAGGCGATCATAAAACTGACATTTAAAATCCATTACGGTATGTAAGCTTTAATATACACCTTCCTGTACTGGGAGATGCTCCTGTCCAACAGTAACGTCTCTTTACGGTCTTTTTCACCGAGACAGATTTTAATGCATTCTGCTTTTAACATCCCTTCTGAATATGGTGTTGCTGGACTCTAAGGGATTATAATTCTTGAAAACTTTTAGATATTAGTTACTTGTTCAAATATGAATGAGAACAGGACTGGTACATCAATGTCGACACTATGAGTCCCTAGCAGGTGTCCCTTCAAAAATAAATAATTAGACGGGGACGAATACAGCATTGGTATGAAAAAAAATTACCCAAAATAGCGCTAGAGAGAGGCGGTCGATATTTTGTGTTTTGTGGCATACTTAAGATGATTTCATGATTAATGGCTTGTACACTCTGTTTACATCCATATGTAGAGTGAACTGGCCAACCTGGATTCACAAAGGAACACTTCAACGTATTGACAACTTAATAAAAAAGAAATAATATACAAGTAGTTTTATACCGAAAAACGAAAACTTCGAAATATTGAGTGAGTATGAAGTTTTTGTGTTTCGGAATAACACTACTTGTGTACTATGTTAAACTAATCAGTGGAACTACTGAATTTTAAGAAATAATATGTATTGCAGTCACTATAAAGGCACTGCGCTCTGGGTTTAATATGTCAGAACAGCTTGAGCCTATCCGTTTATAAAATAGGCAAACACCCTCATGTTCGCCGGAAATAGTGTTTACAGCACGGATTGTAACGGCAATGACCTCTTTTACCTCCACAAAAGACCGACACGGTCAAAACTCGAACTCGTTAAAGGGCATCTATAGTATACAACTATATACTTAAACGAAACAAGCTAAGGTTAAAGGCTCGTTATCAAGTTCACAAGGAGAGAAAAAACGTTGGGAATTTTTTGGGAATTTTTCTAGCGGTATAGCGAGTAACTATTAATGATTCCTCAGCGGTGAGATATGTTGATATAACAATATCGGAATAATATTATTGCACTTGGATGAGACCATGTTATTAACAATATTATTTTTTTCTCTCTATTGCATATTGCATCTGTTTGCGTATTTTATGACATTTAATGCTTTCGACAATCTTGTATGTCCTCTCAGCGGATACAGATTTGTCTTTCGCTCTAGTGTTAACCCTCTCGTGTTCTCGGTTCCCTCAGGGCAAAGCGTCAGATCATCTCCCTTATAAACCCCGAAGGGTGTGGTGTAAACAATGCGTGGAATGGACGCGTCTCATTGGCTGGTTTATATCTGAATTTGTAAACTGTGCCGCCATTGATAGTTGCAGCGCTCGTGTCTGGAGAGCTATTGCGCCATCTCTTAGTAATGGCGGCATTCTAGGCAAATCAAATACCACGTGACATCCATTCCACTTATCGTTCATTGGGTGTAAACATCCGGACTATGGTCACAATCGCGCCACGTTCTACAACCGGTACTCAGTAAATGCCTAGGCTAATGATTGAAGATACTTTTGTGGCGCTTTTTCTGTACAAAATATATACTGATTTTGGGTAGAGTTTTCAATAATACATATAAAACAGTGTACACATTTTACACACAAAAACACAGATGAAAACAGTTAACAGAATAGTATTGTATGGTTAGGACATTATGGTGGTCGTAGAAAGATGACGTAAGTTACATCGGACATTGATCTGTGTTAAAACTACAAACTTTATTATGTAGGCCTATTTCAGTCGTTATGCCATTATTGTATCACAGATTCCGGACGGACTTTTTTCTACCAAGCTTAAACAAGTAACCGTTTAGAGGAGGATTATATCATATTTAGAGCAAAGTATTGCGGAAAAGTCTCCATGGTTGTGTATGGCTAGATGATTTTCCCTGTGCCCTTGTGTTATAGTGTTCATAAATATATTTAAAGCAAATGACAAGAACGGAATGAAATTTAACCAGTCTCCTTAAGATGCACTCAACGATGTACACCATAATTTATGTCTAAAATATAAACAATTTGCAGTTTTAGACATCATAGCATCATATAGCGGAGGAATATGTTGTTTTACGACCGGCTAGCTTAAATTAACACATTTATCAAGATATACAATTGACCGTCAGAGAAATCACTTGTTTCTGGTGAAAGTTATTCACGATTCACGTGGGTTTAGTCTCGTCATTCAAACTACACACATTAGAAAACGTGACTGTCTGAAAGCCCGTTATTGATATCACCAACATTTACATAAACTAATTCATCCCACGAAAAAGAACATTTTTTTACTCGTTCATTGAATATCATTCTCTTCCATTTTCATTTCGTTGTCACTTTCTCTTCGATGGAAGATTATAACATCGTTTTTATAAACACCTTCTTGTTAATGTCGTGTTGTCAGAACTATACCAAGCATAATTTAGATAAAAATGATTTTAAAGTTAGTTTGATTGGATGTCAGATATATTAACCTGGGCATGCACGAAGAAATGTTGTCCTTTTCCATTCATCTACTTACCCTTATTGAGATTCGACTAAATTCATGTAACACAGTAAAAAAAGGTTGTTTTGATATTGTTACAAGTGGTCTGACTGTTTTACAGTTTCTGCTTAGTATACCGATTATGAATGAGTATGAATGGATACACTGTCGGACGTGTCTAACTATAATAGTAATAGTATTTAAGGATAATCTAAAGACATAAACCTGTAAGGATTGCTTCACTGGGTAACAGATCTAGTTACCTGGAGATACACGGGAAATGTTACCGAGCTAGGCATTTACAATGTCTACATCAATGGTTTATCTTCGATTGGTGAACATGTGTTGATATCGGTAAAACAATAAACATCCATCAAAATGGAAAACAAACACCTGTTGTACCAGGGAAGACCAGGGTAAACTGTCACCGTGTGTCTGATATAAGGGGAGAACACTCTTGTCTTGAGAGATGTGTGAGACATTAAGCCACAATTAACCTTTCAAAGTAAAAGTGTTAAAGACCCACCCAGACATAAGTTTTGTATCATTGGGTAGATTGCACTGTCCGTCCAGGATTTATATATACGGTACGGAACATGCTGACATATAAAAAAACATGTGAAGAGGGGTGTGCAACAGAAAAGTTGCAGCTCTCGTTTAACTTGGATGCGATTCGGTTTGTTTTTTAATTTGAAACCAAAATGTAAATTTACTGGATGCTTTTGTCTGGTAAAAAACATACATAACTGGACAATTCAATTCAATTCAAGTTTTGTTTCACCAAAATAAGAAGAAGAGTAAATAGATATTTTATAAAATAAAGGCGGGAATAAAACCCATTTGGGCTTGTTATATCCCTTGAGTTACATAAAACAGATCAACCAAACAAATATAATAAAGATATATACAAATAACAATACGATAAAGAAACAAAGAAAGTAATTAGTATGTATTTGCCAAATTTATAAGCTCTCTACAACCAATTATGCCTCACAAAACGTGAAAGCATAACGGGTCATAGACAGCTATTCCTTCCGTCACTCGATCAAATGTCTTTAATATAGTATAGATACTATGCTCTTCAGGTTAGAGGGGAGTTTGTTCCAGAGATTTGGGCCAATATGTCATGGTCAACTATTGTCGTTATTGGATAAAACACGTTGTCTTTCTTCAGATTTCTGATAATAAAATTGCAGAACGGCAAAATTCACGACTTTAATGATATTTTGGTCTTATTAATTTGTTTTGAAACTTTAAATAAAGTTTTGCCATATGGTTTGCAATATGTAAATATATTTGAGATTTCAATAATATTTGAAACTTTGAGGATTTAGGTTTGAGTTTTGCCTGGTATAGCCATACGTTTGCAATTGATATCAGAGGTGTTCACTCAATATATGTTTCAAACTTCCCCTGGTGTTTTTCTCTAATAACGCAGGTGTTCCCTATCGACAACGCCGAGACATTTGATATCACTGATGAATTAGTAACATCACTGAGAAGGAAATATGGTTTATTATTAATTCGCAATACATATCATAACACTTAGATGTGTGAAATATGGTAAATATGTCATCTTAATATGATAGACGACACCTGTTGACAGATGAACTGTATACATATTTTAATTGACGTCATTAATAACACATGTATAAGCTGTCATACTAGCAGTTGTATTGTCACCTATCACCAGCATACTATCTAGCACGCTGGATTACAGATACATTTTAAAGTGGCATGAGCTGCCAAAATTCACACTTTTTTCATAATTTCTGATCGTCACGAGAGTTAGAGGCTTTGAAGGCCATCGAACTACTAAATGATTGGCCTTGGAATGCGGAAAATCCATACAGTATGTGGCCTATACGAACCGGAAAAGTGTTTGAAAAGTAAACAAAATTTAAATAACTCGGACGCCATTCATTCATTCTAAGCCAAAGTTAGTTCAAAACAATACTTTATCGTACATTCTCGAGACTAGAAGCACTAAAAAGCTTCTGAATTATACGTCTTGAGAAAAATAGCTGATAATTTCAACATTCTGTTTTTACGTCAAAATATAAACATTTTGGCAGCTCATGCCACTTTAAACAAGAGGCACCTAACTTGTTATTCCTTTGTATTTTAACTGTCGTGACTAAGTTAATTTCAACTGAACAAGCTGAAAGCATCCCAGAGAACAATAATATCAGCGTTCATACTTTGACTGATTTATTTAACGCTTACGTTCATTATGTTTTTAAAACAAATTCCATGACATCCATGGCCAGCGTCATTTTGATGTGGTTATTTGACCTAAGTCGGATTCAGTGGCTGGGCGTGAAATAATCTTAAGGTTTACTAGCCAGTCAAAGGGTTGGCTATGTACTAATCAGGTCAATCCAATATCCCAGGTCGTTCGGTTAAGGGCCATTTCATTATCATGCACATTAAAAAATCTGTTTTCTCACTTCCGCTGCAGATACTGAGAGCAAGTGTTTGAAAAGAGAAAGTTTTGGGATTCAAACGTTGTAAACTGAGGAGGAAGCACCCGACCTTCACCGAGTACTTGGCTACTCTCTCGCATACGGATTATGATATAAGAATGTCGACTGCTTCAGAGATCCCTGAACCAACGGCCAATCATTGCTTATGAAGAACAAGGGATATGCCGGCCGGGGCTAAACTCTCTTGCCTGTGCTCTATCAAGAAACCCGATTACATAATTTCCCCTACTTTTCCCATTATCGAATTTTGTTTATTCTCATTTTGCCCGATCTGTACAGCTCTCAAAGTACATGTATTCCAGAGCAGTCTACTGTCTGACTTCATCCTAATGCATTAGCATGGGTGTTTGGTATATAAAATACTAATGAGGATAAATACGCTCTTTAAAAACTGAGCGTGGTATATAAAGAAAATATAATTTAAAGTCAAATGTCATGGAATCGATAAATCAGTCTCAGACAATGCTTACGTTGAGTTCCTGGATCACGCGGAATAGTTTGCGCTAGTTATCGTTTTACTGTTTTCTAAAACCCGTAACGGTCTCAATCTAAACATACGTGATGTTTCATCAAAGACACCAGCCAGCCTAAACGCCAATCTCATTTGGGTCAATTGCTTTCCTAAATCCTAGATTTTCTCCTTCTTTCATCTTAAGTAATCTCTTCTTTACACCATGGCGGCTAGTGTAATATTTGTTTCCTATACTTCATTTTGTACGCTTGCAAGCTTTCATTTTCTAGATATAAAAGTAGTCAATAAATGAAACCAAAGCCAGACGACCCCGTTTTTTATTCTTTTTAAAGTCATTCTCTACCTTTTATTTGAAAATAAAGCTTTTCCATCGGTCAACTATACACAAAGAAAAGAGTTAAGCACCCCCTAGAAAGTCTGCACCGACCGATAAAATCATTGGTGTGGGGAGATTGTTGGCAAACTGATGGCAAAAGATGAATCTTGTTAGATATATAATAAAAAGAAAATTAACTGGTCTCGATATGTATACCATAAATATTTCATCTCGTGTGATGCGAAAATGTACATTTTCACTCGTGGCTTTGCCACTCGTGAAAATATCACTTTTCGCATCCAACTCGATGAAATATTTATGGTATACACATCGAGACCAGTTAATATCCTCTATGTAGCTATCAACGTTTGATGGTTTTCTCAGCGGTCAGGCGGTACAAGGATTGTGTATCAAGCCGGTACAACCTGTCTATCGACACAAAGTTTAGTGGATTTTCACTCCATCGCCCTTTACGGAAGGATTGCCAAGTAGGCCCTACTTGCCGAAGATCGGATGTAAACTGATTTTTGTTTGCCTTTATATCTGCGAAGGATCACAGCAAAGTTGTTGGCAGTAGGTCATTTAAATATGGTCTTGACTGTTGATTGGTTGGTTGTTTTAGCTTATTGGCGCGTCCAAGTGTTGACTGTTGTCTGTGTCTTTGACATAAGCAGATTTGAAAGCGTTGCGTTCGACCTGATCCTGTTGATTGACCTATTTTTAGAAAAGCATCACATGTATTTACAGCCGCTGCAATATGAGGTTACTATTTTTATAATAACCATTTGGAAAACAAATTAAACTTATTTTTACTTTTTTTGCAATCCACATACAATGTTTTGGGTTTAGTTCAAGTTAAATCTCCAGCTTCTTTCAGAATTATCAAGACACAAGTATTCACAAGGAAGGTGGTTATTGTTTATTTCTGTATCTGATGCTACACTCACAAGCATTGTCACGTTGACGTAGATATTGGCGAACACTTTCCACTTCCAAAAGGACTTGGCCAGTCTTTCAATTGTGAGCAAATTGGAAACGATACGGAAGTGAAATCACGCCTTAGCCTGACGATTAAGTCTACGTGTTGAATACAAAAGTAGAATAATTCTTCCGTGGATTATTATTCAGACAGTAAATTGGCTTCCCTGTACTTAGCACAATGCCATCGGAAAGAATTACCGAGAAAAATAATTCTTAATATTCTATGTGTGTCCCTTCTAACAATCTCTGTTTTATCCGATTGTATTTAGAATGTCTACCAGCAAGCTTATCTATTACCTCCATGACTATTTTAGTCAAGAAGGTTTTCCCCGTACCCCGTATTTTAATGTTCATAATTATACTCAGAAAAACATATCTGCTTAAGAGATCAGTCTGATGCTTAGCCGTCTGGTCGCCATGTTGGATTTTGATTCATTATTTGGAGAATGATCAGTAACAACTCTTTTCATAGGGCAGAAGTCCAGCATGGATTTATAAAGGCAGAATTATAACTTATAAAATCAAAAAAGAAAGAAAACACAATGTGATTTGAGAAGTTTAAAGGAGAAGAAAACAAAAAAATACTTTATGGTTCAGAAGAAGCGCACTTAATTTTCCTTTCCAATGGTACGTAACACATATTTTTGCTATTTTTTTCATGGGACATGATGCAGTTTATAAAATACCGTATTATGTTACATACACAAAAGAAATTGGTCAACTTTCAAAATCTCCCATTTGAACCCAGGTTAATGTCACTGTCTTCAAAGCATTCCTATCTCCAGAAAATTGTTTTCAGTTTCTCAAAACTTACATTAAATTATAAAGGAAGCTTTGATGAATATGTGGCTAGCAGAAAAATGGTATGCGTGGCATATCGGAGAGTTACGGAGACCTTGAAGAGGATGAATTTAACCTAGGCTTAAATGGCAGATTTTGAAAGTTGACCAATTTGTTTTGCTTATAGTGATATTTTATTAACTTCAGTGTCAGGTGTAAAAAATCGCAAAAATATGTGTTTGGTACCGTTGGAAAGGAAACATTAGCGCGCTTCTTCAGAACCCTAAAGTGATTTTTTGTTTTCTCCCCCTTTAATAGAAAAACACGATGGTATTGGAACAATAAAACCACGCTTTACCATATAGAGCATAGTTTACCATACAATTACCAATTGTTGACCATGGTATTATGTATGGTAAACCATGATATTTAGCAACCATGGTAAATACCAAGATGTAAGACAAAACGTGGTATACCAAAGCATTGTATGGAAAACCATAGTTTTGAAACACAAACCAAGATATTTTTATTATCTCATAGTTTAGCATATCTGTGAATGTAGATGAACACTTAAGGTGAGTTCAGTGTGACGTAAATTATATAGTTTTAACACATATTTGCTGACGACGTAATGGACGCTAACTTTGTAAGACCGACCTTTAAACTATGGATTGGCCTTCTAAGCCTTCAGAATTCTCAAAGCGGAACACGAGTGTCTGAACACGCCAATTCCTAATAAATAATTAAACATTCTCGGGGGCTGTAGATTATCTAGATTCCAGGCATTGCTAGGTATATTACAAGGGTGTGACAACAACTGTGTGTTCTGTGATATAGCAAAAGTGGCTTGAACTGCCAAAATGTTGTTATCTCGATCTCTTCGTGATGACAAAATAGTCTTGACCACTTGCATCAAAGTAGAGAAATATGAATGAAAAATCTGGTAAAAAATTACAAGCGCGGTAAATTTTCAGTTTTAATTAAACCACTCTTGTTCGAAAATCGTTTTCAAAGAACAACTTACTGGCCCGGTCGCCATCTTTACAGCAACCCTTAGGTGTGTCTGATTATGATTTTTAAAAAGAGTGTTTGAGGTACCTGGTAGGATGTAGGTTGTGATTTCAAGTTGAATATCAGTACACCTTGATTATTGGTGTAAACAAAGTTATAAGGACAAAGACATTCCATGTATCAAATTTGTCTACATGAATGCTTCAATAACTAACCATAAATATCCATGGGCTAGCATTTTTTGTTTGGTGGTAGCTCACCGAAAATATTTTAATATTCCACCGCATATCAGTAAATGACACCTAAATGGTATATCATTGAAGCGTATAGGCAATAACATCTGATAAACTATTCAATTACGGATATGAAACTCAACACTATTGGTACTTTGCAGAAGAATGAACTTTATCACAATTGGTTGCAGAAGATTAGAAACCTCATTTTAGGGGAGAGTTTTTTTATCGCCGTTAGCGGGTTAATTTGTCTGGATGATTTATTTTTGTGCATTTTGTTTTGATGTATGGATAGAAATGTCTAAATGGCAGTGTAATGGCGTACTTCTGAACGCCAACCAATCGATCAGAAACAGCGTAAATGCTGGGTCTAACTTATTTCAGTTGCTTTTCGTTTTTGTTCACAATGTCTAATTCGAGGACATGATTTTTTTGTGTCCATCAACACAGATCCTTCTTCCGTATTTCTCTTTATAATGTTCTCAAAATAGACATGACATACATTTATCTATAATGACAACACTGTGGTACAAATCACTTCGATTTTTTATTTAAACAGTATACTGGTTTGTAGCGATGAGGGTGGCAATAATCTGCCAGCTTTAAGAAATATAAAAGCATTTGGAATTTACTTTTTTATTCTCAAGATCACATTTAACAGATACTGTTAACATTAACATTCGAGCATTTGATTACACTCTATATTGTGCATATTTATTCCTATACAATGTATACTTTACTGAGTGTTTTGAAGTTAAGTATAAAGTCATATAGTTGCTTTACATTCAAAACATTGTATAACACAGCGACAAAGCCAAAATTCGCAAGCATTTTAAATACTCAACATAGTATACATATTTTAACTCGGGACGTATTCATTTGATTGTCAAATGCTTCAAAATGCATCCCATAAGAAGGCATCTTTAGATCTTTACGGACAGGTAGTCAGCTGGGAGTTGTCATAACGCCGTGTCACGGAATGAATTCTGGAAATAATGGACAGTGTACGCTATACTACAATACATCTTTTTATTTTATATTTAATAAAGCTTATGAGCTGATATTCCGTTTCCAAATATCTTTATAAAAAGTATTTGATATAAGAAAGACAAATTATATATATAAGAAAACATTACGTTTGATATGGATTTGTTTTCAAATGATACTTGTTAATTATCAATAGTTTTTAAAATCAGAATTTTATACAGATTAAATCAATGACAATGACGTCTTAATCGATCCATGGGAAATACTCTTCAAGTTTTCAACAATAACACATTTGCCAGAATTCTGAACACAAGCGGAAGAAATAACCGTATCCAAATAGGAGATTCAAAATAAGTAGCCACCGAACATTGCCGTAATGTCGTGAGACAGACAATGAACGGCCATGCAGTGCTAAAATGAAACCACACCTGAAAGCCATGCCCAATGAGATCAAGAAGAGAAAAGTTCGTGCCGAGCAAACCAGATATAAAAAATCAACCATTACAAGAGCAAAACCTCATGGTGCATGAGAATAGTGTAGGTGAATAACATAGTCCGAAGGGCAGCTCGAGTGCAGCAATATACAAGTCCGAGATGCACAGTAAAACTAGACCCAGAAAGACAAGTTAGATGAACACAATTGATTACGGTCATGCTTCAATCTCGGTTATTGTATTCATATCTAACATTTGACATGCAGGAGGTGCCACTTCAGCAATAGGTGCCAATCTAAAGCCGTTCCGTTTAGCTCGACGATTCCACATTTTATTTCTCAGAGTCACTAATAAAACTACCTCATTCTGAGAAAGAAAGAATGATGAAGTACGTGAGCTTCTCCGACGATGTCTTGTGCTTGATAATCGCATCATATTCAGTCTGTACCACTTTTTCTTGATAGCTGTTCGAACCTAAAGCAGGAAAAAACATGTCCGAATCAGTTAATGACATGGCATATCCAGATACAATGTCAATGAGGGTTTATGCTTCTTCTGGTACTGTCTACTAGAAACAGGGATAAACCCTAGTTTTGTGGTATGGCTATCTACGCATAGATGGAAACATATGCAGATCTTCTAGGTCTCTACACTCAGTCCAAAAATTGGAAAATTTTCTGACTGGGTTTTCGCTCGAACGACCTATGTGGGATGGTTGCCAGTTGCCAGCGGAAGGTCGTGGGTTTCCTCCGGGCACAGAGCCCGGTTTCCTCCCACAATAAAACTGGCAACGCCGCCATATAAGTGAAATAATCTTGAGCTCGGCGTAAAACACCAAACAATTAATCAAGCAATCTATGTCTCTATATAATTGTTGTGGGGGATATATCACTTGTAACGCAAATACATCATATAATTCAATCAAGAATACATGTACGCTCATAACTACTTAGCCGAAAATTGCAAATAGTATAGCAATAGAGATTCGAAGGCATTACGTCACTGACCTCCATCTAGGTTCAGACCAAACCATGCAACAGGGGACTATATGTAAGTATCATATCTAATCTTCATTTGGGTTTATATCAGTGACTTGTTTTTAGATGCTGTGAAATCTTTTGTATATTTGTCTAAAACACATAGTTCGAGAATTACTGCATTACTTGTTGTTCATAGATGTACTTAAATAGTTCGTGTAGGTTGTTAATTGCCAAACAACATAGTGAAATAGAGCTTAGAGGATTGTTTCTCAAAAGATATACGCCCGACATAAGTCAAATGCAAGGCCTAGCTATCATGGCAAAATATACCTTCAACATTGCGTTACGACGGGCGTAAATGTGTTGATAAACAGCCCCCAGATGAGCTATTTATCCAGAACGTGTGTTATATCATATAACAGTGTCCGTTTTAAAAAAACAGGATTAGCGATGTCACACTTTGGTTCTCTATTGCGAATACTGATAATGATAATTAAAGAACAGCAGAACCATTTACATAGCATACAGCTTAATCCTACTATTGTGATATATTAGGTACGTACCTCTCCATTCATAAAACAATACAAGACAGACACAAATATACCCTGTTGAAACAAAAAAATACGTCAGAATGTAAACACTGTTTCAGAGTGTTTATTAAAGAAAAAAAAACACGAAAAAGAAATCATTCATTGAGGCCGAGTAAAAGGACAATATTTTATAAATTACAAGATGGCGTTGTTGTTGGGGACAATTCAATCAATTTGATGACTGGCTGACGTTTACGATTATTTCATCTTTATTTGCTTTTGTAAGATGACGTCCCACCCAGCCTTTATCTCTGGGACCAAGCAGCCAGCCAACTTACTTATACGTACATGTACATCAATTACAAATTTACTTACACTTTCTTGCTTAAATGTTCATATAAATTATGTATTATTTTGTTGTAGTAACATACCTGTGAGGAATGTAGGACGGCGTTTGTTATATGATAGGCGTCTCGTAATGCTGTACCCTCTTGTGGTTTGATTACAAAGAATAAATTAGTAATTCCCAGCAAAGGGAATAAAACCACAGTGGCTCGTATGGCTTTCCTAAAATTAGAAAAGGTAAATGCAGGTTAGGTAGATTCTACGAAGATCCTCAAGTTCTACTGAAAAAGAAACGGATATGTCAACACAGCGTAATTTACAAAGGGATACACAAGGTGACATTAACATGTTTCTATATTTCAGGATATATATATTCATAAATCATCTCTAAAGTAAGTATATCAGGGAAGGTATCTTCGAGAAACAATGTATTGTAGAAATCAATAATACATTAGAACATTGGATTGTATGTCCTTGCCTTTGAAAGAAAAAGCAGCATCAAACCGATCATGTTATATATTTCGTTCTTTTCTATCAAAGTTGATGACTACAATGTGAATCTGCTGCATCACGACAGTACTTTTACATGTAGCTTGATATAAACTTGGATAAAAACATATTCGTTTTCAAAAAGCTGGAATGAGCTCAGGCTGCAAGGATTTATGAACAGTGCTTAACGCTGGTTTGTGTTTGATTATGGACTAAATGTATATTTGAAAAACTTTAACGGAAACGAAACTAACCCCAACTCCATTAAAAAATAACCGCGATGAAAAGGGATATACTGCATTGGATATTCAAAAATGTAGTGTAATTAATGCACATTGACCCTTCTCTGTCTTACCGTATTTGAGCTGTTTCCACTGTATTGTGAGCACGGAGTTTGATTACAAGGACCCGTATGATGCTGATAAGGAAGCATACATTTACCTAGAACAGCAAACAACGAAAGTCATATATCATTAACAACTGATTGATTCATTGATTGCTACATTTTTTCATTTATATGGCGGTGTTGCCAGGTTTAGTGGGGAAGGGAAACCGGGCTATTCGATCATGGGCGAGTACCTAGCAACTTTTTCATATGCGGCGATCCAGTGAGAAATCCGCTGAGAAAATTTTCATTTTCTTTATTTGGTCTGAGTGGGATTCGAATCCATCGATGCCAGCTCTGTGTCGGACCATATGGAGGAGGAAGGTGCTAAACGGTACTATATCGTTTTCAATTAAAATTCGATACTTGGGTACTTTAGTATAATAACGTTTTGTTACAGATACTATTTGTCTGTATCTTATTTTATTCCATCTGTAAAAGAAAATAACTGGTAGTCCTTGTCTTGCAATGATTATTAGCACAACAATACACTAAAACATGTATCAATTGATCTGCTGACGATATAACATGGTGGCGATGTTAATATGATTATTGCGGAAGAAACCCGAGGCTTACGTCGAAAAGAGATTTCTATCATTCCTTGAAACTAACCCAGTTAAACAAGGTGCTAGTTAATGCGAATAGCACATAACGCAGTTTCATATCCGAATTATTGTGACGCCACCGTCTTAGATGAAATAACAATAGAGGAGTAAACTCGTTACTAATCACAAAATCAAATAGAGAACTTGTCATTTTCTTCGGGACAATGCAGTGCTAAAACGCCACTTCAAGGAACTGATATGGTGCACTGTGTACTCCATTTACTTGTTGGTAATCTGTTACCGAAATTTAACAACAATTATTTGGAGTTTTTAGATTTTACATAAAACAGCACTAGAATCATATAACAAAATGGCATTTGAGTCAGTAATATTTGTAGTGATATAAGACTTAGAATGCAAGTGTTACTTACAAATAACGTAACGACAACTGGACCATATATAATGAACATATATGGCTCGTCTGAAAACTTATGCCAACATTTTGGTTCATGAAAATAGAGAAGACACATTGCCCAGGCTAATGTCACCAACACGGGCATACCTGTGTAACACAATATAAACATTGCATGTTAGTGCATGTGAAGAGGTTAGACAACTTCCAATTACCTTAAACTATCCCGCCCTCCCCCCTCCCCCTACACACACACACCTGGAAATATACCGGTTATCCTGATCCTAAGCTACCAGACCATCATGTATGTCTACAAGACGAGTAAACAATGGCATCTTGTACTGTGGTCTCAGTTTTGATATGGCTTAATATTGTTAGTAACTAATAAGGTGAAATAAGATTGGTTGTTTGATTTATGTCTTTTAAAAATATATAGAATCTAAATATTAGCAAAAATGATCCTTTGATGGCATACTTGTCCAAATATTAAAAGTGGTATTTAAGTTAGTTTAAATGTGATAATCGTGAGTGCATCGCTAAACATGAATCAAACAATCTTATAATGTACAACAAATATGGAGTAAAAGCGTATCGACACTTTAATCTTACCCCAACCAATAAAATGAAACAGTTTAAAAGGTGCATCTGTACTAAAAACAGACACGACGATTCGGTTGTGAAGAAACAAGCCTTCTACAAACATCCAGAAGAAATTTGCCAAAAGAGCACATTCAGCTATTGACTTGAAAAGTTTGCAAAGCCATTCCTGAAATGAGACAATACAAAAATGGTTATCTTTAAACGAATTGCTCTTTTACATCATATATGTTATGGAAAAAAATGAAGGCATCACCTCGTTTGCTGTTTGTGAACAACACATACCGGTGTCTTCGTCAACACTTAGTTTAAAGAGAGTTTCAAACATTTCTTGTTATTAACGTAGATGACATAATATTGAATACAGCATATTTGTCCGACGAATATATGTTTGTCTAAATTTTAAAATATGTATATGAAAGATAAAGTATAATAATTTCTGGTTGTACAGCTTCCGACTTAGGTTCTGTTTTATGGACGTTTTATTAAGAGCCGGAAAATGTAACAAAATGAACAGAGATAAATAACTGTATCCCTGAAACCTGTTTTAAGTCAACACCCAATGTCTCTGCCTAAACTAATAATTGAGATAACAGAAATCGATTATCTTTAATAACAAGAACAATCCTAAATGGTCATTCAGTGCAGTCTTAAGCTTTCTATCTCACCACATGGCTGTCTATATTAGAAAATGTTAGACAACCAAAGCGGATTAACAAATTGAAGGTTAACGATTGTACCACGTGCCTGTAATACCCTGTAATATTACTCCCCATTTTAAGTTCTATTGATTATGTACACAGACAAGGTTATAACTATACTACTCTATACGGCGCTAGTTCACACATTGAATTGCTATGCTAGATGTAAGTTCATATAATAACCTTTAAAAAGATGTAAGAATAAAGCTGCAATCACCAACAGGGAAGCTACTGAATTAGTAAATAACCAACATTGATTGCCCAGGGGAAAAACCCGGTCCAGGGTGAGAATCAAACCCAAAATAACCCTAAGTCGTGAGTTTGATTCTCATTCTGGCCCGGATGTTTTTCCGGGTCAATCAGTGTCAGTTATTTACTAATTCATGTAAGAATATATATCAACGGTCAATAATTTATTTTTATTTTTTAGTTTTGAGGATGCCTTACCACGTCTGTATATATATTCTCCTTTCTGCCAAACACATACGGTTCATACATCACAATATCCAGTACAAATCGAATTATAAAAGACACCACCAAGTTCTTGTGAATAGAAATCCGACTGCATTGTAACGACCTGAAAAAAAAAAACAACGGCTGTATTGTGATATTATCAACTATGGTGACATTCGAATTACATGTAAGTTCGCAAAGTTGACAGCAAGTCCCATGAATTATTAGTAGAAACTCTATGTTTTAACGCAAATGCATCCCTATAAAAAAGGAATATTATAAACATTATGGTTTACCAATTAGTATCACGCAATAACATACATTCTCGTATATGTTAGCATTGTTACTACAGCAGTTTTTAGATAGTGAAACAACTTAAAATATTTTAACTCAAATTGGATAAATGTAGAACAAAAAAAATCCTTCTTCTTTAAAATCATACAATTATTTTGTGCTAGTTTTATCTACAAACATACAGATATCAGATTTTGAATTTGACAAAATTGAGGGCAGACATTAGAGTATGTCCTTTATTACGGTGACGAGAACAACAACATTTGCCACCTACCTGAAGTAACAGAAAATGAAGAGCGTTAAGACTAGAAGAACAAGGGATATACACCCCCCAACAAAGTAAATATCTCGTAGAACTGTGGCCGTATGGATGCTGATATCGGTATTCACGTCCTGTTTTTCATGAAAGAGATATAATAAACAGTTCAGTTTCGTTTCCTGTAAGCGGCCCTGTTTCAAAATATATACGATTGTGTGAGATTAATCAATCAGTAGTTTTATAGTTGATCAATTTGTCATGTCCAATGCTAATGTGCGTTATTGTATCTCCTTACGAGTAGCACAATCATTTCAATACGAACGAACATCTTTGATTTCCACCTATCAATTGACATTAAGGCTCTCTCTTGTTCATTGTTCAAATGATCATGCATATACCACTCATCATCGCCAACATCATCTCTGTGAAGTTATATTACCCTGTCGACCTTCTTACACTGACTTTGTTAATGTTTTTTTTTATATCATTCATTTATCCATGAGGGCTTATCATATTTACACCAATTTATCGTTTGTGTCTTTGTAAATCAAAACTATAAGAGTCGAAACGTTTTCAATGCTTTTACGTAGATTTATCTAAACAAGAGAAGTAAGTATCATTTCAAATATTATTCAGATTGGCTTACCGGGTTATTGTACAGTTTCCGAAGGCATGTTCTGTAATTCGACCAATTCCCTCTCCAGAATCCGTCCGCATCACATGTGCGGTGAGCAAGGGGGTCTGTATGAAAATACAATATTCATTGTGAGAAATAAATCTAGCAACTAAAGGAACGTCGAACTGCTGAATATGACCGATTGATTAGTGTTTACGCCCTAGTGAAGAATATCTCACTTTGACAGTGACGTTGTAGGATCTAAGTTGCAATCATCATCAGGGAAATTACTGAATTAGTAAATTACCGGTAGAGCGGTTGGACAGTAACCCGAAGTCGTGAGTTCGATTCTCATTCTGGCCCAGACTTTTTTTCCGGGTCAATCAGTGTCTGTTAATTTACTAATTCAGTAATTTCCCTGATGATGATTGCAACTTGCTTTCAAAAAACTGACTTCATCACGTATGAAAATTTAAATATACGTATCCTAATGGGCTGGATTTAAGCTCTGTGTGTATAAGATAATCAAACAAGTGAACCGTTCCCAGCAGGGCCGGGTAGCTCAGTTGGTAGAGCGGTGGAACCCTAATTCGTGAGTTCGATTCTCATCCTGGCCCGGACTTTTTTCCGGGTCAATCAGTTGTAAGATGTAGTGAGGGAGAAAAGCGGATTATGTCCAATAGGGAGCGCTAGTCTAGTAAGAATTATTACGAGATTCCGTGATATTCGGTGACCGATGACGTAATTAAGAACGTATTTTGCTCCATAACGTCAGATGTAAACATCACGATAGAACCATAAACGCTCAGCCACATGCTCAATGTGTGGAAGTTTGGAATTGAACATTTGTGGATTTCATTCGAGATTTGCGTTCCCTATGGATAAATTCTATCCCTATGCTATGACCCGGGCCATTGTATCGAGGCAAATTGTCACCTTCCGCGGTGTTCTGAAAAACGTAGTTGATGATAATGTGTAATCTGGAAACGTAGAATTGTCAACTTAAATTGTTCTAATGGACGAATGTAGCCGGTAACAATAACTGGTATAGAGTTTTGTTACATCGTTAGGGAGATTATCTCACCTGTGATTGTGAGACCAAAGTCTTTTGGACATGGTTTATAGATGGTTGTGTTAACCGTTGTGGCTGGCCAACATGTGTAACCATCCCAGACTGCTGGACAGTGAATATCTAAAACAAATAAAAAGAAGCGATGAATTATAGGTTGCAGAAATACATACATCAGATTCAGCATGATGAAATCCCCATCATTAGTAGCTAGCTACATGTACATGCTACCTAGTTGTAAATATTTCTTGGAAAACACATTCGTTGTTGAAATAAGAAGTAATCTTTAAAAAGGGTTTACCTATTAATAAAACAAATCCAATTTTAAGTATCCAGGGCATACCTATATTTTATGTATTAATGAAGACTAAAACACGCGTTCTTGGCTGAAATAACCATGGTGACAAGTTTCTAATTGTGTTAAAAGGGGGGATATGCTATTTAAACTGTTTATAAATATCACAGAATGTTGTAATAAACTAAAACCCATGGTATTTCATTAGGTTGAAGACAGACGGGAGTTTGGCATGATATTTCATTAGGTTATACCTTATATATGCATGTACATTCAGCTGTAAATACGTGACGCATTATCCGGAGTTGTATATATTGACAAAGAGGCTCATAGTCAACGTCAGGCAGAATGATAAGAATCTCTAGTAGGCCAATAAGGTATACGTGATAAATGGGAGCGGGAGATGATTTATTTCTTTATCAACTCGCCCTGTAATTTGTTCTACATGTACTTAGACACCGACCATGGAAATAATCATCCAAGGATTAGATGGTGCTGTGTTTGTTTCCATTTCGATCATCTCAATTTTATCCCACTGATGCGGGAATGTCTACAAGAAAGCGACTTTTTAATCAACAGAACGTATTTATCTAAAGGAATCTGAAGTTGTATGGCGATAACAACAGTGACCACTTTGTCGCTCTTCTGTTTATCTAGTCTGGGTGACCGATCGGCATCGATATAGAACACACATAGGGATAGCCATTGGACTAAATTGATTTATAAATGGTCACAAAAACATAGACAATCGATTACAATATAGCAAGGCGTTGAACGCAAAATATATATGTAAGTACATTTTCGTATGTAAGTTGAGATAAAGGTTCGGAGGTAAGTTGCCACTGACTGTTTCCCTTGATAGAAAGCTTTCAGATTGGATCCAAGTTTATATATTGTATTGGAGTACCAGTGAGGGAAATATAAATGGGCTTAGGATGGAATGATTTCTGGGTTCGTCAAACAGAATGAAAACACGAAAAGGGATACAGCAGTTGATAATTAAGGTCTTGTAGTTAAAAGAGCCTCGGTGGTCCAGTGGGTTAGAGTGACCGTCTTTTAGTCCCACGCATACATTCCATTGATGCTGCGTGGGCTCCAATCACACTCATACCAAATACAAATTTCGAGTGAATTTTTCGCCGTATGTGGAAGAGTTGCCAGGTACTCGTCCAAGATCGGGGGTTTCCTCCGGTCAATGTGTCTGATTTCCTCTCGCAACGACTCCATATAAGTGAAATAATCTTGAGTGCAGAGTAAAACATCAATCAACCAATCTAGTAATAAAACACGATTTCCAAAAGAGCCTATTCCATTCCAAGGCTGATCGACTGTTCTTTCTACCCATACGAGGTTTCTAGATGACCAGTGGTAACTTTCCTAGCTCATGTTGACCGCTGGATATTGAATTTTATTTGAGAATTCGTATCTCTTTCTTGTTTGCGTTATGCAGATTGACTTGCTTTACCTGTGCAAGTTACTCCCTCTAGCTGCTCGTGGTTTGTTCACACCACTTTCACGACAACAAGGGCAGCAGGGAATTGAGATTGATTGATTGGGGCTTAACGTCGCACTCAACAGCAAAGGTTATATGGCGACAACAGTGCCAACTGACCAAAAGACCTAACCCACCCCCATCCCACCTAAATTTTAACATTAAAACCTCCACAGACCATATGAACGCCAGGAAGGCTAATGTATTTGGCATACTTAATTTTCCTCAATGCTAGGCAGCCGAAAATGACTATGGCAAAACCACACCGCCCCCAGCCTGAGGGTAGAGAATTGAGTAACCCTTTAAATTTACTTGTTGCAGATTGATTACTTCTTCAGTTTCTATTGGCCGGAAGGTCAACGAAAAACGATCACAAACTAAATACGTATATTCTCGTAAATACGCTTCAGAACAGTGAACCCAATATGCAAGCGTTGAACGCGACAAACTAACTCGAAAAAAAGAGAAAAAAACATGCAAGTTTGACACGCAATAAAAAGTTAAATTCTGTTAGGATTGACTAACATTCGGTACGAGATAGAATCTTGGGAGTTATTTTCATAACAGGATTGTCTATGGCAGACTGTTTTGTTTACCCCATGTCTTGTTATTTTACTGATATACTCTTTTTGGAGCCAACTGTGCCCCTGGCTTTCCCAGAGTACAAATATAAAATAAATAAGGGCGTAGGGAAACACCAGCTGCTAAAAATGGTCTATTTCCAATTGGTGAGGACGCTAACCTTGTCGAGGAGAAATTATATATATATATGTATTTGCAATTTACTGTAAGGAATATTTGAAAACAAAAAACTTGAAAAACCCACTCGAAAAAATGTAAGCTTCTTCATGTTTTGGAAGTTCCGATTTGTGATATATTTGTAAAAAAAGGCTGCCAAATGAAGACTATTATTAACAAGTGTTGTTTCCTTAGCCAACCACATCAGACCTATCCAACTGACATCGGTATCAGACTGCCTCAACAAAATTACTATTTTTGTTATACTACGGGCGTATTTTGGAGTCAGGGTTCATTGCAATCCAAAAGCCCGCTTCTGAGTGGGCGGTATGTGGTCCGATTTTGACAGTGAAATGAAAATATAACCTTCTCAAATCGTGTACAAACGGCCATACTCGCGTTCATGAATAATTTAGCTACCTACCAGTGTCTGATATGGACGAGCAGTAAATGTAATTCGTCCCCTGAATTCAGTTTTACATCTTCAGTCGCAAACTTCCCCGCCATTGATGACGTGGCACTGTTGTGCTGTTTTCAGGTTTTTAACGTCAAATACACTTTACAGAAAGCTAAATTATTCATGTGCGTCGTTATGACACTATTTGAGTAAGGTAAATTGTTATTTTCTTTCTTAATCTGACCACCAACTGTCCGTACGATTGCGGGCAGTCTACTCCGGCGTTATGATTTCGGTAAGCCCCGACTTCAAAATACGACCGTCGGTATAAAAAAAATAGCCATTTTAGAGTCAGAAACCGAGACTATATCCAACAGAACAACAACCATATTTGTTCAGATTTTTGTTTTGTTTTTGGCTTACTTACTCGACAAGCATTTTCAAAGCAAGGGTTAGCGGCGTGTCATTCCAATCACCAGACGCATAGCGTACCAGTCACTGCAAACGCGCACGAGGATTGGTCGAATTTGAAAGTCTGCTAACTTGAGTTAATTTGAATAATTTCAAAGCCCTGATAACTAAAGACAAACATTCTAACTTCGCTGAAATAAATACTGGGTTGTAAATCAACTTTTTGGGAAAACGTCACAGGCTGCGACTTGTGAAGGTCGTTGTAGAAATTACAAAAATTAGTTTCGTGACAGATATTGCGGGCTATTGCCATATATAATACGATAAGCTGGAAAGGGAAGTAATTAACTAAAGGGGTGGACACACTAGGCGAATTTTTCATGCGAATTCACTGCGAATTTATTCGCCGAGTCAATCGCCTGTAAATTCACCCAGTGTGCCCGGGTCGCCGAGGTTCGGCCGAATCCCGCCCGAATGCATTCGCAGACATCAAGCATGTTTGATATTTTCCATGTAAATTTTCATTGTTGACAGTGAATTCGCCTAGTGTGTCCACTTCAGCGAATTTTTGTTAAGCGAATTTAGAACGCAAGATATTCGCAGCCAATAGCAGACACTTGTATCCTCACGTGACATAAATAAACGTGACCGTCATTACATTGACGCATGCGTCAATATATTTGACAGCTGTTAAATCGCCGGAGATTCGCATGAAATTCGCCTAGTGTGTCCACCTCGCTTCTCAGGCGAATTCGGCTGTGCGAATTCGGGCGAATCGCCGGCGAGTAAAATTCACCTATTGTGTCCTCCCCTTTATACTCCTTCCAGTCAATTTCTACTTGTAAATGGCGCGCTCCACTGACGATCGAACAGAAGTTTGACAGATTGATTTTCAGTTATCTTTCACACCGTAAACAACGTGTAAGATTTACACACATGCACATGATACCCTTTGAGAACCCGTTTGATATAATTGCATTTTATTGTTTTCTTCTCCCTTTTAAGTAAATTAAGATGTGTGGGTCTTTAAGTACTTTCCAGTATACATCTCTGTTAATAAACGTTTTCTCGGAACTTCGATTTCTTTACAGTAGCAGACTTTCGTCACTGACTGCTGGTTAAGTAAAGGCTTACTGAAGTCTGGTATGTGATGGGATCAGGTTTCATTAAAACAGGATAAGATGTGGTTTCCCAGAATATACACGTTTTCTCCATCTGATAAAGTGCAGTCTATCAACAAATACTTGGATATCTACAGACGGGGAATAGGGCAAAATCAACAAGGCACAGATGTCATAGATCCCGTGGATGCTTTTAGAACCTTCCAAGAATATACCTCTAGATCATCCACTGTTTATAACGAAGGTGTGCTTTCTTTCATACACTAGGCCGACCAATGAAGTTAAATTGCACAACTATTTCGACGATCTCTGAACATATTAGAAGTAACTCTAACCGTGTGGAGTTGGATTTGGTTATGATACCGATAAATTAAAATGATAATTATTTTAAGCAATTAACGGCTGGTTCTAAAGGAACATGAACGCATGCAAACCGGGCTTTGAAATTGTCCAGAAGGTCGATGAAGGCCGTTTTGTTTGCTTTTTCTAAGTAAGCAATTTAAAAGTTGTTTAGCTTAGCACAAATATTTACCTTTGAACAATTATTTAGAGCTTTGCCAATAATTTCCCTTCAGAGATGACCTCTGACAGTTCAGTAGATTTAAAAACGTGGTGTGTTAGACAACATGAATTTACAAAACTGCAGGCGTATGAAAATTGGAAACAAAATACCTATTAGTATCATAAAACTAACCTCGACCAATATTTTCAAGACAATATTTGGTAAAATCCTTATATATTTTATTGTTCATATGGAGCGGCGTTGATATAGGCAGTTTGCCTGTTCGCCTATCCATTTTCGTCATTACGAAATAAATATTGTTTAAACCAACCTCGACCAAGACTCGCCTTTCTATCTTAAAGGGGTATGAGCTGGTAAAATAATGATTTTTTCACGTTAATTCTGAGCTTTCCCAAACCGTACTATTCAGAAGTTTTTTAGTACTTCTAATCTCGAAATCGTATGCTTAAGTTGTGTATAATGAGAGAAATAAATATCACACACGATACAAACTCCTGGTAGGTTTCACTTTTCGCGAAATGCCGGGAAACATGCGCTCCAACATCTCTTAGAATGGCACGAGTTCTCGGTTGGTTCCTTTCTTTCAAATTATATGATGCCGTCTATTGATTAAGATTCTATGTAATACTTTTACTCGACAATAAAATGTTGGTCTTTATATTTACCTGATATGTATTTACCGAGTGCTTAGTTTAAAATAGTCACATTAAATTCACACACATCATTCTACAACTACCATGGCAGCAGGGTTAACGTCACTGGTGATACTGTAACCTTGAATTACATTCCAATTCCTCTTTAGGAATATTGATTTTGGCCGAGGGCGATGAAGCTGGCCGAGGTGCCAGGTTTTGACCCGAGTAGCGTTGATAAAGGCTCTCGTTCGATAAGAGTCACTTAGAAGAGGATCTCTGACATTAATCACGGCAATCAGATTTAACTGTTGCCCTGATTGCTTCCATGATAAAACTGTTTGACCATGACAAGATCCTAACCGTTTCCTGATCATTTTGCCATAGCGCTTCCTTATCGCCCAGAAGACTACTGGTCTGCTAGGACTTGTTTCTTTGTGTCAAGCTGTTATTTGTGTACTCTGGTCTGGGGGCAATTTGCCGTTTGATTCAAACTACTGCCATCGTTTTTTTCAAGGAATAAATGACTCCTTAGGTAGAAATCAATAGGACATGTAGCGCACGTCTTAAAGACTGCGTGTAATTAGACATTTTGAAGGATGTAATAAATGCATCACAAACTATATGAGCACAAACTGATATACAAAAGATTGGTTGATTGATTGATTGATGTTTTTTTCGCCGCACTCAAGATTGTGTCACATAATGCGATCTTGTCAGTTTATTTTTCCGTGTGTGTGTGTAGGGGGGGGGGGGGGGAGGGGCATAATCTTTGCTCAGAAGCAACCCCGGTCATCGGAGAATACCTAACAAGCCTTCTCCATTAGACGATCTAAAACCGAACCCGAGACCCATAGATATGCGACCTGTGTCGGACTGAAAAACTGTCACTCTGCCAACTGGATATGCCAGAAAAAGATATATTTATAGCACTGTCCAATGAAAACAGCGACTACCGACCAATATCTGACAACCTTTCTACATTAGGTAATCGAGTGAGGAATCAAGTGATGTTCAAAGCCGCCAGCCACCAATCGAAAGAAGGCCTGTGGTGGGCCTGTTGTGAGAGGAAACCGGGCTCTATGCCCGCAGGAAACCCACGACCTTCCGGTGATAACTGGCAACCATCTCACATAGGTCGTTCGAGTGAAACCCAGTCAGAAAATTTTCCAATTTTTGTTTGGACTGAGTGGGATTCGAACCCGTGACCCTTTGGTGGAAGGCTGTTCGGATTGAACGTCCAACGCTCTACCTCTTGATCCACGGAGGCCCCTTAACCAAAAGAGGATTTACAGAGCGGCTCAAGGAACAAACGTAAGAAGGAGACCGATCGAAGTCTAAAGGAACATTCAATATCAAATCACCATATGTGAAGAGAGACAAATGTATCACAAATAAGATTAGAGTCCTTACTCATACATCTCTTTATCAAGTATATTATACATGAGACACATGGCTCTTTCCACAGTAGCTATCTTTACAGACTAATCTAGTTAACAATACCTTAACAAGTGTCTTCTTAGAGCAACAAAAAGGACATTTTACAATCGCAAATTTAAAACATATATTACGTACAATACCAGACAGATTATTGGTAAAACATAAACCGATAAGACTTTGCGCCAAAAGTGCTGGTAACGAGTGGATATGTTACCTCAAGCTAGAATATCTCCATAGGATTCAGACTAATAATTGAATCTTAACATAAGGAATTTGATTAATCTATTCTTGGGTAAAGAACTAGAAGGGCTTACGCTTAAATACAATGAATCCAATATTTGATTGAGACAGACATCTGTAAAGGCTAAGTCTTCTAGCATATTTGTATTAGTGGTAGTGAGAGAAAACGGACTGAATAATTCAATAAGCCCACGCTGAATGGAGATTGTCCCCAAAGTGTACGTATGAATTGATACTGTCCCAAGTATCCTCTCAGAGCCGTGGGTTGTCAGTGAAGGTATTAAGTGCTTTTATGGATTCATCTCGGCGCCATTCTAATTCATTTAAGTAAATTCCGATAAATTGTCTGTCTTTAATTGTAAAATGATTACGCAAAAGTGTCGAGAGTTCGGCACAATAATACTTTTCTAGATTTCGTTCGAATTTAAGACGTCTGTCTACTTCTCTACCTCGTGCCGTAGGCTTCTTTCTTCGGCATTCTTGATTAAATTGTTTGATATTATAGCCGGTTATAGTTTTACAAGGGTATATTTGAGAAAATGAATAAAAAGAAAACTTAGATATATGTGTAATCGAGTCTTGGGAACGTTGCCACGTGCAGTCACCGAAATCTATATATGTTCGGTTAACAAATCTTTACAAACCAGCGATTTTTTTTACTCATTAATCATATTTCATCTTTTGAAACCATGTATGTTTCAAAAGGTATCCTTACGAAGATTTACGGAAAGCGGCTCAGAAAATAAAGCTTGGATTTGCCGTTGCCAAGGACAACTTCTGATGTAAGACCAGTGTAAAGAACAAGTCCTTAGATATGAAGAAAGCTTTATGTACTCTGAATCATATGACCTGGAGGCAGAGTTACATCTCTTTATCGGTTCCGATTCTATATAATTCACTCAAAGTGGTAAGTGGTATGAGCTGCCAAATTTCGCATTTATTTCATAAATTCTGACCGTCACGATAGCAAGAGGCGTTGAATGTCATCAAAAATCGACAGGATTGACGTTGGAACAAGGAAAGTCCATATAATATGTGGTCTAAGGTCTAAGAGACGTAAAAGACATTTAACTAAATGGGACGAATGTTTATTCATTCAAAGTATAAGTTAGTTCAAAACAACACTTTATCGTATGTTCACGAGACTAGAAGCAATAAAAAGCTTCTGAATTATAGGTATTGGGAATAATAGTCAATAATTCAGTTTAACGGCAGCAGATAAACATAGTGTTCGAAAAGTAAACAAAATTTAAATAACCGGGACGATCATTCATTCATTCTAAGCCAAAGTTAGTTCAAAACAATACTTTATCGCACATTCTAGAGACTAGAAGCACTAAAACGCTTCTGAATTATACGTCTTGAGAAAAATAGCCAATAATTTCAAAATTCTGTTTTAACGTCAAAATATCAACATTTTGGCAGCTTATGCCCCATTAAATAGAAACCCACGCACACCATGTAACTGCACAGAATAAACTGGTGTCCTTTCCATCATTCTATTTATAAACATAACAATTCCAATTTTTGGTGCAGCAAAGTTTAGTTCCTTCATCCAGAAGATATGTAAAAACTGGCCTTTTACAATATCAGTTTGGCGACAGTACTAAGTCAAAACTTTGATTCTCGAATCTAGTTTCTACCATTTTGTCAAAGTAGGTAATCCCACTAATCAAAAATTCTCGTCTGTGTTTTTTATGTTTTGATCAGTTCACCACCGGTTTGACCATGACCGATCAATGGATGTGTTGTCGTTTTTCTGTTAACCAGGATCCGGTAGAATAATTGATTGGTGTTTTACGCCGCACTCAATATTATTTCACTTACATGGCGGCGGTGCCAAGTTTAGTGGAGGGAGGGTGACCGAGCCCATTGCCCGGAGGATACCCCAACCTTCGGCAACTCTCTCACGAACGGCGACCGAGTGGGATTCGAGCCTGCGAATCTGTGTTGGACTGAGGGACGATCACTCTAACCCACTGGATCACCGAGGCCCCTGGATCCGTTAAAATGTCACTTTTGATAAACCGCTATTGTCTCTACGATATGCCTCATGCTCTCCTTCTACCACATGATACACAAAAAATGAACCCACGTATTACTACTTAATACATGCTTTCCTTTCAAGTCAATTACACACCTCTTAAAAAAGCGAAACACACGGGGTTTGAGATAAAACAGAGAGCTACTGCAGGATATTTTCCACTTAGCATTAAACGAAAAATGAACCCGACAGTGATGAATAATTCAACAAGTGTGGTAAACAAAGCTAATTATCCACCAAACTTAAAGTGGCACGAGCTAATAAATTGTGTTTCTGAATGTTGGAAGTACATTGAAACTCAAAGGATCGTCTTTGAAGTAAAACAAAATATCGATAAAACTGAACCAAAGATGTGTGGTAATAGCGCACAAAATTCCAATAGCCGGGATTAACAAGTTCTTGGGTTTTTGTTGCTTTTACATGCATTTCCATGATTCTTATCAGTAGAAAGATTTTATTTTTAACTTCGTGATAAAACTGATGAGCCGTCAACTAATTCTGTTTCAACAAAATACCCCCTGGGTTGGTCACATCATGCGTTTGTCGAAGTGTCTACATGTGCACACAGTAACCAGTTTTGCTGTTTAGGGATAGTGTAGTTTGTGTTTATTTGATTGATGTTTTAAGCGACACTCAAGATTATTTTATTCTCATGGCGACGTTGTCAGGTTAAATAGTGGCTTGGAGGGGGGGGGGGGGGATAAACCGGAATTTTTGGCCAGAATACACCGATACCGATAATAATTCACTCAGAAATGTTTCAATTTTATTTAGTCTGAGTGAAATCGATCGAAAGTCAGTGTCGAACTGAGGGACTATCACTCGTGTTTATTTGATATTTAAACACGTTGGCAAATTCATTTTAGACCATCGGTCAAGATTGGAAGACAAAATGATTTGACAATATAAGCGTACACAATTAAAATACCAACGGGATCCAATGATGAACTTTCAAATACCAACGGGATTCAATTATTCAATTATAACATGTCAAATATCAACGGGGTTAAAATACAAGAAAGTAAAATTGTGTAATTTTATTAACACCATTTTCTTGTTTAACACTTTAAAACAACTATTTATCACTTAGCAGTATACAGCGATATACAGCTTATTTGTTTTATATATAGAGTTATAATGCACATAATTAGGAAACGTGGGCATCAAAGACTTTGGAGATTTTACTTGAGGAATGAAGGCCTGGAGTGAGCAATTATTATCTAAACTGAAAGAAACACATCGTCAAATAACCGACCATCATTTTTAAATGTCATAGTTAAAATTACAAAGGGTAGAAAATAACTAGGGAAATGTGTAAATGGAACGAATTTAGATTCATTGAAATTCCATCGGGCATCTTTAATGATTAAAACAAATCAGATGTCCACGTTTTTCAACTAATTCACACACGTGAGGTAAATGTGTAATAAGTGTGACTGTGTCGTAGGTGTCTGGTAATCGATAATCTATAATTATATTAAATGGAATTGTATTATGGCTCAATTCTATTAATGCTATATTTAAGTATCTGTTTTTCTCTGTATGTTACAATGTTTTACAGCTAACACTGATAGATCAAGTATTACATGTATAGTGTAGTGGTTGGCAAATATAATTGAATTAACACTTGCATGTATCAGACAAAAACCGCTATATCGTCAACCTAATATAATATCATAGGTTTACTTTATTACGACAATTTATGACAGGGTATAAAGGTCTAAATGGTATACCTCTTTTTAACACAATTAGAAACTTGTGTTAAAATAACAAGTCTCCGTGGTTAATTTAGACAAGAAGATTTTCCCTGTGCCCGTGTGTTTTAGTGTTCCTAAATATATATTATTGCCTCCAAAATGTTGACAAGAAACAGCCAAACCCTCCCTCTCTCTGTTATTAAAGTACCGATTATGTATTTGGGGGTTTACGTTACAGGATAAAATCACGATACCAAAAATACAGATAAATTTGTCTCTAATTTTCCAAAATAGAATTTATTATAAACTTTCTCAAGGATATTCGGTGGCTAAGATGGCAGTTTTCAGTCTGACATGAACCTCCAATCGAAAGTCGGGATTCAAATCAGTTCGATGGAAAAATAATTACAAATTTCTGTGTGTATGGAGTTTTCACTCGATCGCTCTTGTACGGCAGTGTGGCCAGGTTTAGTGGAGGACAAACTCTTCCACGGAGATCGAATAAAAAATCTAAAAAGTTTTTCAAATGTTATTTGGTCAGAGTGGGATTTAAACCCGCGGCGCATCGAGAAAGGCATGTGTCGGACTAAGCTACTATAGCTCTAGCCGACTGAACAGCCGAGCCCCCCCCCCCCCCCCCCTTTAATCTGGACGTTTTTTCCAGTTGCTTGCCGAAGGTTTACGCCTGACAAAGAACCCCACCCTCACTAAGCCTGACAACGTCACCATTCATGTATAAATAAAACAACATTGAATGCGGCGTGAGGCACCAAGAGACGATGAGTTTTGCAGTGGTCGGCCTGATGCTCATATACTTGCTAAGTTTAGCTATGACAACGATTCTTTCAATCGAACACGATTCAATTAAACTGCGTTGCTCTCTATAGCTTCAGGATCTTTCACGTTTAATGGCAAAATTGTAGGTTGTGGGCGGGGGAGGGGGTGTTAAAAGGCAGTCGTAACTTTTCGGATAGGGAGACGAAGATCATTTACCCGAAATGAAGTCGACACATGTTGATGCCTCATAATTACATTGCAACAACCTCGATGAATATTCATACTCTTGCAATGACATCTGTCAGCCAAGATGGCCTAAACCCAGACATGTAATGAGATGACAAAATCTCCTGGCCGCCGTTCTACACAACCACCAATCGCTGGTTTGATAAGGTACTGTAGCATGCAATGAAGTTATCGACTGGAGAATAGTATTGTAAAGAGTGAACAAGCGGTTTGATGTGATTTAAGTTGATTGTGATGAACGGTACTACAAAAGCCATACATACGGACATCACAGGGTGACGTTTGTGCAATTTCCGCAACTTTCGTATACCACAGTGCAGTTTCAATTCCATGGTAACACAAGATAATAGATCACCAGAAGTTTGTTTGGGTGCTACTAAAATTCTCGATGCTGACTTTTAGATCCTAGAAAAAAATGTCTGATTGACTTTTTGCAGATTTCACTGCAAACCAACAGAGAAGACCCTACCCAGAGGATGTTATTTGTGTTCAGGCTGATGAGAATAACAAGACAATTACAAAAATGCCCTTTTTAAATAGATTTGAAAATAGATTACGCGCTAATTAAAATGCTAACTTTGTCGTTGAGATGATTCGGTCACCGAGACAATCTTATCAGTTATAGGATCCCAAGAGATTGCAATGAGTCTTATCCATTATACTGAGACGCCACATCGTATGGCTTTATTGCCTCTAGACTCAACTTTAAGCTAAATATGTGCATTTAGCACTTAAATCCCAACTATTCTTTGTCTATTTTCAGAAAAAAAAACGAAAGCCAATGATTAAATGAGAGACGTGTATCATGTTAAAACGAATTAAGGGACCACAAAGCATAACTTTCTCTTGAAATTGATTGAATTATATTATCTAAAAAGTAAAATATACACACCTGTAATAAAATAAGGAAAGAATGAGCGAAAACATTATGAAAAAAAAACCAATAGCCAACGTAATTACTAAAGGTAAAGTAATTTCAATTCGGCATTCCTAATCCTTCGAGCTAATGAGCTGATGTGACAGCTGTCGAAGAAAGTGTTGTCCATCTAGTCATATTCCCCTAATCAAATGAACAACAAAGACTACCTTCCCCAAAGACTCAAAGGTAGTTTGCTTTATCATAATATCTATAATATTGGCATGGGCTGCACAATACAGATAGAGCGAGAAATTTGTTGGAACATAATTACTAAGTGTTCCTTGATTTTGTACAAGAGAACAAAAAATATACAAAGAAAACAGTTAGCCCAGAAGTGAATCGGATCGACAGGGAATGTCGCCATTTTGCCTGTTTTCGTCAAAATAAGACTATTTCGTGAAGTTGACTCTACGCTTTCGTTACTAGTTTAACGTTTTCTTAAATTCAAAGTATATATTCACCTACAGCGTGATGTCAGGATTTTTATAGTTTTCTGATAGCTTTTAAAAATGTTACCCTAGATCGCAATCGAAAAATCCCTGCGCTATGTCCGGTAAAGTCGCGCGATTCTATCTTAGCCACGTCTAAAGGAGATCTTGCGAGAATACCATCGAAGCGACTTGCAGCCGTCAAGAGCAACTTTGTCCTGAGAGGTCGAGTATATTTTATAGATAATAAATTCCCCGATATCAAAAGGAAGTATGCGATGTGCAACTAATATGGTCGGAAACTCCGATGCAGATAAATAGATTGACTGTTGCGCAAACATTCGATATATGTTTGAAATGTATATGTATTAAGTATCCTTGCTTGAATTAGTTCAGACACTTTTAAACCAATCCCTTACTGGTTCCACCCGAATTTAGAATTTACTAAAAAGGGTAACATCTCGCCCAGGAACAAAGGATCCGACGTCACTGTTTCTAAAAATATGATAAAATTGCTTATGAGGGAAATAGTATTTAGTGCGAGGGGAAACATCAATCACTTATCGAAGATACGTAGAACGGGTAGAACTTACTTAAATAAGTAGCGAAACCAGTCAAATTTAAAGAGCATAATCTATTCACTTTTATACCAGTTTTTACCAAACCAATAAAAGGGCACCCTATGTATGAGGTAAATTAAAGATCAAAACAATTCCGACAGTTTACATTTGTACACATATCGGGAAGTTGCTACGGGGATCACAGGTAAACTTCTTTCCAGTGACAGACAGTTAAAGTGGCATGAGCTGCCAAAATGTTAATATTTTTACGTTAAAACATAACGTTGAAATTATTGGCTATTTTTCTCAAGACGTATAATTCAAAACTTTTTAGTGCTTCTAGTCTCGAGAATGTACGATAAAGTATTGTTTTGAACTAACTTTGGCTTAGAATGAATGAATGATCGTCCCGGTTATTTAAATTTGTTTACATTTCGAACACCATTTCGGTTCGTATAGGCCACATACTGTATGAATTTTCCTCATTCCAGCGCCAATCATTTACTTTTGCGATGGCCACCAAAGCCTTTTGCTGTCGTGAAGATCAGAAATCGTGAAAAACGTGCGAATTTTGGCAGCTCATGCCACTTTAAATGACGAGTTTAATACGATTTTGAGTTCATTTGCATTTGAAACTTTCAGTTTCAGGCTCCAGAGCGAGCCGTTGTGCTCTTACAGCCTGACAGACCTTTTTGTTGTCTTCTAACGTTTATAGAGTAGAAATAAACTCAAGAATGTCGACTCTTTACAGTTTATCAGATAGATGAATATTAGTAACGCTTTCACAACTGACTACACTAGAGTTCACCCACGTAAGACCTCTGTTGACATTAACCCGAAAGCGTCTGTCGGACACGTACTACAATCCTCACAAATAGTCCCTTTAAAGGTTACATCAAAGCCAGATAGTCTGTTATTATATTTCGCCTCAACCCATATCAAAACCGATCATAATAAATACGTGCCAATGTCTATTATGGTAACAGTATTTTTAACAGCTATTATGGTCCACAAGTGTTGACAGTTTGGGGAGATATGAATAGAGACAATTGATTATTGATATGTTCTTTTTATGGGGGCTAATCCATTGAAAGCTAAAACAGGCATCCGTCTCTGATTTCATTCAGTACTCCCGTTGTGATAGAATTGACAGGCTAGAAAAGCTCTGCAGGGATAAACGGAAATTGAAAACACCTACAAAAAACTTCAACTTATTGTTTCCGGAGAATAATTGCGTGCTTAGATCTAATTCTTGCCAGCACCGGATGATGTTGTCAATGTTGAAACACTACCAGCTGGGTCTAGAGACCAAAGCTATACAAGTTAACCAAAATAACTCAAACGGCGCATACATGGTTCACATGTAACTCTACGCGTGGTATTCCAAGCAATTTCACCGAAACAAACCCAATTCCTTATATTGAATGCAAGACAGTGTTGAATAATTCGCCTTAGCTTGGCAACAAAACAGATCCATACAGACTAAAATAATAATGAACAAATATTGTTTGTGGAAACGTTGATTCATTGTCTGATGATACGAAGTCGACCAGCCCACGCAAATCAGATATTCTAATAAAAATTCTATATCTGTTCTTCTCGTTAGTTTAAAAGGGTTCTTACAGCAATTTGGTTTTAATTTGATTTGACGCGGGCAGGCAACATACACTTTTCTCGAAGGATATCACTTCAAGATTCGGCAAATGTTAATAGCATAAGTGTTTGGTGACTCTACTGGTTGTGAAAGTAAAATAGAAAATAAAGGGAAAGAAAGTTCCTGCAGTGACAGGAAAGAAATGAAAATCGGTATATTGTCAGGCGTCCTGAATAGTTACTAACGTAGTCGTAAAAAAGTTTTCTACGTTTTATTTGAACCATCAATATTATCACAAATGTAACCTGTGCATACCCAACAACATCCAACATTTCAATTGTTTTTATTAAAGTGGCATGAGCTGCCAAAATTCACACTTTTTTTTCAAAATTTCTATTCGTCACGACAGTAAAGAGGTTTTGAAGGCCATCGAAAAACTAAATGATTGACGTTGGAATGAGGAAAATCGATACAGTATGTGGCCTGTACGCACCGAAAACATTACCGAAAAGTTAACAAAATTTAAATAACCGGGACGACCATTGATTCATTCTAAGCAAAAGTTAGTTCAAAACAATACTTTATCGTACATTTACGAGACTAGAAGCTCTAAAAAGCTTCTGAATTATACGTCTTAAGAAAAATAGCCAATAATTTTTACATTCTGTTTTATTGTTAAAATATCAACATTTTGGCAGCTTATGCCTCTTTAAAGCACAATTGCTTTCCTAAGGTTTTGCTGTAAAGCCACGATACGAAGTTTTTAACCGCTCTGACCGAGGAAGAAACTCTCGTACTTCTTGTGGTACACGTTATTTATTCTAACTAGTGCGATTGGGTGAAAAGATGAACGGAAAGAATTCGTGGGTGAAAATCAAATTGCATTTCCAATGTATTAGACTTTGTTTCTGTCAGACTGCTTCAAATGCACATTTTCCTATGCTAAATGTTTATCGGCAATTCTTTGGCGAACGCTTGAAGTGAATGAAATGCAGTTAGTTATAGATTGGAAATCGCCATTTGGGAATTATACATAAAGGGAGCCATTTGCTGAAAAGTCATGTTGACCCACTTTGTATTCGCAGTTTCTTGATGACTTTGTAATAAATTCTATGAATATTCATATTTTGACATTGACATCTGTCAGCCGTGATGGAAGAAATGAAGGAATGTAATGAGATCACTGACCCATGACCGACGTTCAATACAAGGTTATTTCTGGTGGGAAATATGCCATAGTTTGTCGTTGTCAGTCGTAATTTTGAAATAAAACAATCTGTTCTCATTCAGATTGGTAACACCACCTAGGCAATGTTCAACACACGCAAAGCATGTTTTCGCTCAGTTTATGAAAATGGACGCGCCGTTTCAATTCCAAAAAAGAATGTTTAAAGAGACCCAAGAAAAGCCGAACCTATGTCTGTAAATTACAATTCTGAAAATTCAACCAATCATTTTCAAGATCAAGGTGATGGTATTTTGAACCCGACATACACGTTAAATCCCTGTACCAGTTGAAACACACCCTTCCATTATCAGTCAAATTATGAAGAAATCGTAATCTGATCAGAGACAAACCGCGAAAACGTAGTTTTTCGGGGAAAGGATGGCAACACGATTACACAGCTATTATCTTCATTCCATAGTTACAATTTTGTTCGCGAGAGGATATTGTACTGTGATATCCATCATTTAGATTATGTATGAAGGGTTGCGTGTTTGTTAAAGTGACGGTATCGTTTTATTAGATTTTATGTATTATCCTATGACAAATTAAGTTTTAACTGACATTTTATACAACACATAGATCTTTGTACCAAATATCTCAGCAACGTTAAATCGATGTTGTAGAATAAGACGCTGATATTACAGAATATATGTTTATTTTTAAGGTTTTTGACCATATGTAATAGGGAAATAATCAGAACCAAAGAAATTTATGATTCAGTTTGATTTTTGTTGCATTTTTAATGATCAAATACTTCAATAATAAGAAAAAACACGACATACGATTAAGGGAAAACTAGTGAAAACCTTGCCCATATTTTCAAAATAAACAAATAATTCAGTATAACTATTTAACTAAAATCTCTTCCAATAAAAGTTCGTCTATGCTTTCGAGCAGGCCAACGCCACTCAAGCCCGCCACTCATTGACAGCTGTCCAGGAAGCTGTCACCACCTTTATCCCATTGCTTTGATTATCTTATCGACAGAAACCCATCTTTAACAAGGTCCAGAAGTAGACATTTTGTCAGAATATGTTAAGCTAGGCGAACAAGGTCAATACTTAACTCTGTGTAAGCACACTCAGAAGCGTAAGCAAACTAAGAGAATTGTGACACATTGCCTTAATAATTGCATATTTATGAACACTAAACACACTGGAACAGGGCCTTAATAAATGTATATTTATGAAAACTAAACACACTGGCACAGGGCCTTAATAAATGTATATTTATGAAAAATAAACACATTGGCACAGGACCTTAATAAATGTATATTTATGAACACTAAAAACACTGGCACAGGACCTTAATAAATGTATATTTATGAACACTAAACACATTGACACAGGACCTTAATAAATGTATATTTATGAACACTAAACACATTGGCACAGGACCTTAATAAATGTATATTTATGAACACTAAACACACTGGCACAGGGCCTTAATAAATGTACATGTATATTAATGAACACTAAACACATTGGCACAGGGCCCCTCATAAATGTATATTTATGAACACTACACACTGGCACAGGGCCCTAATAAATGTATATTTATGAACACTACACACTGACACAGGGTCCTAATAAATGTATATTTATGAACATCAAACACACTGGCACAGGACCTTAATAGATGTATATTAATGGACACTCAACAGACTGGCTTAGGGCCTTAATAATTGTATATTTTAATGAACACTAAAACAAACAGGCATGGGGCCCTAATAATTGTATATTTATAAACACTCCAACACATGGGCACATGGTCTTAATAATTGTACATTTATGAACACTAAAACACGCTGGGACAGGGCCTTAATAATTGCATATTTATGAACACTCAAACACACGGTCACCGGCTCATATGTGATCTTGTCTTTTAATTTTAATATAGTCAATAACGCTTTATCCAGCTCTGATTACAACGTCCTAAAATGTGCGACTTAGGGTAATGTTCATAACATATGTATTTCTTGAAAATGAGCTATATGCTTGAGGTACAGAGACAAATTCTGTGTCAGTCGTATCCGAATTTTGTCAGCTCATAACACTTTTAGCTAAACTACAGGTTATTGAGTTTGAATTGACATCAAACGGGTACAATAGTCATTGGATATCTGTTGTGTTCTCGTTAGGGAAAATATAGTGTTCTTTATAATCTTGATAAAAATAGACGGCGACAATGGATCTTTATTGTTAAAATAAACACTCGTTTATCAATGGCTGTCAATACGTTCAAAGTATCCAACTTACAGTTCAAATTCCATTGACTGTTTGAGGTCCAAAAGAAGATTGAAAAGTCAACACAGATGCTCTCCATGGGTTAAACGGAAATTGAAAACAGCTCTAAAAACCTCTAAAGTATTGTTTCCGGGGAGGTATTGATGTTTTGAGCGCATGAGTATCAGTACCTGATGTTAGTGTGAAAATAATGAAAATGCTCTATTCAGACATAAATGAAATATCGATAGTTTATGTAATCGTCTTTACAGGAACATGGCAGTTTGTTGCCTAAGTTAAATCTACCAGGATTCCATTTGGATCAGAATGGTTTACAGTCGCCAATAGTAGCATAAGCTTCCATTCGTAAGGGTAAACAATTGCTTGAAAAGAGCCGCCATTGTTTTACGACAAATAAAACCAACGGCAAATAAAATCAGAACTTATAGTCTCTATTAAACAACGTGAAATGTGATGTCAGGACCCTGTTTCACAAAGCTGCATAGCGTAAGTGTTTTACGTAACTGCCATAGCAACCCATGCTGTAGAGATACGTTGTTATGGCAATTACGGAAAAACTTTCGCTTTGCCGCTTTGTAAAACAAGCACTTTGCGCTGAAACGATATTAGTTCAAGGTCAGCTTAATAAGACAGTTTATCGTTTCTACTAGACTATCCGGCTATAATTAAAATATCAAAATACATCATATAATTCTATATCCAGCGTACTTTGTCGTGTTTTTATTTTGCTACTAAAGCAACAGTCCCAGCCTCAAAACTGAATATAGTTTATTTTAGATGTTGATGGATGTCAAAGTCAAGGTTTGAAGGCAACAAACAATTTAAAATTCTGAAGAAAGTTTTCGTTCCAAAGAAGATGTTTCAGCACCTTTTAAAGAAAACTTATCTATGAGGTTAAACGATTTTAAAAATGTTTTTTCTACAAATTAGACAATTGCGTTTCAAACAGTCCATTATGTATAGCTGCTGGTTTGGGTTAGAATCCCACGTCTTATTAAATCAAACAGGGATATTTAGGAACATGTTAGTCAAAAGGATCAGAAGCTTGGAATCCATGATAAGGGCTACCGCAGGCAATGACAGTTCAATGTACCATGGACGATGAAAATTCACTTTGAGGAATTGTAAATATAGAGCGGTAAAGTTCGTTTGTTAAACGTCGTGTTGTCCCATTTTATAGGAACGCTTTCTACATTTGGTAACAACGCAATGAATATTCATGTCTTGAAATTGGCATCTGCAAGGATAAATGATGGAATCCATGCAATGAGATCAGAATCGCGTTGCTTCCATCCAAGTCTTGGAATCGTATCTTAAGGCATGTGACAATCAATGTACATGTAGTTATGGACCGTCTGTTTTATATTGTGACTTTTGCCAATGAAGGACAATTGAAAAAAACGTCAAGCTTTTATCGTTTTCGTTAGGTTTACTTCGTCTATGGCAAGATAAGGCCCGTTTTATTTACATGGACCCCCTCTCCCCTCAAATCAAAATAGTTGGCCATTGGTGTATCAGTTGGAAAAGAGCTAATAATAACGATATATAATAATATTGTGGTGGACTGTTATCGGAACTGGGAGTGCCCGTTTCTGTAGTTATCAACTGTCGATTCTACAGCAGCAAATCTTAAGCTGGGGGACACTTAGATTGTTCAGATTTAAGTTAGCATTTCATTTTTATTGATTATCGGTTTGGCAAATATTGATTTTAAGAGTTCGCTCTTGTGCTTGTTTTGTATAACTTATGTATATAATCTACAGCGTTTATACAATACAGTCACTTAGATCCAATCTTCTCTTCAGAAAACAAACCAGGATAATTACAGCATGTGAACTAGCCGCTGCATTCAGACAGTTGGTAGTGTTCAGTTAATAATGGGTTGGCTCGTTGGCCGGATTATGATAAACAATTAAGAATATATATAACAAGTTTTATTTCTCCATAAATGGAACCTCAAGTACATGGTGATACAAAAATAACTATAGTTCATCAAAACGACTTTGGAAGAAAGAGAGAGGAAGCTTCCGACAGCCGGTGACGTTCTGTTCAAGAAACCATCAGATAGTTGGCATCATTGGCTCAATGTTGTCATTAAAGCAATGTAGTCCTCACAGAGCAGCCTCTGTTTATAAATTACACTAAATACTATATTCAAAAGCGTAGAAAAGAGACTACAGGCCATCTTCACAAATTTCCAGAAACCGTTTTTATAGAACTTTTCAACTAACGTCCAGAACTAACGTTCCCCCAATGTCCAGAAAAATTGTATTTTCTATTCATTTAACAGCTGAATGTGAATGTTCTGTATAATGTCAACAGGAAAATATTGGAAAAGATATTAGACACTTGGGCGCAGATGTTCACAAACTCTGGCATTATTGTTGCTTTTCACAAGCTTGCGTTTCCTTTCACAATAAAACTGGCAACGCCGCCATATAAGTGAAACAATCTTGAGCGCGGCGTAAAACACCAAACAATCAATCAATCAATCAATCACAAACTTCTAAAAACGAGCAAATCTTTCCACCCTTACCTCATTTTTTCATCTAGGGTGAATCTTGTAAAGTTATCAGAAAAGAAATCAGAAGAACATTAGACGGGATATACATTTTGAGCAATCCAAGCCAGATGTTTACCACAACCTATTACGTATATTACTTATGTAGTGGTCAGCTTTTGTGAATCTCTAACTTTACGATTTGTCCACTTCCTTGTGGCCTGTTTTACTAAGCCAGTAAAGTTACGCATATGATTTCAAAATGGAAATGTTCTTCAGACTGCTGGCCATGCGCAAGTTCCTATAATTTAACATACTTTTGCTCCAGGCGTATCTTACACTAGTGAAGTACAACAAGCCCCCGGGACTCTTTCTCAACACACTTATGCCCATTTTAACTTTGCGCCTGGTCGTAACGTAATGTTGAAAATATTCCCAAGACAGTTAGGTCTTGCATTGGACTTACGTCGGGCGTAAATGTTTTGAGAAACAGCCCCCAGGTATGTTGACTAACGTTACTATGAAGCAATCAATTAGAAAACAAGCAAAACGTTGTGTGTTCAGAGAAACTGTGCTGATATGTTTTTTTATTGATTATAAATTTATATGAGAAACGAAAAAGAAAGCGATGAAGTATTCCACTAACAAAGTTAATTATCTGCCAATATTATGCGAAGACGCTTTGGAAGAGCTTTGCCGGAGAGCTGACGACGACAGTTTCTAATCTAAAGATTAGGTTAATATTGTTAAGATGACACGTCATTTAGAAACACCCACTTGTCGGTGGCAAATTAATTCCAAGTGGTCAGAAACGAGTTTTTACTTTGTTCACTGGGTTAATATTGAAGCAAAGTCGACTTTTAAAGGAGTTCGGGAAGTTCGTATAAATCGCAAACTAGGCTGTTTCAAATGGGGTTCTCGGATACGAAAGGTTTAGAATTTGACTTTGTATTTTGTTGCCAGCAGTGTCAACAAACTAAAAAAATAGCGCTTATCTTTAAATGTGTGTGTAAGCAATGTAAAGAAGTACACTGTATATTTGCTTGAATAGAACCACATGTATGTTCTGTTTGAATTCCTTAGTAAAAACGTATCACTGATTGTCGATATAAACAACTGTCTAGAATATTATGAGTTTTATCTATTACTGTAAAATTACGGAAAATATACTTTGTTTATATTTTGTCTTATATTGCTTACGCCAAATGTTAGTTAGAATTCTATTGAGCATAACATCATCTTCTTTAAAGTGACATGAGCTGCAAAAAATCAAGATTTTGAAAGGGATTCTGCATCTCATTAAAAACCTAAACTAGCTACACAGGATAAAACAAGATTATCAATGAGTCTATACTTTGTATTAACTGGAAGAAATGTCTAGCTGTTTGTTTTGAAACTGATTTTAAGCGGAACATTTTGCTTCGTAGGTACCAGGCGATGTGGCTAATCTTTCCTAAGCCGTTTCCCCTGCTAGTCTTGTCTACCCACCGATTGCGCAGTGAGAAAACTTTCTAATATCCAGGACCCTGTTTCACAAAGCGGCGTAGCGTAAGTTTTCACGTAACTCCCATAACAACCAATACTGTACAGATACGTTAGTATGAAAGTTACGCAACAAATACATCTACGCCGCTTTGTGAAACAGGGCTCAGGTCTAATGCTAAAACCTTGTTTTCGTCTAATGACTAAACTTGATTTGCTCAAGGCGACGTCGTTGTTGTACCCCCATCACCTTACAGTTTAGGGATGAGCTATAAATGAAGATCGGTACGCCCCTAGATGTTGAATGCCTAACTCAGTCGGGATACATGTGTTTATTTTTTGTGTGTTTTATATTTCTAAGCAATTACTTAATATGCAATTCTGATTTTAACGAAAAGCTCTGAAGTTGTGTTGTATAGGAAAAATTCATTATCAAGCGCAGATTATCATAAAAAGGGAAAAGATGCAAAAGTAACTAATCCGACATCGCACGGGGGATATTGTTGAATGTTTCCTTTGAGCTATAGAGATCAGGAGTATTATTCTAAATTCTATATTGCTCGCAGTCGCAGGAAACGCCAGGGATTTACTAGGCTTAATATTACAAAAGCCGTAATCGATCATATCTGATAATATTCCTCCATTGACATCGGTCAGTCACAAATGACCCGATCCAAGAACAGTTGTGGAATTACGAACACTAACTGTAAGGTCTAATAGTTTGGAACACTTTTCATGTATATAGCACGGTTCGATTACATGTCTGTGTGCATTGTCTTTTACCCTATCGTTTTGTCACGTTTCAGCCCCCCTTAATCAATTGTTTGTAAAGACAAAACCATACAACCTTTCTTAACACACAAAAAATCGAATGATTGCAAAGTATTTATTTAGATAATATTTACAGTTTTAAACTGTTACGTTTAGCTGTGCCCATTTCCAGAAAATCCGCGTGGATATAATGCTTTGAAACGCCGAAAATTAGCTAAATGGCAGGGTTTATAGGAAAATTTGCTTTAAAAGATCACATTGACGATAAAGAAACAAAAACTAATAATGCCCAATGGCTATCCGAGATTATTATATAGAGAGATATGTTAATATATTTCCACTGCCTTTTGGCTTGCTGGGACCTGGTTGTATAAATTTCACATCACCTTGACGATAAAACGAGTTCTTCGTTAAAAGGAATTGCTCACGGCTATAGCAAGCAAAAACTCAACGTTCCATCAATAAGGGATTCTTCGTACCCTTTAGTTACACCTGAAGAAGCACGGAGGAAATCAGCGTCAGTCAACCTTCACACATCAATGCCAGCTGTCCAGGAAACTATTTGCTCTTTCACGTCAACGTCTAAATCATGCCAACAAAGCAAAGACATCTTCTGCAATGTGCAGAAGCAATTTGCATTTATTAACATACCCCAAACACGAATACCAATGATTTAACCCAATTGTTACAATAAAAAAAAACTCCACTCACATTGAGTTTACATAGGATCCAAGCTACTGAAAACCAGATTTGATGTTTTTTCAAATGCTCCATATGACAACAGCTTCAACACAATCAATTGATTCCTGGTTCACGTGGTTGGCGATTTGCTCTAATGGCATCGACTAGTCATCCATATCCGACGGGGGTGAATTGATGTCCACATAAAAGAGGCAGATCGGGAACTTTTTATGAAGCGACAGGTTTGTGTGTGTAAGGAGCTAGTAGATCACCAACTATCTTGTGTACCCTTACAGTCATAGACCTTGAAGTTTAAACCCAAGAGACACTGCTGGTAGAGTTTTCGTCCTTTTACGACACACTGGGGTTACATTGTAAGAGGATGTATATCATTGTCTGACAAAGAAAGCTGTTGTCGCATGAATCATTTCATTAAAAATGTACCTTCAATGACATATGAAATCCATATCCATGTTTTCAGAACTCTTCTAGAGGAGTGCAGTTATGTTTAACCAAACAATAACATAAGTACATAAACTATACTTTTATTTACAGTAGATTTCGTTTAATTCTAGTTTTTGTTGGTCTCCGATACACTCCTCCGCTCTGATTACTTTATTCTCAAAGGATTGCGACAGATGGATATACAGATAAAGTATTTTCGTATCCCTCAACAAATATTAAAAATTTAATCGTGGTTCGTTAGGACTGATAAATCGTTATGTAAATATCAACTGTATCTAAGAACAAAAAGCTCTGCTCGATATGAAGCTCTGGTCGTTATGTAAACACAACAGCTGTAAAAAAAACTTTTTCTTCGAACACAAATAAGAGAACAGTCGCACAACGACCTCTCATCAAACACATTTTGATTGATGTTTTACGCAGGACTCAAGAATATTTCACTTATATGGCGGCGTTGCCAGGTTTAATGAGGGAGGGGGGGGGGGGCTTATTGCCAGGAGAACACCCCTGATCTTCGGCGAGTACCTGACAACTCTTCCACATGCGGGATGCGGGATGTTCCAAAGAACATAAGATTTTGTACAATTTGTGAAACACACTGTATTGGTGATTAATTCCACATTCTATTTCATTGTAAAACGTTGTTATCAATTCGTCAGGAATACTTATCTAGGTTCTGCTACACCAGGCCAAATTCCATCAAAACTAGAGAATTATTCCAAACGAAAAGAAAACAACTTCTCAAAAACTTATGTTTGTATATAGAAAAAGGTTTGAAATGTCTACCGAGGTAATTGAATCACGACCACAATTTAAGTCATGTCTCAGTGGTAAATACATGATCATATATGTTTCTATAATGTGATAAGCCTGTCATGCTACTACTTATATTATGCCATTGTATATCCTCTTTGCCACCCGCTTTGGCTTTGAGTGAATAAGCTTGAACTGAACTGAACTGGATGGAGTGAACATTCCACTCAAAATTATTTCAATTTTCATTTGGTCTGAGTGGGATTCGAATCCGTTTCAGTTCATGTAATGTGACCTCAAACTTATTTTGACTTGAAGAAAACACAGGATTATTGTAATTAGAAGGCCAAAGCCTGTATGCTGAGGCTAATTGCTTTATCAAAACAATGTCAAATTGCAAGTGAATTTCAGGGAACTTGTTGGGAGGTAATTCACTTTTCAATTTTAGCACGTAAACAAAATTATTTTTCTAGGCCCGTCAATTACTTAAAGATATTGTTTACTTGAAAGCATCCAGAGCGGTTGAAAAAAAATGAATGTATAGGTTTTGATTATCGTTTCGTTTCGATTATCTCATCAAATAAAAGAAGAGAAAAATGAGTCTAATAAATCAACTTCGAATTAATATAAAACCATTTTCGAATTCATTTAAAACCATTGTTACCACTCTTTCAATAGGCTTTCAAATGTCCACTTACACATTTATTTGTTTTGTCCAATGTTATGGAATCATTGGAAAATAGGCTTGTCAAATTCTGATCTTTTTTCATCGCTAGCAATCTTCCTCAAAGTTTCTCTGCTAACACAAATACTATTGCCAAATTTGTTTTAAACAATCATAACTACCCTGCTAAAGTTAACAAAACAGTTGTAGAACACATTCGTTAATGAGGAGACAAAATCACAGAAAGTTAGTTGAAAATAATTTAAAAAAAAAAACACTATCCCGCTATAACTCATCATACCCTTTACAAACACATGAGGAGTTTTGAAGGAGACAGACATCGCTCGGGTAACGTCGGATTCCACTTATCGCTGACAGCCGTTCCTGAAATTGTCAACTCTTTGACCTCGGTGTCCTAATAATGTCAAAAACAGAAAGCCCTATTCAGAACCAATTTATAAGGCTTTGATTCTCCAAGTTATGTGTCGACCATGTTTTTTTCCCCGTTACATACTCAGCGCCAGGATAGAATTGAACACATTTTTTGCCTGGACAAATAATTCTGCTTAAAGAAAATGTTCCGAAAATTTTAACAAAAAAAAAATGCAGAAAGGCAAAATGAAATGCTCAAGTACATAGCATCTAAGCATTTGTCTAAATTAACCCGAAATATCTACCATTTTACCGCTGTTTGCAAGTTGCGAGGGTATATGTTTATTTGAAATCTTTATAAGAAATAAACAGCATGATCTAAGTTTTAACCTTATGTACAAATATCCCAACTTGTAAATTGGTTAGACAAAAGACGAAGCATTTAAGCCAAAAAAACTCGGGATTATTATGTGCTACATATTGTGAAGGGATACACAATGTCACAAGGCGGCTGTTTGTGAACTTTTGAAAACTCCGTTAGCGTCCATCTTTATGTAAAAAGTCCCACTGAAATAAGATGTTAACATGAACAGAAAACCTAACTGATAACCTGAAACTTGTCACATACACATCGACGCACCATCTGCGTCCGGTAACTATATAATCCCCAGTGTTAACCATAATTTTAAAATCTCCTTTTTTATTGCAAACTGAATCGTTTATAAAATTGAGCTGTTCGCATCAAACACAATATACAAAATCACCACAAAGTAGGTCGAATGATTTTACGTGTTATTCCACTCAAGTCGTTTGTTTCATTACTGTTTTTACATATTGCACAAATTCATAATGCTGAATATTGTGACAGCTAAAAATTCATACTAAGACAGCAAATGTTTGGAAACAAATATACTCGGTGTAGACGTACATGTACCCTTGTGAAGTATTTAGCCCACCTAAATTGGAACGCAGTCTTGATGTTGGGTTTTGTTAACTTCACAACCAAACACAAGTTTAAATTTTTTTTGTTCAAAATGTTTCTTATATCATGCCTGATGTAAGCCTCTTGTATACAATAGAACATCGTATGACCTGAGATGTCATCAGAAGGTGAGAATTCCCTCAGAAGTAACACATGGAGAAATCGGGATATTGATTGGTACAAATATGTTATTATAACTGTCTGTTGCTAAAGTACGGTAAACTACCTAATGGATGAAATGTAACTAATGTTGACGGGATATTTCAGTTATATATTCCAAACCTTCTTCAGAAGTTGAGCCGAAATACCGAGTCAAAATATACAACCTGTCATTTTTATTCCGCTTACTCAGTTTCACGTAATCATCTAAGAATTTTGTGTTTAAATGCTGATGTAACAAAATGTCAAATGTGTTTCCAAAGCTTAACATACTTCCTTGTGGCGTTTAAATTAACGGAGTGATCTTCCGACAAACACTTAGTTTAAAACTGTGTCAAAAGCCTACCCAAATTACATACTATTAAATGACTGGTGGGCTCTTAAAGAGGAATGAGCTGCAAAATATAAGGAAACTTTCGTTATGACCGAATTAGCTAATTGTGGATTACTTTTTATCAAAAGTACCAAATAAGATCTTTCCGCTGATAAAAAAAAATGTAGTTTTATAAGCAGCTAAACCCCCCAAATATGAACTCGTGCACCTCGTACACTATTAGAATTGTGTCTTTTATTATCCCACGCCTGCGGTTCGTATGGGTTACCAATACTTTTTAATTCAACGGCAATCTTTCATTTTTTCAAGGCAATTCAATTGCTGACCTTATATTGGCAATCAGAATTTATGTAACAAAAATCAGAATTTTGGCAGCTTTAAAGAGCACCTTTCTTTTTAAAATCAAGTTACTTTTCCTTCTTTCCATATTCTAGTGTCCTTGAACGATGAGCAATAAACGTCTGTTACAGACCAAGACACGACCTTAGGGCAATATGATGATGGATAGATAGTTTAATGGTATTGACTCTGTAATGGTCTCACGTTTCTTAGAAAGTCTCGCCTAATGAAATTCTCCGTCAAGGTAATATGATGTACTTGCAATAAGATGAAGATATAAGAAGCTGTGTTGACTGACATCGCTTCTTTCTAGTCACTTAACGGCTTTAAGGATGGGTAGCGAAGAGGCCAGTGTGTCGCTTGTAACGGCTTCTCAATACACCATGACATTCAGTCTATTAAAAACAATATTAAATGACATGCTGCTTATCATCTAACCACAACAGTGTCACACACAATCAACGCTTAGACCCATTTGCTGTGATTTCCCTTACGATCCTACACCTCGTCGAACATAACCATTGATACCTCTATTGACATAAATCTTTATTAAATCTCCAAAAAGCCTTCAACTATATTTTTGAACACTAAAACACATGGGCACAGGGAAAATCTTCTTGTCTAAAATAACCATGGAGACATGTTTCTTATTGTGATAAAAAGGGCATAATCATTTAGACCTTCACATGATCACTAAGACACACCGGCACAGGAAAAATCTTCTTGAAAATGTTCTTGAAAATGCTGTTTCCAGGTCAAGTACACCAACCGTCTCAAGACAGAATTCCATCGCGTTTACTTAGACAACTGTGGAAGTTATGAAGAGCCATTACAGATAACGCAATCTTGGGAATTATCGTTATCATATTACAGGAAGATTTCCCCTGTGCCCGTGTGTTACAGTGTTCAAAAATATATTAAAGTATCGGTATTATAGTTTTAAATGCAATTTCATTGATTGGATTTGTAAGCATTGCGGTGTTTTTTACTTTCTTTTGAACCAGTACAGGATCACTTATGGTACACAATATGTTTAGTGACGTTAACTTGATGAACCCATCATCACTGCTGTAAACGGAACATTGAAATTTATGGACCATACGCACCTAACAGTATGCCAGAAAAGTATTTGACAATTCCTCAAAACCAACAAGAGTTGTCCGAAGACCACTATCTCAAAGTACCAAAATTATACTTGCCACAACACGTCCTATAAGACATTCCTGGTTAACCTATATGTAGACTAGCTATTGAAGATGCTCGTAATAATAGGTATATCAATTAACTTCTTTCTACTGAAAGTATTAGTGGCTAGAGCGAAAGAAATGTCAAGTGCATTACAAGTTATGTACGTGGAGATAAATATTTTTTTACAAATCCATAAATCGTTTTGAAACAATTAGCGCACTTCCTTTCCATTGCGTTTATCAAAGCCAATATAAATTTGATATAATCGGCTCCGAACTTACTTCATGTTTCATTTGACAACTGCATGGTGAAGGGCAATTTGCGACTTCCGCCGTTTTGGAATGTCTTCTTAGAATCTTTATATAATATCGCTGTTTTGAGTTCTCTAAACAGTTGGTTAATTTCCTTTTCAGCCAACAAGCAAGAAGAATCAATTTATTACGCGTGTTCAACAAACTGAATGTAAAAAAACTCTCCTTCAGAAAGTTCAATGGTGATTCCAATGTTAACATGAACGTGTGTCTCGAACCCTGCACCCATGGGTTAAAATTTATTGTATTTGAACCGAAGTGTTACAATGTGTAGCCCCAGACAAAGGATTATGCATGTCTCTCTTCAATGATTAAAAATGTGGATACGAAATATAAAACCGACTGAGCGAAGGCTATGGTGATTAGTACGCCTAATGACCGGAATTGCCACCGGTACTCACGGGTCAAGGCAACATGTTTGATGCGAGTAAAGCCATAAATATATATAATCTCTTACAGCGCCACGTCAATTACAATGTATTCCGACTTATAATTATAGAAGTTAGTTACATAAACGTTGCTGCTATACCATAGTTATTATACACGGCATACGTCAAGAAGTAGAGTGTCCTATAAAGACATAGTGATGGTTTCACGAGGTGTGAAGACAGATGTTCCAAAACAGGTTGATCGATATTATCGATACCTTTCGGCTTACTGATCCGCGATATAAGCTAAATGATCAGAATATACGGATTGGCCATAGCTTTACATTGTTTTAAAGAACAGAATATTTGCTTTTTTGTTGGCATAAATTATTCATCGGCAATGCTGACTCAAATTGTGGTCCGTGTAATGCTTCATAGACCCTGAAAGAGTGCAAGACGTATATCAGGTACTGTGATGGCTGATACTTGATTCCGTTAGAGCCGTATACAAGCTTATTTTTCTAAATGACTTTCATAGACTTATCAACTTTTCTCTAAGCCCTTGGATAATTATTAGTGATAATCACATAGCTTTAAAGGTGAATGAATACACAATGTACATGCATATTTGTAGTAATGTAGCTTGCAAATTATTTAGTTTGTTTCTGTGTAATGAATCCGGATTTGACCAACTTGAATCTAAGCTTGTTCACAAGCAGATATAACAGCTATGTTTTCGATGGATTAAAACATCAAAGGATTAAGAAGCAAAAACTTGTAAATGCAATTGCAACAAACAAAACAGAAACGAATACCCAAATACGTACGTTACATAATCCTATATCTTTGTTCATTTCGTACGCGACTACTGCGAACGATGCAAAAGGATTAATGTTTTCTCTATAAACGTTTCAAAAAAAGATATCATTATTTTCATTTTCTACAAATAAAGTTGAGAGAGTACAATATTTAATGGAACCTAATCACGAGACACGTGATCAGTTTAACCTGTACTTGTACATACTAGGTGTATATTTGGGATGATAACTAATTCTGTAAACTGTTGTAAAACATATTCTATATGTAGGCTACTCACAAAGAACAACTTTATACTCGCATGAAAAACATTTGTAGTGAAAATTTGTTTGCAATAGAGAATATCTAAAAGTATCAAACTTGGTGCTAACACCAAAAACAAAAACAAATAAAGAACTTGTATATTTATGAACACTAAAACACACGGGTACATGGAAAATCCTCTTGTCTAAAATAACCATGGAGACAAGTTTCTAATTGTGTTTAAAACAGGTATATCATTTATACCTTTATACTCAATAAATTGTTGTAATAAACTAAACCTATGGTATTTCATTAGGTTGTCTTGTATAAATGCGTATTTCGTTTTATACTCAAACTATTATTTTTTCACCAATTTAATAAACCTGACGTGATTTAAATGATGGTTTTGTTCAACCGTCTACCTAGCCAAATGTGTTAAAGGCGCAAACTGACCACAGGGCAGCGTACCTGTTCAGTTACGAAAATGGGTTAAATAACTCCGAATTATCAATAAGTCAGCGCAACACACGTTTTGTTTTTCTGCCATATTTGTTCAATACTGTGTTTCTAGTCGGTGCTAAGTACCTTATAGGGAGCTGGTCCATTGTTTAGTGTCCAGCTATTTGATGAAAAACTATGTGATTGATTATACTTAAAGACAGACTTAATACCATTTACACGCTTGACAATAACAATTACAATACTATCAAACATGTGGTATTTTGCTTGAAGGACCTTGTGCTAAACAAAAGTCGGATTTTTGTTTGATTTAAAGGTAAGGTAAGACAGTTTTCTTAATGTTGGTGAATTAATGACACAAATAGTTAATGGGGACCATTATGTGACTTCGGTCCTACAGCAAAATAGTTTTGGTCTTCAAGAGATAATTGTTTTTTAAGTAATGAAATGTTCAGGATTGATTATCTGAAAGACATCGACAAAATATTTTGACATACCTGGTAAGTCCGTCATCTGATAATAATCCAACATGCATTTCCTTTCAGTCAAGTTTTTAATACTCGTTGAAGTCGATTGTTCATCCAAAGAAAAATCCAAAACAGTGACATTGTCAACGGTGCCCATGTTTGTAGTATTATCGTTCATCATAATGAGAAATCCAGTAGGTAATACATTGCACACACGTGTCTCATAACATGATAATTACTGATCGATTAGACCATTCCACAAGGAATCCGCTACTCAGCGGCATCAATTTGTATGAATCTATGACAAATATAGCTCAAATACCATTTTTTTTCAAACTTAAAACGAAATTTGTAAATCAACTTCCAAAAAGGGAATTTGTATTGTTAATGGGATATGCCGATCACAGTGTACAGCGCGTAAGACGAGTTGGTTGTTGTCCCTAAGCAGATGCCAGTTATCTCTTGGTTTGTGATGCTCGTGTTAAGTCTGACTGGCTGGCCAGATACTGGCTCCTCTTAGCCGGCTGAATCGACCTAACTAGATCCGCCAGTAGAAATCCAATGAATATCTCACACACCCGTGATGTATTCTCTTACTGACAATATATACCACGGACAGATGGAGGTATTTCCTACTAACTCACCAAACCACTTTAAAAAACGTCTTAGGAACGGAATACCATATAGTATAAAGTCTTTTATCTGAAAACACTGAATCAATCTATTACGTAATATTGTTAAGTAAGGAATCCGATTGATAATTATACTGTTACAAACGGACTTCGAAAAGCTGTTCCTGTTTGTCTGTAATATAAAATTGTTTGGGAACAACAGCAGGTCAAAACATGAAAGAAGTTATGTATAACACATCTTTCGTGTAAGTGGCAATGGGTGACTTGAGAGAAGAGCGCATGTCAAACAAAACGAGTCGCCTGATCTTAATGCATCTAAATAGCAACATATCAACTATTTTAATTTATTTAACTAATGCACAATTTCGTGAAATTGTCTCTTCGTTTTCGTTAATTCTCAACCTTCGTTTTAATTCTAAGTAAATAGTCATGCATAGTTTGATATCAAGATGTAAATGGGTACGAGGTCTATCTTAGCCAGTCTAAATGGTACGATTGGGATAGGCTTGGTGGTGTTGGATTAATGGATAAGACAGCTGGTAATTAGTACTGGCGACGGGTGCCGTACTTAAGGACCCGGGTTCGATTCCCGTTTTGGACGTCACCATAAATCGGTGGAACACTTTCTGCCATTGTTCAAGAAAGTGCAATCCCAGACATAAGTAGAGTACTGTTGTACTCACTTTCTAAAAGACACCAATTAAACAAACGCCAGCATAACTGTACAACTTGCAAACCGTTTTGATTTAGGGCGTGGAATAATATTCCTGCTGTGAAATACTCAGACAAGTTAAAACAAATCCGCATCGTCTTGCTTTGACAGATAGCCAGCACTGTGTAAACACAAGCCCTATACCATTTCTCTTGTTGCCCAACAAAGGCAATCAGATCTTAACTACAACGGCTGGTCTTTTTTTTTCTCTGGCATTCCGCTCTTGTAACTAGGCGTTGACTTCTTTATATAAGCATTGTGTTTGAAACTTACGCGATAGAAAAATAATTAATCAGTTGCAAGAGTATGCACAATCGTTTTCATCTTGGCGAAGCAGAGAGTTCCGTTCACACTATCTTTTTATATCGGAATATAGGGGCCTAAGTGTGACAAGCATTTTTTTTTTTTTTTTTTTTTCAAAATAAGTCAAATAAACATTTCATACATTTGTCGGAGACCCATGCGAACCTTCCTTCTTTATTCTATCATGTATTATTTCCATATTTTCACGAATAACGAAAGCAACTCGCCATAGAATAGCGAATAAAATTTGATCTCAAAAGAAAAAAAAAACATTTTTTGTAAATTTTCGAATTCACAGCCCATCTTTTAAAAGTGATTAGTGTTTTTGTATTTGAATTCATACGTTTTTATTCAGAAATATATATTTTCCTTATTATGTGTTTCTGAAAGACAAAGATTCAGAGCCGTTGAAAGAAAACTGAAAAAAAAAGAATTTTACACTTCACAAATGTCAATTTTGTTGGAGACATTGAACTTTTTCGAAAAAATTGATTTTTATCCTTTCTCTTCGTTAGTACGCGGATGCCTCGTGTTTCAACTCGATGGTTTTATTTATTGTAAGCTCTTTTAGATTCACTTTCATAACAGTAAGGTTATGACGGCGAATGGGCGTTTGCTAAATCAAATCCTACATATAAGCCTGGGTATGGACCCGGGTTCATCCGAGATATATCATTTAATCAGTCTTCTCAAATAACAACTAGCATCTTGTGTTTCCCTATGGGTCATTTTAAGTTACTTCCTGTCTGTTATTACTTGCATGTAGGTTTATAATACAACAACTGACTTATTGTTCATGTTTATTTATTTGTCAATTGATAAATGAAACAGCCGTCTTCCTTTTTTATCGACCGTCAAGAACCTAATCAGCGAAAAAGTTTCCCAGATATACAAAGATCATACCATTAATTCAAAGTAAATCCTCGTGGGTTAAATATAGCCTCTGATCTGTTTTATCGGAAAAAGCGCAGTGTTTCTAAAACTCTTTGAGTTCAGTAGCACCATAGAACTGGGTCTCTTGAAATAAAGGTTAGTCAAATTTCAGGCAAGGCGGAATGTATGGTAAACATGAGAAAATCGAAGGCGGTGTTGAGGGCAGCATATGGCGTTCAGCTGGCTCCTATTACTGAGGATGTACCGGGTAAATCTATAGGACTCGATAAGTTTACCCTTTATATCAGAATGCTAGCCAGTCAGGTCTATGGCGAATCTTCTGTCTGGTTAACTGCAGTCGGAATATTACCTCTCAAAGTGCAATTACCATCAACCCTACAGTGGTCATTATCTAATAAGTAGCAGAGGAAATGATAACTAGTGTTAATGTAGTTAAGCTACTTACATTTATACAAGACTTATGCTGTCGTTAACCTTGTGTTATATAATGTCTATAATGTTAGTATGATGATAACTAGAACTGTTCACTTTTGACTTGGTAAGCAGCTCTTTGTTTCATATACATTTAACTGATATACTATTTGTCAGTCACAGTAACAAGTAAAAGCAATGTAATGATTTTACATTACAATCGGGGTACTTCCTATACTGTTGTATTTTCACAAACTGCTCGGATTTGGTGGATTTTCGAATAGCCTCCCACGATATTGGAGGCCTCCGTGACTCAGTAGGTAGAGCGTTGGACGCTCAATCTGAACAGCCTTCCACCAATGGGTCGCGGGTTCGAATCCCACTAGGTCCTAAAACAAAGTTGGAAAATTTTCTGACTGGGTTTTCACAACGACCTATGTGGGATGGTTGCCAGTTACCACCGGAATATCGTGGGTTTCCTTCAGGCATAGAGCCCGGTTTCCTCCCACAATAAAACTGACAATGCCGCCATATAAGTGAAATGATCTTGAGCGCGGCGTAAAACAACAAACAATCAACCAATCAATCAACCCACGATATTGTCTTCAGGCTGAACCCGTCCAAACTATATTTTACATACTAGCATATCCATTAGATTTCAATTTACAGTTACCGATATGTTACTTAAGGCTACGTCATATTTTGTGAATCAGTGGCAGAAACAGTGGAATGATTCTGACAAGGGGAGGTTTTACATCCTTTTTAATTCTGCAAATTCATCATCAAAGCCTACTTTCCCCACTCGTCTAGTTGAGGTAACATTTTTTTGTTTAACTGCAACAAGTATGCTTATCAAAGAAATGATATTTTCTCCGATCTCATTGGCTTGAGTATTAATCAGCCCAACATGGACAATGTTGTGCTAAAACACCAACAATGTATATCAGGCTGTAGCTAGATATTTTATAAATACACACAGATTGTAATATAACCGTATATTTATATGAGTGTATAAACACATATATTGTATTTACGACTCTATAATGATCAAATGACACCTGGCTAACAAATATCGACCAATCTGTATATCTTTCCCATTTCTCACCACTGCATATCTATGAACACTGAAGCACACGGACACAGCAAAAATCTTCTTGTCTAAAATAGCCATGGAGACAAGTTTCTAATTGTGTTAAAAAGAGTCCATTTAGACCTTTATACCCCATAAATTGTTGTAATAAACTAAACCTATGATATTTCATTAGGTTGACCACTGACAGGAGCTCAGCCTTGGTCAGTAGAATCTTCCGGAATCCTTTTGTAATACATTGACAAAGGTTACGCATACTAACTATGGCAAGTTATCATCGGTAGACTGAGATTGGACCCCGTAAATTCTGGTCCCCCACTCCCGGCACAGACAAAACTATGTAACAAACAACAAGCAAAAGGGTTATAAACTCCATCTCACAAACCTACAATTAACAAAAAACAAGGTATATGGGTGTAAGCGCAATTGTTTTGCATGTTTTAATATCTTAAAGGATTTATGAACAGCTTTTGGAAATATTCTCTAATTTGCTTTAGGTGTGTTGTAGAACATGTACTTTATAAATCTGACCAAAAAGAAAATTAAATTTCGGTCGCAGCACATACAAAATTCAAGCTACGTTTACCAATCTACAATGCTTACGAAAGTTAATTATCTCAGAGACTTATGACGTCAAACACGACCTCCGTTGTGTACGTACCCTCAGAGCGATGACGTAATAAACGATTCATGTTGTCTCAGTACGTCTTCGTGGCAGTTTGTACCAATGAACTATATGCGTGGAACGGAGGTCACGTGGTGCTTGATATGCTTCGAATGCCGCCATTACCAGGAGATAGTGGAGCCTCCATCCAGATTTGTTCTGCACGCGCTTATCAACTGTCAATGGCGGCACATTTTACAAAGTCCGATCCAAACCAGCCAATGAGACGTGTCCATTCCACGCATATAGTTCATTGGTTTGTACACATCGAAGGTCGTGTATGACGTCATTTTTCCGAGCAGTTACGAAAAATACGGAAAATATGCATATTTCCTCCCCGTTCGTTTTTTGACTACCAGGGAACTAACGCGAAGGTTGTTTCGTTTCAACTGATAATTTTCAAATATATATTTAGTCAATAAACAAGCACAAACCAGCTTTAAATCTTGTTCATATCTCCTTTAAGAGGTTAAGTAGTTCTCACACGTACTAACATATACTCCTGTACATAGACGTTCAATAAACGGTGGTAAAACATCACAGTTTTCTTATTCGCTCAAGGTAATAGTTACTCACTAGTATGGCGTACATCATGCATGCGAATAAACGCGCCAATAAGCAAAAATAACCAACCAACGAACCAAACCGTCGAAACTACATCCCAATATAATGTGTAAAAAAACAGCCTTAAACGTAAACCCAATTCATTTTGGCTTTGGCACACAACTCTGTTGAAATATTTTGATTAACGGAAATTTATAGAAAAATAAGGTCGTGTTTTTCAAGCGAGAATATGATTGGTATATGTGATGCATAACTTATAGTTGCATATTTGTTTTTAAATTTCTTTTTTTGATTCAGCAATGATTTAGGAAACTAGGAAAAACTGCCATGTGGCATTGCCAGACTAAGCAATTATTTTCTTAATATGCCTGTAAACTGTTCATAATCCCTTGCTGAAAATATGTTTATATTTCTGGAACCAGAGACTGTTTCTCGAAACATTTGCTCCCGCCGTAAGTCCAATGGAAGGCCTGTCATTGCAACATATAACTGTACCCGTGTTTTTAGTGTCCATAAATATGTTAACAATAACATAAGGCTATGTCTTGCAACTTCTTTTTATTGCAACTTCTTATGTTAACAGTTACATGTATGTAGACAGTTAACACATAACTCATAAATATGTGTTAAGTATTATTTTACGATCAGGCACTAGGTTAGGACTGGCGCAAAGTGCGTTGAGAAACAGCGCATGTGGTTATTTTCGTCCTTACCGTATTCCTTGCGCCAGTGTGTAATTAATTAGAACATATATATATAGTCCTTTCAAAAATGTAATTACAAGTTGTCAAGACTGTTATGGCCTACTCTAATAGTTCATACATAAGAATTACAACACATAAACGCACCAATTAGTTAACAGTTTTAGTGACATTCGAACATCCGTCGACGGTTGTTCTCAAAATATAATAAATTGTTGTTAGCCATCAATAGTAACACGCACAGCTTCTTATACTAGTATTGTAAGGTTAACAATGTAGATCGATATGATGTGGGGACGGGAAGGCATTTGTCAACAGGTGCTATGTACTTAGACAGTTATATAAGTACGTATCATTAAGCCGAGACAGGGGAATATAAATACCTTGTTATAATCAATCCCAGGAAGGTACTGATTAAAAGTTGTTAAACCCAAATTTATTCAGAAGACAGTAAGGCTAAACGAAATTAGACTTACACAGTTTCGAGTAAAAACTTAAGAGCCATAAATTTTGTGATAGCCAATAGCCGATATTTCCGAAGATCAAAATGTTTGCCAGCTTATGTCAATTGTAAATGTAGGCATTAAAAGGCGTAAGCGTATGTTATGTTGTGATATGTGTTATAAATTAGTTTAGAATATATGTAGGCATATTTACCGTGTGGCTGCTAAAGTGAAGATGCTAAATTTAATTTGTATATTCCTAATGATTACACAAGCCATACTATTTAAGATAAGCCTCTTTTTTTAGACATGTTATAATAATTACCGTTTAACTAACGTAAATTTTTGATTTAGTAAAAATAATATCGTATTTGATAACACCGACGTTGACTCGTTTGTTTAACTTCTTGCTAATCAGAGCGCTGCTGCTGATCTAATTTACGACCAGGGTCATGTCTTCAACTAAGCTGGCGTAAATTGTGGCAGTCGCAAACGCGTGTTGAATTATAGGAACTTGCGCAAGTTTGGAGGCGCCACTCTATGCTGTAAACCTATGCGTAACTTTGCGCCAGCTTGGTAGAACGCGCCCCTGGCATAAGTTACGTCGGGCTAATCAGTGTTAGTAACTTGCTCCCTGGATGCAACCGGTCTATGTTTTAGACCTATGCGCAAATTTACACCATATTTGTAAGACAGGCCCCAGGTCCGAAAACGTATTAACGCACTTAGCGCAATAGGGATCATGGACGCGTTAATAAGCCAAAAACAACGATCAAAGAACAGGGACTATTGTAGATGTACGTTGAAACCCGTAAATCAATCTGCTGTTTGTAAATTAAAGGTTAAAGTTCACCTTCTTACACGTCAACCAACATGTTTCGTCGGATGAACAAGGTTTTGGCCCAGTATTAGCAAGACAAACAGATGACGTTGGACTACTAGCGTCTCATTTAGTCCCAGATTTGAAAGCTAATAAATTGTTTGTAAATGAGACCTCTTAACTAAAATTCGTGTAGTGTAACATACCCAGAACAGACTAAGTTTTACATGTGGTTCAAATTCCAACAGGATACCAATACCATGAATAATTTGACACAAGTGTTTTCCCATGTTTAAGGTCATAAGGTTTGTTTTCCATCAAATTGACTATAAATACTTCGCACGTCGTAATTTATTTTAATCCAAGAGGCCAAATACAATTGAGAAGGGCCTGGCCGACATCTCCTTATTAAAATCGTTCTCTGTTATCACATTTACACCTTATTATACCCCCCGCAACGAAGTTAGGGGGGTATACTGGAATCGGCTTGTCCGTCCGTCTGTCCGTCTGTCTGTCTGTCCGTCTGTCCGTCCGTCTGTCTGTAGACACAATTTTGTCCGGACTACTCCTCCTAAGATTTTGCAATATGTTACCAATGGTATGTAGATGTGCATGCCCAACTTACAGGATGATATTTCCTTTTTTCCCCTTTATATGACGTTTTTGACTTATAGGACTTTGCCATTTTTGGGGTCTCATTCCATATGAAGACAGGGTTATCGTGTTATCGCCCCTCCCTCCTCCCTACCCCCCCCCCCCCTTCTACTGCCATGACGTGTGTATGTACGCTCATACATCCGTCCAATCGTTGTTCCCTCTGTCCGTCTGTCGGTCCGTCCATAGACACAGTTTTTTCAAAAATACTCCTCCAATGGGTCTCATTCCATATGAAGACAGGGTTATCATGTTATCGCCCCTCCCTCTCTCCTCCCTACCCCCCCCCCCCCCCCCCCCCCCCTTTCTGCTGGCATAAAGTTTGTATGCACACACATACATCTGTCTGATCGTTGTGCCCTCCGACCGTCCGTAGACGCAATTTTGTCCAAAATACGCCTCCCAGATGTTGGTTCTTTTTGAATGAAACTTGACAAATGTTACCAATGATATGAAGTTGTCCATGTCCTACTTGCAAGGAGATATTTTTTTACATATTTATGACATTTTGGACTCCTTTTGACATTTCTCTGTTCAGCCATTTGTCTGTTCATACATTTGTTTGTAGACACAATTTTGTCCCATTGTACAGTTGTACGGTAGTTGCTGTGCTTGTCATATAAGCCTGCATGTTTCATTATTGTGCTTGTGGCACTCTTGATAGCCTACTTCCTCGTAGTGAGTGCTGGTAACATGATCAGCAAGCAGCCTCATAGTCTACTTTCTTGTTGTCGATGCTAACTAAACATGACCAGCAAGGAGTATTTTGCATGATATTTTGTCTTACTCCATCATTTGTCACAGACGTAGCATTAAATCATGCCCAATTCATGTGTCTCCTCCTCTTGGTGCTGTTTCTCCATCTTTATCATACATGTGCATATACATATCATCCTATGTGCATATTGTTGTACTCTATAAAGCTTGCTTATCATGGCTAAGGGGCTATCCTTTCCCGCTTCTCCGTCTTGCTTACAGTTGCAGTTACAAAAAGATGACCATGCAGAGTTCGTAAATTTGCTATGCTGTTCAATCATTCTCCTAGACTTACATTAACATAGTTTTTTACCCCTCGGGCAAATTTTACCCGAAGGGTATTGTCGTTGCCTCCGTCGTCCGTCTGTCCATTGGTCCTTGTAAACACATTATCTAAAAAAGTCTTTAACTTACAACGTTGAAACTTCACATATTTGTTTAATACAGCAAGTACAAGAAGCCTATTGAAAATCAACGCGCTCGGATGTTTTTTTCAAGAGTTATGCCCCTTACATTACCGCTGCCGTAAAAAGCCTTGTAAACACATGTCAAAAAGTCTTTAACTTACAACTTTGAAACTTTCACTAACAGGTAGGCCAAATATGTAACCTTGGTAATTCTGCCATTCATGTTTGACTAATATATAATCCACCCATCCAACTCACTGTCTTAACACTAATACCCCCTTACACTTTCTTGAATGTTATTAATTTTTTCATGTTGTTGATAGATGTTGGCCTTGGTTGGTGCCAGTTCCTGCAATTTTGATGCAGTCTGCTGCTGTCATCATCTGCTCATGTAAAGTCATATCTGCATCTCATAGCTTGTTCTCCTTGCTTACTTGCCAGCAAAATTATCATCATATTCTGTGTTTTTGCATTTTCAATTTCATTGTTGGTTTTCTCATCACTTATCACTGACCATTATATTATTGTTTTGATGCTACAATTCTCAGATAGGCCGACTTTTCTTGCAGAGCGGGGGGTATCTCAGTTATGTCTAGTTATCATTTGTTGTAAAATCACAGAAACAAATCGTTTAACTCTTTACCCACATAGAGAGTTTTACACATAGCACACATGAATGTAATTTGGATAAAAGTTCGCAGTCTAAATAATTAAACAAGCACTCCAAATAAGAATAAGCTGGTCATACCATACTTGTGCACAGTTGTGGATCGATTAAATAAATATAATTATTTAGTCATTAAATTAACCTCTACCAATTCCAGAACCATCAAGTAAGTGGATGTTGTCAAGCTCGGCTTGTTACAAGGTGAGGATCAGAATTGAAGTTTTTGTAGGTAAACAGAATTATAATACATCTCGTTGGTAAAAAAAATCATACAAAAACTATAATAGTTGTGGATATATGTATGTGTGCAGCCCAATATGCTGCCATTGACCAAAACTGTATGATAAGTTTTTTTTCCAAAACTCAAAAACTCAAAATCTCAGTACAAATAGCTGCCTCGGAAAACTAAAAGTCTTAGATTGCAGAAAATGTGTTCTATCGTTATTCCATTTTTATCGATCAGCTTAAATAGACGTATTAATTAGAATCGTCCCCTTCATTACACTGTTGGTCTTCATAGGTTTCTTGTCGTAAGTTGTGTTTTGTGTATGGTTACGACTGTCATATTAAATTGTGTAACTCGTCTTGCATCAAGACTTTGTTGAAGCTTCCACTAACAATCCTACATTTAGAGGCAAGAACCAAAATATATAGCCTGTCATATTCTTAGGGTATGTCTAGACAATGATAATGATCTCTATTGGCCATGGAATTGATCGCTTTTGGAGCACCATGGAGACTAACCGGCATGACTTGATTAAAGTCTAGAAATAATTGGCAGAAACCTGGCAGAGAAAACAAAAAGCTAATGTGGGATTCCGCCGGTCTTGCTCCCTGTAGATTTTTAGATGTACTTAACAAAGCATGATATACTTATATCAGCGTTTCGGAAAGCTGCTTTTGTACATTTGGTTTTCACAGTAAATCTTTAAAAGAGCAGAGACGGTAGAATCCCCAAATAGGGTAGACACCCAAAAACAATTCAACTTTTGCAGGTGAACAAGCACAATTAATAAAAAAAACGAATCACATTTAAGATACAACTGGGTCTGTGCGTGCAGGTTTTCTTTTTTACTATTTTGTAGAAGTAATATGAAGATTGCGTGTGCTTTCATTATGTTATATTTTCAAATAAAAATGGGTTATTTCATTTCGGAGACTTGCTAATTGTTTAGAGTACTTTCAAAATTGTTCCACAAATAAACACTCTCTGCGGTTTATACTTTGTACTGTTTTAAGAGTAATGGAATTATTTTTCTGTCAGCTTTTTGACGAATAATCTTTTCGTTATAAATTTTCTATAGATCAGAAAAAAGTATTACGTGACAATTGTGTTTTGGCAGTGATTGAACTTTTAAACATTGAACTTAAAATTGACCATTTACCTCTATCAGTAGTAAATCGAAGTATGTTTTCATTAGACCAGGGTCAGCGTACATGGTAGAGAGTGATTCCACATACTGGGAGGTACATGTGTTGTAATAAACGTCCATTTCCTTTGGCCAATATAGGCTAACATGTTTCAGGAAGCCAGGTGTAATACGTTGTCTCGCGTGACCGAATTAGATTTCGCAATTGGAACTTGAATTGGCCACGAATAAGCAATTTCCGGAGAGAAATGGCTGGGTAGGCACCGTATTGGTGATTCAAGTTTACCTCAACTAACTAACCTTAACAGTTAGTTCTGGTTTCTGTACAACTAGATCATTTCAATATTGACGTTTTGGGGTGAACATGTTCTTAATTACATATTTATCAAGTTCATTTGCATTTGGATTTGGGAGTAAAAACATCATCTTTTTTTAACTTTTGCATAGCTTATGATTACAGGGAAACTGTGAGTTAAAAGGAGGGGGGGGGGGGGTGTGTGTGTGGGGGGGGGGGGGGCGAGGTGCTGTTGAGGCGGGGCTCATCAGGGTGGTCTTATCATTGATAGTATAGTTACAGGTACATCAGAAGAGCTTCTCCGGCAATTAACATCTTCAGATCAGGCGTCTGAATAGCGCATGGACCCTCGTCAGGTTACATGGGATAGTCAGCCTCCGTTGTATATTTACAGACGGGGCCTGGTGGTAGAGGTTTTAAATTTCATCTTTTTTCCCCGCTGAATATTGCCTATTTTATGGAAACTAGTTGTGCGTTAAAACTTTTCCTCGAATAAGAAAAGCTTCGGTTATAGTGATGATGACTGGCGAGAGACACTTGACTTTTGAAAACTGGTAGTGCATTCAAAATATTCCACGAATGAGAAAACTTCTGTTAAAGTGCTGCTGACAAGCGAGATACAATTGACGTGAAGTGTCCATATAAAACATTTAATTTGTCCATTTCTTTCAATAAGTGGCTAGTTTGGAAGCTTATTAATTTTTTTTTATAGAAATGTTTTATTTAATTCATGCCTTCAAACCAAGTTTGACATAGGGTTCAGTTTTTAAGTTGATGTTATTATCATGAATGTTTTAATAGATTTTTTAGTGTTTCCCATGTTAAATGTTATAGAGACTGATTTCCATTGGATAAGAATGCTGGGAAAAAGACCGACACGGAACTTCAGTAAGCTCCCTCTCACCTCTCCACAAATATTACCGCGGCTTTGTTTTAAGAAGATGGAAGATGGTATTTATTCTTTTTTTAGTTGAGAAGATTACTAGTAAATGCATTTTGAAAATTCTATTTGGGCTATATGACATTGGTGGGGATTACACCACAAATGTCTCTGGATACCGTTGGAATATCAATTTCGGTCATCTGGTTGGTTTACCTCAAATTTCATTTGGTCATATTTTGAAGGTCCACTTTTATCCATAAAGAGTCACGTTGTACCCAATGCAAACTGATCAGATGGTCGCTGTATTGTCGTCTCGAAAAACTGTCAATTTTACGCATCTTCCACCTGAGAATATCGGAAAGATCCTGTGATTTTTATTGGATTTTACTGAAATGGGAGTTGAAAATACGACAGTGGTGGTGTTGCGTTTCATTTTATCACTATACATTTTGTATCCCACAGTTGGTATTCTGCTTGTGTTGTTGTTAAACGATACTGCGTACAGAATGACTTTGATTTGTTTGTGTCTTTTAGAAAGCGAGTATAATCGTTATTTTTGGAATTACACTTTCATGAAAAAGGCAAACATTCCTCTACTGATTTGATTCCCCGAGCGGGCATCCCACGATATCAGTAGAAGAATTTGTACCATTTTCCAAGAAAGCATAATTCAAAAACTAATGAGAACACTGATACTGCATAAGGGTGTATCGTCTTGGTGTCATCCTTCTTCCTCAACATGTGGAAAAGAAAGCTACGACAAGCGTTTTATAATTAGCAAACACAGAACAACCAACGTTTGTAAATACTAACCTAAATAACAGCAAATATACTTAACATAAATACGTGAGTTCGGAAGTAACCCTACTCATGTTTTGAAAAGAACAGACATATGTTTAACTAACGGAAAGATGAATGACCAGTGACGTCAAGTGTTAAATACCTGTTGTAAATTTCACAGTATTCCCGACAACATACTTCAGGTTGATTAATTGGTCCCGTATGGTCATCAATCACAATACAGTTTAAATATTCAATTGTATAGGATGATATATATTGTAGTCTAGACGTTGAGCGACATATACAAGGTTAAAGTAACAAGAAACTTTATTTCAATTCGGTTACAAAAAAAAACAAAACAACATAAGCCCAGAATGGCTTTTCTTCCGACTAGGGGTTTTCTTGCACACGGTATAATGATACGTATATATGTTTCACTTTCTTTTCTCATTATCATATTTTGTTTAATTTCATTTTCCCCGACTTCTTGCCATAGCTGAAGAACCGTAAAACTTTGTCAATATACATGAAAACAAAGTATTTCAGAAAAAATTTACTGACTAAATCTAAATTCCGGTCTGTTTTCAACCTAATTTGCTTTATTACAACAACCTATGACTGGGTACAAAGATCAAAATGGATTCTGCTCGCTGATCCAGTAGTTTTAAGACCTTCCATTATCACATATATAGATACATTCCTGTTAATATCCTTGTTCCAGAGTGACGTTTTTGTTTTCAAAAACTTATATGGACATCAGTGGCGCCGTATCTAGATACAGGGTTCTGAAATGAACATTTTCAATGTGCACTCTGACCGTCTGGATGTGACGTAAAACATCACTCAATCAATCTTTAAAGTATACCCAATACTTGGACATCCCATATCTCCATGTTTGTTGATTTAACATTTTGTGCCACCAGGTTTAACAGAGCAGCACATGTTTTGGTTTGCCCAGAACCTTTCGCTATTTCGTGGAATTCTTTCGATTATTCTGATAACAGGGATAACATACTGCCCTTTTTAGGTAGTGCTTTCACTGAGGCTTTCATCACCAGTGAAATATCAATCTGTAGATAAGACATATGTGTGTTGTACAAGTCAGTCTAGCTAGCTTACGGAAGAGGCTATTGCGTGTAAAATAAGGGAATAAAACCATGCAGACAAGCTTGTCTGTATCTGCCAATCTTTTGTCGAGTTATTTAATGTAAAATCCAATTGAGAAGTTTAAAATGGCGTGTGTCAGATTTAAATTCGTAATTTCGAAGAAAGATTTTCCATCGGTCGTCAATTTCCGGCAAATAATGGTTATTTTCGTGTTCGATGCCGAGTCGTTTATAAGACCTTATTTCTGGAACAGACTGAAAAATGTATGCCATGGTATCTTTCTTGATGTATTATTTCTGGGAAGATGTGTACTCATATTCGTTTTAACGATTATGTTTTATGAAGAAGGGATGCGTTTATATCTTAAGTTAATATTTTCAGATGTTTCGATGTCGAGAGGGACGTGAATCCCGACATTCCGTCCACCAATAAGTCAGCTGAGCAGTCAGTTCATCTTGTCATTTTCAGCAGAAGCATACGAGTTTTATACTAAGTGCTATTTTTGTAGTAATGTTGGGTAAATTAGTTGTGCCGATAGTGAGCTTTGGGCTTTAGAATCAGCGAGAAATACCGGGTTAATTGATCAGTACATTAGAAAGTATTATCGGTGAGCTTTCAAGTGTACAAGGGACCTGGAGGCTTAACTGCTTGGTAAAGATCAGCCACACCACCTTCTTCTTTCAAAGCAAATTGGCATGCGTACTTTCAGTTTCAAAACAGCGATATATTTCTTCGACTCAATAAAAAGTATAGATTCATTGAATGGTCTTTCGTTTAGTGTGGTTGATTTATTTTTCCAATGAGCTGCAAATTCCCTCTTTTTTTATATTCTGGATTCATTGATATATCTTAATTTTGGCAGCTCATACCACTTTACGAACATGTGGTTGGAACATGATTGAGTGGGGCTTCCACGAGAGATTGCAGGTGGGTTATGCTACTGATGTTGACTGGCGAGAGACAATTGGCGTGAAGTATACAGATAAATACTGTAAATTTAGCCTTTTTCTGACAGTTCTTCTCTGTTGATTTACTGGGCCCAAGGGTTATCAGTCAATCGTAGTAACATCTCTTTTCATGAAAGTTTTCCGCGCAGTGCTGTCATCGTGTTTAATAGCGAACAATTGGCATATCGTAGAAACCATAAGTTCAGCATTCAAATTACCTTTAAACTGTAAGATTCACATAGGAATAAGACTAATTCGGTAATATAGTTATACGCAACATCCAAATATATGTGTTAATAAACTCAAACAGCCAGGATGTATGGCTACATTTTAGGGGTTTTGTTGGTTACGAAAAATACATGAACGAGCATATCCAAGATGCAATATCCATCAGGGAAATTACTGAATTAGCAAATAACCGACACTGACAGGGGGGAACGGGTTCTGAGTCTGAAAACGGGTTTAACCCTGGATACTTACCTACATTTCAGAGCACATTAAATCTTTTTGTAGCACCTGAGGTCTATTTCATAAACCACTTTAGCTATTTAATTTGACATAGCCGACTAAATTTGAATTGTTTTACCATTACATCTTTACGGTCGACTATCTGACTGTTGTCGGGTAAATGGGCTTTATGAAACATCCCTTATTGACCTTCTGCTTCTGAGACATTTTTACTTCAATATGTTCGTCCTGTGAAGCCAGATGTTTCATACTTACAATAATCTTTTTATTTTGTTAAAATACACTTTTGATTTGGCCAACGATATCCTGAATACATTGTATAGCTTATTGCTATTAATGGTGATTTTTTACCGCCAGAATGTTGCCCTTTATGATCACAATCGTTTCTGCAATATTAGTTTGCTAACATTCTCCCTACACCAATGATTTTATCGGTCGGTGCAGACTTTCCAGGGGGTGCTTAACTTTTTGTTGACATTATTCGACTAAGATGCTGATGTTTCTTTATGTTCAATGTTATTTGAAACAGCTTAGTGATATTCTAATAGAATAAAAACATTAAAACATGTAGAACATACCTCTCACAATTGATTGAAACTCCTTTTATCTCAAAGTAGTAAAACACAACCTATTCAGAATGGATAAACAATTGTGTAAAAAGTGAACCTTCAGACGTTGCTGTGGTATTGCAAAAATAGTTTATTGAACAATGTATATTAGATGAACGAGACCAAGAATAGCGTGACTTGATAAAATCACGTAACAGTCTCAAACATATCATATTAAATGCGGAAGACGAAAGTGGCATCTTGAAGTGTGTTGACGTCAACAAATCAACAAAACCAACTGTGTTAGTAATGGTGTCCTAAAGCGATTTGCCAATTAATTACTGGTATCACTGAACCAAATACACAACTTGTCACTGGCTACATGTCGGGGGGAATATTGTCTAGAAAACTGCACAACATTTGCCGTTTCCCTAAAATGATCAGAAACGTATTTTTATTTGTAGTGTCAATATTTGGTTATGTTGCTGTTTTAAGGAGCAAGTGAACAGAAGAGCAACCCAAACAACTAGAAAACATACAGCTGGATACCCTTCGTATTGTATGTGGTGCTGTTCGTTGGACGAGTCACAGTCTTATTTATAGAGAAAGGGGTTCCATTACATTAAGCAGTTGGCGTGTAAGACATAAACTATGTTTAGTCTATAAGATTATCAATAACTGATATGCTTCTTATCTCTGTGAACTCGTGCCGCCGACTGTTTCCAGTATAAGCCCTTTCCGTGTCAGCGGACCATGCCCTTTTGCGACTCAATTTTGTCGCACCGAGATATTTCGCAAATCTTAACCTTAGATATTATTTATTTATGTTAACATATGTTATCTCTTTGTGTATATGTGGTGTGTTTGTACCTTAGGGAGATGTCATATAGACGACGCTTGTTGGGAGAAATACATACACTTTGTTTAAAACAAGAAAGTTTTAAGACGAAACACATTTAATGACCTGGATGTAATTTGTTTGCTGATTGTTGGCTGTTCAATAACATGTTAGAGTTATTGAATGGCTTCCCGAGGGTATGGGAGATATTCCGAGAGGTGTGGCCAAGTGCGAATGCACGAGGCCACACCTCTCGGAATTTCTTCCATACTAGAGGGGGCCATTTAATAGCGTGCTTGTATCATGGTATTAGTGATTGACGTTGTCAATCAACTAGCACGTGTTAACTCTCTGATACCCAGTCAAGAGAGCCATACAACAACTTCCAAAATCGGGAAGTTATTCAACGCTTAAGCCCCGCCCACTCTCTGTCCACTGGGTATCGGATTTGTCGAAGACTGCGCATCAAAAGAAAAACGCCGTAACCATGATACAATTCTTATTATTGAATAGCTTTGGAAATACAAATAATTATGAAATCCTCCTGTTTTAAATGTCGATTGTCAAGACAATAACAGGGTTGAAACTCAGACGTTATGATTTATGTTGAAAATACGTAAGAGTGATAGGGATAAAATTGAAAAAAAAAGACTAAACACGGATTTCTTATTGACTGATTGACACTATACGTTGGGTTCGCTTGTATAAAGGCGTTATTCATTGGAAAAGAAATGTGATAGCAAAACATGTTATTTTCTTTTATTGAAATAAGCTTCAACGTATTAGCGGCCCCTGAGCTTTTAAGGAAGTTGAAGCTGTGTGTTTTTTTTTTTCAAATAATTGGAAAAATCTTATATTATTGAAACAGAAGCCAACCTTGGCTATTTCTACAGCTTTAGAATTTGCTCGGAATTTAAACGAGTTTTTTGCATGATGTAAGGAAGAATACATTTAAATACAGACGTGTAGAGTAGTACTATATTATGATGCCCACACACTGAATAACTTTGCATTGTATAGCACAATATATATAAACTCCGAAAAGAGAAAGCTTGGTAATTGTTTACAGTAATATGGTGTATAAATACCAAAAGTAAGCACAACAAATAAGAGTTAGCCGCACTAACTAGCCGTTGCTCTTGAGGTAACTATCGCCAAGAGTCCACATACAAAAAATATTATTATTCAACGACGTACTAAATTGTTTACGACCAGAAGTCCATCAATGGGGAAGTCTGCGCCCTGAATATGGTGTAATGGGACGTTTCACACTTCCCTATTTATAGACTTCTGGTATGATGCATTGATGGTTGTTGTAGCTTATTGGAGCATCCAGTCATATTAATGTTGTGAGGCAATGATGGTTGTTGAAGTTTATTGGTGCGTCCATTCACATGAATGTTGCTAGGCGTTGATAGTCTTTGGATAACATCTATTTTCGTCTGTGACAGACGTTTGTTACTGCTGTAACAAGCCTTTCATCAAATCTGTCTACTGTGTATTTATGGAAGGAAGTTTTGACTGGCGAGTGTTTAAACAAAGGACCACATGTGTACTGACAGGCTTACAGGGATACTATTTCACATCGTTATATGTAGACAGGGACGAAAATAGTTCGACATTCCGACGTTTTGTTTCTCGTTCTCTTTCACTTTGGGTGTGAGTGGCCGGGAGGGTGACTAGGGGGATTCATTTAAAACAAGAATTAACATCTTCTATGGAACCGAATACGTTATATACAAATTCACATCGTATAGTTTACTTCAAATCCAATCCCTAATTCCGGCGGTATAATAAATAGTCAGTAAAGGCGTTTAGAATACGGATGTTAATGTGTTTTACTTATACAGTGCGGTAAATATATGTGTATGAATTGAAGACATATCATCTACGTGTTTGCCCCGAGAGGATAAAGGAATAAACACAGAATCAAAACGTACCATTACATATGCAATGTAATGCAAGGTGTGCCAGTTTCATATCATCTTTAATTTGACAGTATCTATGGTGATATGTTCTTTTTATATTTTTGCACATCATAGTCCGTGTTGCAGTGTTAAGCAACGTGTTGCATGGCTCTTACATTGAACAAGCTGAAATTTGAAAAATACAATTTCTGGGTGTGAAGAATCACACAAAATTCAGTGATCATCTTGTCCCACAAACGAATTTCATACCTGATAAACCTATATTCGGTTATAAACACTGAGATGATGGCCTTGGGTCAGTATATATGAGCCACAGCTAAAATATTTATCTGACAGGAATATGGCACCCAAAAGTAGAGAACAAAATTATATGCACTGTTCTTCGTTTAGACTTTAGACATATCTTCAATCATAAAGAGCCTGAGAGCTTCGTCAAATTTGGCAGATCGTCGATGATTTATGTACAAGATACATGTATCTCTGAGAAAGTGTTTTCAGTACTGCAACTATCAAGAAAGAATAAGGAAAGTCATGGAGAGGTTTTTGTATGATGATTTTAAGACGCTAGGTGGCCCGTGGACCCACGCCTGTATATAGGCCTCCTGGATTTAGGTAGTCTGCCACCTTCAAACTTTCAATAAAGAAAAGTATTCACGGACCCTTTTATGTAGCACAAGTATGTAGTTTTCCCAAATAATTTCCCAAATCAGTATAAAACAAACCGTGGGCGCTTCTTCTGCTTGTCTTATTTTGTTATTTTTAAGAACTATGGACAGCAAAATACAGAAATTATATACTTGCAGAACAACCTCAGAACGTTTCTCATGCAATCTAGAGCCCCTTAGTTTCCGGGGCCTAAGCGGCCCCTTGGCCTTCGCCTAGTACGTTAGGATAGTCATCCCCTCCATCATACTTTGAAATATAACGATTTTACTGGTATTTTCTAAGAATTAGGGAAAGCAAGTTCCGGCAATTATTAGCATTTTTACTTGCAGATTCTATAATCTACTTTATTCAGAAGGAGAATCCATGCACATAAGTAAAAGGATTAGTCCCATTTAAATATCACAGAACAGGATTAACTAAATTTGCATAAAACACCAATATTAGAAATTGAAGGGTATACACCCTTTGCTTAATAATGTAACAGACGTCAGAATTTGTTTTTTTTTTAATTTTCCTATCAGTCTTCGCAATAGATATATCTATGTTCTATGAATATTTAACGATATATTTTTAAAAAAAGAAATGACTTTAACTGACTTGTCATGGTATAAATCCATGTTTCGGTTTTTCATTATTTCATTATTGTTCCCAGTATAAACCCTTTCCGTGTTAGCCGAGCATGCCCTTTAGCGACTCAATTTTGTCGCACCGAGATATTTCGCAAATCTTAACCTTAATTATTATTTATTTATATTAACATCTGTTATCTTTAAGTGTATATGTTGTGTGTTTGTACCTTTGGGAAATGTTGATTTAGGTAACGCTTGTTCAGAAACCCAAGGAGAAATACATACACTTTGTTTATAAAAAGAAAGTTTTAAAACGAAACTCAAATAATGACCTGGATGATTGTTGGCTGTTCAATAACAATTCTTGTTATGGAATTACTATGGACATCGAGGAATAAGATAGTAACGAAATCCTCCTTTTTTTAAATTTCGATGGTCAAGACAATAATAGGTTAGAAACTCAGACGTAACGACTTATGTTGAAAATACGTAAGAGTGATAGGGATAAAATTGAAAAAAAGGATAAACACGGATTTCTTATCGATTTATTGACATAATGGCGTTATTCATTGGAAAAGAAATGTGATAGCATGTTATTTTCTTTTATTGAAATAAGCTTCAACATATTAGCAGCCCGTGAGCTTTTAAAGACATTGAAGCTGTGTGTTTTTGTATTTTTTTTTCAAATGATTGGAAAAAACTTCTATTATTGAAATAGATGCCAACCTTTGCTATTTTTACAGCTTTAGAATTTGCTCGGATTTTAAACGAGTTTTTTTGCATGATGTAAGGAATAATACATTTAAATACAGAGGTGTAGAGCAGTACTATATTATGATGCCCACACACTGAATAACTTTGCATAGTATATCACAATATAAACTCCGAACAGAGAAAGCTTGGTAATTGGTCAATGTTTCACAGTAATATGGTGTATAAATACCAACAGTTAGCATAACAAAAAAAAGTTAGCCGCAAAACAAAAAAAACACAAGAGAAATTCTGAAACATAAATGCCGTTTCTTTATGTGCAAAACTCAACGTTATAAATAATGGATGAATTGGGTTTTATTGTTCATTAGTTGCAAAAACCAATTGTTCGCCTCGCTCTTAAAATGTCTAGATTTCGTTTAATTATTTAAGTTCCACTTTTGCAACATTATGCCATTGTTGATAACAGGTCTAAGTATAAAAAAAAACACCTGCTCTTGTGGTAACTATCGCGAAGAGTACACATTAAAAATAGTATTATTCAACGACGAACTAATTTTTGTACGACCAGGGCCCTGTCTTACAAAGCTGGCGTAAGTTACGTCGGACGTAAATCAGTGTTAAAGCTATAGGAACTTACGCCCTAGTCGCAACTGGTCCATATTGTAGGCCGATGCGCAACTTTACGCCAGCTTCGTAAGACAGGGCCCAGAAGTCTATCAATGGGGACGTCAGCGCCCTGAATATGGTGTAATGGGACGTTTCCCACTTCCCCATTCATATACTTCTGGTATGATGCATGCATTGATGGTTGTTTAGGTTATTGGCGCATCCAGTCATATTACTGTTCTGAGGCATTGATGGTTTTTTTAAGTTTATGGGTGTGTTCATTCACATGGATGTTGCTAGGCATTGATTGTCTTTGGATAACGTCTATTTTCGGCTGTGACAGACGTTTGTTACTGCTGTAACAAGCCTTTCATCAAATCTGTCTACTGTGTATTTTGGGAAGGAAGTTTTGACTGGCGAATGTTTAAACAAAGGACCACATGTGTACTGACAGGCCTACAGGGATAATATTTCACAGCGTTATATGTAGACAGAGACGAAAATTGTTCGACATTCCGACGTTTTGTTTTTCGTTCTCAATCACTTTGGGTGTGAGTGTCGAGGGGGGTGGCTAGCGGGATTCAATTAAAACAAGAATCAATGTCTAATAACGTATACGTATACGTTATGGACAACACATCGTGTATTTTACCTCAAACCGATTCTAGGCGGGTATAGTACATAGTTAGTATAGGCTTTTAGAATACGTATGTCAATGTGTTTTACTTATACAGTGTGCGGTATACATGTGTATAAAGACATATCATCTTTGTGTTTGCCTCGTGTTTCTTTCTCGGTTTCCAGTTGTACTAAATGATACCATAATCAAAACTTTATTTGAAACACAAAAATCCTTGCTCGAACATGACACACAAACGTCGGAACTTGTTTTTCAAATTTTCTTTTCAGTCCTCTATCTTTGTGATAGGTATATCTCTGTTCTATCAATAACGAACAATATTTTGTATTGCCTTTAACTAACTTGTCATGGTACTAATAGATGTTTCAGTTTTTCACTATTGAGAAGCCAACACAACCGAAAAGGCGATTGCAGGGTATTGATGGAAATTTTAACTGTTTTTTTGTTGTTGGTATAATACGTTGCTGCTAAGGCGGGGCTTATCAGGGTGGGTCAACCATTGATAGTATTATTACAATGAAAAAAGAAGAGCACCTCTGGCAATCATCATTTTCAGACCAGGCGTCTGGACAGCTCATGAACCCTCGTCAGGTTACATGGTATAGTCACCCCATGTTACAGTTTCTGACGGGGCCCAGTGGTAGAGAAAAAATTCATCTTTTTTTCCCGCTGAATATTTCTTATTTTATGGTAACTAGTTGTGGGTTAAATCTATTTCTCGAATAAGAAAAGCTTCGGTTATAGTGATGATGACTGGCGAGAGACACTTGACTTTTGCAAACTGGTAGTGCATTAAAAAATACTCCACGAATGAGAAAACTTCTGATAAAGCGCTGCTGACATACGAGATACAATTGACGTGAAGTGTCTAGATAAAACGTTTAAATTGTCCGTTTCTTTCAATAAGTGACTAGTTTGGGAGCTTATTCAAGAATTTTTCAGCTTATTCAGAATTTTTTTTATTTAATTCATGCCTCCAAACCAAGTTTGACATAGGGTTCAGTTTTTAAGTTGATGTTATTATCATGAATGTTTTAATAGATTTTTTAGTGTTTCCCATGTTAAATGTTATAGAGACTGAATTCCATTGGATGAGAATGCTAGGAAAAAGACCGACACGAAACTTCAGTAAGCTCCCTCTCACCTCTCCACAAATATTACCGCGGCTTTGTTTTAAGAAGATGGAAGATGGTATTTATTCTTTTTTTAGTTGAGAAGATTAAATGCATTTTGAAAAAATTCTATTTGGGCTATATGACATTGGTGGGGATTACACCACAAATGTCTCTGGATACCGTTGGAATATCAATTCGGTCATCTGGTTGGTTTACCTCAAATTTCATTTGGTCATATTTTGAAGGTCCACTTTTATCCATAAAGAATCATGTTGTACCCAATGCAAACTGATCAGATGGTCGCTGTATTGTCGTCTCGAAAAACTGTCAATTTTACGCATCTTCCACCTGAGAATATCGGAAAGATCCTGTGATTTTTATTGGATTTTACTGAAATGGGAGTTGAAAATACGACATTGGTGGTGTTGCGTTTCATTTTATCACTATACATTTTGTATCCCACAGTTGGTATTCTGCTTGTGTTGTTGTTAAACGATACTTAAACGATAATGTCCAGAGTAGGACATTAAATGGCGGCTGTCTTATCCTTTCTTTTAGAAAGCGAGTATAATCGTTATTTTTGGAATTACACTTTCATGGAAAAAGGCAAACATTCTTCTACTGATTTGATTCCCCGAGCGGGCATCCCACGATATCAGTAGAAGAATTTGTACCATTTTCCAAGAAAGCATAATTCAAAAACTAATGAGAACACTGATACTGCATAAGGGTGTATCGTCTTGGTGTCATCCTTCTTCCTCAACATGTGGAAAAGAAAGCTACGACAAGCGTTTTATAATTAGCAAACACAGAACAACCAACGTTTGTAAATACTAACCTAAATAACAGCAAATATACTTAACATAAATACGTGAGTTCGGAAGTAACCCTACTCATGTTTTGAAAAGAACAGACATATGTTTAACTAACGGAAAGATGAATGACCAGTGACGTCAAGTGTTAAATACAAATCATACTATCCACAAACCTTGCGAGAATGGAACGAACTACCCGAACCAACTAAACTTTTAACCAGCCAAATGTCCTTCAGAAATTCTTTGCATAAAATCTTTCCCATACCGAAGGTTCCTTCTTGGTATTACGTTGGACATAGGAAAGCTAACATAATTCTGTGTCGAATCCGAAATGGCTGTAGTTCGTTAAATGAAGATTTGTTTAACAATTTTCTTAACGATTCACCAAAATGTTCATGTGGCTATCCCACTGAAACGGCCACTCATTACTTTCTTCATTGTGGAAGATTCCTCATGCCGCGCACATCCATGTTTGATCATTTAAGATCACATGGGTATGATGGGGATTTTACGACAACATTAATACTGTATGGATCCGATGACATCAACGAAGAGATCAATAAACTGATATTTTCATCTGTTTGTTCTTTTATCATCCAATCAAAACGTTTCTAATTCAGTAATCAAGAGGCCAATGTGTGACACAATCTGGACGGCCAAGTTCAATTTATCAAAATTTAAACACTTTTATAGTTGATTAAAGAATGCATGTAAAATAACATTTCATATTTCTTACTCTTCATTTGCTAGCGCTGGTGAAACATGTAAGTAGTCAATTGTGCCCTTTTGTTTTTTATGTATATATCTATGTGCTTGTACAATGTCCTTTCTATCGTATTTGTATACTCCTGTGAATAGTGCGTGTTTAAATTAGAAAACAATAGCCAATATATTTGTGTACATAATTGCTCCCAAATTTAAAACATGTTTGTTGATGTTGTAAACTGTACATTATTAGTTTTCCTTAGTTTACCAACCCTCTATGTATATATATTTCTTCATACCCAAAATAACAAAATGAAAATTATTGTATATAATTGTTGCACAAAATAAGCTATTAGCTTAATGTGCAGAATAAAGATTTGTATATAAAAAAAAAAAGTGTTAAATACCTGTTGTAAATTTCACAGTATTCCCGACAACATACTTCAGGTTGATTAATTGGTCCCGTATGGTCATCAATCACAATACAGTTTAAATATTCAATTGTATAGGATGATATATATTGTAGTCTAGACGTTGAGCGACATATACAAGGTTAAAGTAACAAGAAACTTTATTTCAATTCGGTTACAAAAAAAAAAAAAACAACATAAGCCCAGAATGGCTTTTCTTCCGACTAGGGGTTTTCTTGCACACGGTATAATGATACGTATATATGTTTCACTTTCTTTTCTCATTATCATATTTTGTTTAATTCCAGTTAACCCGACATCTTGTCATAGCTCACGCTCGTAAAACTTTGTCAAAATACAAGTATAACAAAGGAGATTGTCATAAATATAACAAAGTATTTCAGAAAAAAAGAATTTACTGACTAAATCCAAACTCCGGTCTGTCTTCAACCTAATTAAATATCATGGGCTTTGCTTTATTACAACAACCTATGACTGGGTGTAATGATCAAATGGATTCCGCTCGCTGATCCAGTAGTTTCAAGGCCTTCCATTAACACATATATAGATAACTTCATGTTAATATCCTTGTTCCAGAGTGACAGTGTTGGGTAAATTAGTTGTGCCGATAGTGAGCTTTGGGCTTTAGAATCAGTGAGAAATACCGGGTTAATCGATCAGTACATTAGAAAGTATTATCGTTGAGCTTTCAAGTGTACAAGGGACCTGGAGGCTTAACTGCTTGGTAAAGATCAGCCACATCACCTTCTTCTTTCAAAGCCAATTGGCATGCATACATTCAGTTTCAAAACAGCGATATATTTCTTCGACTCAATAAAAAGTATAGATTCATTGAATGGTCTTTCGTTTAGTGTGGTTGATTTATTTTTCCAATGAGCTGCAAATTCCCTCTTTTTTTATATTCTGGATTCATTGATATATCTTAATTTTGGCAGCTCATACCACTTTACGAACATGTGGTCGGAACATGATTGAGTGGGGCTTCCACGACAGATTGCAGGTGGGTTATGCTACTGATGTTGACTGGCGAGAGACAATTGGCGTGAAGTACACAGATAAATACTGTAAATTTAGCCTTTTTCTGACAGTTCTTCTCTGTTGATTTACTGGGCCCAAGGGTTATCAGTCAATCGTAGTAACATCTCTTTTCATGTAAGTTTTCCGCGCAGTGCTGTCATCGTGTTTAATAGTGAACAATTGGCATATCGTAGAAACCATAAGTTCAGCATTCAAATTACCTTTAAACTGTAAGATTCACATAGGAATAAGACTAATTCGGTAATATAGTTATACGCAACATCCAAATATATGTGTTAATAAACTCAAACAGCCAGGATCTATGGGTACATTTTAGGGGTTTTGTTGGTTACGAAAAGTACCTGAACGAGCATATCCAAGATGCAATCTCCATCAGGGAAATTACTGAATTAGCAAATAACCGACACTGACAGGGGGGAACGGGTTCTGAGTCTGAAAACGGGTTTAACCCTGGATACTTACCTGCATTTCAGAACACATTAAATCTTTTTGTAGCACCTGAGGTCTATTTCATAAACCACTTTAGCTATTTAATTTGACATAGCCGACTAAATTTGAATTGTTTTACCATTACATCTTTACGGTCGACTATCTGAATGTTGGGCTTTATGAAACATCCCTTATTGACCTTCTGCTTCTGAGACATTTTTACTTCAATATGTTCGTCCTGTGAAGCCAGCTGTTTCATACTTACAATAATCTTTTTATTTTGTTAAAATACACTTTTGATTTGGCCAACGATATCCTGAATAATTTGTATAGCTTATTGCTATTAATGGTGATTTTTTACCGCCAGAATGTTGCCCTTTATGATCACAATCGTTTCTGCAACGTCAGTTTGCTAACATTCTCCCTACACCAATGATTTTATCGGTCGGTGCAGACTTTCCAGGGGGTGCTTAACTTTTTGTTGACATTATTCGCAAAGATGCTGATGTTTCTTTATGTTCATTGTTATTTGAAACAGCTTAGTGATATTCTAATAGAATAAAAACATTAAAACATGTAGAACATACCTCTCACAATTGATTGAAACTCCTTTTATCTCAAAGTAGTAAAACACAACCTATTTAGAATGGATAAACAATTGTGTAAAAAGTGAACCTTCAGACGTTGCTGTGGTATTGCAAAAATAGTTTATTGAACAATGTATATTAGATGAAAGAGACCAAGACTTGATAAAATCACGTAACAGTCTCAAACATATCATATTAAATGCGGAAGACGAAAGTGGCATCTTGAAGCGTGTTGACGTCAACAAATCAACAAAACCAACTGTGTTAGTAATGGTGTCCTAAAGCGATTTGCCAATTAATTACTGGTATCACTGAACCAAATACACAACTTGTCACTGGCTACATGTCGGGGGGAATATTGTCTAGAAAACTGCACAACATTTGCCGTTTCCCTAAAATGATCAGAAACGTATTTTTATTTGTAGTGTCAATATTTGGTTATGTTGCTGTTTTAAGGAGCAAGTGAACAGAAGAGCAACCCAAACAACTAGAAAACATACAGCTGGATACCCTTCGTATTGTATGTGGTGCTGTTCGTTGGACGAGTCACAGTCTTATTTATAGAGAAAGGGGTTCCATTACGTTAAGCAGTTGGCGTGTAAGACATAAACTATGTTTAGTCTATAAGATTATCAATAACTGATATGCTTCTTATCTCTGTGAACTCGTGCCGCCGACTGTTTCCAGTATAAGCCCTTTCCGTGTCAGCGGACCATGCCCTTTTGCGACTCAATTTTGTCGCACCGAGATATTTCGCAAATCTTAACCTTAGATATTATTTATTTATGTTAACATATGTTATCTCTATGTGTATATGTAGTGTGTTTGTACCTTAGGGAGATGTCATATAGACGACGCTTGTTGGGAGAAATACATACACTTTGTTTAAAACAAGAAAGTTTTAAGACGAAACACATATAATGACCTGGATGTAATTTGTTTGCTGATTGTTGGCTGTTCAATAACATGTTAGAGTTATTGAATGGCTTCCCGAGGGTATGGGAGATATTCCGAGAGGTGTGGCCAAGTGCGAATGCACGAGGCCACACCTCTCGGAATTTCTTCCATACTAGAGGGGGCCATTTAATAGCGTGCTTGTATCATGGTATTAGTGATTGACGTTGTCAATCAACTAGCACGTGTTAACTCTCTGATACCCAGTCAAGAGAGCCATACAACAACTTCCAAAATCGGAAAGTTATTCAACACTTAAGCCCCGCCCACTCTCTGTCCACTGGGTATCGGATTTGTCGAAGACTGCGCATCAAAAGAAAAACGCCGTAACCATGATACAATTCTTATTATTGAATAGCTTTGGAAATACAAATAATTATGAAATCCTCCTGTTTTAAATGTCGATTGTCAAGACAATAACAGGGTTGAAACTCAGACGTTATGATTTATGTTGAAAATACGTAAGAGTGATAGGGATAAAATTGAAAAAAAAAAGACTAAACACGGATTTCTTATTGACTGATTGACACTATACGTTGGGTTCGCTTGTATAAAGGCGTTATTCATTGGAAAAGAAATGTGATAGCAAAACATGTTATTTTCTTTTATTGAAATAAGCTTCAACGTATTAGCGGCCCCTGAGCTTTTAAGGAAGTTGAAGCTGTGTGTTTTTTTTTTCAAATAATTGGAAAAATCTTATATTATTGAAACAGAAGCCAACCTTGGCTATTTCTACAGCTTTAGAATTTGCTCGGAATTTAAACGAGTTTTTTGCATGATGTAAGGAAGAATACATTTAAATACAGACGTGTAGAGTACCCGGTAGTACTATATTATGATGCCCACACACTGAATAACTTTGCATTGTATAGCACAATATATATAAACTCCGAAAAGAGAAAGCTTGGTAATTGTTTACAGTAATATGGTGTATAAATACCAAAAGTAAGCACAACAAATAAGAGTTAGCCGCACCAACTAGCCGTTGCTCTTGAGGTAACTATCGCCAAGAGTCCACATAAAAAAAATATTATTATTCAACGACGTACTAAATTGTTTACGACCAGAAGTCCATCAATGGGGAAGTCTGCGCCCTGAATATGGTGTAATGGGACGTTTCACACTTCCCCATTCATATACTTCTGGTATGATGCATTGATGGTTGTTGTAGCTTATTGGAGCATCCAGTCATATTAATGTTGTGAGGCAATGATGGTTGTTGAAGTTTATTGGTGCGTCCATTCACATGAATGTTGCTAGGCGTTGATAGTCTTTGGATAACATCTATTTTCGTCTGTGACAGACGTTTGTTACTGCTGTAACAAGCCTTTCATCAAATCTGTCTACTGTGTATTTATGGAAGGAAGTTTTGACTGGCGAGTGTTTAAACAAAGGACCACATGTGTACTGACAGGCTTACAGGGATACTATTTCACATCGTTATATGTAGACAGGGACGAAAATAGTTCGACATTCCGACGTTTTGTTTCTCGTTCTCTTTCACTTTGGGTGTGAGTGGCCGGGAGGGTGACTAGGGGGATTCATTTAAAACAAGAATTGACATCTTCTATGGAACCGAATACGTTATATACAAATTCACATAGTATAGTTTACTTCAAATCCAATCCCTAATTCCTGCGGTATAATAAATAGTCAGTCAAGGCGTTTAGAATACGGATGTTAATGTGTTTTACTTATACAGTGCGGTAAATATATGTGTATGAATTGAAGACATATCATCTACGTGTTTGCCCCGAGAGGATAAAGGAATAAACACAGAATCAAAACGTACAATTATATATGCAATGTAATGCAAGGTGTGCCAGTTTCATATCATCTTTAATTTGACAGTATCTATGGTGTAATGTTTTTTTTTTTTCATATTTTTGCACATCATAGTCCGTGTTGCAGTGTTAAGCAACGTGTTGCATGGCTCTAACATTGAACAAGCTGAAATTTGAAAAATACAATTTCTTGGTGTGAAGAATCACACAAAATTCAGTGATCATCTTGTCCCACAAACGAATTGCATAAACCTATGTTCGGTTATAAACACTGAGATGATGGCCTTGGGTCAGTATATTTGAGCCACAGCTAAAATATTTATCTGACAGGAACATGGCACTCAAAAGTAGAGAACAAAATTATATGCACTGTTCTTCGTTTAGACTTTAGACATATCTTCAATCATAAAGAGCCTGAGAGCTTCGTCAAATTTGGCAGATCGTCGATGATTTATGTACAAGATATCTCTGAGAAAGTGTCTTCAGTACTGCAACTAACAAGAAAGAATAAGGAAAGTCAGGGAGAGTTTTATGTATGATGATTTTAAGACGCGAGGTGGCCCGTGGACCCACGCCTGTATATAGGCCTACTGGATTTGGGTAGTCTGCCACCTTCCCACTTTCAACAAAGAAAAGTATTCACGGACCCTTTTATGTAGCACAAGTATGTAGTTTTCCCAAATAATTGCCCAAATCAGTATAAAACAAACCGTGGGCGCTTTTTCTGCTTGTCTTATTTTGTTATTTTTAAGAACTATGGACAGCAAAATACAGAAATTATTTACTTCCAGAACAACCTCAGAACGTTTCTCATGCAATCTAGAACCCCTTAGTTTCCTTCGCCTACTGCGTTAGGATAGTCATCCCCTCCATCATACTTTGGAATATAACGATTTTACTGGTATTTTCTAAGTTCCGGAAATTATTAGCATTTTTACTTGCAGATTCTATAATCTACTTTATTCAGGAAGAGAATCCATGCACATAAGTAAAAGGATTAGTCCCATTTAAATATCACAGAACAGGATTAACTAAATTTGCATAAAACACCAATATTAGAAATTGAAGGGTAGACACCCTTTGCTTAATAATGTTCTATGAATATTTAACTATATATTTTAAAAAAAGAAATGACTTTAACTGACTTGTCATGGTATAAATCCATGTTTCGGTTTTTCATTATTGAGTAGCTAACACAGCTGAAAAAGGCGACTGCAGGTTTAAGATGGAAATATTAACTGGTTCTTTTTTGTTGGTATAATCTTTTCTTTACAATTAAGTCACAAGTAAGCAATAAGGCGAAGGGGGACACTTTCATATTAAATGCATAGTTTCAATTGGTATTATCAGTTTTTGTGATATTTAAGTGACTCTTTAATCAAATAAATGGATTTTCTGTTTCCATAAATAATGAGTAAAAACTTTCTTGAAACAGATAACAGATGACTATTTGTACAGCGTTAAATTTAATTTTCTATATTTTTTACAATTCCGCTGGGAATTTAAAAGGAGCCTTTTGACATTATGCAATAAGATATATTTTCAAGATTTGAATTTCAAATCCATCATATTAAAGAGACACGAAAAAAATAAAAACATAAATTGACAATTTACGAAAGTAATCGATCATTTTTGAAGACACGTCAAGAACATTGATATGGTGAATCAATTCCAAAACATAGCGAGCACAATAGCAATTCGTTAGAAATGTTGTAACGTAAACCTCATTTCATCTTCCTAAATAGCAAAAAAAAAAAAATGTTGTATATCACGGTTCATGACCTGAACGTATATTCACAATTCCACGTTAGGCGTAGGAAGAATTCACTGTTAATTCAGTGTCAAATATCATGAGAAAATGACATCCTAAAGTGTTGACTGTTCGCTTAGCTACTATAATGTGTACACTTGATTTAAATTAGCAAAAGTGTTACTCTGCAATACTATATCCCTGAAAACCGCTATAATAGAACCTGTTACCCTTCTTATGGTAAATGTCGAGAAGATTTCACATTTCTTGAAATGACTATTTATAAGATCGCGTTCTAAAGTGCATTTGAGGTCTTGGTGCTATTTCATAATCTTCGGATATGTGATATTTTTCTGTTTTTAAATGGCTTTCGTAAGATCTGTCTACTGCGTATTTGTAGAAGGAAGTTTTGACTGGAGAATGTTTAAACAATGAACCACATGTGTACTTACATAATTACTGTTTCTCGGTTCAGTGTGTTTTTAGACCACCATGATCTCATGGTGGTCTTATCAAATCGCTTTTTGTCCGTGGTCCGTCGTCTGTCGTCTGTCGTTCGTCGTCCGGTGTCTGTAAACTTTTCTTGTGATCGCGATTCCAAGAGAACTACTGGTCGGATTTTCATCAAATTTTACAGACATGTTCCCCTTATGGTCAAGTTGTGCAACATCTATTTTGTTTTCTCATTTGCATATTAAAATGGCCGCTGGCGGCCATTTTGTGATTTTTACCTATATAGTTTGTGATCGCGTAATCTAGAAAACCACCAGGCCGATCTTGATGAAATGTTTTTGTATTGGTTCCCCATATGGTCTAGTTGTGCAACATCTATTTTTCTGAGCTCATTTGCATATTTAAATGGCCGCTAGGCGACCATTTTGTTTTTCTATTTTTTATCCCTTTTCTCTCTTGTGACCGCGATTCCAAGAGAAGTCCTAGTCGGATCTTCTTTAAATTTCACACGCACGTTTCTCCTATGGTCTAGTTGTGCAACATATATTTCTTTTGCTCATTTGCATATCAAAATGGCCGCTAGGCGACCATTTTGTTTTTCTACTATTTATCACTTTTCTCCTAAAGTAATGAGAGGATCTTCGTAAAACTTTGTACGCAGGTTAACCCTATGGCCTCATTGCGCACTATGTACTTTTTTGCTCATTTGCATATTAAAATGGCCGCTGGGCGACCATTTTGTTTTTCTTCTTTTTGTCACTTTTCTCCTAAAGTAAAGAAAGGCTAGGATTTTCGTAAACTAATTTACGAATGTTAGCCCTATGGTCTCGTTTCGCACTCTGCACTTTTTTGCTCATTTGCATATTCAAAATGGCGGCCACTGGCCATTACTTTTTTATCACTGTTCTAAAGTAATAAAAGGATGTTCGTAAAATGTTATACGCAGGGTAACCCTATGGCCTTGTTATGCAGTCGCTGCTCATTTGCATATTCAAAATGGCGGCCGGTAGCTTTTTCTGTGATTTCTACACTGTAACCGTTTACCGTCAATTCTACAGTAGAATATTTTAAAATTAACGGTAAATTGCCGTTTTATACTTCAGTGGAAGCTTTACGGTCGTGTACCGTAAAATAACTTTGAGACAGAGTTGTCGTTTCCGAGCTAACGAGATCTGATCTCCTCGGTTGTTTCCGTGAAGGATTCGTCCAAAATACGTCATTGCGGATCAAAGGGTGCGAAAAAAACGGAAGTGCGCATGCGCACACCGAAGCGCTAGTAAGGCATGGAAATGTGGCCACCTTACCTTCATATTTGTAGTTAGTGTAGTGGTTAAAGGCTACGGTTATGGCTAGTGCGTATATAGTTCTGCGCAGCTCCAATGGGAGGTTAGAGGTTCGAATCCCGCCGTAGGCGATTTAATATAAGAAAAATTTGACATTATAGGCTAAGATAGCTAATTTAACATAGCTGTATTTGAAAGCGTAGATTGAGATACCTGCCCTAATGGCGAATTTTCATCAGCATTTTTTCAATTTTTTTCAAATAAATATATGTTTGTCAACTTGCAGAAGTAGTCAGTTTTACTATTTCGTTGGGGGTACATAACATTTGAAAATCTACATTAACAGATCCATGCTGGGGTTGACGATTTAAAGTCCTGTATTTCTTAGCCTGCTGATTTCATACTGTTTTTTCACATTCACTGATTAGGAATGTTGCTAGTTGATTTTACGGTCTACACTTATTTTTACGGTAGAAAGTTGGCAGCCCAGCTGCCAGTATTCTACCGTAAAATTTACGGGTAACATTTTACAGTGTATCTACATAGTTTGTGATCGCGGACTCAACAAAACTACCAGCTAGGCGGATCTTGAGGAATTTTTTTTTGTGTTGCTTCCTCATATGGTCAAGTTATGCAACATGTATTTTTTTCGTCGTTGATGTTTTCATTTAACACATTCGGTACCGCTGTCGCCATTTGGCGTTGGAGTGCTAGCCTGCTTCCTTACCGAAGACATCGTATGGCGACAGCAGAAAAGTCGGCTAAAACCCCACTGACGCCGTATGTTTATTTTTTCTTACAACTTCAACTGATTTTGAAAATGCACAAATAAAATCACATGTTGCATCTGTTGGTTGCTTTGTGTTTTGTTTTGTCAATCTTCGAATACGGTTAAAAAGGTTTAATTTACTTTACCGGGCGCGCAATTCACTGAAAACTTCCAACTTTGTCCAAGTTAGAACGGACACTTCAAGCATAGGCTACGTATATAACAAGAAAATGTTAAATTTGACAATAAAAGCTTGTGGAATTCCTTATATTTACAGCTTCAGATCTTAATATATATTTTCCTTGTTTCCAATATACTGACAGTGAGTGAGATATTTAAATATATAGGATTTAAAAGTGCTAAAATCGGGTGGTAAAATTAGTTAGCTAGTGCGAGTTCCCGCTGTCGATCACAGGGCCCCTACCAGGCATTTTAAAAGCATGACCCAGTTAAAGACAAATAAGCTATTTTTGGCACTGAGGACGTTATTTTGGAATTTCCTAGTCCATAGGAGTGGGAAACAGGCATTTATCGGAGCTTTATTAAACCTCAGAGTGAAATTGCAATCCTCGGGTCATTTTAAAACGTATCAAAATCGACTCCTTTCAGATTTCCAAGGGCGACTATAAGAAACAGTTTACATGTATCTATGCATGTTGCCGGCCGAAAAATGTAACAATAATAAATATTTTTAAAGGAGAGTGTTCCCTAAGACACTTAAGAAGATCCATATTGTATTTTTCGGAGTTTGAAAGGAAGGAATAATTCAAAATGAAATGAAATACACGGCAACATACAATCACTATTTTGCCGATCGAATTTGCATTCAGGCAGCTATGTACAGCAACTGACTTCGCAATTGTAAATGCTATTTACCAATAAAGTAACTGAAATGTTTTTATTCAATCATATATTTATATTAAATCGTGCATGAAGATTTTTTTATAAGAGTTCACTAATTTCTGAACGAATCGGGACATTTTTTGCCATTAATTTATAAACTGACTTTCGTCATGTTTAAATTTTTACTCATCAGACGAGTGATACGTCGCCCATTCTTCACTTTTCACGGGCTATTTTTGACAGATATACATTATCTTTTGATTTGTTAACAAACACTAAACGCATCTTGGTAACGTGTGTACAATCGTTTTGGATTTTGTAAATTTTAATTGTGTACAGGACTCAAACAAGCGATATAACTGACTGGCCAGTGTGCAAGTACATATAGATCCGGTAAGTACGTAGCGTTAATGTGCGGCCTCCTTGAAGAAAGTTGGTTTTGAGTTTTCAGATAACAGCCACTATCTACCGAAGAAACTTTGTTCTGGTCCAGCCAGCCACCAACTGAAGAAATAAATTTCACATATCAAATTTGCGATCCGTTTATAAGCAGCCTCACTTTCTGATAGTGTTCTATGGTGGGCTAAGATCAGTTCACTGATCTCTTGTTTTTTTAGGAGCATATTTATTTGGAATTCAGTGATTGGCAATACAATTTTTAAATCAGCTTTATTCCCATGTCATTTTTTTCACCAGGCAAACTCGACACTGGAAACTAATTAAACAATTCTTTATCGAAAACATATCCAAAATCGATTCCCAACTGTCACCTGTACATATTGTATAATAATTTATGGACCAATTCAACAATAGATTTATTTGCTAAGACAATCTCTGTCATATCAAGTTTTAAGCCTTCCTGAAATATTAATGAAATAAAATCAGTATTCCTGAATACAACAATCAATCATAGTCAAGTAATTTCCCCTACTCTGGTTGATTTGTAATATGTTTGGTTTAAAACGTATACGTTATTTAACACACGCCATATTTTCCTTTAGAGAAGGTACCCTGTCACTGAAACGAATATGTGTACAGACAAAAAGGTATCAATAGTGTTGAAAAACCCCATATGTCTATTGAAGAGAGCAGCCTGGTGAAATATGCTTAGTTTATGGATATCCCAGAATACAGCTGACGGTAATCAGAGGTGTGAGATACAGCAACTCTGTATGTTCCGGCTAAATGGCATAAATACGGTCAAATTTTACCCATTTAGTAGAAATATTCTACTAATTAGTTCCCTACCGGTGAAGACTTTTTTCTATATGCTTTCAGATATTCAATTGATGTTCTGTATGTAGGTCCACCATGGTGGGTTACAGATCAAGTTTATGTTTTGTTCCGCTCCGTGCATTTTTACCAAAGTTATCGCCCTTGGACTTTAGAAATATCACAAAAATAAAAGTTTTCCTGCCTTTTTTCTTTTTGCTTTCAGATATTCAATTGATTTTTTGTATGTGGGTCTACCATGGTGGGTTACAGATCAAGTTTATGTTTTGTTCCGCTCCGTGCATTTTTACCAAAGTTATCGCCCTTGGACTTTAGAAATATCACAAAAATAAAAGTTTTCCGGACTTTTTTCTATATGCTTTCAGATATTTTTTTGATTTTGTTGTATGTGGGTCCACCATGGTGCGTTTCGGGTCAAGTTTACGATTGGTTCCGCTCCATGCAATTTTACCAAAGTTATCGCCCTTTGACTTTAGAAATTTCACAAAAATAACAGTTTTCCGGACTTTTTCCTAGATGCTTAAAGCTACTCAATTCTTTTTTGTTTTGTATTTAGGTACACCATAGTAGGTTACAGATCAAGTTTAAGTTTTATTCAGTCTCGTGCATTTATTACGCACCTATCACCCTTGGACTTAAACATTTTATACAAATAACAGTTTTTCTGACTTTTGTGCTAGATGTTCCCACTCATTCAAATTGTTGTTAGTATGTGAGTACAACATGGTTGGTTACAGATCAAGTTTACGTTTGTTCTGCTTCCCACCTTTTTACGGAAGTTATCGAACTTGGGTTTCAGAACTTTCGTATAAAGACAGTTTTCCGGACTTCTTTACGAAATGTTTGTTTGACATTTAGCTGATGTTTGGTATACATGCGAGTACATGTACATCATGTTGGCATATAGGCCAAGTTTAGGTTTTATATGTCTCTCGTTTATTATTTCTTGTTATTTTACTGATCAATTGTCAATTAAGAACTTCTTATGAGGAGTCTTAAAGATTTCAGAGATCTCCATGAACAGCAGGCTAATCCAAATAGTAAAGGAATATTGTTTATTTTGGGCATTGAATTTCATACTGCTTGATAACCTTCCGGTAGGGGACTATATTTATTGCTATGCAATACTCTCAGAATGCTTGTATATATAGATAAATTGTCGGTTTTTGTTTATTTTTTATCTTAAATGTTACAGGAGACAGTTTCCTTTCCCATTTGCGATAATGTTTACGTTTTATTTTGTGGCTGATTACCTGAATCTCGTTTTTTCCCTTCCATGTTTAAATAGATCAATGGCAATTTGATGCTTACACATTTTCAGCCAAATTGTGGTACTTCAAAAGAAAATTGAAATTTGCACAAAAAAACAAAAAACACACACAAACCTTTAATCAGGAATTTGTTGAAAACTTGTATGAACGTACGGTAGATCTGGATTAGTTTCAATCCACTATTCAATTAACCCAAATATACATTTATCGCTAAGTAAGCCACTTCCTAGCTCTAGCATAACCGAGATCAATTTTCATTGGCTTAAAAACAGAAACTGGGTCATTTGACCTAAACACCCTTGTCTCGTGACGATTGAAAGTTTCTTCAAAATCGCTTTAAAAAAATCTTAACATAATTTTTGCATTTCTCTTTCACTGTGATTTTGAACCGTTCCAACATGGTCATTTGATATGCGTTTAGTAACTTCTCAGAAAATGAATAAAAACACACCTGGCTTTTTCAGTCACTATTACGAGGGAGAAATCGGAGATAAGATAAAACAATAATAAGTATTATGGATTGTGTGTGATGGATGCCTAAACAATCAATATGCGTTCATAACAAATGTATGTAGTCTCGTCAAAATCTAAATTCCCGGAAGAATAATTCATTTTTTTCTGCAAATGAAATTTGTGGTCTTTGTGCTATGCTGAACCCGTAATAGGGAACGTGATAGTCATAACGGGGATAAAATGTTATAATAGTGAACTGTGACGGTTTTACCGTTTCTTCCGATATGGATTTAGTTTAAAAAAAACGTGTTATTCACTTTGAGATTCAAACAAATTTTGAAAATACCACAGTTTGGCTCAGAATGTGTAAGCTTCAAATAGTGGTTTATTTATCAAGAACCCACGACAGCCGATGTGTTTTTACCTGTTAAGCCTAACCACTTATTTACCAGATTACAATTTAATCTTTTACCTGAACATCACAACGATTCGTCTACCTTTACTAACAGTGGTTTTTCGTTAATAGAAAGCAGCAAACACAAAGTCAACTCGAACGAATCACTCGGCTATTTTTGGTTTTAACGATGTTATTGTACTTTAAAAAGCATTTATTTATATCAGATTTCGTTTTGGTAACACATGTAGTTTTAATGATGTCGATTTCAAAGAAACTGACGAAGTCTAATGGTCATTTATGACTACTCGTCCTTTTGTGAGAGATAATAGCTCAACAAACTAGCAACATTTTGTGCATTAGAAAATCTATACTGTGCATTGTTTGTGTAATTATCATTGTCCCCTCACATTCGTGATAACCTTCGGAAGATGAAGATGAGGAATAACATTCCTCAGAAAAATAAACTAAACAATTTTTCTGATTAACCAGAAATCTTACAGAAATGCGCTTAGATAATAATGTATCTTTATTTAACTAAAATAGCTCTCTTTTGTCGCCTCCCCTCCTCAAAAGTATGGAAATATGAGTAGTCTTACACTGCGTCCCTCAGTTTCTCTGTCCGTTTGATCTATAACTAAAGAACGCTTTGTAAAATCATTTTAAAGTTCAAATATATGTTTATTGAAAGGGGCTACTTGTTAAGATTCAGCCCAATTATCGGCAGAATAATAATTACAATTATTTTTTAATTACGATAATTTGATTCTTTGGTGACAACATTCTGTTGAATGATAAGCGCCAAATCAGCAGCTTCCACAGCCAATTTACCTACTTCTCAAAGTAAAATCTGTTGTTTGTTCAATGAATTCAATAGTTTCTTGAGCTCATCAGAAGAATGGCTTCGATTGTTGTTGCCCACTTATTAACTTTGGAACGTTTTATCAAAGCCCTTTTAACCATGGATGTTGCGTTGAACGTATTGTTTGTACGGATGTCATCTCTTTGATGATTCAATGAATTATAAAACAGATGCAAATTTAATTCCATTGGCGAGTTAAGACTTTTTGTTGAGAGTAAAATGCTGTTTATCACAAGTATTAACTAACAACTTGTTATTTACACTTCTTGAGAAAATAGCCCAAACAATTTGAACCTTATTTCGAGGCTGCTATATTTCACAGTGTGCGATCAAGAACTACATGGTTCTTAACTAGGAAATGGAAGTACATGTATTGTTGTATTAGTGTTCATACAAATTCAATGTCAACATAATAATAATTAGTTTTGACAAAACATCAAATAGAGAGGAGATGTATGTATCATAAAGTGATTTAATCATACACAGTCGCCTCATAAACTGTATTGGTTATCACAAGATGATTATTCGATGAAATCCATAATGGGACAAGGGTCCGAGATATTGATAATCGTCAATACGACACCACGCTTATTTTAACGGCTTGACATTTCATGTAAGGTGAACCTGTGGAATATCGGTTCACGGAGGCATGTAGCATCAACCAAGTAACTGTGAGAAAATAGATCGGAAACACATATGGCATTTCAGTCACTAATGAGAGAGGAATTGGAGACACGATAAAGCAGTTTCAACCCTCAACGATCTGGTGGCTTTATTGAAGGAACCCATGACGATCAGCCCCAGCTCATATCAATTTGTCTGACATTGTCATAATATCACAAATGGGTTTCTGATTTTAACAACACAATACACGCCTTTGTTTTCTCCAATGAAAAAATAAGGAGTTATACTTGTTTCATTCACCTGTTATTGTTCTAACAATACTCAATTATTGATACAGATATAAAGACCCATTTGTTGTTCAAACATGAAGAAGCTGTCACCATGTTTATTTTTCTATTTTAGAACAATGTTGTTAAATTATCAACTATCTTTCCCAATAAAGTAATAGTTAGAATGTTTTAGCCCTACTAGTCCAGAGAATACACGAGCGAGTAGTGTTCTGGACTGATTTAGTGTAAAATATCAACATTAAGATAATTTCCTTCTGACACAATTATCTATGGATTTATGTTTAAGATTTTATGTGCTATGATAAAGTGGCATGAGCTGCCAAAATTCACACTTTTTTTTTCATAATTTCGGATCGTCACAACAGTAAGAGGCTTTGAAGGTCATCGAAAAACTAAGATTGGCGTTGGAATGAGGAAAATCCATACAGTATGTGGCCTGTACGAACCGAAAACGTGTTAGAAAGTAAACACAATTTAAATAACCGGGACAACCATTTATTCATTCTAAGCCAAAGTTAGTTCAAAACAATACGTTATCGTACATTTTCGAGACTAGAAGCACTAAAAAGCTTTTGAGTTGTACGTCTTGAGAAAAATAGCCAATAATTTCAACATTCTGTTTTAACGTCAAAATATCAACTTTAAGTGGCATTAGCTGCCAAAATGTTTCAGTAAAAACAGAATGTTTTAATTATTGGCTATTTTTCTCTAGAAATACAATTCAAAAAGCTGTTTAGTGCTTGACTCGAATGCACCATAAGGAATTGCTCTGGATTGTCTTCAGAAGCTATCACCAACAGAACAAATCGCTGCTACTTTGGTTTTAATGTTGCTATTGTACTATTAAAAGTAATAACTATTCCTCGGATTGTACTAGTGGTGTTGGTTTCAAAGATACTGGCAATATAGTATGGACAATTATACAAGTACGTGGTAATGACTGGACACGTTAGCAACATTTTGGCTGTGGAAAATTAGTTTCAATGTCGATGCTTTCCATCCAGTGTAGTCAACTTATATATGTTAATGCGTCCACGCTTTTGTCATCTCCGATTGGACGCATGAAAGCAGTGTCTGTCAAATGAATGGAACCACTTGGCCTATTATTATTAGTGAGACGTCGGATCTGTTGAAGGGGTAACTGCCGCACATACCGAAGTAATGCGGCTTCCAATTTCTGTGGGGGCCTCCGTGGCTCAGTAGGTAGAGCGTTGGACGCTCAATCCAAACAGTCTTCCACCTATGGGTCGCGGGTTCGAATCCCACTCTGATTTTCTGACTGGGTTTTCACTCGAACGACCTATGTGGGATGGTTGCCAGTTACCAGCGGAAGGTCGTGGGTTTCCTCCGGGCACAGAGCCCGGTTTCCTCCCACAATGAAACTGGCAACGCCGCCATATAAGTGAAATAATCTTGAGCGCGGCGTAAAACACCAAACAATCAATCAATCAATCCAATTTCTGTAGATTTGTATTACATGCTCTAGGGCTTGAATGTTTCTGCCCATCCTATCCAAGCTATGCTCTAAAGGATTCAAATCCGGATTCAAATCAATTAAAGTAGCATGAGCTGCCAAAATAATTATATTTTGACGTTAAAACAGAATGTTGAAATTATTGCCTATTTTTCTCAAGACGTATAATTCTGAAGTTTTTTAGTGCTTTTGGTCTCGGTCTCGGAAGTGAACTAACTTCGGCTTAGAATGAATGAATGGTCGTCCTGATTATTTAAATTTTGACCATTTTTTGAACACATTTTCGGTTCGTACAGGCCACAAACTGTATGGAATTTCCTCATTCCAACGCCAATCATTTAGTTTTTCGATGGCCTTCAAAGCCTCTTACAGTAGTGACGATCAGAAATTATGAAAAAAGTGTGACTTTTGGCAGCTCATGCCATTTTAAGATCTGTGCTAAATATTTCAAACATATTGATCGAAGCATTGTATGGCGTTTTTCACCCATTTCTGGAACTGTTTCAAAGGCCACGTTTTTAAGATCTGTGTTATAAAAAGGTTTATACACTATAAGTTTATCTCTTACTTATAATGTAAAAATGATTCCATAGAACAGCACCTCTAGGCCCATCAAGAACACCAGGGAGAAAAAAACATCAGAATATGAAATTGACTCCAATAGATCTTTCAATGGCATTTAGAAGTTCAAAGGTTACAATAAGGTGAAGAATTACTAACGGATAAACCAAGAGGTTGTAATTCATAAGTAATTCATCACCTTATTCTGACTCCAATATATACTTTCCCTGAATGAAAATGTTCGAGTATATCTGTTTTGTCTATCGGCATGTAAGAAGACTTTAAAAGTAAAAACTATATGATTACACAGAAAATACCTGTCTGCGTTTTTCTCAAAGTTTACCTATAAGTTAGCGTGTAGATATTAAAGAAATATAATAACATGTTGTGTTATTGCTGTGTACTGCGCATATTTTCAGGTACTATAAGCTCTATCTCGTGTGGAGTCTGTTAACCTATCATTATATAACATAAACTTGATTTTACCAGGGTAAAAAAACAACAAAACACTATCATTTAGTCTAGTCCTACTCAGTTAAACATGCTTTAAAATAGAGTATTGAATTTTATTACACAGACACTGGCGTTGAGATGTTTGTCAAATTACGTAAAGTCGTGGGATGGAGAACCTTTCAGACGAGGGCAAACTCAGACAAAACTACACGATTTAAAGCTAATTGACGAAAGAGGGTAATTGACATTGCATTAGGCCAGGGCCCATGGTGAAAGTCAGGTATTTCTTATTTTAAGACCCTTTCGAACAAAATAAGAACTACAGATAGGAAATTTAAAAACACATAAAGCTCCTATATAACGACGTGTGTTTGCAATACATATGTTGTCTTCTTTTAACAAAAATATCACTAGTCTGTAAAAATACCGGTATCTAGAGCTTCCAATAAGCTCCCAGTGACAGGTCAAACGTTTGCATTTCTCTCCAATCTAGACCGTTGTCTTTATTTGTTCCTCGATATCATGAGGCAATGGAAACCCAAATTACCGTTAATTTATTGTGTGTATTGGATCACGTAATAAACCCAATAATGCAAACACGTATACATACAGATTATTTGACAAGTCTGTGTCACGACTTGGGTTCTTCATTATCTATATATTGTGGAGAAACTGCGTTTGAACTAAAATAGCATTACGACTGAAAGATAAAAGGAGTCCTTAATACTTTTTATTTGGTTAAAAAGGGCGACTAAAATTACAAAATTATCTTTTTGGGTGCTTTTGGTAAATCAAAAACATTGTTATCTGGAACGTTTTTTGGTGACCATTTGTCTGTTTACTGATTAAAATCACTACATGGCGAAGACCGATCGTGTAGTTTTACATCACTTTTTAACAAAGGTGATGTATTGTCTGTGATCGTTTGGAGTTTCTGTGGTTGTTAAGAAATGAATCGAAATTTCTACATTCATTGTGTCGTTTCTATTCCGTTTTTTTTATTCGCCTTTTTTTAACGTGTCCACATAAGAAGACATATTGTTCTACGTTGTAGTGCACCGGGGATCAATTCTTCTGTCAATGTACACCTATCTGTTAATCACTACGATCAAGTGTATGTTGAATCACTGCATTAGCCCTCTCCGCCCCACCTCCAACCCAAAGTTAAATATTATCAAACGAACGTGCACATTTCTCATATATGTAAATGGGTACTTTATGTTTAACTTGGTCAGCAAGCATCTAGGTCTAAGCACACGGAGTGTTGCACCATTTCCTTAACTCACTGTTTCAGTCCAACAGATTTCAGGCAACCGGTGTGTCTTACTATCATATTTGATGTTTTGATTTAAACAATATTTTATTCGCCATTAGATACATAACAAGTATAACAGACACATTTTCTGGATTTGACAAAAAGCGTCAAACGCATAAACAAAGTCAGCTCCATATGGTTATTTTGAATTTCTAATTACAATGGCGGTAACAAGTATATACTAAGTACCAAAACAAACAATGAGAAGATCAAACAAATTGAAGAGAGGTAAATACAAAGAAAAGAAAAAATGAAACAAAAAAAAGAAGAAAAAAAAGAGATAAATTAGTGATTTTACGATTGCCACAAAGTATTAACGTTAACAGTATTCATCGTATCAGGTGTTTCTCTGAAGTCCAGTTTTCAGCCTCAAGCTGACCATAAAGACTCCAGACACTCCATGAAAGATTGAATTTAAGTTAGTTTAGCATCGAAAATTCAATTTCTGGTAATTAAAATACACGATTGGACTTAAAATTAGCTCAAGACTCGGGATTATTATATTTTGCTCCCATTGTTGAAGGATACCTTAAATGTCAAACGTTCTCATCATATATCGTCACCATATGAAATAAACAACAATCAATGAATAAATCTATCAACCATTCAATCATTCGATCTACATTTCATTATCGCGTCCTTATCCCCCTTTTCAGACTGTTTGCAGTAGGTGGGATCCCAAATTTGGTAGACTTTTCGGATTAAAAGTTCAACCTCTATCAAAGGGGCCTCGTTGGCTTGGCCGACAGAGTGATAGTCCCTCCTCAGCCCGAAACTGGCCTTGTATAGATGTCGCGCTAAGATTGAATAAAATATTTTTTTAAGATTTGCACTCAATCGCCGTATATATGTTGAGGACTTGCCAGGTACTCGCCGAAGGTCTGAGGTTTCCTCTCCCGATAAACCTGGCAACGCATCCATGTAAGTGAAATAATCTTGAGTGCGGCGTAAACCACCAATCAATCAAGTGATCATAAGTTTAACAGTCGAACAGCATGTGTTTGAAGAGGCTAATAGGAACGTTGAAAACGACGTTAGACGTTAACGTCGTCAAATTTGCAAACAAGTTTTTATTGATATACATTGCATGGACATCATGACTTTTATATAGGTTGCTTCAAAATTTATAATATTCATGTTTTCATATTTCTGTAAATATCAACCACTGTGGTCAATTTAGTAAGCCTACAGAGGCGGTGAATAGCATCAAGTGTTTAAAAAACTGGTCAGGGAAACGTCCATGGATTCAGGCAATACGGTTTTAAAAAATACTTCTGCTAACATCGGGCCGTTCCTTTTCTGCGAGTTCCATGGATTTATATTGCAGACAAGACAGATTTCAGAATAAAAGACATGCTTGAGATGAAACCCCATTCATTAATAATGTAATTGACACAAATGGCATTGGCGTGTCCGCTGGTTAGAAACTCTGGTTAAACGTCACGTACGTCTGAACTGGAACCGGTTCAGGGAATTAAGTTCTATGGAAAGAGGTAAAGCGATCGCTTACATCAAAGAAACGCCTAGTGGAGATTGCGAATTCGACCCTTTTGTTCATTTGTTGAGTACATTTTTATAACTCAATGCTTGCTTTCAATTAAAAAAATGACATGGATTGGCGACCGACAGAAAGACATTTCATTTATATACCCGTCGAGAACATTGAATGGATTCAAGGGAAAATAATTTTCTGAAACCGCCAAAAGACAGTTGTCTTTTATTTCTGGATAACTTTGTGTTAGAAAGTGAGGGACAGGAGGAATATCCCAATCACACAATTTTGTGTTGAAAAACATAACATAGACCTGGATATATGGGCAAATAGTGTTGTTTGTCATGTTGTATTTCTTTAGTTAGTTTTTATAAGCGACAAAAACCTACATATACATCCCGGCTATTCGAATTATTTCACAATAGCATACATCTTGGGATCGTACTGGTTAACGGCTTTTTGTTCCGAATTTCAACTTCAGAAAGACCATTCCGTTAACAACTACATGGGGTTTAACATCGCCCATCAATCAGGGCAAACCAAGATAGCAGAATGGGATTTTCAGAATCCACATGTCAAGAAATGTTTTCAGAGAGAGAGACGGATAAATATGGAAGACGGATGAGGCCACTCGCACAGGTTTTGGCGACCTGTAATAACACGCGGACGAGAAAGCGAGAAATAACCAAAACGACTAATTCTTTAGTGACATTGCCGTTTTTGGCGTCTTCTCGCGCCGCGTTTTCTCAATCTATTAAAAACTAATTACACGCTAAATTGAAATGTTTCGAAATTTTCTTATATCTGTTCTTTTTGTTTTCTCGCATAACTTTTATATGCAGGGCGAGAAAACGCCAAAACGGCAATATTTCCAGAGAAATTGCAGTTTTGGCGATTTCTGGTTTTCTCGTGCCGCGCGTTTCTTGAGTCGCCAAAACGCGGCACGAGAAAACGCTAAAACGGCAATATCTCCAGAGAATTTGCCGTTTTCGCGTTTTCTCTCGCCGCGTTTTGGCGACCTAACAGAACACGAGCAAACGAGATATCTCCAAAATGAACCGTTTTGGCGACTAAAATTAACACGCGGCACGAGAAATCACCAAAACGGCTAATTCTCCAGAGATATTGCCGTTTTGGCGTTTTCTCGCGCCGCGTTTTGTCGACTTAAAAACGCGCGACACAAGAAAACGAGAAATTTTCTCTCGCCTCGTTTTCTCGTCCTGGATAAAAAAGTTATGCGAGAAAACAAAAAGAGCAGAATTAAGAAAATCTCTAAACATTTCAATTTAGCGTGTTATTAGTTTTTGAAAGGACGAGAAAACGCCAAAACGGCAATATCTCTAGAGAATTAGCCAATTATGAAAAAAGCGCCAATTTTGCCAGCTCATGCCACTTTAAAATGGCTGTTCCTAAAATTGAAAACTCGTTATTATCCGGATACATTGCTTTTTTACCAACCTGTTTCATTTTACTGCTTCCACATTTGTGTTTAACAGAGACCCATTTGTCTTACTTCACTTCTTCTTTTGTTCAAATGTGTTGCAATCTAGCGCCCATTTTAAGTTTGCTAACTGACAAAAACGCCACCAAGTGCTGGAAACAAATTGCTCTATTTCCGCTACTTTATTATGTATTTGATATTCGTCTATTTTTTGCCATTTTAATTTGTTCCTTGAAGCTTTCGTCTTCGGTGTACACCATGTTGTTATATAGGCCAAGTTTAGGTTTTATATGTCCCTCGTTTTTTATTTCTTGTTATTTTACTGATCAATTGTCAATTAAGAACTTCTTAAAGATTTCAGGGATTTCCATGAACAGCAGGTTAATCCTTTAAATAGTAAAGGAATATTGTTTATTTTGGGCATTGAATTTCATACTGCTTGATAACCTTCCGGTAGGGGACTATATTTATTGCTATGCAATACTCTCAGAATGCTTGTATATATAGATAAATTGTCGGTTTTTGTTTATTTTTTACCTTAAATGTTACAGGAGACAATTTCCTTTCCGATTTGCGATAATATTTACGTTTTATTTTGTGGCTGATTACCTGAATCTCCTTTTTTCTCTTCCATGTTTAAATAGATCGATGGCAATTTGATGGCAATTCTCAGCCAAATTGTGGTCCTTCAAAAGAACATTGAAATTTGCAAAAAAAAAAAAAAAACACACACACAAACCTTTAATCAGGCATTTGTTGAAAACTTGTATGTACGTACGGGAAATATGGATTAATTTCAATCCACTATTCAATTAACCCAAATATACATTTATCGCTAAGTAAGCCTCTTCCTAGCTCTAGCATAACCGATATCAATTTTTTTCATTTTATTTTCATTGGCTTAAAAACAGAAACTGGGTCATTTGACCTAAACATCCTTGTCTCGAGACGATTGAAAGTTTTTCAAAATCTCTTTAAAAAAATCTTAACATAATTTTTGCATTTCTCTTTCACTGTGATTTTGTACCGTTCCCACATGGTCATTTGATATGCGTTTAGCAACTTCTCAGAAAATGGATCAAATACGCACCTGGCTTTTTCAGTCACTATTACGATGGAGAAATCGGAGATAAGATAAAACAATAATAAGTATTATGGATTTTGTGTGATGGATACCTAATCAGTCAATATGCGTGCACAACAAATGTATGTAGTCTCGTCAAAATTTTAATTTCTGAAAGAATAATTACAGTTTTTCTGCAAATGAAATTTGTGTTCTTTGTGCTATGCAGAACGCGTAATATTTATAACCTTTGATATGGATTTCGTTTGACAAAAATCGTGTTATTCACTTTGAGATTCAAAAAAATTTTGAAAATACCACAGTTTGGCTCAGAATGTGTAAGCTTCAAATAGTCGTTTATTCATCAAGAAACCATGACAGCCGATGTGTTCTTTACCTGTTAAGCCTAACCACTTATTTACCAGATTACCATTTAATCTTTTACCTGAATATACAATCTATTGGATGTCTACGTTTACTAACAGTGGTTTTTCTTTAATAGAAGGCAGCAAACACAAAGTCAACTCGAACGAATCACTCGGCTGTTTTTGGTTTGAACGATGTTATTTTACTTTAAAAAGCATTTATTTATATCAGATTTCTTTTTGATATTTGAACACATGTGGTTTAATGATGTTGATTTCAAAGAAACCGATGAAGCCTCATGGGCATTTATGACTACGCGTCCTTGTGTGAGAGATAATAGCATTGTGTGCATTAGAAAATCTATACTGTACATTGTTTGTGTAATTATCATTGTCCCCTATAAACACACATCATAATATTCAGAAGATGAAGATGGGTGAATAACATGTCCTTTTCCAAAAAAAAAAAATCAATTATTTTGTATTTACTGATTAACCAGAAATCTTAAAAGATAACCCTTTTTTGATAATTATTTATCTTTGTTCAACTAAAATAGCTCTCTTTTGTCGCCTCCCCTTCTTAAAAGTACGGGAAATATGAGTAGTCTTAAACTGCGTCCGTCAGTTTCTCTGTCCGTTTGATCCATTTTAAAGCTCAAATATATGTTGATTGATACGGGCTGCTTTTCAGGATTCAGCCAAATTAACGGCAACATACTAATTACAATTATTTTTTAATTACGATGATTTGATTCTTTGGTGACAACATTCTGTTGAATGATAAGCGCCAAATCAGCAGCTTCCACAGTCAATTTACCTACTTCTGAAAGTAAAATCTGTTGTTTGCTCAATGAATTAAATAGTTTCTTGAGCTCATCAGAAGAATGGCTTCGATTGTTGTTGCCCACTTATTAACTTTGGAACGTTTTATCAAAGCCCTTTTAACCCTGGATGTTGCGTTGGACGTATTGTTTGTACGGATGTCATCTCTTTGATGATTCAATGAATTATAAAACGAATGCAAATTTAATCAATATTCATCAACGTGGAAGCATGATTTTGTTAGACAACAGTCATATTATACTGACTACCATTATTTCACAGTTATTTGAAAATAGTCGGACATTCCGAGATGTTTTGTGTCCAAATCCACGAACACATTAAGACGCTCTGTCGTTTAAGATAATTAATAAGAAGGTAATTTACTACCTTAATGCCATCTACATTCCGTATAATGTCGTTTGCGAGTTCAGACCTTTTATTGAGAGTAAAATACTGTTTATCACAAGTATTAACTAACAACTTGTTATTTACATTTCTTGAGAAAATAGCCCCAAAAAATGGAACATTATTGAAAAAAATTGAACATTTTTTCCTTTACAATTTCCGTGTGTGCGATCCAGAGCTATATGGTTCTTAACTAGTAAATGGAAGTATTGTTGTATTAGCGTTTATACAAATTCAATGTCAACAACACAATAATTAGTTTTGACAAAACATCAAACAGAGAGGAAATGTATGTATCATAAAGTGAATTAAACATACACAGTCGCCTCATAAACTGTATTGGTTATCACAAGATGATTATTCGATGAAATCCATAATGGGACAAGGGTCCGAGATATTGATAATCGTCAATACGACACCACGCTTATTTTAACGGCTTGACATTTCATGTAAGGTGAACCTGTGGAATATCGGTTCACGGAGGCATGTAGCATCAACCAAGTAACTGTGAGAAAATAGATCGGAAACACATATGGCATTTCAGTCACTAATGAGAGAGGAATTGGAGACACGATAAAGCAGTTTCAACCCTGAACGATCTGGTGGCTTGATCGCAGAAACTCATAACAATAAGCACCAGTTCATATCAAATTGTCTGAAATTGTCATAATATCACACATGGGTGTCTGATTTTGACAACACAATACACGCCTTTGTTTTCTCCAATGAAAAAATAAGGCGTTATACTTGTTTCATTCACCTGTTATTGTTCTAACAATAATCAATTATTGATACAGATATAAAGACCCATTTGTTGTTCAAACATGAAGAAGCTGTCACCATGTTTATTTTTCTATTTTAGAACAATGTTGTTAAATTATCAACTATCTTTCCCAATAAAGTAATAGTTAGAATGTTTTAACCCTATTAGTCCAGAGAATACACGAGCGAGTAGTGTTCTGGACTGATTTAGTGTAAAATATCAACATTAAGATTTATCTATCGATAACTTCGTTTTTCTTGGATTTATGTTTAAGATTTTATGTGCTATGTTAAAGTGGCATGAGCTGCCAAAATTCACACTTTTTTTCATAATTTCGGATCATCACAACAGTAAGAGGCTTTGAAGGTCATCGAAAAACTAAGATTGGCGTTGGAATGAGGAAAATCCATACAGTATGTGGCCTGTACGAACCGAAAACGTGTTAGAAAGTAAACAAAATTTAAATAACCGGGACAACCATTCATTCATTCTAAGCCAAAGTTAGTTCAAAACAATACGTTATCGTACATTTTCGAGACTAGAAGCACTAAAAAGCTTTTGAGTTGTACGTCTTGAGAAAAATAGCCAATAATTTAAACATTCTGTTTTAACGTCAAAATATCAACATTTTGACAGCTCATGCCACTTTAAGTGGCATTAGCTGCCAAAATGTTTCAGTAAAAACAGAATGTTTTAATTATTGGCTATTTTTCTCTAGAAATACAATTCCAAAAGCTGTTTAGTGCTTGACTCGAATGCACCATAAGGAATTGCTCTGGATGCATGTTCAAAGATTGTCTTCAGTAGCTATCACCAACAGAACAAATCGCTGCTACTTTGGTTTTCATGTTGCTATTGTACTATTAAAAGTAATAACTATTCCTCCGATTGTACTAGTGGTGTTGGTTTCAAAGATACTGGCAATATAGTATGGACAATTATACAAGTACGTGGTAATGACTGGACACGTTAGCAACATTTTGGCTGTGGAAAATTAGTTTCATTGTCGATGCTTTCCATCCAGTGTAGTCAAATTATGTATGTTAATGCGTCCACGCTTTTGTCATCTCCGATTGGACGCATGAAAGCAGTGTCTGTCAAATGAATGGAACCACTTGGCCTATTATTATTAGTGAGACGTCGGATCTGTTGAAGGGGTAACTGCCGCACATACCGAAGTAATGCGGCTTCCAATTTCTGTAGATTTGTATAAGATGCTCTAGGGCTTGAATGTTTCTGCCCATCCTATCCATCCTATGCTCTAAAGGATTCAAATCCGGATTCAAATCAATTAAAGTAGCATGAGCTGCCAAAATAATTATATTTTGACGTTAAAACAGAATGTTGAAAATATTGCCTATTTTTCTCAAGACGTATAATTCAGAAGCTTTTTAGTGCTTTTGGTCTCGGAAATGTACGATAAAGTATTGTTTTGAACTAACTTCGGCTTAGAATGAATGAATGGTCGTCCTGATTATTTAAATTTTGCTTACTTTTCGAACACATTTTCGGTTCGTACAGGCCACAAACTGTATGGAATTTCCTCATTCCAACGCCAATCATTTAGTTTTTCGATGGCCTTCAAAGCCTCTTACAGTAGTGACGATCAGAAATTATGAAAAAAGTGTGACTTTTGGCAGCTCATGCCATTTTAAGATCTGTGCTTAATATTTCAAACATATTGATCGAAGCATTGTATGGCGTTTTTCACCCATTTCTGGAACTGTTTCAAAGGCCACGTTTTTAAGATCTGTGTTATAAAAAGGTTTATACACTATAAGTTTATCTCTTACTTATAATGTAAAAATGATTCCATAGAACAGCACTTCTAGGCCCATCAAGAACACCAGGGAGAAAAAACATCAGAATATGAAATTGACTCCAATAGATCTTTCAATGGCATTTAGAAGTTGAAAGGTTACAATAAGGTGAAGAATTACTAACGGATAAACCAAGAGGTTGTAATTCATACGTAATTCATCACCTTATTCTGACTCCAATATATACTTTCCCTGAATGAAAATGTTCGAGTATATTTGTTTTGTCGATCGGCATGTAAGAAGACTTTAAAAGTAAAAACTATATGATTACACAGAAAATACCTGTCTGCGTTTTTCTCAAAGTTTACCTATAAGTTAGCGTGTAGATATTAAAGAAATATAATAACATGTTGTGTTATTGCTGTGTACTGCGCATATTTTCAGGTACCAGAAGCTCTATCTCGTGTGGAGTCTGTTAACCTATCATTATATAACATAAACTTGATTTTACCAGGGTAAAAAAACAACAAAACACTATCATTTAGTCTAGTCCTACTCAGTTAAACATGCTTTAAAATAGAGTATTGAATTTTAAAACACAGACACTGGCGTTGAGATGTTTGTCAAATTACGTAAAGTCGTGGGATGGAGAACCTTTCAGACGAGGGCAAATTCAGACAAAACTACACGATTTAAAGCTAATTGACGAAAGAGGGTAATAGACATTGTATTAGGTCAGGGACCATGGTGAAAGTCACGTATTTCTTATCTTAAGACCCTTTCGAACAAAATAAGAGCTACAGATAGGAAATTAAAAAACACATAAAGCTCCTATATAACGACGTGTGTTTGCAATACATATGTTGTCTTCTTTTAACAAAAATATCACTAGTCTGTAAAAATACCGGTATCTAGAGCTTCCAATAAGCTCCCAGTGTCAGGTCAAACGTTTGCATTTCTCTCCAATCTAGACCGTTGTCTTTATTTGTTCCTGACAGCAATGTTAAGGTTGATTTATATTTGAACACTTTATTACAAAGGTTATAGTTAAAGTGACATGAGCTGCCAAAATGTTTATATTTTGACGTTAAAACAGAATGTTGAAATTATTGCCTATTTTTCTCAAGACGTATAATTCAGAAGCTTTTTAGTGCTTCTAGTCTCGAGAATGTACGATAAAGTATTGTTTTGGACTTACTATAGCTTAGAATGAATGAATGGTCGTCCCGGTTAAAATTTTGTTTACTTTCCGAACACTATTTCGGTTCGTATAGGCCACATACTGTATGAATTGTCCTCATTCCAACGCCAATCATTTAGCTTTTCTGATAGACTTCAAAGCCTCTTACTGGCGTGACGATCAGAAATTATGAAAAAAGTGTGAATTTTGGCAGCTCATGCCACTTTAATGTCTGCTTGTCTTTAAAAGATCGGTTGATTTAACATAGTGACACAGTAAATAAATATCATGAATTTTCGTTATTGTTCTCTCTTCCATATCATTAAAACGATATAGATATGTTTATGAACACTAAAACACACTAGCACAGGGAAAATCTTCTTGTCTAAACTAACCATGGAGACAAGTTTTAACACAGTAACGCATACAGATATGCGATACAGATATGCAGTATGGCTCCGCACACTCTATATGGGGGAGTTTCATAGATTGGTTTATTCAAGTTATTAACAAAGCACATTGGATATTTCAACTTGCTCAGTAGGTAGAGCGTTGGGCGCTCAATCCGAACAGCCTTCCACCAATGGGTCGCGGGTTCGAATCCCACTTCGTCCAAAAAAATTGAAAAATTTTCTGACTGGGTTTTCACTCGAACGACCTATGTGGAATGGTTGTCAGTTACCATTTTGAGAAAAATAGATTGTGTATAATGAATCGATATGTGATTAGTTAACGATTACGTGTGTATTCTTAGTTCGGATTGTGGACTGGAATTATCCAGTCTTGTGTATATGTATGGTAATTATGATTTGCATCCAAAGTTTGTTGAGTGCCTGTATATCGATATCATGAGGAAATGGAAACCCCAATTACCGTTAATTTATTGTGTGTATTGGATCACGTAATAAACCCAATAATGCAAACACGTATACATACAGATTATTTGACAAGTCTGTGTCACGACTTGGGTTCTTCTTTATCTATATATTGTGGAGAAACTGCGTTTGAAATAAAATAGTATTACGACTGAAAAATAAAAGGAGTCCCTAATACTTTTTATTTGGTTAAAAAGGGCGACTAAAATTACAAAATTATCTTTTTGGGTGCTATTGGTAAATCAATAATTGTAAGAACCCAATGTCATACGACTTCTGAGTCTTTTATGTCGACGTGGTTGAATTAGAATGTCTGTCCATAAACATTGTTATCTGGAACGTTTTTTGGTGACCATTTGTCTGTTTACTGATTAAAATCACTACCTGGCGAAGACCGATCGTGTAGTTTTACATCACTTTTTGACAAAGGTGATGTATTGTCTGTGATCGTTTGGAGTTTCTGTGGTTGTTAAGAAATGAATCGAAATTTCTCAATTCATTGTGTCGTTTCCATTCCGTTTTTTTTATTCGCGTTTTTTTAACGTGTCCACATAAGAAGACATATTGTTCTACGTTGTAGTGCACCGGGGATCAATCAAGTGATCATAAATTTAACAGTCGTACAGCATGTGTTTGAAGAGGCTAATAGGAACGTTTTAAACGACGTTAGAACTGATAAAACGTCGTCAAATTTGCAAACAAGTTTTTATTGATATACATTGCATGGACATCATGACTTTTATATAGGTCGCTTCAAAATTTATAATATTCATGTTTTCATAATTCTGTAAATATCCACCACTGTGGTCAATTTAGTAAGCCTACAGAGGCGGTGAATAGCATCAAGTGTTTAAAAAACTGGTCAGGGATACGTCCATGGATTCAGGCAATACGGTTTTAAAAAATACTTCTGCTAACATCGGGCCGTTCCGTTTCTGCGAGTTCCATGGATTTATATTGCAGACAAGACAGATTTCAGAATAAAAGGCATGCTAGAGATGACACCCCATTCATTAATAATGTAATTGACACAAATGGCATTGGTGTGTCCGCTGGTTAGAAACTCTGGTTAAAGGTCACGTACGTCTGAACTAGAACCGGTTCAGGGAATTAAGTTCTATGGAAAAGGGAAAGGCGATCGCTTACATCAAAGAAATGCCTAGTGGAGATTGCGAATTCGACTCTTTTGTTCATTTGTTGAGTACATTTTTATAACTCAATGCTTGCTTTCAATTAAAAAAATGAAATGGATTGGCGACAGACAGAAAGACATTTCATTTATATACCCGTCGAGAACATTGAATGGATTCAAGGGAAAATAATTTTCTGAAACCGCCAAAACTCAGACATATATTTGACAGTTGTCTTTTATTTCTGGATAACTTTGCGTTAGAAAGTGAGGGACAGGAGTAATATCTCAATCACACAATTTTGTGTTGAAAAACATAACATAGACCTGGATATGTGGGCAAACTAGTGTTGTTTGTCATATTGGATTTCTTTAGTTAGTTTTTATAAGCGACAAAAACCTGAAATGTAGGCCTACATATACATCCCGGCTATTCGAATTATGTCACAATAGCACACATCTTGGGACCGTACTGGTTAACGGCTTTGACGATATTTCAACACTTTTATTGTCTGAACAATAACTTAAAAAAAATATACAACCTTTAGCAGTTCATGTTACTTTAAAACTGTGGATTTTAAACATATTGTAAATAATACAGATTGAGTTGATTAACTTAGATAGGCAATAAGATTAAACAACGTAAACCAAAACGAAGAATAGAGCGATCAAAAGGACACAGTGGACTAATCAAGCATTTTACATCGTCAATTTAAAATGGCTGTCCATAAAATTGAAAACTCGTTATTATCCAGATCTATTGCTTTTTTACCAACCTATTTCATTTTACTGCTTCCACATTTGTGTAACAGAGACCAATTTGCCTTACTTCAATTCGTCTTTTGTTCAAATTTGTTGCAATCTAGCGTTCATTTTAAGTTTGCTAACTGATAAAAAGGGCACCAAGTGCTGGAAACAAATTTCTCTATTTCCGCTACTTTATCATGTACATGGTATTCGTCTTTTTTACCATTTTAATCTGATCCTTGAAGCTTTCGTCTTCGGCAATGACAAATGGTGATCAACGAAGTGTTTAAAATGACGCAAACTCTGTTTAACAACGGTTATCAATCTGATTTTTTGGTTCCGAATTTCAACTTCAGAAAGACCATTCGGCTAACAACTACACGGGGTTTAACATCGCTAATAGATTGATTGATTGTTTGTTTGGTGCTTTACGCCGCGCTCAAGATTATTTCACTTATATGGCGGCGTTGCCAGTTTTATTGTGTGAGGAAACCGGGCTCTGTGCCCGGAGGAAACCCACGACCTTCCGCTGGTAACTGCCAACCATCCCACATAGGTCGTTCGAGTGAAAACCCAGTCAGAAAATTTAACCAAACTGAGTGGGATTCGAACCCGAGACCCATTGGTGGAAGGCTGTTTGGATTGAGCGTCCAACGCTCTACCTACTGAGCCACGGAGGCCGCCAACATCGCTAATAGAAAGATTGCAGAAACACGAACTTTGTACACAGTCTCACGTTTTTTTCTTTTAAATCTTCCATTGGCCATCAATCAGGGAAACCAATTCTCCAGAGAATTTGCCGTTTTGGCGATTTCTCTCGCCGCGTTTTGGCGACCTAACAGAACACGAGCAAACGAGATATCTTCAAAATGAAAATTAACACGCGGCACGAGAAATCCCCAAAACGGCTAATTCTCTAGAGATATTGCCGTTTTCTCGCGCCGCGTTTTGTCGACATAAAAACGCGCGACACAAGAAAATGAGATATTTTCTCTTGCCTCGTTTTCTCGTCCTGGATAAAAAAGTTATGCGAGAAAACAAAAAGAGCAGAATTAAGAAAATCTCTAAACATTTCAATTTAGCGTGTTATTAGTTTTTGAAAGGACGAGAAAACGCCAAAACGGCAATATCTCTAGAGAATTAGCCGTTTTGGGCGATTTCTCGTGCCGCGTGTTATTACAGGTCGCCAAAACGCGGCGCGAGTGGCCTCATCCGTCTTCCATAGATAAAGCACATTCAGCAAAACAAATATAACAAACGCCCGTTTCCTTCGGTGTGCCCAGTTGTATCTACATCGATTTAAGAATAGATTTTAGAATAAGTTGATTGATTGGTTTGTGGCTTACGCCGCCTCGAAGATTATTTAACTAATATGACGACGTTGTCAGGATTAGTGGTGAGAAACCGGACTCTTTACCCTCAATAAACTTCTGAACTTTAGAATAAGAGACATGCTTGATCAGAACAATCATTCGTCTATATGAAAATATATACAAATGATATTAGCGTATTTGCTAATTAGAAATATGATTAAACTCACCATAAGTCTGATTTGGTACCGTTTCACGCAAATAAAATATAGGGCGAAGACGTAAAGTGGCCACTGACTTAAAATTAAAAGCCAGTGTCACAGGAAATGTGATCATCTTGTTCAGTTTTTGACGCACTTCTCCACACTGTATGGTAACTTCTAATTAAAAATAAAGGCCTCAGTATTCGGACAAGATAAAAGGCAGCGAGGCCCTTCGAGAAAACGACCCCAATAAATTGATTCGAGCGACTAAGAGCAAATTCACTTACAATAGTTTCTTGTTTTCTACTTCTGACATTACGTCATACTTCCGTTACATTAGAAACAGCCTTGTTTGATGGGGTTACGTGAGTTTGCATAACCAAGGGATTAAAAGACAGAATAAATTTTACCGTATACATATTTAAGAAAGAGTATGTTTTATTTTATTTGTTGTGCTTATATAGCTAAAGATCATACACTTTGGAAAGCTTTCTTCTAAGCTTTCTAGAAATGTGTTATGGTTAATTAAGATCTTATAATGCCCGAACATTGAGCTCAATTTATATACAAACATCTGTTTCAGAACGGTTGTTTATTGTCCATGGTTCAATTTCATACACAATGCATGGAAGGTTTTTTGTTTTAAACAAAATACATTCTTTAGAAGAAAAGCCATTTATTTATAAAGTAATTGCCGCAAACGATACTGGTTGTCTGTTGGTGCGGGCAAAATGCCACGTGTTTCTTTTTTGGAACCGCTTCAAATTAAGATTTACAGAAAGAAGTAAAGTGATAACTAACATCAAATGGCACGTCGGACATAGGCTTCCAATGTTTTCTTGCTACAATAATTCCCCTTACTCACTTCAAATTGAATTGATCGATCCTTTGGGACAACCCACTGCATTCATCAGCAACAGTCTTGATAATTGTATTTAGCAAATGTAAATCAAACACTGTGCACTGAAAGGTCACACATACATGTAAATGTGTAAAATAACAGAATTCAAACAAGGGTTGAGCAACCTCGATTGTGTTGTACAAAAAATGTAATTATTCAATTGCCAGGCGCTTTCAACAAACCACGTGAGAGACGAGAACATACTAAATATGAGACCGATAGAAGGAAAGGATTGTATCCGCCTTGGTAGTTACAGCTGTTTGTATTTGATGACGCAATTTGCAGTGTTTCCTGTTCCCCGGTCAGTTTTCATATGAAGATAAACACTAAGCCTACTTTAAATAATTGAATGAAAGACCCTGGTTATATTCAGTAAAAGCAAGAGCGTCGACTTGTAACAGTCTGTGATGTTGACAAAGACTCCGGTTTTGCTTTCAAGAACATTGAAACTCTTTATCGTTTTCTATTTTTGTAAGCACAATTTCTGGCTTACTATTGGTCCTCCTTTTAAGCACTCTGTTTCATATTGTGATTAACCTTGGATGAATATTCATCCCAGGATTAACAAAATAAGATCGCGATATGGCATTCACTGAATCTGAAAGTCCTAACCAATGCTACAAATATATTGCTTATGTTGTAATTCTTAATACATACGCCATTCGATCCTAATTCTTGAATTAGAAACGTCATACTTGTAACTCATTATACATTCTTGGTGTATAATGCTGAACGGTACTTTGAAAAAAGCTGCATCCTGTGGCTATATGGTCTGTAGCAAGACGATATAAAGGCATGATAACACGGTAGGAGAACGTATTAAAACAATCTAACAATTGTCACTATTGCATTTACAAATTAAATGGTTACAGAAGGTGAAGAATCGCTGTTAATACATGTAGCTGTCTCAACTTGTAATTCTCTCTTATGTTGTAGAAATGAATAATTTTATTCATTGCCATTGACATTGTCAACGATGTAAGAATTACATTCAAAAGTCGTCACTTAATAAACCAAGACGTTGTTATCCATTAAGCCTAGCGCACACGGAAGGCGCCGGCTGAGTTGCCGGCCTTGCGTGAATGAGGGCTAAGCTGTTTCCCTCGTGTGAGCGTTAATTTTGGTGTGATGTTCGCCTCACAAGGCGGTGAGGAACGCATATAGCATGTTTAATATTTTCTGCCTCTAGAGGCAAGATTCTCACCGATGAAAACACTAGAAACCACAGTTGTATTAACGCCAATTTGAGAAAAATGATTTGTATTTAATGAATCATTAGGTGATTAGTTGAATGACTACGTATGTATTCTTAGTTGGGATTGTGGACTGGACTTATCCAGTCTTGTGTATATGTATGGTAATTATGATTTATATCCAAAGTTTGTAGAGTGCCGGTTCGATATCACGAGGCCATGGAAATCCCAATTATTGTTAATTATTGTATGCATTGGATCACGTAATAAACCCAATATTGCAAACACGTATACATACAGATTATTTGACAAGCCTGTGTCGGGCCTTTCGTTCTCCATTATCTACATATTGTGGAGAAACAGCATTTGAAATAAAATAGTATTACGAGCTACGTATAACGCGAACGGTAAAATCAAATGACCAGTCCTTGATACTTTTTTATTTGGTTACAAAGGGCTACTAAAATTACAAAATTATCTTTCGGGTTTTTTTCTTTTTTTTGTGTGTGCGTGTGTGTGTGTGTGTGTGTGCGTGTGTGTGTGTGTGTGGGGGGGGGGGTTATATAGACGTGGTTGAATTAGAATGTCTGTTCATAAACTTTGTTATCTGGAATTACGTTTTTGTGTTCATTTGTCTGTTTACCGATTAAAATAGCCACTGGATGAAGGCCGATCATGTAGTTTTACTATCTTTTTAGAAAGTTGCACTCAATCGCCGTATATATGTTGAAGACTTGCCAGGTACTCGTCGAAGGTCTGGGGTTTCCTCTCACAATAAACCTTTCAACGCATCCATGTAAGGTAAATAATCTTGAGTGCGGCGTAAACCACCAATCAATCAATTTAACAGTCGAACAGCATGTGTTTGAAGAGGCTAATAGGAAGGTTTTAATCGACGTTAGAACTGATAAAACGTCGTCAAATTTGCAAACATGTTTTTATTGATATACATTGCATGGACATCATGACTTTACGTTGCTTCATATATGCTTTCATATATTTACATTGCAGATAAGACAGATTTCAAAATAAAAGACATGCTTGAGATAAAACCCCATTCATTAATAATGTAATTGACACAAATGGCATTGGCGTGTCCGCTGGTTAGAAACTCTGGTTGAACGTCACGTACGTCTGAACTGGAACCGGTTCAAGGAATTAAGTTCTATGGAAAAAGGAAAGGCGATCGCTTACATCAAAGAAACGCCTAGTGGAGGTTGCGAATTCGACCCTTTTGTTCATTTGTTGAGTACATTTTTATAACTCAATGCTTGCTTTCAATTAAAAAATGGAATGGGTAGGCGGCAGACAGAAAGACATTTCATTTATATACCCGTCGAGAACATTGAATGGATTCAAGGGAAAAGAATGTTCCGAAACCGCCAAAACAATTTATTTGGAAAATTTTATCGTGAAAAGTCAATCGAAGAATAACTTGTCTGTTTCATTTAATCCAGATTTTGAAACTCCGACCCAGACATATATTTGACAGTTGTCTTTAATTTCTGGATAACTTTGTGTTAGAAAGTGACAGACAGAAGGAATATCTCAATCACACATTTTTGTGTTATAAAACATAATATAGGCCTGGATATGTGGGAAAATAATATTGCTTGTCATTTTGTGTTTCTTTTATTAGATTTTAGAAGCGAAAAAAAACTGAAATGTACATATACATCCCGGCTATTTGAATTATGTCCGTAATAGCACACATCTTGGGATCGTACTGGTTAACGGCTTTGACGATATTTCAAGGAACTTTTATTGTCAATAAAACATCCTAAAAATGTACAACTTTTAGCAGCTCATGTTACTTTCAAACAAATTGTAAATAATACAGATTGAGTTGATTAACTTAGATAGGCAATAAGATTAAACAACGCAAACCAAAACGAAGAACAGAGCGATGAAAATGACACAGTGGACTGATCAAGCATTTGACATCGTCAATTTAAAGTGGCATGAGCTGCCAAAATGTTGATATTTTGACGTTATCACAGAATGTTGAAATTATTGGCTATTTTTCTCAAGACGTATAATTTAGAAGCTTTTTAGTGCTTCTAGTCTCGTAAATGGTTCGATGGCCTTCAAAGCTTCTTACTGTCGTGACGATCAGAAATTATGAAAAAGCGCCAATTTTGCCAGCTCATGCCACTTTAAAATGGCTGTTCCTAAAATTGAAAACTCGTTATTATCCGGATACATTGCTTTTTTACCAACCTGTTTCATTTTACTGCTTCCACATTTGTGTTTAACAGAGACCCATTTGTCTTACTTCACTTCTTCTTTTGTTCAAATGTGTTGCAATCTAGCGCCCATTTTAAGTTTGCTAACTGACAAAAACGCCACCAAGTGCTGGAAACAAATTGCTCTATTTCCGGTACTTTCTTATGTATTTGGTATTCGTCTTTTTGCCATTTTAATTTGTTCCTTGAAGCTTTCGTCTTCGGTGTACACCATGTTGTTATATAGGCCAAGTTTAGGTTTTATATGTCCCTCGTTTTTTATTTCTTGTTATTTTACTGATTTTCTTAAAGATTTCAGGGATTTCCATGAACAGCAGGTTAATCCTTTTGACCAGCCCCGATAGCTCAGTCGGTAGAGCGTCCGCTTCAGGCCTGGGAGATCCGGGTTCAAGCCCGGGTCGAGTCAGACCAAAGACTTTAACAGTGGTAGCTGTTACTGCTTCGCTTGGCGCTCAGCAATAGGAGTTAGTGCAGCGACTGGTTGGCCCGGTGTCAGTATACTGTGACTGGGTGAGGGGGCTTGCTGGTTGTCTTCGGCAAGTCGTCTCGGTGAGACAGCACCTAAAAGAGCGGTGGAAATCCGCCCTGTCACAAGGAGACAACGTCTTCATATAACCGAAATACTGTTGAGCAGGACGTAAAACCCCAATCACTCACTCACTCACTTAAAGATTTCAGGGATTTCCATGAACAGCAGGTTAATCCTTTAAATAGTAAAGGAATATTGTTTATTTTGGGCATTGAATTTCATACTGCTTGATAACCTTCCGGTAGGGGACTATATTTATTGCTATGCAATACTCTCAGAATGCTTGTATATATAGATAAATTGTCGGTTTTTGTTTATTTTTTACCTTAAATGTTACAGGAGACAATTTCCTTTCCGATTTGCGATAATATTTACGTTTTATTTTGTGGCTGATTACCTGAATCTCCTTTTTTCTCTTCCATGTTTAAATAGATCGATGGCAATTTGATGGCAATTCTCAGCCAAATTGTGGTCCTTCAAAAGAACATTGAAATTTGCAAAAAAAAAAAAAAAACACACACAAACCTTTAATCAGGCATTTGTTGAAAACTTGTATGTACGTACGGGAAATATGGATTAATTTCAATCCACTATTCAATTAACCCAAATATACATTTATCGCTAAGTAAGCCACTTCCTAGCTCTAGCATAACCGATATCAATTTTTTTCATTTTATTTTCATTGGCTTAAAAACAGAAACTGGGTCATTTGACCTAAACATCCTTGTCTCGAGACGATTGAAAGTTTTTCAAAATCTCTTTAAAAAAATCTTAACATAATTTTTGCATTTCTCTTTCACTGTGATTTTGTACCGTTCCCACATGGTCATTTGATATGCGTTTAGCAACTTCTCAGAAAATGGATCAAATACGCACCTGGCTTTTTCAGTCACTATTACGATGGAGAAATCGGAGATAAGATAAAACAATAATAAGTATTATGGATTTTGTGTGATGGATACCTAATCAGTCAATATGCGTGCACAACAAATGTGTGTAGTCTCGTCAAAATATTAATTTCTGAAAGAATAATTACAGTTTTTTCTGCAAATGAAATGTGTGGTCTTTGTGCTATGCTGAACGCGTAATAGTTATAACCTTCGATATGGATTTCGTTTGACAAAAATCGTGTTATTCATTTAGAGATTCAAACAAATTTTGAAAATACCACAGTTTGGCTCAGAATGTGTAAGCTTCAAATAGTCGCTAATTCATCAAGAAACCATGACAGCCGATGTGTTCTTTACCTGTTAAGCCTAACCACTTATTTACCAGATGACCATTTAATCTTTTACCTGAACATCCAATCTATTCGTCTACCTGTATTAAGAATGTTTTTTCATTGAAAGCAGCAAACACAAAGTCAACTCGAACGAATCACTCGGCTATTTTTTGTTTTAACGATGTTATTGTACTTTAAAAAGCATTTATTTATATCAGATTTCTTTTTGGTAACACATGTAGTTTTAATGATGTTGATTTCAAAGAAACTGACGAAGCCTCATGGTCATTAATGACTATCCGTCCTTTTGTGAGAGATAATAGCTTAACAAACTAGCAACATTTTGTGCATTAGAAAATCTATGCTGTGCATTGTTTGTGTAAATATCATTGTCCCCTCACATTCGTGATAACCTTCAGAAGATGAAGATGAGGAATAACATTCCTCAGAAAAATAAACTAAACAATTTTTCTGATTAACCAGAAATCTTACAGAAATGCGCTTAGATAATTAGGTATCTTTATTTAACTAAAATAGCTATCTTTTGTCGCCTCCCCTCCTCAAAAGTATGGAAATATGAGTAGTCTTACACTGCGTCCCTCAGTTTCTCTGTCCGTTTGATCTATAACTAAAGAACGGTTTGTAACGTCATTTTAAAGTTCAAATATATGTTTATTGAAAGGGGCTACTTGTTAAGATTCAGCCCAATTATCGGCAGAATAATAATTACAATTATTTTTTAATTACGATAATTTGATTCTTTGGTGACAACATTCTGTTGAATGATAAGCGCCAAATCAGCAGCTTCCACAGTCAATTTACCTACTTCTCAAAGTAAAGTCGGTTGTTTGCTCAATGAATTCAATAGTTTCTTGAGCTCATCAGAAGAATGGCTTCGATTGTTGTTGCCCACTTATTAACTTTAGAACGTTTTATCAAAGCTCTTTTAACCATGGATGTTGCGTTGAGCGTATTGTGTGTACGGATGCCATCACTTTGTTGATTCAGTGAATTATAAAACGGATGCAAATTTAATCAATTTTCAACCACGTGGAAACACGATTTTGTTAGACAACAGCCGTATCATACTGACTACCATTATTTCACATTTATGCGAAAATAATCTGACATTCCGAGATGTTTTGTGTTCAAAGACATTAAGAGGCTCTGTCGTTTAAGATAATTGATAAGAAGATAATTTACTACCTTAATGCCATCTACATTCCGTATAATGTCATTTGCGAGTTCAGACTTTTTGTTGAGAGTAAAATACTGTTTATCACAAGTATTAACTAACAACTTGTTATTTACATTTCTTGAGAAAATAGCCCCCCCCCCCCAAAAAAAATGGAACATTATTTTTAAAATTTGAACATTTTTTTCCTTTGCAATTTCCGTGTGTGCGATCAAGAGCTATATGGTTCTTAACTAATAAATGGAAGTATTGTTGTATTAGTCTTTATACAAATTCAATGTCAACAACACAATAATTAGTTTTGACAAAACATCAAACAGAGAGGAAATGTATGTATCATACACAGTCGCCTCATAAACTGCATTGGTTATCACAAGATGATTATTCGATGAAATCCATAATGGGACAAGGGTCCGCGATATTGATAATCGTCAATACGACACCACGCTTATTTTAACGGCTTGACATTTCATGTAAGGTGAACCTGTGGAATATCGGTTCACGGAGGCATGTAGCATCAACCAAGTAACTGTGAGAAAATAGATCGGAAACACATATGGCATTTCAGTCACTAATGAGAGAGGAATTGGAGACACGATAAAGCAGTTTTAACCCTCAACGATCTGGTGGCTTGATTGAAGTAAACGTAACATTCAGCACCAGTTCATATCAAATTGTTTGACAGATACGAAGACCCATTTGTTGTTAAAATATAAAGAAGCTGTCACCATGTTTATTTTTCTCTTTTATAACAATGTTGTTAAATTATCATCTATCTTCCCCCACAAGTACTAGTTGAATTGTTTATTGCTACTAGTTCAGAGAAGGCATGAGCGAGTATAGTGTTCTGGGGTAACTTAGTGTAAAATATCAACATTAAGATAATTTCCTTCTAACACCATTGTCTGTCGATAAATTTGCTTTAAAATAGAGTACGCATATGTACTTGAATTATAAAACGAAGACAGTGACGTTGAGATGCTTGCCAAATTACGTAAAGTCGTGGGATGGAGAACCTTTCAGAACAGGGCAAACTCAGACAAAACTACACGATTTAAAGCTAATTGACTGAAGAGGGTATTGGCATTGTATTAGGCCAGTGACCATGGTGAGAGTCACGTATGTCTTAATTTAAGACCGTTTCCAACAATATAAGAGATACAGACAGGACGAAAAAACACATTTAGCTCATGTATCGACGACGTGTGTTTTCAATATATATGTTGTCTTTTAACAAAAAATCCCACTATACTGTATATATTACGGGACATAGAACATGTAATAAGCTCCCAGTGTCACGTCAAACGTTTGCATTTCTCTTCAAATCTAGACCGTTGTCTTTATTTGTTCGTGACAGCAATGTTAAGATTGATTTATATTTGAATACCTATTAGTTTAGTATAAATAATCCCCTTGCATATTTGTTACTCATCACTTGATAAAGCCCCTTTCACAATTGAGATACGGCGGGTTTACGGCTCTTGCGGTCATGAATTTTGGCCTTCCGTACGATGGACCGCAGCCTTCCTTGCGGCCAACCGCACCTTACCGCGCGGATTTTTTGTGCCGCAAGAGCCGCAGAAAAGTTTGGTGTGCACATGGAATCCAATTTTCGGCCGTGCGAATTTTTTTATTACCTCTGATCCGTGCGGGCGCCAGTACGTTCACCGTAAACCGTTGTACCTTGACGCGCGGTTGTTGCACGATTTTTTTTTGTCGTAAGATGCTCCGTACGGTGAAATTTCTTGTTCCGCCAACCTTGCGGCAATCGTAAACCATTGAACGATTCGCCGTCTCGATCTTGCACCGCCTTGCGTTCACCGTGCGAAAAATACCCTCAGGTGTGCTACAGGTACATGTATATAATTTTGGGTGCTTCATTTTATCTCACAACAGTTGAAGCTTTTGCCTTGGTCTGCTTCTTGGCGGGCATCGTGGTGATCTTCCTCAATGGATTGACGTTCTTTTTGTAACGTTTTTTTTTATCTATGCGCCTTTTTATACTGCAATCACGTCTGCGGAGCCCAAAATCGCCGCACGATTTGACAAAACGCCGTAAGGCGCCCGCTCATTGGTGTGCGGCGAAAAACAATGACGCACGATGCATCTTGCGGTACGCCGCACGTTCCAACAAATCACGTAGCACCTCCGCGCAACTGTCTCACGGATCACGTGCGCTTAACGTACGTTGCTTGCGTCACTCGCGCGGTTCGCCACAAGAGATTCGTGGATTAAAACGTGCGGGAACCTTGCCACGCCCTTACGATGCCCCGGCCAATCGTAAAATGGATTATTTTCTTGCGGTATTTTTTCCGATTCTACTGTGGCCCGAAAAAAATTATCTCCACCGTGCGGTCGATTTCAGTATGTTGACCGTGCGGCGAAAGTCTCAATTGTGAAAGCCCCTTAACGGAGCTACACCGAAACGTCGTGTTCCCAATAAACCAAGAAGTTGTAAATCCATACGCAACAGTGTTCTTTCCTTCATTGCCTGTTAGGATATTTTTGTATCTTAGTAAAATAATAATTTCTACTAAAGACCAAAAGGCTGATTGTTTTTAAAAGATCGTTTGATTTAACATAGTAACACAGTAAATAAATATCATTAATTTTCGTTAGTGTTCTCTCTCCCATATGATTAAAACGATACAGATATGTTTATGAACACTTAAAACAGGGAAAAGTTGCTTGTCTAAAATAAGCATGGAGAAAGCACATACAGATATGAGATAAAGATACACATATGCGTATGGGTCCGCACAATCTTCTAACCACACTTGATATTTCAACTTGCTAGCATATAATATATTCTCAAATGCATCATGTTTACATGGAGCATACTTTTCGGCCAAGCTCAACTTTAACCAACTGAAGGTGAACAGCCGTATATAGGAAAGACGTAGTTTAGTGTGACCTCCGCTGTATCAATTTGACTACAACACTTCTTCTGTTTCGCATTGGAATGTATTATCTGGTTCGTGATGATCTGAGTTGTGTTACGACCACAGTTGAAGCCTAGCGCACACAAGAGGCGCCGTCTGAGCTACAAGGCACGCGTGGCCCAGAGAGCAGCTACATATTTCAGCGCAGACGATGAGCTCTCGGCTGAGGCAAGTTCCTGGTCACCCAAGTTCACTGAGCTGCATAAATATCACTACATGTGTTACGTAATATTCTAAGTAGTAACATGATTTACAGTCCCACGCGATTGGACTATCCCTCCTCTCAGCTCAGCTTGCAGCTCACGTTGCGCGCACACGGTGAGATTCTTGCCACGAGAGGCAGAACATATCAAACATGCTAGATACTTTCCTCACCGCCTCGAGAGGCGAAAATCTCACCAAAAGTTACGTGCACACGGGGGAAACAGCCTAGCTCTCAGCCATGCGTGACCGGCAGCTCAGCCGGCGCCTCTCGTGTGCGCTAGGCTTCAGGTACCATATTACTTGCTATGTTTTCGATGTAACTTAAGAATAATGCATATCAAATTATCCAGTCTTGTGTATATGTGTGGTAATTATGATTTGCATCCAAAGTTTGTAGTGTGCCCGTTCTATATAATGAGGTCCTGGAAATCCCAATTACTGCTAATTATTGTGTGCATTGGACCACGTAATAAACCCAATATTGAAATATATCGACGTGGTTGAATTAGAATGTTTGTCCATTACTTTGTTACGTTTTTTGGTGATCATTTGTCTGCTTAAAGTTAAAGTTAAATATTATTAGTTTACTCTGTGTATCATCTCTCTCATCACCTGTAAATAATAACGATAATTGTTCATACTCGCTAAATGTTGCCATAATCAGTAATTGTATATAGTTAGTTAAATTAGTTCTATTTCTATTGATTTTTTTTACGTTTTCACCTAAAATAGCAATTAATTTACCTTGAAGTGCACGGGACATCAATTCTTCTCTCCATGTACTTCTTTTTTGTAAATGGAAAAAGAAATGAATGGCGATTTGTTCTGGGCACAACACGAGTGTATTCTGAGTTGTATTCACGTTATTTTTTGGGATTACACTTTCAAGAAAATGGCAGAAATTCTTCTACCGATTTTAGGTCGATAACCGAAACGAGAATCGAACCCGGGTCCCAGAGTGTGGCACCTATCGCCAGCACTAAATGCCGGCCGCCTTGTCCATTCAGCCACTCATGGATAAGGCGGCCGGCATTTAGTGCTGGCGATAGGTGCCACATTCTGGGGCCCGGGTTCGATTCCCGTTTCGGGTATCAACCAAAAATCGGTAGAAGAATTTCTGACATTTTTCAAGAAAGTGTAATCCCAAAAAATAAGGTGAATACTGTTATACTCATTTTCTAAAAGACACTAACTAATTAAACTCATGTATTCTGAATCACTGGGTATCGGGTATCAACCAAAAATCGGTAGAAGAATTTCCGGCATTTTTCAAGAAAGTGTAATCCCCAAAAAGAACGTGAATACTTTTATACTCACTTTCTAAAAGACACTAACTAATTAAACTAATGTATTCTGAATCACTGCATTACCCCCCCCCCCCCCTCAACCCAACCCAAAGTTAAATATTATCAAAGGAACGTGCAGATTTGTCAAATATGTAAATGGGTGTTTTATGTTTAACTTAGTCATCAAGCATCGAACTCTAAGCACCAAGAGTGTTACAACATTTCCTTAACTTTCAGTCCAACAAATTTTAGGGGCAACCAGTGTGTCGTACTATTATATTTTGCTCCTACTATTTTGAAGGATACATTAAATGTCAAACGTTTACATCATATATTGTCAACATATGAAATACACAACAATCAATCGATACAACTATCAACCAATCAATCATTCGATCTAAATTTCATGTTCGCATCATTTATACCCTTTTCAAGACGTACTTTATAGTTTTCTGTTTGCATTAAGTGGGTTCCAAATTTTGGTACACGTTTAGGATTAAAACTTCAACCTCTAACAAAGGGGTCCGGTTTCCTCCCACACTAAAACTGGTAACGCATCCATATAAATGAAATATATTTGAGCGCGGCGTAAAGCACCAAACAATCAATCAACCAATCAGTCTAACTAAGGGGCTTCGGTGGCTCAGTCGACAGAGTCTGGCCGAAACCGGCCTTCCATAGAAGCTGCGCGGGTTTAAATCCTACTGAGATGGACTAAAATAAAAAAATCCTAAATTGATGTTCACTCAATCGCCGTATATATGTTAAAGGTACTCGCCTAAGGTCCGGGGTTTTCTCTCTTAATAAACCTGGTGACGCATCCATGAAAGTAAAATAATCTTGAGTGCAGCGTAAAGCACTAATCAATCAATTTAACAGTCGAATAACATGTGTTTGAAGAGGCTAATAAAAGGATTTTAAACGACGTTGGAACTGATAAAACGTCGTCAAATTTGCAAACGTGATATATTTATACATTGCATGGACATCATGATTTTACGTTGCTTCAAAATTTATAATATTCATGTTTTCATATTTCTGTAAATAGCAACCACTGTGTTCAAGTTAGTAAGCCTACAGAGGCGGTGAATAGCATTAAATGTTTGGAAAAAATCAGTTCAGGGAAACGTCCATGGATTCAGGCAATACGGTTTTAAAAAATACTTCTGCTAACATCGGGCCGTTCCTTTTCTGCGAGTTCCATGGATTTACATTGCCGACAAGACAGATTTCAGAATAAAAGACATGCTTGAGATAAAGCCCCATTCATTAATAATGTAATTGACACAAATGGCATTGGCGTGTCTCCTGGTTAGAAACTCTGGTTAAACGTCACGTACGTCTGAACTGGAACCGGTTCAGGGAATTAAGTTCTATGGAAAGAGGTAAAGCAATCGCTTACATCAAAGAAACGCCTGGTGGAGGTTGCGAATTAGACCCTTTTGTTCATTTGTTGAGTACATTTTTATAACTCAATGCTTGCTTTCAATTAAAAAATGGAATGGGTTGGCGGCAGGCAAGAATACATTTAATTTACATACCCGTCGAGAACATTGAATGGAATCAAAGGAAAAGAATGTCCAGAAACCGCCAAAATGATTTATTTGGAAAATTTCATCTTATTGTGAAAAGTCAATCGAAAAATATCTTTTCTGTTTCATTTAATCCAGACTTTAAAACTCCGACCCAGACATATATTTGAAAGTTGTCTTTTATTTCTGGATAACTTTGTGTTAGAAAGTGAGGGAATGTACATATACATCCCGACTATTCGAATGATGTCCGTAATAGCACACATCTTGGGGATCGTACTGGTTAACAGCTTCGACGATATTTTAAGGAACTTCAAACACTTTTATTGTCTGAACAAGAAAAATTCCTAAAAAAAATTTGCAACTTTTAGCAGCTCAGGTTACTTTCAAACTGTGGATTTTAAACATATTGTAAATAATACAGATTTAGTTGATTAACTTAGATAGACAATAAGATTAAACATCGCAAACCAAATCGAAGAACAGAGCGATGAAAAGGACACAGTGGACTAATCAAGCATTTGACATCGTCAATTTAAAATGGATGTTCCTAAAATTGAAAACTCGTTATTATCCGGATACATTGCTTTTTTACCAACCTGTTTCATTTTACTGCTTCCACATTTGTGTTTAACAGAGACCCATTTGTCTTAATTCACTTTGTCTTTCGTTCAAATATGTTGTAATCTAGCGCTCATTTTAAGTTTGCTAACTGATAAAAAGGGCACCAAGTGCTGGAAACAAATTGGTCTATTTCCGCTACTTTATTATGTATTTGATATTCGTCTTTTTTTTTGCCATTTTAATTTGATCCCTGAAGCTTTCGTCTTCTGCAGTGACAAATGGTGATCAATGAAGTGTTTAAAATGACGCGATCTCCTCTGTATAACACCGGTTTTCAATCTTAGTTTTTACGCAACTTTTGTTCCGAATTTCCACAACTTCAGAAAGACCATTCCGTTAACAACTACACGAGGTTAAACATCGCTAATAGAAAGATTACAGAAACATGAAGCACACATGAACTTTGTACCCAGTCTCTAACGTACTGGGAATTCCGATTGGTCAATGTTTTTTTTCCTTCTTTTAAATCTTCCATTGGCAATGAACCAGGGAAAACCAAGATAGCATAATGTGATTTTCAGAATCTAAATGTCAAGAATGTATTCAGAGAAAAAAACAGATAAAGCACATTCAGCAAAACAAATATAACAAACGCCTGTTTCCTACGGTGTGTCTAGTTGCATCCACACCGATAAGAGAAGAGTTTTTAGAATACATTGATTGATTGGTTTGTGTTTGACGCCGCACCGAAGATTATTTCACTTAAATGGTGAAGTTGCCAGGTTTAGTGGCTGCGAAAAACTCTTGGCCCACAGTAAACTCACGAACTTTAGAATAAAAGACATTCTTCAGAAGGACAATGATTCGTCTATATACAAATGATATTCGCGTATTTGCTTATAAAAATATGATTAAAGTCACCGTAAATCTGATTTGGTATTGTTTCACGTAATTACAATATAGGGCAAAGACGTAAAGTGGCCACTGACTTCAAATTAAAAGCTAGTGTCACTGGAAATGTGATCGTCTTGTTCAGTTTTTAACGCACGTCTCCGAACTGTATGGTTACTTCTAATTAAATATAAAGGGCTCAGTATTTGGACAGGATTAAAGGCAAGAAGTTCCTTCGATAAAACTACCAAAATGAAATGATTCGAGAGATTAAGAACAAATTCATTGACAATAGCTTCGACAATAGTTTGACAGTTTTATGCCATACTCTCGTAACATTAATGACAGCCGTATCTGATTTGTTTACCTGAGTTGGCATAACCAAGGGATAAAAATAAAGAAGAAATGTTACCGCATGCATACTCAAGAAAGAGAATGTTTTATTTTATTGTGTTTATATAGCTAAAGATCATACATTTGGAAAAGCTTTCCTATAAACGTTTCAAAAATGTTTGATGGTTAAACGACATCTATTTACAAATGGACGGAACATTTAGCCACATTTATAAAACAAACATCTGTTTCAGAACAATTGTTCATTGTCCATGGTTCATTTTCATACACAATGCATGGAAGGTTTTTGTTTTAAATAAAAGACATTCTTTAGAAGGAAAGCAATTTACTTATAAAGTAATTGCCCCAAACGATGCTGGTTGTCTGTTGGTGGGTGAGTATGGCAAAATGCCATGTGTTTCTTCTTTGGAACCGCTTCAGATAAGGATTTACAGGAATAAGTAAAGTGATAACTAACATCAAATGGCAAGTCGGACAAATGTTCCAAATGTTTGTTTGGTGCAATAATTCCTTTAACCACTTCAGATTAAATGAATCGATTATTTTGGGAATATCCACTGCAGCCTTGCATATAGCACAACGAGAAAACAACTGTCTTAATAATTGTATTTAACAAATGTAAATCAAAGCTTGTGCACTGAAAGGTCACACATGCATGTAAATGTGTAAAAAAAATAGAATTCAAATAAAGGTTGAGCAACCTCAAGTGTGTTGTAAAAAAAATGTAATTATTCAATTGCCAGACACCTTAAACAAACCACATGACAGACGAGAACATACTAAATATGAGACTGATAAGAAGGAAGGGATTATACCCGCCTAGGTAGTTTAGCAGCTCTTTCTATTTGATGACGCAATTTGCAGCGTTTCCTGTTCCCTGGTCAGTTTCCATATGGAGATAAACACTAAGCCTACTTTGAATAATTGAATGAAAGACCCTGATTATATTCAGTAAAACCAAGAGCATCGACGTGTAACGGTCTGTGATTTTGACAAAGACTCCGCTCACGCTTTCAAGAACATTAAAACTCTCTACCGTTTTGTATTTTTGTAAGCGCATTTTCTGGCTTACTATTGGTCCTCCTTTTAGACACTCTGTTTCATATTGTGATAAACAAAATAAGATGGAGATATGGCATTCACTGAATGTGAAAGTCGTAACCAATGATACATATTTATTGCTATTATTGCAATTCTTAATACATACGATTTTAACTGTTGAATTAGAAACGTCATACTTGTACATTTGACCCGTTTGAACCACTTAAAGGCCTGAAATGAGGGTAACCCAACACTTAAGTGAACCGACACTGATTGTTGTTGTTGTAATCAGGTTTCGATTCTTCGTTTGATTATTATAATCCGCCCCCCACAAAACCACCATTTCTATATTCTTTATCCTATGTTAAATGGTTTTAGTAAGCTCGTGTAAATTGGTTTTCGTAACAAATGTTCAACAGGCTACGACGGCAAGTGGGCTTTTAATATATGGTTTCCTTATACGGGACAATCAGTTGTCGAATAACTACGGTCTTAATACTGAGGTCACTTTTTTGACCTGTAGAAAATGGATCACTCATAAATCACAAAAAGCTGCTATATGAGTTAAGCAAAATCATAAAGGAAACGAGTCTTCTAGCAAACGGATGTATTTTTTATCACAATGAAGTGTTTTTTCTTCTGCTGTTTACTTAGAAGGTCACGTGTCACAGATTGGGCACCTACACATTTTCGGCATAGTTTCTGGCTTTTTCCTTCCACTGTCTATCACATGATAAGATAATAGTTTTATATGAATATTGACGTATGCATTCATCAAAAGATACGAGCGTGGTATCTGGCATGCAATACCCATCAGAATTATTTCAAAGTCCCAGTTCCATCTGTTATTTCATGCAAGATAGTATCTTTAAAGGTCTCTGGGTTTATCGGGATGTTTAATACATAGCAAAAAATGTCTTTAAATTAGATATATTGGTAAGGTGAGCCAAATGTAGACATCTAATTCTTCCCTTGTTTCTAAGATTACCTTGATTTAGGTGCAATGCTTGGTTTTTAGCCATTCGTGGGGAAACATGTAATTAAAATGGTTATATAGCTTGAAAACTGAAAGGCCATACGTGTGCATGCTTCAGAAATTAGGGTTTTGTAGTGAAAAAACGAATATGAACTCGAGCACACTGAGCAGGACTTGAAAACACATTGTAATTAGCAAATTACTCTCATTCAACCAAAGAACAACTCAAACCGTACTGTCATCAGAATGCCAGAAAGAAGTAACTTTAACCACCTTAGCTTCTACTGATACCCCCCCCCCCCCCCCCCCCCCCCCCACCCTCGCGATATTTGATGATGCAATCTAAAATCAGTGCAGTATTCCCTGTATCCCGGCCAGAACCTTTTTTGTACACCTTCTGTAGATAAATGATAGACCTACTCTAAATAATTACATTTGAAAAAAAAACTGTGCCTTGAAGAGCAATCGTCGAGAAATTTAATGGCCTAACTGGTGTGGAGAAAAATTCGCTTTGACTTTTTGTTTGCCCTTCTATCACTTTGAAATCACGACGACAGGCAATATAAAAGAAGTTTAAATTTCAAACCGGTATAGTTTACGACGTAGAACATTTGTTATCTGGCTTTTACATTGTATACATATTAGTTAAGAATATAATTGAACCCCTGTTTAATCTTGTCATGGAAGATATCATACAGAGAATTCCAAAGTTGTTTCCAATGTTATGCTTCTTCAAACGGAATAACACAAGCAATCTGACTGGAATCACCACTTATACATCCATAAATCTGCCTTCTGACGTTTGAGATTATTCGACTAATGGACAGAAACTATATAGTGTCATTTTTACATTTTCATCTAAAAGCTTTCATTTAACAGCTTAAACAACCATAGAGTATAAGATATAGTTTCCGGTTTTTAAGTCCACTTTCTATCTCAAATGGACATATGAGTTTCCAATGACGACGTATGTATGTACCATTGGATATAACCGTGCCATCAGACAGGCAAGTACATGACCCATCGGAAATGTCAATAGACCCCCACCCCCACGTTTCCTTAAAGAATCGCAATAAATTTCCAGATCATTTGATATTTTTATATCTCATTTCACACAGCAGACACGCAAATGATGGCAGTACGGATTGCTGGTATATTGATTCAAAATGTTAGGATTGTCTTGCGCACGAAAATAAGAGAATCAAACGGTTGTCCAAACACTTTAATATAGACTTATGCAAGGTCATGTAATTCTAAAATACAATGTTTGGCAATCAAGCATTTGACGTTATTATCGGGACCCATTGCTTTTTTACCAACCTATTTTCATTTGCATCCACATTTGTGTTAATTAGAGACCCGTTTGTCTTACTTCACTTGGTCTTTTGTTTAAACGTGTTGTAATCTTGGGTTCATTATCCCCCCGGCATGTAATGCGGGGGGATATAGCGATAAGCTTGTCTGTCCGTCTGTCTGTCTGTCCGTCCGTCCGTCCGTCCGTCTGTCTGTCTGTCTGTCCGTAATCATTTCTTGTCATCGCATCTCCTCCCACAGTTTTTATCAGATTTTTTAAAAACTTGGTTGACATACTGAATATCATTCGAGGATGTGCACCTCCTATTTTGGTTCAGCTGGTTTCATTATTTTTATAGTTACTGCCCTTTTCCGACAGTATAAGACGATATAGACAATTAGTCCTTGTCATCGCATCTCCTCCCACAGTTTTTATCAAATATGTTTTTAACTTGGTTGACATACTGGAGATCATTCGAGGATGTGCACCTCCTATTTTGGTTCCGCTGGTTTCATTATTTTTAGAGTTACTGCCCTTTTCCGACAGTATAAGACGATATAGACAATTAGTGCTTGTCATCGCATCTCCTCCCACGGTTTTTATCAGATTTTTAAAAAATTTTGTGGACTTGCTGGATATCATTTGAGGATGTGCGCCTCCTATTTTGGTTGCGCTGGTTTAATTATTTTTAGAGTTACTGCCCTTTTCTGACAGTCAAGACGATATCGACAATTAGTGCTTGTCATCGCATCTCCTCCCACAGTTTTTATTAATTTTTTTGGAAACTTGGTGGACATGCTGAATATCATTCGTGGATGTGCGCATCCGCTTTTGGTTGCGCTGGTTTCATTATTTTTAGAGTTACTGCCCTTTTTCGACAGTATAAGATGACATAGACAATTAGTGCTTGTCATCGCATCTCCTCCCACGATTTTTATCAGATTTTTTCGAAACTTAATGGACTTGCTGGATATAATTGGAGGATGTGCACCTTCTATTTTGGCTGCGCTTGCTTTATTATTTTCAGAGTAACTGCCCCTCCGACAGTATAAGACAACATAGACAATTAGTGGTTGTCATTGCATCTCCTCTCACAGTTTTTATAAGATTTTTTCTGGAAAATTGATGGATATGCTGGATATCATGGAAGGATGTGCACCTCCTATTTTGATGACGCTTTTCTAATTATTTTCAGAGTTACTGCCCTTTTCAGACAGTATAGCATAGACATCTTATAATAACTTAAAATAAATAATAAATCTTATGCGGGGCCGGGGGGATACGGCATCTTCTGATGACTCTTGTTTTTAGTTTGCTAACTAATAAAAAAGCCACCAATTGATGGTAATAAATTGCTCTATTTCCGCTACCGTATTTGACATTCGTCGTTTTTCCCATTTTAATTTGATCCTTGTAGCTTTCGCCTTCGGCAGTGACAAATGGTGATCAATGAAGTGTTTAAAATGACGTGAATTCGTCTGTTTAACAACGGTTTTCAATCACATTTTTACGCAACTTTGGTTCCGAATTTCCACTTGTGACAACTTCAAAAAGACCATTCCGTTAACAGCTACACGAGGCTAAACATCGCTAATAGAAAGATTACAGAAACATGAAGCAAACTGGCCTTCCATAGAGGCCGAGCGGGTTTAAATCCCACGAAGATGGAATAAAATAAAATAAATCCTAAATGTATTTTCACTCAGTCGCCGTATATATGTTGAAGGTATTCGCCGAAGGTCCGGGGTTTCCTCTCCCAATAAACCTGGCAACGTATCCATGTAAGTGAAATAATCTTGAGTGCGGCGTAAACCACCAATCAATCAATTTAACAGTCGAACAGCATGTGTTTAAAGAGGCTAATAGGAAGGTTTTAAACGACGTTAGAACTGATAAAACGTCGTCAAATTTGCAAACGTGTTTTTATTGATATACATTGCATGGACATCATGACTTTACGTCGCTTCAAAATTTATAATATTCATGTTTTCATATTTCTGTAAATATCAACCACCGTGTTCAATTTAGTAAGCCAACAGAGGCGGTGAATAGCATCACGTGTTTAAAAAACTGCTCAGGGAAACGTCCATGGATTCAGGCAATACGGTTTTAAAAAATACTTCTGCTAACATCGGGCCGTTCCTTTTCTGCGAGTTCCGTGGATTTACATCGCCGACAAGACAGATTTCGTAATAAAAGACATGCTTGAGATAAAGCCCCATTCATTAATAATGTAATTGACACAAATGGCATTGGCGTGTCTCCTGGTTAGAAACTCTGGTTAAACGTCACGTACGTCTGAACTGGAACCGGTTCAGGGAATTAAGTTAGGTAAAGCGATCGCTTACATCAAAGAAACGCCTAGTGGAGGTTGCGAATTCGACCCTTTTGTTCATTTGTTGAGTACATTTTTATAACTCAATGCTTGCTTTCAATTAAAAAAATGAAATGGATTGGCGACAGAAAAGAAGACATTTCATTTATATACCCGTCGAGAACATTGAATGGAATCAAGGGAAAAGAATGTTCAGAAACCGCAATTTATTTGGAAAATTTCATCTTATTGTGAAAAGTCAATCGAAAAATATCTGTTCTGTTTCATTTAATCCAGACTTTGAAACTCCAACCCAGACATATATTTGAAAGTTGTCTTTTATTTCTGGATAACTTTGTGTTAGAAAGTGAGGGAATGTACATATACATCCCGACTATTCGAATGATGTCCGTAATAGCACACATCTTGGGGATCGTACTGGTTAACAGCTTCGACGATATTTTAAGGAACTTCAAACACTGTTGTTGTCTGAACAAGAAAAATTCCTAAAAAAAATTTGCAACTTTTAGCAGCTCAGGTTACTTTCAAACTGTGGATTTTAAACATATTGTAAATAATACAGATTTAGTTGATTAACTTAGATAGACAATAAGATTAAACATCGCAAACCAAATCGAAGAACAGAGCGATGAAAAGGACACAGTGGACTAATCAAGCATTTGACATCGTCAATTTAAAATGGATGTTCCTAAAATTGAAAACTCGTTATTATCCGGATACATTGCTTTTTTACCAACCTGTTTCATTTTACTGCTTCCACATTTGTGTTTAACAGAGACCCATTTGTCTTAATTCACTTTGTCTTTCGTTCAAATATGTTGCAATCTAGCGCTCATTTTAAGTTTGCTAACTAATAAAAAGGCCACCAAGTGCTGGAAACAAATTGCTCTATTTCCGCTACTTTATTATGTATTTGATATTCGTCTTTTTTTTGCCATTTTAATTTGATCCCTGAAGCTTTCGTCTTCGGCAGTGACAAATGGTGATCAATGAAGTGTTTAAAATGACGCGATCTCCTCTGTATAACACCGGTTTTCAATCTTAGTTTTTACGCAACTTTTGTTCCGAATTTCCACAACTTCAGAAAGACCATTCCGTTAACAACTACACGAGGTTAAACATCGCTAATAGAAAGATTACAGAAACACGAAGCACACGTGAACTTTGTACCCAGTCTCTAACGTACTGGGAATTCCGATTGGTCAATGTTTTTTTTTTCCTTCTTTTAAATCTTCCATTGGCAATGAACCAGGGCAAACCAAGATAGCACAATGTGATTTTCAGAATCTAAATGCCAAGAATGTATTCAGAGAAAAAAACAGATAAAGCACATTCAGCAAAACAAATATAACAAACGCCTGTTTCCTACGGTGTGTCTAGTTGCATCCACACCGATAAGAGAAGAGTTTTTAGAATACATTGATTGATTGGTTTGTGTTTGACGCCGCACCGAAGATTATTTCACTTAAATGGCGAAGTTGCCAGGTTTAGTGGCTGCGAAAAACTCTTGACCCACAGTAAACTCACGAACTTTAGAATAAAAGACATTCTTCAGAAGGACAATGATTCGTCTATATACAAATGATATTCGCGTATTTGCTTATAAAAATATGATTAAAGTCACCGTAAATCTGATTTGGTATTGTTTCACGTAATTACAATATAGGGCAAAGACGTAAAGTGGCCACTGACTTCAAATTAAAAGCTAGTGTCACTGGAAATGTGATCGTCTTGTTCAGTTTTTAACGCACGTCTTCGAACTGTATGGTTACTTCTAATTAAATATAAAGGGCTCAGTATTTGGACAGGATTAAAGGCAAGAAGTTCCTTCGATAAAACTACTAAAATGAAATGATTCGAGAGATTAAGAACAAATTCATTGACAATAGCTTCGACAATAGTTTGACAGTTTTATGCCATACTCTCGTAACATTAATGACAGCCGTATCTGATTTGTTTACCTGAGTTGGCATAACCAAGGGATAAAAATAAAGAAGAAATGTTACCGCATGCATACTCAAGAAAGAGAATGTTTTATTTTATTGTGTTTATATAGCTAAAGATCATACATTTTGAAAAGCTTTCCTATAAACATTTCAAAAATGTTTGATGGTTAAACGACATCTATTTACAAATGGACGGAACATTTAGCCACATTTATAAAACAAACATCTGTTTCAGAACAGTTGTTCATTGACCATGGTTCATTTTCATACACAATGCATGGAAGGTTTTTGTTTTAAATAAAAGACATTCTTTAGAAGGAAAGCAATTTACTTATAAAGTAATTGCCCTAAACGATGCTGGTTGTCTGTTGGTGGGTGAGTATGGCAAAATGCTATGTGTTTCTTCTTTGGAACCGCTTCAGATAAGGATTTACAGGAATAAGTAAAGTGATAACTAACATCAAATGGCAAGTCGGACAAAGGTTCCAAATGTTTGTTTGGTGCAATAATTCCTTTAACCACTTCAGATTAAATGAATCGATTATTTTGGGAATATCCACTGCAGCCTTGCATATAGCACAACGAGAAAACAACTGTCTTAATAATTGTATTTAACAAATGTAAATCAAAGCTTGTGCACTGAAAGGTCACACATGCATGTAAATGTGTAAAAAAAATAGAATTCAAATAAAGGTTGAGCAACCTCAAGTGTGTTGTAAAAAAATGTAATTATTCAATTGCCAGACACCTTAAACAAACCACATGACAGACGAGAACATACTAAATATGAGACTGATAAAAAGGAAGGGATTATACCCGCCTAGGTAGTTTAGCAGCTCTTTCTATTTGATCACGTAATTTGCAGCGTTTCCTGTTCCATGGTCAGTTTCCATATGGAGATAAACACTAAGCCTATTTTGAATAATTGAATGAAAGACCCTGATTATATTCAGTAAAACCAAGAGCATCGACGTGTAACGGTCTGTGATTTTGACAAAGACTCCGCTCACGCTTTCAAGAACATTAAAACTCTCTACCGTTTTGTATTTTTGTAAGCGCATTTTCTGGCTTACTATTGGTCCTCCTTTTAGACACTCTGTTTCATATTGTGATAAACAAAATAAGATAGAGATATGGCATTCACTGAATGTGAAAGTCGTAACCAATGATACATATTTATTGCTATTATTGAAATTCTTAATACATGCGATTTTAACTGTTGAATTAGAAACGTCATACTTGTACATTTGACCCGTTTAAACCACTTAAAGGCCTGAAATGAGGGTAATCCAACACTTAAGTGAACCGACACTGATTGTTGTTGTTGTAATCAGGTTTCGATTCTTCGTTTGATTATTATAATCCGCCCCCCACAAAACCACCATTTCTATATTCTTTATCCTATGTTAAATGGTTTTAGTAAGCTCGTGTAAATTGGTTTTCGTAACAAATGTTCAACAGGCTACGGCGGCAAGTGGGCTTTTAATATATGGTTTCCTTATACGGGACAATCAGTTGTCGAATAACTACGGTCTTAATACTGAGGTCACTTTTTTGACCTGTAGAAAATGGATCACTCATAAATCACAAAAGCTGCTATATGAGTTAAGCAAAATCATAAAGGAAACGAGTCTTCTAGCAAACGGATGTATTTTTTATCACAATGAAGTGTTTTTTCTTCTACTGTTTACTTAGAAGGTCACGTGTCACAGTTTGGGCACCTACACATTTTCGGCATAGTTTCTAGCTTTTTCCTTCCACTGTCTATCACATGATAAGATAATAGTTTTATATGAATATTGACGTATGCATTCATCAAAAGATACGAGCGTGGTATCTGGCATGCAATACCCATCAGAATTATTTTAAAGTCCCAGTTCCATCTGTTATTTCATGCAAGATAGTATCTTTAAAGGTCTCTGGGTTTATCGGGATGTTTAATACATAGCAAAAAATGTCTTTAAATTAGATATATTGGTAAGGTGAGCCAAATGTAGACATCTAATTCTTCCCTTGTTTCTAAGATTACCTTGATTTAGGTGCAATGCTTGGTTTTTAGCCATTCGTGGGGAAACATGTAATTAAAATGGTTATATAGCTTGAAAACTGAAAGGCCATACGTGTGCATGCTTCAGAAATTAGGGTTTTGTAGTGAAAAACGAATATGAACTCGAGCACACTGAGCAGGACTTGAAAACACATTGTAATTAGCAAATTACTCTCATTCAACCAAAGAACAACTCAAACCGTACTGTCATCAGAATGCCAGAAAGAAGTAACTTTAACCACCTTAGCTTCTACTGATAAACCCCCTCGCGATATTTGATGATGCAATCTAAAATCAGTGCAGTATTCCCTGTATCCCGGCCAGAACCTTTTTTGTACACCTTCTGTAGATAAATGGTAGACCTACTCTAAATAATTACATTTGAAAAAAAACTGTGCCTTGAAGAGCAATCGTCGAGAAATTTAATGGCCTAACTGGTGTGGAGAAAAATTCTCTTTGACTTTTTGTTTGCCCTTCTATCACTTTGAAATCACGACGACAGGCAATATAAAAGAAGTTTAAATTTCAAACCGGTATAGTTTACGACGTAGAACATTTGTTATCTGGCTTTTACATTGTATACATATTAGTTAAGAATATAATTGAACCCCTGTTTAATCTTGTCATGGAAGATATCATACAGAGAATTCCAAAGTTGTTTCCAATGTTATGCTTCTTCAAACGGAATAACGCAAGCAATCTGACTGGAATCACCACTTATACGTCCATAAATCTGCCTTCTGACGTTTGAGATTATTCGACTAATGGACAGAAACTATATAGTGTCATTTTTACATTTTCATCTAAAAGCTTTCATTTAACAGCTTAAACAACCATAGAGTATAAGATATAGTTTCCGGTTTTTAAGTCCACTTTCTATCTCAAATGGACATATGAGTTTCCAATGACGACGTATGTATGTACCATTGGATATAACCGTGCCATCAGACAGGCAAGTACATGACCCATCGGAAATGTCAATAGACCCCCACCCCCACGTTTCCTTAAAGAATCGCAATAAATTTCCAGATCATTTGATATTTTTATATCTCATTTCACACAGCAGACACGCAAATGATGGCAGTACGGATTGCTGGTATATTGATTCAAAATGTTAGGATTGTCTTGCGCACGAAAATAAGAGAATCAAACGGTTGTCCAAACACTTTAATATAGACTTATGCAAGGTCATGTAATTCTAAAATACAATGTTTGGCAATCAAGCATTTGACGTTATTATCGGGACCCATTGCTTTTTTACCAACCTATTTTCATTTGCATCCACATTTGTGTTAATTAGAGACCCGTTTGTCTTACTTCACTTGGTCTTTTGTTTAAACGTGTTGTAATCTAGGGTTCATTATCCCCCCGGCATGTAATGCGGGGGGATATAGCGATAAGCTTGTCTGTCCGTCTGTCTGTCTGTCCGTCCGTCCGTCCGTCCGTCCGTCCGTCCGTCTGTCTGTCTGTCTGTCCGTAATCATTTCTTGTCATCGCATCTCCTCCCACAGTTTTTATCAGATTTTTTAAAAACTTGGTTGACATACTGAATATCATTCGAGGATGTGCACCTCCTATTTTGGTTCAGCTGGTTTCATTATTTTTATAGTTACTGCCCTTTTCCGACAGTATAAGACGATATAGACAATTAGTCCTTGTCATCGCATCTCCTCCCACAGTTTTTATCAAATATGTTTTTAACTTGGTTGACATACTGGAGATCATTCGAGGATGTGCACCTCCTATTTTGGTTCCGCTGGTTTCATTATTTTTAGAGTTACTGCCCTTTTCCGACAGTATAAGACGATATAGACAATTAGTGCTTGTCATCGCATCTCCTCCCACGGTTTTTATCAGATTTTTAAAAAATTTTGTGGACTTGCTGGATATCATTCGAGGATGTGCGCCTCCTATTTTGGTTGCGCTGGTTTAATTATTTTTAGAGTTACTGCCCTTTTCTGACAGTACAAGACGATATCGACAATTAGTGCTTGTCATCGCATCTCCTCCCACAGTTTTTATTAATTTTTTTGGAAACTTGGTGGACATGCTGAATATCATTCGTGGATGTGCGCATCCGCTTTTGGTTGCGCTGGTTTCATTATTTTTAGAGTTACTGCCCTTTTTCGACAGTATAAGATGACATAGACAATTAGTGCTTGTCATCGCATCTCCTCCCACGATTTTTATCAGATTTTTTCGAAACTTAATGGACTTGCTGGATATAATTGGAGGATGTGCACCTTCTATTTTGGCTGCGCTTGCTTTATTATTTTCAGAGTAACTGCCCCTCCGACAGTATAAGACAACATAGACAATTAGTGGTTGTCATTGCATCTCCTCTCACAGTTTTTATAAGATTTTTTCTGGAAAATTGATGGATATGCTGGATATCATGGAAGGATGTGCACCTCCTATTTTGATGACGCTTTTCTAATTATTTTCAGAGTTACTGCCCTTTTCAGACAGTATAGCATAGACATCTTATAATAACTTAAAATAAATAATAAATCTTATGCGGGGCCGGGGGGATACGGCATCTTCTGATGACTCTTGTTTTTAGTTTGCTAACTAATAAAAAAGCCACCAATTGATGGTAATAAATTGCTCTATTTCCGCTACCGTATTTGACATTCGTCGTTTTTCCCATTTTAATTTGATCCTTGTAGCTTTCGTCTTCGGCAGTGACAAATGGTGATCAATGAAGTGTTTAAAATGACGTGAATTCGTCTGTTTAACAACGGTTTTCAATCACATTTTTACGCAACTTTGGTTCCGAATTTCCACTTGTGACAACTTCAAAAAGACCATTCCGTTAACAGCTACACGAGGCTAAACATCGCTAATAGAAAGATTACAGAAACATGAAGCAAACTGGCCTTCCATAGAGGCCGAGCGGGTTTAAATCCCACGAAGATGGAATAAAATAAAATAAATCCTAAATGTATTTTCACTCAGTCGCCGTATATATGTTGAAGGTATTCGCCGAAGGTCCGGGGTTTCCTCTCCCAATAAACCTGGCAACGTATCCATGTAAGTGAAATAATCTTGAGTGCGGCGTAAACCACCAATCAATCAATTTAACAGTCGAACAGCATGTGTTTAAAGAGGCTAATAGGAAGGTTTTAAACGACGTTAGAACTGATAAAACGTCGTCAAATTTGCAAACGTGTTTTTATTGATATACATTGCATGGACATCATGACTTTACGTCGCTTCAAAATTTATAATATTCATGTTTTCATATTTCTGTAAATATCAACCACTGTGTTCAATTTAGTAAGCCAACAGAGGCGGTGAATAGCATCACGTGTTTAAAAAACTGCTCAGGGAAACGTCCATGGATTCAGGCAAACGGTTTTAAAAAATACTTCTGCTAACATCGGGCCGTTCCTTTTCTGCGAGTCCGTGGATTTACATTGCCGACAAGACAGATTTCAGAATAAAAGACATGCTTGAGATGAAACCCCATTCATTAATAATGTAATTGACACAAATGGCATTGGCGTGTCCGCTGGTTAGAAACTCTGGTTAAACGTCACGTACGTCTGAACTGGAACCTGTTCAGGGAATTAAGTTCTATGGAAAGAGGTAAAGCGATCGCTTACATCAAAGAAACGCCTAGTGGAGGTTGCGAATTCGACCCTTTTGTTCATTTGTTGAGTACATTTTTATTACTCAATGCTTGCTTTCAATTGAAAAATGGAATGGGTTTGCGACAGTTAAGATGACATTTCATCGACGTCGAGAAAATTGAATGGAATCAAGGGAAAAGAATGTTCAGAAACCGACAAAACAATTCATCTTATCGTGAAAAGTATCGAAAAATAACTTGTCTGTTTCATTTAAGCCAGATTTTGAAACTTCGACCCAGACATATATTTGACAGTTGTATTTTATTTCTGGGTAACTTTGTGTTAGAAAGTGAGGGACATGAGGAATATCCCAATCACATATTTGTGTGTTGAAAAACATAATATTGACCTGGATATGTGGGAAAATAATATTGCTTGTCATTTTGTATTTCTTTTATTAGTTTTTCTAAGCGACAAAAAACCTGAAATCTATCTATACATCCCGGTTATTCGAATTATGTCCGTAATAGCACACATTTTGGGATCGTACTTGTTTTGTCTGAACAATAAAAAATCCTAAAACGTTTTAGCAGCTCGTGTTACTTTCAAACCGTGGGTCTCAAACAAATTGTAAATAATACAGATTGAATTGATTAACTTAGATAGGCAATAAGATTAATGTCTAAACAATAAAAAATCAACAACAAAAACAAACAAACTTTTAGCAGCTCGTGTTACTTTCAAACCGTGGATCTCAAACAAATTGTAAATAATACAGATTGTGTTGATTAACGTAGATAGGCAGATCACTTTGTAAACATTAAACACCGCAAACCAAAACGAAGAACAGAACGATGAAAAGGACACAGTGGACTAATCTAAGGTCATGTGATTCTAAAATGTATTGTTTGACATAGAATATCCAAATCAAGCAAGAATAAAGAAAGAATTTAAAATGGCTGTCCATAAAATTTAAAACTCGTTATTATCCAGATCTATTGCTTTTTACCAACCTATTTCATTTTACTGTTTCCACATTTGTGTCTAACAGAGACCCATTTGTCTTACTTCACTTCTTCTTTTGTTCAAATTTGTTGCAATCTAGCGTTCATTTTAAGTTTGCGAACTGATAAAAAGGCCACCAAGTGCTGGAAATAAATTGCTCTATTTCCGCTACTTTGAAATGTAGTTGGTATTCGTCTTTTTGTCATTTTAATTTGATCCTTGAAGCTTTCCTCTTCGGCAGTGACAAATGGTGATCAACGAAGTGTTTAAAATGACGCGAAATCCTCTGTTTAACAACGGTTTTCAATCTGATTTTTTATGCAACTTTTGTTCCGAATTTCCACTTGTGACAACTTCAGAAAGACCATTCCGTTAACAGCTACACGAGGTTAAACATCGCTAATAGAAAGATTACAGAAACATGGTCAATGTTTTTTTTTTCTTCTTTTAAATATTTCATTGGCAATCAATCAGGGCAAACCAAGACAATGGGATTTTCAGAATCTAAATGTCAAGAAATGTGTTCAGAGAGAGAGAGGCGGATAAAGCACATTCAGCAAAATAAATAGAACAAACGCCTGTTTCCTACGGTGTTTCAAGTTGCATTTACATCGATATGAGAGGAGTTTTTAGAATAAATTGATTGATTGGTTTGTCTTTGACGCCGCACCGAAGATTATTTCACTTATATGGCGACGTTGCCAGGTTTAATAGTGGAAGAAACCGGACTCTCTTCAGAAGAATAATCATTTGTCTATATGACAATATATACCAATGATATTCGCGTATTTGCTAATAAGAAATATGTCTGATTTGGTACTGTTTCACGCAATTAAAATATAGGGCGAAGACGTGAAGTGGCCACTGACTTCAAATTAATTGTTCTGTTTTTAACGCACATCTCCGAACTGTATGGTTACTTCTTATTAAATAAGGACTTAGTCTTTGGACAGGATAAAAGGCAAGGAGGCCCTTTGAGAAAACTACCCCAATAAATTGATTCGAGCGATTAAGAGCAAATTCACTTCAAATAGTTTTGTGTTTCCTACTTCTGACATTACTTCATACTTCCATTACATAAGTAACAGCCGTATTCGATTTGTTTACGTGAGTGTGCATAACCAAGGGATGAACAGAAAGAATAACTTTTACCTTATGCATATCTAAGAAAGAGTATGTTTTTCTCTACTTTGATTCTACAGCTAGAGCTCATACACTTTGGAAAGTTTTCTTCTGAGTTTTCCAGAAATGGGTTATCGTTAAATAAGATCTATTCACAAATAGACCGAACATTTAGCCCCATCTATATAGCAAACATTTCTTTAAGAAAAGTCGTTCACTGCCCATGGTTCAATTGCATACACATTGCATAGAAGGTTTTTTTTTAAGCAAAAGACATTCTTTAGAAGAAAATCCATTTATTTATAAAGTAATTGCCCTAAACGACACTGGTTGTCTGTTGGTGCGGGAGTATGGCAAAATGCCATGTGTTTCTTATTTGGAACCGTTTCAGATTAAGATTTAGAGAAAGAAGTAAAGTGATAACTAACATCAAATGGCACGTCGGGAATAGGCTTCCAATGTTTGCTCGCTACAATAATTCCCCTAACCACTTCAAATTTAATTGATCGAATAACCACTGCATTCATCAGCAACTGTGCATATAGCACTAAGAGAAAACAACAGTCTTAATAATTGTATTTAGCAAATTTAAATCAAATCTTGCGCACTGAAAGGTCACACATACATGTAAATGTGTAAAATAACAGAATTCAAATAAGGGTTGAGCAACCTCAAGTTTGTTGTAAAAAATGTAATTATTCAATTGCCAGACACCTTAAACAAACCACATGACCGACGAGAACATACTAAATATGAGACTGATAAAAAGGAAGGGATTGTATCCGCCTTGGTAGTTACAGCTCGTTGTATTTGATGACGCAATTTGCAGCCTTTCCTGTTCCCCGGTCAGTTTCCATATGGAGATAAACACTAAGCCTACTTTAAATAATTGAATGAAAGACCCTGATTATATTCAGTAAAAGTAAGAGCATCGACGTGTAACGGTCTGTGATTTTGACAAAGACTCCGCTCACGCTTTCAAGAACATTAAAAATCTTTACCGTTTTGTATTGTTGTAAGCGCATTTTCTGGCTCACTATTGGTCCTCCTTTTAGACACTCTGTTTCATATTGTGATAAACAAAATAAGATGGAGATATGACATTCACTGAATGTGAAAGTGGTAACTAATGATAGATATCTATTGCTATTATTGTAATTCTTAACACTTACGATTTTAACTGTTGAATTAGAAACGTCATATTTGTACATTTGACCCGCTTAAACCACTTTAAGGCCTGAAATGAAGGGTAATCCACACTTAAGTGAACCGACATTGATTGTTGTTGTTGTAATCAGGTTTCGATTCTTCGTTTGATTATCACCCCCCCCCCCCACCACCATTTATATATTCTATATCCTATTTTAAATGGTTTTAGTAATCTCGTGTAAATTGGTTTTCGTAACAAATGTTCAACAGGCTACGGCGGCAAGTGGGCTTTTAATACATGGTTTCCTTATACGGGACAATCAGTTGTCGAATAACTACGGTCTTAAAACTGTGGTCACTTTTTTGACCTGTAGAAAATGAATCTCATAAATCACAAAAAAGCTGCTATATGAGTTAAGCAAAAGCATAAAGGAAAAGAGTCTTCTAGCAATTGGATGTATTTTTTATCAGAATAAAGTGTTTTTTCTTTTACCGTTTACTTAGAAGGTCACAATTCACAGTTTGGGCACCTACACGTTTTTAGGCATAGTTTCCGGCTTTTTGCTTCCAGTATCTATCACATACTAAGAGAATAGTTTTATATGAATATTGACGTATGTATTCATCAAAAGATACGAGCGTGGAATCTGGCATGCAATACTCATCAGAATTATTTTAAGGTCCCAGTTCCATCATTTATTTCATGCAAGATAGTATCTTTGGAGATCTCTGGGTTTATCGGGATGAAATCTCTTTAAATTAGATATATTGGTAAGGTGAGCCAAAGGCAGACATTTCATTTTTCCCTTGTTTCTAAGATTACCTTTATTTAGGTGCAATGCTTGGTTTTGGGGTGATTCGTGAGAAAAAATGGGGCTCGCTTTTCCCCCACTTAACGTAATTAAACTGGTTATATAACTAGAGAACTGAAATTCCATACTTTCAGAAAAAGGGGTTTTGTAGTGAACAAATAGCGGGGAAGAAATTTGAAATAATCGTGCACTTTGTGACCAGTTTTTGAAATTTTGCATGGTGATAGTGATTGGTCGAAGGTTTTCAGAAACCATCGCAAACAAGTTGAGATCGCCCCCTAGCGGCCTGCGTGCACATAATCCAATATGGCTGCCAGGATAAGAGTTCAGGTGCACAATAATGACCTTACTTGTGACAAAACTGTTTATTATCCCCCAATTTTAATGTTTTAAAGGGAACAATTTAAGTTCCCGGTGTATGCAAAACAGGTCAAGGTCACTTCCAAGGTTCAAGGTCATTTCCGAGGTCAAATGTAATTTTCACGATCAATGGTTATTTACCCATGAAAAAAGTGTAGATGTAGTATTTTCTTTCCATATTTTGTGGGACCCTGCAAATAGAGTGTTGGAAGACCAATCCAAAACCCCCTCTGCCAGGTTTGAATTTCACTGAGCACCAGGCAGCTAAGGTTCTTCCCCGAATGGTCATTAGCGGGGAAGAAATTTGAAATAATCGTGCACTTTGTGACCAGTTTTTGAAATTTTGCATGGTGATAGTGATGGGTCGAAAGTTTTCAGAAACCATCGCAAACAAGTTGAGATCGCCCTCTAGCGGCCTGCGTGCACATAATCCAATATGACCAATCCAAAACTCCCTCTGCCAGGTTTGAATTTCACTGAACACCAGGCAGCTAAGGTTCTTCCCCGAATGGTCATTATGAAGTCGAGCACACTGAGCAGGACTTGAAAACACATTGTAATTAGCAAATTACTCTCATTCAACCAAAGAACAACTCAAACCGTACTGTCATCAGAATGCCAGAAAGAAGTAACTTTAACCACCTTAGCTTTTACCGATAACCCCCCTCGCGATATTTGATGATGCAATCTAAAATCAGTGCAGTATTCCCTGTATCCCGGCCAGAAGGATTTTTGCACACTTTCTGTAGATAAATGATAGACCTACTCTGGTGTGGAGAAAAATTCGCTACGACTTTTTGTTTGCCATTCTATCACTTTAAAATCACGACGACGGGATATATAAAAGAAGTTTTAATTTCAAACCGGTATGGTTTACGACGTAGAACATTTGTTATCTGGCTTTTACATTGTATACATATTAGTTAAGAATATATTTGAACCCCTGTTTAATCTTGTCATGAAAGATATCATACAGAGAATTCCAAAGTTGTTTCCAATGCTTCTTCAAAGGAAGCAATATTACTGGAATCACCACTTATAAATCCATAAATCTGCCTTCTGACGTTTGAGATTATTCGACTAATGGAAAGAAACTATATAGTGTTATTTTTACATTTTCACATAAAAGCTTTCATTTAACAGCTTGGAAAGCCATAGAGTATAAGATATAGTTTCCGTTTTTTAAGTCCACTTTCTATCTCAAATGGAGATAGGAGTTTCCAATGACGACGTATGTATGTACCATTGGATATAGTCGTGCCATGAGACAGGCAAGTACATGGCCCATCGGAAATGTCAAAAGACCCCCACCGCCACGTTTCCTTAATAGGCTGGTGGCCGAAGCTTCAATTCGATCAGTCCGTAGCCGATCTCAAGAATATACGTTCCGATAGTTTTTAAATAGTAATGATTAACTAAAGAACATATAAAAAAAGTTCGTCCATGCAGAACCCCGGCGTTTATAAGGTATCTTCAACTGAATATCGATTTATGTTTCTGACCTATCTTTAACCTTTGTGGCCTACTTACCCGTTTCTGGCGGTATAATTTTTGAACAAGCCAATCAGATCGCTGAATTTTCTACTTCCGATATAAACAATAGTTTGTAAACATACAGAATGACAGCAAGATGGCAGAGCGATCGGTTGGAAAATCAAGTATTTATTCCTGTATAGTACACACGCAAGGCAGGGAAAATGAAATTGAATTGCCTTTCACTAGAACTAGATGGAGCAGCGTCAAAAGATGTAGGCCTACGATAGACTTCAATTTAAACAGGATACAATAAGTCCCTTGGGGTTTTATTCCCGCCAGACCACAAATATATTATGAATATACTAATTGTAATATTTCATCTGGTGAATAAATCAAATCAAATCAGAATGGGTACTTTTAGACACAGAAGAATCAATTGCGGTCAGAGAGAAAAATTACATATTTAACAAATATTGGGTATCATCGATCCTGTTATAAGCATTTCACAAACAATTAACGACTGTAGGCTGCCAAAAAAAAGAAAGTCTGAAGCTCCTATTAAAGCCCCAACACCGAAAAAGTTACGATCGAGAAAAAGCAGTCGAACTGCTACACGGTCTTCGGCAGTGCTGCCGGGACCTCAGTGGGATAGGGATCGTCACTCAGTCCCACACAAACCTTCCATCGATGCGACGCGGGCTCGAATCCGACTCAGGCCAAATACATATTTAAAAATTTCTGAGTGGATTTTTCACTCCATCGCCGTATGTGGAAGAGATGCTAAGTACTCGCCGAAGGTCGTGGGTGTTCCTCCGGACAATGCGCCCGGTTTCCTCTCCCACTAAACCTGGTAACGCCGCCATATAAGAGAAATAATCTTGAGTGCGGCGTAAAACTTTAATCAATCAATCGGTAGTGCTGCCAATGCAATGCATTACATGTATATGCAAGACAGATGTAGAGAAAAAGATTACACTTCCCCACAAATTAGTTTGAGATAAACTTCTTCAAGTCGAGACTTATTATAGCAATTTTCTGTGTAAGCCTAGTTCTGTAGTGTAGTATGGTGCCCTAGTTTAAATTATAACGTTAAACTTGACAAGGGGGGGGGGGGGGGGTGAATTAAATATTTTTTAATACCCCTATGTTTAATACAATAATTCGATTTAGTGTGGATTTAGTGTGGATGTACTAAGTAGATGTCTTTATTAAATAATCCGTAGGTAAATTCTCGATCACTCAGGGGGCCATGAACGATCTAAGTGCATGGTCACCAGGAACCAGCGAAAGGTCAGGGTTTCCTTGGGGGAGGGGTATAGATTAAGCCTGGTTTGTCTGAGTGTCCTCCAATAATCCTGGCAACACCATCATACATGCGAAAAAAATTGGAGTGAAGTGTAAAACGTCAATCCATCCATCCCACTACCTTTGAGGATGGAAATTATATTCTCGGTTTTGAAAAAAAAAGTATATTCCTTACAGCGCAAATGGTTTCTATGGGTTGCTGGGTGTGGGAGGAGCTCTTAAAAAGGTTTAATTGCCCCCCCCCCCCCCCACCCCCACTACCGAAAATTCGTAGATTAAACTAATATCACCAAAGCTGGCATTAAATTTTTAATGCATTTATTGTATCTCTAACTTGAATTATATGTTGTCTGGCCCATATGTCTGATTTTAAAATTACATTATTACTATATATATTTTGCAGGTTTGTTACGTGAAGCAGCAGGGGAAAATCGGATAAAAATATAGTGTTAAAAATGTATAGTGTTAATAGATTGCATAAGCATGTTTATCCTCATACAAATCTGTTTATTTTGACTTTTCTCTCATATACGACAGAGGAATGTAAATAGTGTCTACCTTCAATCCTATGTCTATGGAAACGACCAAAAAAGGTAGCATTGGCGGAAAGAGTAATAGCCAGTGGCCTGTTTCACAAAACGGAGTAGATGTATTTTTTGCGTAGCTTTCGTAGACCGTATCTCTACAATATGGGTTGTCATGACAGTTTATACGTAAAAACTTACGCTACGCCGCTCTGTGTATTACGGGTCCATGTGTCTATATTATATGTATTAGATAGAGGTAAGGGGAGAGCACTCATTTTGCCTATGGCCACTGTATATGCGAAAAAGTGTTCCTTTCACATGGCTTTTTTGCGAAAACGCCGGGGTTTGGAGTGGACGAACTTTTTTTGGTGCTAAAGTATGTCCTAAGGAATATAAGAAAACATACAAAAAGTATATTCCAGAGATCGGCTACGGAACCCTATTTATAGCGACTTTTCAGGTTACAGCCACCGGCCTATAAAGAATAGCAATACATTTCCAGATCATTTTATATTTCATATCTCATTACCCACAGCCGACACGCAAATGCTGACAGTAAGATTTGCTGGTATATCGATTCTAACTGGAAGACTTGTTTTGCCAAACCCTTTAAAGTCGCATGAGCGGCCAAAATTTGCACTTTTCTCATAATTTCTGTTCGTCACAACAGTTGAAGGCCATCGAAAAACTAAATGATTAGCGTGGGAATGAGGAAAATCCATACAGCATGTGGCCTATACGAACCGGAATAGTGTTCGAAAAGTAAACAAAATTGAAATAGCCCATTCATTTATTCTAAGCCAAAGTTAGTTCAAAACAATACTTTATCGTACATTCTCGAGACTAGAAACACTAAAAAGCTTCTGAATTATACGTCTTGAGAAAAATAGACGATAATTTCAACATTCTGTTTTAAAGTCAAAATATCAACACTTTGGCAGCTCATGCCACTTAAATATATGTGGTTAATATTTCAGGTTTATTTATTGGCGTATTTTAGGTAGTGAGTATAACAGAGAATGTAGGCTGAATGGATAAGACAGCCACCATTTAGTGGGTGCCATACTCTGTGTCCCGAGTTCGATACCCGTTTCGGGCGTCACTTAAAATCGGTAGCAGATCGTCTACCATCTTTCAAGTTACGAAAAGTGAAATGTTAATAGATGCATTTTAAACATTTGTTAAATTTATCTGACTCATTAGAAGTAAATAAACCTGTTGACCTTCTGAAATTAGAATCTCAACAGGGGTTGTCACAGAATGTCCCTGCTGTCTTGACGATGGCAAATTAAAGTGAATAAAGCGTTGAAATATTGCGTAAACATGGGTTTTCGGAATAACAGTGTTCGTTCATTAAACAGCTATCTTACCTTAATGTCTAATGTCACCTTAGGACTGAATGAGCCACAGTACGAAATAAATAGCAATTTACCAAATAAAAAAACTTAGGCCCACATCTATTTAGTGGGAATTTTGATGAACTAAATCGACCTCTCCACAGACGATTGGTATAAACAATATACCTGCTTTAAATAGTGAAAGGAAAAACGTATGAAAACTGTGCATTGAAAGAGCATATGTCGAAACGTTTAATGACCTGCTGTTTTGAAGAGCACTTCATTTCAGCTTGCTTTAACGGTCGTATTAATATTGCCCGTACAATTGGCCATCTATACTCTCTATACATTTATTTATTATGCAATACAAAATAAACCCTTTTCGTGGCATCGTGTAGACAAGAAACGTGACCGTTAAGCGCACAGAAATTAAAAATAGCAGGACAGTATGTAGGAACGTTTTCAAAATCTAACAGTTTATACTCACTTTATAAAACATGGGACGGATAGCTGCTTCTTTGGGGTGATCGATATTGTATTGTGATAAACAAAATACGATCGAGATATGACATTCACTCAATCTGAAAGTCGTAACCAATGATAACAATATATTGCCAATATTGTAATTCTTAATACATACGGCATTCGATCTTAATTGTTGAATTAGAAAGGTCATACTTGTAAATTTGACCCGACTCATCTCACATTCTTGGCTTTTAATGCTGTACTTTAAAAACCTGCATCCGGTGGCTATGTATTCTGTACCAAGAGGAGATATCAACGACAACATAACACAGTAAGATAACGTATTAAAATAATGTAAGAAATGTCGAAATTGTCCACCATGTCAAGGAAAAAACAGAATGCTTTGAGAAAACAAAACCTCATGTCGATTTACAACATCGAGACAAACGATGGTAATTGTTAATGTTTGCGTGCAAGAACATCAACCCAAGTGTCATGAGCTGCCAAATTTTGAGAAAAAAATTCGTTGAAAAAGAATTAAATATTTCAATGGCATTTACAAATTAAATGGTTACAGAAGGTGAAGAATCACTAATAATACCTGTCTCAACTTGTAATTCTCTCATATATTAAAGAAATGGATAATTTTATTGATTGAATGTCATTGACATTGACATTGATAACTATGTAAAGAATATATCCAGAAGTCGTCACTTAAAACACCAAGACGTTGTTATCCATTAAGCCTAGCGCACACGGAAGGCATCGGCTGAGTTGCCGGCCACGCGTGACTGAGAACTAAGTTGTTTCCCCCGTGTGCGCATAAATCTTGGTGAGATTTTCGCCTCTCGAGGCTGTGAGGAAACTATGTATCATGTTAAATATTTTCTATCTCTCGAGGAAAAAACTGGAAAACACAGTTGTATGAACACCATTTTGAGAATGAATTGTATAAAATGAATCCATATGAGATGAGTTGAATGATCACGTATGTATTCTTAGTTGAAATTCTGCACTGGAGCTATCCAGTGGTATGGTAATTATGAATTGCATCCAAAGTTTGTAGAGTACCTGTATATCTATATCATGAGGCCATGGAAACCCCAATTACTGTTAATTTATTGTCTGCATTGGATCACGTAATAAACCCAATATTGTAAACACGTATACATACAGATTATTTGACAACTCTGTGCTTCATTATCTACATATTGTGGAGAAACTGCGTTGGAAATAAATTAGTATTACGACCGAAAGGTAAAAGGAGTCCTTAATACTTTTTATTTGGTTACAAAGGGCGACTTAAATTACAAAACTATCTTTTTGGTTGCTTTTGGTAAATCGATAATTATGGGATCCCTTGTAAGAACCCAATGTCATACGACCTTTTAGTGTTTTATATCGACGAGGTTAAATTAGAATGTCCGTCCATTAACATTTTTATCTGGAATTACGTTTTTTGGTAATCATTTGTCTGTTTACTGATTTAAATTACTACCTGGCGAAGACCGATTGTGTAGTTTTACATCACCTTTGGACAGAGGTGATGTATTGTCTGGGGTCGTTTGGAGCTTTTATGGTTGTTAAGAAATAAATCGAAAGCAGTGGTCAAAAATTTCTATATTCATTGTGCCGTTGCCATTCCGTTTTTTTTTCTAATCGCGTTTTTTCTTTCTTTACGTTGTCACCTAAAATAACATATATATATACTGTAAATGAAAAAAGAAACGAATGGTAATTTGTTCTAGAGACGGTTAGTGTGGCTTTAACCAGATTTCCGTGACGATCAACACGATCAAGAGTATTTTAAATCACTGCATTATCCCCCCCCCCCCTCCTTCAATTCAAAGTTAAATATTATCAAAGGAATGTGCACATGTGTCAAATATGTAAATTGGTGCTTTATGTTTAACTTGGTCATCAAGCATCGAACTCTAAGCACCAGTAGTGTTGCACCATTTCCTTAACTCACTGTTCCAGTCCAACAGATTTCAGGCAACCAGTGTGTCTTACTATTTTATTTTGCTCCAACTATTGAAGGATACATTAAATGCCAAACGTTTTCAACATACATCGTCATTATATGAAATAAACAACAACCAATCGATACATCTACCAATCAGTCAACCATTCAATCATTCGAACTATATTCCATGCTCCCATCCTTTATACCCCTTAATAGGTTTCTGTTCGCATTAAGTGGGATCCAAATTTTAATAGACTTTTCAGATTAAAACTTTAACTTTTAACAAAGGGGCCTCGGTGGCTCAGTCGACAAAGCGAAAGCCCCTCAGACCGAAACTGGCCTTCCATAGAAGCAGCGCGGGTTTAAATCCCACTAACATGGAATGAAATAAAAAAACTCTAAATGGATTTTCACTCAAACGCCGTATATATGTTGAAGGCTTGCCAGGTACTCGCCGAAAGTCCGGGGTTTCGTCTCTTAATAAATCTGACGACGCATTCAAATAAGTGAAATAATCTTGAGTGCAGCGTAAACCACCAATCCATCAAGTTATCATAAATTTAACAGTCGAACAGCATGTGTTTGAAGAAGCTAATATGAGGGTTTTAAACGACGTTGGAACTGATAAAACGTCGTCAAATTTGCTAACATGTTTTTATTGATATACATTACATGGACATCATGACCTTACCTTGCTTCAAAATTTATAATATTCATGTTTTCATATTTCTGTAAATATTAACCACTGTGTTCAACTTAGTAAGCCTACAGAGGCGGTGAATAGCATCAAGTGTTAAAAAAACTGTTCAGGGAAGTGTCCATGGATTCAGGCATATACGGTTTTAAAAATACTTCTGTTAACATCGGGCCGTTCCTTTTCTGCGAGTTCCATGGATTTACATTGCCGACAAGACAGATTTCAGAATAAAAGACATGCTTGAGATGAAACCCCATTCATTAATAATGTAATTGACACAAATGGCATTGGCGTGTCCGCTGGTTAGAAACTCTGGTTAAACGTCACGTACGTCTGAACTGGAACCGGTTCAGGGAATTAAGTTCTATGGAAAAGGGAAAGGCGATCGCTTACATCAAAGAAACGCCTAGTGGAGATTGCGAATTCGACTCTTTTGTTCATTTGTTGAGTACAACTCAATGCTTGCTTTCAATTAAAAAAATGAAATGGATTGGCGACAGACAGAAAGACATTTCATTTATATACCCGTCGAGAACATTGAATGGATTCAAGGGAAAAGAATGTTCAGAAACCGCCAAAACAATTTATTTGGAAAATTTTATCGTGAAAAGTCAATCGAAAAATAACTTGTCTCTTTCATTTAATCCAGATTTTGAAACTCCGACCCAGACATATATTTGACAGTTGTCTTTAATTTCTGGATAACTTTGTGTTAGAAAGTGACAGACAGAAGGAATATCTCAATCACACATGTTTGTGTTATAAAACATAATATTGGCCTGGATATGTGGGAAAATAATATTGCTTGTCATTTTGTGTTTCTTTTATTAGATTTTAGAAGCGAAAAAAAAACTGAAATGTACATATACATCCCGGCTATTTGAATGATGTCCGTAATAGCACACATCTTGGGATCGTACTGGTTAACGGCTTTGACGATATTTCAAGGAACTTTTATTGTCTAAACAATAAAACATCCTAAAATTGTACAACTTTTAGCAGCTCATGTTACTTTTCAAACAAATTGTAAATAATACAGATTGAGTTGATGAACTTAGATAGGCAATAAGATTAAACAACGCAAACCAAAACGAAGAACAGAGCGATGAAAATGACACAGTGGACTGATCAAGCATTTGACATCGTCAATTTAAAGTGGCATTAGCTGCCAAAATGTTGATATTTTGACGTTATCACAGAATGTTGAAATTATTTGCTATTTTTCTCAAGACGTATAATTTAGAAGCTTTTAAGTGCTTCTAGTTTCGTAAATATAAGATAACGTATTGTTTTGAACAAACTTTGACATAGAATGAATGGATGGTCGTCCTGGTTATTTAAATTTTGTTACTTTTCGAAAACGTTGTCGGTTCGTTACAGGCCACATACTGTATGGATTTTCCTCATTCCTACGCCAATCATTTAGTTGTTCGATGGCCTTCAAAGCTTCTTACTGTCATGACGATCAGAAATTATGAAAAAAGTGCCAATTTTGCCAGCACATGCCACTTTAAAATGGCTGTCTATAAAATTGAAAACTCGTTATTATCCGGATCCATTGCTTTTTTACCAACCTATTTCATTTTACTGCTTCCACATTTGTGTTTAACAGAGATCCATTTGTCTTGCTTCACTTCGTCTTTTGTTCAAATTTGTTGCAATCTAGCGTTCATTTTAAGTTTGCTAACTGACAAAAACGCCACCAAGTGCTGGAAACAAATTGCTCTATTTCCGGTACTTTCTTATGTACTTGGTATTCGTCTTTTTGCCATTTTAATTTGTCCCTTGAAGCTTTCGTCTTCGGTGTACACCATGTTGTTATATAGGCCAAGTTTAGGTTTTATATGTCCCTCGTTTTTTATTTCTTGTTATTTTACTGATCAATTGTCAATTAAGAACTTCTTAAAGATTTCAGGGATTTCCATGAACAGCAGGCTAATCCTTTAAATAGTAAAGGAATATTGTTTATTTTGGGCATTGAATTTCATACTGCTTGATAACCTTCCGGTAGGGGACTATATTTATTGCTATGCAATACTCTCAGAATGCTTGTATATATAGATAAATTGTCGGTTTTTGTTTATTTTTTACCTTAAATGTTACAGGAGACAATTTCCTTTCCGATTTGCGATAATATTTACGTTTTATTTTGTGGCTGATTACCTGAATCTCGTTTTTTCCCTTCCATGTTTAAATAGATCGATGGCAATTTGATGGCAATTTGATGGCAATTCTCAGCCAAATTGTGGTCCTTCAAAAGAAAATTGAAATTTGCAAAAAAAAAACAAAAACACACACAAATCTTTAATCAGGCATTTGTTGAAAACTTGTATGTACGTACGGGAAATATGGATTAATTTCAATCCACTATTCAATTAACCCAAATATACATTTATCGCTAAGTAAGCCACTTCCTAGCTCTAGCATAACCGAGATCAATTTTCTTTGGCTTAAAACCAGAAACTGGGTCATTTGACCTAAACATCCTTGTCTCGTGACGATTGAAAGTTTTTCAAAATCTTTTTAAAAAAATCTTAACATAATTTTTGCATTTCTCTTTCACTGTGATTTTGTACCGTTCCCACATGGTCATTTGATATGCGTTTAGCAACTTCTCAGAAAATGGATCAAATACGCACCTGGCTTTTTCAGTCACTATTACGATGGAGAAATTGGAGATAAGATAAAACAATAATAAGTATTATGGATTTTGTGTGATGGATACCTAATCAGTCAATATGCGTGCACAACAAATTTATGTAGTCTCGTCAAAATTTTAATTTCTGAAAGAATAATTACAGTTTTTCTACAAATGAAATTTGTGGTCTTTGTGCTATGCAGAACGCGTAATATTTATAACCTTCGATATGGATTTCGTTTGACAAAAATCGTGTTATTCACTTTGAGATTCAAACAAATTTTGAAAATACCACAGTTTGGCTCAGAATGTGTAAGCTTCAAATAGTCGTTTATTCATCAAGAAACCATGACAGCCGATGTGTTCTTTACCTGTTAAGCCTAACCACTTATTTACCAGATTACCATTTAATCTTTTACCTGAACATCCAATCTATTGGATGTCTACCTTTACTAACAGTGGTTTTTCTTTAATAGAAGGCAGCAAACACAAAGTCAACTCGAACGAATCACTCGGCTGTTTTTGGTTTTAACGATGTTATTTTACTTTAAAAAGCATTTATTTATATTCGATTTCTTTTTGCTATTTGAACACATGTTGTTTAATGATGTTAATTTCAAAGAAACCGATGAAGTCTCATGGGCATTTATGACTACGCGTCCTTGTGTGAGAGATAATAGCATTTTGTGCATTAGAAAATCTATACTGTACATTGTTTGTGTAATTATCATTGTCCCCTAACACACATCATAACATTCAGAAGATGAAGATGGGTGAATAACATGTCCTTTTCCACACAAAAATAAATCAATTATTTTGTATTTACTGATTAACCAGAAATCTTAAAAGAGTACCCCTTTTTGATAATTATTTATCTTTGTTCAACTAAAATAGCTCTCTTTTGTCGCCTCCCCTTCTTAAAAGTCCGGGAAATATGAATAGTCTTAAACTGCGTCCGTCAGTTTCTGTGTCCGTTTGATCCATTTTAAAGCTCAAATATATGTTGATTGATACGGGCTGCTTTTCAGGATTCAGCCAAATTAACGGCAGCATACTAATTACAATTATTTTTTAATTACGGTAATTTGATTCTTTGGTGACAACATTCTGTTGAATGATAAGCGCCAAATCAGCAGCTTCCACCGCCAATTTACCTACTTCTCAAAGTAAAATCTGTTGTTTGCTCAATGAATTCAATAGTTTCTTTAACTCATCAGAAGAATGGCTTCGATTGTTGTTGCCCACTTATTAACTTTGGAACGTTTTATCAAAGCCCTTTTAACCATGGATGTTGCGTTGAACGTATTGTTTGTACGGATGTCATCTCTTTGATGATTCATGGAATTATAAAACAGATGCAAATTTAATCAATATTCAACAACGTGGAAATACGATTGTGTCAGCCGTATTATGCTGACTACCATTATTTCACATTTATTCGAAAGTAATCTGAGATGTTTTGTGTTCAAATCCACGAACACATTAAGACGCTCTGTCGTTTAAGATAATTGATAAGAAGATAATTTACTACCTGTCATCTACATTCCGTATAAAGGGATTATCGTGCCAGTACATAAAGGGGGTGACCCTGATGATGTTAACAACTATAGAGCCATAACACTCACAAGTTGTTTCGCTAAACTATTTACATCTGTTATCAATAGTCGTATAGTAAAGTGGAGTGAAAATTGTCATATGATTTCTGATGCTCAGTTTGGGTTTCGACAAAATGTTGGCACAACTGATGCGATATTTGCCCTTCATACCTTACTCTCGTCAGTTGTTAAGGGGAAACGCCGTGTATATTGTGCATTTGTGGATTTTCGCAAAGCTTTTGATTCGGTGAATCGGAATCTTTTGTGGCATAAATTATATAAATTAGGTATTGACGGTAAACTGTTTAATATAATTAAGAGTATATATGCCAAAGTAAGATGTTGTGTTAAACACAATAATATATTTTCTGGTCATTTTTTTAGTCAGCTGGGTCTAAAACAAGGGGAGATAACCTCTCCTATTCTTTTTTATTTATTCATCGATGATCTGGAAACGTGTCTTATGCAACATACTGATGATTGTTTAGAACTAAATGAACTAACCATTTATTTGCTGCTATACGCTGATGATCTGGTATTATTTTCTAACTCCATACCGGGTCTACAAAATTCTCTGGATACTCTTTCAGAATACTGCTCTGAATGGGGTCTTGAAGTTAACGTTGAAAAAACAAAGTGCATGGTCTTTCGTAGAGGTGGCCAACTTTTAAATGCGGAAAACTGGCATTATCGCAATTTTCAACTGGCAATCGTAGATAGTTTTACTTACCTTGGTCTCGTTCTGACATCACGTCTCAACTTTAATGTGGCCCAGACTACATTAGCAGATAAGGGAGTTCGCTCCATGCACTCTGTGATTTCAAACGTTAAAAAGTTAAAACTTGATATGAAAACCGCGCTTGAGTTGTTTGATACAGTTGTTCTTCCTGTCTTGAATTATGGCTGTGAATTGTGGGGAAACCAGAAAGCAGAGCAGAGTGAACGAGTTCATAGAAAATTCTGTAAATTACTGCTTAATGTTAATTTGTCGACCCCAAATGCCGCTGTGTATGGTGAGCTAGGGCGTTTTCCTATATACACAAACAGAATCGTTCGTATGATCAAGTACTGGTTTAAATTACAATCTACAGATAACTGTATTCTTCTTAACTGCTACGATAAACTAAGTAAATCTAAAGGCAACAAAAACTGGTTGTGTGTTGTGGAAAATATCCTATCACAGTATGGCTTTGCGGATGTTTTTCTGTTCCCTGGTTCTGTTCGAGTTAATTTATTTTTGTCAGAACTTAAAACTAGAGTAAAAGACTGTTACATTACGAATTGGTATACATGCCTTGAGTCACCCAGACTGATTTTCTACAAAGCTATTAAAACCTCTTTCGGATTTGAAGATTATTTATCAAAAATTACAAATGTTAATCAAAGAAGCGTACTAACACGCCTAATAACTTCTTCTCATTGTTTACGAGTGGAAACTGGTCGGCATGGCCCAAATCGAATGGAACGTAAAGATCGCATTTGTCAATTATGTACATTAAATCAAGTTGAGGATGAATTTCCTTTTATATTTGTTTGCCCTCTTTATAACAATATCAGATGTCAGTATTTAAAAACCTATTATTTAAAGCGACCGAGTATGTTTAAGTGTCAGGAATTGTTTCAGTCGTGTCCAAGTAAACGCCTGAGAATGTTAGCTAGATTTGCCAAAGAAGCATTTGAATTAAGACGGTCTCAGCTAAATTCTATTCAATAGTCTTTTTTAATTTTGCTCTCACTGATCTGTATGTCGTCTACACCTTATGAATGTCTGTATACATACCTGTTGATTTGTTTAGGCGAAAGGCAACATTGCCTAAGCTGAAAATAAAACTCTATTCTATTCTATTCTATAATTCCATTGGCGAGTTCAGACTTTTGGTAGAGAGTAAAATACTGTTTATCCCAAGTATTAACTAACAACTTGTTATTTACACTTCTTGAGAAAGTAGCCCAAGCAATGTGAACCTTACTTCGAGGCTGCTATATTCCACAGTGTGCGACCAAGAACTACAGGGTTCTTAACTAGAAAATGAAAGTATTGTTGTATTAGCGTTAATACAAATTCAATGTCAACAACACGATCATTAGTTTTGACAAAACATCAAACAGAGAGGAAATGTATGTATCATAAAGTGAATTAAACATACACAGTCGCCTCATAAACTGTATTGGTTATCACAAGATGATTATTCGATGAAATCCATAATGGGACAAGGCCGAGATATTGATAATTGTCAATACGACACCACGCTTATTTTAACGGCTTAAAGGCCCACTTGCCGCCGTAGCCTGTTTACATTTGCTAAGAAAACCAATTTACACGAGCTTACTACGACTAATACCACTAAACTTAAACATAGGACACATAAAACATGTCTAGTTAGCTTTAAAATGCAGAAATTGGGTGAAAAACAAACGAAGAATCGAAACCTGATTACAACAACAACGATCAGTGTCGGTCAACTTTCGTGTTGGGTTACCCTCATTTCAGGCCTTTTTATCTGTGGTTTACACTCAAACAATAAACAGCAGGCTTTTCCATTCGCTGTTAACCGATCGTCAGTCTGTATTTCTCAGATAAATAGGCCTACGTAAAATTACACTGTGCCGTTAGTTCACTCACTCGACTGAAACCTAAATCGCCAATAGGGGGCAGTGTGGTTTGTTTACGTTACGGGCACCTAACAATTCAAATTTTCAAATTCAAATTAAAAATACAAAGTGACGTCCAAACTTTTAAATTTTGGTAAAAATAGAAAGTTCCTAACTTATATTGTCTGGGAAAAATACAGAAAACGGACTTTCTTTTTTAATGTAAACAATATTCCTGATTTTTGCGGCAAGTGTGCCTTTAACATTTCATGTTCATGTAAGGTGAACCTTTAGAATATCGGTTCACGGAGGCATGTAGCATCAACCAAGTAACTGTGAGAAAATAGATCGGAAACACATATGGCATTTCAGTCACTAATGAGAGAGGAATTGGAGACACGATAAAGCAGTTTCAACCCTCAACGATCGGGGGGCTTTATTGAAGGAACTCATAACAATAAGCACCAGTTCATATCAAATTGTCTGACAGATATGAAGACCCATTTGTTGTTAAAATATGAAGAAGCTGTCACCATGTTCATTTTTCTCTTTTAAAACAATGTTGTTAAATTATCATCTATCTTTCCCCACAAGTACAAGTTGAATTGTTCATTGCTACTAGCTCAGAGAAGGCACGAGCGAGTATAGTGATCTGGAGTAACTTAGTGTAAAATATCAACATTAAGATAATTTCCTTCTAACACAATTAATTATCTGTCGATAACTTTGCTTTAAAATAGAGTACACATATTTACTTGAATTATAAAATACAGACAGTGACGTTGAGATGTTTGTTAAATTTCGTTAAGTCGTGGGATGTAGAACCTTTCAGAAGAGGGCAAACTCAGACAAAACTACACGATTTAAAGCTAATTGACTAAAGAGGGTATTGGCATTGTATTAGGCCAGGGACCATGGTGAAAGTCACGTATGTCTTAATTTAAGACCGTTTCCAACAATATGAGAGATACAGACAGGACGAAAAAACACATTTAGCTGATATATCAACAACCTGTGTTTTCTATATATATATTGTCTTTTTTAACAAAAAATCCCACTATTCTGTATACATAATGGGACGTAGAACATGTAATAAGCTCCCAGTGTCACTTCAAACGTTTGCATTTTTTCAAATCCAGACCGTTGTCTTAATCTGTTCGTGACAGCAACGTTAGCTTGGTTTATATTTGAATATCTATTACCAAGGGAAGGATATATTTGTATAGCAAAATAATAATTTCTACTAAAATACAAAAGTCTGGTTGTCTTTAAAGATCGTTTGATTTAACATATAAACAGAGTAAATAAATATCATGAATTTTCGTTATTGTTCTGTCTTCTATATTATTAAAAAGATACAGATATGTTTATGAACACTTAAAACAGGGAACAGTTGCTTGTCTAAAATAACCATGGAGACAAGTTTTAACAAAGTAACACATACAAATATGAGATACAGATACACATATGCGTATGGGTCTACACAATCTTCAAACCGCACTTGATATTTCAACTTGCTAGCATATAGTATATTCTCAAATGCATCATGTTTACATAAAGCACACTTTTCGGCCAAGCTCAATTTTGACCAACTGAAAGAGAACAACCGTATATAGGAAAGATGTAGTTTAGAGTGACCTACGCTGTTTCAATTTGACTAAAACACTTCTTCTGTTTCGCATTGGAATGTATTATCCGGTTGGTGATGATCTGAGTTGTGTTACGACCACAGTTTAGGTATCATATTATTTGCTATGTTTTCGATGTAATTTAAGTATAATGCAAATCACATTGTTGCCGGTCGACATCGAACTGGAAAACTCAGTTGTATGAACCCCATTTTGAGAAAAATGATTGTGTATAACGAATCAATGAGCGATTAGTTGAATAATTACGTATGTATTCTGGGTTGGAATTCTGCACTGGAATTATCAAGTCTCGTGTATATGTGTGGTAATTATGATTTGCATCCAAAGTTTGTAGAGTTCCGGTTCGATATCATGAGGCCATGGAAATCCCAATTACTGTTAATTATTGTGTGCATTGGATCACGTAATAAACCAAATATTGCAAACACGTATACATACAGATTATTTGTCAAACCTGTGCCAAACCTTGGGTTCTTGATTATCTCCATTTTGTTAAGAAACGGCGTTTGACTAAAATAGTATTACAATCTACGTATAACGCGAACGGTAAAATTCTTGATACTTTGGATTTGGTTACAAAGGGCTACTATTTTTTTTTTTTTTTTAAGGAAATCATGTAAGTGAAATAATCTTGAGTGCGGCATAAACGGCGGGCGGCAATTAATCAATTTAACAGTCGAACAGCATGTGTTTGAAGAGGCTAATCGGAAGGTTTTAAACGACGTTAGAACTGATAAAACGTCGTCAAATTTGCAAACGTGATATATTTATACATTGCATGGATATCATGATTTCACGTTGCTTCAAAATGTATAATATTCATGTTTTCATATTTCTGTAAATAGCAACCACTGTGTTCAAGTTAGTAAGCCTACAGAGGCGGTGAATAGCATTAAGTGTTTGGAAAAAATCAGTTCAGGGAAACGTCCATGGATTCAGGCAATACGGTTTTAAAAAATACTTCTGCTAACATCGGGCCGTTCCTTTTCTGCGAGTTCCATGGATTTATATTGCAGACAAGACAGATTTCAGAATAAAAGACATGCTTGAGATGAAACCCCATTGATTAATAATGTAATTGACACAAATGGCATTGGCGTGTCTGCTGGTTAAAAACTCTGGTTAAACGTCACGTACGTCTGAACTGGAACCGGTTCAGGGAATTAAGTTCTATGGAAAGAGGTAAAGCGATCGCTTACATCAAAGAAACGCCTGGTCGAGGTTGCGAATTCGACCCTTTTGTTCATTTGTTGAGTACATTTTTATAACTGAATGCTTGCTTTCAATAAAAAAACGGAATGGGTTGGCAACATACAAGAAGACATTTCATGTATATACCCGCCGAGAACATTGAATGGATTTAAGGAAACAAAAATGTTCAGAAACTGACAAACAATTTATTTTGAAAATTTCATCTTATCTTGAAAAGCCAATCGAAAGATAACTGTTCTGTTTCATTTAATCCAGATTTTAAAACTATGACCCAGACATATATTTGACAGTTGTATTTTATTTCTGGTTAACTTTGTGTTAGAAAGTGAGGGACAGGAGGAATATCCCAATCACATATTTTTGGGGTTGAAAAACCTAATATAGACTTGGATATTTGGGGAAACTAGTGTTGTTTGTCATATTGGATTTCTTTAGTTAGTTTTTCTAAGCGACAAAAACTGAAATGTAGATATACATCCCGGCTATTTGAATTATGTTCGTAATAGCACACATCTTGGGATCGTACTAGTTAACGGCTTTGACGATATTTTATAGGCTCACTTGCCACCGTAGCCTGTTGAACATTTGTTAAGAAACCGAGCTTACTACGACTAAAACCATTATAATTTAAAACACGACACATAAAACATGGCCAGTTAGGTTTAGAATATAGAAATGGGGGTGAAAATAAACGAAGAATCAAAGCCTGTGTACAACAACAACGATCAGTGTCGGTTAAAGTGGCATGAGCTGCCAAAATACACACTTTTTTCATAATTTCTGATCTTCACAACAGTAAGAGGCCTTGGAAGCGATCGAAAAACTAAATGATTGGCGTTGGAATGAGGAAAATCTATGCAGTATGTGGCCTGTACGAACCGAAAACGTGTTCGAAATGTAAACAAAATTTAAATAACCGGGACGACCATTAATTCATTCTAAACCAAAGTTAGTTCAAACCAATACTTTATGGTACATTTTCGAGACAAGAAGCACTAAAAAGCTCATAAGTTATACTTCTTGAAAAAATAGCCAATAATTTCAACATTCTGTTTTAACGTAAAAATATCAACATTTTGGCAGCTCATGCCTCTTTAACTTAGTGGTTGAATTACCCTCTTTGCGGTTTACACTCAAAAAATTATCGACATGCTTTTCCGAGTCACTCCTACCCGAATGCCAGTCTGTATTTCTCAGATAAAGTACGTAACATTAGGGCGCTTGTGTGCATTTTCAGGTTCGGGGTTTGTTTACATTGCGGGTACTTGATAAATCTAATTTTGAATTTCAAATTAAAAATGCTAAATGATGCCAAAACTTTCTATATTTGGTAAAAGTAGAAATTTCCTCATTTCTTCTGTCTGGGAAAAATACAGAAAACCGCCCACAGTTGTTGATGTAAACAGTATGCTTGATTTTCGCGGCAAGTGTGCCTTCAAGGAACTTCAAAGACTTTTATTGTCTGAACAATAAAAATACCTAAAAAAATTTACAACTTTGAGCAGCTCATGTTACTTTCAAACCGTAGATTTCAAACAAATGGTAAATAATACAGATTGGGTTGATTAACTTAGATAGGCAGATCACTGAGTAAAGAGTAAACAACGCAAACCAAAGGGACGAACAGAACGATGAAAAGGACTCAACCCAGTGGACTAATCTAAGGTCATGCAATTCTAAAATGTATTGTTTGACATAGAATATCGAAATCAAGTAAGAATCAAACAAGAATTTAAAATGGCTGTTCCTAAGACTGAAAACTCGTTATTATCCGGATCCATTGCTTTTTTACCAACCTGTTTCATTTGACTACTTCCACATTTGTGTTTAACAGAGATCCATTTGTCTTTCTTCACCTCGTCTTTTGTTCAAATTTGTTGTAATCTAGCGTTCATTTTAAGTTTGCTAACTGATAAAAAGGCCACCAAGTGCTGGAAACAAATTGCTCTTTTTCCGCTACTTTATTATGTATTTGGTATTCGTCTTTTTTTGCCATTTTAATTTCATCCTTGAAGCTTTCGTCTTCGGCAGTGACAAATGGTGATCAATGAAGTGTTTAAAATGACGTGAATTCGTTTGTTTAACAACGGTTTTCAATCTGATTTTTACGCAACTTTTGTTCAGAATTTCCACTTGTGACAACTTCAAAAAGACCATTCCGTTAACAACTACACGAGGTTAAACATCGCTAATAGAAAGATTACAGAAACACGAAGCACACATGAACTTTGTACCCAGTCTCTAACGTACTGGGAATTCCGATTGGTCAATGTTTTTTTTCCTTTTTTTAAATCTTCCATTGGCAATGAACCAGGGCAAACCAAGATAGCACAATATGATTTTCAGAATCTAAATGTCAAGAATGTATTCAGAGAAAAAAACAGATAAAGCACATTCAGCAAAACAAATATAACAAACGCCTGTTTCCTACGGTGTGTCTAGTTGCATCCACATCGATAAGAGAAGATTTTTTAGAATACATTAATTGATTGGTTTGTGTTTGACACCGCACCGAAGATTATTTCACTTAAATGGCGAAGTTGCCAGGTTTAGTGGCTGGGAAAAACTGTTGGCCCACAGTAAACTCACGAACTTTAGAATAAAAGACATTCTTCAGAAGGACAATGATTCGTCTATATACAAATGATATTCGCGTATTTGCTTATAAAAATATGATTAAAGTCACCGTAAATCTGATTTGGTATTGTTTCACGTAATTACAATATAGGGCAAAGACGTAAAGTGGCCACTGACTTCAAATTAAAAGCCAGTGTCACTGGAAATGTGATCGTCTTGTTCAGTTTTTAACGCACGTCTCCGAACTGTATGGTTACTTCTAATTAAATATAAAGGGCTCAGTATTTGGACAGGATTAAAGGCAAGAAGTTCCTTCGATAAAACTACCAAAATGAAATGATTCGAGAGATTAAGAACAAATTCATTGACAATAGCTTCGACAATAGTTTGACAGTTTTATGCCAGTTTTATCTCGTAACATTAATGACAGCCGTATCTGATTTGTTTACCTGAGTTGGCATAACCAAGGGATAAAAATAAAGAAGAAATGTTACCGCATGCATACTCAAGAAAGAGAATGTTTTATTTTATTGTGTTTATATAGCTAAAGATCATACATTTTGAAAAGCTTTTCTATAAACGTTTCAAAAATGTTTGATGGTTAAACGACATCTATTTACAAATGGACGGAACATTTAGCCACATTTATAAAACAAACATCTGTTTCAGAACAGTTGTTCATTGTCCATGGTTCATTTTCATACACAATGCATGGAAGGTTTTTGTTTTAAATAAAAGACATTCTTTAGAAGGAAAGCAATTTACTTATAAAGTAATTGCCCCAAACGATGCTGGTTGTCTGTTGGTGGTTGAGTATGGCAAAATGCCATGTGTTTCTTCTTTGGAACCGCTTCAGATAAAGATTTACAGGAATAAGTAAAGTGATAACTAACATCAAATGGCAAGTCGGACAAAGGTTCCAAATGTTTGTTTGGTGCAATAATTCCTTTAACCACTTCAGATTAAATGAATCGATTATTTTGGGAATATCCACTCCAACCTTGCATATAGCACAACGAGAAAACAACTGTCTTAATAATTGTATTTAAAAAATGTAAATCAAAGCTTGTGCACTGAAAGGTCACACATGCATGTAAATGTGTAAAAAAAAATAGAATTCAAATAAAGGTTGAGCAACCTCAAGTGTGTTGTAAAAAAAATGTAATTATTCAATTGCCAGACACCTTAAACAAACCACATGACAGACGAGAACATACTAAATATGAGACTGATAAAAAGGAAGGGATTATACCCGCCTAGGTAGTTTAGCAGCTCTTTCTATTTGATGACGCAATTTGCAGCGTTTCCTGTTCCCTGGTCAGTTTCCATATGGAGATAAACACTAAGCCTACTTTGAATAATTGAATGAAAGACCCTGATTATATTCAGTAAAACCAAGAGCATCGACGTGTAACGGTCTGTGATTTTGACAAAGACTCCGCTCACGCTTTCAAGAACATTAAAACTCTCTACCGTTTTGTATTTTTGTAAGCGCATTTTCTGGCTTACTATTGGTCCTCCTTTTAGACACTCTGTTTCATATTGTGATAAACAAAATAAGATGGAGATATGGCATTCACTGAATGTGAAAGTCGTAACCAATGATACATATTTATTGCTATTATTGAAATTCTTAATACATGCGATTTTAACTGTTGAATTAGAAACGTCATACTTGTACATTTGACCCGTTTAAACCACTTAAAGGCCTGAAATGAGGGTAATCCAACACTTAAGTGAACCGACACTGATTGTTGTTGTTGTAATCAGGTTTCGATTCTTCGTTTGATTATTATAATCCGCCCCCCACAAAACCACCATTTCTATATTCTTTATCCTATGTTAAATGGTTTTAGTAAGCTCGTGTAAATTGGTTTTCGTAACAAATGTTCAACAGGCTACGGCGGCAAGTGGGCTTTTAATATATGGTTTCCTTATACGGGACAATCAGTTGTCGAATAACTACGGTCTTAATACTGAGGTCACTTTTTTGACCTGTAGAAAATGGATCACTCATAAATCACAAAAAGCTGCTATATGAGTTAAGCAAAATCGTAAAGGAAACGAGTCTTCTAGCAAACGGATGTATTTTTTATCACAATGAAGTGTTTTTTCTTCTACTGTTTACTTAGAAGGTCACGTGTCACAGTTTGGGCACCTACACATTTTAGGCATAGTTTCCGGCTTTTTCCTTCCACTGTCTATCACATGATAAGATAATAGTTTTATATGAATATTGACGTATGCATTCATCAAAAGATACGAGCGTGGTATCTGGCATGCAATACCCATCAGAATTATTTTAAAGTCCCAGTTCCATCTGTTATTTCATGCAAGATAGTATCTTTAAAGGTCTCTGGGTTTATCGGGATGTTTAATACATAGCAAAAAATGTCTTTAAATTAGATATATTGGTAAGGTGAGCCAAATGTAGACATCTAATTCTTCCCTTGTTTCTAAGATTACCTTGATTTAGGTGCAATGCTTGGTTTTTAGCCATTCGTGGGGAAACATGTAATTAAAATGGTTATATAGCTTGAAAACTGAAAGGCCATACGTGTGCATGCTTCAGAAATTAGGGTTTTGTAGTGAAAAAACGAATATGAACTCGAGCAAGATTTTGAGCAGGACTTGAAAACACATTGTAATTAGCAAATTACTCTCATTCAACCAAAGAACAACTCAAACCGTACTGTCATCAGAATGCCAGAAAGAAGTAACTTTAACCACCTTAGCTTTTACTGATAACCCCCCTCGCGATATTTGATGATGCAATCTAAAATCAGTGCAGTATTCCCTGTATCCCGGCCAGAACTTTTTTTGTACACCTTCTGTAGATAAATGATAGACCTACTCTAAATAATTACATTTGAAAAAAAAACTGTGCCTTGAAGAACAATTGTCGAGAAATGTAATGGCCTAACTGGTGTGGAGAAAAATTCGCTTTGACTTTTTGTTTGCCCTTCTATCACTTTGAAATCACGACGACAGGCAATATAAAAGAAGTTTAAATTTCAAACCGGTATAGTTTACGACGTAGAACATTTGTTATCTGGCTTTTACATTGTATACATATTAGTTAAGAATATATTTGAACCCCTGTTTAATCTTGTCATGGAAGATATCATACAGAGAATTCCAAAGTTGTTTCCAATGTTATGCTTCTTCAAACGGAATAACGCAAGCAATCTGACTGGAATCACCACTTATACATCCATAAATCTGCCTTCTGACGTTTGAGATTATTCGACTAATGGACAGAAACTATATAGTGTAATTTTTACATTTTCTTCTAAAAGCTTCCATTTAACAGCTTGGGCGACCATAGAGTATAAGATATAGTTTCCGTTTTTTTAAGTCCACTTTCTATCTCAAATGGAGAGTGGAGTTTCCAATAACGACGTATGTATGTACCATTGGATATAGTCGTGCCATCAGACAGGCAAGTACATGGCCCATCGGAAATGTCAAAAGACCCCCACCCCCATGTTTCCTTAAAGAATAGCAATACATTTCCAGATCATTTGATATTTTTATATCTCATTTCACACAGCAGACACGCAAATGCTGGCAGTACGGATTGCTGGTATATTGATTCCAAATGTTAGGATTGTCTTGCGCATGAAAATAAGAGAATCAAACGGTTGTCCAAACACTTTAATATAGACTTATGCAAGGTCATGTAATTCTAAAATACAATGTTTGGCAATCAAGCATTTGACGTTATTATCTGGACCCATTGCTTTTTTACCAACCTATTTTCATTTGCATCCACATTTGTGTTAATTAGAGACCCGTTTGTCTTACTTCACTTGGTCTTTTGTTTAAACGTGTTGTAATCTAGGGTTCATTATCCCCCCGGCATATAATGCGGGGGGATATAGCGATAAGCTTGTCTGTCCGTCTGTCTGTCTGTCTGTCTGTCTGTCCGTAATCATTTCTTGTCATCGCATCTCCTCCCACAGTTTTTATCAGATTTTTTAAAAACTTGGTTGACATACTGAATATCATTCGAGGATGTGCACCTCCTATTTTGGTTCAGCTGGTTTCATTATTTTTATAGTTACTGCCCTTTTCCGACAGTATAAGACGATATAGACAATTAGTCCTTGTCATCGCATCTCCTCCCACAGTTTTTATCAAATATGTTTTTAACTTGATTGACATACTGGAGATCATTCGAGGATGTGCACCTCCTATTTTGGTTCCGCTGGTTTCATTATTTTTAGAGTTACTGCCCTTTTCCGACAGTATAAGACGATATAGACAATTAGTGCTTGTCATCGCATCTCCTCCCACGGCTTTTATCAGATTTTTAAAAAATTTTGTGGACTTGCTGGATATCATTTGAGGATGTGCGCCTCCTATTTTGGTTGCGCTGGTTTAATTATTTTTAGAGTTACTGCCCTTTTCTGACAGTACAAGACGATATCGACAATTAGTGCTTGTCATCGCATCTCCTCCCACAGTTTTTATTAATTTTTTTTGGAAACTTGGTGGACATGCTAAATATCATTCGAGGATGTGCGCCTCCTATTTTAGTTGCGCTGGTTTCATTATTTTTAGAGTTACTGCCCTTTTTCGACAGTATAAGATGACATAGACAATTAGTGCTTGTCATCGCATCTCCTCCCACGATTTTTATCAGATTTTTTCGAAACTTAATGGACTTGCTGGATATAATTGGAGGATGTGCACCTTCTATTTTGGCTGCGCATGCTTTATTTTTTTCAGAGTAACTGCCCCTCCGACAGTATAAGACAACATAGACAATTAGTGGTTGTCATTGCATCTCCTCCCACAGTTTTTATAAGATTTTTTCTGGAAAATTGGTGGATATGCTGGATATCATGGAAGGATGTGCACCTCCTATTTTGATGACGCTGGTCTAATTATTTTCAGAGTTACTGCCCTTTTCAGACAGTATAGCATAGATATCTTATAATAACTTAAAATAAATAATAAATCTTATGCGGGGCCGGGGGGATACGGCATCTTCTGATGACTCTTGTTTTTAGTTTGCTAACTGATAAAAAAGCCACCAATTGATGGTAATAAATTGCTCTATTTCCGCTACCGTATTTGACATTCGTCGTTTTTTCCATTTTAATTTGATCCTTGAAGCTTTCGTCTTCGGCAAGGACAAACGGTGATCAATGAAGTGTTTAAAATGACGTGAAATCCTCTGTTTAACAACGGTTTTCAATCTGATTTTTACGCAACTTTGGTTCCGAATTTCCACTTGTGACAACTTCAAAAAGACCATTCCGTTAACAACTACACGAGGTTAAACATCGCTAATAGAAAGTTTACAGAAACATGAAGCAAACTGGCCTTCCATAGAGGCCGAGCGGGTTTAAATCCCACGAAGATGGAATAAAATAAAAAAAATCCTAAATGTATTTTCACTCAGTCGCCGTATATATGTTGAAGGTATTCGTCGAAGGTCCGGGGTTTCCTCTCCCAATAAACCTGGCAACGTATCCATGCAAGTGAAATAATCTTGAGTGCGGCGTAAACCACCAATCAATCAATTTAACAGTCGAACAGCATGTGTTTAAAGAGGCTAATAGGAAGGTTTTAAACGACGTTAGAAGTGATAAAACGTCGTCAAATTTGCAAACGTGTTTTTATTGATATACATTGCATGGACATCATGACTTTACGTTGCTTCAAAATTTATAATATTCATGTTTTCATATTTCTGTAAATATCAACCACTGTGTTCAATTTAGTAAGCCAACAGAGGCGGTGAATAGCATCACGTGTTTAAAAAACTGCTCAGGGAAACGTCCATGGATTCAGGCAATACGGTTTTAAAAAATACTTCTGCTAAAATCGGGCCGTTCCTTTTCTGCGAGTCCGTGGATTTACATTGCCGACAAGACAGATTTCAGAATAAAAGATATACTTGAGATAAAGCCCCATTCATTAATAATGTAATTGACACAAATGGCATTGGCGTGTCCGCTGGTTAGAAACTCTGGTTAAACGTCACGTACGTCTCAACTGGAACCGGTTCAGGGAATTAAGTTCTATGGAAAGAGGTACAGCGATCAATTACATCAAAGAAACGCCTAGTGGAGGTTGCGAATTCGACCCTTTTGTTCATTTGTTGAGTACATTTTTATAACTCAATGCTTGCTTTCAATTGAAAAAATGGAATGGGTTTGCGACAGGTAAGATGACATTTCATCGACGTCGAGAAAATTGAATGGAATCAAGGGAAAAGAATGTTCAGAAACCGACAAAACAATTCATCTTATCGTGAAAAGCATCGAAAAATAACTTGTCTGTTTCATTTAAGCCAGATTTTGAAACTTCGACCCAGACATATATTTGACAGTTGTATTTTATTTCTGGGTAACTTTGTGTTAGAAAGTGAGGGACATGAGGATTATCCCAATCATATATTTTTGTGTTGAAAAACATAATATTGACCTGGATGTGTGGGAAAATAGTATTGTTTGTCATGTTGTATTTCTTTAGTTAGTTTTTATAAGCGACAAAAAACCTGAAATCTATCTATACACCCCGGTTATTCAAATTATGTCGGTAATAGCATGCATTTTGGGATCGTACTGGTTTAGGGCTTTGACGATTTTTCAAGGAACTTCAAACACTTGTTTTGTCTGAACAATAAAAAATCCTAAAACGTTTTAGCAGCTCGTGTTAGTTTCAAACCGTGGATCTCAAACAAATTGTAAATAATACAGATTGAATTGATTAACTTAGATAGGCAATAAGATTAAACAACGCAAACCAAAACGAAGAACAGAGCGATGAAAAGGACACAGTGAATTAATCATTTGACATCGTCACTTTAAAATGGCTGTTCCTAAAATTGAAAACTCGTTATTATCCAGATATATTGCTTTTTTACCAACCTATTTCATTTTACCGCTTCCACATTTGCGTTTAACAGAGACCCATTTGTCTTAATTCACTTCTTCTTTTGTTCAAATTTGTTGCAATCTAGCGTTCATTTTAAGTTTGCTAACTGATAAAAAGGCCACCAAGTGCTAGAAACAAATTGCTCTATTTCCGCTACTTTATCATGTACTTGGTATTCGTCTTTTTGACCATTTTGATTTGATCCTTGAAGCTTTCGTCTTCGACAGTGACACATGGTGATCAATGAAGTGTTTAAAATGACGCGAATTCCTCTGGTTAACAACGGTTTTCAATCTGATTTTTTACGCAACTTTTGTTCCGAATTTCCACTTCTGACAACTTCAGAAAGACCATTCGGTTAACAACTACACGAGGTTAAACATCGCTAATAGAAAGATTACAGAAACATGAAGCACACATGAACTTTGTACACAGTCTCTAACGTACTGGGAATTCTGATTTGTCAATGTGTTTTCTGTAAAATCTTCCACTGGCAATCAACCAGGGCAAACCAAGATAGCACAATGTGATTTTCAGAATCTAAATGTCAATAAATGTGTTCAGAGAAAGAGACGGATAAAGCACATTCAGCAAAAGAAATAGAACAAACGCCTGTTTCCTACAGTGTGTCCAGTTGCATCTGCATTGATATGAGAAGAGTTTTTAGAATAAATTGATTGATTGGTTTGTGGCTCACGCCGCATCGAAGATTATTTAACTTATATGGCGACGTTGTCAGGATTAGTGGTGGAAGAACCAGACTCTTTGCCCAAAATAAACTTCTGAACTTTAGAATAAGAGATATGCTTGAGGAGAACAATCATTCGTCTATATGAAAATATATACAAATGATATTAGCGTATTTGCTAATTAGAAATATCATTAAACGCACCAAACGTCTGATTTGGTACTGTTTCACGCAATTAAAATATAGGGCGAAGACGGAAAGTGGCCACTGACTTCAAATTAAAAGCCAGTGTCACTGGGAATTTATTCATCTTTTTTTAACGCATGTCTCCGAAGTGTATGGTTACTTCTAATTAAATATAAAGGGCTCAGTATTTGGACAGGGTTAATGACAAGAAGGTCCTTCGAGAAAACTACCAAAATTAAATGATTCGAGAGATTAAGAGCAAATTCATTGACAATAGCTTCGACAATAGTTTGACAATTTTACGCCATACTCTCGTAACATTAATGACAGCCGTATTTGATTTGTTTATCTGAGTCGGCATAACCAAGGGATAAAATTAAAGAAGAAATGTTACCGCATGCATACTCAAGAAAAAGAATGTTTTGTTTTATTGCGTTTATATAGCTAAAGATCATACATTTTGAAAAGCTTTCCTATAAATGTTTAAAAAATTTGTGTGATTGTTAAAGGGGCATGAGCTGCCAAAATGTTGATATTTTGACGTAAACACAGAATGTTGAAATTATCGGCTATTTTTCTCAAGACGTATAATTCAGAAGCTTTTTAGTGCTTCTAGTCTCGGAAATGTACGATAAAGTATTGTTTTGAACTAACTTTGGCTTAGAATGAATAAATGGTCGTCCCGGTTATTTAAATTTTGCTACTTTTCGAACACGTTTTCGGTTCGTACAGGGCACATACTGTATGGATTTTCCTCATTCCAACGCCAATCATTTAGTTTTTCGATGGCCTTCAAAGCCTCTTACTGTCGTGACGATCAGAAATTATGAAAAAAGTGTGAATTTCGGCAGCTCATGCCCCTTTAAACGACATCTATTTACAAATGGACCGAACATTTAGCCACATTTATAAAACAAACATCTGCTTGAGAACAGTTGTTCATTGTCCATGGTACATTTTCATACACAATACATGGAAGGTTTTTGTTTTAAATAAAAGACCTTCTTTAGAAGGAAAGCAATTTACTTATAAAGTAATTGCCCCAAACGATGCTGGCTGTCTGTTGGCGGGTGCCATGCAAAATGCCATGTGTTTCTTTTTTGGAACCGCTTAAGATAAGGATTTACAGGAATAAGTAAAGTGATAACTAACATCAAATGGCAAGTCGGGCAAAGGCTTCAAATGTTTGTTTGGTGCAATTTAACTTTTAACCACTTCAGATTGAATTGATCGATTATTTTGGGAATATCCACTCCAACCTTGCATATAGCACAAAGAGAAAACAGCAGTCTTAATAATTGTATTTAGCAAATGTAAATCAAACACTGCGCACTGAAAGGTCACACATACATGTAAATGTGTAAAATAACAGAATTCAAATAAAGCTTGAGCAATCTCAATTGTTTTGTATAAAGTGCAATTGTTCAATTGCCAGACGCTTTCAACAAACCACATGAGAGACGAGAACATACTAAATATGAGACTTATAAAAGGGAAGGGAATATATCCGTCCAGGTAGTTATAGTTTAGCAGCTCTTTTTATTTGATGACGCAATTTGAAGCGTTTCCTGTTCCTCGATCAGTTTCCATATGAAGATAAACACTATTTAAAAGCCTACTTTAAATAATTGAATGAAAGACCCTGATTATATTCAATAAAAGTAAGAGCGTCGACGTGTAACAGTCTGTGATTTTGACAAAGACTCCGGTCTCGCTTTCAAGAACATTAAAACTCTTTATCGTTTTCTGTTTTGTAAGCACATTTTCTGGCTTACTGTTGGTCCTCCTTTTAGACACTCTGTGTCATATTTTGATAAATAAAATAAGATGGAGATATGACATTCACTGAATGTGAAAGTCGTAACCAATGATACATATTTATTGCTATTATTGTAATTCTTAATACATACGATTTTAATGGTCGTACTTGTACATTTGACCCGTTTAAACCACTTAAAGGCCTGAAATGAGGGTAAGCCAACACTTAAGTGAACCGACACTGATTGTTGTTGTTGTAATCAGGTTTCGATTCTTCGTTTGATGATCACCCCCCCCCCCCCCCCCCCCCAACCACCATTTCTATATACTATATCATATGTTAAATGGTTTTAGTGAGCTCGTATAAATTGGTTTTCGTAATAAATGTTCAACAGGCTACGGCGGCAAGTGGGCTTTTAATATATGGTTTCCTTATACGGGGCAATCAGTTGTCGAATAACTACAGTCTTAAAACTGTGGTCACTTTTTGGGCCTGTAGAAAATGGATCACTCATAAATCACAAAAAGCTGCTATATGAGTTAAGCAAAAGCATAAAGGAAAAGAGTCTTCTCGCAATTGGATGTATTTTTTATCAGAATAAAGTGTTTTTACTTTTACCTTTTACTTAGAAGGTCACATTTCACGGTTTAGACACCTACACGTTTTTAGGCATAGTTTCCGGCTTTTTGCTTCCAGTATCTATCACATGCTAAGAGAATAGTTTTATATGAATATTGACGTATGTATTCATCAAAAGATACGAGCGTGGTATCTGGCATGCAATACCCAGCAGAAATATTTAAGGTCCCAGTTCCATTATTTATTTCATACAATATAGTATCTTTAGCATCTCTGGGTTAATCGGGATGTTTAACCCATAGCAAAAAATCTCTTTAAATTAGATATATTGGTAAGGTGAGTCAAAGGCAGACATTTCATTTTTCCCTTGTTTCTAAGATTACCTTTATTTAAGTGGCATGCTTGCTTTTTGGGCCATTCATGAGGGAAAAAGCGAGCCCCATTTTTCCCCACTTAATGTAATTAAAATGGTTATATAACTTGAAAACTGAAAGTCCATATGTGTGCATGTTTCAGAAAAAAGGGGGTTTGTAGTGAAAAAACGAATATTAAGTCGAGCACACTAAGCAGGACTTGAAAACACATTGTAATTAGCAAATTGACAAACCCTCTCATTGAACAAATCAAACCATACTGTTATCAGATTGCCAGAAAGAAGTAACTTTAACCACCTTAGCTTTTACTGATAACCCCCCTCGCGATATTTGATGATGCAATCTAAAATCAGTGCAGTATTCCCTGTATCCCGGCCAGAACCTTTTTTGCACACTTTCTGTAGATAAATGGTAGACCTACTCTAAATAATTACATTTGAAGAAAAAAACTGTGCCTTGAAGAGCAATTGTCGAGAAATGTTAATGGCCTAACTGGTGTGGATAAACATTCGTTTCGACTTTTTGTTTGCACTTCTATCACTTTAAAATCACGACGACGGGCAATTTAAAAGAAGTTTAAATTCCAAACCGGTATAGTTTACGACGCACAAATGTCAACATTTAAACTGTTTATCTGGTTCAAACATTGTATACATATTAGTTAAGAATATAATTGAACCCCTGTTTAATCTTGTCATGAAAGATATCATACAGAGAATTCCAAAGTTGTTTCCAATGTTATGCTTCTTCAAACGGAATTACCCAAGCAATCTGACTGGAATCACCACTTATAAATCCATAAATCTGCCTTCTGACGTTTGAGATTATTCGACTAATGGAGAGAAACTATATAGTGTTATTTTTACATTTTCACCTAAAAGCTTCCATTTAACAGCTTGGGCGACCATAGAGTATAAGATATAGTTTCCGTTTTTTAAGCTCACTTTCTATCTCAGATGGAGAGAGGAGTTTCCAATGACGACCTATGTATGTACCATTGGACATAGCCGTGCGATTCGACAGGCAAGTACATGGCCCATCGGAAATGTTAAAAGACCCCCACCCCCACGCTTCCTTAAAGAATAGCAATACATTTCCAGATCATTTTATATTTTCGTATCTCATATCACACAGCAGACACGCAAATGCTGACATTAAGGTTTGCTGGTATATCGATTCAAAATATAAGTCTTCGCATGACAATAAGATAATCAAACGACTTGTCCAAACCCTTTAATATAGGTGGTTAATGTTTCAGGTTTATTAATAAGCTTATTTTAGTTAGTGAGTACCGTATAACAGAGAATATAGACGCAATGGATAAGACAGACGGCATTTCGTGTTTGTGATATGTGCCATACTCAGTGTCCCGGACTCGATTCCCATTTGGGGCGTCACCTAAAATCGGTAGAAACTCTTCTACCATCTTTCAAGATACGAAAAGTGAAATGTTAATGCATTTTAACCATTTGCTAGATTTATCCGACTCATTAAAAGAAAATACAACTGTTGGTTAACACAGAATGTCACGTACTGCTCTCTTGATGATGGCAAATTAAAGTGAATAAAGCGTTGAAATATTGAGTAAACGTGGGGTTTTCCGAATAGCACTGTTCCGTCATTAAACAGCTATTTTGCGTAAATATCGAATGTCATCTTAGGACTGAATGGGTCACAATACGAAATAAATAGTAGTTTACCAAATAAAAAAACTTAGGTCAAAATCTATTCAGTTTGAACTTTGACGAACTAAATCAACCTTTGGCATGTACCTGGCAACTCTTCAACATAAGGCGACCGAGTGAAAAATCCACTCGGATTTTCCTTGGACATATCGCTGGTATGACTGCGTAGGATTGAGGGTTAAGCGATTAAAACTTCAAACTTGTCCAAACAGACATTCTCTTGTATCCGGCAAAAGTGTAAACAGCTTTAAATTATAATATTTTGATTTGGCTAACTCGCATCTCTAATCCCTGGTTTAAATGTGTTCTTAAACAACTATGTAACCTTAACATGTGTTCTTAAACAACTATGTAACCTTAACATTTAATAAGTATAAATTTTAAAATTTGATGAAAACTGTAACGAACGAGTTCGACGTAATGGCAAACAAAAATGTTTTATTTTCCCTGTTGACCTGCGTGTACAATCTAGAATAAATTAAGTATAAGTCTACCAGTTCAACCATAGGCTTATTTAGAGGCACACTTGCCGCGAAAATCCAGAATACCGTTTATATAAAAAAAAACAGTGTGCGGTTTTCTGTATTTTTCCGAGACACCAAAAATGGAAAGTTGGGGAATCATTTAGTATTTTTAAATTGAAATTGAAAATGAGATTAATCAAGTACCCGCAATGTAAACAATCCTCGAACCTGAACATGCGCAACAGCGCCCTAATGTTTTGAGTCGACGAATGATCTAACGGCACAGTATAATTTGACTTGCTTTATTTGAGAAATACAGACTGACGATTGTATAAGAGAGACTCGAAAAGCCTACCGATGATTTTTTTAGTGCGAACCACTGATAAAAATGCCTGAAATGAGGGTAATCCAACACTGGTTGTTGTTGCTGTAATCAAGCTTCGATTCTTCGTTGGTCTTTCATCCCCATTTCTTTATTCTAAATCTAATTGAACATGTTTTATGTGTCATATGGTTTCAGTGGTTTTAGTTGAAGTAAGCTCATGTAAATTGGTTTTGTTCACAAATGTTCAAGGCTACGGCGGCCAGTGGGGCTTTAACTAATGATTTGCATCTGAACTTCAGAGAATTTCAGAGCAATTTATCGCTAGTGAACAACGACAACGTAACTTGTTGAACACCTTGTGTATGTATAGGAATTGTACATATGTTATTTTCGTTACATAGGCGACTATCTGTGTTATTCGCTTTTGAAATAAATGGCAAAAGTTTATTAATAACAACCATAAACCAAACATAAACAGAAATTCTCCATTTCTATGGAAAGACCCCATGTAACAACAAGAAACTAATTAAAGCAAGATTCTTGTCCCAAGTGGAAAATTATTTCACTGGTAAACATCCAATCTCTGAAAGACTATGCCACCTATAATATACCCCCCCCCCCCCCCCCGCCTAAAGTTGATAAGTTGGGTGGTGTATCCATTCAACTAAAGAAGGTAAAGGGACCAATTTGATTTGTTTAGGACAGTCTATAAATGACCAACTAGAAAGCCATACCGTTTTGTTCACGTCGCCCTGGCTTTCAATTCTGATAGTATACTGGTATCTCATTACTTCACTTCATTTCACTTTGCAATCCATTTTATGGAAAGACGAAGAAAAAGCGAGGTATGAAATAAGGGTAGAGATACAAAGTGTCCTTCTACTCATATATACACAGATGTTCTGATTTATATTTCTACCGCTAAAATATTCAATATCATACCAAGGCTTCCCATTTCGTGTATAATATATAGATTTATGAACACTAAAAAACGGCCACAGGAAAACAAAACATCAGCGTTATTAAAAGGCGTCCATTTCAGACACTGATAAATGTACAAGGAAACAGATACCTGTTTTTTCCCCCGGTGTCTTTGATAAAGGGGCTTCTGGGGACGCCGTCCGTTAGAGTGCATGATTGTCCCTCAGTCTGACCCAGGCCTACCATCCCGGTGGCGTGGGTTCTAATCCCACTCGGACCAAATTAAAAATCAAACATTTCTATGTGGAATTTTGACTCGATCGTTTTATGTGCATGTGGGGTGTCCTCTGGGCAAAGAGTTTGCGTTTCTCTATAATATAATTGAAATAATCTTGACTGCAGCGTGAATCGTCAATAAATCAATCATTTGACAAAAAACATATATCTACGGTTTTCATCCTGATCAGGAAACCTTATTAAAATAAAAAACATTTGGCATGAAAAATGTCTTAAAGTGCGTTGAGTTTGTATTTTTGCTTTATTCCATCTTACATCGATACTGGTTGTTTCTGCTGCATGTGACAACGTCATTTTATTATTGTTTCGTCTCAAAAAAGTCAAGACTGAAGTCGCTATATGACAAAAGTATAATATAATAACACCAGTGTAAACTAAATTTAGTCAACTGAATATGGTTTTAATCTTGTGAGGCTCACACGCTTGCTTCCGGAGAGTACATTGCAGGTTTCTGTGGTTTACGTTTTCCAACCGCTCTATACATGTGTCAGCATGTTATTGCGTGATATAAAACTCTGAACATCCCTCTTATTTCTGATACCTGTAAAACTTACCGGTCACGTACGCCGGGGCTTTAAGTGTTAAGTGAAATTCCTTTCCATAACAGACGATGGACTAACGGATGGGTTTTAGAAGGTATTGTATTCGTCTTGAAGAAGATTCCGTCCAACACTTCAAGCAATCATAGGTTTTATGCCTAACTTTCCAGCTGTTTACTTCCGCTCTCTACTCCAGACCGATAAAGAGTTTTTACTCACGGCTAAGATAGCTATATGCCAATAACATGGTCAGGATTTGAAGCCACTCCTCATTGTTTACGTCTTGATTGTAACACATTGTCTAAAGAAGCTTCTTGTTTCTTTTAAAGGATAAATGCCAAGTTCTTTCTGAACACTTGTCAGTGATTCGCTATTGAAAATTGACTAAATGTGTATATAAAAACAAAATGCTGAAACAAAACCAACTTATAGGAACTGCAAGACCCAAGCGTGTCTTAGGTCCGGCGATTAAAAATATGCATATCTTCCACCACCAATCGAAAATATTTTCGTATTTGACGTCATAGTTTACATTTGAACACTCTTGATGTCCGAAATGTTTGTAACTCTCTTTACACCGATTTCCGGAAGGATACAGGTCTAAGATTTCGAATATTATTTGTAATATTATCTATTAAACTTTAGTAATAAGTTGTTAGCTCGAATTCATAACTTTTGAATGATACATATTCGTGTTGTTCGATAGTATAACAATACTAGTCAATATACTCCACCACTTTATCCCATAGCTTTCCCTTCCCAGGTGTAACGTTTTTTGTGTCGTTGTGTTAAACAAGAGAACATCTTCTTTTCTAATCATTTTTATGACCTTTGACTCTAAAGTTGTCTGATATATTTATGTTTCATAATTTTTTTAATAATTGGAGTAAGCGAATTTGGAATGTGACCATGCCATAACACGGAACTTATACACAAAAATACAATAGGTGGAAAATGGTACAATGAGTATTTCAGGCGTCCGGTTGATAAACTATCGCATCCTACAGATTTGCTACATTTTAAATCGGACATAATTTCAGTAACATTGCCGATCGAGACAAGAGTCTGACAATATTCACAATTACAGATTCTACGTCCATTTAGATAACGTAATACATAATCTTCATATTGGTGATAGGCATTGGCACAAAACGAAAACAGCAGGAAACGTACATTTTCTGCGAATATCATTTTTCAAAGACTAAGTCTTTGCTTAGACTTCATATCATATGCAGTGTCTTCATGTGTATGTCCTATATGAATGGTATTGATTGGCCACTTTCAAGGGCGTGTTATCTTAGTGATTTATTATCTGTTATTGTCTGGGGAGTGACATCTAATCTCTGGAGAGACTCTCCTTTGTCATTTTTGCTCAAGTTCTATAACAAGAACTATGTGATTAATTTCCAAAATTTGAATACAGTCCAAACTCAATCTTTGGAAAATCTTGAAAATCATCATCAAAACGTACTTTATTCACGTGAAGAGATATAGGTTGGTTAAGTGCTCTTTGTTACTAGATATCTATTTAGCCCTTAAGCAAACCTCCGAGAACCCATTTGCTAACGAACAGAAAGCAAGTCCTTTAAAATATTTTTTTCGGAGATTTATTTTTATTAAAATAAAACTAAAAGCAAACAGACTACATTATTTTATATTTGTTTTTACTCAAACAGCAAGACACTTTACTCATTGTAGTTTACAAGTTAGATAACGGTTAGCCGCTTCTCAATAACATTTTGCAACAAACATTGATCGCTAACACACCAAGCATTCTACCATCAAAGCGAGCTGCATATTTATTGGTAAAGAGGGAATCAAACGAGGTAAATGGTATGTCTTCATTAAATGTAGCTAGTTTGACATGTCCGATATTTCAATATAGCTCCCTCGTTCAAGTCTGCTAGACCCCTCAATTCCTCGTTCCTGAAATATTCTGGGGTTTTTTTTTACAGTGAGAAACCACTTATTGTGTTCAGAAGTTTGAGAAAGTTAGTATTTCAGGTGATGGACTGTCTTTAATCTTTCCCCCGAGGCTTATCGCTAAAAATTCCTAACTTGTGAAAAAAATAAAGATGAAATCTACAATGAATTTACTAGTAAACAGTAACAACTATTTGAGCAGTTGCATCTTTCCAAAGTGGCCTGTGTAGGATGGTTGTCAGTTACCACCGGAAGGTCGTGGGTTTCCTCTGGACACAGAGCCCGTTTTCCTCCCACAATATAACTGGCAACGCCGCCATATAAGTTAAATAATCTTGAGCGCGGCGTAAAAAAACAAACAACCAATCATTCTAAAGTGGCATACCATTATAACGAAAATGTCAAGTATTTTAAAATTAGTTAAATATATTGCTACTATAATCAGTGTATGTATATTTGTTAAGACCTTTTTTATATTTATATATGTTTGAAGCGATATTGGTGAACAAGTGTGTATTATATCAACGAATTTCCTTTACAGTCATGTACTGACACAACTGTACATAGTGTGTATTAGATATGAATGCAATTTAAACAACTGGTAAACGTAGTTTGATGTATCAAATACACCAATTTAGGACAAGTAATGGCATTGTCATTTACATTAGTTTTAGAGAGAATCAATAGAACAATTCAGGTACATTTTATATTTCACATACATTTTGCATTTGGTCTACATTTTAAAAATTTAGATAACTTTTAATTTTATCATTCAAATTTTGCAATTAAGACAAATTTACAAATCATTTAAACGTGATAACAAGGGTTTATTTATAAAATATATTTTAAATAATTAGTACCCGTCCTTTGATATATAAAACAAATAACAGGTCGTGGAAATTAACGGAATCTTCATCTCCACAAATGTTAGGCAGAAATAACGTTTCAATTAGAATAAATTTCACAATTTAGCTTTCTCAATATGTTAGGCTAGATAGCCAAAAGGCACGCATTTCCTTAAATAAAATAGAGCAGCTATTAACATAACACAAATTACACGTGTAGACTGACTAGAAAATAGGTCAATTAGATCCCTTCTTCTTAAGAACCTTTTTACCATTGTCCCCTTTTCAATATATATTTGGTATCCAGTGATAACCGCATACAGAGACAGCCCCCTAATGGTCTAAATAGCTATGAATTTAATGGAACTTCCGGTGCATTACGCTCTCTGCCACCAAGGGGAACAGCTATAATGCCCTGATTACAATAAAGTTACACGTAAGGATGACTGTGGAAATGTCTTGTAGAAATAACACTGTTCCTCTTCCGGAGGTGGGTAATCTTGAGGTGAATATTCAAGTCAGTGTTACAAATTGAAGATAAAGGTGTTCCCAAGAAGCCTAAAAGCCTTCCAAATCGGGGTGCTATTCCAGGTGTAACCATATATTATTTCAGCCCACATTTGCTTATTCCTTAAAATAGGGGTTGACGTAGACGCCACAGTAAACAAACCTTGTCATACAGCGTCACGAGTTTCTACCAAGCATAAGAACTTAGCAAACCTTTTGGATTGAGGCGTATGTATCATAAATGGAATTTGGTAAACTGTTCTTAAGCCACCAACCAAACTATGGGGTGGCATAGGAACGGTCTGTTCATAGAAATTTCCAATAAATGTTTTGGTCCCGAAAAAAATTGTTCTATTAGAGTTCAATCAAACTTTAAAAGAAATCAAAATCCTTTGGAACTCTTGTTCCAAATGTACAGCTTTTTTCATCAACCAGACATTTACTGTTGGAAAATATTTCAACTATTAAGATGACGAAGATGAACAATTCCGAAGTAACGATGTTAACAAAATTATTTGTGGTGACTGTTCTGTCTCTTAATATCTAAACATAAGGATTAAAGGTTTTCTAATATTTTTAGAAAATATTCACAATCCCACCAGTAACTATTCCGCAAGAGCAAAAATCCTAACCTTAACAAAACATTTATAAGGCTGTGATTGTATCAATCGCTCAGAAGCGGGAAGTCTACTCCGGCTTTTTGATTGCAATGAACCCTGGCTCCCAAATATGGCCGCCAGTATAAAAAATAGTAATTTTGGAGTCAGAAACCCGGACTAGGCCTGCTACAGTAAATATTCTGGAATATCAATTGTTATGTGTGATCATTTATTGTAAATTATGTAGTGAAAAAAAGAGAAACAAATTGATAAAGAATGAATTGAACATTGTCTGCTCCTGGTGTTATGATTGAATCCAGCTGAGAATCTCACCATTTGACAAAAACTAACGGATGGTAGTTTGATTCTACTTTCTTTAGGTGTAGTCAAAAGGATACAAACGTTTGAAGACAAACGAGTGACTTTTGTTGGGCATTTTGGATTTTCTTGAACTAATTTGCTGCTAAAAGGGCGATGAAAAAATTTCGTTTGACTGCAGAATTGTCTACTTTCTATTAAATCCTAGAAACACACCATATACTTTAATTTTACTACTAAGGCAGTGGACTGAAAAGGTATAACTTAATTCCCCATTATTGATTTTACATAAATGTACTTGCTCTTTCAGACGACTTTAAAGCGGCAAGATTGGTATGTGTATCAATTAGCTTTGAAAACATGTTGCGCCTTAACAGTTGTATACTGTCTCAGTTTGTTTTGGTTTTTCGTTGACCTTCGGGTTAATAGAACGACCAGAAGAAATCAATGTTGCATAAAAGGACTGCAATTCGAATTGCGCAAAAAATTGCATTTAAAGAGTTATTAGAACAATCCGTAGCTATTATTGATATTGCCTGCCAGCCATATAGTCGAGAAAACATAACACGCGCAGCTGAGGGTTGCGTAACCTAAAAAGTTAAACTAAGCAAATGCCAACACTTGTAACATAGAAAAAAAGTATTTCAAAGTAAAACTCAATCTTTTGCCAATGGTCATCTGGAAACATCTTTGTTTAAATAACAGTTATTCCAAAACTAAAACGAAAACAGCATAAAACGTGCAGTATTCATGTATAGTTTTACCGCATGTATCGTTTTTAGAGGATCTCTTCAAAGATTCCCCAACATAACAAGTCTTTGTTTAGCTTTATACGACGAAGCATCTTGCTGTATTCTCTCATAGGCCGGGACGTAATATGTAGCCTTATCTAAACGTTATTGATTGGACACTTTGAATGGCCTGTTACCGTACTGGTTTATTATCTGTTGTTTTCTGGAGAGTGGCATCTTATATCTGGAGAGATTATCCTTTGTCATTTTTGCTATATCTCAATTCCTGCAAAGACAAACATATGATTTATTTCCATGCATTGGAGACATGTTAAATTTACTGTTTAGGAAATCTTCATCAAAATCATCATCAAAATGCTATTTAGAAAGAAATAGGTTTGTTAACTTATCGATGCAACTAGATGCCAATTTAGAATCCCGATACTATCAAAAGTGACATTATTTTTCAGGATTTTTTTTTTCGAAATTAAGCCGACTAGATTATTTTATGAGGCGATTTGTCAAACAGCTACATTTTTCTTCTACTGTCGGATAAACAATCCAAAGCGATATAAATGTCCCCAAAAGGTTTTATTTTCGCCCACGCATTCATTCCACATGACTTTGTGACAGAGTGGCCCAATGATGTCATATAACAGGTCTAGTTGTCAACGGTGTGGAATTGTATTAAAGTTAGCAATTAGATCGTATAAAGATATCTCATTAAATATAGACAGTTGATTGAATTAGCACTAGCTAATGCAGTCACTCTGGGTTTGTTACCCACACAGTCTCCACCTCAAGTCGAGATAGGAGACAACTATTAGCTGCTGTCGATACATTCGGAAACAAGCAGTGGACACTAACATTTTACCATGGAAGGAAGTTGCCCATTTGCGGAAAGAGAGTTTTGTTTTTTTTTGTTTGTTTTTTGTTGTTGTTGTTTTTTTGTTTAGGGGGGGGGGGGGCGTCCGGGGGGGGGGGGGATTAAACGAGACAATTGATATATTTTTATTAAATAGGTCTATGGAAATTTGTCAGCTGTTTCAATTTAGCTTCCTTGTTCAAGTCAGCTAGACTCCCAATTCGTGATCAAGCGCATGGGTCATGATAATATCTTTAAGGTTTTGCCATAAATTTAAGGTTACATACAACCGTTGACTTCTGTAAGCCAATAAAGGACACCCTGATCTCTCGGCCTTTACAAGACTGCAACCCCAAAAACGCTGAACAAGACATTTAACATAAACTTAGTTGCTTATATACAAACTCGAGGAATGTGATTTATTTTACATAACCATTATCCAGCTAATTATCAGAAATAACATCATTTATTTCGTGTTTTAACTCTTTTAACTTTTTGAGGCTGGACTTTTAGGTAGTTCATATCGTTTCCACTTAGATTGGTGCACTACATGGAGCTCAATGGAAACATTACGCGTTTTGAAAATAGTTGATATATATTGTAACTGCATGAGGACGTATTCTCATGAGGACTAAGATATTGTTTAAAAATCAGGAAAAACACAAATAGAATATTTTATACGCAAACGCCCTTTGGGGAAACACATACAAATCTCATCTTAATTCTTTATTTCTCATGCAAAAAAAAGCTGTCCGAATAATAACCTTTTCTCATAAACTTGCACCAACTGTTTCTATCTTTCAAAAACTTTTAGATATCTACAAGTTAAATGTTTTCACCACTGTACTGGTCGCTCATACCTTTATTCATCACCTATTTCGTCTGCCTCCTTCACAGAGAACACTTCTCACTAAACAATCAAATATTCACCATTATGAAATAAGAGCCAGAGACAACAATTTATACAGACCCTTTTTCAAAACAGACCTATCTCGTCATACACTTGCTGTTAAATGTCCTCGAGAGTGGAACAACCTCCCTGCTAAGTTAAAATCAATTTCTTCCACTTCACTTTTCAAAACATCATTAAAGCAACATCTACTATATATATAAACATGTTATCTGCTTCACTGGTATGATACATAAGGATAAGTGTACATATGTTCTTTTATTTAATTTATTTACTTTCTTTTTCTAAATTTGTTTTATTCACTACATATAATCTACCGCCTTCTTCCAATTATATTTCATATTCTTTTGTTAATGGGATAGAACAAGTTCCACTGGAACTTTATTCCCGCCTTCTACACCTACTACAACTTCTGTACTACCACACTGATTTTATGGTGAATAAAAATCAATCAATCAAAAATCAATACATCAAGTTTAATATACATAAATGCATGCTAGTTTTTATTTCTGTACATTCTGTTTACTGTATTACGGCAGACAGGTAAATCCACACTTGCCAAGAGGATGAGCAGCTATTAACCCGCCATAAAGTAGGTTTATTAGAAAATAGGTCAATTAGACGTCTTGTTCTTTTCAATCTTTTTACCGTTGTCCTCTTTTCAATTGATATTAAGTATCACGTGTGAATGCCACATAAAGAACCGGCCTCTAATGGTCTGAGTGGTCATGAATTTAATGGAACTTCCGGCGCATTACGTTGTCTGCCACCATGTGATAAACCCAAGGGGAGCATCTATAATATCCTGACTTGCAATAGAGTTAGGGTAAAAGGATACCGTTTCATTTCCCATTTGCGGTAATGTTAACGTTTTGATTTGTGGCTAATTAGTTAAATCTCGTTAAGGCCTTTCCTTTCCATTTTCAAATAGATCAATACATGAGACATCATTGACAATCAAATAAAAGTGACATAGTGCATGCCGGAATTTACGCTACACACAAGTCAACATGGGTGCAGCCATTTTGACAGTTTTAGGCTTACATATTCTCAGCCGAACTGTGGTATTTTCAATCATGCATTGATCGAACGGTTAAAGTATGTACAGTAGACATGCATTAGTTTCAATCCAATATTCAAATAAACCGGATACCTAGCTCTACCATAACCGAAATCAATTTCCATTTGCTGCAAAAAAACAGAAACTGGGTGTTATGACCTTAAGGAAGGCTGTCGGAAATGTCCCTTTCCATCAAACTGTGCTCCTTTCTCGCATGTAAAGAATCTTGAGCGGAATATCCAAGATAGAAATGGAAAGTTAAGTTCACTTGAAGATGTTCCCAAGAAGATCTTCCATATGATTTTGGTCGTAGGGGCAATGCCAGATGTAACCATTTATTACCTCCGACCATGTTTGCGTAAGCCTAAATGTGGGTTGTGATGGTTTGGTTCTTATTAAACAAGCCTCACCATATAGTTTCAAAGTATCCTTTAATAAAAGCGCCGTGTGCTCATTTTGGTACATTTAGCTAGATTGGTGTGTGTACTAATTACCTTGTAAAGCATGTCGTATATCATGTTTTCTACCCAATGTTAAATATCCATAGCCATTCCATGTTTAACCTTGGCAGAACATGATGATCCAGCCCGCAAATCTACCAGCGTCGAATGGTGGGAATTAAAAGATTTATCTTTTCAGGACCTATCAGTACTGGTTAACGAAAGCTCAATGTGTCCACATGCATTGTCAGCAGCTACATGTAAGCAGCCTTAGCTGCTATGAGCCTCAAAAACGGACAGTTCCTTTATTCATTGGCAACACTAAGCTAATTCAGAGTTGGAAACAAAAGCTTTTAAAAGGGAACAGTTAATTTGGTCAACTTCAAGTTTGTATACTCTTAGTAAATAAACTTTAGTCTGTAAATGTTCAGGAATATCACTTTTATACGCACAGTTTCTCATTCCTGTCTTTTTTCTGGTTTTATGAGTGTACGTTGCATTTAGCTGAATATCTCCTATTTTCAAAACTGACTTGCTGACATGATTTAAACAGAATAATAAAGGACATTTTATATTCATCTAAATACCAATCAAGCCATCTAACTATGTTTTTAAAAGAGGGGTTGTCTTTTGTTGGACATTTTCGATTTTATAAAATCACGTAATATAGGACGACTGTATTGTTGTTTGGTAAACCTGTGGGAGTATTGTTTAATAAGATGGATAGATGCCAACAAACAATGCATCGACACAGAGAACTGTTTTCGTTATACACTTACTGTATTTTTCAACTTCACTGTGAAAAGCAGATTGGTTTGTAAACCTTAGCGTCGAAATGAAAAACATTTATGACAAATTTTCTGATTACAAATTCAGCTTTATCTAAGGATTAAACCAGTGTACAACACGTAACTCTCTCAATGTTCCATTTAGCAGCGTCCTTTTTCCATTAGGGAAACTCGTTAAATTTGAGGTACAGTTGGTAATGTATCCGAGACAGACTCGGTTTCCATGAAAAGAAAACGATAACAAATAATGAAATAAGGTCAACGTAGTAACATATTCGTTGTTTGTTGAACATTTTTTTTTTCTATTTTTGCTGGCTGATTTAGTACTCAAAGAAATGCTTTGCTTCGGTGACTTGTTGAGCATTTTCTGATGAATCTCTCATGTGTTTAATACCACATCTGTGCCGGCAGTGTCGCGAAAGGGGACTTTGGTTCAGATCGAAAAACTTATTAGGCCTTTCAGGTTTAAGAAACTTTATTCTCCTAGATAACATATTTAAATTGATCCAAAAGTCCAAGCTAAACGAATTTTATAAAAGAAAAAAATATCATTGTTTATTCTTTTTAGTATAGTGCTCGTAACAATACGGCTGACCAAAGTCAAAATTCCTCAAATAAAAGAAAGCAAAAAAACTACATTTTTATCGGTTCAATCACATTAACTTTGAGGGCATTACGTATGATAAACATGTTGAATTCACTTAATCTTGTAAAATTGTACAATTTTTTCTTTAGTCATTAAAACAGAAGTCTTTAAAACAGATATAAATTCAGATTATACATTTTTTCTTTGGCTCAATATTTTAAGTTTAAATGCGTTTGAATCTACAGCCTTCTTATAACCCAGAAGATTGGTTTTGATTCATTGTTTATTTTGATTTACTTTTTTATTTTTATATCACCGCGATGATATGAACTATACTTTGCACGGGTCTTACCTGAACCTCTGAGCTGTCGTTAAATTGACGTTAAATTTAAGTTTGTGACTAAACCTGTCGTAACTTGGTGGAAACCTGATTGTTCTATGGTGGAGTTCGAAAGAAAATGGCGTAAAACAGAACTCGCCGTTCTCACTTACCGCAAGACATTATTTTATATAAGCATTTGAAAGCCCAACGCAGTATAACAGCAACTCAGACAAAATGTTGGCAATCGTTGTGTACCTATGTGAATTCATATATACCCTCATAACGGAAGTTTGGGACAATAAAATGAAAAGGTGGTAAATCACTTTCGATCTCAACACTTGTTAACGGACATAAAGCTACCTAGGACAAGTGTAACGTACTTTCTCAGCAATATGCTCATATTAGTAGTGACTATTAAAGCTATGCATTTGGAAAGAGCAATTCCGAAATCGAAGTTGCTTTTGATGAGTTAATTTTATTGGAGGATATGTTAATAAATGAAAACTTTACTCTTACTGAATTAAACATGGGGCTCACAAAAACAAAAAAAACGCGGCCCCTGGAGAGGATAAAATATCCATTGAAATGGCTAAATATATCCCCGAATCATGTCTGGATGTTCCTCTTTCTTAAATCTAGTCTGGACGACAATGGAATTGCCAACTGCTTGGAAAACGACAAATATATGCCCCGTTTAGAAACACAACAAAAACCAGCCCGACCCTGCCTCTTATCGATCCATTGCTCTGACCTGTCTGTGTAAATTAATATCGAGGCTTGTGAACAATTGCCTTTTTGGATAAACAATTTTTTGGATAAAACTGATACCCAAAGTGGTTTTAAGAGAGGTCGTTTAACAACGGACCATGTTGTCACTCTGGAAACCGTCAGTCGCCATTCACTTCCCAATAAAGCTTATCTCCTAACGTGACTTTCTAGACATCGAAAAAGGTCTATGACATGTTGTGACAATGCGACCTGCTAGTGAAGCTAAGCAAGATGGGCGTGGGTGGTAGAATGTTGGGATGGATAAGGGATTTTCTAAATAACCGATTTATTTTAAGTCCGTATTGACACATGTTACTCAACTTTAACATGTTTTACAAATGGAGTCCCACTCTGTTCAGCATCATAATATACGACCTTCCTTCTACCTAAAATCCACCATCAAGACCGAGGATGTTCGATTTTCATACAAACACATACGGTCAGCAGTAGCTTTCACCTTAGAGCAATCTTAAGCCATAAGTAGAATAGCGAATTCTCTCGGCTGTTATAATTTTTGCTACTCTCCAAATGTGCATATATAAACAGCCATGAGAACAAAAAAAATAAGCAAAAGAGAAAAATAACCTTTAACAGCCTGGTACAGCATATAGCATAAAACAAGTCTTCCGATAAGCTGAATTCACCTGCAAAATAAATTGCTCAATTAGTAATTAACCAAACTATGTATAAAGAGTAGTTGCTGGATTACATTACAATGAGATGAAGTCAGATTCGGAAGCTTTAACGAACATACATATTGTATCATCGTCGACGCCCTCTATTGGCCAGTGTCCTGATTATGAAATGTAGAACTTAACTCGACCAGTTGAAATCTGCTTATTATTGAGATACAGAATAGAAACAACATTAGACGATCAATTGCTGAAATATGATAACACTACACAGTAAATATATGTGACTTCGTAGTGCCATAGCTGATCGACAATACCCGTATAAGCGACACGTGCATTTAAATGTTCTCTGGTATGTTGTGTTTTGAGAAGTATGATTAAACAGCACGTTTTTTGTTGAATTTGTAATCTTGGCTGTGGGATATCTTGTTATTTACTCACATAGATCCGCGAATCTCCCACTAACCAGGATATCGTGTGTATGCAAAATCTCTGTAAAAGAAACCATTACACGTTCTGATTCCAGTCAATAGTCGGTATCTTGAACAGGTGGTACGAAGGACTTGCCGGTGACTGGCGTTAGTTTGATAATGGTTTTCTACGTGAAATCATTGTTCTTTTATTCTTCCCTGATAAAAATGTACCACGAATTACTACAGTTAGCTTAGATTAAAGTAGCGTAATCTATGGTACAGTATGGTAATTCGTAATATGGTAGTTTGAACTCTGGTAAAGTAAGGAAAACTTTGGTAGAGCTATATTAAAATAAGGCAAAATGTGGTAAAATTATGGATTTACGATACTTTTACCATGGAAAATCCATGGTACTTTTTTATCAGGGTTTGGTGTCCATTACAGTTCCATGAGAGTGAACGACGATGTCTTTAACACTGTTGTTAGATTTGTATGTTGAAAGAATGATCAGAGAAGAGATAAAACAGCATTAAATCTTTTTAAATCCACGGAGAAAGGGTTTATGGGATTCGCCAGAACAGAAGATTCTTACCATCAGGAAAAACAGCCTCCGTGTTGAGCTGAACCAGATTTAAGGCCCATCTCCTGTTAATAAAGTGTGTTTAACTAGCGATGTAACTCAAAACGTAATAATGGTCTCTTTCTTTGACAAATTAAGTTATCTACCTTTAACAGATGGACAAGCTTTGTTTCTGAAATAACATTATAATCAAGAAACCGTATAAATAAATCAGTGATGAACGATAAATAACCAATCAACTCTGCGCTGTAAAACTAATAATGTGCCTTACATACAATACAATGTTAGGGGCTCTACTTTGCAAAAGCTAAAGTGTTTCCTCAATAAAATACAACGTTTACAGGCTTCGATTTGCAAAACTGGACGAGTTTAACGCTTGAGCGATCTTACAGTACCGTAGGTGGACGAAAGCGGATTCATGTCACATCTTACAAAACGGTAAATCTTGACCGGGGACAATATTATTGGGCCTAACATATCATTAGTCAGAAAACGAGTCGATAGTTTACAATGAAAATAACGGTACAATGAAAATTATTCAAGAAATTCGATCAATTTAACCTTTGCGTATGTCACATCTTACAAGTGTGCTATTCTTCACCGGCGACAGTATCACAGTGTATGGTGACTTTAAGGGTTAGAGTCAGCCTTATATAAAGTCAAAATTGTCTAAAATATCATTAGTCAGAAAACGAGTTTGGTAGATTAGGTAACGGTACAGTGACATTTTCCAGAGTGAAAGTAAGTGAGTCAACTTAACATTTTCATAAAATGCCAAAATGCATTGCAGAGCTGTAGAAAACGAGCATATCTAATAAATAATGATGTGATAATCATCAAGACAGAAGGAAGGACTTTTCTTAGTAATGGGAATCAATCGTCCAAATGTGTGCAAGTCTGCTTTAAAACTAAACATTGACAAGGGAGATTACTTATCAACGTAAAAGTACGTAACACTTTATTATGACCTTTTATCCAAAAACCAGACGTTTCGCTCGGAAAGCCCTCGACCTTCGATGGATATCTGCCAACCCTTCCTCGATCAAGTGGGATTCGAACCCGCCGAACTTTTATGACTGAAAGACCTAGAATCAATGCCAACCACACCTATTGTATCCACCTATTGGATTTGTAAGATGAAGTCTGAGTTTTATAGAATCCGGATGGTCTTTTGTCTCAAATCCAATTAACATGATTGGAAGGAAAGTCATCATAGGTCAATGCGATGTCTGCCTACAACTGACAGGATATAGCTGTCTTTCTTTGCTGATTCCCAAGGGAAATTGAATACTCACTGAGATCACGAAAATAAGAAATCTCCAAGGAATTATAATTTCATCTGACATAGACGTCAAATACAGAACTCATTTATTGTTAACATGCAAAAACCTACGCCTTTAACAGACGGGGAGCTATGTTGAACAAAGTTGTAATAATGTTGTACATTGCGCAATTGGTTATCAATATCTTGATCTTAGTATCTTGGTTTCGAAGACCCCAAGGTGGGTTTACATCCGTAAGCCTAGAACTGTTTAAAGCTAGTGTTAAACGTCAGAAGATATTATTTTGCAAAATTATCCTACAAAGACACCCTTGCAAACAAAAAACTATTGTCATTTCTTTAAAATCGCCAAGAGCTCGTTCAGAAGCATCCGATTCTTAAATATCTCCCGAGATAACTTTTTACGAATGTGATGCTCATAAATTGACAACGTTGCGTAAATTGCGAATGAATCTGCTACCGGATACGAACAATGTAAATATGTTTACAAACGATGGACATGTAAATGTTTTAGCTTCTTTGAGAGGCATTTAGAAGTTGGTGGTATAACAAGCAACAGTGGGTTGACCTTATATACACGACGATGCATGAATAACATGAGTAAACAGCTGATTGGATTACAATAAATGAGAACAAACGAGTGTGGGCTCCCTTCATGGGGTTCCTCTAGTTTGAAGGCTAATCAGGTCATCGTATGCGCCCGGTAGATGGTATCCTTGGTCTCTGTTGAGTTTTGGTTTGTGTCGTCTTATGTGTATGGCTTCCATGAGTGTCCTTTGTTTGTAGTCAGTCTGGTTGATTGAGAAAAAAAATTGACTTAAGAAACACTAAGACATTCTCAATCAACCAGACTGACTACAAACAAAGGAAATCATGGAAGCCATACACATAAGACGACACAAACCAAAACTCAATGAGTATCGCCACATACGACTGCTTCTATTGTATCTATCAATTCCACTACCGTAAACCGGGATAACTTTGAAAAAGCTAAAACATAATTATAACCACTTTTCTTAGTATTTGTTACCAAATAGCAAACATTTAGATTTTCATCTTTGACTGTTCAAAGATACCCCGCCGTTCAAAGTTACCCCAGGTTACGGTACTTTCTTGATATGTCGTTTTAAAACTGTGTTTTCGGGTCAGTCTCTTTCTTAAAGTGGCTTTCGATTTCAGAATGCTGTCAATTTTCCGTTAATACTAAATGTTGAAATTACTGCTTTTATGCTCAAAACATACAATTCAAAAGGTCTCAATTTGAATCGTCCTGACAATTAGAATGACGAAAAGGGCTAATTTTGGCAGTTCGTGCCCCTTTAACTTGAATTCGTCAAAATTGTGTTTGCTTTATGGCTGTGAAAAAAACAGTTTTCAGCTTATATCATCGGCTTGTAGTCGAGGGAACGGTTTAAGGTTACTATGTTTTACATCGGACGATTTTGTAGTTCTGTCAAATTGACAAAACCCTCCAGGCGAGACAACTCTTGACGTTTACACAACTAAATGAGACCTCTGCTAGTTCTAGCAATTCATACACGTCTCGGAGGGCATTCCTAACCCTGATTGATCTTTATTAGATTTCTTATGTTAATCCGATTATCCCCTTAGGCAGAACAGTTGCTTTGTTGTAGTCCTTCCAAGATGAGACAGAACAGACTGGCAGCAAAGCCTCGAAAAGGCCAATCTTGTCGGCATATAGATTCGAATAATTACGTCAAATGACGTTCAGTATCGGAGATAATTCTATCACCTGCTTCAGCAAATGCCCGCCCTGTAGGCTTAGTCAAGAATGTTGTTAGTCATAGTCATTTTACTCTCTCGCTAGAACCCGCAGTTGGAAGGGCTGTCGTCGTAAGTACTTTAAACAGGTATCTAAAAAGCTTTTGTCGGCAAATGGTGTTAAAAGTACGCCTTCCAAGTAGTTCCACGCGCAAATGTTATAAATGAAACATTTTCTTCAAGAACGCATCCTTTTCCCTTTCATTTAGAAATGATCTAATGCTTTTGTTTTCAGATTGCCTTCACTGAAAGCAATACTAGATCTAGAGGAGTTAGTTCTGTCTCACTTTGAAGATCTATGAATTTTACAGTAGGCGTAGTCAAGGTTGTTTGTTTTAGCTTATTGGCGCGTCTATTCGTATGAATGATGTACGCAATACTATTGAGCAATTATTACCTTGAACGATTAAGAAAACTGTGATGAATATGTCTGTACAGGAGTATATGTTAGTACGTCTGAAAACTGCTTTACCTCTTAAGATATTAAAACATTTGGGCAATACAATTGGGCTTACACCCTTTTACAGTTGTAATTTAGGCTGCCGGACATGTGCGTATATGTGACGTAATAAGTAGGATACTGAAGAGAAGTTGCACGTGATCATCGGATTTATCCTAATGATTTTGTCATTCTACGATAATTCAGACATTTTATGGATAAGATACCTCTTTCATTTTTAACACTTGTCACTCATCGTAACTAATACTTACTGAATAAAATCAAGCTAAAGATTCGAGGGATGTCACAATAGGCTGGTTGTTAAATGTGCTATTCGCTAAAACTACCAGCGTTTTGTTTCTATTGGAGTGTAGGAATGTTTAGATTCTGTTTTTAAGCTGTAGTATCCAAGCCTATCCTGAACGTTTTCCAACGTTTTGGATGCCTTAATGTGTCAGTTTTCCAACGTTAAAGGATTTATGAACAGCTTTTGGAAATATTCTCTAATTTGCGTTAGGTGTGTTGTAGAGCATGTACTTTATAAATCTGACCAAAAATAAAATAAAATTACGGTCGCAGCACATACAAAATTCAAGCTACGTTTACCGATCTACAATGCTTACGGAAGTTAATTATCTCAGAGACTTATGACGTCAAACACGACCTCCGTTGTGTACGTACCCTCACAGCGATGACGTAATAAACGATTTCTGTTGTCTCAGAACGTCTTCGTGGCAGTTTGTACACATCGAAGGTCGTGTATGACGTCATTTTTCCGAGCAGTTACGAAAAATACGGAAAATATGCATATTTCCTCCCCGTTCGTTTTTTGACTACCAGGGAACTAACGCGAAGGTTGTTTCGTTTCAACTGATAATTTTCAAATATATATTTAGTCAATAAACAATCACAAACTAGCTTTAAATCTTGTTCATATCTCCTTTAAGCAGTTTCTGAAAAAGCAGTATTTTCCACAAAATGCATATATGGCGAGGTCACTATTTAGAGGTCACTTTTGATTTGTGGGACTTTTGTGGTACAGTTGGTACATTATTAGCCTTCACTTGGATTATTCCGTCATCATTTTTTTATGTTTGCTTTGCACGTATCGAATTCCTTAATTCTTCTTCTTCCGCATTGCTATTAGAAATCATAACGTCCATTTCCTTAGATGCTCCCAAATTTAAAAAGTTTTATGTCATATATTTACAACTATTGATATTGTAATTTCTCCATAAGCAATTTACGTTGTAGTTTCCCCTAATTCACCCACTCTATCCCAAATCTGCGACAATAATTCGATACAATCAACATAATATCTTTAAATGATGTATTGGGTGGTCTGACAATGATGGACAAAGTAGGTCTACTGGGCGATCCCCGATTATCCCTGTATTGGACACACGATAAGGCATTATATAGATTTTGATTGGGCTTAGATTGATGGCCTTACCTGCGTGGTAACCGCTATGGGAGTAATTCCTTCCCGTAGTCTAATCTGTTAGTAAATTGGTTTCCTGCACTCATCACCACGTTATCAAGACTCTTGGAGAAGACTTAGCTGGTATAAGTTTGTCGTTATCAAAACAGTCTCTGTTTTGTACGATTGAGTTAAGAAATGATTACACCAAACGGGATTTTACAGTCAGTGGAACAAAGATAGCAGCTTTGTCTACCTTCAAGATTTTGATTGTTTGGTGTTTTACGCCGCACTCAAGATTATTTCACTTATATGGCGGCGTTGCCAGATTTCGAGTTAAAACCCAGTCAGAAAATTTTCCAATTTTTGGACTGAGTGGGATTCGAACCCGCGACCCATTGGTGGAAGGCTGTTCGGATTGAGCGTCCAACGCTCTTTTTTTTTCTTTTTTTTTTTTCTTTTTTTCTGGTTACCGACAACGCTGCAAGCCCAGATTACAAATCGCAGCTTTACTGGTTTTACCCAGCAATTTAATTGGGATACATACCTTTTTTTTTTTTTTGAAAATATATTTATTCCACTTCAAGAATTTACAGCTTGTGCCCTAAGGTAAAACATAAATATCACAGTTAGGTATCAGGCACATATCAAACATAACAACTTTTCTTGAGATTGTTTCTAAGGTAACATGATGTGCAATTGGCCACTCTCGTGAAGTTTTATATAAGGGTTATTATCTAGGAAACATTTAGAAAATTTCTCTCTATAATTTCCCCAAAGTAAAAAAGTTCCTTGTATTACATTTACTAAAGTGCTTCTAAATAGGACCAGTGGAGAGACAGTCTTATTCTCAAAAACTTTATAATTTCTGGCTTTATACATGGATAGTCTAGCCACACTGCAAACAAGATTTACAAAAATATAATTTACATTCCTGAGATTTGTACCTAAACCGAACAGAAAAAAATATCGATACGGAATGGCGTTTAAAACAGATGGGTGCTGAAACTGAAAAAGAGCTTCAATAATATCCATTATATATCTGATAAACAAAAAATTAGTTGGACAATCAAAGAACAAATGTATCAAGTTTTCAGTAGATTTACTACACACTTGGCATATATCCGAGTCTATCAGCCCCATTTTGAACACTCTCTCTCCCGTATAAATCACATTATGCAACACTTTCCAGTCCAGTTGCCTGTTTTCAGGACTCTTACACATAGAAAATGGAACCAACCAGAAATTAGAAATATCCAGTGCTGGGAAAATATTTGACCAAAATTTTATACAAGCGGGTTGCCGGACAACTTGACTCCTAATACATTTATACAGCTGGTTAGTTGAGAGATTACCAACTGGTACAGTTTTACCCGAAACAGCAATTTCTACAGTACATAAATTTTCATTTTCATTATAAACACCGTCCAATAAGTTAAGCCATTCTTTTGGTATAGAATTACACACAATGTCATATAAGTTCTGGACCGTGCTTATACTTAATAAAGGACAATCGGATAAAATAATCTCTATAACAGCTGCCTTTGGGAGAAAACCTGGGATTACAATGTACAGAAAATCTTTAATACATACAAGTCCTGACTTAACTAGAATACTGGATGTCAACATTTTCCCTTGGTATTTAATATCAGGGTTATTTACAATAGGTTGAAGAAAAACTTGCTGGGCATGGGAGATAACTCGGGGCGTTGTTTTCATCAAAGCATACCATGCTGACATGACTTCTTTATAGAAAATAGGCAAATGGTCTAACAGTGATTTATTGTGGCACATATAAAATAAACTAACACATAGATTCAGATTATTCCATGAGCACAAATGATATCGAAAAAGCGATTTCCATACCGAATTTTGCGCTGCGTTAAAAAAACGAGCAACAAGTTTTAAACGGAAAGCCTTAATTTTAGAAGCTATATCAGGTAAGCCCAGTCCACCGTTACACTTATCATCAATAATTACATTGTAAGCGACTAAATGGGATTTATCTGACCAAATAAAATCAACAAATACTCTCTTTAGCTCGCTTACTATTGAATCTGTTACTGGCAGCACCCTCATAACATACCATAATTTAGACATTAATAAGGTGGAAATAACCACCACTTTACCATGTAATGAGAGTTTTCTCTGTCTCCAGATGTTAAGTAACATTCTAATTTTCACAATTTTCTCTTCCCAATTTTCTTTGAAACATGAATGACTGTTTGGTGATAAATATACACCTAAAACTTTTACACAACCTTGTTTAATAGGTACATTTGAAATTGTAGATGACTTGACTTGACATGTTTTAGAGCACCAAATTTCTGATTTGCCTGTATTAATTTTTGCATTAGAAGCCATGCCATATTTCTTTAAAACTTCGAAAACCTGACCAACCGATTGTTGATCAGTTACAGTTACAGTTGTGTCATCAGCATGCTGGAAAAGTAACGAGGGTGATGCTGACCCTGGTATGGCTATGCCATGTATATTCTTATTTTGCATTAACATACAACTTAAGGGCTCAACAGTTAAAACATAGAGTAGAGCAGAAATTGGACACCCTTGTCTAATTGACTTGAAAACATTAAAATACTTTGTAAGGTGACCATTGCACTTAACAGAACTTCTTACATCTGTGTAAAATATTTGTATCCATTTGCAAAAATTACTACCAAAGCCAAAATGTTTTAATGATTCAAACAAAAATGTATGAGAGACCCTATCAAAGGCTTTCTCTTGATCAACTTTAATAAAGTAAGCCTCTAGATTGTCTGTATCCACATAGTGCATTACATCCCTTAAGCTGCAGATCGTGTCCGCAATATCCCTTCCCGGTATGCAACATGTCTGACTGGAGCTAATGACTGAACCAATAACAGTTTTTAATCTATTAGACATACATTTCGATATGATTTTGTAATCTACATTTAACAACGTAATCGGTCTCCAATTTTTTAAAAAAGTTTTATCCCCTCTCTCTTTATAAATCAAAGATAATACACCACTTTTCATACTTCTTGACAGCCTTCCTACAGAAAAAATATCATTGAACAACTCAAGTAATATGTCACCTAAACTATCCCAAAAATGAAGATAAAATTCGGCTGTCAAGCCATCATTGCCAGGGCTTTTGTTTCGTGCCATGCTCTTCAGAGCTTTCTTTATTTCGTCTAGGGTTAATGGCTCTTCACACATTACTTTGTCATTTTCATTTATTTTGTGCGTAATACTAGGTAAAACTGAATTCAACATAATGTTCTCATCAATTGGATCATGTTTATACAAATCTGAATAAAAAGAATATACTTCATTTAATAATTCCTTTGATTCACAAACTCTCACTCCTGCTGTATTTGTCACTGCTTTAATTAATTTATTTTTCTGATTTCTCTTTTCTAGACTTAGAAAATATTTCGTATTACGATCACTGTCATGCGTGTTTTGTGCCTTGGATCGTAGAATTGCCCCTTTACATTTTTCTTTTTCAAAATTGGCTAGTTCGTTTTCCAATCTAACAATGCCATCAAGTTTATAGTTTGGAACAATAGCTGCTCGTCTATATTCATGCTGCAGCTTATTTTGAATATCGTTAATTGTTACATACTTCTCACTGAGCTTTTTCTTACTGTATCTTTGAGCAAAACATTTCATTTTGTATTTTACATTATCCCACCAAATAAGTATATCTTCTACAAACAAAGAACAGGATAAATGTTTCTCAATAATTTTTACAATCTCAGAACAAAATATATCATCAGACAAAAGATCGTTATTGAAAATATACAACCCTGGACCCCTTTCCACACCCGAAAAATCGCACTTAATATGTATTTTAGAATGGTCACTAAAAGACGTGTCTTTAATATATACATACTCACAATTACTCAGTAAACTTCTAGATAACAAACACATATCTATTCTACTTTGTTGGAGTTTGTCACCTACATGTCTATGCCATGTAAATTGAACTTTATCGGGGTTCCTTTTCCTCCAAACATCACACAATTTATAATCATCGATAAATTTTACAAGCGTTGTTCTTGATTTATCAATTTCTAGTATGTTTGTATGTCTATCCACTTTTTCTAAAACCGTGTTAAAGTCTCCCAAAACAATCAAATTGCCTTGGTCGACCTTGTTCGATATATTTTCAAAAAATAATTGCCTTTCGCGTACAATGTTTGGGGCGTAGACATTTACAATGTTTAATTCAGTGCCTTCAAAATCAACTTTTAAAGATATAAACCTGCCCAGATCATGTATAAAATTGCTCAGTTCCAGGCATGATAACATGGTTATTTGACAGGTAAATTACACAGTTCCAGATCTGATAACATGGTTATTTGACAGATAAATTGTTCAGTTACAGGTCTGATAACATGGTTATTTGACAGGTAAATTACACAGTTCCAGATCTGATAACATGGTTATTTGACAGATAAATTGTTCAGTTACAGGTCTGATAACATGTTTATTTGACAGGTAAATTACACAGTTCCAGATCTGATAACATGGTTATTTGACAGGTAAATTACACAGTTCCAGATTTGATAACATGGCTATTTAAAAGGTAAATTGCTCATTCCCAGGGCTGATAACATGGCTATTTAAAAGGTAAATTGCTCATTCCCAGGGCTGATAACATATTTATTTAACAGGTGAATTGCTCAGTACCAGGTCTGATAACATATTTATTTAACATGTAATTTGCGCAGTTACAGGTCTGATAACATGGTTATTTAACAGTCAAATTACACAGTTACATCTGATAACATGGTTATTTAACAGTCAAATTGCACAGTTACATCTGATAACATGGTTATTTAACAGTCAAATTGCACAGTTATATCTGATAACATGGTTATTTAACAGGTAAATTGCTTAGTTCCGGGCCAGAGAACATGGTCTATAATGTGCCTTCTTTCGATTTCGCTGACAATATGCATGCGTAAATTGAATTTCTTTACAAATGCCAGATCAGACTTCGGCGATGAGTGCCTTGAAAAAATTGAGTTTTAACGGCTTGTGCTACCGGAACTCTTTCTACCGTAAGTAATCTTGAATTTCCATCACTTAAGATACCCCTCGTCCTAACCACTTGACGCTCTTCAATTATATTTAATTTACCTGAAAAACAGGTTATCAAAGATAACCAAGCAGTATTTGTTCGTAAAGTAAGTCAAATCTCACAACTTGCCCGACCGTAAATGGTCAGGTTTCCCCTGAAAAACTTTGACCGGGTTTTCATGACGGTTTGCATCTGGAAAATGCATTGATCGAAGTCGCACTAAAGATTATTTAATACATTTTAATAGTAAGCGCACGGAGCCATAATAGTGGCATTGAATATTTTTGGGCGCTTCTCGCTAACTCGTTCAAACGACTTATGAACTCGTTCAAACGACTTAATCGACCAATGAAAAAAACTATGTAAGAATTCTGTCATTATGCATGGAAACTGGTGGAGGCGATCTCCTCCCCAAAGCCAGGGCGTGGTCGTCAGATATTTCACATATTTTAAAACAATCACTGGTCTTTTTATTAGTCATTTTTATACGCCCGACTTAAAAAAAGTCGGTCGTATTATGGTATCACCAGCGCCGTCCGTCCGTCCGTCCGTCCGTCCGTCCGGCCGTCCGTCCCGGATTCCCTTCCGCTCCATAACTTGAAGAGTTTTGATCTAATCTTTACAATTCTTTCACAACATATACCTTGTGGGTAGAAGGTGTGTCATAAACCATTTATGACATCGCCGATTGCATAATGTTGCTTCTACATTGGATTATGTAGTATTCTGTCTTAATCTATATATTTGTTCCCTTCCGCTCCATAACTTGAAGAGTTTTGATCCGATCTTTACAATTTTTTTGACAACATATACTTTAGGGGTAGAAGGTGTGTCATGAACCATTAAGAACATTGTCCATTGCATAATATGGCTTCTACATTGGATTATGTAATATTCTGTCTTAGTCTATATCTTCGTTCCCTTCCGCTCGATAACTTGAAGAGTTTTGATCCGATCTTTACAATTTTTTTTACAACATATAGTTTAGGGGTAGAAGGTGTGTCATGAACCATTTCTGACTTCACCCATTGCATAATATGCCAGCCATATAGGATTATGTAATATTCCCTTCCGTTCCACAACTTCTAAAGTTTTGATCCGATCTTGACGATTCTTTCAGAGTATATACCTTATGGGCAGACGGTGTTTCACGTACCATTTCTGACAGCACCTGTTGCATAATATGGCAGCCCTATTGGATTATGTAATATTCCCTTTCGGCCCCAGAACTTCTTTCGTTTTGATATAATTTCTCCAATTCTTCTAGAGTATATATACCTTATAGGTAGATGATGCGTCACATACCAAATTTGATTTGGGTCCACATATTTTTTGTCTTTTCAAGAGTTTTTTTTCAGAAATGTGTACCTGATGTTTAATATATATATATTAATATATATCAATGCTTTTTTTAGTACACTTGGTCCAGGGTAATACTTGAAGCCAATTAATTTATACATTCTGAGACTGTTTTTTTGGATAGTTTAATGTGTGCTATGATAAAAAAGGACCATTTTCACAGCTTTATTGCCCATCTGGAATTTACCAGAGTGGCTGTTTAAATAGAGATAAGGAGACAATGTCAGTGGTCAGCATATCAGTGGTCAGCCTGAAGATTGTTTGCTTTGTAATAAAACTATCACTGCCAAGTCTAATAGAACAGTGTCCCAGTCAAAGCTGTTAAAATTCAAGAATTGTAAGCTATTATGGAACACAGCAATGTCAAAACAGTCACAATATTTCAGTTTTTGCAATTAAAATGTTATTGAAATTACCTGAACAGATAATATATGTGTACTATAACATACTGTATTTAGTCGCAGCTTCATCAAATTCAGAAAAGAAAAACTTCTAATGTGAACAAGAAATTCGAATTGATGAAATTAAAACAAATGTTATATTAAATGTAAATTTGTTAATCGTAGCGGTTTGTCTTTGCCACGGCGGGCGTATGTTGAGTTTACTAAAACTCTTGTTCATTAAGGCGTCTGAACGCGATAACTAGTCCCTGTAAGCGAGATGATACGCCGTTCAAACCAGATAATAAGTCATTTAAACGAGATAATAAGTCGTTCAAACGAGATAGCGAGAAGCTTCCAAAATATTCCAATGTCATTTCTACGGCTCCTTATTAACGTGAAATGTCAGAATTATTAACAACTGGATAGGACAAAAGTATAAGTTTAAGTTACCCGCACTGCTGAAAAAAATTCTTTAATTTTCAAATATAGAACAAATTTTGCTCAGCTCTGCGCTATTTTTCTGAACTCATTAATCTTCTCCTATAATTATTATTTATTCCAAAATGCAAATAAAAAGCTGACAGTAATTCAATGCCTTTCAAACTAACTATATAGACATAATATAACATCTTGTTGGACGGCGATAGACCCACGACCTTGCTACTAAAAGCTGCGAGTTATATGATGATATCAGGAAAATGTATTTCCTCTCACCTTTAATGCAGTAAACAATTCATTTTAAATTTTAGACAAAAAAATGAAAAGGTAATATCAGCGACCAGTGACATTTCAGCGGGGATTTTGTAAAAGCATTAAATTTTGTATAGCACGATTTGTTTTGGAGGTTCGTTTTAATTGAAATCTGTAGTTTTACGGTGACATGAATTGTATCAAACTGATCTATTATTTTGGAAGACTGTACTTGTACATGTAGCAAGCCTGTTTTCATGAGTAATTCCAATTATATTGCGATTATATTAAGTTTGTCTGGATACAGTAAATCTTTGTAAACAGGGAAATATTGTCAACTGCTTTCACCATCATCCGTGGCCTGCTATGGTTTATATGAGATTCACACTTAACTAATCATCAGCCGGGAAAGCATAGTTCTTAGTCTGCGGTTTGAATTTTTGACGAGCACATTAATTATATGATTGTCGTATATTGACTTAACGTCGCTGTATTCAGAAATTTATAAAAAGTGTATAGGGCCAATGAATTTTCCATAACATCTCCAATCGTCGTGCTTGTATATGGAATTGGCCGACAAAGCCTTGCGACAATTGGTCACTGGTTCAAGTCCAAAATAAAGATGAAACTTGGAAAGTTTTTTTTGGTGACCGATGTTAGTCAGACATATTAACTGGATTGATCAGATAAAGTCTGAGTTCTATAAAATACTGATGGTCTTTATCTCAAATCCAATACACGTGATTATGTGTAAAAGTCAATATAGGGCATCATAGCTGTCTTTCTCTGCTGACTCACATGGGTCCTGGTTTACGAGAGTTCATCTTGAAGGAATTGAATATTCGTTCTAGAAAAGCTGCTAATCCAGTCTTTCATTGACTTCACAAAGGGAAAAGAGTTTAGATCAAAAGCCAGACCAAAGGTTCGCTTCAACCGGTTTAACTTGTATATTCCAATCAGTAGTATGGGAGATAAATACTCTCCAAAATAGGTGGCCACACCTTGTCGTGTTCATCTAAATTGTATCTCATCCTTTCACACACTACATTAACATTTCGAGAACAGTTCAGCATTTAGTTCAATTTTTTCTTTCTTCATATACTGATTGATATAAGTAGTGTTCGGTATGTTTAACCTCACAAGGGAAATTTCATAACAGTATCTGCCTTATCTGATTAATTGTGGAAATAGCAATTCCTACACTAAGACATGTAACTTACACGGTTATAACTAGATCTGTTCCGTCCTGATCCAAACCACCAACGATGTGTGCATGTAACTAACACGGTCAACATAAGATCCATCCCGTCCTGGCCCAAACCACCAAAGATGTACACATGTTACTTACACGGTCAACAATGTGTGCATGTAACTTACACGGTCACCATTGTGTGCATGTAACTTACACGGTCACCATTGTGTGCATGTAACTTACACGGTCACCATTGTGTGCATGCAACTAACACGGTCACCATTGTGTGCATGCAACTAACACGGTCACCATTGTGTATGTAACTTACACGGTCACCATTGTGTGCATGTAACTTACACGGTCACCATTGTGTGCATGTAACTTACACGGTCACCATTGTGTGCATGCAACTAACACGGTCACCATTGTGTATGTAACTTACACGGTCACCATTGTGTGCATGTAACTTGCACGGTCACCATTGTGTGCATGTAACTTACACGGTCACCATTGTGTGCATGAAACTTACACGGTTATAATTATATCTGTCCCGTCCTGACCCAAACCACCAAAGATGTGTGCATGTAACTTGCACGGTCTTCTTTAGACCTGTCCCGTCCTGACCCAAACCACTAAGCGTGTATGCATGTAACTTACACGGTCAACATCAGATCTGTCCATCCCTGACCCAAACCACAAAATAGTGTAAATGGCATGCACACATGTATATCGTGACTGACGCATACATGTAGGTGCTGCACCTTTAAGACTACCATGTTAACTGATTGGGTTATTCAGTAAAACCAATATAAACGCATCCAATATAAATACCAATAGCCGGCTCAGGTAATGACCAAACCTAATTTCCTACCACACCTAAAAGATACACCATCGTCGCCGGTATTACATGATCTCCTCTGCCGAAAAACGTTTGACCTGTAGTCCACCAAACCCTAAGGTTACTACATCGTGATAAGGATCACTAGCTGCTAAGAGAAAGAGAAATAGTGTTTGTTAACTGATAGTATTGTGACCTTCTTGACCTGGTGTGTGAATTAAGGATTTTATACGGAAATGAAAGCAAACAAGTTACCCCCCCCCCCCGGCCCTTAGTTATACCTTAAGTTAGAAACTTTCCAGTTTCAGAAGTTGAAATAGCTAAAAGTAAAACTGAGCCATTGGATCTGACACATTTGTAGCTCTGTAGAAACCTCTTTTGGCTCGCTAAATACTTGGTTTTCAAACAGCTAAAGGCACACTTGCCGCGAAAATCAGGAATATTGTTTACATTAAAAAAGAAAGACCGTTTTCTGTATTTTTCCCAGACAATATAAGTTAGGAACTTTCTATTTTTACCAAAATTTAAAAGTTTGGACGTCACTTTGTCTTTTTAATTTGAATTTGAAAATTTGAATTGTTACGTACCCGGAACGTAAACAAACCAAGCTGCCCCCTATTGGCGATTTTATGTTTCAGTCGAGTGAGTGAACTAACGGCACAGTGTAATTTTACGTAGGCCTATTTATCTGAGAAATACAGCCTGACGATCGGTTAACAGCGACTGGAAAAGCCTGCTGATTATTGTTTGAGTGTAAAACACAGATACAAAGGCCTAAAAGGAGGGTAATCCAACACGAAAGTTGACCGACACTGATCGTTGTTGTTGTAATCAAGCTTCGATTCTTCGTTTGTTTTTCACCCCATTTTTACATTCTAAAGCTAACTAGACATGTTTTATGTGTCCTATGTTTAAGTTTAGTGGTATTAGTCGTAGTAAGCTCGTGTAAATTGGTTTTCTTAGCAAATTTAAACAGGCTACGGCGGCAAGTGTGCCTTTAAGGAGCGCTCCGGTAGTTTTAACAATTTAAACACCAGTCCCATGGGGCACTGCCAACCCTAATTGATCTTTATTAGATTTACCATGTTTTACCAATTTGTCTCTTTAGCAGAACAGCGGTGCTTGGCTGACATACATCAGCCTGAGATAATTCTTCTGGAAACAAATGTTGCCGTCGTAGATGCCAATAATCATGTCAAATGACTTTTGTTGTCGGAAGTAATCCTACCATCTGCTATAGTAAATTCAGTCGCTAGAAACCACAACTTTGTTCTGCCATCATTAGGCTCACATAAATGGAACCATTGTCATACGTATGTCAAACGGCTATTCGAAAAGGTGTTACCGGCAACTTGAGGTAAATGCTATTATCTAAAGGAGCAACAAACGCTAATGTGTAGTTCTTAAGTTATTCAGTAACAATAACAAAGCTACAAGATAACGCGAAGGCTAACCGTTTATTGGCATTCCTCAGTTAAGAGAATAGAGAACAAAACAAATAATTCTGTATATACGTTTACGAAAAGTTAATTCCCTGTAGTCGAGTTGATATCTTATCTTCCGGTAACAGGAGTCCTTTCCGCCAACTGCTCTGAGTTGACACATTTAAATAATTACATTTGGTAATGGCCACGTTTTGCATAGACTTATTTTAAGCAATATTCAATGTATATTTTAATTGTCAATTTTCATAAGATCTTCTCTTTTAAAGTAGGATAAGCTCTCAAATAAAAGGACAATTTTATTAAAATAGAATTAACAAATAAAAGCTGACACTTATCTTGGAGATGTACATTTAGGTAGTTTTATTACCAACGAAACATTTAAAATGTACTATTACGGCTATTTGAATTTGTCCATTGTTAGCAATCGTCTTGGTTCAATGGTTGGTTGTTTTAGCTTATTGGCGCGTCCATTCGTATGAATGATGTTGTTTAATTAACAACCTTTGTCGATATTTTTGTTTCAACGCCAATTCGTCAGTTCTTTAAGGTACTCCAACGGCTTAACTTAAATTGGCAAATAAAAATCCGAATTTTGGCAGCTCATGCCACTTGACGTAGCGATTTCATAAACAGTTTTGTGATTATCAGAATGTGTTACAAGTCTATGATTGGTGGCATGACCTCGTGCCAGATGTTTAGTGGAAGTTATTCACTATGGTTTTCTTTAAATTGCTTCCATACACTTATCACCATGCCTTGGGAAGACGAATTATGACATATTAGCTGGCACTGTGTTTGTCTTTAGCCAAGACATCTCTGTTTAATACGATTGATTTGGGAAATGTCTACACCCAGACGGATTCAACAATCAGCAATTTGTTTAAGAACCAACGCTGGCCAATTTGTCTTCTTTCTTATAGCAGGATTTCTCTTCACATTGCAAAAGAAATGCGCAATTTCGTTTTTGTAACCATAATTGTAACTGGCACAAAAACTCTATGTAGGAAAACATAAAAATAAGTCAAAGTAAATAGCAGGTCTGTGTAATTATATTAATTAGTAATTACATTCAACACGAACAGTTTTAGACAAAGTTGAGATTTACTATTTTAATATTTAATTGAATTTTGGAGCGTATTTTCCATTGTTAATGTCATTTACTATTGTAGTACAAAGTCGTTGGCGTACAACACGGTTAATATAAACCATTTGCAAAACACCAAAGGCGACCCTCTTGACTCCTAAATTAAGTTCAAATGGATTTTGTTGTCGAGTATAATTCTAAGTGACGCCTAGCTGGAATTCCCGTCATTTAAAACACATTCTTAGTCCTGTCTACTTTACTCTTTCTTTTTAACCTTCAATAAAGGTACTTTTGTCGTAAGTGGACAAAACGGACAATCCGCCGCATTTCTCGAAGGCTTTTGCAAGAAAGGGTTAGTGTAAAGACTAGTTAGTCACAGGGCACAATTTCGGGTCAAAGTTCAAGATTGAGCTTGGCTTATCCCAGCATTACTAAGGACTTTTCCAAGGCATCCCAAACGTAACAGTTTTTTTTTTCTTTTTTTTATCCTTTTTTATTGCCCCGACATTAGAGTCGGGACGACAAAAAATAGTCTATAGACTCATTTGAGTGTTCCTCCCCACGGAAATCTTTAGTAAAAGGCGAGAGATTTGGTTTTTTTTGGATAAACGGTTTATTTACCCTAGTACAACAATTACAGAAATATAATCAATCTTATTGGGGGCATTTAAAAACCAAAAACATCACATGATTGCCCCCCAAGCTAAAGTATTTGGAATATTTAAAATTCGATCAAAAGAATTTACAGTTCTCGTTCTTTTAGAGATACACAGACCCAAATACAATTGTCTCAAAAACTCGCATTGATTACCTATGTTTCATATGTTGTACTGACACTGTAAAGGAGTATAAGAAAGCCACCAGTAATGAAATTGATTAGGCCAATTAAATGTCCAATGACAAAGCATATGCAAATTCAAATCTCAGTCAGTCCTAGGCGTTGGTGAGCACAAAATAATTAACCAGATGCATGTCTTTGCCTAAAATTTCGTAATGACAGGAAAACACCTAACTAATGATGTTGTGCATGTTGAAGGTATCGTCTGTCCGACGCTATCCCAGAATACACCGTTTTTCCCGGAATATCGCAGTGTTGATAAAGTGGATTACCATCGGCATACCATCAAACTGAAGATCCAGACAACATGGACGCTGGCATTTTACTTGAAAGGCCAATCAATTCTGTACTGTTGAGAAGAGAAATCGAACAAGACGTCTCATCCTTTATAAGGTGCAAGCTTTTATTTGACTGGTGTGACCTTTTCAAGCCTCGACAGCCTTCTCTATCTGAACCGGTTAACGCGAATTGTATTGTAAAAGCTGGCAATCTAGATTCTCTATTGTGTTCTTATTGGCTTTTATCCAGTTGAGATTTCATTTGCAGGCTAACGGCTGACTGGAGGGTATTAACATAGAAGCGCTTTGAATATGTGATGCAAGAAGTATGACGTTCGCTTGAGCAATACCAGTGTTTTTGTTCTCTCTTGGTTTACACATGTATATGATGAGATTATGAAACGAAAGTCTGTATTCGTGTGAACTAATTATCTTTAAGCTGAGCGCTGATTACATAATCATCGAATGATAAATAAATCAGAGGGCAGAGCTTAAAAACATTAGCTTTTACGGCCTGAACACTTTTCATAAAAGGACTTGACATTTGATCTGTAATAAAAAGCAGTCAATGTCGTTCGTTTTGAAAATGTTAAATGCATTTATCAAGGCACTCAAAAATGAAATGGGTCAGTGATATTCATTCAGTCCGACACAAGCCTCCTATCGATGGGTTCGAATCCTAGTCAGACAAAACAAACTTTTAATTTCTGAATGAGGTTTTCGGCCGAAGGTTGGTGTTTCCTCCAGAAAAAGAGCTCATTAAACCTAGCAATTGGACCATATAATTGAAACAATCTGCAGTGTGACGTAAAACAATCGACCAACCCAAACTGGAACTACATTGTATTTTTACATGGGTTAAAGTCGAGTACTAGTATTTCGAATGGGAGATGTTTTTATATCATTGGCACAACGGTGCAAAGTTTTCAATTCATTTCCGAATGTGTTGACTGCATTGCTACAAATGCCATTATTTTATCCCACAGAGATGTATTATCCCGCAATCAATGTCAAAGTATGATTTGTATTGCCTTTTGTTTTAATAAAAAAAAACACAAAATTAACCAATCCTTCGGTTCTTCGAGGTACATGTACTTAAATCTGCAATTTATGTGAAAATCCGATTTTTGGCAGCTCATGCCACTTTAAGTAGCAATTTCTTGACCAGTTTTGCTATTATCAGGATGTATTAAAAGGCTATGCTTGGTGACATCACATCTGGGCTACATGTTTGGGTGAATTTATTGACTATGGTATTCTTTAAATTGCTTCCATACACTTATCACCATGCCTTGGGAAGACGAATTAAGACAGATTAGCTGGCACTGTGTTTGTCTCCAGCCAAGACATCTCTCTTTAATAGGATTGATTTGGGAAATGTCCTCACCGAGACGGATTTATCAATCAGCATAACAAATTTGTTTAAGAACCGACGGTTGCCTGTTTGTCTTCTTTTAATTTGTTTGAAACAAACATACTGTTTATTTTCTTTATCTTTCTCTGCCATTGCATTATGTAATTTGTCAGCATTTTCTGGGATATATGGTGTAAAATTTGGTTAAAGATGCAAATTCCAAATAATAAAAACCTGGATCATATGCTTTCCAATCGCAGGTTTTCTTTTTATATTGCAAAAAAAAAATGTACAATTTGTTTTTTTTTCTGTAATCATTATTGCAACTTCCTCCTGGTTCGAAAACAAAAAATGCTATTTAAAGAAAACATAAAAATAAGTAAATAGTACATATACCTAGCAGGTCTGATGTAATTATATTATTGTATTTTACAGAGCCTACGGATGATGAGTGATTAATGTATAGCGTCTTAGTTAGTATATTTAACATCAACAGTTTTAGACTAAGCTGAGATTTCTCCATTTGCTATTTTAATATTCAGTTAGATTTTAGAGTTTATTCACAATTGTTAATGTCATTTACTGTTGTAGTGCAAGGTCGTTGACGTACAGCACAGTTGAAATAAACCATTTGCAAAACACCAAAAGGCGACTCTATTGGCTCCTAAATTGAGTTCAAATGGATTTTGTTGTCGAGTATAATTCTAAATGACGCCTAGTCTAATTCAAAAACATTACAAACGTTACAAAAGTTAGGCCCCCATGTGATTATCTCAATCATTAATTTGCAATGTCATTGTTACTCACGTTGATTAACTATGTTTCATAAGTTGTACTGGCACTGTAGAGGGGCATAAGAAAGCCACGCTATTTGCCACTTCTTTAAAATCGCCCAGAGGTCGTTAAGAAGAAAACGATTCTAAATTATTTTCCGTGATAACTTTTTACGAATGTGATACTCAGAAATTGATAACGTTGCGTGAATTGCGAATGGCTCTGCTACCGGATACGAACAATTTAAATATGTTTACAAACGATGTACATGTAAATGTTATGCGGATGGTTTTCAATCTAGTGCTTTACATCTATTTCGTAAGTTTGTAACAGTTAGTAACGTTTTTGGAAGATGGCATATCTCTTGAAGTGATTGTACTCGAGACTCAGATACCTGATCATTTCGACAAAGAAACTCCGCTTGTCAATGGATATCACCCCATTCGACTGCTTCTATTGCATCGATCAATTGACCCTACGCAGACTCCGCCCCTCACGAGCGAATCGACCAATCAGCTTGCCGGAATTCCGCCACACCTCCAGCTCCTGACCGACCTCGGACAAACAAAAACGAAAAATGGCGATCGAATAATGCTATGCGTGTCAAACGGATTCTTCTGAAATTACGTTTATCTGCTATTTACTTTTTGACACGGCAAAGAATTTAGTCGAATGATGTTCATTGATCATTTCCACACCAAAAAGAACGGTTACACACTGTTGTTAACGGTTGTTTTCCTCGGACAGTCCATATATTCCGACCGTATCATAGGGTACCGGTACGATCAAGGAGTATAGTCGATAGATAGTCTATTTTAGTAATTATACTTAGGGTACGGTAGTTTATTTTCTTCGCCACCCCGTAGCTAAAGCCACATTTTATATTGCCTATTTTTCGCTGTCGAAAGTGGATAAAAACTTTTAGTTTTACTAAGTTTTAGAATACCCCAAAATGCGAAGACGTGACGGCCTACGGTAAAAAAATTGCACTTCGAGTTAGATTTAACTAAGTTTAAACGAAAATCTGTCGTCATTGACAAAAAAGATTCAGCTTGGACTAAATAAAGGCTAATTTCATAATATGAATGGAAGAGTAAGTTTTGGTGAGGTTGCCATTTTCCCTATGGACTGTGGATATCATATATCAGTACATGAAAGGTACACAATTTGTACAAATATATACCGTTTATACGAACATTCACTGATTCAGATTGTGAGGTTTTTCAATACTTTGTTTTGTTGTTGGGCATGCCGAGAAGGTACTAGTATTACTTAGTGACCTAAATTAAAGTGGCATGAGCTGCCAAAATTGATACTTTTTTCATAATTACTGATCGTCACCACAGAAAGAGGCTTTGAAGGGCATCCAAAAACTAAATGATTGGCGTTGGAATGAGGAAATTCGGTACAGTATGTGACCTATACAAACTGGAATAGTGTTCGAAAAGTAAACAAAATTTAAATAACCGGGACGACCATTCATTCATTCATTCTAAGCCAAAGTTAGTTCAAATCAATACTTTATCTTACATTCTCGAGACAAGAAGCACTAAAAAGCTTCTGAATTATAGTCTTGAGAAAAATAGCCAATAATTTCAACATTTTGTTTTAACATCAAAATATCAACATTTTGGCAGCTCATGCCACTTTAAATTAAACTTGGCAAACACTATCTAGAGGGTAATAATCTTCAGCATGCCGAAAATAAAACATCTATCAATAAATCTGTCCATCAATCTAAAGCTTGACAGGATGGCGGCCAACTAAAATATACCAGGAACTTCAGGAAGTCAAGCAGCTTTTCAGATTGTAGGTCTTTCACTAAAACCTCAGTTAGATTTCATCTATGGAATCTACACTCTGGATACAATGCTGTAAGTACAAGTTTTCAAACTGGTGACCAACAAATTTATTAAAAGAAAAACATATCACACATATTAAATTTAATTATTTTCCTCCACGCCATGGTACAAATGTAAAGACATACTTCCTTAAGCATGGTTAATGCATATCTGCCTGATTGGATTTATGGTATTTTAATTTATCCTGCTCAACTTTATTTCATGCTAACAAAGTCAAAATAAAAATCTGTGAATTCAAAACAAAAATATATTTTGCATAAAATCGAGATTAGATTGAATTATTTCAATACTGGTAAACAATTCAATCACAGAATGGAGAACAGTAAGTACAAGTTGACGAGTTTTTATGTGAAATGTTCAGGATGTTGAATCAGCTCTACACCTTATTTATTCTGTTGGCAAAATGTCTTTTAAATATTTGGGAGCAGTTTTCAGACAGGGATTTCTTTATGAATTGTGAAATGTGCAGAATCTGGTTTTCACAATTATGGCTTTTGCATCAAAAAACGTTCATAGAAATTAAAAGTCAGGTTATATCTTGAGGCCAGTCATGAATATGATGCCAAGTCTGAGTCTCCTAGAAGAACACCTCGCCGGTGATTCTATCTGTAAGCGTTCCATAAACTAGTAATCAAAAGGGAGTTTATGTTGATACTCAATCCCTATTAGCTTTGGGGTTTTAAATTTTGGAAAACTCGAGACCGTCAAAGTCTCCGACCTCTTTTGGTATCAAAGAACACTTGTAAGTTGCATTTTCCTCCACTTTCCTGCCAGTCTCCGTGTTTTACGATATTGTACTTTGGGCCGAGGCACCTCTTGTTTTAAGGAAACGTCGCCTTTTGGCAATACCAAGGGGGCCTGTAAGGAAATAAAAAGCAAAATAAGCAAATTATAAGTGTGCTCTGACATGTAATTTTTTTCTCTAAGTTGGGCTCAGCAACTTTGTGAGTTTAATCCTTTGGAGTTATTATTCTGTAATATCACATATCGACAATAATATATCATTTTGGAGTATTAATTTTTAAATTATGACTGACAATAACAAATGTTGTGTTGAGAGTATTCATTCAATTATAAGTTTTATACATCAACACTAACAGTAACACTAACAGCTGAACGACCTAGTTCTCATAATACGAAAATGATCTATTTACTATGCAGACCAAATGACTTACAAAACACTTGATTAGTAAGAGGAAAAACTGATGACAGCAGGTCTACGAGGCATGTCTTCGCAGCATTGACAGTTGTTGTTGTATCGGTATCAACCATTTACCGTAAGCGAACAGCATTAAGCTTAAGTATTTATTCAATGACTTAGAATACATTGATTATCTTTCTTGTAATCTACTTACCCAATTGCACATCTACATAGCACCACTGTCAGATGTATATCGGTGGTTGAAATCTCATGATTCACTTTTTCGTACGACGGAGTAATCATCGAAAACACCTTCAGTCTTCACCTTGCCGATATACTCGAAGGCACATGGATTTCACTCGCTGTAAACGATATTTTCACCAGTACATCGTGCATATATATTCCCCAGACAGTTTTATTATACAGTCGTGCGCTTCTGGAGAACTGCAGACAGAAAGTTATCGGTAAGAACCGTGCACAGTTCAACCACTAGCGGCCATGTTTCTCCCAATGTTTGTCCGAGGTGACCTCATTAGCATAAGTAGGCGGAGCGTCGCGAAGGGTCAATTCCACTTCTTTCTTGATCTGTCGTTTTACACCTGAAAAGTGGAACAAAGATAGCAACTTTGTCTCCCTTCGATTTGTTCAAGTCAAGTTTTCAAGAAGATCGCTTGATACTTGATAACCATTGTCATTGGACTTTATGATACATATACATGTATATTCATACTTAAAACAAAACAACAAAAGCATTATATGTAAACACATTCTTGTTACTTTACGCTTAACTTTTAGATAAGCAACCAAAGAAGCCATTGTATATATTGTGTATACAGGCTCCAACAAGCAAATTACCGTCACTGATAATATCGTTATATATTTATGAACACTAAAACACACGGGCACAGGGAAAATCTTCTTGTCTAAAATAACCACGGAGACAAGTTTCTAATTGTATTAAAAAGAGGTATATCATTTAGACCTTTATACCCCATCATAAATGGTTTAATAAAGTAAACCTATGATATTTCATTAGGTTGACGACTGACAGGAGCTTGGCCTTAGTCAGTAGAATTTTCTGGAACACTTTGTATTACATTGACAATGCTTACGCATCTTAAGCTATAGTAAGAATATCGTCAGACTATATATTGTGGGGTCATGGGAAAAGACAGTAAAGATTTGCCCCCCCCCCCACCCCCATACCTCTTTCCCAGAAAACCTAGGTAGAAGGCAGACAGGGGAGTTTAGCCCTGACCAGTATGTCTTTCAAACTCTTGTTCTTTTTATAAGCAATGACTGGCCTTTGGGTCAGAGGTCGAGCAAGTTTACTTTGAAGTAGTTTGTATTCTTCTACTATAATCTTGGCCATAGCGATGCTAGCTTTGTTATACTGAAACACAAATGGTATTATAGTTTTTTTCACGACATCTTCCGGGGTCCAAGTTCAAACCCAAAGGATAAATAGTTTGTAATGTTTGAATCCAAAAACTTTCCCTTTCCAAACGTTTGTGCTTGGTATCTGCAGTGGAAGTGAGAAAAGGGATTTTCTCAATAGGCATGATTTTAAAATGGTCCTTGACCGAATGACCTTGAGTATTGAAATGTTGTGCCACGGGTACATCATGTTTAAGTCTAATAGAATCAATGTATATAAATGTTCTCCATTACCAAGGGCAATGGACTCCTTCAATGCTATTTTAAATACAAATAAACATGTTGACCTGTTCACGCCCAGTCGGCATTTTAAACGTGCGGTCCGCACGTATATTTTCTAATGTAAAATTCTTCACCACACTTATTTTTATCAAAATGTATATCATTATATTTATTTATTATGTTGTTATTGCTCTTGTTAATGTTTGCCATATATGTATATAAATGTCTGTATGTTTGTGGTGTTGGAACCCGTTAATGGGACTTGTTCCCGTGGGCACTCCTTTAAATAAATAAATAAAAATAAATAAAAATAAATAAATACTAGATAAATGGTTGGCTGCTCTTTGTCGTAGAGAATTCTGAGTTTCTCCGACGTACTGTTTGCGACATTTTTTGCACGTGATTACATACACGATATTAGAGGAGTCACAATTAAGATTCTCTGCCATTTGATATTTGTCGCGAGTTTGTTCTCCGAAAAAGGTTCCGCGATCGGGTACGTATATATCGAGTTTGCATCGCGTCTTTAGGCATTTCATTGATGTACCTGAGAGAAATGTTGGACGGTAATGGTACACTCGTGAAGGGGAGGTAAGCGTATCGGGGGATGAAGGAGGAAACATGATTTGTCTTACTGTGTGAGATTTGATCCTTCGGAGTAATCTAATAGATTACTTCCTAGGGAGGAGAGCTTTAAAAAGAACAGAACAAGCCTGGTTAAAAAATCTAAAGAACTACAGTTTCTATAGAATCTACAAATCTGAGATTTATTGACTCCCATGAAAGTGTGAGGAGGATGGTATGACCCAGCATGTAGCAGCTGATGCGTGTCAGTAGGTTTGAAGAATACTTTGTAATCTAGATACCCAGTAGTATGATATGTATGACCCTTGTAAATAGTTACATCCAAAAATTCACAGAAGTGTGATCAATAGTAGGCTGTAATTTAATGCTTGAGTCGTAAGAATTAAGAGTATCAATGCAAATATGAAGGTCTTCCAACGTATGTAGCCGAATGATAAAAATTTCATCCAATATCGTTATATAGCTAGACATAATGTCCAGTTGCAGGTCTGATAACATAGATATATAACTGGTAAATTTCTCAGTCCCAGGTCTGATAAAACATATTTATTTAACATGTATAAAATTGCTCAGTTCCAGGCATGATAACATGGTTATTTGACAGGTAAATTACACAGTTCCAGATCTGATAACATGGTTATTTGACAGATAAATTGTTCAGTTACAGGTCTGATAACATGGTTATTTGACAGGTAAATTACACAGTTCCAGATCTGATAACATGGTTATTTGACAGATAAATTGTTCAGTTACAGGTCTGATAACATGTTTATTTGACAGGTAAATTACACAGTTCCAGATCTGATAACATGGTTATTTGACAGGTAAATTACACAGTTCCAGATTTGATAACATGGCTATTTAAAAGGTAAATTGCTCATTCCCAGGGCTGATAACATGGCTATTTAAAAGGTAAATTGCTCATTCCCAGGGCTGATAACATATTTATTTAACAGGTGAATTGCTCAGTACCAGGTCTGATAACATATTTATTTAACATGTAATTTGCGCAGTTACAGGTCTGATAACATGGTTATTTAACAGTCAAATTACACAGTTACATCTGATAACATGGTTATTTAACAGTCAAATTGCACAGTTACATCTGATAACATGGTTATTTAACAGTCAAATTGCACAGTTATATCTGATAACATGGTTATTTAACAGGTAAATTGCTTAGTTCCGGGCCAGAGAACATGGTCTATAATGTGCCTTCTTTCGATTTCGCTGACAATATGCATGCGTAAATTGAATTTCTTTACAAATGCCAGATCAGACTTCGGCGATGAGTGCCTTGAAAAAATTGAGTTTTAACGGCTTGTGCTACCGGAACTCTTTCTACCGTAAGTAATCTTGAATTTCCATCACTTAAGATACCCCTCGTCCTAACCACTTGACGCTCTTCAATTATATTTAATTTACCTGAAAAATAGGTTATCAAAGATAACCAAGCAGTATTTGTTCGTGAAGTAAGTCAAATCTCACAAATTGCCCGACCGTAAATGGTCAGATTTCCCCTGAAAAACTTTGACCGGGTTTTCATGACGGTTTGCATCTGGAAAATGCATTGATCGAAGTCGCACTAAAGATTATTTAATACATTTTAATAGTAAGCGCACGGAGCCATAAAAGTGGCATTGAATATTTTTGGGCGCTTCTCGCTAACTCTTTCAAACGACTTATGAACTCGTTCACACGACTTAATCGGCCAATGAAAAAAACTATGTAAGAATTCTGTCATTATGCATGGAAACTGGTGGAGGCGATCTCCTCCCCAAAGCCAGGGCGTGGTCGTCAGATATTTCACATATTTTAAAACAATCACTGGTCTTTTTATTAGTCATTTTTTATTAAGGCGTCTGAACGCGATAACTAGTCCCTGTAAACGAGATGATACGCCGTTCAAACCAGATAATAAGTCGTTTAAACGAGATAATAAGTCGTTCAAACGAGATAGCGAGAAACTTCCAAAATATTCCAATGTCACTTCTACGGCTCCTTATTAACGTGAAATGTCAGAATTATTAACAACTGGATCGGACAAGAGTATAATTTTAAGTCACCCTCACTGCTGAACAAAATTTTCTAACTTTCAAATATGGAACAAATTTTGCTCAGCTCTGCTCTATTTTTCTGAACGCATTAATCTTCTCCTATAATTAGTATTTATTCCAAAATGCAAATAAAAAGCTGACAGTAATTCAATGCCTTTCAAACTAACTATATACACATAATATGACATCTTGTTGGACGGCGATAGACCTACGACCTTGCTACTAAAAGCTGCGAGTTATATGATGATATCAGGAAAATGTATTTCCTCTCACCTTTATTGCAGTAAATAATTCATTTTACATTTTAGACAAAAAAAAAGGTAATATCAGCGACCAGTGACATTTCAGCGGGGATTTTGTAAAAGCATTAAATTTTGTATAGCACGATTTGTTTTGGAGGTTCGTTTTAATTGAAATTTGTAGTTTTACGGTGATATGAATTGTATCAAACTGATCTATTATTTTGGAAGACTGTACTTGTACATGTAGCAAGCCTGTTTTCATGAGTAATTCCAATTATATTGCGACAATTAAGTTTTTCTGGATACAGTAAATCTTTGTAAACAGGGAAATATTGTCAACTGCTTTCACCATCATCCGTGGCCTGCTATGGTTTATATGAGATTCACACCTAAGTAATCATCAGCCGGGATAGCATAGTTCTTAGTCTGCGGTTCGAATTTTTGACGAGCACATTAATTATATGATTGTCGTTTATTGACTTAACGTCGCTGTATTCAGAAATTTATAAAAAGTGTATAGGGCCAATGAATTTTCCATAACATCTCCAATCGTCGTACTTGTATATGGAATTGGCCGACAAAGCCTTGCGACAATTGGTCACTGGTTCAAGTCCAAAAAAGTGACCCATGTTACTTTTTTAGATATTCAGAAGTATTGTATTAGTTTGGAATATGAAGCTAAGCTGTTAAACCATTCAGTAACAATAACAACAGTCAAGCTACAAGATGATTCGACGACATCATCGTTTAATGGCATTTCTTAATTCAAAGAATCGGAAATAAACAAACTATGTTCATAAGTTAAACGAAAAGTTAGTTCCGTATAGTTGAGTTGATATCTCATCTTCCGGTAACGGAATCCTTTCCACCAACTCCTCAGAAGTTTCCAGCTTCATTAAAATAATAACATTTGGCAAAGACCGAGTGTGCATAGAATTTTTTAAAGCAATATTCAAGGTATATTTTAATTATCAATTTTCATACGAGCTTCGATTTTTAAGTGGCATGAGCTATCAAACAAAAGCACAATTTCGTTCAAATAGAGCTTGCTGCTTGTTTGTCATTTTAACAAGATGTAAAAAAAAATAAGATATCTCCTAACACTTATCTTAGAGATGTACATTTAGGTAGTTGTATTACCAACGAAACATTTTAAATTCACATGTTCATCCCGTCTATTTAAATTTTGTATAATTTTATCAGTTGTCTTCGGTTGGTACAGTTAACTTACTACCTTTGTCGATTTTTTTTTATTTCAACGCCAATCCTTCGGTTCTTCAAGGTAATTCACACGCTAAACTTAAATTGGCAATTGGAATTTATGTGAAAATCCGAACTTTGGCAGCTAATGCCACGTGAATTAGCAATTTCTTAACCAGTTTTGCTTTTACCAGTTGCTATTATGTATTACAAGGCTGTGCTTGGTGACATGACCTCCTTGCTAGATGTTTGGGTGAATTTATTCACTATGGTTTTCTTTAAATTGCTTCCATACACTTATCACCATGCCTTTGGAAGACGAATTAAGACAGATTAGCTGGTACTGTGTTTGTCTTCAGCCAAGACATCTCTGTTTAATGTGATTGATTTGGGAAATGTCTGCACCGAGACGGATTTAACAATCAGCATAACAAAATTGTCTAAGAACCGATGCTGGCATGTTTGTCACCCTTTGGGTTTGTTTGCAACAAACGCCCCGTTTGTTTTATTTATGTCTCTTCGTGTATCATTTACCTTTCCGCCCCAGTATTATGTAATTTGTCAACATTTTTTGGAGTATATGGTGTAAAATTTGGTTAAACACGCTTATTCCGAATAAAAAACCCTGGATCCTCTGCTTTCCAAAGGCAGGTTTTCTCTTCATATTGCAATAGAAATGTGCAATTTGTTTTTTTCTGTAATCATAATTGCAACTTCATCCTGGCGCAAAAACAAATAACTCTATTAAAGAAAACATAAAAATAAGTAAAAAGTACTTTGCAAAGCCTAGGGATGATGAGTGATTAATGCATATCCGCTTAGTTTGTACATTCAACATCAACAGTTTTAGACTAAGTTGAGATTTCTCCATTTGCTATTTTAATATCCAATTAGATTTTAGAGTTTATTCACCATTGTTTATGTTGTTTACTGTGTTGGTGCAAGGTCGCTGACGTACTACACGGTTGAGATAAAGCATTTGCAAAACACCAAAGGCGACTCTCTTGACTCCTAAATTGGGTTCCATTGGATTTTGCCGTCGGGAATAATTCTAAATGACGCCTAGTCTAATTTCGCTTCATTTAAAACACATCCTTAGGCCTGTCTACTTCACTCTTCTCTTTTCAACCTTCAATAAAAACGTACCTTTGTCGTTAGTGGACAAAACGGACAATCAGCCCCATTTATCAAAGGATTCGTACAAAAAAGAGTTAGAATAAAGAATAGTTAACCAAAGGTCACAAGTTGGGGTCAAAGTTCAAGGTTGAGCTTGGCTTATCGCAACATTACTAAGGACATTCCAAACGTAAAAGTTCTCGTTCTTTTAGAGACACACAGACCCACGTACGATTGTCTCAATAACTCGCATTGATTACATATGTTTCCTATGTTGTACTGACACTGTAAAGAGATATAAGAACACCATGGCAATAAAATCTCAAAATCAATCTATTAAATCTTAACTAAATCTCTCATACATCGTATGTGTACATATATTTTTACAGATTCTATGAGAACGCAGACATCATGGCTGTTTCTAACTAAATCGAGTAATAAGGGTGATGTGCATGTTGAAGGTATTTGGTAAGATTGTCTGTCCGACGCTATCCCAGAATACACCGTTCATACCGGAATATCAGAGTGTTGACAATATGGCATACCATCGGCATACCATCAAACTGAAGATCCAGACAACGTGACCGCTGGAATTGTTACCTGAAAGACCAATCAATTCTCAACTGTTGAGAAAAGAAATGGAACAAGACGTCTCATCCTTTATAATATGCAGGCTTTTATTTGAGTGGTCTGACCTTTTCAAGCCTCGACAGCCTTCTCTATCTGAACCGGTTAACGCAAATGGAATTGTAAAAGCTGGCAATCTAGATTCTCTATTGTGTTCTTATTGGCTTTTATCCAGTTCAGATTTTATTTGCAGGCTAAGAATGACCGGAGGGTATTAAAGTAGAAGAGCTTTGAATATGTGGTGCTAGAAGTATGACATTCGCTTGAGCAATACCAGTGTGTTTGTTCTCTCTTGGTTTACACATGTGCATGATGAGATTATGAAACGAAAGTCTGTATTCGTGTGAACTAATTACCGTTATGCTGACCGCTGATTACATAATCATTGAATGATAAATAAATCAGAGGGCCAAGCTTAAAAACATTAGCTTTTACCGTCTCGTCACCTGAACACTTTTTATCGAAGGACTTGGCATTTGATCTGTAATACAAAGCAGTCAATGCAGTTAATTAGATTTTAGAGTTTATTCACCATTATTAAGGTCATTTACTGTTTTAGTGCAGAGTCGTTGACGTACAACACGGTTAATATAAATCATTTGCAAAACACCAAAGGCGACTCTCTTGACTCCTAAATTGAGTTCAAATGGATTTTGTTGTCGAGTATTATTCTAAATGACGCCTAGCAGGAATTCCCTTCATTTAAAACACATTCTTAGTCCTGTCTACTTTGCTCTTTCTTTTTAACCTTCAATAAATTGTACTTTTGTCGTAAGTGGACAAAACGGACAATCAGCCGCAGTTCTCGAAGGGTTTTTGCAAAAAAGGGTTAGTGTAAAGACTTTAGTCAAAGGGCACACTTTGGGGTCAAAGTTCAAGGTTGAGCTTGGTATATCCCAACATTTCTAATGACATTTCAAACACATTCAAAACGTAACAGTTCTCGCTCTTTTAGAGATACACAGACCCACATGCGATTGTCTCAACAACTCGCATTGATTACCTATGTTCCAAATATTGTAATGGCACTGTAAAGAGATATAAGAAAGTCATGCCTATAATATCTCAAAATCAATCTATTGAATCTTAACTAAATCGCTCATATTTCGTTTGTGTATCATATAGGATATCATTCTGCCCGTGGTAGTTTTGTGCCACAAAGGTTAATAAGGAGTATTAATTAGATCAAAGAAATTGATTAGACCAATTGAATGTCCAACGACAAAGCATGTGCAAACTCTCAACAACTATATTGTTAACAATACGATATCATTCTGTCTGGTGTAGTTTTTTGCCACAAAGGTTTATTAGGAGTGTTAATTAGGTCAACTAAACTGATTAGGCCAATTAAATGTCCAATGACAAAGCATGTGCAAACTCAAACATCAGTCAAACCTAGACGATGGTGGGTGCAAAATAGTTAACCAGATGCCTGTTTTAGCCTAAAATGCCGTAAAGGCAGGAAAACACCTAAATAATGATGCTGTGCATATTAAAGGTATCATCTGCCCGACGCTATCTCAGAATACACCGTTCTTCAAGGAAGATCGCAGTGTTGATAAAGTGCCATACCATGGGCATACCATTAAACTGAAGATCCAGACAACGTGACCGCTGGAATTTTACCTGAAAGGCCAATCAATTCTGAACTGTTGATAAGAGAAATCGAACAAGACGTCTCATCCTTTATAATATGCAGGCTTTTATTTGAGTGGTGTGACCTTTTCAAGCCTCAACAGCCTTCTCTATCTGAACCGGTTAACGCGAATTGTATTGTAAAAGCTGGCAATCTAGATTCTCTATTGTGTTCTTATTGGCTTTTATCCAGTTGAGATTTCATTTGCAGACTAATGACTGGCCGGAGGGTTTAAAAATAGAAGCGCTTTGAATATGTGGTGCTAGAAGTATGACATTCGCTTGAGCAATACCAGTGTGTTTGTTCTCTCTTGGTTTACACATGTGCATGATGAGATTATGAAACGAAAGGCTGTATTCGTGTGAACTAATTACCGTCATGTTGAGCGCTGATTACATAATAAATACATTTTAAATGCACATGCACATCCCGTCTATTTGAGTTTTGTCCATTTTATCAGTCTTCAGTTGGTACAGTTAACTTACTACCTTTGTCAATATTTTTTATTTCAACGCCAATCGTTCGGTTCTTCAAGATACTTCAAACGCTGAACTTAAATTGGAAATTGGAATTTATGTGAAAATCCGAACTTTGCCACGTTAAGTAGCGATTAAATAACCAGTTTTGCTATTATCAGGATGCATTAAAAGGCCATGCTTGTTGGCATGACGTCCTTGCTAGATGTTTAGGAGAAGTTATTCACTGTGGTTTTCTTTAAATTGCTCCCATACACTACTTCCCATGCCTTGGGAAGACGAATTAAGACAGATTAGCTGGTACGGTGTTTGTCTTCAGGTAGGACATCTCTGTTTAATACGATTGATTTGGGAAATGTCTTCACCCAGACGGATTTAACAATCAGCATAACAAATTTGTTTAAGAACCGACGCTGGCCTGTTTTTTTCCTTTTGATTTGATTGAAACAGAAGCCCCGTTTGTTTTCTTTATCTCTCTCCGTGTATCATTTACCTTTCCGCCATTGCATTATGTAATTTATCAGCATTTTCAAGGGTATATGGTGTAAAATTTGATTAAACATGCAAATTTCGAATTATAAGAAAAAACCGGTATCCGATGCTTTCCGAAGGCATTTTTTCTCTTCATATTGAAAAAGAAATGAGCAATTTGTTTTTTCTGTAATCATAATTGCAACTTCATCCTGGCGCGAGAACGAATGACTCTATTTAAAGAAACATAAAAATAAGTAAATAGTATATATACCTAGCAGATCTGATGTAATTATATTATTGTACTTAGCAAACCCTACGGATGATGAGTGATTAATGTATAGCGTCTTAGTTTAAATAGTATATTCAACATGAACAGTTTTAGACTAAGTTGAGATTTCTCCAGTTGCTATTTTAATATCCAATTAGATTTTAGAGTTTATTCACCATTGTTTATGTTGTTTACTGTGTTGGTGCAAGGTCGCTGACGTACTACACGGTTGAAATAAAGCACTTGCAAAACACCAAAGGCGACTCTCTTGACTCCTAAATTGAGTTCCAATGGATTTTGCTGTCGGAGATAATTCTAAATGACGCCTAGTCTAATTTCGCTTCATTTAAAACACATTCTTAGGCCTGTCTACTTCACTCTTCTCTATTCAACATTCAATAAAAACGTACTTTTGTCGTTAGTGGATAAAACTGACAATCAGCCCCATTTATCAAAGGACTCAAACAGTTAGAATAAAGAATAGTTAACTAAAGGTCACAAGTTGGGGTCAAAGTTCAAGGCTTGGCTTATTGCAACATTACTATGGACATTTCAAAGACATTCCAAACGTAACAGTTCTCGTTCTTTTAGAGATACACAGGCCCAAATGCGGTTGTCTCAATAACTCGCAGTGATTACATATGTTTCCTATGTTGTTCTGGCACTGTAGAGAGATATAAGAAAGCCATGGCTATAAAATCTCAAAATCAATCTATTAAATCTTAACTTAATCTCTCGTACATCGCCTCTGTACATGTCATTTCACAGATTCTATGAAGAATAGACTTTCTAACTAAATCGTAAACAATAGTATATCATTCTGTCTTGCGTAGTTTTGTGCCACAAAGCTTAATAAGGACTGTTGATTAGATCAAAGAAAATGATTAGGCCAAATAAATGTTCCAGGACAATGATAAAGCATATGCAAACTCAAACATCAGTCAGTCCTAGACGCTGGTGAGCGCAAAATAAATCACCAGATGCCTGTATTAGCCTAAAATGCCGTAAAGGCAGGAAAACACCTAAATAATGATGCTGTGCATATTAAAGGTATCATCTGCCCGACGCTATCTCAGAATACACCGTTCTTCAAGGAAGATCGCAGTGTTGATAAAGTGCCATACCATGGGCATACCATTAAACTGAAGATCCAGACAACGTGACCGCTGGAATTTTACCTGAAAGGCCAATCAATTCTGAACTGTTGAGAAGAGAAATCGAACAAGACGTCTCATCCTTTATAAGGTGCAAGCTTTTATTTGAGTGGTGTGACCTTTTCAACCCTCGACAGCCTTCTCTATCTGAACCGGTTAACGCGAATGGAATTGTAAAAGCTGGCAATCTAGATTCTCTATTGTGTTCTTATTGGATTTTATCCAGTTGAGATTTAATTTGCAGGCTAACGGCTGACTGGAGGGTATTAACATAGAAGCGCTTTGAATATGTGGTGCTAGAAGTATGACATTCGCTTGAGCAATACCAGTGTGTTTGTTCTCTCTTGGTTTACACATGTGCATGATGAGATTATAAAACGAAGGTCTGTATTCGTGTGAACTTAAGCTGAGCGCTGATTACATAATCATCGAATGATAAATAGATCAGAGGGTCGAGCTTAAAAACATTAGATTTTACCGCCTCGTCACCTGAACACTTTTTTATTGAAGGACTTGACATTTGATCTGTAATTAAAAGCAGTCAATGCCGTTCGTTTTGAAAATGTTAAATGCATTTATCAAGGCACTCAAAAATGAAATGGGTCAGTGATATTCATTCAGTCCGACACAAGCCTCCTATCGATGGGTTCGAATCCTAGTCAGACAAAACAAACTTTTAATTTCTGAATGAGGTTTTCGGTCGATCGCCGTGTGTAACATGGGTTAAAGTGGAGTACTAGTATTTCGAATAGGAGATGTTTTTATATCATTGGCACAACGGTGCAAAGTTTTCAATTCAATTCCCGAATGTGTTGACTGCATTGCTACAAATGCCATTATTTTATCCCACAGAGATGTATTATCCCGCAATCAATGTCAAAGTATGACTTGTATTGCCTTTTGTTTAAATAAAAAAAAAACACTAAATTAACCAATCCTTCGGTTCTTCGAGGTACATGTACTTAAATCTGCAATTTATGTGAAAATCCGATTTTTGGCAGCTCATGCCACTTTAAGTAGCAATTTCTTAACCAGTTTTGCTATTATCAGGATGTATTAAAAGGCTATTCTTGGTGACATCACATCTGGGCTACATGTTTGGGTGAATTTATTGACTATGGTTTTCTTTAAATTGCTTCCATACACTTATCACCATGCCTTGGGAAGACGAATTAAGACAGATTAGCTGGCACTGTGTTTGTCTCCAGCCAAGACATCTCTCTTTAATAGGATTGATTTGGGAAATGTCTACACCGAGACGGATTTAACAATCAGCATAACAAATTTGTTTAAGAACCGACGGTTGCCTGTTTGTCTTCTTTTAATTTGTTTGAAACAAACGTACTGTTTATTTTCTTTATCTTTCTCCGCCATTGCATTATGTAATTTGTCAGCATTTTCTGGGATATATGGTGTAAAATTTGGTTAAAGATGCAAATTCCAAATAATAAAAACCTGGATCCTATGCTTTCCAATCGCAGGTTTTCTTTTTATATTGCAAAAAAAAAATGTACAATTTGTTTTTTTCTGAAATCATTATTGCAACTTCCTCCTGGTTCGAAAACAAAAAATGCTATTTAAAGAAAACATAAAAATAAGTAAATAGTACATATACCTAGCAGGTCTGATGTAATTATATTATGGTATTTTACAAAGCCTACGGATGATGAGTGATTAATGTATAGCGTCTTAGTTAGTATATTTAACATCAACAGTTTTAGACTAAGCTGAGATTTCTCCATTTGCTATTTTAATATTCAATTAGATTTTAGAGTTTATTCACCATTGGTAATGTCATTTACTGTTGTAGTGCAAGGTCGTTGACGCACATCACGGTTGAAATAAACCATTTGCAAAACACCAAAGGCGACTCTATTGGCTCCTAAATTGAGTTCAAATGGATTTTGTTGTCGAGTATAATTCTAAAGGACGCCTAGTCTAATTCAAAAACATTACAAACGTTACAAACGTTAGGCCCACATGTGATTATCTCAATCATTAATTTGCAATGTCATTGTTACTCACGTTGATTAACTATGTTTCATAAGTTGTACTGGCACTGTAGAGGGGCATAAGAAAGCCACGCTATTTGCCATTTCTTTAAAATCCCCCAGAGGTCGTTAAGAAGAAAACGATTCTAAATTATTTTCCGTGATAACTTTTTACGAATGTGATACTCAGAAATTGATAACGTTGCGTGAATTGCGAATGGCTCTGCTACCGGATACGAACAATTTAAATATGTTTACAAACGATGTACATGTAAATGTTATGCGGATGGTTTTCAATCTAGTGCTTTACATCTATTTCGTAAGTTTGTAACAGTTAGTAACGTTTTTGGAAGATGGCATATCTCTTGAAGTGATTTTACTCGAGACTCAGATACCTTATCATTTCGACAAAGAAACTCCGCTTGTCAATGGATATCACCCCATTCGACTGCTTCTATTGCATCGATCAATTCCACTTCTTTCTTGATCTGTCGTTTTACACCTGAAGAGACTTTACGAATAAAATTAATAAAAACGGTATGTCAAATATTTGAAAAACGAAAGGCAAAAAAGATACTGTACCAATCTCGTATACACACTGTAAAAGTTTTAGGTTAGTCTCTTTCTTAAAGTGGCACGTGATTTCCGATTATTGACACTTTTCCATTAGAACGTTGTTGAATGTTGAAATTACTGCCTTTTTTTCTCAAGAAATACAATTCAGAAGATCTCAATTAGAATCTTCGTGACAATTAGAATTGATGAAAAGGGCTAGTTTGGCATTTTGTGCCCCTTTAACTTGAATTTGTGGAATGTTGTTAACTGTATGGCTGTGAAAAAAAATCGGCAACTTATATCATCGGTGAATGGTAGTCGATAGAACGGTTTAAAGTGACAATGTTTTACATCGGACGATTTTGTCGTTCTGTCAAATTGACAAAACCCTCCAGGCGAGACAACTCTTGACGTTTACACAACTAAATGAGACCTCTGCTAGTTCTAGCAATTCATACACCAGTCTCTGAGGGCATTGCTGAATCTGATTGAGCTTTATTAGATTTCTTATGTTAATCCGATTATCCCCTTAGGCAGAACAGTTGCTTCGTTGTAGCCCTTCCAAGATGAGACAGAACAGACTGGCAGCAAAGCCTCGAAAAGGCCAATCTTGTCGGCATATAGATTCGAATAATTACGTCAAATGACGTTCAGTATCGGAGATAATTCTATCACCTGCTTCAGCAAATGCCCGCCCTGTAGGCTTAGTCAAGAATGTTGTTAGTCATAGTCATTTTACTCTCTCGCTAGAACCCGCAGTTGGAAGGGCTGTCGTCGTAAGTACTTTAAACAGATATCTAAAAAGCTTTTGTCGGCAAATGGTGTTAAAATTACGCCTTGCGAGTAGTTCCACACGCAAATGTTATAACATTTTCTTCAATAACGCATAATTTTCCCTTTCACTAAGTATTGGTCTAATGCTTTTGTTTTCAGATTCTAGAGGACTTAGTTCTGTCTCACTCTGGAGATCTATGAATTTTACAGTAGGGTTGGTTGGTTGTTTTAGCTTATTCGTATGAACGATGTCCGCAATACTATTGAGTAATTATTACCTTTAGCAATAAAGAAAACTGTGGTGAATATATCTGTACAGGAATATATGTTAGTACGTTTGTAAACTGCTTAACATCTTAAGATATTAAAACATGCAATACAATTGGGCTTACGCCCTTTTACAGGAGGGGAAAATGCCTATTGTTGTAATCAAGGCTGCCGGACATGCGCGTGTATGTGACGTAATAAGTAGGATACCGAAGAGAAGTTGCTCAAGATCATCGGATTCATCCAAATGATTTTGTTATTCCATGATAATTCAGACATTTTATGGATGAGATACCTCTTTCATTTTTAACACTTGTCACTCATCGTAACTAATGCTTTCTGAATAAAATCAAGCTAAAGATTCGTGGGATGTCACAATAGGCTGGTTGTTAAATGTGATATTCGCTAAAACTACCAGCGTTTTGTTTCTATTGGAGTGTAAGAATGTTTAGATTCTGTTTTAAAGCAATCATTCAAGCCTATCCTGAACGTTTTCCAACGTTTTGGATGCCTTAATGTGTCAGTTTTCCAACGTTTAGCAGTTTCTGAAAAAGCAGTATTTTCCACAAAATGCATTTATGGCGAAATATCATTATTTTGAGGTCACTTTTGATATGTGGGACTTTTGTGGTACAGTTGGTACATTATTAGCCTTCACTTGGATTATTCCGTCATCATTTTTTTATGTTTGCTTTGCACGTATCGAATTCCTTAATTCTTCTTCTTCCGCATTGCTATTAGAAATCATAACGTCCATTTCCTTAGATGCTCCCAGATTTAAAAAGTTTTATGTCATGTATTTACAACTATTGATATTGTCATTTCTCCATAAGCAATTTACGTTGTAGTTTCCCCTAATTCACCCACTCTATCCCAAATCTGCGACAATAATTCGAGACAATCAACATTATATATTTAAATGATGTATTGGGTGGTCTGGCAATGATGGACAAAGTAGGTCTACTGGCCGATCCCCGATTATCCCTGTATTGGACACACGATAAGGCATTATATAGATTTTGATTGGGCTTAGATTGATGGCCTTACCTGCGTGGTAACCGCTATGGGAGTAATTCCTTCCCGTAGTCTAATCTGTTAGGAAATTGGTTTCCTGCACTCATCACCACGTTATCAAGACTCTTGGAGAAGACTTAGCTGGTATAAGTTTGTCTTTATCGCAGCAGTCTCTGTTTTGTACGATTGGATTAAGAAATGATTACACCAAACGGGATTTTACAATCAGTGGAACAAAGATAGCAACTTTGTTTCCCTTCGATTTGTTCAAGTCAAGTTTTCAAGAAGATCGCTTGATACTTGATAACCATTGTCATTGGACTTGATGATAAATATATCTTCGCACTTAAATCAAAACAATAAAAGCTAAATATTTAAAGGCATTTTGTTACTTTACGCTAGAAGTCATTGTATATATTGTGTATACAGGCTTCAACAAGCAAATTATCGTCACTAATAATATCGTTATATAACTAGGCATAATGTCCAGTTGCAGGTCTGATAACATAGATATATAACTAGGTATAATGTGCAGTTGCAGGTCTGATAACATGGTTATTTAACTGGTAAATTTCTCAGTCCCAGGTCTGATAAAACATATTTATTTAACATGTATAAAATTGTTCAGTTTCAGGCATAATAACATGGTTATTTAACATGTATAAAATTGTTCAGTTCCAGATCTGATAACATGGTCTATAATTAAGAAATAAAGGACGAGCTGGTGAGCTGTGTGTTGCTGAATAAAGGGTCAGTTGCGGAAAATACCACTATTTGAGGGCGAGGGGCGAAGCCCCGAGTCTTCAAATAATAGTGGTATTTCCGCCACTGACCCTTTATTCAGCAACACACAGCTCACCAGGAAGTCCTTTATTTCTATTCTAATGCACATGTAAATTAATTCAATTTCAGTATTCCAAACGTAAGAATTTTAATCAGAAAACCAGCCTTTCCAACCTGCATAGGAACATTTAGACTCTCCCTTGGGTAACCAGAGCCAATCAGAAATGTTTTGGAACAACCCATATGTAGAACGTATAGCGGGTGAAATCAGTGCTGTCAGCTCAAACGCGATGACGTCATAATTCCGGAATGTTGTGACGTTATCGAACACTGCTCTCTCTCTCTCTCTCTCTCCAATCTCATTCTCGCGAGATCCCCTGCTACTACGTGAACGCGACGGACCTCTCAGGCCGTTCTAAGCCATTTTACCCAAAATTTGGGTAATCAAACTTTCTTCCAAAATTGATTTGTACGTGATCTTTACCTGATTCTATATGTTGGCTTGTATTTCGTTTTTGGTACACGCCCTTAAGTTTTGAATTATCGTTGTGGAAATACAGGGACTATATTTCTACCCTCCGCGATTGTGAACAGGCCAGCGTATAACATGCTATTTTGTATGTCTACGTCACGTGATTGTAGTGAGAGTATTTCTCCGCAGCTCTGGCAAAAGGGGATTCCCCTTAGCAGACTAAGGCAAATGGCTTATAACGGCCTGAGAGGTCCGTCGCGTTCACGTAGTAGCAGGGGATCTCGCGAGAATGAGATTGTCTCTCTCCGTTGTCAACGACGCAAGTAATCAAATGACGTCATGCAGTTTAAATCCTATGACGTGTTAGAACACAGCTGTCACTCAAGGCGTTCGGTCCAAGATTATTCTACAGCAACTCACCCCTAATTTATAGCACAACGTGGTTGAAACCAGCAGGAACCCTTTATTGCGTCAGATAATGGGTCCCTGCTTTCCCTATCTCTGTAATGTTAAACGAGTTGGAGGTGTATTAGAATGTGCCTTCTTTCGATTCCGCTAACCGTATGCATGTCTAAATTGGCTTTACAAATGCCAGATAAGGCCTCGGCGAGGAGTGCCTTAAAAAAATTTAGTGTTAACGGCTTGTGCTACCGGAACTCCTTCTACCATAAGTTATCCTGAATTTCCATCACCTAAGATACCCCTGAAGTTAGTCAAATCTCACAACTTGACTGACCGTGAATGGTCCGATTTCCTCTGATATCTTTGACCGGGTTTTCATGACGATTTGGTTGATTGATTGATTGTTTGATGTTTTACGCCGCGCTCAATATTATTTCACTTATTTGGCGGCGTTGCCAGTTTTCTGGTGGGAGGAAATGGGCTCTATGCCCGGGGGAATGACGTTTTAGAGAATGCATTGATCGAAGTCGCACGAAAGATTATTTAAAACATTTTAATAGTAAACGTACGGAGCCGTAAAAGTGACATTGAATATTTTTGGAGGTTTCTCACTAACTCGTTCAAACGACTTATGAACTCGTTCAAACGACTTATGAACTCGTTCAAACGACCTATGAACTCGTTCAAACGACTTAATCGACTAATGAAAAGACTATGTAGGAATTCTGCAATTATGTATGGAAACTGGTGGAGGAGATCTCCTCTCCAAAGGCCAGGGCGTGGTCGTCAGATATTTCACATATTTTAAAACAATCATTGGTCTTTTCATTGGTCATTTTCTTTAAGGCGCTTGAACGCGATAATAAGTCGTTTAAACGAGATAATTTGATCTCGTTTAGACGAATAATAAGTCGTTTAAACGACATAATAAATTGTTTAAACGAGATAAAAAGTTGTTCAAACGAAATAATATGTCGTTTAAACGAGATAGCGAGAAGCCTAAAAAATAGTCCAATGACTCTTCTACGGCTCCTTATTAACGTGAAATGTCAGAATTATTAACAACTGGATAGGACAAAAGTATAAGTTTAAGTTACCCGCACTGCTGAAAAAAATTCTTTAATTTTCAAATATAGAACAAATTTTACTCAGTTCAGCTATTTCACTTTCTGAAGGCATTGATCTTCTCCTGTAATTATTATTCATTTTAAAAAACAAATAAGAAGCTGAACGTAATTCAATGCCTTTCAAATAACAATATAGACATAATATGACACCTTGTTGGACAGCGATAGACCTACAGCCTTGACACCAAAAGCTGTGAGTTATATGATGATATCAGGAAAATGTATTTCCTCTCATCTTTAATGCAGTAAACAATTCATTTTAAATTTTAGACAAAAAAATGAAAAGGTAATATTAGCGACCAGTGACATTTCAGCGGGGATTTTGTAAAAGCTTTAAATTTTGTATAGCACGATTTGTTTTGGAGGTTCGTTTTAATTGAAATTTGTAGTTTTACGGTGACATGGATTGTATCAAACTGATCTATTATTTTGGAAGACTGTACTTGTACATGTAGCAAGCCTGTTTTCATGAGTAATTCCAATTATATTGCGACAATTAAGTTTGTCTGGATACAGTAAATCTTTGTAAACAGGGAAAATATTGTCAACTGCTAAGTAATCATCAGCCGGGATAGCATAGTTCTTAGTCTGCGGTTCGAATTTATGACGAGCACATTAATTATATGATTGTCATTTATTGACGAAACGTCGCTGTATTCCAAAATTTTATAAAAGGTGTAAATGTACCAATGAATTTTCCTAAACATTTCAAATAGTAGTGCTTTCATATGGAGTTGGCTGACAAAGCCTTGCGACAATTGATCACTGGTTCAAGCCCAAAATAAAGAAGAAACGTGGAAAGTTTCCTCAGTGACCAATGTTAGCCAGACATATTAACTGGATTGTCAGATGAAGTCTGAATTCTATAAAATACTGATGGTCTTTCTCTCAAATCCAATACACGTGATTATGTGCAAAAGTCACCATAGGGCATCATACATGTAGCTGTCTTTCTCTGCTGACTCGCATGGGTCGTGGTTTAAAAGAGTTCATCTTGAAGGAATTGAATATTCGTTCTAGAAAGGCTGCTAATGCGGAGTCTTTCATTGACGTCACCAAGAGAAAGAAGTTTAGATTATGAGCCAGACCAAAGGTTCGCTTCAACCGGCTTAACTTGTATTTTCCAATCAGTAGTATGGGAGAGAAATAATCTCCAAAATAGGTGGCGACACCTTGTTGTGTTCATCAAAATTGTATCTCATCCTTTAACAACACTACATATACTAAGCGAGGACACTTCGAGAAAATGTCAGCATTTAGTTCATTTTGTTCTTCTTCATATACTGATTGATATAAGTAGTATTCGGTGTGTTTAACCTCACAAGGGAAATTTCATAACAGTATCTGCCTATAACTTGCACGGTGACCATTAAATCTGTCCAGCCCTGACTCAAACCACACAAGATGTGTGCATGTAACTTACACCGTCACGATTGGATCTGTCCCGTCCTGACCCAAACCACCAAAGATGTGTGCATGCAACTTGCACGGTCACAATAAGATCTGTCCAGCCCTAACCCAAACCACCAAAGATGTGTGCATGCAACTTGCACGGTCACCATTAAATCTGTCCAGCCCTGACCCAAACCAGCGAAGATTTGTACATGTAACTTACACGGCCAACATCAGATCTATCCAGCCCTGGGCCAAACCACACAATAGTGTAAATGACATGCACATGTATATCGTGACTTTAAGACTACCATGTTAACTGATTAGGTTATTCAGTAAAGCCAAGATAATTGCATTAAAAATAAATACCAATCGCTGGCTCAGGTAATGGCCACACCTTAAAGATACACCATCGTCGCCGGTATTAGGGCCTACATGATCTCCTCTCCCTAAAGACCATTGGTTAGTAGTTCATCAAACCCTCAGGTTACTTCATTGTAATAAGGATCGCTAGCTGTTAAGAGAAAGAGAAATGATGTTTGTTAACTGATAGTATTGTGACCTTCTTGACCTGGTGTGTGAATTAAGGATTTTATACGGAAATGAAAGCAAACAAGTTACCCCCCCCCCCCGGACCCTTAGTTATACCTTAAGTTAGAAACATTCCAGTTTCAGAAGTTGAAATAGCTAAAAGTAAAACTGAGCCATTGGATCTGACAAATGTGTAGCTCTGTTAAACAGAGAAAACCTCTCTTGGCTCGCTTAATACTTGGTTTTCAAGCAGTTAAGGAGCGCTCCGGTAGTTTTAGCAATTTACCAACCCTAATTGATCTTTATTAGATTTCCATGTTTTACCAATTTGTCTCTTTAGCAGAACGGCGGTGCTTGGTTGAGATACATCAGTCTGAGAGATTTCTTCTGGAAACAAATGCTGCTGCCATAGATGCCAATAATCATGTCAAATGACTTTCGTTGTCGGAAGTAATTCTACCATCTGCTAGAGTACATTCCCGCCTTAAAAGACGTCGTTAGAAACTTTCACCTTAATGGTTAAAAATTAAAGACATCACCACGTCCTCAGTTGTTTTTTAACAACACGAGCTTTCTACACCTGTGCCGGTGTCTTCGTCAAGTGTAATTAAAGGTGATGTCTTTAATGTTTTATCATTAGTATGGAACCCACGTTTAAAGAGAGTTTCAAACATTTCTAACTGTCACCTTATTCTGCCATCATTAGGCCCACATAAATGGAACTATTGTCATAAGTACATCAAGATCCTAATTCAAGAGGTGCTGTCGGCAACTTGTGATAAATGCTCTTATTCAAAGGAGTAACACATGCAAATGTGACGGATCTGGCATTTACATAAATTCAGAAGTACTGTTTTAGTTTGGAATATGAAGCTAAGCTGTTAAACCATTCAGTAACAATAACAACAGTCAAGCTACAAGATGATTCGAAGACATCATCGTTTAATGGCATTTTTTAATTCAAAGAATCGTAAATAAACAAACTATGTTCATAAGTTAAACGAAAAGTTAGTTCCGTATAGTTGAGTTGATATCTCATCTTCCGGTAACGGAATCCTTTCCACCAACTCCTCAGAAGTTTCCAGCTTCATTAAAATAATAACATTTGGCAAAGACCAAATTGTGCATAGAATTTTTTAAAGCAATATTCAAGGTATATTTCAATTATCAATTTTCATACGAGCTTCGATTTTTAAGTGGCATGAGCTATCAAATAAAAGCACAATTTCGTTCAAATAGAACTTGCTGCTTGTTCGTCATTTTAACAAGATGTAAAAAAAAATCTCCTAACACTTATCTTGGAGATGTACATTTAGGTAGTTGTATTAATACCAACGAAACATTTTAAATTCACATGTTCATCCCGTCTATTTAAATTTTGTATAATTTTATCAGTTGTCTTCGGTTGGTACAGTTAACTTACTACCTTTGTCGATATTTTTATTTCAACGCCAATCCTTCGGTTCTTCAAGGTACTTCACACGCTAAACTTAAATTGGCAATTGGAATTTATGTGAAAATCCGAACTTTGGCAGCTAATGCCACGTGAATTAGCAATTTCTTAACCAGTTTTGCTATTACCAGTTGCTATTATGTATTACAAGGCTGTGCTTGGTGACACGACCTCCTTGCTAGATGTTTGGGTGAATTTATTCACTATGGTTTTCTTTAAATTGCTTCCATACACTTCTCCCCATGCCTTGGGAAGACGAATTAAGACAGATTAGCTGGTACTGTGTTTGTCTTCAGCCATGACATCTCTGTTTAATGCGATTGATTTGGGAAATGTCTGCACCGAGACGGATTTAACAATCAGCATAACAAATTTGTCTAAGAACCGATGCTGGCATGTTTGTCACCCTTTGGGTTTGTTTGCAACAAACGCCCCGTTTGTTTTCTTTATCTCTCTTCGTGTATCATTTACCTTTGTGCCCCAGTATTATGTAATTTGTCAACATTTTCTGGGGTATATGGTGCAATATTTGGTTAAACACGCTTATTCCGAATAAAAAACCCTGGATCCTCTGCTTTCCAAAGGCAGGTTTTCTCTTCATATTGCAAAAGAAATGTGCAATTTCTTTTTTTCTGTAATCATAATTGCACCTTCATCCTGGCGCAAAAACTAATAACTCATATGATTAATGCATATCCGCTTAGTTAGTATATTTAACATCAACAGGTTTAGACTAAGTTGAGATTTCTCCATTTGCTATTTTAATATCCAATTAGATTTTAGAGTTTATTCACCATTGTTTATGTTGTTTACTGTGTTGGTGCAAGGTCGCTGACGTACTACACGGTTGAGATAAAGCATTTGCAAAACACCAAAGGCGACTCTCTTGACTCCTAAATTGGGTTCCATTGGATTTTGCCGTCGGGAATAATTCTAAATGACGCCTAGTCTAATTTCGCTTCATTTAAAACACATTCTTAGGCCTGTCTACTTCACTCTTCTCTTTTCAACCTTCAATAAAAACGTACCTTTGTCGTTAGTGGACAAAACAGACAATCAGCCCCATTTGTCGAAGGAAGAGTGTAGTCAAATGGCACAATTTGGAGTCAAAATTCAAGGTTCAGCTTGGACTATGCCAGTATTAATTAGAGTATTTCCAAGACATTCCAAACCTAGTAGTTCTCGTTGTGGCCGCATGGGATTATCATTAATTTGCAATGCCATTTTTACTCGCATTGATTACCTATGCTTCATAAGTTGTACTGGCACTGTAAATGGATACACATTTAAGAAAGCCACCTGTCATCACTATAAAATCAAGCTCTATTGATTATATCTTAACTAAATCTCTCGTACATCGTCTGTTTACATGTCTTTTATAGATTCTATGAGGAAGCAGACAATATAGCTGTTTCTAACTAAATCGTTAACTATAGGATATCATTCTGCCCGTGGTAGTTTTGTGCCACAGAGGTTAATACGGAGTGTTAATTAGGTCAAAGAAACTGATTAGGTCAATTAAATGTCCAATGACAAAGCTTGTGCAATCTCAAACATCAGTCAGTCCTAGACGTTGGTGAGCGCAATATAATTAACCTGTTTTTGTCTAAAATGTCGTGATGTTATGTTGAAGGTATCGTCTGTCCGACGCTATCTCAGAATACACCGTTCTTCCAGGAATATCGCAGTGTTGATAAAGTGGATTACCATCGGCATACCATCAAACTGAAGATCCAGACAACGTGACCGCTGGAATTTTTACCTGAAAGGCCAATCAATTCTCTACTGTTGATAAGAGAAATCGAACAAGACGTCTCATCCTTTGTAATATGCAGCTTTTATTTGAGTGGTGTGACCTTTTCAATCCTCGACAGCCTTCTCTATCTGAACCGGTTAACGCGAATTGTATAATAAAAGCTGGCAATCTAGATTATCTATTGTGTTCTTATTGGCTTTTATCCAGTTCAGATTTTATTTGCAGGCTAAGAATGACCGGAGGGTATTAAAGTAGAAGAGCTTTGAATACCTGGTGCTAGAAGTATGACGTTCGCTTGAGCAATACCAGTGTGTTTGTTCTCTCTTGGTTTACACATGTGCATGATGAGATTATGAAACGAAAGTCTGTATTCGTGTGAACTAATTACCGTTATGCTGACCGCTGATTACATAATCATTGAATGATAAATAAATCAGAGGGCCAAGCTTAAAAACATTAGCTTTTACCGTCTCGTCACCTGAACACTTTTTATCGAAGGACTTGGCATTTGATCTGTAATACAAAGCAGTCAATGCAGTTAATTAGATTTTAGAGTTTATTCACCATTATTATTGTCATTTACTGTTTTAGTGCAGAGTCGTTGACGTACAACACGGTTAATATAAATCATTTGCAAAACACCAAATGCGACTCTCTTGACTCCTAAATTGAGTTCAAATGGATTTTGTTGTCGAGTATTACTCTAAATGACGCCTAGCAGGAATTCCCTTCATTTAAAACACATTCTTAGTCCTGTCTACTTTGCTCTTTCTTTTAAACCTTCAATAAATTGTACTTTTGTCGTAAGTGGACAAAACGGGCAATCAGCCGCAGTTCTCGAAGGGTTTTTGCAAAAAAGGGTTAGTGTAAAGACGTTAGTCAAAGGGCACACTTTGGGGTCAAAGTTCAAGGTTGAGCTTGGTCTATCCCAACATTTCTAATAAAATTTCAAACACATTCAAAACGTAATAGTTCTCGCTCTTTTAGAGATACACAGACCCACATGCGATTGTCTCAAAAACTCGCATTGATTAGCTATGTTCCAAATATTGTAATGGCACTGTAAAGAGACATAAGAAAGTCATGGCTATAATATCTCAAAATCAATCTATTGAATCTTAACTTACTCGCTCATATTTCGTTTGTGTATCATATAGGATATCATTCTGCCCGTGGTAGTTTTGTGCCACAAAGGTTAATAAGGAGTATTAATTAGATCAAAGAAATTGATTAGACCAATTGAATGTCCAACGACAAAGCATGTGCAAACTCTCAACAACTCGCATTGATTACCTATGTTCCAAATATTGTAATGGCACTGTAAAGAGATATATAAAAGGCATGGCTATAATACATATCTCAAAATCAATCTATTGAATCGTAACTAAATCGCTCATATTTCGTTTGTGTACATATATTTTTACAGATTATATGAGGACGCAGACATCACAGGTTTTTCTAACTATATCGTTAACAATACGATATCATTCTGTCTGGTGTAGTTTTTTGCCACAAAGGTTTATTAGGAGTGTTAATTAGGTCAACTAAACTGATTAGGTCAATTAAATGTCCAATGACAAAGCTTGTGCAAACTCAAACATCAGTCAGTCCTAGGCGTTGGTGGGCGCAAAATAGTTAACCAGATGCCTGTTTTCGCCTAAAATGTCTTGAAGACAGGAAAACACCTAAATAATAATGTTGAAGGTATCGTCTGCCCGACGCTATCTCAGAATACACCATTCTTCACTGAATATCAGAATGTTTATTGAGTCGACAAAGTGGCATATCATCGGCATACCATTAAACTGAAGATCCAGAGAACGTTACCCCTGGAATTTTTACCTGAAAGGCCAAACAATTCTGAAGTGTTGAGAAGAGAAATCGAACAAGACGGCTCATCCTTTGTAATATGCAGGCTTTTATTTGAGTGGTGTGACCTTTTCAAGCCTCGACAGCCTTCTCTATCTGAACCGGTTAACGCGAATGGAATTGTAAAAGCTGGCAATCTAGATTCTCTATGGTGTTCTTATTGGCTTTTATCCAGTTGAGATTTCATTTGCAGACTAATGGCTGGCTGGAGGGTATTAAAATAGATGCGCTTTGAATACGTGGTGCTAGAAGTATGACGTTCGCTTGAGCGATACCAGTGTGTTTGTTTTCTCTTGGTTTACACATGCGCATGATGAGATTATGAAACGAAAGTCTGTATTCGTGTGAACTAATTACCGTTATGCTGAGCGCTGATTACATAATCATTGAATGATAAATAAATCAGAAAGCCAAGCCTAAAAACATTAGCTTTTACCGTCTCGTCACCTGAACACTTTTTATTGAAGGACTTGGCATTTTATCTGTGATAAAAAGCAGTCAATGTCGTTCATTTTGAAACTATCATATACATTTATCAAGGCACTCCAAAATGAAATGGGTCAGTGATATTCATTCAGTCCGACACAAGCCTCCTATCGATGGGTTCGAATCCTACTCAGACAAAATGAAATTTTAATTTCCGAATGGGTTTTTGGTCGATCACCGTGTGAACTAGAGTTGTGCAAGGTTGGTGTTTTCTCCAGAAAAATAGTTTGGCTATATCACCCATTATGGGGCCATATATATGAAACATTCCTTAGTGCGATGTGCAATCAATCAAACCAAAATGGAACTACATTATATTTTTACATGTGGTGGAACTCGAGTATTTGGAATGGAAGATGTTTTCATGTCATTGCCACAAGGGTGCAAAATTTTTAACTAGGATTAAATTCACGAATTTTGTTGACTGCATTGCTACAAATGCCATTATTTTAGCCCACAGAGATGTATTATCCAACAACCATTGTTAAAGTATGACTTGTATTGCCTTTTGTTTTAATAAAAAAAAACACAAAATTAACCAATCCTTCGGTTCTTCGAGGTACATGTACTTAAATCTGCAATTGGAATTTATGTATAAATCCCCTTTTTGGCAGCTCATGCCACTTTACGTTGTTATTTCTAAAGCAGGTTTGCTATTATCAGGATGTGTTACAGGGCTATGCTTGGTAACATGACCTCCGTGCTAGATGTTTAGGGAAAGTTATTCACTATGGTTTTCTTTAAATTGTTTCCATACCCTTCTCTCCATGCCTTGGGAAGACGCATTAAGACAGATTAGCTTGTACTGTGTTTGTATTCAGCCAAGACATCTCTGTTTAATACGATTGATTTGGGAAATGTCTACACCGAGACGGATTTAAGAATCAGCATAACAAATTTGTTTAAGAACCGACGCTGGCCTGTTTGTCTCGTTTTGATTTGTCTGAAACAGAAACCTCGTTTGTTTTCTTTATCTTTCTCTATCCTAGTATTATGTAATTTGTCAGCATTTTCTAGGATATATGGTGTGACATTTGGTTAAATTCCGAACAAAAACCCCTAGATCCTATGCTTTCCAATCGCAAGTTTTCTCTTCATATTGCAAAAAATGCGCAATTTTTTTTTCTGAGTGATTGTTGCATATCATCTTAGCTAGTACATTCAACATCAACAGCAATACACATAGTTGAGATTTCTCCATTTGCTAAATTTAATATTCAATTAGGTTTTATAGTTTATTCGCCGTTATTAATGTCATTTACTGTTGTAGTGCAAAGTCGTGGACGTACAGCACGGTTACAATTAATCATTTGCGAAACACCAAAAGCGACTCTATTGACTCTTAAATTGAGTTCCAATGAATTTTGCTGTCGGGGATAATTCCAAATGACGCCTAGTTTAATTTCGCTTCATTTAAAACACATTCTTAGGCCTGTCTACTTCACTCTTCTCTGTTCAACCTTCAATAAAAACGTACCTTTGTCGTTAGAGGACAAAACAGACAATTCGCCCCATTTGTCGAAGGAAAAGAGTAGTCAAAAGGCACAATTTGGGGTCAAAGTTCAAGGTTCAGCTTGGACTATGCCAGTATTACTTAGGGCATTTCCAAGACATTCCAAACCTAAGAGTTCTCGTTGAGCCCACATGTGATTATCTCTATCATTAATTTGCAATGCCATTTTTACTCGCATTGATTACCTATGTTTCATATGTTCTACTGGCACTGTAAAAAGATATAAGAAAGTCACCTGTAATCACTATAAAATCAAAATCTATTGATTAAATCTTAACTTAATCTCTCATACATCGTCTGTCTACATGTCCTTTTACAGATTCTATGAGGAAGCAGACACCATAGCTGTTTCTAACTAAACTGCTAACTATAGGATATCATTCTGTCTGGTGTAGTTTTGTGCAACAGTGGTTAATAAGGAGTGTTAATTAGGTCAAATAAACTGATTAGGTCAATTAAATGTCCAATGACAAAGCTTGTGCAATCTCAAACTTCAGTCAGTCCTAGGCGTTGGTGGGCGCAAAATAATTAACCAGATGCTTGTTTTAGCCTAAAATGCCGTAAAATCAGGAAAACACCTAAATAATGATGTTGTGCATGTTGAAGGTATCGTTTGTCCGACGCTATCCCAGAATACACCTTTCTTCCCGGAATATCGGAGTGTTGATAAAGTGGCATACCATCGGCATACCATCAAACTAAAGATCCAGACAACGTGACCGCTGGAATTTTTACCTGAAAGGCCAATCAATTCTGAACTGTTGAGAAGAGAAATCGAACAAGACGTCTCATCGTTTGTAATATGCAGGCTTTTATTTGAGTGGTGTGACCTTTTCAAGCCTCGACAGCCTTCTCTATCTGAATCGGTTAACGCGTATGGAATTGTAAAAGCTGGCAATCTAGATTCTCTATGGTGTTCTTATTGGCTTTTATCCAGTTGGGATTTCATTTACAGGCTAATGGCTGACTGGAGGGTATTACAATATAAGCGCTTTGAATACCTGGTGCTAGACGTATGACGTTCGCTTGAGCAATACCAGTATGTTTGTTCTCTCTTGGTTTACACATGTGCATGATGAGATTATGAAACGAAAGTCTGTAGACGTGTGCACTAATCATCGTTATGCTGGGCGCTGATTACATAATCATTGAATGATAAAAAACATCAGCTTTTACGGCCTCGTCACCTGAACACTTTTTATTGAAGGACTTGACATTTGATCAGTAATAAAAAGCAGTCAATGCCGTTCGTTTTGAAAAGGTCAGATACATTTATCAAGGCACTCCAAAATGAGGGCCAGTGATATTCTTTCAGTTCGATACAAGCCTCCTATGGATGGGTTCGAATCCTAGTCAGACAAAACGAAATTTTAATTTCTGAATGGGGTTCTCGGTCGATCGTCGTGTGTAGAAGAGTTGCCGAAGGTTGGTGTTTCCTCCAGAAAAAGAGCCCGGCCCATTAAACCTACCAATGAGGCCATATAATTGAAACAATCTATAGTGCGACGTGTAATCAATCAAACCAAAATGTAACTACATTATATTTTTACATGTGGTGGAACTCGAGTGTTTCGAATGGAGGATCTTTGATCCAATACAAAAACACAACATTTTCTGGATATCAATTTATAATTTCTCTTATAACATGTATTTTGAAAAAAAAATATATATATGATGCTGCATTGGGGTTTGATTGATTGAAGTTTAGTGCTGTCAAGTAGTGGAATCTACTCGGCCGTATTCCAGTGACACCAGTGGTTTAGCATATTATTGAAGATCATGACTTGTTGAGATTCGATCATTCGATCTGTGGCATCATTGATTCTGATTCGATCAAGATTCTGGCATCATTAGATCATTCGATTGGGATTCGATCATTCGATTCTCTTCACTCGTTCTACCGGTAAAGCAGAAAGAATCATGTCTGGTCGTGGACTACATGTTCAGCAGTGATCTTCCTACCTAATCTGTAAATACCTGTTTCTTTCCCGTTCACTTTTTGGTCTTTTCTTCTTTTTCTCCCTTTTATTTAATTTTGTTTTATTTTTATTTATTTTTTTATTTTTATTTTTTATTTCTGATTGTTCTACCTCGCTGCCTGTAATTAGTTTTTGTATATAAATAAATTAATATTAGGGTAGATTAGGTGCACAGTTACTCCGCACTACTGATCAGGGCTCCTGTTGTCTGTATAGGTCCCTGAATCGCCCCAGGGAGTAACCTTTGTTTTCTATAACCTACCCTTGTAATTCTAACACCATTTCCTTGTGGCGTCTTGCACCCTATTTGTATAGCTGTTAGTTTTATTGTATGTAGATGATCCACCATGCCTGGTGGATCATCTGTGAGGGAGTCCTCTGAGGAGGATTCCGACATGGACGTTTCGGCTGTGCCGTACGCACAGCCATATCGAAAACGACTGTTACACCCCGATGACTCACAGCCCGTAGGGGAACCGTCAACAAGTGCAGGTAAAAAACCTAAAGCTGATAACGTCGATGAAGAGTTTTCCGTGTTGATGACGCCTGCGGGCGGTGAGTCATTATCAAAAATCCATCCTGTAAAGTTCGGCACAGCCATTGCTAAAAAAAATCAATAATGGCACTATTAAAAGAATCAAAATGCTACCTGGTGGAAAGGCTTTAATTATAGTTTCAAATGCCCGTATAGTCAAATTACTGTTAGCGATAACAAATGTATTAAATGTTGAAGTCAGTGTTGGCGGGCAAAACGCCTCCTCCGCTTCAGACAAATGTGTTTTTTTGCTAACCAGTTTGCTCATGTTAGCAGCGACAATAATTATAGTGAATCATCTCTGAAGCATAAGTCTGAGGTGGAGGAGGATTATAATCACAATATTTTATGGGATGACATGGTCATAAACGAAGACTTTAACATTAATGAATTAAAAATAGCTATTTCAGCAACTAAAAACAGTACCCCAGGTGAGGACGGAATCCACAATGAAATTCTTAAACATATTCCCGACTCATGTTTAAATCTTCTTCTTCTTCTATTTAATACAATCTGGACCACCATGAAAATACCGAACCAATGGAAAATCTCAGTCATAACCCCCGTTCTCAAACCGAATAAAAATCCATCCGACCCGGCATCGTATCGCCCGATTGCCCTAACATCGTGCCTTTGTAAATTGATGGAAAGACTTGTTAACAGCCGTCTTTCCTGGTTCCTCGACAAAAAACACCTATTGTCAGACTCCCAGAGTGGTTTCAGGAGGTATCGATCCACAACAGATCACGTTGTCACACTTGAAACGGCGATTAGACATTCAATCGCAAATAAAGCTTATCTGTTGGCCGTTTTTCTTGATATAGAAAAGGCCTATGACATGGTGTGGCAGTGTGGTCTGTTGATCAAACTAAAAGAAATGGGCATCGGCGGTAGGATGCTGGGTTGGATTCAGGATTTTTTGAAAAATAGATTATTTAAAGTTCGTATTGGAACAGATTTCTCAAAAGTAATTTCTACAGCAAATGGCGTCCCTAAGGGCAGCGTCATCTCGCCCACTCTGTTCAATATAATGATCAATGACCTCCCTTCAACCTTAAACCCAAAGCTTAGTACATGCTTATTTGCTGACGACAAAGTGATTTGGTTTTCCAGTAGGGCTTTTAAAACTGCTGTCAGTCATATTCAGAGTGGACTGGATGACGTTGCCAAATGGGCTAGCCAGTGGGGGTTTAGATTATCTTCAATCAAAAGCGAGGCTGTCTTATTTACATACAAACGAATACCATCCACTTTAGTGCTTACCTTAGACCAGTCTCGAATTAAATGTTCAAACCAATTTAAATACCTAGGCGTTATTTTCGATTCCCGTCTCACCTGGGGTCAACATATTACTAGTATTGTTCAAAAAAGTAAATGTGGCCTTAATTTGCTACGGTGTCTGTCTGCGACGTCCTGGGGCTTAGATAAATCCTGTTTACTTAATCTATATCGCTCTTTAATTAGATCTCACCTTGACTACTGTAGCGAATCTTTTGACTCTAGCTCTAATACTAATAAAGCAAAACTTGACTCTATCCAGTGCCAAGCACTTCGGTTATGCACTGGAGCTTTGAGATCGACCCCATTACATGCCCTACAAGTAATTTGTGGAGAGTTTCCATTAGATATTCGGCGCATGGAACGAACACTGAAATTTGGTTTAAAATTAAGATCATCTTTATATAATTCAGCATCTTCTTGTTTAGAATCATGGTTTAATGGCTGCTACAACACCCAGAACGTTGCCAAAACACCTTTCAGTGTTCGTTTTCATGCGCTAATGACCTCCCTGAAAATCAATATAAACTGCATTCAACTCAATATTATACCACAATTCCCTTCCTGGAAGCTAATTTCCCCCTATATATCTACAGAATTAGAATTTCAAATTAAAAAATCTGACCCTATTAACTTAATTCACCTAATATCAACCGACCACATTGCCACTAATTGGAACCAACATCTTAATATATACACAGATGCATCTTTCTCTCCCGACACTTGTAGGACAGGAATTGGTTTCTGTGTCCCGGAACTCCACTACTCCTCTTCAAAAAGACTCTCCAATAACATATCAATCTTTCATGCAGAATTATTTTCTATATATTTAGCATTGGACTGGCTAAAAAATCTAAAACCATTTAAAGCCGTCATTCTGTCAGACTCACTCAGTGGCCTCAAAGCCCTCAAAAAATTGTCATTTACTAAACCTTCTGCATTACTTTATCAAATCCTGTTTGTATTCACTGAGCTATTCCATCTTGGTGTAGAAGTTTCTCTCGAATGGGTTCCGGGACACAGTGGCATCCCTGGGAATGAACAGGCAGACATCTTGGCGAAGGGCGCCACATTACAAAATACAATTGACCATGTCATCCCTTTATCGGTTTCAGAATTAATTGCTACGAGTCGCACATATTTTTATAAACTTTGGCAGCAGAGGTGGGAACAATCAAGTAAAGGGCGTTTCTTTTATAGCACTCAACCATCTATACAATTCTCTAATATACCGTTTAATAACCGAAAATCTGAAGTTTTACTCTGCTGGCTTTTAACCGGCCACATACCACTCAACAAAAGATTCAATAGAACGTTAAATAAAACTGATGGAAATTGTGACCACTGTCTTGTTCCAGAAACCATTGACCATTTTATTTTTAACTGTAGCAAATACCACAGAGAACGAAACGTGTTATTAAATTCACTGAAAGATTGTGATATAACCGTTTTAGATTTAAATCATATCCTTAACCCACCCAAAAAACAACGAAAAAAAGTGCTTACAGCTGTTGTAAATTTTATCAACAAAACCAACAGATTCTATTAGTTAATTATTAAATATTACTACAGAGTGCTATATTTATTTCTTTTTTCACCTTAATGTATTTATTTTAATTATCTTTTTATTTTTATTTTTTTATTTATTTATTTCTTTATTTTTTTTTTTTTTTTTTTTTTTCTTTAATTTTTTATTTATTTTTTTTTTTTTTTTTTTTTTTTTTTTTTTTATTATTATTATCATCTTTGCCCAATCTGCTTCTTCTTTCTATTCCTATCTTTTATTTTCTGACCACTAAGCTTATTTCAATTAACTTCTATCTGAACTCTAAAGCTCTGGTGCGAATGGTATTTTCTTATGAAAAACCGTATGCACCATTCAACCAACCAAACAAACAAACATGCGTATTATTGAAATGTGAATTTATAGTTGAGAATCACTTCAGGCAGAAATGTTGTATTGACCATTATAATAACGTTCATGATCTTTCAAAATATCAATTTCTGTAACACAGAAATGATTGATGTTTTACGCCGCACTCAAGATTATTTCACTTATATACAGGCGTTGCCAGGTGGAAGAGAAACCCGGACTCTTTGCCTGGAAGAAACTCTCAACCTTTGGCAAGTACCTGGCAACTCTCCCATATACGGCGATCGAGTGAAACATCCACTTTTTCCCCCATTTTATTTGGTCTGAGTGTGATACGAACACCCGCTGAAAAACATATAGGACATACATTCATATACACTGATAGACATTCATCTAATTGGATAGTTTAAGCTTTTACATGGCACATGCAAGATGTTATCAGCGTTTAAGGCAAAGAATAATATTAACCCACACCTCTCAAAACACCTCAGTGCGATTTGATGATTATTTTTTTAATTCGAGTTCTGCAGATGGTCGACTATGACGATCTGAACGGAGTAATAATATACACTAACGTTAACAATGTTTTCATAAGTTGCTTTGAAACATTATCTTTGCGGGGAGGTAGTTTTGGCCTAATACCTTCTCTAAAGCTGGGCCCTACCCATCAGTCGACACGCTAACAATATTTAACTTACTTGTTAAAAGGTATCCGACTTTTAAGGACGTCATCAGCTCAGTTCCTCATCATCTGGCAAACCATATTCTACGAAACTGTATCCTGTTCGCAATAACGACTGTGCTTAATAACAATATTAGGAAAACATCATACGCCCACTTCCTCGGATAACCCATTCAGTCCGAAGGGTGGATTTTTCTATCGAACTAATTGTGGATATTACTCGCCAGAGGTTGATAGTTTCTTCTAGGCAAAGAGTCGGGTTTTCTTTGCGACCAAATATGGCAACGCCAACATATAGGAAGTGCGGCGCGAAACATCAGTCAACCAATCCTTAGATATGTTTACAGCCCCTCAAAAACGTATGAAATGAGCCACTTAAAGTCACATGAGCTGCCCTAAGTTAGTTTAAAGCGCTACATTAACGTACCTTTGGGAGACTAGTAGCACTAAATAGCTTAATAATTGTATTGTTTGCGAAAAATAGTTGATAATTAAAAAAAGGTTAGCAGCTGGTCTATTTGATCGATATACAAATCAGTTAGTCTTAATTTTACTTGCTCAAAACTGATGTCTGATAAGAATACCAAATAAAGCTAAAAGTGCCATGAGCTGCCAAACTTCCTATTGTCTAGAGAAGTTGAGCGTTTTAAGGACCTTGGAAAACTAAATAGTTGACGTTGACATAGAAACAGTCTAGGTAAAGTCAATAACCCGTGCGTAGTGTACATTTGTGTTCATAAAAGACACAATTACAAAAGGATGTAGTAGTAGTTATTTAGTGATAGACAATGCCGGTATTTTTATGCTGGCGAATTTACGTAAAGTTGAGCTGACAGTGAATTGACGGTGAACGGATACGATGCCGTTTTGTTTGAATAATATCTAAGTGGATGGGAGCCATTTTACGGGGACGTCTCACCTTTAACATTAATATCGGGACCGATTGTCACAATGGTCGTGCTTCCTTGATTGTCAGTTCCCATTTCACAGCAGTTTTTTGTCCGTGACCAGGTTTTGCAATCAATCTTTTCGTATTCATTTATTTGGCTGTGTAAGAGGACAACTCGTCTTTGGGACAGTTTTTTTAAGTACTATTTTGTTACTAGTACAAATATAACTTGATTATTCGGGGACTGGATTCTGATGAATGGTGTACTCCAATATCTCCTTGCTAAAACCTGATCTTGTTATAGCTATTGGTGACAAACTTAAGTCCTTGTACTTCAGTAGTGAGCTGCACTAGAGTAATTGCTCATTCGGACGATTAATGTGAACTAAAAGGTTTTCTGTTGTAGCGATCAGAAATATGGACTGTGTGGCATCTAACAGTCGAGGAAGATTATTTGATAAAAATCAGATAAACATAAGAAACTTTTTTGCCTAAATGTTATGATTCTTATAATACACGGTGACATCTACAGAAGCGTCCAATATCTAATCCAACATATCGCTAAGAGGAGGGAGACAGCAGACAGCATATATAATTGATCAATCCTACAACCATTGCAAATTGTCCTCAAAGTGCACTTATGAGGTGATATTGTCCGGAGTAACCTGTCAGAACTGTCGATTGTCAGTGAAGGTATTAAGTGCTTTTAAGGATTCGTTCTGGTGCCTTTATATAAATTTTCTCGATCTTTTTCAATTTCCACCATTTACATGAATTTACATGGTAAACTTGGATTTTAACTATGAAAAACGGTTGTTGAGATATCAGCTGAGAATCAACTCGGTTACGTACAATATCTCACGAGTTGTTTCAATGCACAACTATCTCTGGAATTAAAAGGGACAAGAGTTCTTTAGTTATACCCTCGCGACAAAAGTCGTGAGGGTATATAGGGATCTGCCCGTACGTATGTACGGATGTACGTATCCCAAACGGCGTCATCGCTCTACAGACCACAATTCTTATCCGATTGTCACGAAACTTCATACATATGTTCACAACCATCACCCCTTGTACAAGTTCGCGTTTTAACTTCCTCCGGTCAAAAACTAGGTCACTGTTACTATAAATAAAACTTAGCCAGAATGTTGACGTCATCGCTCTACAGGCTGCAATTCTTATCCGATTGTCACGAAACTTCATACATATATTTATAACCATCACCCCTTGTACAAGTTCGCGTTTCAACTTCCTGCGGTCAAAAACTAGGTCACTGTTACTATTAATAGAAATTGGCCAGAAGCTTGACGTCATCGCTCTACAGGCTGCAATTCTTATCCGATTGTCACGAAACTTTATACATATATTCATAACCATCACCCCTTGTAAAAGGTTGCGTTTCAACTTCCTGTGGTCAAAAACTAGGTCACTGTTACTATAAATAGAAATTGGCCAGATTCTTGACGCCATCGCTCTACAGGCTGGAATTCTTATCCGATTGTCACGAAACTGTATACATATATTCATAACCATCACCCCTTGTACAAGTTCGCGTTGCAATTTCCTGCGGTCAGAAACTAGGTCACTTACTATTAATAGAAATTGGCCAGAATCTTGACGTCATCGCTCTACAGGCTGCTATTCTTATCCGATCGTCACAAAGCTTCATACATATATTCATAACCAACACTTCTTGTACAAGTTCGCGTTTCAACTTCCTGCGGTCAAAAACTAGGTCACTTTTACTATAAATAGAACTTAGCCAGAATCTTGACGCCAACGCTCTACAGGTTTCAGTTCTTATCCGATTGTCACGAAACTTTATACATATATTCATAACCATCACCCCTTGTACAAGTTCGCGTTTCAACTTCCTGCGGTCAAAAACTAGGTCACTGTTACTATTCATAGAAATTCGCCAGAATCTTGACGTCATCGCTCTACATGCTGCTTTTCTTATCCGTGCATATGTAGGGGGAATCCTTAAATACCCTCGCGACATTACTTATATGGTGCGAGGGTATTAGTATCGTCTGCGATGCCTTGTTATTTTTAGGATTGATCTCAACTTTCCAGAATTAGTTCTTCAGGATCTAACTAGTATTTGAATTCGATTGCCTTTCACGGGATGATATTGAACGAAATTCCTCCCCATCTGAGCAGAGTTTCTAGTGTTAAGAACATACTGTGTAATAGTATCTGTGCACAAAAATAAGACTGCTATATAATAGGGAATATTTTCTCCACGACAACTTATCTGTTCAGATTGCAGGGTTAAAGGCTTATTATTCACTTCAACATCATATCACTGGGAAGTCTGTCGGAGATTAAAACCTCTTATAAAAAAACCTAAGACATTGCATTTGGGAACTAATTAGTTGTTTACATCGCCGAACAGTCACTCGATGGTGGTCTTGTTGACAGGCACTTGTTATGGCACCTGTCTCGGTGCCTCGTTTCACTTAAACAGAGCCCATGTAATGTACTAGATTACAAAAATAATGTAACGTTCATGTTCATAATTACCCATTATTAGGTTGGTTATGAGATGGAATCAACGGGCAATTTCATCCTGTTTGACTACTAGTATGTTCCAAGTATAGACGTGTAGCACACATATTGATACCTTTTCCGTTTTGGTACAGAAGATCATGGTAAGAAACAGAACCAATGAAGTTATAGAAGTAATAAAACGACCCATATTGATAAAAAACAAGGCTAATGAAGTATTTACTAAACGATGAAATAGAATAGAATTACATAGTTGAAAGCAATAGTAGTTCTTTTATCTAGTTGTACTCGTTTGGATTAAAACAAATTGTGTTTCCGATTTTACCTCCTTCTGCACGTCAGTGTACCCGACCTACGAATACATGAAGCCAAAGGGGGAGGTGGGGGTATTTTTGGAGAACCAATGGCTGTTTATCATCCAGAGTTGAACAAATAGCCCAGAAGTATATGTTGTAGAGATTATTGCTGAAAATCCGTTACATAGGGACATAATTTAAAAGAATTCTAGAGGCATCAGATCTGTATAAAACTTGGATGGAAATCTGTTACGTTTGTTAAATTTTAGGCGATGGTTTTAGATTAATAAAATAGAACTGCCCAAGCCCAGTGGCAAAGTGTCAGACAAACATTGAGGGAAGCCCCAAATAATTAAATGGCCGAGCTCTATGATGTACCAGGGTGTCAGATAGACACAGGTCAGAGTTATCTACTACCGGATTCTAGTAGGGACAAAAATTGTTCCAGATATTTTTGTTTGTTTTGTTTTTTATTATTTTTCCTGACCCCTGCATTTTTCCTCTACTACTTAAACTGGAAACCCAACCATACTTATGATAAAAAACAGAACGTAGAAGGTCGATCAATTTAGTTTATATAAAACTATTTCCCCCTTGAAAGTTTAAAGTGTTCATATCAGTTTCATAAAAGACACTGCAATTACTGGTACAGAGATTTAGCCATACATTACCAAACTTGACCGATATTCTAGGAGACTTAGCTATCAAACGTGATTGTGATGGATTCATAGCTTTGGGGCAAACTGGAGTCAAACCCGACAAATTGCTTAGCCCATTCAGTTCAGTTCTCATAAATCAAACAATGGATCAGAAATGAGGAACAGATACATATGGCTTCTTGTGAGACGGTTTGACCGGTGCATTGGGAATCACAATGCCATTTTCCATGAATTACCATGTGATGACCGCGATAAGGGACTACAGTTATGTATTTACTAAGATCGTTCCAGTGTTCTTGTCTAGGGTTAAACTACAATCATTTACAAAACGTCAGCATATTTTAATGATCTATATTGTATTGATGTTCATACGGTCTATATTATTTCACTTATACGGCGGTGTTGTCGGACTTAGATGGGGACGGGTCCTTTGACGTAAAGATCCAAGCTCTATCTAGGGCCTTTATTATGTTACGATAGGTTGCCGTTCTTGAAAATATTGGCATCCCATTATTTCTATTATCCAACCGACATCCATTTAGATTCCAGCCAATGCAAACATATTACTTCATGCTGTCTCTATGTGGGGAGCCAATCAGAGAGCGACAAATAGGATGCACAATTAACTACTAGCTTGTTTGATTCTCTTAGTTAAGAAAAGATATACACACAACACGACCCAGTAATGTTTTACACCAAAGTCTATGTAATCATCTGCCCTGAACATTTTACATTCTTTTCTTGGTGTATTAGTTATCTTACTTGAACATGTGTATACCTACTGTTATTATTTGGCGTTAAATACATTATTGCATTATTTTACTGGAACAGGCATGAGTTGATTCTCTGATTGTGTTCAGTGGTTGAACCCAATACCCTCAATCTGACCGTTTCAAGGTTCATCTACCTCACGGATAAGTTGACTTTGATGTGTTTGACAAGGAACATAAATAAACATGAAGTTTTAGAGAAAAGCCGAAAATTGGATGAATAAATGTTTACATCAACTGCATCAGGTATCGGTTCTCACCGGGCGATATTTGGCATGTTTGGTCAGTAACTAAAATACCAGTTAATTAAACGTTTAGCCAATAACTAAAATATCAGTGTTTTAAATTCATATATATTTATGAACACTAAAACACACGTGCACAGGGAAATCTTCTTGTCTAAAATAAATATGGAGACAAATTTATAAATAATAATATAAATATACATTGGGTGATAATTGGTTTTAGGTATTTCAAGATATAGGAATACATTATCGTTCCAATGGTTGATTGATTGATCGATGTTTTACGCCGCTAGCAAGATTATTTCACTTACATGGGGAGGTTTAATGGGGAAGAAAACCGGGATCAATGCACGGAGAAAACCCTCGACCTTCGGCGAACGAGTGGAAAATCCACTCAGAAATTTGTGTTAATTTTTATTTAGTCTGAGTGGGATTTGAACCGGCTTTGCGTTGATGGAAGGTCTGTGTGAGATTGCGGGACGATTACTCTGGTATTCGAAACCCTAACCTCACAAACCATGTATTTAATTGTGCAACCAACTGTAAAACGACGACTGAAATCAAACATTGGCACCAGTTTATTTTTTAACCATTTTCTGTGTATGTTAATAGTGAATGTATGGAGTTAACACAAAAACACCATAGCGAAAAAAAAAACTGGTCAATTAAACAGTTTTAATCTAAAAATTACTGTATTGGACTTCTGTAAATGATAACTATTTCTACATATTGAACATCTTCATCACTTCCCAGACTGCAAATCACTTAAACTGTTTTCGATCTGACAACCAGTAGCTGGGTCTCCTTTCGTGCAATGGCGAAGGTCAGTTTTAGGAATTATTATGTCAACCAAAAGAAATCAATACCAATACGTTGTGTTCCTTGAAGTCGTCTCTTCTAAAAGGACCGAGGATACGGTTTGTTATGCAGACCACCCTGTAAATTTAATAAACACGTACTTTCTAGCACACAACAAATCTATCAAATCTAAAACACATAGGATAATTCCTGCTGCATTGCATATGATAGTGTACAATATAGATCAAGCTGTGCTTTGTGGTTTGCCTTTAGTAAAACTGCTCTATAGTATAATTTATCAAATATATTAAAATTGTTTGATTGCAATATTGGTTTCGTTAAAACTGCTGATCATTTTTTCTTTAACTACTTGAAATTTCATTATTTCTTTAACGACTTGAAATTTCAATTCATTATTTCTTGACCGAATCGAAATTTCATTATTTCTTTAACGAACATAAATTTCATTATTTCTTTAACGACTTGAAATTTCATCATTTCTTTAAAGTGGCATGAGCTGCCAAAATGTTAGAATTCAGGAGCTCTTTGGTGCTTTTAGTCTCGAAAATGTACGATAAAGTATTGTTGTGAACTAACTTTGGCTTAGAATGAATAAATGGTCGTCCCGGTTATCTAAATTTTGTTTACTTTTCGAACACTATTTCGGTTCGTATAGACCACATACTGTATAGATTTTCCTCATTCCAACGCCAATCATTTAGTTTTCCGATGGCCTTCAAAGCCTCCTACTGCCGTGACGATCAGAAATTGTGGGGAAAGTTTGAATTTTGGCAGCTCATGCCAATTTAACAAATACAAATTTCATTATTTCTTTACTGAATTTAAATTTCATTATTTCTTGCATACTGCGTAACATAGAACGCAGCGGACTTATCTATTATTATCTTCACAACTAATTTCACAGAGATTGTCTCCCCGCTGCTGATCATTTCTCCATCATTCATATTCATTAATCAGCTATAAACCCTTGCAGCATCTCGTGTTATTCAAAAACATAGTAGTATTCTTAATATAGCGGAGGACTAACAGACGAACAGACATGTGAAGATTGTAGATTGGATAGCGTCAAGGATACATTTACGTTATAATTGCTAAACCAGTTCTTTGTATGCCAACTGTTTTCAAGTTCCTAAATGTATTAGGCTTTAATGTCCCATAATTAAACTTCGGATCAGAGCTTTACCCAAAGTTCCCCACTGAAAGAACCCAAGTGTATCTCTTCTGTTTAAATCACCATCCTGCATCTTAACATGAATATATTCATATAGAAATAAACAAATATCCACACCAAGGCAACTGTACTTTAAAAACCAGTAAAAAGCCACTAATGAAATAAAAGGAACATGGAAAACGCTATGTCATCTCATGCAACGTAAAAACACAATACGATCGAAAATTTTATACAACATGTGGCTTATTGTCTGAACCCTTGACGCAGGATTACCTGACTAATAGAAAGTATGTTACATATTACAATTCCGAAAAGAAAAGCGAATTTACACGAGTTTGCTATTAGTTAAACATCCTTCAAAATGACTAATTGAGCATATTATATATGTCCAGTTATGTTTAGAATGTATGAGTAATGGTATTTAATCATAAGCTCAAACAACAGCTGAGCTCAGTGTTTGATTTAACTAATTTCTGGGCATTTCGTTTTCAAGTTAAAATCTAAAATTTATTAGCGGGCATGTTTGAGTCCAGATAAACCTCTCGTTGACATTGGTACTTAACAAATTACATTTTCAATTTCAGTTAATAAATACAATGTTATGGCAAAACGTTTATTTACAATAAGGCAAGAAGTTCACAGCTGCAGAAAATAGTTTCTAGCCGCGAATGTACCTTTAAAAGACTGATGATCAAATGCACCATAGAAGTTTGAGCGCGATCCCTGAGCTTTCACTGACTCGAACTAGTCGAACACGTTAATGCCTTTATTCGTAATAATCTTAAACTGACGTAAACTGATGTTTGGACAAATAACAATTATAATTGCTGAATCTATACTCTTTACAGTAGGAATTAACAAGCAAGTCATGCGTTAGTAAGTAGTATTTATGAGGTAAAGTGAATGATTCTTTGATCTTTGTAAAAATGGATAGTCACGTAACTTCAAACGAACACTTTGTTGGGTAGAACCATAGACTAACATAACCATCTGGGCAAAGTATGGATTCTTTGCCTAGATTAACTTTTGTATGTGGAGTCCGCTTCCATTGTTAGGGTAAATAACATATTCGTTAACTGCTCTCTTTCCTTTTTTCTACCACGTAAAACATCTGTTTTCGTACACTCCTACAAGCAGTGGGTAATGTCTCCTTTCGTTCAGCATACCCACTGCTTTACTTCTAGGCCAGATTTGTCGCTGGTCAATTTAGACATCAGTCAATCATAGTTAAAAAATCCACGTTTTTACTCAAAAAGTTCATGATAAAATCCATTTGCTAAAATCGACAATCGACCTCAACTTCTTTAAAATAAAGTAAATCCGAACTCAGTGAAAATACCAACATTCGTAAGTGGTAAAGCAGAGCAAGTGTAAATGGCCACTTGTCGTCGTAGCCTTTCTGACATTTGTGAAGAAAGCAGGCAATTCAGACGAACATACTACTAGTTAAACCAGTAAAATTTAACATGCGGTGCATTATTCAAGTCTCACTCGACCGTTATGTGTGAAAGAGTTGTCAGGTATTCGCTGAAGGTCCGGGATTTCCTCAGGGCATTGGACCCGGTTTCCTCCCCCCACTAAACCTGACAACGCCGCCATATAAATGAAATAATCTTGATTGCGGCGTAAACAACAATCAATCAATTATACAACTCAATTGTACGTGGTTTGGGTGGGGTTTCCCCCAACCACAGACAAGTTGTATGCACATCCACACACTGCCGGTTAATTAACTACATATAGTTCATTTATCTAGGATTACAACACCCTACTATTATCTCATCTAATTCACGCGTCTGTTCTAATGACCCATCCGTGGTGAAAATGATCTTGAAGAGTTATTCATCCAATTTTCGGCTTTTCTCTAAAACTTCATGATTATTTATGTTCCTTGTCAAACACATCAAAGTCAACTTATCCATGAGATAGATGAACCTTGAAACGGTCAGATTGAGAGTATTGGGTTCAACCACTGACCACAATCAGAGAATCAACTCATGCCATATCCAGTATATACGGTCTTGTTGAGACTATGCAATGATGTCTTCAAAACCTGGTAAAAATATCATTAGGCACTACAGCAGTATTTAGTAAGATTGATTGACTGTCCTGCTGCTATTAATACTGTTTGTATCATGGTTGCGGCGTTTTTCTTTTGATGAGCAGTTCTCGACAAATCCGATACCCAATGGACAGAGAGTGGGCGTGGCTTAAAAGCGTTGAATAACTTCCCGATCTGGAAGTTATTGTATGGCTCTCTTGACTGGGTATCACGACCCTCTGAATTCTAAAAAAAAAAAGTTGCCGCGGAAAAGTTAATTTTTCACGGCAAAAGTGATTTCACTACGGCATTTTTATCCAAACAATTCGCACTGCTCTGTTAATTAAAAGGTGCATTGACAAAAGAAAAAATGTCAAACACTGTTCTAGAAAGATTGTTTTAAATTTCTTCTTTGATTATCATAGAAACCAGCATAGAGAAAATGCTAACTTTGTCGTCTTACGTCTGACTCTGAACGGCCAATGAGACATAACTGACAGTTGGAGACATTCTGACGCCAGCCACCTGCAGAGTTGAACTTTGTTTCAAAGTTGTGTCAGTGTGGGAATTGAGGCATTTTGGCCAATGTTGTCTGATTGGTCAGCGTTTGAACACGGGCTAGTTGACTGACAACGTTAATCACTCGAACCATGATACAAGCACGTTATTGAATGGCTCCCTCCCTAATGAAAATGTACTATAGTTTACTATAGCAAAAAACTATAGTTTACTATGGTACTTTTGCCACTTTACTATAGCCTGTTTACTATAGTAAACTATAGTCACTGTAGTTTACTATAGTAAACAGACTATAGTAAACGTGGCAAAAGTACCATAGTAAACTATAGCGACTATAGTAAACTATAGCGACTATAGTAAACTATAGCGACTATAGTAAACTATAGCGAATATAGTAAACTATAGCGACTATAGTAAACTATAGCGACTATAGTAAACTATAGCGACTATAGTAAACTATAGCGACTATAGTAAACTATAGTAAACTATAGCGACTATAGTAAACTATAGCGACTATAGTAAACTATAGCGACTATAGTAGTCTATAGCGACTTTTCTGGTAAAAGTGACTATAAAGTACCATAGTAAACTATAGTAATCCATGGGGACTATAGTAAACTGTAGCGACTATACTAGTGGCATAGTAAACTTTAGTAAACCCTGGTGACTGTAATAACATAAACTATAGTGACTGCTGACTGTATTCAGTTAACATACAAAATAATAAGAAAAAATCTTTAGTTTAAGACAGATAATGCTGTTTATTACATCAAGTACTGTTGAAAAATCTGTACATAAAATCTGATAAAACTGACATTTGATATTATTTTACAACACCTTCCTTCTCAAAATGACTTTGTTAAACTTGTGAATGGTTGCTTTTTTTTTTTGGGGGGGGGGGGGGGGGGGTGGGTCCTCTGATTTCTGTTTGGGGTTAGATTGCTGTTTTGAGGCCAGACTGCATTTATGGTTCTGGGGAGTGTTTGGTGTATGACTCTCTGTGATCAGGATATCGTTCTTCAGTTTATACTACAAGAAAACAAAAGAAATATAAATAAATAACATCAACAGGGAAGGCCTGTGCTTGACTGAGCAAGATTAAGCCCATGTATTACATATTGAAACAAATTTTGCACTGTGACCATGAAGTATTATCTTGATTTCAATAATTTACCTCATAGAAATCCACTGTGTGCCGTCATCCCAGGCTTTGTTACCTCACTTTGCTTTGAACCTCCGTTGACTTTTAACATGGGAATAAATGGACAAAAAATCTACTCTGATATGTAATTTCCAATTTCCTGCAAAAAAAAAAGTATGGTAAAGAATATACAGTTTCCAAAATTTTATTAACCCAAGTTAGACTTTTTATCTGTCCTTACAGCCGAAATGTGCTTGTTTTCCATTCATTGCCATGTTATATTTCACCAACCAGCAGACGACCAAAAGCGACCTTTATATTATACTGTAATACATGTATGTTTGATGCACTAAACCAATGACCTACATGTATACAGTATAGTAAAACCGGGAATTCCATGCAAATATTTTGTTTTGCTACCTCGTATTCTATTTTTCTTGATATACAGCATTTGTTAAACCGGTTACCGTTATGATTTTAAAGTCTACCCTATAACTATAAATATAATAATAAAGCCTACAGGCATTGAGATTTTGCGTTATCCGGGTAATCATAAAAACTTAAATGTTAATCCAACCAGACCCACGTCGGTCGACTCCAAATCCAATGTTCGGGATCTGTACTTCTGAGGTAACTCCCAACTTCGGACCATTTCACCAGTCATGTGCACAAATGGTGCTGGACAGGTTGATCAGAAAACACACCAGAATGCAATCCTAAATTATTCTCAATCGCAATATAAACACGGGTACTATTAGTTACAGCTTTTAAATGAAATATGTCGAGGTTATTCGCATTACACATTCGAGCTAAGTCTTAGATATCCTTAATCTCACTTACCTTTCAGTTATTACCTCCTGTTATACCTTTGAAACATTCCTCTTTTCGCCGAACCCGTTAATTTCTTCGAATTCCGTTGTTAAACTGTTAAATCCCTCAATTTAAAAACCGGTGTCAAAAATTTGTCCGTCAGATTTCAAACTCTCCTCGAACAACGACAACATATCACATGATTCGGGTTTTCCCGGTACTTTTCCAAGTAACGTGACCTTTTTTCGGAGGGCTTCCCAATGAATTGTATGCGTGGAATGGAGGTCACGTGGTATTTGATATGCATCGAATGCCGCCATTACTAGGAAATGATGCGACTTCTATACAGGTCTGTTATGCACGCGCGCTTCAACTATCAATGGCGGCACATTTTACTAAGTCAGATCAAACCAGCCAATGAGACGTGTCCATTCCCCGCATATAGTTCATTGGGGCTTCCCACTGATCTAAAAATAACTGGCCTTTGCACACGACACGAATCCTCGCATCCCGTGACTCTTTGCTTTTGAACAGCCTGTCGATCGAGCCAACGGATATAATGGTGGTCTAATGTGTGGCTCTACCTGACCGTCAAAGTAAGTAAACCAGGATAGAGACACATGTGTGCGGCTAGGGTACTATTCTCGTTGACAGAGTCCCAGTGAAAAAGACGGCGGTTGACACGTACGGCCGTAATACTTGACCTCGTTATCATAATACCCGGATGTCTGGGAAACAATGTCGATCAGTCCGAATCTTACAGCTACTTTAATCTTTTCACTTGGTGGAAGTGACAAAACAAAGGCGTGATCTTCTTCTTAGGAGAAATAAACTGCTTGTTTTATTGCAATGCTGACTATTCCAGATGGGGAAGTGTTAAAAAGTTGTAAAGCCATATACATTTACGGCCAGTCCACATGTTGACTAAACACTTTGTTGACGTGTTGTCATAACTCATATATCGGCACAGAAGTCGTAAAATAAACTAACTATAAGTAGTTTAATACACCTATCAATGAAAACTGTATGCCTGTCAATGAAAACTTTATAACCCTACCCATAGGACTTGAAAATCTTTAAAGTCAGCCCTAAAATTTTATAACACCTCAAAGCCAGCTTTGCACTCAGCTGTGACTGTCATTATGTCAGCCCAGCCCCCTCCCCTCTCAGTCTCACAGCCTACACAGTTGAACTTGAAGTCCTTGTTATTCGACTGGATTAGGCCCTACTTCAATAAAGTAGGCTAATTGAAAAACAAATTTGAGCTATTTGCACCAAGACTTCATAGTAGAAATACAGATTTTGAATGAATTTTTATAAAGATTTAAGAAATTAAAGACATACCGGTACTTAAAGGGCAAGTTCGTCATGTAAGACAACTTCAAAACAGTATATATATGAGCTTACTACGACTAATACCACTAAACTTAAACATAGGACACATAAACCATGTCTAGTTAGCTTTAGACTGTAAAAATGGGGTGAAAAACAAACGAAGAATCGAAGCCTGATTACAACAACAACGATCAGTGTCGGTCAACTTTCGTGTTGGATTACCCTCCTTCCAGGCCTTTGTATCTTTGGTTTACATTCAAACAATTATCAGCAGGCTTTTCCAGTCGCTGTTAACCGATCGTCAGTCTGTATTTCTCAGATAAATAGGCCTACGTAAAATTACACTGTGCCGTTAGTTCACTCACTCGACTGAAACATAAAATCGCCAATAGGGGGCAGATCGGTTTGTTTACGTTCCGGGTACGTAACAATTCAAATTTTCAAATTCAAATTAAAAATACAAAGTGACGTCCAAACTTTTAAATTTTGGTAAAAATAGAAAGTTCCTAACTTATATTGTCTGGGAAAAATACAGAATACGGCCTTTCTTTTTTAATGTAAACAATATTCCTGATTTTCGCGGCAAGTGTGCCTTTAAAAATCCTTTCTTTATGTAATATAATTTATTGCATAGTAGATGACCACCTGTACGTTTGGCAGGCAAATAAAATATCATGTTCGGCTTGTAAATAATCCCATCAATTATGAAAGGGACCTAAGACTGAAAAACATTAATTTCAAACACAGGCCTACATATTGTGGGTCGCTTGAAACGGAAATTTACATGAAACGCAGGATGGGAGATTTTTGTTAAGGAATTAAATAATAAAAATATTAATTTGTACTGGTGGTTAAAGTAAATAACTCTTCATCACTGTGTAGAGCCCTTACTGTCAAAACCATGACAAATGAGAACATTATAACTACATCTTGTCCTCATTACAATCCGTTCAAACCACATTATCGCATATGACGGAATTCTTGTAAAAAGAGATCGGTAATAAGTAAGCCCTATATTGAGTGAGAACATATTATTTAGATACTCTTAATAGTACGTTCGTTTAAAATACACAATGTAGATATAATATAGAGTGCAATATTTGGAGAAGTTTATTTCATTTCAATATAGATATATACTATAGTGAGCCGTCTACAGTTCACCATACTTTACTACAGTTTGACTATAAACTTGTACTATGACAGTTACCTATAATTTACTACAGCACCGTGCAGCTCATTTCAGTTTGAGTACCGGTATATAATTAGCATGATTCTCCATAGCAATCTATTACAGTGATCTATAGTTTACAATACTTGGCTATTAACTTATGCATCATACTTATAATTTACTACAGCACATAGCAATCTGCCACTGTTTACTTCAGTTTGGCTATATAATGACCATAATTCTCGATTGTACCTACCTATAATATACTACAGTAAACTATAGTTTACCATACTTACGACAGTTTGACTATAAACTTACTGTGTTGTACTATAGTAACCTGTAATTTACTAGAGTAGACTACAGTTATCCCAGTTTACTACAGTTTTACTATAAAGGATTTATCATATACTATAGTAAAAGGTTATGTACTATAGTAAACTATAGACTGACTACAAAAGTCTACAATACACTATAGTAAACGATAGTGTACCATAGTATATTATAGTAAGCTATAGTTTACCTCAGTTTTACTATACAAGATCTATGGTATACTATAGTAACAGGCAAAGTACTACAGTCCACTAAAGTTTCCTATAGAATTACTACAAAAGTCTATAATACACTACAGTATTCTATAGTATACTATAGTAAACTATAGTTTACCATAGTTTACCTCAGTTTTACTATAGTAAACTATGGTAAATTATGGTACATTTTCATTAGGGCTTGAGTATGGAAGACATTCTGAAAGGTGTGTCCTCGTGCTTCGCACTTGGCCAACCTTTCAAAATATCTTCAATACCCTCGGGAAGCCATTCAATAACTCTAACTTGTAGGGTATAGGCCAGATGTCTACCTTCCTTACTATTATCATGTTGTACAAGTATACACTCTATTTTACGTTAAACTTTAATGCTATATATGTATCACGAATGTCGCAGAAACCTGTATTATCCTTATAGATCATGGGTAGCCATTCATTGCCATGTAAATGGATAGACTTTCCCTTTATTTGAATTGAAATGAATTGTTTATCCTCAACAGCAATAGCAATAAAGCAAGGGATGTGTTTACCGAACGCGGCCGCTGCTTATAGGAGCGCACTGGCCTCTATATAGATGATCCAGTCAGTATCCACAGGGGTTCGATACATATGATACATCTCAAACGGATGTGTGCAAATAACTTACCACTGACTTTCTGAATGTCGCGAGATGGACTTGGAACAAAACATTATCAGCTCAGACCATGAGCCGTCTATGTGTTCGAATAATAACACAACTTTGGCAACAAAGACATATATTAGAATTATATTTATAAACACTTTAACACACAGGCACAGGGAAAATTCTCTAGACTAAAATAACCAAGGAGACAAGTACATAATTGTGTTATGTCTTTATACCCACAAATAAGTCGTAATAAATCCGTGGTATTTTATTAGATTGAAGTTTGGCTGCAGTCAGTAGAATATCCTGTAATACTTTATAATTAGTAGCATTCTTCTACTATAATCTGGGCCATATTCATGTTGACCTTCTTTTACTGAAACAAAAATGGTAGAATACTTTTTTCACGACATCACCCCGGATTTGAGTTGGTAAGGTTTGACTCAAAAAACTTTCCCGCTCCAAACATCTATGCCTGTCTATACCTGCAGCCGAACTGAGCATTTTTTTTTCAATGGACATGATTTCGAAATCGACCTAATCCGATTAACATGGAGTCTTGAACTCCAATACCAGATAAATGGTGGTGGCAGCTCTTTAGAGTATTCGGAGTTTCCTGTACGTATTCCTTTGAACTATTTTTGCACGTGTTTACATGACTGGAAATAACTGATTGCATTTTGAAAAAAAAAATATGGCCCTGATGATTTAATGGGGATTATTCGTCAGCTCGTGTCGATTAAAATAAGTTGTGAACTTTATTGAATCCTTGACTTATTCTAATGCACATAGCATTGAATTTAATAATCTAGGGAAATACTTACTGGAACTCCGTAGTTCCTAATAATCACAATCTATGTACAAAGTGACAGAAGTAAGCGCCGTTTTTTGTTTAGCTAAATTCCATTTCTGGTGTTTACGGAGGGACTTTGTCAATACTATCGCAATCGTTTTCTTTCGAATGACATTTTCATCTACTCTACAACGGAGAGACTGAATGTAGCACCTTCAATTTGTACAGACTGGCATACAGACAGATTTCATTAAGAAAGAAGTAGAAAGTCTTTTAATCCGATGGAGAGTCAGATTGGAGGATGTGTGAGGGAACATGCGGTATAATTTAATAATACAACAATTGTCGGAGATTTCTTCTTTTGGAGGTGTCTGTGAAACCATTTGAATCTGGTCGAGCATCTTTCGCCTATCAATAACAATATCGATTATTTCCATGGCTGCATCTCAGCAGTTTATTTCACTTTATTTTATTCCCTCTGAATATCTCTGGAGACAGAATATACTTCACATTTAAATGTAACTTTGAGGAAATTTTAACTGGCCCACTTCAAAAGTATTAATCATTGAGAGGACATCTAAACCGATGTATCAGTATCTGTTACAATATACTTTTGTTGTTAAAATATATTTCAATCAACGATTCTGGCTTTTAACCAAATATATAATCCGAATTCTGCGTTTTGTTCGGATCAGACAACATTTCACCTCTTTCAATGAAACGCTTGCAGGGTTTCGAGTAAATTTTCCAAGAAGCATAAGGCTTATTTATTGGCACCGCCAACTATTGTTATGTATACATTTCATTCTCCATGGTTCTTACTTAGTCATTAGACTGCATTTTCTCATACATTCAATCTAATGAGATTAGTGTATATCTATGTCACCTTGACCCTTTAGCCCATTAAAGCTCCCGAATGCGATAGAGATTTGCCCTGTGAAATTGAGGAGATTGAAAACTTATATATCTGTCGAGATTGATTCGCATAAAGACGTTGAATTTTTAATTTCCAAGGCCACGCTTTTGTTAAGAGGCCAAAGTACTATTCGAGTGCTCTGCCATACAAATCGTGCCATGTTTGATATACGTAAGGAATATTTACGATGAAGTGTTATCATTAATTGTCTGCTTATAATACTTCTTCTGTTGAAAGCCTACTTTATACTAAAGTTGACAACATTCTCAATGTTAGAGTCCGACAAGTATTCCTTCGCATAAAGTGTACACCATCTAAACCTCCAAGCTGGAATCCATTAAAACGATGGTAGCTAATATACCATATAAAGGGACCATTCACTTAAAGTGGCATGGACTGTCATAAATCTACATTTTCATAAATTCTGATAGTGACGAGGTTTTGAAATTCGTCGAAAAACTAAATGATTGACTAAAGAATGAGGAAAATCCAAATAGACTATGTGCTCTACAAACCCAAAACATGTGGAGTTTTATTTTCCAAGTTTTTACAAAATATATTGGGTGGGTAAAAAGGCCCCTCAGTCTCATCTTTAAGATTCCAACATCGCACTTAAAGTACTAAAGCACTTACATAAAGTTTGACACACAGCTAAAAGTTTTGATCAAATTTTAAGAGCTGTCTCAGCCATCCAAAAACAGAGTGAAAAGAGAAATAAATGCAATTCCAGACATTGACTTCCGTCTACCGTCACATGTTGACCGCAAAGCGATGGCCAAACGGTCTTAATACTCATAATAAACCATTATTTTAAACGCAAGAGAAACTCAGAATTTTCTATGACAAAGAGCCGCCAACCATTTATCTGGTATTACACTTAGACAAAATATGTCCATGGCACAGCATTTCAACACTCTAGATCATTTCGATAGCATGCCAATTTAAAAATCTCTTTGCTCACTTCCGCTGCAGATACCAAGCTCAAATGTTTGAAAAAGTAAAGTATTTGGATTCAAACGTTACACTGTTTGTCGTTTGGGTTTTAAGTTGAAGTCGTGAAAAACTTGTATACATTTGTACATTTATGCTTCAGTATAACGCTAGCATCGATATTACCAAGACCATAAAAGAAAATGGCTCGACTAAGGACCCAAAGGCCGGGCTTATAGAAAGAATAAGTGTTTGAAAGATCAAATAGTCAGCGCCGAACTCCCTTGCCTGTATTCTACCTAGGCATTTCTAGGGGAAGCATGACCATATTTTGATTTTCTTTTTATCTATATTCTTGCTATATAGCTGAAGATGCATAAACATTGTCAATATATTACAAAGGTGGTCCAGTAAATTTTACTGACTAAACCCAAACTCCAGAACAAACTAATGAAATATCGTGAGTTTTAGTTTATTACAATTTATTCTGCATAAAGGTTTAAATGATACACCCCTTTTTAACACAATTAGAAATTTGTCTCCATGGTTATTTTAGTCAAGAAGATTTTTACCTGTATGTTTGATTGTTCATAAATGAAACTAATCCATTCGTGTATACTTTAAGGCAAAGATACAATGTAGAAATTTTCACCGAATGTTGTGATAGTTCGGTTTGCAGAAATGCAGCCGAATTAGAATGGCTAGTTAATTGGAATTTGGAAATTAAATCTGTCAGTAGCTTGTTTTCTTTCTCTTTCCGTACCTGTAGTACTTTATGATTTATCTCTTATCTCAATGTCATTTATTGACCACTTCGAAGTACCAGAGGTCTTACTGATTTATCATCTGTGATTGTCTGGGGAGTGACATCTAATCTCTGGGGAGACTTTGCTTATATCTCAACTGGAGCAAACAGACTCATATGATTTATCCCTGTATCTTATGGATGTTTCTAAAAGCGCTATTTGGCGTTGTGTACCCTCTGGAATCTACTGATGATTTGACCTTAGAAATTCACTGTACAAGTCATGGAAAGGAGATATAGGCTATTAACCGAACACATCCAAAATAAAGACAAATATTTGCTGGAAACCCCTGGTCGAATAGGCGAAATTATATGGTTCAAAACTCAATACGGATGATTTACAGTGATGTTCGCTTTTAAACAGGAAGCTTTAATATTGAAACCATAATATAATCCACAAAATTGAAAGCAGTTTTTGCCAAATATTTTCTAAATTAAGTTCAGTTAATCAGGAAACCATAACCTGTTTTCATCATAAGTGTCTTATATATGTCTCGATGTCTTTTTCTTTGGATGATTTCAGTAGATTTTATTAATAAACTTCAACAATAGTATTATATAGTAAAACTGCTTTTAATCGCGTAGCCTTTCTTCCTTTCTACAGCATATATTGTAAAGTAAATAAACAAGCAAGTTGACAATACTATCGGGATATATTAATGAACTGTATCCCCTCAGTCTGACAATCCACCGGTTGGTCAAAAAGGGATATGTACTTAAGAACATTTTTCATAGACTATGATGGGTTGAACAGTTCCAGCTAAAAGTTTATAATCAGTTAACTGTAAACTAAGCATATTCAGTATTCAGTGATATGATAGCTGATATTGTTATACTATCAAATTATACAGTATGTTTTCTCTCACCCTCTCCCGCCAAACCTGTATTAGATTTGAAGACTTGCAATTCTGTTATTCTTAAAAGTTGCCTGAATGACAGTCTATGTATACTGAGTGTGGTACATTTACGTGTTCGTTGGTAAAGTAGATTAAAGTGGCATGAGCTGCCAAAATGTTGATATTTCGACGTTCAAATAGAATGTTGAGATTATTGGCTATTTTTCTCGAGAATGAACGATAAAGTATTGTTTTGAACTAACTTTGGCTTGGAATGAATGAATGGTCGTCCCAGTTATTTAAATTTTTTGTACTTTTTAATACTATTTTGGTTCGTATAGGCCACATACTGTGTGGATTTTCCTCATTCCAACGTCAATCGTTTAGTTTTTCGATGGCGTTAAACGTCTCTTACTGTCGTGACAATCTCAAATTATGAAAAACGTGTAATTTTGGCAGCTCATGTAAGGGCGTATCCGGGGAAAGAAGTTTATCACTGGTCATCTAAACACCAAATATGTGTACGACAGCAAAATGTCGGAATTTTGGGGATCTTTAATTGCCCTCATACCCACGTTCTCCTTTTAGACATAAGAAATTGAGACTCACAAATGATCTTTTCCATAGTTTGACAGTTTACGATAAGGCCGTCTTTATAAGCCACAAATACGTGAACCAGTTTTGCCAAACACATCGTTCGTTCTAGCTACCATTGAATTAGTTCTTTTAAAAAAAATTTGAACACCTTTCATGTAAACAGCAAAACAAATAAAGCCACCACATTCAATAATGTAGAAGACCTCTGAAACCGTTTCTATCTGTTTTGTGTGAGATATTCAGAACGTTTATCTATATCTGAGACTGCGTAGTTTTACGTATTGTGTATTTACTCTGCTATTGTATATGCGTTTTGACTTGAAAGGGGCAGTAAATCCAGAAAAAGATGTTTCACTTTACTCAGATTTCTATTTTAGGTCATAATTGTATCCAGCAATATAGAGTCGGCTTGAAGTTAAGTGACTATCCATTTCTACAGACATCAAAGAATGTATTACTTTACAACATAAACTGTGCTAGAGATCTTCTCAACAGCTGCTCAATTGCCTACTTACAGCCTGAACCATTCCATGTATCAACAACAAAAAACACCTCATTCAACCTTGATGTATATATAATGTTATAGAAAGTAGTATTCTCTTTGATATCATTAATGCATATTGACTGTTGTATAAAGATTATCATCTGCCTTATCAGCACGTCGTCACTGGTAGATGTCTGCAGCTAAACGTACTGAATAGATTGTCAGTACTAGATTGTAAACTAAATATATACATGTATGAGCTCGATTCCTTTTATTGGGTGAACCTTTATCGCTGCCAATTCCATTTATACCTTTATACAAATCTAAATACATTTTACATTTAAAGATTGGTTGGTAATAAAACAAAATATGGAGTCAATATGTCTTCCTCGTCTTTCTTCGAATTACTCACTCTAAAAAAGTTGAGCGTTTATAAAACGACCTTACAAAACAGAAGGATTATCGGTGAAATCAAAACGATCAGTAAAGCCACTAATTCGTATGAACCTGTCACGTGTTCTTATAAAACGGACACAATCCTTATCAAACTTTATCAATTTACCTTTTATTTTATAATCCATATGAAATACCAACCAATGAAAACACAGATGATTGTACGTCATATCCTACCCACATCACGTTACCTTGCAGTTATCATTCCCCATGATAATGACAGCACCTTCAATTACGGGAAGCACACGTACATGACTATATATTTAATTTGACTTAACTAGGTTAACATGCGGTCATCTTTTTCAACAATGAACGGTAGCACCTTCAATTTTTGGAAACCCACATGGTATCCTTGATACATTTGCTCAAAGCAGATAGGCGGGTCTGGCACAGGTTCCCCAGGTTTGGATAGATTAAAACCTATTTGTTGCAATTCTAGTCCGATACTTTAGATTTAGGTATACCTTACTTAACATTCATTGCCATTCAATAAATTTGTTATATCATAAAAAGAAAATGTTGGATTTATTTGACGTTTTGGGTTACTTCTTTTTATATTCAATGATAAAAAGGATTTAGTAATTGCACATATATCCATATATGATAAACTTTGAACTGTGCAAATTTATTTTCGAATTGGGACCAAGGCACAAAGTTGATTATACAAAAGCCATTTCCCTGGAATGTAACTCTTTTAAAAATCAATACTGTTGAAACTTTCGATTAGAAGTCACATGTTGTCGAAATGAAAAGAAAACCATGTTAGCGATATCGTCAAATGTCTTGCTAAGTACAATTCGCACAATGTTTGAACCTGTAACCAAGTGTGCATAATGTAATTACCTGATGTAAACAATCCCTTTGTTGTCTTGGTTGGTTGTGTAACAGGAAATGGATTCTGTCTGGGGAACAGGAAACGCTGTATCCAATGACGCCTATATCCAGAAAGATTTTGAGAGTGTTTGTCAACAACTTCAGCAGGTTACCATCCATGTTCTAATTCATCGTATGAGCTCACTGTTTGAGGTCTCCGGTCAATGGTAGGGTAACAATCTATGCGGTAAAAGCATTTGCGTTGTCTTTTGTGCTTAGAGAGAATTCGGTTTTTATTCTGTTTGAATGCAATTAATATCTGAATTAAATTTGCAACTGGAGGTCGGGTAGAGCCGTGCGCTTTCGATGTTTGGGTTATTGGCAGTGTTAAATAAGCTGTATAAAGATAGACATAATGACAAAGTGTAGCTCAACAGAAAGAGTAGATGCAATTTAACGTTTTGATTTCTCCCTCTTTCTCGCTATTGTATATAAACCGTATGTGGTTATAAGCTCAGTTGTATTACATGCGCTAATATCATAAGAGGTTAAGTAGTCATAAACTACCAATATACTCCTGTACAAAGACATTCGATATATTGTTCAAAGACATAACAGTTTTCTTAATCGCTCCAGGTAATTTCTCACTAGTATGGCGAACATCATTCATACGTATGGATGCGACAATAAGCCAAAACAATCAAACAACTAACGTTTCAACCACAGTTGCTAAAACCGATTGGTGGCATATTCAGTTTATCTGCAAGAGATCAATATGACTATTAAGATTCAGTATACACACGTGGAAACCATGCCAAAACATTGAACATTCTAACTTTATCGAAATGTTGTAGAGTGAGTGAGTGAGTGATTTGGGTTTTACGTCCTGCTATTTCAGTTATATGAAGACGTTGTCTCCTTGTGGCAGGGCGGATTTCCACTGCTCTTTTAGGTGCTGCCTCACCGAGACGACTTGCCGAAGACACCCAGCAAGCCCCCTCACCCAGTCACAGTATACTGACACCGGGCCAACCAGTCGCTGCTCTAACTCCTATTGCTGAGCGCCAAGCGAAGCAGTAACAGCTACCACTGTTAAAGCTAAATGTTGTAGAAACATCAACTTCATGTAAAATAGCTCAAATAAAGCTTGGGTCTGATTTGTTTTGTAATAATAATTCACTTAATAAAACTTCAACTCGAGTGGACTTTACACTGCATCAAAGTGACAAATTGATATACAGTCTCACGTATATATTATATATATCTAAGTGTAATTTCAGCTAGATGTTTGTATCTTTGGCTTTAAAGACCACCGGCTTTAGATGTCATCCAACGAGAACAAAATCCTTGATAACGTCAACACATTTTTCTTCTCCCAATTTACAGCGTCTCTCTAAGCTTCATAATTATTTATGTCGCTTGTCAAACACATTGAAATCAAGGAATCCAAGAGTTGAAATACGATACTCCTAAACATTGACATAAGGTTTTCTCTTTTTGACATGTGTGAAATCATTCAAGTGAAGTAAAAGCCCAATAGCTATATCAGTGTTACATATGTTTTGGTTGTGAACATGTAGGCAGTCAACCTAGACGCATTGAACAAGTTTATATGTGAATGTTTATGATACTCAGATGTACGAAGGTATCGCCTGTTTATAATGTTATAATGTGATTTATTAGTATATCTGTCAGACATAAACGTTAACATGTTTTCAGCTTAACGTCTGACAACTGATAGAAAATTACATAGTGATTTATTAGTATATCTGTCAGACATAAACGTTAACGTGTTTTCAGCTTAACGTCTGACTACTGATAGAAAATAACAATGTGATTTATTAGTCTATCTGTCTAACAACAGTTGACCTATTCACGTGTTATGCCATATGCTCTTTTATTTGTGATTTGTGAAAATTGAGAGCTGTGGTCTGACAATATTCCTCTTAAATGTCCATACATCTCATTACTGTGATAGCGAAAGATGTCGGAATACCGGTTGGGGTTTCAGAAGATATATTTGAGTAATGTTAAAACTGTTACATATACGTGTAATTTCTGCTTGCCAATAAACAAATAGAAAAAGAGAGCGAAATTGATACAAGCAAAATGGTATCGAACATGGGGATTTCTCTAAACTACATGTACGAGTGATTTTCGTTAACTCCACTGCAAAGCAATATCATCATTGCTATGGATATCAAAACATTTATTGAGTTTGTAATGTATTCCCGACTTTGTGTTTTCTCTCCGATTATGAGCTTTATTGGCATTAGACCCTACAGACTTTTGTCCGATCATGCTGTTTTTGGTGTAGAAAACATGCAATGGGAGAAAGATATCAAACAGACATTTATATTGATTGGTTGCCCGTACAGCTTAAGATACAAATGCTGTCAGATAATCCTATGTGTGTTTTGCTTGGAACGAAATGCTCGAGAATTACGTAATATTAGGACGGAATTGATGACTATATTGTATAGCTGAAGACTTTCATCACCCAACCCACTTCATTCACGCACTTGGTAAATATGTTTTCTTTGATGTCTGAGAACTTTCTATAGAATGTTCTTTTCCGCTGAATCTGCTAAGTCAACGTTTTTTGACACATGTTGATTTTGTCTTTGATTCGCTTTGCAAATTGTCGATATAATGGATTTTCAAGGGTATTAAGTTTGATAGTTTGGCGAAGTCGAGAAATTGTAAGTCGAAATCTGTTTAACACATAGATTTAAATTAATTTTAAAAAAATAAAATAAAATAAAATTTGACAATCATTCTCAACTTTTCCCAGGTAAAGGGTTTGTCTTCGTTTAATATATGATTGATTGATGTTTTATAAAGTCACAGTCGAAGTGACCAATCAATAACGTTTAAATAAGAGATAATTAAACACTGTCCCTCAGAAATGAACTATAAAGTAAGACTATCTTATGTATATATATTTATAAACACTAAAACACACGGACACAGGGACATCTTCTTGACTAAAACAAACATGGACACAAGTGTCTAGGTGAATGTAACATTGTAAAATTCTTGAACAAATTAAAGTCTGCGGAATCTTTTTTTGAAACAGAATAAGCTAGTTTTTTACTTTCCGTGTATAAACAGCTACAAAAACAAGAGCTTTCCGTTGAAACCAGTTTGTGATTATGTTGATCCAATAAGCAGAATAACTATTAAAATTGAATTCATACATTCCGTTTTTAATTTTGCCCGTTCTTAGCACACGTCTTAGGTTCGTACCGGTTACTGACTTTACCAAAATCTTTTACCTAAACCTCGATCCTTTAGTTTTTCAAGGTATTTCAAACGCTGACCTGTTTTTGGCATCCAGAAGTTATGTAAAAATTGGAATTTTAGCAGTTCTTACCACTCTAAACAGACAGCTATGTAAACGGTATATATCAAGTCTTCAGTGTATGATAATGGGAATGTAATATCGTGGTCTGCTGAATTGAAGCCATACAAGTAATCGATACCATTATTGATAGAGAAAGGCTTAAATCTGAGATGAGGGTTCAATCACTTCATAGACACACAAAGAAAATCTGGAGACATTGTTATACTATCAAATTATACTGTCTGCTTTCTGTCCAATCCAGCCACCATATTCACCATAGGACAACACTGTCTACTACCCTCTATCTTAGTCCATAACAGTGTTTCCACAATTATATAACTCGGCACATTCTGTGGTAGTGCAGATTAAACTTCCATACAAACTATTACCGAATAAGAAAGAGCATGATCAAATGTCGTCGATACAAACAAGAAATAAAAAAGTCGTTCAAAGCATGCATTATACCGTCTACTTTCTCTCCCATTCAGCAACTATTCTTACTATTGGACTTGAACACAGTCTCCCTTTTGTTGCAGTCTATTGCAGTGTTTCTTTCCATAAAGACATATCTGTGGTAGTGTACATTAACATTACACACTCACTATTACGGAATAGGAGATACCATGATAAAGTCATTCAAAGTTGTATGAGCTGTCGGAATTTGGATAATTGTCATTGAGGCAGCATAAAGGGTGGGTCAATACTCACTAAAGTCTTTACATTTGTCCAATTTTTGGAATCATAAAATTTGAATATGCATACTTCTTGTTTCAAGGTTCAACACCTGTGCGACAAATAGTATTTTTCAATGGTCCTTATACGTTTGTATTCTCTTCACAAACAGACTTCCTGAGGACAATCCATATTTTGACAGCTCCTTAACACAAAGTCATTGACAGTGTTTAACAAAAGTCCTTTAAAATCAATCCATTAAACGTGCAAACGTATAAGTCGTGTGGTATTATGTGGAAATCCTCTGGAATCCTACTCTCAATCATCTATTTTGTACTGATCGTATAGACGTGGTAAACTCCGGAAACTGTGCGGCTTTATGTATTTAGTATTTGCACTGCCATTGGAAACGCTATTCACATGAACAGAAAAGTAAATCTGGCTAACAAAACTCATACTTAACTCAAATAACTATCTAGTCTATGGTTTTATCCAGCAATAAATTGTTCTTTTGAAGCTACGTGACCATGTCAAATTTTGTAAAGATCAAAGAGTACTTTACTTTTTCAAATGAACAGCCAAGATTGAAATCACGGCTGTTCAAATATGTTTTAGTCTCAATAACCAAAAACGCTTATGCATAGGCTTAGAAAAATCATCGATACCTGAAGTTTCGGATTTGCTTAAGTTTTAAAGCTTGCAGAACAATGCCATTTATTGTTTCATCGACAATGCCCGTCGCTGTCTAAAAGACATGCATACATCTTAAAGTGGCATGAGCTGCCAAAATTCACACGTTTTTCATAATTTCTGATCGTCACGACAGTAAGAGGCTTTGAAGGCCATTGAAAAACTTAATGATTGGCGTTGGAATGAGGAAAATCCATACAGTATGTGGCATGTACGAACCGAAAACGTTTTCGAAAAGTAAACAAAATTTAAATAACCGGGATGACCATTCATTCATTATAAGCCAAAGTTAGTTTAAAACAATACTTTATCATACATTTTCGAGACTAGAAGCACTAAAAAGCTTCTGAATTATACGTCTTGAGAAAAATAGCCAATAATTTCAACATTCTGTTTTTACGTCAAAATATCAACATTTTGGCAGCTCTTGCCACTTTAAAGGTTGTATTTAACCGATCAACATGTGTGGAGTGCTCCCATGTACGATGTGAAATAACAAATAATCTAGCACGAAGGCTAATTAAAGTGGCATGAGCTGCCAAAATTCACACTTTTTTCAACATTTCTGATCGTCACGACAGTAAGAGACTTTGAAGGCCATCGAAAAACTAAATGATTGGCGTTGGAGTGAGGAAAATCCATACAGTATGTGGCCTATACGAACCGAAATAGTTTTCGAAAAGTAAACAAAATTTAAATAACCGGGACGACCATTCATTCATTCTAAGCCAAAGTTGATTCAAAACAATACTTTATCGTACATTTTCGAGATTAGAAGCACTTAAAAGCTTCTGAATTATAAGTCTTGAGAAAAATAGCCAATAATTTCAACATTCTGATTTAACGTCAAAATATCAACATTTTGGCAGCTCATGCCACTTTAATCAATTCAAAGTTAACGCTTGGCTCCAGTTTCACTACTGGTCTCAAACAGTATGTTAAAGTAGTCTTTATGAGTACCATCGTCTCCATTTCCCATGTTTACATTTTCAACAAGATCGAAGTAAGCCCTGCAGATAACGAGAAGGGTTCACTAGTCTGAGAAATGGATTCACCGGTCCGAAGGTTCACTAGTCCGAAAAATGGGTTCACTAGTCAGAAGGTTCACTAATCCGAATGAAAGGGTTCACTGTTTCGAAGCTTCACTAGTCCAAAGGTTCACTAGTCAGAAGGTTCACTAGTTCGAAGAGCTGTTCCGATACCATCCTCCAAACGACAATACAGGCCTACCCAGACCCAAAGATAGTTTCTTTAGCGTCATTTCCCCCCAGAGACAATATCCTTTAGTCTTTGCTCTCTTGTCAAAACAGTACATGTACATTTAGAAATATACGACCACTGTATTCTGAGCGTGGTACATTTACATGTTCGTGGATTAAAAGTGGCATTCGAATGACAGCAACATATACGATAGCTATACTTCGTATCATTCTCAGCACAATACGTGAAACAATCTGTCAGTAATTCGGTAGGCTGCAACAATAATAATTATAGTTACCATGGTTCGTGGAGGGGGGGTGTACATGGTCAGCGTGGTAATTGATAACGGTCAATTTTTGTAATTGATCCTTTGTATGTTTACAGACACACATTTAAATATTTTAACCTAAGTGGACACGGTTACGGTTTTACTTCTAGTTAGCTCGTGTAAATTAGTTATGTCTGAGTGGGCCTTTAAAGATAGAAACAAGAAATTGAGAGTAAATAATACGACGATAAGGCCGTTTTTATAAGCCACAAATATCTAAACTAATTTTACCACAAAGATTGTTCGTTCTAGTCACATTCGATTTTTTTATCTCAACTGTAATCAATCAGTTCTTTTAACAAAAACTTTGAACACTTTCATCAAAACAGCAAAACAAATAAACCGTTTCTATCTGTTTTACGTTAGATATTCAGAACCCTTATCTATATCTGAAACGGTGTAGTTTTACGTATCGTATATTTTCTCTGCTATTGTATATGCGTTTTTACTTGAAAGGCGCAGTAAATCCAGAAAAATCCAAAGAAAGATGTTTCACTGTACTCAGATTTCTATTTTATGTCATAATTGTATCCAACAATATAGAGTCGGTTTGAAGCTATGTGACTATCCATTTCTACAGACATCAAAGAATGTATTATTTTACAACAAAAACTCTGCTAGAGATCTTCTCAGCAGCTGCTCAATTGCCTACTTACAGCCTGAACCATTCCATGTATCAACAACAAAAAGCACCTCATTCAACCTTGATGTATGTAGAATGTTATAGAAAGTGTTATTCTCTTTGATATCATTAATGCATATTAACTGTTGTATAATGATTATCGTCTGCCTTATCAGCACGTAGTCACTGGTAGATGTCTGCAGCTAAACGTACTGAATAGATTGTCAGTACTAGATTGTAAACTAAATATATACATGTATGAGCTCGATTCCTTTTATTGGGTGAACCTTTATCACTGCCAATTCCATTTATACCTTTATACAAATCTAAATACATTTTACATTTAAAGATTGGTCGGTAATAAAACAAAATATGGAGTCAATATGTCTTCCTCGTCTTTCTTCGAATTACTCACTCTAAAAAAGTTGAGCGTTTGAACGACCTTACAAAACAGAAGGATTATCGGTGAAATCAACACGATCAGTAAAGCCACTAATTCGTATGAACCTGTGACGTGTTCTTATAAAACGGACACAATCCTTATCAAACTTTATCAATTTACCTTTTATTTTATAATCCATATGAAATACCAACCAATGAAAACACAGACGAGTGTACGTCATATCCTACCTACATCACGTTACCTTGCAGTTATCTTTCCCCATAATAAGGACAGCACCTTCAATTACGGGAAGCACACATGGCTATATATTTAATTTGACTTAACTACGTTAACATGCGGTCATCTTTTTCAACAATGAACGGTAGCACCTTCAATTTTTGGAAACCCACATGGTATCTTTGACACATTTGCTCAAAGCAGATAGGCGGGTCGGGCACAGGTTCCCCAGGTTTGGATAGATTAAAACCTATTTGTTGCAATTCTAGTCCGATACTTTAGATTTAGGTATACCTTACTTAACCTTCATTGCCATTCAATAAATTTGTTATATCATAAAAAGAAAATGTTGGATTTATTTGACGTTTTGGGTTACTTCTTTTTATATTCAATGATAAAAAGGATTTAGTAATTGCACATATATCCATATATGATAAACTTTGAACTGTGCAAATTTATTTTCGAATTGGGACCAAGGCACAAAGTTGATTATACAAAAGCCATTTCCCTGGAATGTAACTCTTTTAAAAATCAATACTGGTTAAAACTTTCGATTAGAAGTCACATGTTGTCGGAATGAAAAGGAAACCATATTAGCAATATCGTCAAATGTCTTGCTAAGTACAATTCGCACAATGTTTGAACCTGTAACCAAGTGTGCATAATGTAAATACCTGATGTAAACAATCCCTTTGTTGTCTTGGTTGGTTGTGTAACAGGAAATGGATTCTGTCTGGGGAACAGGAAACGCTGTATCCAATGACGCCTATATCCAGAAAGGTTTTGAGAGTGTTTGTCAACAACTTCAGCAGGTTACCATCCATGTTCTAATTCATCGTATGAGCTCACTGTTTGAGGTCTCCGGTCAATGGTAGGGTAACAATCTATGCGGTAAAAGCGTTTGCTTTGTCTTTTGTGCTTAGAGAGAATTCGGTTTTTATTCTGTTTGAATGCAATTAATATCTGAATTAAATTTGCAACTGGAAGTCGGGTAAAGCCGTGCGCTTTCGATGTTTGGGTTATTGGCAGTGTTAAATAAGCAGTATAAAGATAGACTTAATGACAAAGTGTAGCTCAATAGAAAGAGTAGATGCAATTTAACGTTTTAATTTCTCCCTCTTTCTCGCTATTGTATATAAACCGTATGTGGTTATAAACTCAGTTGTATTACATGCGTTAATATCATAAGAGGTTAAGTAGTCATAAACGTACTACCAATATACTCCTGTACAAAGACATTCGATATATTGTTCAAAGACATAATAGTTTTCTTAATCGCTCCAGGTAATTTCTCACTAGTATGGTGAACATCATTCATACGTATGGATGCGACAATAAGCCAAAACAATAAAACAACTAACGTTTCAACCACAGTTGCTAAAACCGATTGGTGGCATATTCAGTTTATCTGCAAGAGATCAATATGACTATTAAGATTCAGTATACACACGTGGAAACCTTGCCAAAACATTGAACATTCTAACTTTATCTAAATGTTGTAGAGTGAGTGAGTGAGTGATTTGGGTTTTACGTCCTGCTCAACAGTATTTCATTTATATGAAGACGTTGTCTCCTTGTGGCAGGGCGGATTTCCACTGCTCTTTTAGGTGCTGCCTCACCGAGACGACTTGCCGAAGACACCCAGCAAGCCCCCTCACCCAGTCACAGTATACTGACACCGGGCCAACCAGTCGCTGCTCTAACTCCTATTGCTGAGCGCCAAGCTAAGCAGTAACAGCTACCACTGTTAAAGCTAAATGTTGTAGAAACATCAACTTCATGTAAAATAGCTCAAATAAAGCTTGGGTCTGATTTGTTTTGTAATAATAATTCACTTAATAAAACTTCAACTCGAGTGGACTTTGCACTGCATCAAAGTGACAAATTGATATACAGTCTCACGTATATATTATATATATCTAAGTGTAATTTCAGCTAGATGTTTGTATCTTTGGCTTTAAAGACCACTGGCTTTAAATGTCATCCAACGAGAACAAATCCTTGATGACGTCAACACATTGTTCTTCCCCCAATTTGCAGCGTCTCTCTAAGCTTCATAATTATTTATGTCGCTTGTCAAACACATTGAAATCAAGAAATCCAAGAGTTGAAATACGATACTCCTAAACATTGACATAAGGTTTTCTCTTTTTGACATGTGTGAAATCATTGCAGTGAGTTCAAGTGAAGTAAAAGCCCACTAGCTATATCAGTGTTACATATGTTTTGGTTTTGAACATGTAGGGAGTCAACCTAGACGCATTGAACAAGGTTGTATTTGAATGTTTATGATACTCAGATGTACGAAGGTATCGCCTGTTTATAATGTTATAATGTGATTTATTAGTATATCTGTCAGACATAAACGTTAACGTGTTTTCAGCTTAACGTCTGACTACTAATAGAAAATAACAATGTGATTTATTAGTCTATCTGTCTAACAACAGTTGACCTATTCACGTGTTATGCCATATGCTCTTTTATTTGTGATTTGTGAAGATTGAGAGCTGTGGTCTGACAATATTCCTCTTAAATGTCCATACATCTCATTACTGTGATAGCGAAAGATGTCGGAATACCGGTTGGGGTTTCAGAAGATATATTTGAGTAATGTTAATGATGTTACATATACGTGTAGTTCCTGCTTACCAATAAACAAATAGAAAAAAGAGCGAAAATGATACAAGCGAAATGATATCGAATAGGAGGGCTTCTGTAAACTACATGTACGAGTGATTTTCGTGAACTTCAGTGCAAATGAAGTAGCATCAATGCTATGGATATCAAAACATTTATTGAGTTTGTAATGTATTCCCGACTTGGTGTTTTCTCTCCGATTATGAGCTTAATTGGCATTAAAACCTACCGACATTTGTCGGACCGTGCTGTTTTTAGTGAAGAAAACATACAATGGGAGAAAGATATCAACCAGACATTTATATTGATTGGTTGCCCGTACAGCTTAAGGTACAAATGCTGTCAGATAATCCTATGTGTGTTTTGCTTGGAACGAAATGCTCGAGAATTACGTAATATTAGGACGGAATTGATAACAATATTGTAGAGCTGAAGACTTTCATCACCCAACCCACTTCATTCACGCACTTGGTAAATATGTTTTCTTTGATGTCTGAGGACTTTCTATAGAAGGTTCTTTTCTGCTGAATCCGCTAAGTCACCGTTTTCTGACACGTGTTGATTTTGTCCTTGTTTCGCTTTGCAAATCGCCAATATAATGGATTTAAACAGATATTAAGTTTTGTAGTTTTGCGAGTTGATGTTTAACGTCACAGTCGAAGTGACCAATCAATAACGTTTAAATTAGAGATCATTAAACACTGTCCCACAGAAATGAACTATTAAGTAAGACTTTATTGTGTGTATATATTTATAGACACTAAAACACAGGGTCATGACTAAAATAATCATGGACACAAGTTTCTAGTCGTGCAGAAAACAGGGTAGGTCAATTGTAACATTGTAAAAATCTTGAACAAATTAAAGTCTGCAGAATATTTGTTTGAAACTGAATAAGCTAAATTTTTACTTTCCGTTTATCAAAAACTACACAAATAAGAGCTTCCCGTTGATATCAGTCTGTGATTATGTGGACCCAATAAGCAGAATAGCAATTAAAATTGAATTCATGCATTCCGTTTTTTATAATTTTGTCCGTTCTTAGCACACGTCTTAGGTTCGAACGGGCAACTGTCTTTACCAATATATTTTATCTAAACCTCGATCCTTTAGTTTTTAAGGTATTTCAAATGCTGAACTTTTTTGGCATCCAGAAGTTATGTAAAAATTGGAATTTTGGCAGCTCGTGCCACTCTAAACAGAAACAGCTATGCTTTATGATGTGAACAATATATATCGAGTCTTCAGTGTATGATAATGGGAATGTAATATCGTGGTCTGCTGAATTGAAGCCATCCAAGTAATCGATACCATTATTGATAGAGGAACGCTTCAATCCGAGACGAGGATTCAATCACTTCATAGACACACAAAGAAAATCTGGTGGCATTGTTATACTATCAAATTATACCGTCTGCTTTCTCTCCAATCCAGCCACCATATTCATCATAGAACAACACTGTCTACTTCCTTTTATCTTAGTCCATAACAGTGTTTATTTCCATAAAGACATAACTCGGCACATTCTGAGGTAGTGTAGATTAAACTTCCATACAAACTATTACGGAGTAGGAGAGAGCATGATCAAGTCTCGTCGTTACGAACGAGAAACAAAAAGTCATTCAAAGTTGCATTGGCTATCGAAATTTGGATAATTGTTATTGGGACAACATAATGGGTGGGTCACTACTTACTAAATTCTTTGAAATGCATGTTAAGGTGTATAGTATTATAGAATAAATCATAAAATTTAAATATGCATGCTTCTCATTTAAAGTTCAACATCTGTGTGAATCATTTTATTTGTCAACGGTCCTTATACGTGTGCATTCTCTTCACAAACAGACTTCCTAAGGACAATCCATATTTTGACAGCTCTATAACACAAAGTTATTGACAGTGTGCAATGTAGTTAACCGTAAACTTGCAACTTTACACAGCATCGAAGCTAATTGTTTTTCTTATACGTTCCCTGTTTGTTAGAGGTCTACAACAGTTGTATAGGTGTGAGTGTCGGGAATTGCCGTGTTTCTACTAATGTCATAATGTTACTTTGGCCAAGTTTAAAACGACACCAGCAGCCAAATTATGGATTTTCAAATACTAAAGAGTAATCTTGTCAAGTCTTTTTTAAACTAAAAGGAGAAGCTTTCCAGTGACTTCAGGGTCGAGAACGCCGGTTGAGGTCTAAAACGATAGAATCCGGTTATTTTTATTATGCTTACATTTCGCAAATACAATCGTTTCGAGCAGGCTGTATGCTTATAAATCATTTTAATTTCAACGCGAACTGTTGAGTTTTCATTTCATTTTAATCAGATTTAGCAAATATCTTGGAGGTTTCAATAAAATCCAGGTATACCTGTGATAAAATTGATTAAGCACTTCCATGTGTACATGGTACACCCAACCTGGAGCATTGGATGTTCAGACTATATTTTACACCAAACTATTTTGCGATCCTCGTGTTCCTGTCAAATGCCATACATAATGGTAAGTTGCGCTATAAAGTAACTAAATTGCGTGAATCACAATAAACCAAATAGCGTCGTCAAAACGATAAACTGGTATGAAGTCTAATTTTATAATCTAAATTACCATAAAACAATACTGACAGGAAGTGTGGTTCCAGGAATGCATTGACCAACTTGTTAACGATTGGTCAATAGCTAAAACATCCTATCCAATGAGAGCAAGCCCTTGGTAAAATAAATCCATAAAATATCTTCATCCAATTTTCGGATTCTCTCTAAGCTTCATGATTATTTATGTTCCTTGTCAAATACATTGGTGTCAATTCATCCACGGGTTAAGTGAGCCATAATGAGGACATATTGTGATTTAGGGTTCATTCACAGTAAGATTGACAAGCAGTCACAACTCCCTCAGCTGCCATTATGACTTGTTTGGAGTTAAATATACCCCTGTGTTATATTTTTGAAAATAAAGTCACTTTGGTACAGGCACGAGAATGCTTTTTTACAAGAAAAGATATAGGCTATAGTCAAACTCTATAGCTATATGTATTTTAGATCGACATAAATTAAGAGAGAAATTTAATGCAATGAAAACATCTGAAATCCCCTATACACATAATCGGAAAACATCTGGAATCCCCCTATACACAAAATCTGAAAACATCTGAAATGCCCTTTACACATAATCTGAAATCCCCTTTACACATAATCTGAAACCATCTGAAATCCCCTTTACACATAATCTGAAAACATCTAAAAATCCCTATACACATAGTCTGAAAACATCTGAAAATCTCTATACACATAATCTGAAAACATCTTAAATCCCCTATACACATAATCTGAAAACATCTGGAATCCCCTATTCACATAATCTGAAAACATCTGAAATCCCCTACACACATAATCTGAAAACATCAGAAATCCCCTATACACCTAATCTGAAATCCCCTTTACACATAATCTGAAAACATCTGAAATCCCCTTTACACATAATCTGAAAACATCTTAAATCCCAATTACACATAATTTGAAATCCCCTATACACATAATCTGAAAACATCGGAAATCCCCTATACACATAATCTGAAAACATCTGAACTCCCCTTTACACATAATCTGAAAACATTTGAAATTCTCCACACACATGATCTAAAATCCACAACACACATTATCTAAAACCCACCACACATAATCTTAAAACTTCGGAGATCACCCCACACATAAACTGAAATCCCCCACTGACACAATCGGGAAACATCCGAAATCCCCCAGACGCAGGGTCCCACGGGTTAAGTGAGCCATGATGAGGATATGTCGTGATTTAGGGTTCATTCACAGTAAAAAAGACAAACAGCCACTATGATTTGTTTGGAGTTACTATACCTCTGAGTTATATCTATGAAGATAAAATCACACTGGTAGAGGCACGAGAATGTTATTTTTTTTACAAGTAAAGGTTGTCAAACTGTATAATTGCCTTGAGTTGGTAAGTCACCATTGGTCATTAAGCCTTAAACGCTGGGTTGAGATGAAGTAACACCCAGTACCATCGAACAAGTCTTATTTGTCTGTGTGGTTTGGTTGTCTATAAAACCAAAGACATTAAAGTTTCACCTGTTGGTATTGCCGATGAATGCTTTTCATCTGTGCGAATTATTCTATTTGCCAACGGTCTTCGTACGTTTGCATTCTCAACCCATACTTTGGAGACTCCTGTAACACAAAATTATTGACAGTGTTTGACAAAAGTCTTTCAAAATTAATACATTCAACGTACACACGTATAAGTCGTGTGGTTTTATGTGGAAATCCTACTCTTGTGAATACTCAATCATCTATTTTGTACTGATCGTATGGACGTGGTTAACTCCGGAAACTGTGCAGCTTTATGTATTTAGTATTTGCACTGCCATTGGAAACGCTATTCACATGAAAAGAAAAGTAAATCTGGCTAACAAAACTCATACTTTACTCAAATCACTATCTAGTCTATGGTTTTATCCAACAATAAATTGTGCTTTTGAAGTTACGTGAGCATGTGAATTTTTGTAAAGATCAAAGAGTACTTCACGTTTTCAAATGAACAGCCAAGATCGAAATCACGGCTGTTCAAATATGTTTTAGTCTCAATAACCAAAAAAGCTTATGCATAGGCTTAAAACAATCATCACCTTAAAGGCAGTACTGTTTACATAAAAAAACACTTGGCGGTTTTCTGTATTTTTCCCAGACAGACCAAGTTAGGACCTTTTTATTTTTACCAAAAATATAGAGTTTTGGCATCATTTAGTATTTTTAATTTAAAATTTAAAACCAGATTTTTCAGTTACCCGCAATGTAAACAAACTTCGAACCTGAGCATGCGCACAAGTTCAATCGATGGTTTAAATCGTGTGGCCGATTTAACGACAGAGTATAATTTTACGAACTTTATCTAAGAAATACAGACGAACGATCGAGTAGTAAGCTCGTGTAAATTTGTTTTCTTAGCAAATATCAAACGGGCTACGGCGGCACGTGGGCCATGAAGTTTTAAAGCTTGTAGAACAATACCATTTATTGTTTTATCAGGAAAACCTCTGTCGCAGCCTAAAGACGTGTATAAATCTTAAGGGTGTATTTATCCGATCGACATATGAGTGGTGCTCATATATAAGAAGTGAAATATTAAATAATCTAGCTCGAAACCAAATTATCAATTCAAAGTTAACGCTTGGCTCCAGTTTGAGTACAGGAGGGGGGGGGGGGGACTCACGAAGCTGTCACACAGTGCGATCAATCGCAGTTGCCACGATGTCGTATCTCTTCACTATGGTGTCCACTGGCAACTACGTCTCGTTTGCGATGCGACTGTTTTGTGAAACGAGCCCCTGGTCTCCCAGGTACAAAGTAAAATAATAAATATTCCATCACGAAGCCAAATTAATCAATTCAAAGTTAACGCCTGCTTCCAGTTTGACTACTTGTCCCAAACAGTATGTTAACGTGTTAACGTAGTCTTTATGAGTATCATCGTTTCCATTTTTCCTTGTTTACTTTTCCAACTTGATTGAGATAAGCCCTGAAGAAAATTTAATCCAAAGCAAACACACTCCCATTACCGTTTAGCAAATTAGTTCCATTGAGTTATAGTTTATTTAATATATTTAAGTAAATTTAATTTGATTACCTGAAGTAAACTTTACTTTTGTTGTCTACAGCTAGTTGTGTAACAGGAAATGGATTACGTCTGGAGAACAGGAAACGCTTCACAACCTGAAGTCTGCATCCAGGAAGGCTGGGAGAGTGTTTGTCAACAAACCCACGAGGTCACAATACCGGCTCGCATTTTTCTTTTACGTTCTCTGTTTGTTAGAGGTCCACAACAGTTGTATAGATGCGAGAGTCTGGAATTGCCGTGTTTCTACTGATGTGAAAATAAATTTTGCCAAGTTTAAAACGACACCAGCAGCCAAATTATGGATTTTCAAATACTAAAGAGTAATCTTGACAAGTCTTTTTTAAACTAAAGCCGTATTAAGGGGAAGCTTTTGAGTGACTTCAGGATCGAGAACGCCGGTTGAGGGCTACAATGAAAGAATCCGGTTATTTTTATTTCGCAAATACATTCATTTCGAGCAGGCTGTATACTTATAATAAAATACCGGTATAGCTGGAATAAAATCGATTAAGCACAAGTACATGATACACCCAACCGGAAACATTGGATGTTAAAACTATATTTTACACCAAACTATTTTGCGTTCTTCGAGTTCCTGTCGAATGCCAAACACAATGGTAAGTTCAGACTTAACTAAAATAACTAATTTGTGTGAATCACAATAAACCTAGTAGTGTCGACAAACGATAAACTCGTCTTAAGTCTAATTTTATAATCTAAATTACCTTAAAACAATATTGACAGGAAGTGTGGTTCCAGGAATGCATTGACCAACTTGGTAACGATTGGTCAATAGCTAAAGAATCATATCCAATGAGAACAAATCCTTGATGAAATAAATCCATAAAATAGTATGCTTTAAGATTAGTTATGTTCCTTGTCAAATACATTGGTGTCAATTCATCCACGGGTTAAATGAGCCATAATGAGGATATGTTGTGATTTAAGGTTCATTCACATTAAAAATGACAAGCAATCATAACTCTTAGCTGCCATTATGACTTGTTAAGCCTAGCGCACACGAGAGGCGCCTGTTCAGCTGCCGGCTACGCGTGGCTGAGAGCTAAGCTGTTTCCCCCGTGTGCGCGTAAATTTTGGTGAGACAATCCACTGGTTGGCCAAAATGGGAGATTTACTCAAGAACCTTTTCCATTGACTACGATGAGTTGAACAGTTCCAGCTAAGAGTTTATAATCAGTTAGTTGTAAACTAAGCATATTCAGTATTTAGTGATATGTTAGTTGCAGATGTAATAACGTGAATAAGACATCAACTGAAATGAATCCATCCAAGTAATCGATACCGTTACTGAAAGGCGAAGGATTTGAGAATTGAATCACTTCACAGACACACGCCTCAGAAAATCTGCTGATATTGTTATACTATCAAATTATACGGTATGTTTTCTCTCACTCTCTCCGACCAAATCTGAAGGCTTTCCATTCTTTTGTTCACAAAGGTTGCCTAAATGACAGTCTCTGTATTCTGAGCGTGGTACACTTACATGTTCGTTGATTAATAGTGGCATTCACATGACAGCAACATATACGATAGCTAGACTAAATCCCTTTCTTACAATCGATCAATATAAACAATTTCATCAAAAAAGGAATTAAACATTATAGTTCACTATTAATTCAAATATATGTTTTCCGTAACTACAGTTTGTGTGGGGTTTAAGTTTATCTTAAGCTATCATTCTCAGCACAATACGTGAAACAACCTGTCAGGCTGCAACAATAATAATCGTGAAGGGGGATTTACATGATCATCGTCGTAATTGATAATACTTAATTGTTTTAATCGATACTTCTTTTTAATATTTGTAAACTAATTGGGTAATATGGGTATGTATAATGTGTTCTATGTAAAATTTGAGTGGTGTTACTTCTAGTTAGCTCGTGTAAATTAGCTATGTCTGATACGCTACGGCGGCCAGTGGCTTTTAAAGATAGACACAAGAAATTGAGAGTAAATAATACGACTCGAAAATGACTTTTCCATAGTTTGACAGTCTACGATAAGGCCGTTTTTTACAAGCCACAGATATCTAAACTAGATTTGCCACGCAGATTGTTCGTTCTAGTCACATTCGATTTTGTTTTATCTAAACTGCAATCAATCGGTTTTGTGTCAGATATTCAGAACGTTTATCTATATCTGAGACAACAATTTATGATGGGGTATAAAGGTCTAAATGATATACCTCTTTTTAACACAATTATAAACTTGTCTCCGTGGTTATTTTAGACAAGAAGATTTTCCCTGTGCCCGTGTGTTTTAGTGTTCATAAATATATCTGAGACTGCGTAGTTTTTCGTATTGTGTATTTACTCTGCTATTGTATATGCGTTTTGACTTGAAAGGGGCAGTAAATCCAGAAAAAGATGTTTCACTTTACTCAGATATCTATTTTAGGTCATAATTGTATCCAGCAATATAGAGTCGGTTTGAAGTTAAGTGACTATCCATTTCTACAGACATCAAAGAATGTATTACTTTACAACATAAACTGTGCTAGAGATCTTCTCAACAGCTGCTCAATTGCCTACTTACAGCCTGAACCATTCCATGTAAAACAAAAACACCTTATTCTACCTTGATGCATAGAAAGTAGTATTCTCTTTGATATCATTAATGCATATTGACTGTTGTATAAACATTATCGTCTGTCTTATCAGCACGAAGTCACTGGTAGATGTCTGCAGCTAAACGTACTGAATAGATTGTCAGTACTAGATTGTAAACTAAGTCACTGTCAATTCCATTTATACCTTTATACAAATCTTAATTCATTCGACAATATTCCATTGTTTCATTTGATTGTTAATAAAACGAAATATGGAGTCAATATGTCTTCCACGTCTTTCTTCGAATTGCTCACTCTAAAAAAGTTGAGCGTTTGAAGGACCTTACAGAACAGAAGGATTATCGGTGAAATGAAAAATGTAGGAGGGTCGGGCACATGTTCGTCAGGTTTGAATAGATTAAAAAACCTATTATTTTTGTTCAATTCTAGTCCACTCCTATAGTTTGGATTCAGGTATATCTCACTCAACGTCGGCACAAGTGACATTCAATAAAATTGGTTCGTCACAAAAAGAAAATGTTAGAATAATTTGACGTTTTGGGTTACTTCTTTTTATATTCTATGATAAAGAGGATTTAGTTGCTGGACATATATGATAAACTTTGAACTGGGCAAATTTATTTTCGAATTGTGACCCAGGTACAAAGTGGATTATACAAAAACCATTTGCCTAAAATGTAACTCTTTTGAAAATCAATACTGTTCGAAACTGTCGATCAGAAGACAAATGTCATCGAAATGAAAAAGAAACCATGTTAGCAACAGTTAAACTTTGGGGGAAGATCTTCAACTGTCTGGCTAAGTACAAATCACACAATGTTGGAACCTGTAACCAATTGTGCATAATGTAATTACCTGATGTAAACAATCCCTTTGTTGTCTTGGTTGGTTGTGTAACAGGAAATGGATTCTGTCTGGGGAACAGGAAACGCTGTATCCAATGACGCCTATATCCAGAAAGGTTTTGAGAGTGTTTGTCAACAACTTCAGCAGGTTACCATCCATGTTCTAATTCATCGTATGAGCTCATTGTTTGAGGCCTCCAGTCAATTGTAGGGTAACAAGCTATACGGTAAAAGTATTTGCGGTGTCTTTTGTGCTTGGAGAGAATTCTGTTTTCATTCTGTTTGAATGCAATTAATATCTGAATTAAATTTGCAACTGGAGGTCTGGTAAATCTGAGCACTTTCGATGTTTGGGTTATGGGCAGTGTTAAATAAGCAGAATAAAGATAGACTTAATGACAACAAAAAGAGTAAATGCAATTTAACGTTGTCTTCTCCTTTCCCGTTACTGTATATTTGCATACCTGTAAATCGTATATTGGTGTAAGCTCAGTTGTATTACATGCGTTAATATCATAAGACGTTAAGTAGTCATAAACGTACTAACAATATATTCCTGTACAAAGACATTCGATATATTGTTCAAAGACATAACAGTTTTCTTAATCGCTCCAGGTAATTTCTCACTAGTATGGCGAACATCATTCATACGTATGGATGCGACAATAAGCCAAAACAATCAAACAACTAACGTTTCAACCACAGTTGCTAAAATCGATTGGTGGCATATTCAGTATATCTGCAAGAGATCAATATGACTATTAAGATTCAGTATACACACGTGGAAACCTTGCAAAAACATTGAACATCCTAACTTTATCTAAATGTTGTAGAGTGAGTGAGTGAGTGATTTGGGTTTTACGTCCTGCTCAACTGTATTTCAGTTATATGAAGACGTTGTCTCCTTGTGGCAGGGCGGATTTCCACTGCTCTTTTAGGTGCTGCCTCACCGAGACGACTTGCCGAAGACAACCAGCAAGCCCCCTCACCCAGTCACAGTATACTGACACCGGGCCAACCAGTCGCTGCTCTAACTCCTATTGCTGAGCGCCAAGCGAAGCAGTAACAGCTACCACTGTTAAAGCTAAATGTTGTAGAAACATCAACTTCATGTAAAATAGCTCAAATAAAGCTTGGGTCTGATTTGTTTTGTAATAATAATTCACTTAATAAAACTTCAACTCGAGTGGACTTTACGCTGCATCAAAGTGACAAATTGATATACAGTCTCACGTATATATTATATATATCTAAGTGTAATTTCAGCTAGATGTTTGTATCTTTGGCTTTAAAGACCACCGGCTTTAGATGTCATCCAACGAGAACAAAATCCTTGATAACGTCAACACATTTTTCTTCTCCCAATTTACAGCGTCTCTCTAAGCTTCATAATTATTTATGTCGCTTGTCAAACACATTGAAATCAAGGAATCCAAGAGTTGAAATACGATACTCCTAAACATTGACATAAGGTTTTCTCTTTTTGACATGTGTGAAATCATTCAAGTGAAGTAAAAGCCCAATGGCTATATCAGTGTTACATATGTTTTGGTTGTGAACATGTAGGCAGTCAACCTAGACGCATTGAACAAGTTTATATGTGAATGTTTATGATACTCAGATGTACGAAGGTATCGCCTGTTTATAATGTTATAATGTGATTTATTAGTATATCTGTCAGACATAAACGTTAACATGTTTTCAGCTTAACGTCTGACAACTGATAGAAAATTACATAGTGATTTATTAGTATATCTGTCAGACATAAACGTTAACGTGTTTTCAGCTTAACGTCTGACTACTGATAGAAAATAACAATGTGATTTATTAGTCTATCTGTCTAACAACAGTTGACCTATTCACGTGTTATGCCATATGCTCTTTTATTTGTGATTTGTGAAAATTGAGAGCTGTGGTCTGACAATATTCCTCTTAAATGTCCATACATCTCATTACTGTGATAGCGAAAGATGTCGGAATACCGGTTGGGGTTTCAGAAGATATATTTGAGTAATGTTAATGATGTTACATATACGTGTAGTTCCTGCTTGCCAATAAACAAATAGAAAAAAGAGCGAAAAGGATACAAGCGAAATGATATCGAATAGGAGGGTTTCTCTTAACTACATGTACGAGTGATTTTCGTGAACTTCAGTGCAAATGAAGTAGCATCAATGCTATGGATATTAAAACATTTATTGAGTTTGTAATGTATTCCCGACGTTTTTTTCTCCGATTATGAGCTTAATTGGCATTAGAACCTACCGACATTTGTCGGACCATGCTGTTTTTGGTGAAGAAAACATACAATGGGAGAAAGATATCAACCAGACATTTATATTGATTGGTTGACCGTACAGCTTAAGGTACAAATGCTGTCAGATAATCCTATGTGTGTTTTGCTTGGAACGAAATGCTGGAGAATTACGTAATATTAGGACGGAATTGATAACAATATTGTAGAGCTGAAGACTTTCATCACCCAACCCACTTCATTCACGCACTTGGTAAATATGTTTTCGTTGATGTCTGAGGACTTTCTATAGAATGTTCTTTTCCGCTGAATCCGCTGTCAACGTTTTTTGACACATGTTGATTTTGTCTTTGATTCGCTTTGCAAATCGCCGATATCATGGATTTTGCCAGATATTAAGTTTTGTAGTTTTGCAAAGTGGAGAAATTTTAGGTCGAAATCTGTTGCACTAAAATGACGGAAATTGTTTAACACATAGATTTAAATTAATATTTTCCGATTATTTTTCTAGGGTCTTTCCGTCCCCAAATAAAATTTGACAAAAGCATTCTCAACTGTTCCCAAGTAATGGGGTTTGTCTTCGTTTAATACGTGATTGATTAATGTTTTACGTCACAGTTGAAGTGACCAATCAATAACGTTTAAATTAGAGATCATTAAACGCTGCCCGACAGTAATGAACTATTAAGTACTTGTGTATATTAATCTTGTGTATATATACTCATAAACACTAAAACACACGGACACAGGGACATCTTCTTGACTAAAATAAACATGGACACAAGTGTCTAGGTGAATGTAACATTGTAAAATTCTTGAACAAATTGAAGTCTGCGGAATCTTTTTTTGAAACAGAATTAGCTAGTTTTTTACTTTCCGTGTATCAACAGCTACAAAAACAAGAGCTTTCCGTTGAAACCAGTTTGTGATTATGTTGATCCAATAAGCAGAATAACTATTAAAATTCATACATTCTGTACAGGCTACTGACTTTACCAATATCTTTTATCTAAACCTCGAACCTTTAGTTTTTCAAGGTATTTCAAACGCTGAACTTTTTTGGCCTCCAGAAGTTATGTGAAAATTGGAGTTTTGGCAGCTCGTGCCACTCTAAACAGAGACAGCTAAGCTTTATGATGTGAACAATATATATCGAGTCTTCAGTGTATGATAATGGGAATGTAATATCGTGGTCTGCTGAATTGAAGACATCCAAGTAATCGATACCATTATTGATAGAGGAACGCTTCAACCCGAGACGAGGATTCAATCACTTCATAGACACACAAAGAAAATCGGGTGATATTGTTATACTTTCAAATTATACTGTCTGCTTTCTGTCCAATCCAGCCACCAGATTCACCATAGGACAACACTGTCTACTTCCTTTTATCTTAGTCCATAACAGTGTTTCTTTCTAAAGAGATATAACTCGGTGCATTTGTGCTAGTGTAGATTAACCTTCCATACAAACTATTACGGAATAGGAGAGAGCATGATCAAGTCTCGTCGTTACGAACGAGAAATAAAAAAGTCATTCAAAGTTGCATTGGCTATCGAAATTTGGATAATTGTTATTGGGACAACATAATGGGTGGGTCACTACTAACTAAAGTTTTTACATTCGTCCAATTTTTGGAATGCAGGTTAAGGTAAAGTATTATAAAATAAATCATACAATTTGAATATACATATGCTTCTCATTTAATGTTCAGCCTCTGTTTGAAACATTCTATTTGGCAATGGCCCTTATACGTTTGCATTCTCTTCACAAACAGACTTCCATATTTTGACAGCTCCTATAACACAAAGTTATTGACAGTGTTTGATAAAAGTCTTTTAAAATCGATCAATTCACCGTGCAAACGTATAAGTCGTGTGGTATTATGTGGAAATCCTCTGAAATCCTACTCTTGTGAATACTCAATCATCTATTTTGTACTGATCGTATGGACGTGGTTAACTCCGGAAACTGTGCAGCTTTATGTATTTAGTATTTGCACTGCCATTGGAAACGCTATTCACATGAACAGAAAAGTAAATCTGGCTAACAAAACTCATACTTTACTCAAATCACTATCTAGTCTACGGTTTTATCCAACAATAAATTGTGCTTTTGAAGTCACGTGACCATGTCAATTTTTGTAAGATCAAAGAGTACTTCACGTTTTCAAATGAAGAGCCAAGATGGAAATCACGGCTGTTCAAATATGTTTTAGTCTCAATAACCCAAAAAGCTTATGGAAAGCCTTAAAAAAATAATAGATACTTTAAGTATCGGATTATTTAAGTTTTAAAGGTTGTAGAACATTGCCATTTATTGTTTCATCGACAATGCCTGTCGCTGTCTAAAAGACATGTATAAATAAATCGTAAAGGTGTATTTAACCGATCGGGGTGCTCACATATACGAAGTCAAATTACAAATAATCAAGCACGATACCAAATTATTGAATTCAAAGTTAAAGCTTGACTCCAGTTTGAGTATAGGGGGTTGTTTCACGAAGACGTCAAAAAGCGTGATCAATCGCAGTTGTCATGATGTCGTGTCTCTTCACTATGGTTTCAATTGGCAACTACATGTGCATGTTCGTCTCACAGTTCCATTACCGTTTAGCTAATTAGTTCCATTGAGTTTTAGTTCATTTAATATATTTAAGTAAATTTAAGTTCTCAGGATTTTGCAATTTGATTACCTGAAGTAAACTTTACTTTTGTCGTCTACAGCTTGTTGTGTAACAGGAAATGGATTGCGTCTGGAGAACAGGAAACGCTACACAACCTGAAGACTGTATCCAGGAAGGCTGTTAGAGTGTTTGTCAACAAACCCACGAGATCACAATCCCCGCTCGCATTTTCCTTATACGTTCTCTGTTTGATAGAGGTCTACAACAGTTGTATAGATGTGAGTGTCGGGAATTGCCGTGTTTCTACTAATGTGAAAATGTCGAATTGTGACCCAGGAACAAAGTCGATTATACAAAAGCCATTTGCCTGAAACGTAACACTTTTGAAAATCAAAACTGGTCAAAACTTTCAATTAGGAGTCAGATGTTGTCGAAATGAAAAGGAACCATGTTAGCAATATCTTCAAATGTCTGGCTAAGTACAATTCACACAATGTTTGAACCTGTAACCAATTTTGCATAATGTAATTACCTGATGTAAACAATCCCTTTGTTGTATTGGCTGGTTGTGTAACAGGAAATGGATTCAGTCTGGGGAACAGGAAACGCTGTATCCAATGACGCCTATATCCAGAAAGGTTTTGAGAGTGTTTGTCAACAACTTCAGCAGGTTACCATCCATGTTCTAATTCATCGTATTAGCTCACTGTTTGAGGTCTCCAGTCAATGGTAGGGTAACACGCTATGCGGTAAAAGTATTTGCGTTGTCTTTTGTGCTTTGAGGGAATCCTGTTTTCATTCTGTTTGAATGCAATTAATATCTGAATTAAATTTGCAACTGGAGGTCGGGTAAAGCCGTGTGCTTTCGATGTTTGGGTTATTGGCAGTGTTAAATAAGCAGTATAAAGATAGACATAATGACAAAGTGTAGCTCAACAGAAAGAGTAGATGCAATTTAACGTTTTAATTTCTCCCTCTTTCTCGCTATTGTATATAAACCGTATGTGGTTATAAGTCATAAACTACCAATATATTCCTGTACAAAGACATTCGATATATTGTTCAAAGACATAACAGTTTTCTTAATCGCTCCAGGTAATTTCTCACTAATATGGCGAACATCATTGATACGTATGGATGCGACAATAAGCCAAAACAATCAAACAACTAACGTTTCAACCACAGTTGCTAAAACCGATTGGTGGCATATTCAGTTTATCTGCAAGAGATCAATATGACTATTAAGATTCAGTATACACACGTGGAAACCTTGCCAAAACATTGAACATTCTTACTTTATCTAAATGTTGTAGAGTGAGTGAGTGAGTGATTTGGGTTTTACGTCCTGCTATTTCAGTTATATGAAGACGTTGTCTCCTTGTGGCAGGGCGGATTTCCACTGCTCTTTTAGGTGCTGCCTCACCGAGACGACTTGCCGAAGACACCCAGCAAGCCCCCTCACCCAGTCACAGTATACTGACACCGGGCCAACCAGTCGCTGCTCTAACTCCTATTGCTGAGCGCCAAGCGAAGCAGTAACAGCTACCACTGTTAAAGCTAAATGTTGTAGAAACATCAACTTCATGTAAAATAGCTCAAATAAAGCTTGGGTCTGATTTGTTTTGTAATAATAATTCACTTAATAAAACTTCAACTCGAGTGGACTTTGCACTGCATCAAAGTGACAAATTGATATACAGTCTCTCGTATATATTATATATATCTAAGTGTAATTTCAGCTAGATGTTTGTATCTTTGGCTTTAAAGACATCTGGCTTTAAATGTCATCCAACGAGAACAAATCCTTGATGACGTCAACACATTGTTCTTCCCCCAATTTGCAGCGTCTCTCTAAGCTTCATAATTATTTATGTCGCTTGTCAAACACATTGAAATCAAGAAATCCAAGAGTTGAAATACGATACTCCTAAACATTGACATAAGGTTTTCTCTGTTTGACATGTGTGAAATCATTGGAGTGAGTTCAAGTGAAGTAAAAGCCCAATAGCTATATCAGTGTTACATATGTTTTGGTTGTGAACATGTAGGGAGTCAACCTAGACGCATTGAACAAGTTTATATGTGAATGTTCATGATACTCAGATGTACGAAGGTATCGCCTGTTTATAATGTTATAATGTGATTTATTAGTATATCTGTCAGACATAAACGTTAACGTGTTTTCAGCTTAACGTCTGACTACTAATAGAAAATAACAATGTGATTTATTAGTCTATCTGTCTAACAACAGTTGACCTATTCACGTGTTATGCCATATGCTCTTTTATTTGTGATTTGTGAAGATTGAGAGCTGTGGTCTGACAATATTCCTCTTAAATGTCCATACATCTCATTACTGTGATAGCGAAAGATGTCGGAATACCGGTTGGGGTTTCAGAAGATATATTTGAGTAATGTTAATGATGTTACATATACGTGTAGTTCCTGCTTGCCAATAAACAAATAGAAAAAAGAGCGAAAAGGATACAAGCGAAATGATATCGAATAGGAGGGTTTCTCTTAACTACATGTACGAGTGATTTTCGTGAACTTCAGTGCAAATGAAGTAGCATCAATGCTATGGATATTAAAACATTTATTGAGTTTGTAATGTATTCCCGACGTTTTTTTCTCCGATTATGAGCTTAATTGGCATTAGAACCTACCGACATTTGTCGGACCATGCTGTTTTTGGTGAAGAAAACATACAATGGGAGAAAGATATCAACCAGACATTTATATTGATTGGTTGACCGTACAGCTTAAGGTACAAATGCTGTCAGATAATCCTATGTGTGTTTTGCTTGGAACGAAATGCTGGAGAATTACGTTATATTAGGACGGAATTGATAACAATATTGTAGAGCTGAAGACTTTCATCACCCAACCCACTTCATTCACGCACTTGGTAAATATGTTTTCGTTGATGTCTGAGGACTTTCTATAGAATGTTCTTTTCCGCTGAATCCGCTGTCAACGTTTTTTGACACATGTTGATTTTGTCTTTGATTCGCTTTGCAAATCGCCGATATCATGGATTTTGCCAGATATTAAGTTTTGTAGTTTTGCAAAGTGGAGAAATTTTAGGTCGAAATCTGTTGCACTAAAATGACGGAAATTGTTTAACACATAGATTTAAATTAATATTTTCCGATTATTTTTCTAGGGTCTTTCCGTCCCCAAATAAAATTTGACAAAAGCATTCTCAACTGTTCCCAAGTAATGGGGTTTGTCTTCGTTTAATACGTGATTGATTAATGTTTTACGTCACAGTTGAAGTGACCAATCAATAACGTTTAAATTAGAGATCATTAAACGCTGCCCGACAGTAATGAACTATTAAGTACTTGTGTATATTAATCTTGTGTATATATACTCATAAACACTAAAACACACGGACACAGGGACATCTTCTTGACTAAAATAAACATGGACACAAGTGTCTAGGTGAATGTAACATTGTAAAATTCTTGAACAAATTGAAGTCTGCGGAATCTTTTTTTGAAACAGAATTAGCTAGTTTTTTACTTTCCGTGTATCAACAGCTACAAAAACAAGAGCTTTCCGTTGAAACCAGTTTGTGATTATGTTGATCCAATAAGCAGAATAACTATTAAAATTCATACATTCTGTACAGGCTACTGACTTTACCAATATCTTTTATCTAAACCTCGAACCTTTAGTTTTTCAAGGTATTTCAAACGCTGAACTTTTTTGGCCTCCAGAAGTTATGTGAAAATTGGAGTTTTGGCAGCTCGTGCCACTCTAAACAGAGACAGCTAAGCTTTATGATGTGAACAATATATATCGAGTCTTCAGTGTATGATAATGGGAATGTAATATCGTGGTCTGCTGAATTGAAGACATCCAAGTAATCGATACCATTATTGATAGAGGAACGCTTCAACCCGAGACGAGGATTCAATCACTTCATAGACACACAAAGAAAATCGGGTGATATTGTTATACTTTCAAATTATACTGTCTGCTTTCTGTCCAATCCAGCCACCAGATTCACCATAGGACAACACTGTCTACTTCCTTTTATCTTAGTCCATAACAGTGTTTCTTTCTAAAGAGATATAACTCGGTGCATTTGTGCTAGTGTAGATTAACCTTCCATACAAACTATTACGGAATAGGAGAGAGCATGATCAAGTCTCGTCGTTACGAACGAGAAATAAAAAAGTCATTCAAAGTTGCATTGGCTATCGAAATTTGGATAATTGTTATTGGGACAACATAATGGGTGGGTCACTACTAACTAAAGTTTTTACATTCGTCCAATTTTTGGAATGCAGGTTAAGGTAAAGTATTATAAAATAAATCATACAATTTGAATATACATATGCTTCTCATTTAATGTTCAGCCTCTGTTTGAAACATTCTATTTGGCAATGGCCCTTATACGTTTGCATTCTCTTCACAAACAGACTTCCATATTTTGACAGCTCCTATAACACAAAGTTATTGACAGTGTTTGATAAAAGTCTTTTAAAATCGATCAATTCACCGTGCAAACGTATAAGTCGTGTGGTATTATGTGGAAATCCTCTGAAATCCTACTCTTGTGAATACTCAATCATCTATTTTGTACTGATCGTATGGACGTGGTTAACTCCGGAAACTGTGCAGCTTTATGTATTTAGTATTTGCACTGCCATTGGAAACGCTATTCACATGAACAGAAAAGTAATTCTGGCTAACAAAACTCATACTTAACTCAAATAACTATCTAGTCTATGGTTTTTTCCAACAATAAATTGTGCTTTTGAAGTTACGTGACCATGTCAAATTTTGTAAAGATCAAAGAGTACTTTACTTTTTCAAATGAACAGCCAAGATTGAAATCACGGCTGTTCAAATAAGTTTTAGTCTCAATAACCAAAAACGCTTATGCATAGGCTTAGAAAAATCATCGATACCTCAAGTATCGGATTATTTAAGTTATAAAGCTTGTAGAACAATACCATTTATGGATTTATCGGGAAAACGCCTGTCACGGCCTAAAGGACATATATAAATCCCAAGGGTGTACTTATCTGATCGACATATCTGGGAAGCTCCCATGTACGAAGTGAGATAATAAATAATCTATGACGAAGCCAAATTCAGCCTCGGTTGGTGGGTCCCAAGTGGGACCCATAAAGTGCGATTTGTGGTACCCATGTGGGCTGTCTTAGTGGGGACCAGCTCTATGTGTCAGTGGTGGCCACGTCGGCACCACGTGAGCTGACAATATGGGACTTGGATGGGCTGGGTATAGGACCTATATGGGATTTCATAGGGTTATATGGGATGAATGTGGGGACGATATGGTTTCTTCAAAGGACCCATATAGGTACCATATTGATTCTTATTGATGGTATCTATATGGGCTGTCTGTGTAAGGCCCAGCTAGCTTAAGCCACTGGTACGTGCCTCCCCCCCCCTTACCACCAGCCCCTAAAAATAATAATATTTAAAGGCCCCTCACCCCATACATACGGATAGACTAAGTTTATTGGTTTTATTAGCGACGCTCACATCTAAAACGCCAACCAACTTACTCTCACCAAACGCATTTAATAAGCACATTCAGACGTTCAATAAAGTGTTGCCTGAAACATGTAGCCTCTTAAAGAAAATATACTGAATGTGACAAGCAACAATAAACCAGAAAGATAATTAAAATAATAAACAAAAACATTGCTGCAGATAATTACTTTACTTGACTGCATGGTATGTTCAATTTTTTGGATAGATCTGAATGTTCGTCAAAGAAACAAAAACAGAATTTTAGCACACATTTTCCTAAATTTTAAAGAAAACTATGTGAAGTCCTTGTCTCTGGGAAACACGGTACAAAATGAACATTGTTTTGTCTGCTCCGAGTATGTTCCCTATGTAGACGTCTTTAAAATACTGCCGAATTCTTTCGAAGGTAACGAATTATATCCAAGGTAACATTCCTTTTCAAATGTCAGTAAATCTAAGTTGTACTAGTCGGGTATCACCAAAGTTCCTTTATGATCGTTTTACATTCTCGATTGTTCACAAGCTGTTTTGGGATACATTATTCCACCTTATAATTTATTACTTCGAATCCTCGGTGCAATCCATTGTAAATGCATTGTGATAAACAGATCCATCATTCTGCAACAAATTAAAACAAATTAATGAAGGTAAGCAATAGCATCACAAAGAGCATTTTTCATAGTTTAAGTTTAGTTGCAGTTTATTCCTAACAAAGTTACAGTAAAATAGGCTTCATTAGTATACACACGTACGTATTATTGCAAGAGCTGAAATCCAAACTCAGACAAAAATGTAACAATTTACTTACATTGACTCTCCTTTATCTTTTTTTAAATGGTGATGAATTGTGTCTGAAGGGCTAGCGGAGCTTAAAAATGCAACAACCAATTCTTCATCTACAAGTACAAGCTTGATGATATTGACTTTCAGCTTAATCGTATTCAGATGGTCTCCCATTTCTGAAAAAAATTGAGAAAATCATAGAAAGTATTTTTTCTAACATTCAGGTACCTGCTTTTGTTAAAAAGAAAATGTGATTTTCCTTCAAGCAGCATGAACTGTCAAATGGTAATATTTTTCACGCTAAAACTAAATGTGAAAATCATTGCCAATTTTTCTAAAGATGTAAAGTAATAAGCCTTTGAATGGTACCAGTCTCGAAAATGTACGTAAAAGTAGTGAATTGGACTACCGTAGGCTTAGAATGAACGAACCTTCGCCTCGGCTATTGTTTTTTTTACTTTTCGGACACTATTTCGGTTCGTACAGGCCATGGAATGTAGGGATTTTCCTCATTCCAATAGGGGTTATTAAGTTTTTCAATTAACTTTCATTTAAAGGTGTAAGATGCATGTTTAGCCGCACCTCAGTCTGGTTTACAATGCGTTATTATGGTTGAATTGACTAAAAAGCCGTGTTTGTAAATGTTTATATATTAAAAAAAATACTCTCAGTATCAGTGATTTATTTTGTGATCAAATTTGTAATTCAAATTTATAGAATTACCTTCGTTTGGACTATCCCGACTTCCCCCTTAGTCAATATGGATATTGAAGTAGCCTATATTCTCCCCTACAGTTGGTGTACTCCATATCAGATGGGGACTGCAAATTTAAATGTCAAAATGTTTGTCATACATGGTACATATATATACTCAAATTCTAGTACCGGTAACTAATTGGCGTTTGTTGACTGGTTACCTTGCTAGAAAACCTAATATATGCCCGAAGGGAAACCCCAGCATTATGTTTAAATGCTATGTGGCATCAAAATTCCGGTTACAATAAAGAATTTTGAATTCTAAATTTTGTTTTATTTCTTGGAAGACTTTTCTGTCTACTATCAATAATGTACCTAACCCTCGATAACCCCTAGGCTATGGACATGTTTACACATTTGCCCATAATGAAACCCTGTTTACTTTTACGATAATTCATAAATCCATGTGTATGGTATTTTTAGATTAAAGTCAGTTGTCAAAATAACGTTTCAGAGAGCAAATGAAATCCGTTTTCTAGTCGACCGAGTGACGAAAAACATATGTAAAAACTGTAGCTGCCAAAAGCTAAAAATGTATTAATTATTTTGAACCCGAGATATAAATAGGATCCATACAACTATATGCTACAAATTCCTAAAATCTAAACTAAATTCCGAACTGCTACCATAAATGTAAATTGACCAAAAATAAAACCCGTTTGAGAGGATTGGAATGGATTACAAACTTACCCAGAACGCAGACTTGAGAAAAATGGCGTCCATTCAGATTTGGCGCTATGCTTGACAGACCTTCTGGGTGGCGCCACCTGGCGGAAGTTTGATTTGAATCTCAGTTATCTTTCCTTGCGATGTATTTACATGCTAGACAGGTAAGATTGACCTCCGAAATGTTCTGATTTAATAAAAAATAAAAGAGTTCTGGATGTTTTTGCATACGTGCTGCATCCGTGCATACCCCCATACAAAGCATAGGTAGGGCCCATATGGTATTCCCATGTTGTACCCATGCTGGTGTCCATGGCTAACCAATAAACTTTCGAAGTGGGTGTCATTTGCGATGCCCATGTTTTAACCATCTAACTGATGTCCGTCCACTGCCCATCAACAATATATGTGGTTCCCATATGGGAAGCCCACGGGATCCTCATATGGTCGATGCCCATGTATAACCCATTGAAAGTCTACGTGATACCTATACAGGAAGCCCATCAATTACCCATGCCCATCTATCCCACCGAAAACCCATATGGGCCCCAGTTACGTATGCTGGCTGGGAATTATTCAATTCAAAGTTTGAGAACTGGTCTCAAAAGAGTATGTTAAAGTAGTCTTTTGGAATATTATCGTCACCATTTTACTTGTTTATTTTTTCAACATCATTGAAGTAAGCCCTGGAGATAACGAGAAGGGTTCACTAGTCGGAGAAATGGATTCACTAGTCAGAAGGTTCACTAGTCAGAAGGTTCGCTAGTCAGAAGTTTCGCTAGTCAGAAGGTTCACTAGTCAGAAGAGCTGTACCGATACCATCCTCCAAACGACAATATAGGCCTACCCAGACCCAAAGATAGTTTCTTCTGTCTCATTTTCCCCAAAGACAATATATTTTAGTCTTTGCTGGTCTCCTGTCGAGACAGTATGTGTACATTTAGAAATTTACGAGCTCTCAAAAAAAATGAAATATTTAATTCGACGAATTTATACACAGCCACGCGCGTACCTTCCGGTAGCAGGGGGATGCAGACTGATAAAGAGAATGACATTGAATTTCCCATGGAAGGAAATCTACAGGGTTATTCACGTGACATGACATGTTAAATTTAAATCCTTTTATTTATAAGATAATTTGGAAAGTTGGGAAAAAATTTATTAAAAATGTGCTTCAATGTTTATCTACGCTGCAAATCAGTAGTAAAGACTTCATATGTAATCTTATTTTAATCTGTTATGCATTCAATCCAAAGCAAACACACTCCCTTTACCGTTTAGCTAATTAGTTCCATTGAGTTTTAGTTCATTTAATCTATCTAAGTAAATTTAAGTTTTCGGGATTTTACAATTTGATTACCTGAAGCAAACTTTCCTTTTGTTGTCTGCAGCTTGTTGTGTAACAGGCATTGGATTCTGTCTGGAGAACAGGAAACGCTACACAACCTGGAGTCTGCATCCAGGAAGGCTGTGAGAGTGTTTGTCAACAAACCTACAAGATCACAATCCCGGCTCGCGTTTTTCTTATACGTTTTCTGTTTGTTAGAGGTCCACAACAGTTGTATAGATGTGAGTGTCTGGAATTGCCGTGTTTCTACTTATGTGAAAATGTTAACCAAAACTAATCGTGTCAAATCTTTTTAAACTAAAGCCGTATTAAGGGGAAGCTTTTCTGTGACTTCAGAATCGATAACGCTTGTTGGGGTCTAAAATGATAGAATCCGGTTTTTTTAATATGTTTACACTTCGCAAATACAATCATTTTGAGCAGGCGGTAAGCTTATAAATATTTCTAATTTCAACGTGAACTGTTGAGTTTTAACATTCCATTTGAATCAGATTTAGCACATATCCTGAAGGTTTCAATAAAATCACGGTATACTTGGGATAAAATAGGTAAAATCGATTAAGCACCTTCCAGGAGTACGTTCATGGTACACCCAACCGGAAACATTGGATGTTTAAACTATATTTTACACCAAACTATTTTGCGACCCTGAAGGTCCTGTCGAATGCTTTACACAATGGTAAGTTTAGATTTGCGCTTTTAAATAACTAATTTGTGTGAATCACAATAAACCTAGTGCCAAACGATAAACTCGTATTAGGTCTAATTTTATAATCTAAATTTACCTGAAAACTATATTGACAGGAAGTCTGGTTCCAGGAATGCATTGACCAACTTGGTAACGATTGGTCAATAGATAAAAAATCCTATCCAATGGGAACAAATCCTTGATGCAATAAATTCATAAAACATCTTCATCCAATTTTCGGATTCTCTCTGAGCTTCATGATTATTTATGTTTCTTGTCAAATACATTGGTGTCAATTCATCCACTCAGATGCAGGAAAGTATCGCCTGTTTAAAATGTTATCTTGAACACATAACGAACACATATTTTATCTTGTACGCTGTACCACGAAACACAAGTTCGTTCATATCTACTTGTGCAACACAATAAATGTTAACACGTTCTAAACTTAACATCTGACAACTGATAGAAAATAACAATGTGATTTATTAGTTTATCTGTCAGAAATAAACGTTAACATGTTTTCAGCTCGTCTGACAACTGATATAAAATAACAATGTGATTTACTAGTCTATCTGTCTAACAACAGTTGACCTATTCGCGTGTTATGACCTATTCTGCGATGATGATGTAAGACATTTTCTGACAGATATGCCATCATCATCGTCAGAACTCATTTGATCAATTTTCTGGGAATTCTTTGACACCCTGCAGGGTGGCAAAACCACCTCTCGTTTCTCATCAAAAATATCAAGATTCTCTTCATAACTTTTAAAAATAGAATTACAAACCCATCCTTTGATGGTTTCCCTTTCTCCTAGCACCAATCTGAATGTACGTCGACACAAGCCATAGATCTTTCCGGTTAAATTTCAAACTGTACCAAACCTTAGAAAGTAAGGGTTAGTAATTTTATTCTTAAAAATTATGAAGAGGATCTTGATATTTTTATGAGAAACGAGAGGTGGTCTTGCCAGCCCGAAGGGTGTCAAGGAATTCACAGAAAATTGATCAAATGCGTTCTGACGATGATGATGGCATATCTGTCAGAAAATGCCTTACATCATCATCGCAGATATTTCTGACTATCCCTGTGATAAAATCGATTAAGCACTCCATGTGTACGTTCATGGTACACCCAACCGGAAACATTGGATGTTTAAACTATATTTGACACCAAACTGTTTTGTGAACTTCGAATTCCTGTCAAATGCAATACACAATGGTAAGTTCAGACTTTAAAATAACTAATTTGTGTGAATCACAATAAACCTAGAAGTGTCGACAAACGATAACCTCGTCTTAATTCTAATTTTACAAGCTAAATTACTTTAAAACAATATTGACAGGAAGTGTGGTTCCAGGAATGAATTGACCAACTTGGTAACGATTGGTCAATAGATAAAAAATCCTATCCAATGAGAACAAATCCTTGATGCAATAAATTCATAAAACATCTTCATCCAATTTTCGGATTCTCTTTGAGCTTCATGATTATTTATGTTTCTTGTCAAATACATTGGTGTCAATTCATCCACTCAGATGCAGGAAAGTATCGCCTGTTTAAAATGTTATCTTGACTTTGGTTTCCAATTATCAAACGCCCTTGAAAGAAGCACCTCGACTCGACTATCATTGAAAATATCCTAGTATTTGATGAAGATACACAGTGAACGAACACATATTTTATCTTGTACGCTGTACCACGAAACACACGAAGTTCGTTCATATCTACTTGTGCAACAAACAAACGGTTGTAGGTTACCTGTTCATAGACTTCTGGTTACACATAAATGTTAACACGTTCTTAACTTAACATCTGACAACTGATAGAAAATAACAATGTGATTTATTAGTATATCTGTCAGAAATAAACGTTAACATGTTTTCAGCTTAACGTCTGACAACTGATATAAAATAACAATGTGATTTACTAGTCTATCTGTCTAACAACAGTTGACCTATTCGCGTGTTATGACCTATTCTGCGATGATGATGTAAGACATTTTCTGACAGATATGCCATCATCATCGTCAGAACTCATTTGATCAATTTTCTGGGAATTCTTTGACACCCTGCAGGGTGGCAAAACCACCTCTCGTTTCTCATCAAAAATATCAAGATTCTCTTCATAACTTTTAAAAATAGAATTACAAACCCATCCTTTGATGGTTTCCCTTTCTCCTCGCACCAATCTGAATGTACGTCGACACAAGCCATAGATCTTTCCGGTTAAATTTCAAACTGTACCAAACCTTAGAAAGTACGGGTTAGTAATTTTATTCTTAAAAATTATGAAGAGGATCTTGATATTTTTTTATGAGAAACGAGAGGTGGTCTTGCCAGCCCGAAGGGTGTCAAGGAATTCACAGAAAATTGATCAAATGCGTTCTGACGATGATGATGGCATATCTGTCAGAAAATGCCTTACATCATCATCATCGCAGATATTTCTGACTACCCCTGTGATAAAATCGATTAAGCACTCCATGTGTACGTTCATGGTACACCCAACCGGAAACATTGGATGTTTAAACTATATTTGACACCAAACTGTTTTGTGAACTTCGAATTCCTGTCAAATGCAATACACAATGGTAAGTTCAGACTTTAAAATAACTAATTTGTGTGAATCACAATAAACCTAGAAGTGTCGACAAACGATAACCTCGTCTTAATTCTAATTTTATAAAGCTAAATTACTTTAAAACAATATTGACAGGAAGTGTGGTTCCAGGAATGAATTGACCAACTTGGTAACGATTGGTCAATAGCTAAAAAATCCTATCCAATGAGATCAAACCCTTGATGAAATAAATCCATAAAATATCTTCATCCAATTTTCGGATTCTCTGTAAGCTTCATGATTATTTATGTTCCTTGTCAAATACATTGGTGTCAATTCATCCACGGGTTAAGTGAGCCATGATGAGGACATGTTGTGATTTAGGGTTCATTCACAGTAAGAATGACAAGCAGTCACAACTCTCTTAGCTGACATTATTACTTGTTTGGAGTTAAATGTACCACTGTGTTATATTTTCGAACATAAAGTCACACGGGGACAGGGGCGAGAATGATTGTTTCACAAGAAGAGCTATAGGTTATACTTAAACTGTATAATTGCTTTGAGTTTTAAAGTCATCATTGGTCATTCAGTCTTAAACGCTGGGTTGGGATAAAGTTAACCAGTACACTCGAACAAGTCCCATTTGTCTGTGTGGTTTGGCTGTCTATGCACCCAAAGACATTAAGGTTTCACCTGTTCGTATTGCCGATAAAAGTCGGTTGGACAGCAGTGAATTGAAAGATGGACATATCCTGTTCCCCAGATTGCTAGCTGTTGTTGGATAGCGCATTTTTCATAAAGGGCACGTCGAAACACTGGGCAATTTAGAAGAGATTTAACAGTTGTAATGATGCAATTACAAGTACATAAGTGTGTTAAAAATGGAATGCAGTTTGGGCCTTTATACTCAATCATAAGTTGTAATAAACCAACATGCGGTTTGGGAACATACAGGGAACATGCGGCTTTATTAGATTGAAGTTTGGCTGTAATCAGTAGAATATCCTGGAATACTTCTTCTACTATCATCATTCATGTTGAACGTATTCTAATGAAACACAAATGGTATAAAACTTTTTTCACGACACCGCCCAAGGTTTGACTGAAAAAAACCTTTCCTTTCCAAACGTCTATGCTTGATACCTGCAGCTCAACTGAGCAATATTATTTCTTTCAATGGCCATGATTTCGAAATGGTCCCTAACCCGAATAACCTGGAGTCTTGAAGTCCAATACCAAATAAATGGTTGACAGCTCTTTGTGTAAGAGAGTTTCCTGTACGTATTCCTTTTAACTTGTTTTGCACGTGAGTACATACACGATGTTTACACGAATCTCAATTATATGACTGGAAATAGGTGATTGCATTCTTAAAAGAAAATATGGCCCTGATGGTTCAATATGGATTATTGGTCAGCTTGTGTCAATTTAAGTAAGTTGTGAACTTTATCGAATCATTGAATTATTCTAATGTACATAGCAATGAATTGAATCATCTAAGAAAATACTTACTGGAACTCCGTAGTTCTTGATATCCACAATCTATGTACAAAGTGACAGAAGTAAGCGTCGTTTTTTTTTTTGATTAACTAAATTCCATTTCTGGTGTTTACGGAGGGAATTTGTCAGTACAATCTCAATAGTTTTCTTTCGAATTACATTTTCATCTACTCTACCACTGAGAGGCTGAATGTAGCACCTTCAATTTGTACAGACTGGCACAGACAGATTTCATTAAGAAAGAAGTAGAAAGTATTTTAATCCGACGGAGATTCAAATTGAAGGATATGTGAGGGAACATGCGGTATAATTTAATAATACAACAATTGTCGGAGATTTCTTCTTTCGGAGGTGTCTGTGAAACATTTGAATCTGGTCGAGCATATAAAGTCTTCGCCTATCAATAACAATATCGATTATTTCCATGGCTGCATCTCAGCAGTTTATTTCACTTTATTTTATTCCATCTGAATATCCCTGTAGACAGAATATACTTAGTTCACATGTAAATGTAAGTTTGAGGAAATTTTAACTGACACACTTCAAAAGTATTAATCATTGAGAAGACGTTTTCACTGATGTATCATTATCTGTTACAATATACTTTTATTGTTAAAATACGTTTCTTATTAAATCTTATTTCTCCATCATACGAGTAAATTAATCTTAAATTATGTCATTAGAAACAACATCCTGTCCAATGTATAAATATCTGTATTTTTTCCACACTGTCACATTTTCCTGAAGATGACAAATATACCTTTGTCGAAATATTGAGATTGTCAATATGCGTTTGCTGAATTTATTCGGAGTTACTTTGCTATTGCATTAATCTTAAATGATGCGCTAAACCTCAATCAACCAATCAACCATTCTGGCTTTTAACCAAATATATAATCCGAATTCTGCGTTTGTTTGGGATCTAGCAACAATTCACTTATTTCAGCTTGCAAAAGCTTGCACGGTTTCGAGTCAATTTTCCAATAAGCATAAAACTCATCCATAGGCACCGTCAACTATTGTTATGTATATATTTCATTGGCCATTTCCATTTCTGGTTTTTATTTTGTCATCAGACTACAGTTTATCATACATTCCTTCTAATGAGATTGGTGTATATCTATGTCACCTTGACCCTTAAGCCCATTAAAGCTCCCGAATGCGCCCAAGATTTGGCCAGTGAAACTGATGAGATTGAAAACGTATTTAACTGTTGGTGATCATTTGTATAAAGGCAATAAAGGTATAAAAAAGCAATGCATACGATGAAGTGTTACCATTAATGGCCTATGTATCATACTCCTTCTGTTTAAATCCTACTTTATACTAAAGTATACCTAATAGAGATCGATATTGTAAACTAACAGGTGGTAACGTTAGTATCATTCTCAATGTTAGAATCCGACAAGTATTTCTTGGCACAAAGTGTACACCATCTAAACCTCCAAGCTGGAATCCATTAAAACGATGGTAGCTAATATACCATATGAAGGAACCATTCACTTAAAGTGGCATGAACTACCATAATTCTACCTTTTCATAAATTCTGATAGTGACCACAATAAGAAGTTTTGAAATTCATCGAAAAACTAAATGGTTGACTTTAGAATGAGGAAAATCGAAATAGACTGTGTGCTCTACAAACCAATTAAATGTGGAGTTTTATTTTCCAGGTTTTGACAAAATATATACATAAAGTTTGACACACAGCTACAAGTTTTGGTCAGATTTTACGAGCTGTCTCACCAATACATAAACGGAGTGAAAAGAGGAATAAATGCAATACCAGACATTGACTTCCGTTTACCGTCACATGTTTACGCAAAGCGATCGCCGAAACGGTTTTAAGACTCAAAATAAACCATTATTATAAAAGCAAGATAGACTCAGAATTCTCTACGACAAAGAGCCGCCACTTAGACATGATGAGCCCGGATCCCCCCCCCCCCCCCCCCCCCCATAAGTACGACGTCCCACAAGTCCGACACAGTTATTATTAAGATATATCGGTTCTCATGTTCTGTTGCAAGAAATAAAAGAAAAAGAAAAATTAAATTTTGTGTTGACCTCAACGGGGTTCGGACGTACTAGCACCATTGGTTCTTTTTTCTCGGGTTTTTGCTCTTCGGGTGATCGAGAATACAGTTTTTTTTCTATTATTTTATATCTTCGTTCAAACACCATGAAATGTCACAGCAATGGGCATCACTATGTTAATTCTAGACCGTAATGGCGGACGACGCCAAACCATAATACGACCCGTCTCACAACGGGCGTATAATGGGTATGTAGTCCAAACTTCACACATACTTGTCGGACTTATGGGACGTCGGAATTGTGGGACGTCGGACTTGTGGGACGTCGTACTTGTGGGACGTCGGACTTATGGGGGGACACCATGTGCCCGTGGCACATGGTTTCCAAAGACCTGGTCATTCGGTTAAGGATCATTTAGAAAACATGCTAATATAAAAATCCCTTGTCTCACTTTCGCTGCAGATACCAAGCACAAACGTTTAGAAAGGTAAAGTTTTTTTTATTCAAACGGTACCAATTGTTTATCTTTTGAGTTTAAAGCTAAACCCGGGAAGAAATCGTGAAAAACTAGTATACATTTGTGTTTCAGTATAAGAAGGCCAGAATCGATATTACCAAGCCCATAGAAGAATAATACAAACTACTTCAAATTAAAATGGATCGACTTAAGACCCAAAGGCCTGACATGGCTTGTAAAATGAATAAGTATTTGAAAGATCAACTATTCAATGCTGAATCCCCTTGTCTGTATTCTACCTAGGTATTTCTGGGGGAACCATGATCCTATCTTTTCCCATATTCCGATTTTCTTGTATCTATATTCTTGCCATAGCTGAAGATGCATAAACATTGTCAATATATACTTAGCGCCATTAAAAACGCGCGACCCAAAGAATGTAAAATATTTTGAAAACCGTAAAGTGTAAAATGTTGTAAGTACTCTTAAATTGAAGAACAAGGCATTGGTCACAATGAGACAAAGAATTGACAATATATGAAACACTGGTGACTTTTATTCCTTGCAAACAAATCGTTGATACAGAAATTGAAGGTGTCATCATTCAATAATGGGTATGTCCACCTCGGGCATCAACGCAAGCAGTACATCTGCGACGCAGGGACCTGATGAGTGTGGCTATTCTGTGCTGTGGGATCCGGTCCCACTCTTCCTGCACTACCTGGATCAATTAACGTCGGTTGCGTGGCCTGGGTTGACGTTGTGCAACGCCATTCTTAAGCTGATCCCACAAGTGATCTATGGGCGATAGATCGGGGGAGTAAGCTGGCCATTCCATGATGTTCACATTATTCTGTTGCAAGAAGCCTTGTGACAACCTTGTAGAGTGTGGCCGCGCATTGTCTTGCTGAAACGTCGTGACGCCAGCATTGGCTTGGAGGAATGGAAGCAGCACAGGTCGAAGTATGTTATCCACGTAACCCTGAGCATTCAGGTTGCCATCAACAATGACAAGGGGAGTTCGTCTGCGAGAAGTGATGCCTCCCCACACCATAACACTACATCCACCCCAGCGATTTCCTTCCCTCAATCATGCATTTGCGAAACGTTCACCACGTCTACGCCATACACGTTGACGTCGGTCAGGACGATCAAGGCAGATACGAGACTCGTCAGAGAAAAGGACAGAGTTCTAATCATTGATACGCCATTTCTGATGATTTCGAGCCCATCGTAAACGGTTTTGGCGTGCGGCGGGTGTCAATATGGGCCCTCGGTAGGGGATGCGTGCATGCATCTGTATCTGTTAGAGACGGCGTCGGATGGTGCTGGGGCTTACCCTGGGCCTTCCAATTCCCACTCTCCCACGAGCAGTCTGTGTCGCGGTGCGAAATCGGTCACGTGTGTGCAACAAACCGATGTACCGATCCTGGCGGGCTGTAGTGACTCTTGGCTGACCAGGGCGTGGTCGGTCGGCAACATTGCCAGTTTCATGTTCCCTGATTCTGAGGCGACTAATTGTGGAGGGATGATACTGCATGTGACGTCCTACGGCGGCACAACTGAGACCAGCCTGCAACATGCCAATGGCACGTTCCCTTTCTTGTGTCGTAAGTCGGCGCATGGTAACGTTTTCTGATTTTGTTTTTCGTCTTAATGCTGAGCTTCGTGTAAAGTGTTGAACCCACGACAAATGAGCCCTGAAAGCTGTTCTCAGTGACGGTGAAACACTCAATGGACGTTATTAGGAAATGTTGCGTAATGTCCATGACAGGCGCGTCGGGAACACCACAGGTTATCCAGTTATTGCAACTCAACTCGAATAACAATAAACAACAAGACGTAAATGGTCAATAGCCTTACTGGGGTAGAAACAAAAAATTCAACCGTGCATTTTTAATGGCGCTATATATATTACAAAGGTGCTCAAGAAAATTGTACCGACTAAACCCAAACTCCAGATGTCTTGAAGCTAATGAAATATCATGAGTCATAGTTTATTACAACAAATCGTGACTCTGCATAAAGTTTTAAATAACATACCTAGTTTTAACACAATTAGAAACTTGTCTCAATGGTTATTTCAGTTAAAGGCCCACTTGCCGCCGTAGCCTGTTTAAATTTGCTAAGAAAACCAATTTACATGAGCTTACTACGACTGCTACCACTAAACTTAAACATAGGACACATAAAACATGTCTAGTTAGCTTTAGAATGTAGAAATGGGATGAAAAACAAACGAAGAATCGAAGCCTGATTACAACAACAACGATCAGTGTCGGTCAACTTTCGTGTTGGATTACCCTCATTTCAGGCCTTTTTATCTTTAGCAGCAGGCTTTTCCAGTCGTTGTTAACCGATCGTCAGTCTGTATTTCTTAGATAAATAGGCCAACGTAAAATTACACTGTGCCGTTAGTTCACTCACTCGACTGAAACATAACATCGCCTATGCGATCAGATTGGTTTGTTTACGTTCCTAACAATTCAAATTTTCAAATTCAAACTTTTAAATTTTGGTAAAAATAGAAAGTTCCTAACTTATATTGTCTGGGAAAAATACAAAAAACGGTCTTTCTTTTTTAATGTAAACAATATTCCTTATTTTCGCGGCAAGTGTGCCTTTAAAAAGATTTTTTTACCTCTGTGTTTTATTGTTCATAAATAAAACTAATTTATTTGTGTAAACTTTGGGCCAAAATACAATGTAGAAATTTTCACCGAATGTTGTGATAGTTTGGTTTGCAGAAATACTGCCTAATTAGAATGGCTGCCTAATTACAATCTGGAAATTAAATCTGTCAGTAGTTTGTTTCGTTTCTCTTTACGTACTTATAGTACCTTATGATTTATCTCTTATCTGAATGTCATTTATTGACCACTTCGAAGTACCAGAGGTCTTACTGATTTATCATCTGTTATTGTCTGGGGAGTGACATCTAATCTCTGGGGAGACTCTCCTTTGACACTTTGGTTATATCTCAACTGGAGCAAACAGACTCATATGATTTATCCCTGTATCTAATGGATGCTATCAAAAGCGCTAGTTGGCATTATCTACCTTCTGGAATCAACTGAGGATTTGACCGTAGAAAATCACTGTAGAAGTCATAGAAAGAAGATATAGGCTATTAACCGAACAAATCCAAAATAAAGATCCAGTATTTGCTGGAAATCTCACGTCGAATAAGAGAGATTATATGGTTCAAAACTCAAAACGGATGAATTACAGTGATGTTCGCTTTTAAACAGGAATATTTAATATTGGAACCATAATATAATCGACAAAATTGAAAGCAGTTTTTGCCAAATATTTTCTAAATTAAGTTCAGTTAATCAGGAAACTATATAATAACCTGTTTTAATCATAAGTATCTTATATATGTCTCAATTTCTTTTTCTTTGGATGATTTCAGTAGATTTTCTTAATAAACGTCAATAGAAGTATTATATAGTAAAACTGCTTTTAATCGCGTAGCCTTTCTTCCTTTCTACAGCATATGTTGTAAAGTAAATCAACAAGCAAGTTGACAATCCTATCGTGATATGTTAATGAACTGTACCCCCTCAGTCTGACAATCCATTGGCTGGTCAAAAAGGGAGATGTGCTCAAGAACCTTTTCCATTGACTACGATTAGTTGAACAGTTCCAGCTAAGAGTTTATAATCAGTTAAAAGAAAACTAAGCATCTTCGATATTCAGTGATATGTTAGTTGGAAATGTAATAACGTGAATAAAACATCAACTGAAATGAATCCATCCAAGTAATCGATACCGTTATTGAAAGGCGAAGGATTTGATAATTGAATCACTTCACAGACACACGCCTCAGAAAATCTGCTGGTATTGTTAAACTATCAAATTATACAGTATGTTTTCTCTCACCCTCTCTGGCCAAGTCTGTATTAGATCTGAAGACTTGCAATTCTGTTATTCATAAAAGTTGCCTGAATGACAGTCTCTGTATACTGAGCGTGGTACATTTACGTGTTCGTTGATAAAGTAGATTAAAGTGGCATGAGCTACCAAAATGTTGATATTTTGACGTTCAAATAGAATGTTGAGATTATTGGCCATTTTTCTTAAGACGTCTAATTCAAAAGCTTTTAGTGCTTTTATTCTCGAGAATGAACGATAAAGTATTGTTTTGAACCAACTTTGGTTTGGAATGAATGAATGGTCGTCCCGGTTATTTAAATTTTGTTTACGTTTTAAATACTATTTTGGATCGTATAGGCCACAGACTGTGTGGATTTCCCTCATTCAAAGGTCAATCATTTAGTTTTTAGATGACCTTAATAGCCGCTTACTGTCGTGACAATCACAAATTATGAAAAACGTGTGAATTTTGGCAGCTCATTTAAGAGCGTATCCGGGGAAAGAAGTTTATCACTGGTCATCTAAACACCAACTATGTGTACGACAGTAAAATGTCGGAATTTGGGGGATCTTTAATTGTCCTCATACCCGCGTTCTCCTTTTAGACATAAGAAATTGAGACTCACAAATGATCTTTTCCATAGTTTGACATCTACGATAAGGCCGTTTTTATAAGCCACAAATACATGAACTAATTTTGCCAAACACACCGTTCGTTCTAGCTACCATTGAATTAGTTCTTTTAAAAAAACACTTTGAACACCTTTCATTTAAACAGCAAAACAAATAAAGCCACCACATTCAATGATGTAGAAGACCTCTGAAACCGTTTCTATCTGTTTTGTGTCAGATATTCAGAACCCTTATCTATGTCTGAGACTGCGTAGTTTTACGTATTGTGTATTTACTCTGCTATTGTGAATGCGTTTTACTCGAAAGGCGCAGTAAATCCAGAGAAAGATGTTTCACTTTACTCAGATTTCTATTTTATGTCATAATTGTATCCAACAATATAGAGTCGATTTGAAGTTAAGTGACTATCCATTTCTACAGACATCAAAGAATGTATTACTTTACAACATAAACTGTGCTAGATCTTCTCAACAGCTGCTCAATTGCCTACTTACAGCCTGAACCATTCCATGTATCAACAACAAAAAACAACTCATTCAACCTTGATGTATGTAGAATGTTATAGAAAAAAGTATTCGCTTTGATATCATTAATGCATATTGACTGTTGTATAAAGATTATCGCCTGCCTTATCAGCACGTAGTCACTGGTAGATGTCTGCAGCTAAACGTACTGAATAGATTGTCAGTACTAGATTGTAAACTAAATATATACATGTATGAGCTCGATTCCTTTTATTGGGTGAACCTTTATCACTGCCAATTCCATTTATACCTTTATACAAATCTAAATACATTTTACATTTAAAGATTGGTTGGTAATAAAACAAAATATGGAGTCAATATGTCTTCCTCGTCTTTCTTCGAATTACTCACTCTAAAAAAGTTGAGCGTTTGAACGACCTTACAAAACAGAAGGATTATCGGTGAAATCAACACGATCAGTAAAGCCACTAATTCGTATGAACCTGTGACGTGTTCTTATAAAACGGACACAATCCTTATCAAACATTATCAATTTACCTTTTATTTTATAATCCATATGAAATACCAACCAATGAAAACACAGACGATTGTACGTCATATCCTACCTACATCACGTTACCTTGCAGTTATCGTTCCCCGTGATAATGACAGCACCTTCAATTACGGGAAGCACACATGGCTATATATTTAATTTGACTTAACTACGTTAACATGCGGTCATCTTTTTCAACAATGAACGGTAGCACCTTCAATTTTTGGAAACCCACATGGTATCCTTGACACATTTGCTCAAAGCAGATAGGCGGGTCGGGCACAGGTTCCCCAGGTTTGGATAGATTAAAACCTATTTGTTGCAATTCTAGTCCGATACTTTAGATTAAGGTATACCTTACTTAACCTCCATTGCCATTCAATAAATTTGTTATATCATAAAAAGAAAATGTTGGATTTTTTTTTACGTTTTAGGTTACTTCTTTTTATATTCAATGATAAAAAGGATTTAGTAATTGCACATATATCCACATATGATCAACTTTGAACTGTGCAAATTTAATTTCGAATTGGGACCAAGGCACAAAGTTGATTATACAAAAGCCATTTCCCTGGAATGTAACTCTTTTAAAAATCAATACTGGTTGAAACTTTCGATTAGAAGTCACATGTTGTCGAAATGAAAAGAAAACCATGTTAGCGATATCGTCAAATGTCTTGCACAATTCACACAATGTTTGAACCTGTTACCAATTTTGCATAATGTAATTACCTGATAACAATCCCTTTGTTGTCTTGGTTGGTTGTGTAACAGGAAATGGATTCTGTCTGGGGAACAGGAAACGCTGTATCCAATGACGCCGATATCCAGAAAGGTTTTGAGAGTGTTTGTCAACAACTTCAGCAGGTTACCATCCTTGTTCTAATTCATCGTATGAGCTCATTGTTTGAGGTATCCAGTCAATGGTAGGGTAACAAGCTATGCGGTAAAAGTATTTGCGTTGTATTTTGTGCTTGTAAGCTCAATTGTATTACATGCGTTAATATCATAAGAGGTTAAGTAGTCATAAACGTACTACCAATATACTCCTGTACAAAGACATTCGATATATTGTTCAAAGACATAACAGTTTTCTTAATCGCTCCAGGTAATTTCTCACTAGTATGGTGAACATCATTCATACGTATGGATGCGACAATAAGCCAAAACAATAAAACAACTAACGTTTCAACCACAGTTGCTAAAACCGATTGGTGGCATATTCAGTTTATCTGCAAGAGATCAATATGACTATTAAGATTCAGTATACACACGTGGAAACCTTGCCAAAACATTGAACATTCTAACTTTATCTAAATGTTGTAGAGTGAGTGAGTGAGTGATTTGGGTTTTACGTCCTGCTCAACAGTATTTCAGTTATATGAAGACGTTGTCTCCTTGTGGCAGGGCGGATTTCCACTGCTCTTTTAGGTGCTGCCTCACCGAGACGACTTGCCGAAGACACCCAGCAAGCCCCCTCACCCAGTCACAGTATACTGACACCGGGCCAACCAGTCGCTGCTCTAACTCCTATTGCTGAGCGCCAAGCGAAGCAGTAACAGCTACCACTGTTAAAGCTAAATGTTGTAGAAACATCAACTTCATGTAAAATAGCTCAAATAAAGCTTGGGTCTGATTTGTTTTGTAATAATAATTCACTTAATAAAACTTCAACTCGAGTGGACTTTACACTGCACCAAAGTGACAAATTGATATACAGTCTCACGTATATATTATATATATATAAGTGTAATTTCAGCTAGATGTTTGTATCTTTGGCTTTAAAGACCACCGGCTTTAGATGTCATCCAACGAGAACAAAATCCTTGATAACGTCAACACATTTTTCTTCTCCCAATTTACAGCGTCTCTCTAAGCTTCATAATTATTTATGTCGCTTGTCAAACACATTGAAATCAAGGAATCCAAGAGTTGAAATACGATACTCCTAAACATTGACATAAGGTTTTCTCTTTTTGACATGTGTGAAATCATTCAAGTGAAGTAAAAGCCCAATAGCTATATCAGTGTTACATATGTTTTGGTTGTGAACATGTAGGCAGTCAACCTAGACGCATTGAACAAGTTTATATGTGAATGTTCATGATACTCAGATGTACGAAGGTATCGCCTGTTTATAATGTTATAATGTGATTTATTAGTATATCTGTCAGACATAAACGTTAACATGTTTTCAGCTTAACGTCTGACAACTGATAGAAAATTACATAGTGATTTATTAGTATATCTGTCAGACATAAACGTTAACGTGTTTTCAGCTTAACGTCTGACTACTGATAGAAAATAACAATGTGATTTATTAGTCTATCTGTCTAACAACAGTTGACCTATTCACGTGTTATGCCATATGCTCTTTTATTTGTGATTTGTGAAAATTGAGAGCTGTGGTCTGACAATATTCCTCTTAAATGTCCATACATCTCATTACTGTGATAGCGAAAGATGTCGGAATACCGGTTGGGGTTTCAGAAGATATATTTGAGTAATGTTAAAACTGTTACATATACGTGTAATTTCTGCTTGCCAATAAACAAATAGAAAAAGAGAGCGAAATTGATACAAGCAAAATGGTATCGAACATGGGGGTTTCTCTAAACTACATGTACGAGTGATTTTCGTTAACTCCACTGCAAAGCAATATCATCATTGCTATGGATATCAAAACATTTATTGAGTTTGTAATGTATTCCCGACTTTGTGTTTTCTCTCCGATTATGAGCTTTATTGGCATTAGACCCTACAGACTTTTGTCCGATCATGCTGTTTTTGGTGTAGAAAACATGCAATGGGAGAAAGATATCAACCAGACATTTATATTGATTTGTTGACTGTACAGCTTGAGGTACAAATGCTGTCAGATAATCCTATGTGTGTTTTGCTTGGAATGAAATGCTGGAGAATTACGTAATATTAGGACGGAATTGATAACTATATTGTATAGCGGAAGACTTTCATCACCCAACCCACTTCATTCACGCACTTGGTAAATATGTTTTCTTTGATGTCTGAGGACTTTCTATAGAAGGTTCTTTTCCGCTGAATCCACTAAGTCACCGTTTTCTGACACATGTTGATTTTGTCCTTGATTCGCTTTGAAAATCGCCAATATAATGGATTTAAACAGATATTAAGTTTTGTAGTTTTGCGAAGTCGAGAAATTTTGAGTCAAAATCTGTTGCAGTAAAATGACGGAAATTGTTTAACACAGATTTAAACTAATATTTTCCGATTATTTTTCTAGGGCCTTTCCGTCGCCAAATAAAATTTGCCAGAAGCATTCTCAACTTTTCCCAAGCAATGGGGTTTGTTTTCGTTTAATATATGATTGATTGATGTTTTACGTCACAGTCGAAGTGACCAATCAATAACGTTTAAATTAGAGATCATTAAACACTGTCCCACAGAAATGAACTATTAAGTAAGACTTTCTTGTGTGTATATATTTATAGACACTAAAACACAGGGTCATGACTAAAATAATCATGGACACAAGTTTCTAGTCGTGCAGAAAACAGGGTAGGTCAATTGTAACATTGTAAAAATCTTGAACAAATTAAAGTCTGCAGAATATTTGTTTGAAACTGAATAAGCTAAATTTTTACTTTCCGTTTATCAAAAACTACACAAATAAGAGCTTCCCGTTGATATCAGTCTGTGATTATGTGGACCCAATAAGCAGAATAGCAATTAAAATTGAATTCATGCCTTCCGTTTTTTATAATTTTGTCCGTTCTTAGCACACGTCTTAGGGCAACTGTCTTTACCAACATATTTTATCTAAACCTCGATCCTTTGGTTTTTAAGGTATTTCAAACGCTGAACTTTTTTGGCCTCCAGAAGTTATGTAAAAATTGGAATTTTGGCAGCTCGTGCCACTCTAAACAGAGACAGCTATGCTTTATGATGTGAACAATATATATCGAGTCTTCAGTGTATGATAATGGGAATGTAATATCATGATCTGCTGAATTGAAGCCATCCAAGTAATCGATACCATTATTGATAGAGGAAGGCTTCAATCTGAGATGAGGATTCAATCACTTCATAGACACACAAAGAAAATCGGGTGATATTGTTATACTATCAAATTATACCGTCTGCTTTCTGTCCAATCCAGCCACCAGATTCACCATAGAACAACACTGTCTACTTCCTTTTATCTTAGTCCACAACAGTGTTTCTTTCCATAAAGATATAACTCGGCATAATTCTGTGGTAGTGTAGATTTAACTTCCATACAAACTATTGCGGAGTAGGAGAGAGCATGATCAAGTCTCGTCGTTACGAACGAGAAATTTATAAGTCATTCAAAGTTGCATTGGCTGTCGAAATTTGAATAATTGTTATTGGGACAACATAATGGGTTGGTCACTACTTACTAAATTCTTTACATTCGTCCAATTTCTGAAATGCAGGTTAAGGTATTATATTATATATAGAATAAATCATAAAATTTGAATATGCATGCTTCTCATTTAAATTTTAACATCTGTGCGAATCGTTCTATTTTACAATGGTCCTTATACATTTGCATTCTCTTCACAAACAGAATTCCCGAGGACAATCCATATAATACAAAGTTATTGACAGTGTTTGACAAAAGTCTGTTAAATCAACCCATTCACCGTGCAAACGTATAAGTCGTGTGGTATTATGTGGAAATCTTCTGAAATCCTACTCTAGTGAATACTCAATCATCTATTTTGTACTGATCGTATGGACGTGGTTAACTCCGGAAACTGTGCAGCTTTATGTATTTAGTATTTACACTGCCATTGGAAACGCTATTCACATGAACAGAAAAGTAAATCTGGCTGACAAAACTCATACTTAACTCAAATCACTATCTAGTCTACGGTTTTATCCAACAATAAATTGTGCTTTTGAAGTCACGTGACCATGTCAATTTTTGTAAAGATCAAAGAGAACTTCACGTTTTCAAATGAAGAGCCAAGATTGAAATCACGGCTGTTCAAATATGTTTTAGTCTCAATAACCCAAAAAGCTTATGGAAAGCCTTAAAAAATAATCGATACTTTAAGTATCGGATTATTTAAGTTTTAAAGCTTGTAGAACATTGCCATTTATTGTTTCATCGACAATGCCTGTCGCTGTCTAAAAGACATGTGTAAATAAATCGTAAGGGTGTATTTAACCGATCGGGGTGCTCACATATACGAAATGAAATAACAAATAATCAAGCACGATACCAAATTATTGAATTCAAAGTTAAAGCTTGACTCCAGTTTGAGTACAGGGGGTTGTTTCACGAAGACGTCAAAAAGCGTGATCAATCGCAGTTGTCATGATGTCGTATCTCTTCACTATGGTTTCAATTGGCAACTACATGTGCATGTTCGTCTCACAGTTCCATTACCGTTTAGCTAATTAGTTCCATTGAGTTTTAGTTCATTTAATATATTTAAGTAAATTTAAGTTCTCAGGATTTTGCAATTTGATTACCTGAAGTAAACTTTACTTTTGTCGTCTGCAGCTTGTTGTGTAACAGGAAATGGATTCCGTCTGGAGAACAGGAAATGCTACACAATCTGAAGTCTGCATCCAGGAAGGCTGTGAGAGTGTTTGTCAACAAACCCACGAGATCACAATCCCAGCGAGCATTTTTCTTATACGTTCTCTATTTGTTACAGGTCCACAACAGTTGTATAGATGTGAGTGTCTGGAATTGCCGTGTTTCTACTAATGTGAAAATGTTAATTTCGCCAAGGTTAAAACGACACCAGCAGCCAAATTATGGATTTTCAAATACTAAAGAGTAGTGTTGTCAAGTCTTTTGAAACTAAAGCCGCATTAAGGGGAAGCTTTTCAGTGACTTGAGGATCGAGAACGCCGGTTGAGGTCTAAAATGATAGAATCCGGTTATTTTTATTATATTTATACTTCGTTATACTTATACTATATATTCATTTCGAGCAGGCTGTAAGCTTATAAATTATTTCAATTTCAACGCGAACTGTTGAGTTTAGCAGATTACTTCCGCCTTCTGGTTTTAACTGATTCCATTTGAATCAGATTTAGCAAATATCTTGGAGGTTTTAATAAAATCCCGGTATACCTGTTATAAAATCGATTAAGCACTGCCATGTGTACATGCTACATCCTACCTGAAACATTGGATGTTCAAACTATATTTTACACCAAACTATTTTGCGACCCTCGAGATCCTGTCGAATGCCTTACACAATGGTAAGTTTAGATTTGCGCTTTTAAATAACTAATTTGTGTGAATCACAATAAACCTAGTACCAAAGGATAAACTCGTATTAGGTCTAATTTTATAATCTAAATTACCTTAAAACAATATTGACAGGAAGTGTGGTTCCATGAATGCATTGACCAACTTGGTAACGATTGGTCAATAGCTAAAGAATCCTATCCAATGACATCAAACCCTTGAAGAAATAAATCCATAAAATATCTTCATCCAATTTTCGGATTCTCTCTAAGCTTCATGATTATTTATGTTCCTTGTCAAATACATTGGTGTCAGTTCATCCACGGGTTAAGTGAGCCATGATGAAGATATGTTGTGAGTTAGGGTTCATTCACAGTAAGATTGACAAGCAGTCACAACTCTCTTATCTGTCATTATGACATGTTTGGAGTTAAATATACCCGTGTGTTATATTTTTGAAGATAAAGTCACACAGATACAGGGACGAGAATGATTCTTTTTACAAGAAAAGCTATAGGTTATACTTCATATAGTTACATGTATTTTTAGACCGACATAAATTAGGGCAGAAATTTTATGCTATGAAAACATCTAAAATCCCCTTTACATATAATCTGAACACATCTGAAATCCCATATACACATAATCTGAAAACATCTGAAAATCCATATACACATAATCTGAAAACATCTGAAAATCCCTATACACATAATCTGAAAACATCTTAAATCCCCTATAAACATAATCTGAAAACATCTAAAATCCCCTATACACATAATCTGAAAACATCTGAAATGTCCTATACACATAATCTGACAACATCAGAAATCCCCTATACAGCTTATCTGGACTCCCCTTGCACATAATCTGAAAACATTTGAAATTCCCCACACCCATGATCTGAAATCCACCACACACATTATCTAAAACCCACCACACATAATCTTAAAACATCGGAGATCACCCCACACATAAACTGAAATCCCCCACTGACACAATCGGGAAACATCTGAAATCCCCCAGACGGATTCCAAAATGCTTTATAACATGAACGCTGTTTGTACGCAAACATACGGTAAATGAAAATTAACAAAATTATTTCTTAGATTGTCTTTAGATACTTTTTTCATGGATGATCAGGGCCTCTTTTGTCTATCGGTAGAATTTACAAAATATTGGTACAAGTTATATGTCGGCTAAAACTTTATGATTGTAATCCCTGAAGCTTGTTTCACAAAGCGGCGTAAATGTATGTTTTGCGTAACTTTCATGGCAACGTATCTCTAGAGTATGGGCTGCCATGACAGTTACGGTAAAACGTAAAGAACCCATATTATAGGGATATGTTGCTAAGACACTTACCTAAAAACTGCGAAACAAGTCCCTGGTCTTTACTGTACACGCAGTAGACCTAAGATAAGAGAGGAGTCTATGGCTCTGTGGAATTCACAGATCTTCCATCGATCGGTCGCGTGTTCGAACTGCCGACTGAACCACCGACGTATGATATGGCCCATATTTACCAATATTTACCACCTTCATGACGCCGATAAAATGCAGTTTTTACCCACAGTTGCTGCCCCTATATGACCGATTACCAATACATTATTGATCAATTTGTCAGCAAACTGTTGATTGTCGGTTATACTTGTCAATCGTGTGTGGAATACAACAGTATATAATAAAATGTGCCGGACACAGCTGCCCGAACAAATTTGGCGTAAGATAGTTTTGTGAATATCCGTCACTAGGGGCCCTAACTAGCTTCCCAAAATGTTTATAAAGCATCAAACTATATTGCTTTGATCCCTATTCACATTAGATAAAAATAAAAACAATGCTACTGTTATAGCATCCTTTTAATCCACTGAACCAGTGAATTACAAAGATTATTGAGTGTATCTGACCATCAGAATTACTCTGTGTGTCAAAAAACATATTTGCAGAAAATTTTAGTGAAAATACCGAATCACAAGATCCATTAAGGTATAGTGTGTGGAGGATTGCAGGTGTTTTCAGATTGTATGTGGAGGGCTTCTAATTGTATGTGGGTGTTTTCAGTTTTCAGATAATGTAATTTTTCATATTGACATTTCAAATGTTTTAAGGTTGTGTGTTTTCAGATTCTATGGGTTCTTTTTGTTTTTTTGTTTCTTTTTAAAGATCTTTTCAAATTATGTGTGGGGAGGGAAACTCCAGATCTTTTCAGATTATGTGTAAGGGATTTCGGATGTTTTCTGCTTCTCAACACCACCTTCCTGTATTGAATAGACCATGTTGACAATGTTGAAATCGGCTTCATGTTTTAACAAACAAAACATTTATTATAAGCGAGGATATATGTAATGTCGTCAGGTTTTGATTTTTGTGATTTGTACCATCATATCAGTAGATAGCGAAGAAAAAGCGCAGCATTTTATAGCTAAAACATTGGAAAGCCACAAATAAGAGTTTTAAACCAAGAGTCGGCATAATTCAGATCCAGGAGAAAATGCGGTATTCGTCATATGTTCGGCCATTCGTTGAGTTTTAGTTTGGTCTCTTGTGTAGTTTATAAAGGGATTATTGATTATTATTCAACTTATTGTTGTTCAAAACAGACATTCTATTATCCCTTACAAACTTTTGTTTCGATGTTTTTTAAATCCAGACTCTAATTGACTGTTCTGTGGTATTGGGCACTAACATGTCACCAGAAGACTGGTTAACTGGCCGGAGATTGAAAACTCCCACAACACACTTAAGGTATTGGTTCCAGAAGTTTTGTGTTTTTGTCAATAAAGACGCCTCCATCAACACACACTTTCTTAGCAATTTGACTTTCAATTAAACGCAGAGCTCACGCTGTTAGTTAGAATGACTAACGAGAAACAAATAATTTTGGGATGATTAATGTTAATTAATTTTGAGAAAAATATTTGTGAAATGTGAAATGTGTATAGTCAACAGAAGTATTGTTAGTTATGGGGAGGCGAAACCAGGTTGTTTGTCCGAAGGAAATCCCCGACCCTATGGGAGTATTAGGTAACTCTATCACATAGAGTGATCGAGTGAATAATCCCTTTATTTGTGTTGGTATAATCCTTCTTGGAATAGGATTCGAACCTGCGGCCCATCGATGGAAGGCTTGTGTTAGACAACGAGACTATCGTTCAGCCAACGGAGGCCCCATATGACGGATGAAGTAGCCGAATTTACACCCGATACATGGAATTGGTTGCTATATCATAATTCCAAAACATCTCGGTAGCTCAGTCTGTTAGAGTGATTGTCCCTCAGTTCAACATAGACCTAAAATCGATGCGGCGCGGGCTCGGATACCACTGAAACCAAAACTAAAAAATTTCTGAGTTAATATTTTACTCGATCGCCGTACGTAGAAAGGTTGCCAGTTAATCTCCGAAAGTTTGGGGGTAGCCTCTGGTTTTCTCCCCCACGAAATGTAAGTGTAAGCGAACTACATGGAGTCTTGAGTTCGAAACATGTCATTTTATTCAAGTTTTAGATAAAGGTCTTGGATGCCCCATGGAGGACAAAGGATTACCTTTGAAAGTACCAAATAGCATAAACCGGTAATGTAATGCCAATATTGTCTGATTATATAGACCACACCCATTACTTATAAAGACAAGATCAAAACTTAATGAACGACAGCTGTGAAATTTTAATTGTTGTTCGCCTCGTCGACCAACAACACCACAAGCACTGCACTTAATGGGATGACCAATTAGCGTAACGTGTTGGAAGCATGATTAATAATTCATCCAGTTTTTGTCTTATCCGTTTTTCATTAACACTGAGTGGATCCCACGGTTAGCATTCTGCCACCTCTTGGTTTTGTTTATTTCCTTAAGTGCTTACAATTGGGATCTCAGTCGGCAGAGTGATAGTTCTCCAGTCTGATGCAAGGCTCTAATTGACATGTAACGGGTTCGACTCCCTCTCAGTCAAAGACCATTTGAAACATTTCCGAGTGGAATTTTCATGCGATCGCACTGTGTGGGTTTGCCACATATTGACCGAAGGTGGAGGTTTTCCTGCCAGATTTTCTTCTCATTTAACCTGGCGACGTCAACATTTAAATGAAAAAATATTCAATGTGGCTGACACACAAGTAGCGTAATCCCCAAAGCGTAAGACCCATATTTGACTCAATATTGTAGAACATTGATAAACAAGACATATATAGCCTACACATAGAAAAAACTTAAGCACCCCCCCCCCCCCCCCCCCCTGGAAAGTCTGCACCGACCGATAAAATCATTGGGTAGGGAGATTGTTGGCAAACTGATGTTGCACGATTGTGATCATAAAGGGCAATATTCTGGCGATACGAAATCCCCATTAATGGCCATAAGCTATATAATTTATTCAGAATATCGTTAGCCAAATCAAAAGTGTATTTTAACAAAATAAAACGATTATTGTAAGTATGAAACTTCAGAGTCCATCTGGCTTCACAGGGGGGGGGGGGACATATTGAAGCAAAAATGTCACTTTGAGTGTGTAGAACACATCCCTAGAGCGAAAGGTCAATAGCGCGTATAGCCTCCATTAGCTTCCAACCTGCGTCTCACCCTGAAGTGAGACGTCGGATCTGTTGAAGGGGTAACTGCAGCAAATATCGATGTAATGTGGCTTCTGATTCCTGCAGATTTTGTACAGGATGCTCCAGGGCTTGAATGTTTCTGCACATCCTATCCCAAATGTGCTTTGAAGGATTCAAATCCGAGCAGTTACCCCTTCAGCAATCTGAAAATAACACGACAATCAGAATTTATTTCAAAACGTTCCAATTTTGGCAGCCCATGCAATTTTAATTTGTTTTCTGTGGGTGTCTTTATAAGTAGTTTTCTGAGGTGGCTTGGTTGTGCACAGTCACGTGACAAGCAATGAGGTGAATACCACATTGCCTAATATGACAAAGAGGTGTGTGTAAAAGGGGAGATTAGCACCTGAAAACGGCGACTTCTTAGTCAAAATACTAAATCAGTTAATTCATTGATTGTGACATCCGTTCGTCAAATCAGAGAAAAGGTTCCTTGGCTTGAATGGAGGCAAGTGTTATGCTCTACTTGGATATCTTCCAACATAAATCTTGTACCCTAAAACTATGAGATGATTTTCTGTAAAACGCACAAGAAATATAAAACGATAAACGATAATAGAGTATATACAATGCTTATATTTTTCCTCTAAACGCCAGAATTGTCTAAAGCAAAGTCCCTTTCTTGTGGCCCGGAAGCCACCCAAATGTTACTATATTTCACATTGTTTAAACGGGGTAACTAAAACATTCAATAATTTGTAAAGAGAGCGACCTACAAGTTAGTAATTTTCAATCGCTGGAAATATATAAAACGTACTCAGTTGTTAGTATTACATTGACTCGCCCTAATTCAGGTAACGAAACCCGATTCGACAAAAGTTCGAATTAAGGTAGAAAAGAATTTAATGTGTTAAAAGCCTCTGATAATTACCAGAATTTAATGTTGACGTCTTAGTCACTTTTATGAGGAAATGTAGGAAGCAGTAAATATTTTTTGTTCTATTTCTATAAAAAAGATAGACACCGGAAGGCATATATAAACCTTTTTGACATTTACAATGCTTCAGCGAATGTCTACCTCAAATACACCATAAATTTATTCATTCCGACTTTCAACTAGGGAGCGGGGCCTCCGTGGCTCAGTAGGTAGAGCGTTGGACGCTCAATCCAAACAGCCTTCCAACAATGGGTCGCGGGTTCGAATCCCACTCAGTCCAAAAATTGGAAAATTTTCTGACTGGGTTTTCACTCGAACGACCTATGTGGGATGGTTGCCAGTTACCAGCGGAGGGTCGTGGGTTTCCTCCGGGCATAGAGCCCGGTTTCCTCCCACAATAAAACTGGCAACGCCGCCATATAAGTGAAATAATCTTGAGCGCGGCGTGAAACACCAAACAATCAATCAATCAATCTAATTAATCCGTCTCAATTTTAAATGACCTCGTAAAGACACGGAGGCTCTGGGGTTTATTGATTGGGGTTTATCGTCTCACTCCAGACCATTCCACTTTTGATCTTTCGGTGAGTACCTCACAACTCTCCAACAAAAGACTATTGAGTGGCAATCCCACTGAGAAACGTCCCAATGTTTGGACTGAGTGAGATTCGTACCGGCCACCCATTGATGAGATGTTTGTGTCAGATTGAGACAGCCGTCCTGTTGAATGAGACACCAAGGTACCCTATGGGATTTAATGTTTGTGTTCCTCATCGTACATTTGACCATTCACATTGTGATCATAAAATAGCGTGACCCCAACAAATTTACGGTATGTTAAAATATATCTGCATTCATTACATTCAATACCGTGACCATACATGGATAAAAAGCTGTCAAATGACAAGTCAATTAGTCTGTCACAATATCAATGTTTTAATATTTACATAGAAAACTGCACGAAATTTGAAGTTTTTAGATTCATTATTGTCTAATTTTCCATCATACCACCATTATTTTTCGTACATGTATACCGGTGTTGTCAAGATTATTCGGAGAGCAACCAGTTTTTCAACTTTCAATGACTGTCTGTAAACCAATATACATGTGATTCAATTTTCCCGAGACGCATGCATTGAACTACTACTAACTGGGATTCGTCTTAGAGCAGTATGTCCGAATCATGTTCCCTGTGAACACGTATGTAATCCACGCCTACGTTCGAGACACCATCATTGAACTCTGCCTAAATGTGATTTCCCATGGAGCGGTACAGAAATGTCCGTACCATGTTTCCAGCGAGTACTTTTATAATCCATGCTTACGTTATAGGTATTTTCTTCACAAGGGTACAGTACATACTTTAGCTTTATAATCTCACCATTCACCCGTCTCGTAGAGACAATACCACAACAGTCGTGGAGCCAATACCATACCTCCAGCATCAAACATCCCAACCATTTAAATGTTTAATATGTTAGATATTCCCCCGTCAGTCGACAACCAGTGAAAAAAGCTGGAGACAAGCCAATAAGAGCCCAATTTGCCAGCTCTTACAAATCCAGTCGGGTTAACCGCCTCAAAGAGACAAGATTGTCGAGGATCGAAAAGGTCATACCACTCGAATAATAGAGTGTCTACAACATCGATCAGCCATCCTTTTCTATTAGTCATCTCAATAGGTCAGAAATTGACATTTAAAAAATTTATGAACAGGGCGTAAAGCTGGTTTGTGTTTGTTTATGGACCAAATGTATATGCGAAAAAAATATAAGTTGAAACGAAACAACCTTCGCGTTAGTTCTCTAATAGTCAAATGAAGTGAGGCGGAAATATACATAACTTCCGTATTTTTCGTAATTACTCGGAGCAAATCGCCAAACGTGACGTCATACACGACCTTCGACACAGCCAAGATCGGGTACTATATGTACGTCACCACTGTAAGAGTAGGTACAAAACTGAGGTCGTCTTTGACGTCATACATCGATGCGATTATTACCTTTCGTAAAAGTATTGCCGAGCGAAAAAGATAGCACTGACTTTTGTATGTTCTGCGCCAGAAATTTAATTATCTTTTTGGTCAGGTTTGTAAGGTATATGTTCTACATGTACAACACAAAGCTAATTAGAAAATATTGTCAAAAGTTGTTCGTAAAACCGTTAAGGTTTTTAAAACTTCACAGAAGGAAAGATCATGATAGGGATGTTTTGAAGTCATTTGTAAAATCATTTTTTACATTTACATAAAGTCTTCTGGGATTCTGTGTATAAACAGTCGATTGATGTCTTACGCCGCACTTATGATTATTTCACTTCCATGATGACGTCATTACCAGGTGTATTGGGGGGAGAAACCCGAGCTCTTTGCTCTGAGAAAACCCGCGAACTTCGGGGAATACCTGGCAACTTCGACATACGGCAATAGAGTGAAAATCCACTCAGAATTTGTAAAAAAAATGTTTTGTCTGAGTGGGATTCGAACTCCAATTTTGAGTCAATGCATCTTCATGAATGGTTTAAACGACGAGGAAAACGTTCAAAAGTTAAGTATGGCGTCAAATACGAAACCATTTCCCAGTAGTGACGGAAAATATGCACATTTTAAATCGCCTTTTCTTTGATGCCTTTGTTATTTTCAATTCACAGATACAAGTCACTCTTAGGTATTCGGATAGAACGATTGGTATGTTCTTTAGTTCTCTAAAATATAGTCTTTTTGTATGAAAGAGCGATGTTTTCATTTTATTATTTTTAGAGGAAGGGGGGGGGGGACTATTTTGCCTACCGATATGATGGATATAAAAGCTCGGACGGGATCAAAACCAATGTGTGTGAGATTAATGTTTGAAGACAGTAAATTCTTCAACATTTCTTCTGAATTTGGAGCATGTGGTCATGTTTTAATATTTTGCTTTTATCGTTTTGTTTTAGGTACAAAAAAGAATGTACAAACTTTTAAGACAATGATTATCAAGTATCCTGCGATATTCTCGGAATTTTGGTTGGACAAAAAATCGAAAGAAGACATAGTCACTAGCGTCTATCCTTATTCAAGTTTGTTCTAGTGATTGTAAAACCTCGTTCGGTGCAGACACTTTCCAAATCAATCGTATACAACAGAGACTGTTGGGATAATGACAAACATAACACCAGCTAATTCGTCTCTATTCTTCTTCTTAAGACCTGGTGGTAAGTGGATGAAACCAATTTCCCCATAGATTAGTAGCCAGGTCATCAGACTAAGCCCAACATAACATCTGCATAATGTGTCCAATACAGGGATAAATCGTGGAATCAATGTATAATATCGTACAACAGGACGAGAACCGATTTACAAAATCACACAGTTTTGATTGTCTATATGTATCTACGCAGATATTGGTTGGAGTGGATACATTACCAGTCAACTCCTACGATAATTAAAAACACACTTGCCGCGATAATCCAGAATACTGTTTACATAAAAATCAGTGGGCGGTTTTCTGTATTTTTCCGAGACAGACAAAGTTAGGAACTTTCTATATTTACAGAAAATGAAAAGGTTTGGCATCATTTAGTATTTTTAATTTGAAATTGAAAATTAGATTTATCAAGTACTCGCAATGTAAACAAACCCCGATCCTAAACATGCGCACAAACGCCCTTAATGTTTCAGTCGTGTGAGTTATCTAACGGCACAGTATAATTTTACGTACATTATTTGAGAAATACACACTGACGGTCGGGTATTCAACAGGCTACTGCGGCAAGTGGGCCTCTAAGTAATATGAAACAGCGTTATAAATTGTCACTCGAATATAATATTTATTTTTGTTGGTGGCTATGGCTATACTTGCACCACATCGAAACATAGATCAATGCGGCCATATACGAAAAATTATTTTGAGTTGGGCGTATCGGTAAAACAGTAATCCATCGATCTGCATTATACTCTGAGATTCTTTCTCCACCAAATCCAATGTTCACAGACTTGACCCTGTTCTATCCCACAAAAACACAATGCTTTGTAAGAGATGTATATCAGTGGCCGATACGCTGACGCAATACGTGCTCAAACCGAAGGGAATGTGTCCTAAGGCTGGAACAGTCCGTAATACAGGGAGATATTATAACTTATGACGGAGAGAAACATAATAAAAAAACATTATTAACGATATCATTTGTACTTTTATTGTATTAAATAGTTTAAAACTTACTTATATTCTAACATCCCAAAAATGTTTTAATTCGAAAAATACATATGATAAGCTATATAGAATCAAATATGTACACGGAAAGCACTCCGTTACAAACTCATATCCTGGTCACTTCGACCAATGAAATGCCTAGAAATTTATCTGGCTGGCGATACCATTCCTTAGTTCCCTTTAACGAAAAACTCTAAGAAACTGCCACCGGACAAAATCCAAAGTGTCAAAGCTTTCATTTAGCATATGCCACATATTCATGTATATGTACATCCTGTAGCCTTGATTAAAAAGCTAGCCTTTTTCCTTTAATCCAAAACTTATAGAGGCAATATTTACTTCATTTAAAGCGTGTCAAATATTTCATTAATGTCTATGTTATCGTCCTTTGCCCTAACGCTATTTACGACCTAGGAAACAGAACAATTTATACTGCAAATGTTACAGCGGGATTCTTTGAGAAAACGTTTAGTCTATGACAATTCGACGTGGAACTACTTGAAATGATTACATGTTTCACCATTTACCGACCAAGGCTTTTTAAATATGTGTTTGGTGCACTTTAAACCGACAGTCTTCCCATATGTGGGTTCTTGCGAGAGAGTTAAATGGCTATGATTAACAACGTTCTTAACCAAACCTTCTCGGTGGGTATTTGCTGAAGCAGTTGATAGAATTATACTTCCGACATTGGAATTCATTTGACATCATTATTTCAATCTGTATGGCGACAAGATTGTCCTTTCAGAACCTTTCCTTTCGGTCTGTTCAGACAAAGCATTTCAACCAACTGTTAGGCCGAGGCCACACTATGAGCGTTGAGCCGCGCCGTAGCCGCGCTGTAGCCGCGCCGTGAAAAACATTGTATAGATTTACACTGAACCTGCCATACTGTGGGCAGTAGCCTAGCAGTGGGTGCTAGCAGCAGGCGAGCATCGAGCGGCGCTTTACTTCCCTACATTTATCGCCGCTCAAAGCTCGAGCCGTACTTTTAAAGGTTATTTTTAGAAATCTGACGGAAAGCAACGATAATTCACGAATATTTGCGAACGAACCAAGGTGCCTTTCTTTAATCAGAAAGACCATAGGTGGGTGGGGGGTTTGGATAACTACGATCGGCTTCAAGAAATGTTTTAATCATCGTATTTTGGAGTGAAATGTTATTAATTTATTAATCAAAGTACTAGAATTATTCATAATACAATAACTTTCTTGTTCCTGCAAATTGCAGCTTGTATATATGTTATATATGTAGACAGGTACAAGTTCGGATCGACATTGAATTATTCTATTGTCTTAAATTATATTTCGTGGCTTCCTGCTGTTAGTTGTTTGAGGTGACATTTTATGATGCCTTACATCGATCGGTAAATGGGTTCAAATGTCGTTCAATCCAATAAATAAATTCTGACTCGATTTTCATTTGCTAGCCCTTGAACATGAACTCGTTGCCATAGGAAGATCGGGGGTACCTAAAACATCAATAAACTCATGCTTTCCGCTGCCGTTGTGGGGGTCTCGAACAGAATTTGATCACTGGACAAATTTTGTCCCCCAGACAAAAACATCTTACATGTATCGGTCTTTTGTCAACAGACCGAATCCCATATTTTTTTTAGATCTCCACCCTGCACCTATTACCTTGCCTTATTATACTTCTTAAATAGTATTCATGCAGTTTTAAATTCAACCAGTCTCCATTGAGAAAACGTATGAAGCCCTGGGATTGAATAACAAGAAGGGACAATCCTTTGGGTGTCAAAGGCGACACAATTATTCCAAATATACAATTTTACTATGAAGAAAAATATATTTATCGAGGCATGAGCTATGGAGAAAATTTCGTAGAAACAGATTTATTCGTTATTTCGTTATTTTTATCAAAAAGTTTAAGATAGAGGCAATCCGTTGATGCCAATCTTTATAAGGAACGACAAATACCAAAATGTACTCATACACCCCGGCTGTTCTAATTTTGTACTCTTTTGCACTCTTCATCGGTTCGTTCGTGTTACTGACTTTACCAATACTGTTCATACCAACGTCAATCCTTTAATTTTCAAGTTTCAACAAACGGAATTCTCTTGGCAATCGGAATTTATGACAAAAAGTCCGAATTTGGGCAGCTCATACGATTTTAAATTATCCCGACTATTTGAATTTTGTACGTTATTTTCACACGTCTTGGGTTCGCACAGGCTACTGACTTTACCACTATTTTTTTATTTCAATTTCAATCTTAATTAGCGTTGCTACAAATTGAAATAGTAGAACAGACATAGGCAAGAAATTGCACCGCTAGGACCATTCTTCCATGCAAACATGTTGATCAGAAGTATTTGTCGGTTTACAACATCATTAAACACTCAAAAATTGACAATCTTTCAACGATAATGTGGCACCAGTTCAAGTAACCATGATATCGTCATGTAATTAGTTTTACATCTTATTTAAACTTATCTGTATGAATAGGATATGAGATACATGTTCGAGCTAGCTGTACGCTAGCAGCCTATCAAGCTATAACCGCTTACAATGTGGCCATACCAGCTTTTAGGAGCTTTTAGCTAGCTGGCCGCTAGCTGACAGCTTATTGTTACAGCTCGTAGTGTGGCCACCCAAAGCTTGTCGCTCGTAGCTCGGCTACAGCTTGGCCAAAGCTTCTCCAAAGCGCGGCTCGTGGTGTGGCCTCGGCCTATTATGCCTAAAAGCCAGTTCACACCGTGCGGTTTATTGTACTGACTTGTAACATGCGATTAAGATGGATGTATTTGATTGGTTGACAAATCGGTACGACAAATCGCACCTTGAGAACGGATCTTTAGGGAGTAATTGGATCAACACGATGAACACAAATTATGCTTAGAAATGGTATCTGTGACTAAGGTATGAGTTGCTAGAACTACCATTACCTGTGTAAACGCCAAGGGTTTAGGCGCAACTGGCCTAGAGGGTTTTCTTAGTTTGACAGTTCTTGAACAGTTCCATATTCTAATCTATTTAAGTGACATTTAGGAGTTGGTTATGATATTTATGAAATAAACACGGTTTTTTATGGGTATAAAACCCATAAAAAACCGTGTTCATTTCTTAAAAGTTCCATATTCTACTTGAGTGCTACAAGCTGATGATATAAGTAGCCAATGCTTTTTTTCCCAGCTTCATAAATGAAACGAACGTGAAAAAAGCCTTAATTAAGGGTTAATTGTCGGTCTACATATTTCAAAGAGAGTTTTTGTTTAAAGTTTTCCTCAATATTCATAACATTTTACTTCGCGAAGTTCTTTCATCAAGGCGTATCGCTGGCGTAGGTTTAAAATCAGAGGATTTAGCAAAATGAGTTCAATACACCAGCAGAAGTGCAAAAAAGTAGCCAATAAATGCTGCAATAAAATTCATTAGCAAAAGTATTTGCATATGCTATTTTTAGCAACGAGGTCGTAGAAGACGGTATCAGTTTATTTACATTTATCAATGGATACTTTTTGGAAGACAGTGTTGTGCAAAAAATAATAAAAAATAAAATGAAGATTTACATTAATGACAGATAACTGACTAAATCATTACAACTTTTCTTGATATAGCTTTCCTTAATATTCCGCGTGATGCTAATAAACTAAATTTTCAGATGAAATATAATTCCATGGAGACTATATATTCACACGTTTGTAAATCACAAAGCGAGTATTTTATTTCCCTGGGTTGGTTGGTTGTTTAAAGCTTATTGGCGCGTCCATTCGTATGAATGATGTACGCCATACTAGTGAGTAATTATTACCTTGAGCGATTAAGAAAACTGTGATGTTTGAACACAATATATTGAATCTCTCTGTGCAAGAGTATATGTTAGTACGTTTGAGATCTACTTAACATCTTAAGATGTAAAAAAACATGCAATACAATTGAGCTTACACCCGTATACGATTTACAGATAAGCAAATATACAGTGGTGAGAAATGGAAAGATAGACAGAAAGGTCGACATTTGTTAGTCAGGTGTCACTTGAGCATTATACTGTCGTACATGCAATGTATATACACTCATTTTTACACTAAAATCTATATGTTTTTCCCCTTGGTAACAAGCTGAAAATGACATTTATATCATGTCTGTTAGCAGATACAACTTGCGGTATGATGACTTCATTCAGCATTATGTGCATTGGATTTGAGACAAAAGACCATCAGTATCATATGAAACTCAGACTTCATCCAACAAATCCAGCGAATTTTTCTGATAGACATTGGTTCCGTTTCTTTCACACAATTTTAGGAATATACGAACTCCTATATGAGTTACATACGAAGTCGTCCATGCTGGAGATTACCAATGCCGCAGCTAAAATGTTTCACCAGAGGAAAAGTTATACGTTTTTAAACCGTATTTGGATTGATACTGACGTTATGTTGGTAACATCGATATATGATTATCTGTTAATAAAAAAAACGTAATTTAATACGGAATGTTGCAATTTTGAATAGGAACGTGCTTTATGGTAAAAGGATGCCATAACCGTATCTTATTCGACAGTTGAGTTTAAATGCTAACGTTCATATTTGACGTTACCGACAGACGGACCAACTGGGCTGTTCAAAGGTGTATCAAGCCGGACAATGATTTAACTTATTCATTTTAGCATCACTGTTGGAATACTTTTTTATTGAGATCATTTATAGTAAGTAATAATATGGTGAAATTTGTCAACGGAAGTTGCAGTTAGACTATTGCATCTGATTAAACAAAACTTAGAAGGTCTATTTTCTTATAGGGCTCAGCAGTAAACGTTTCATTAGCAACACAGCTCTTTGATAAGTGGAAATTTAAATCCTTTGAATACTACATTTTCAATGAGTTTATACTGCAATGGGCAATCGCTACGATGTTGTATCCTGACAGACGACTACCTCGAGTATCCCATCTGTTAAATACTTCTGTCCCCTATTTCAATCATTTGAAAACATTCCTTAACGAAACTTTTTCCGCATATGCATTTTTTTACAATTGGGAATGATACGGCTCTGTTTTTTATTAACAAGTGATCTATTTATAAACAACGCTTACCTGATGTAATCAACATTTCATTCTATTGGCCCCGTTTCCACTCCCAATATACCTGGTAATGAAGCCATTAAAGTGAAATATTCTTAAGTGTGGCGTTATACACCAATCAATCAATTGTTGTGTCGCCCAAAAAAGAGGATAATGTTTGCATTAAATAATCGCAGCTTACATGGAAAATAACTGCAATGTTATGTCAACCAGTAGACATACATATTGTAGATTGTTGAACACATTTTACCATAGATTATTTAAATGGACTCGTTGTGATACTCCGTTTCACACACTCTGCTTCTTCGTCTGTTGTGTAACAAATAGCTTAAATTGTCAATTTGTCAGGAGAAATAAGACATTAAGAGAACTACGTGTCCTATGTTCCTATAATCCGGTAGTTAAGCTGAATTTGTAAACAGGACGAGAATGGTCTTAAATCTCTTGAATTGGACATTGAAACCGTTTTCCTGATGGTAGGCAATTCTCTATTGGGAGTACATGTGTGTAAATCTTTCCTCTATGACTTTTACGAGATTCTATGTTGTTTTACTTCTCCTCTTTCGCGCCTCTTTCGACATAAAACTATACGAACATTATAAAACATTAGCAAGGTAAACGTGATCTCCGCTGATGTTGCTGTATTTACGCCTTATATCACATTTTACTTACCGTCTTAAAGAGTTCATTATGATCTTGGAAATAAGCTCAATAGTCCCAGGAAAGAAATCATTATTAGGTTTTATACAACCTTAAAGTTTCCAAGAGAGGTTATTCATTTCGCCAAGACTCCGGACAAGGAAGGCGACGTTCTAATAGTAACATTCATACTTAGGTAGTCAAGAACATGGAACTCAAGGACAAACATCTGAAAACAAGATAACAAATTAAGCCAATTCAGTTCATCTTTTGAATGTATAATCATTATAGCGTGGGTTGGGACGATTCAATGCGGCGTCACTCCGGGCTGTGTCGTTAACACATAGTTAAATCGATGCCGTTGGAATGAATGGCAATTTTTCGGCCCAATTTTGAAAGATCAGTATACCTTGTAATTTCTTCTATTTTTCGCCTTGTTGTTTTAAGCCATACCTTTTGCACTTGTAGTATTTTACAAGAAATGACAACAAAGGGTTATTTCATTCATGAATAGGCTATGTCACGTGGTTTCCAAAATCAGCCGTTGTGCAAATAACACGTTCTCAAAACACACAACTCTGATATATTAAATATAGCATCGGAGAGAACAAAACGTAAGCCTAAGGATTATAGTGTAGATTATATGGCTGAAATACTGAATTCTATTTTAGGAGAAATAACAGTGTGTGTAAGACTTGATAATATGGCTTCGGAATATCTTCTGGCAGTTGAACAAATTATTACTTGCGACGATCAAGTTCAGTTTTTTTGCCCATAAGGCTGCTTTATAAATGGAGTCCACCTATATGTGGTATGTACAAGGTTTAGTGGGGGAGGAAACGGACTGTTTGTTCGAAGGGAACCTCAAGTTAACTCGCCCATGTAGGGTGATCGAGTGATAAACAAACTCAGAAAATGTACAAATTTTGCTTAGAACTGTGAAAAGGTTTCTATATTTTTCTCTTTTATCCTCATGACAGACAAGTAAAGTATATTTATGAATACGGTTTCAGTGCCCTGCGTAAACGACGATATGTAAATGTAACCGTTTTCAGATTAACAAAGTTGTATGTCCGAGAGTAAAACCGTGATTATGAATACAGGTTAATCCATAGAATTTCTACCATTTGAACCTGTTACAATATTTAATGAAGTATTTTACATTTATACGAGGCGGATACCATAGTGTTACAATATTTAATGAAGTATGATTCATGTATACGATGCGGATACCATAGTGTAACAATATTGAGACATTATGAGGGTAAGGACATATTTGGATAACACCAGAAATATATTTGTTGTTTGACACGGAGAAGCGTTAATATAGGCGTCTCGCCTGTTCGCTAATCCACTTTGGTAATTTTATTTTTTTTTTTGCCAAATAAATATTGTTTAAATCAAATATATGGATAGAGAAGTGTGAAACGTCCCATTACCCCATATTCAGGCACTGGCGCCTTTTGACCAAGAGATCACTTTAAATAGCGCCCTCTTTGGGCTATTCAGAAACCGTGGTTTTTCTTCTCTTCCTCGTATGAATTACTATGGGATGCATAAGAAAACAAAGATGGCGGAAGTTTTAGATGCGACAACAGTACTCGATAGATGAAAAGTTAAATTTTCCGAAAAACTTCACATTGTTTAAAAATGAGACTAGAAGTCTTGTTTGGGACCATTTTGGTCGAAGTAGAGACGGGAGTCTCGTGCCGGGTAAAACTTTTAATTGAACCAGTGCATTCTCCAAACTGTGGTTACTGAGAGTGTCAATTGATATAATAATCCACTAAAAGGAGAGTGAATACATTTTCTGATTTGAAATTGCGAAACCGTTGACAATTTCAAAATCTACTTTGTATGGACGTCACATAATGTAGTATAAGCAGTCTAACGATGGCTAATGTCCTGAATATTGTGTAATGGGACGTTTCACACTTCCCCATTCATATACTTGTGTTATTATACATTTATATGAGACAGATAACACAGTGTTACAATGTTATCGAGATGTTAGGAGGCTAATGACACGTTTGGATAACACTTAAGACGTGTCACTCAAATCGATTCCCAAAACTAGCCAAGACCGAAGGACGTGTAATGAACCAAACATTTAAACCCAATAAAGACAAACCATGTTACACCGTTATACGTACCCCGTTGAGAATCAACTTGTCTGGTGGCTCTATGAAGACAACTCTCAATAAATGGCCTGAACACGCATTATCAGGAACACCAGGCATGATTTTCGGATCAAATTCATACACTGAATTGATTGAGTACTCACAATTCAGAAACCATATTTTATACCTATCCTGTGATGATATCGTTATCCCTTCATAATTAATGTTCGTGTCGCTATTAAAAATATTCATATCAATTTCAAAATGCATCAATTCATTTGAGATTGATAATTTTTTTAATGATGTTTACATACAAGTGTCATTTTTTATTATGGGTCCTGGAAGTAGGTCTGAACATGCAATAATTAATATGTGGAAATCAAAATAAACATTCATATATAACTCACGCTCTTTCTATTTGGTTAATATGAGTTTTCGAAAACCAGGTGTGTTTACAGATATATGGTCTGAAGTAACTCGTTTTATTATTTATACATAAGTGAAAACTCAGAAATGTCATAATTCACTGAGTGCAATAACACTTTTGTTATTTGTCGCACGCGACGAAGCCGATCACGTCGTTGGACCTACTTCTTTTTTGTGTACTGACGTCTGCTGTACAACAACAACAGTACATAGGAATTCGATAGAAATATGAAGCCTTTTCAGTCATTTTTGCATTAAGATAAATATTTTACTACTGAAAACACTAGATTGATTCAATAGAGGATCGGCTTACCATTTTAAATCAAAGCGATTAAACAAAACTTCATTATCGATCGTCTGTTGACAGCGTTGTGTGACCTGTATGATGTATCATGGCTTCGGAGAATCGGACTACTGTGTGTAACAAATGACTGTAATTGCCATTCAATGACGCGGTAAAACAATGTAAAGTAGTTTCATAGATGACTTTTAATCCTGGTGACTGGTAACACTGCAGAGTTAAAATTCATGGAGATCGATTTCATTTCATTTTACATGAAATATCGCGAAAAACTTCAGGGAGAAAATGGCCATTCAAATGACCACTTCTGACAGTTGACAGTCACGTGAGAAGAACAGACATGCTGTTGTTTCATTGGTCAACGATATATATTCCTAAGTTTGCTGAAAACCTAATCCTTCATAAGTTTGTTCATAGTTTCTTTTTTATAATTGATAATTTTGTACTTACTAAACAACCCCCAGCCTTAAACATCATAGTATAAATAATAAACAGAATATTGTACAGTTGTGTTTGAATAGCATTTATATTTTTTCTCTTGAAAGGCGGAGGGTCTTTCACTCGAAACAATTTAAGTGCTATTCAAACACAACTGTTCAATATCCTCTATGTATCTACAGGTTTGTCACTTTTACGGCCTTGATAGGCGGTGGTCCAGTTTCCACTCGTGGAATTATTAATCTTTTTGCGTTCTATAATGTTACACGCCATCAGATTCAGTATGTGTCACACAGTTCCACTTTTGCTCCGTTGACCACAAAATATCTCTTCCATCGGTCATCGGTTTCATCCTACTCTAAACCAGAAAATTTGATTTTGTTTTACCCTTCCGGGTCGTAAGCCAAGAGCATCCCTAAAGTGTTGGCGAAACCGTATAAATTGGTATTAGGTCAGACGACTGAAATTGTAGGCCTTTTTCAGGAGGGTTGGGGGAAATCTTGGAGACGGTGAAGCTTTTCTGAACTACCTACCATAGTTGATTACCAGGATCTATTTAGAGAGATATATCGATTACATCGTTCACTTCTCCAATATAGCTCGCCTTTACCCTCGAAAGTACAACATCTTTGTCAGAAGCTTGAGGAGTACGCCGGAGGTGAAAGAATAAAACACGCCTTTAAAGTGGCGGAAGATGCCGAAATTAGCATAGAATCTGATTGTCAAAACAATCTGAACGTTTGAAAGTCAAAAATATTCGTTCAGTCTGGGACATAGGCGGTTGTGTAAATTAAACTAAGTTCAGATAACCGGCATGCACAGTGATATGCCTGAGCCACTTCTTAACACCACGGGTCTGGGTCAATTAATGTTAACCCCCCCGTGTGGGTTCCGGGGAGATAAGAATAGACCCTCTGCCTTCCCAAGGGGCTTGATCGTAAGAGGCGACTAATCATTGGGTCCCCGTGTGGGTTCCGGGGGAAAAGAATTGGCTCACAGTTCCCAGGCAAGCTTGATCGTAAAAGGCGACTAACCTAGGTCAATTTTTTTTAATTATTATGGTATAAAGCTTTCTGTTAAAATTACTCTCTATCAGAACATATTTACAAATTCGTATGTTATATAAAATGTTATTTATATAAATTGTTTATTGTTGCTTCATTGGAGATAATTGTGATATTTCTTGTTTTTAATCTCCGAAAATGATTTACACAGTGTTTTAGCAGTTTTTAGTATTTCTGTTTCTGTCATTTTTCAGTTCCAATGTATTTTTGATGTTACATAATCTATGATGATTTAATTTCTTTTCGCCGCCGTATAAGTGAAATAATCTTGAGCGCGGCGTTAAACTCTAATCAATCAATCAATCAATTAATGTTAACACTACCGCAACCTACATGATCGAGACTGGTATCACTAGCGGGACATGATCTCTCCAGCCAGGCTCCAATCTACAGACATTGTTTATATGAGTCTATTTAAGTTACCTTATGGGAAAAAAGCGCATAACGTGTGCTACTAAATTGCTATTTAGGCCTATATAAAAATGAGGATTCCACATGACTATTGCTAACTCACCTACATGTAACTCCAAAGAACCGCTGGATATTGAGTTATATTTGGGAATACTTTTTTCCTTCTTTGATACTCTGATGACCTAGTTCAGCTGCGTATGTTTTCAACAAGGCCGATATATAACTTTAAAGGAAAAGACATTTTAACAATGCACTCGGTTAGATTCCAGAATACTGTTCATGTAGTCTAAAACATTGGTTCCGTGTATTTTTCATCCCAACGTAAACGAATAATTGACATTTGATTGAGCGATAATATGACAGAATAGGCTCCATAATCCACTTAAAAGGCCGCAGCCATTTTCTCATTTGTGTTATCCACTCAATGATAATTAAAATCGAGATGCCTTACAGACAACCCGCATGAGGCAGCCAATGACTTGGATCAGAAATGACGTGCAGTTGCCTCACTGACATACATATTCTAAACCAGCCTCAATTTTGTCTCCACGTATTTTACGTAAATATACCTTCATGGATTAGAGAGCGGTAAAAATACGTCAATACATCAAAGTGGAGAAAATGACGACACAGATAAGCCACTTAAAGGATATACTTCGGTATCTTTTTATTGGCTTTTGTTTCACTGGTGTTAACTAATGCTGGATGTTTTAAGTACGTTGATGGTTGTTATGGATGTCAGGCAGAACGTATTTCTATAGAAAATACCTCCTTTAATATATTTTTGAGTTAAAATCGACATGGGATCCTTTATCCGGAATTGAATACCTCTAATGTTTCTAATAATCCGAATGTCAACGAAAAAGGCAAGTCTAAGCATATGATCTTAATAAACATCCGAATATTCCACTGGGGAATATAACAGGTAAACCCGCGTCTTTGCTTGGAGGAAACCTCCGACCTTTGGCGGGTACCCGCCAACTCTTCCACAAACGGCGATCGAATGAACGATCCACTAAGAAATGCTCAATTTTTATTTTGTCTGAGTAGGATTCCAGAGCCGCATTGATGGAAGGCCTGTGCTGGACTGACGGACCATCACTTTAACCGACTGAGCCACCCCCCCACCCCATCCCCCCCCCACCCCCCCCCCCACCCCCCCCCCCCCCCTTCCCCTCGACTTGATCAAGGAAATGCATATCTAAAGTTATGAGGATTGTATGACCTTTCCTTGTAGGAGATGTTGTAATTTGTATTCAGCCGTTGTCAGGGAAGTTCAATTTGTCTCCACTGTCTCCCCGTGAGAATGTTATTAAACTAACGGGTCAATGAGTTTAGAAGTGATCGTCCTGTTCAAATCCTTGACAACAAATTTCCTCATTGAAGGGTTGCTGAAGTCGACAACAGACTCCTGGTTTTTATTGGTTTCTATCGAGTGACGATTTCAAGTTTGAGAGTTTTCAGGCGGACGGAAAGTATTTGGTTTTGTGTCGCTAAATGTCAAAGTTTAGTTGATGCCAATAAACAAGAAAGAGTTATCTTCAAAACATGATAATGAGTAAAAACCGTTCAAGGCCCCGAAGCATGTTTGACATTTGTTAAGAAAACCAAATTACACGAGATTACTACAACTAAAACCTACAAATGTAAGCATAGGACACATATCCACTTAGGTTTACAATGTACAAATGGGGTGAAAAACAAACGAAGAAACAACAATCAGTGTCGGTTAACTTAAATGTTGGATAAGCCTCATCTCAGGCTTTTTTGTTTGTGGTTTACACTCTAAAATTTATCGACAGGCTTGTCTAGTCTCTTTTAACCTATCGTCAGTCTGTATTTCAATGCGGGTACCTGATAAATCTAATTTTCAATTTCAAGTTTATCATTTTATGAGCCGAAAAATGTTTAGGAACCAAGTAATAGCCAGGGGGGGGGGGCGTTTTATGAAGCCTTCGCAAAATGCGATCGATCGCAGTTGCCATGACGTCATATATCTTCAATATGGTATCTATTGGCAACTAGGCTTCTTTTGCTGTGCTTTGTGAAACCAGTCACTGGGTTTCCTTCTCATCGTATCATATATATCTATTAAAATGGTATACCTCTTTTTAACACAATTAGAAACTTGTCTCCATGGTTATTTTAGACAAGAAGATTTTCCCTGTGCCCGTGTGTTTTAGTGACCATAAATATATTAAAATGGTGCATATGAAGAGAAAAACTTTAGACGCAAATTAAAGTGATTTATTTTGAAGACGATATGTCCCTCCTTTGACGAAAGCTTTGATTATTTTCTGTTATTTTTCTAAATTGAATTATTGAATTATGATTAACCCGGTATTTATGGCCCCGAGTTGATGTCAATAACTTGTTGAGATGTGGGAATAAATCTATTTTATGGATGTAAGCCAAAGAGTTTTGTTTTAAATAGTGTTTAAAATGTTTTAATTTCTTCTTACATTTACTCAATGACCGAACAAAATTCTGCAAAATTAGGCAAAAAATATCCAATTCCCTTCCCTCTATCGACGAACATGTCTACTTACGTCATATGCCACCGGCAGAAGACAATGGCATAGGTGTCGAAAGCTCGTGTTGTTCGCCATCAGCTTACGATGATGCGTTAATCATTTCACGTTAACATTAAATAAGTCAGAGCTAGTGATAAAAGAGTATATAAAAGCTGTTGGAAATTAAGTTAGAATAGTTTATGTTTATGCTGAGTATAGTTACATCCAGAGCATAGGAATTAACCTGTCCAGTGTAAATCCGATTAACCACGACTTTAAACAACATGATGTCAAAGGAAGACTTGAGTTTTCCGAGTAGATTCCTCAAAATTTGCAATAAAAGTAAAAACGGAAAAAGCTTAAATGTACGGAGCCGTAAAAGGGACATCCGATTTTTTTACTCAAGGCTAATTATATCGTGATACGACTTATTTATCTCGTACCACGACTTATTTATCTCGTACCACGACATATTTATCTCGTACCATGACATAATTATCTCGTACCATGACATAATTATCTCGTACCACGACATTATAAGTCATACCACGACATTATGTTAGTCCAAAAATCTTATTTTCGAGCAAGCCTTCTAGGCAAAATCTCCGAACAATCAATAAGAAGTGAGAAAACGATGATATTCTGATAGGGATGTGGTCTTCGCTAATGTTACAACGTTCTGGCAGCATTCCCGCGCTTCTGTTTGTGTCCCTTCATTGTGGCATACTTATCTTGGTAGTGGATTTATGCCCTAAAGACATTGTGGCGCAAAACACCAATTGAATAACATATACGGCTTCTGTCTATAGACGAGATAGCATTGCCACATCCTGTCCTACTATGGCACAATACTGCTGAGACTTGTCAATCATTGAAGTGGATATGCATAATGTGACCTCACAAGGACTACTATCTGACCTGTTTCTAGAGTGAAATAAAGACGGTGTGATAAGTATTGACCTGGAAGACAAGCGATATTGGATTGACTCCAGCAGCTGGAGGTCATAATAAGTATGTTATATCCTCACTTGAGGGGGTCCAGGAGCCTGTTTCACAGAGCGGCGTAGCGTACGTTTTTACGTAACTATCACGACAACCCATACTGTAGAGATATGTTACTCAGAAAGTTACGTAAAAAAAAACACCTACGCCGCTTTGTGAAACAGGACCCAGTTGTTTCTGGGCTTTGTGTAAACACGCCATAAATCTCACTGAATACGTACCATAAGAACGTACCAACACAGAAGAATTTTGTGTAAAACAAATGAAATCCGAAAAATGAAGCCATAGTTGAATGATATTCTATATTTCGACATATCTAGGTGAGAAGGGTTCACTAGTCCGAAGGTTCACTAGTCCGAAGGTTCACTAGTCCGAAAAACGGGTTCACTAGTAAGAAGGTTCACTAGTCCGAAGGTCCACTAGTCAGAAGGTTCACTAGTCCGAACGAGAGGGTTCATTGGTTCGAAGGTTCACTAGTCCGAAGGTCCACTAGTCCGAAGGTCCAGTAGTCCGAAGAACAGTACCGATATCATCCTCCAAATAATATAGCCCATAGGGTATAGGCCTACCCAGACCCAAGGATAATTTCCTCAGCATCATTTTCCCACGAGACAGTATCCCTTAGTCTTTGCTGGTCTGTAGTCGAGACAGTGTAAAGTTAGGAATTTATGATCCCTCCAAAGAAAAAGGAAATATATAATTCGACGATTTTATGCACAGCCACGGGCGTACATCCCGGTAGCAGGGGGGGGGGGGGAGGGGGTGCAGACTAACAAAGAGAAAGACAATGAATTTCCTGAGGAAATAGGAGGTATGCAGGGTATATAAAACCGTCGAACTGAATATTTCATTTTTCCTTAGGAACTCTAGAGGGTTATACGCATGGCATGACATGTTCAATTTTAGATCCTTTTATTTATCAGATAATTTGAAAAGTTGGGAAAACATTATTAAAAAGATGACATTATACTTTTATCTAGAAAGACACGTGGTGTCGACTTTGTAAACGTTCATATATATATATTTGTGATCACTAAAACACACGGAAAAATCTTCTTGTCTAAAATAACCATGGAGAAAAGTTTCTAATTGTGTTAAAAAGAGGTATATCATTTAGACCTTTATACCCCATAAATTGAACAAACCGTGAAGAGTACTTTTTATTTTTCATATATGTTCAAGTATACGTACCGCTACTCAGATTTTTTTAATTGCTTGAATAAAATGTCTATCAGTACCACTGTTTAGTTTTTCTCATCCAAATAGTGGATGGTCTTATTTGAGATATAGCGCATTGTGTCTGGCATGTTCGGACTAGGGAAACCTCGGACTAGTGAACCTTCGGACTAGTGAACCTTCGGACTAGTGAACCTTCGGACCAGTGAACCTTCGGACTAGTGAACCTTCGGACCGGTGAACCTTCGGACTAGTGAACCTTCGGACTAGTGAACCTTCGGACTAATGAACCTTCGGACTAGTGAGCAGTTCCCATCTAGGTAGCCATCACCGGGAATATCCTTGATGGTGGCTATAGTTTTCGGAGTTTTATACGTAGGCCTACTAGTGCCAAACTCATTTGAAATCAATACGGAATGCATCTACACGTCGGATCAGGGATAACGAGATTCTCAGGATTGTTTTATTGATTAGCCATTTTTAGACAATAGGGCTGACTTCCAACGGAAAACATGGCTAGAAAGTCTTTTACTCTATTTCAAACCAAATGCTTCACATCAATTCATCCTGTACTTCTATCAAACAGCAAAAGACTTCGTTTTGGTTTTTGGGGCGTCCACGGATTAATCTTTAAAATGTGGCCTTTCGCCATTGTTGTAGGGTTTGAGTCGGTCTTCGCTGTGACAGATACTCGATCAACGACAACATTTCACTTGGATGTTTTCCAAATGTTGTCCAAATTGAGTTTTTAAAATGCCATAAAATAATGCGACGTAGGTCTACAAACATATAATTCTTTCAATGAAATATCCGACATATTCGACCTAAGGGAGACAATTATACTAGTGAGATTTTGATATCAAGAGTGCTCTCCCCTAAAATCACAGACCGTGATTTCTGTGTAAAAGGGATTTTTTTTTAGGAATTCTGATAGCATAGGCGTAGACAAGGGGGGGGGCTTGGAGGGCTTCAGCCCCCCCAAATATTGGCACAAAAAAAAACAAGGAAAAGCAAAAAAAAAGGTAACACCAGGAGTACAAAGTTATGACACAACATTATTTGTTATAGTCACAATCATAGTGAAAATGTTGATTGCCTGGGTATATTGGTCGAATCTCGAATCACTCGAATCTCCCAAACATACTCAGCCTGCTGTGGCTCCGGGAGACAAATTCATTGGCAACGTCCTTCAACGGGATGGCATCAGTCCGGTCTTTGTGTACATGCAGGATCATCAGCCAGTTGAGTCTTGATTGTGTTGCCGTAGTGCGCAACCAGGTTTTCAATCTTCTGATCGTACTGAAACCTCTCTCGCTGGTGGCATTGGTCGACGGCATTACCGGGATGAGCTATGTGTGCTTCACCACTTTTGCGCGGATATTCTTACATGGTTCCATGTGGTTTAAAAGACGCCACTATTTTTTGTTGTTGAGTAAACATGTTTGCTATAGTCACATTGTGAGGACACGTCTTCTGATCCATCATTCATGTAGGCAGCCGCCATCCAGGGAGAGTTTCCTTAGATACATAATCCAAAGAAGTAAGGAATGTGTCGTGGTATATATATATATGATCACTAAAACACACGGGCACAGGGAAAATCTTCTTGTCTAAAATAACCATGGAGACCAGTTTCTAATTGTGTTAAAAAGAGGTATATCATTTAGACCGTTATACCCCATAAATTGTTGTGACAAACCAAACCTATGATATTTCATTAGGTTGACGACTGACAGGAGCTTGTCGTGGTATATACATAGCTTTCGACATCATAGGCCAACAGAATCAGAAAAATGACCGAATAACCCTGGGAAATGGCAAAAACACCAGGAAAATTCTCCCGTTTGATAAATAGTGGATCCTCATATTTATGCCCTGTTATTAGCCCAGAACGCCCCACTGGCGATCTCGGACAGCGGAGCTTCTGGGGCCTTGGCGGCCCCTGGACCCTCGCCTATTGAGCTGGGATAGTAATTCAGCCCCCCCCAAATTCCGAAACGTGTCTACGCCCTTGGATAGTCCAGAGAAGTTGAGATGTTTGAAGTACTTGAAAAACTATATAGGATTAGAGGTGAAATTAAAAGTATCACTCGCTCTTACGAACCGAAGATATGTACCAATAACTGAAGAAAATGTAAATAGCCGGCATGTATGGATATATTCATATATATACACCCCCCAATATTAGAATCAGATTTTTATAATTCTTGTTCGGCCATATAGGTAAAATAATCATGCTGCAGAGTAAAATATCAATCAGTCTACTATCTATGAAACTCCAGATAGTATATTCGGTCTCACATTAACCTAAGTGTAAGAAAACCGTGTTCTTTGTCAAACAACTTGGATATCCAATACAAAGGCATTAATTCACTTCGATGAGAATTTTATTAATCGAAATACAAAACGTGGTCTCAAAGAAAAAATTACAAATAGAACAATGTTTACCGTAGCAATTAAATGGACCAACGATTTATTTTCAAATGGCCTTTAGCGGAAGTAGTGACAGAGACTACAATCGCAAAACTGATTGTACCTCAAATTATAAATCGGTCGACAGTACCAGCCATCTGGTCCCCGGCACACGGCGAACACTACTTTGTAAGTGCGGGGACATTGCTCTACACACTTTCCTTGGATGTTATATGTGTGAATGCATGTTTCCGTGCTAAAAAAAATAAAACAAGAATTAGTTATTTTTATACCCCAAAGACGAAATTAAAGGTAAGCATTAAAACTCCAATCATTTATCCCAGGTATGGTTAACTTTGAATACCTCCAAATAAATACCTTTTAAATCGCCTATAAACTCCATGTTTTTAGTATTAAATGTATGTATATAAACTAACAGGTGGGTAGAACTGCAGGTTGACCATGTCACAAATCCATGCAGGTAATATATAGTTATAAATATCAGATCGACAAACTAATAGAACCGTTATGAATCAATTATATATATATATAATTAGAATAATAAACACATCAACAGTAATGGTTGACCGAAGAGATCAGAGAGGAGAGGATTTAATTAACCATTATAAATATTGATTATTTGTTTCAGAGATTTACTGAATGTGCAGAAGTTGCTTTAGACTGGCTACTAAAAACCGGTTTAACTACTTAGGGAAGCATTGTGAATTGACGTCTACTTACTCGCATACAGCTTCGTAGACAATGGGCCATATAATATAGCATTGTTGTCCTCCATAGGTTATCCCGAAGACGTATCTGTAATGGTATGGACATCTCCACTTAAACCAAATCGATTGCCGGCTGGAACTGGAGATCGGGGAGTCGGGATCAGCCGGTTGCCTAAAAGCAAATTCACAATTAACCAATGAGTTGATATAAACTACCAAAATAAAGAAATTCACATCAGTTCAGATTGCCAACACAAACAGCAATTGATTTTTAATGGTAACATTTGCAGGATTCATGCCTTTATCTTTGTGTGCTGAGTATTTATACACATTTACTAAAAGTGCAACGTGATATCAACGAAAAGCTCTTTTGTTGTGCTCTTTGTGAAAAATAGCCATTTATTGGGAAATCCTGTTTTAACTGAAAAAGATCTCAATTGTGACAGCTCAAGCAATAGCCATTTATTGTTAAATTCTGTTTTAACTGAAAACTGTCTCAATTTTGGCAGCTCGTGCAATTTTAACGTTTTACTTTACCTTGCCAGGTAGACCTACGCCGCTGACTGACGGGGGTTCCTCCTGACAAAGAATCTGCTTTCCTCTACTAGTAAACCTGGCAACGCCGCCGTATCAGTAAAATAATCTCCAGTTCGGCGTAAAAAATCAACCAATCTATGAATCTATTATTAATATAGTATTTTTTCTATTACCATACAAAGAACTTCATTTTTTTTTTAATTTTAGGGGACTTTGGTTGACGGCATTTTCGAATGAGCCTGCAGACCCCGTTCTATTCGTCCATGCTTCCATAGAGGGATTCGTATCTTGTTGGAGGACTTAAATCACGTGTCGGTACCTTTTTCTGTCCATCCCTCATCAATATATCTACATGACAACCATAAAACCGGATATTAATGGTTGATTTTTCCCCTCTTAGCCTCATTATAAAATATTTGATGACCCGTGGGGGTCTTCCGTAGACTTCAAATTGACACTTACAATTCACTGGCTCTTTTTGCCGCTTCCAACTCCCTTGCAATAGCTGGATTCTTCTTCAGGGCAGCGTCAATTACTCGTCTGTGAAAAGAAAACAAGAATTGCTGTGTTCATTGTTTTGAGAAACTGGAATTTACAGGGCTTAAGACAAAACACAGTATATAGACAAAAATGGAGGCAAGAATAAATTGTTTACGTCATTGATTTACAAGAAGGAATGGTTTAGATACTACTGTGGTTAACAAATATAAATATCGGTACAAATATAGATATCGGTGCAAATATAGACAAATATAGATATCGGTACAAATAAAGATATCGGTACAAATATAGATATTGTAACGCAAAAATCTCTATGGAGCTTTATTCGTTTAATCCAAAATGTTATAACGTAGCCATGATTCTATTCATCTAATATTATTAATCTAAGATTATGTCTACAGGTAAGATTATGTCCACAGGTAAGATTATGTCTACAGGTAAGATTATGTCCACAGGTAAGATTATGTCCACAGGTAAGATTGTGTCTACAGGTAAGATTGTGTCTACAGGTAAGATTATGTCCACAGGTAAGATTATGTCTACAGGTAAGATTATGTCTACAGGTAAGATTATGTCTACAGGTAAGATTATGTCTACAGGTAAGATTGTGTCTACAGGTAAGATTATGTCCACAGGTAAGATTATGTCTACAGGTAAGATTATGTCTACAGGTAAGATAATGTCTACAGGTAAGATTGTGTCTACAGGTAAGATTATGTCCACAGGTAAGATTATGTCTACAGGTAAGATTGTGTCTACAGGTAAGATTATGTCCACAGGTAAGATTATGTCTACAGGTAAGATTATGTCCACAGGTTAGATTGTGTCCACAGGTAAGATTATGTCTACAGGTAACATTATGTCCACAGGTAAGATTATGTCTACAGGTAAGATTATGTCTACAGGTAAGATTGTATCTACAGGTAAGATTATGTCCACATGTAATATTATGTCCACAGGTAAGATTATGTCTACAGGTTAGATTGTGTCTACAGGTAAGATTGTGTCTACAGGTAAGATTATATCTACAGGTAAGATTGTGTCTACAGGTAAGATTATATCTACAGGTAAGATTGTGTCTACAGGTAAGATTATGTCTACAGGTAAGATTATGTCTACAGGTTAGATTATGTCTACAGGTAAGATTATGTCTACAGGTAAGATTATGTCTACAGGTAAGAATATGTTCACAGGTAAGATTATGTCTACAGGTAAGGTTATGTCTACAGGTAAGATTATGTCTACAGGTTAGATTATGTCTACAGGTAAGATTATGCCTACAGGTAAGATTGTGTCATAGGTAAGATTATGTCCACAGGTAAGATTATGTCTACAGGTAAGATTATGTCTACAGGTAAGATTATGTCTACAGGTAAGATTATGTCTACAGGTAAGATTGTGTCTACAGGTAAGATTATGTCCACAGGTAAGATTATGTCTGCAGGTAAGATTATGTCTACAGGTAAGATAATGTCTACAGGTAAGATTGTGTCTACAGGTAAGATTATGTCCACAGGTAAGATTATGTCTACAGGTAAGATTATGTCTACAGGTAAGATTATGTCTACAGGTAAGATTGTGTCTACAGGTAAGATTGTGTCTACAGGTAAGATTGTGTCTACAGGTAAGATTATGTCCACAGGTAAGATTATGTCTACAGGTAAGATTATGTCTACAGGTAAGATAATGTCTACAGGTAAGATTGTGTGTACAGGTAAGATTATGTCCACAGGTAAGATTATGTCTACAGGTAAGATTATGGCTACAGGTAAGATTATGTCTACAGGTAAGATTGTGTCTACAGGTAAGATTGTGTCTACAGGTAAGATTGTGTCTACAGGTAAGATTATGTCTACAGATAAGATTATGTCTACAGGTAAGATTGTGCCTACAGGTAAGATTGTGTCTACAGGTAAGATTGTGTCTACAGGTAAGATTATGTCTACAGGTAAGATTATGTCTACAGGTAAGATTATGTCTACAGGTAAGATTGTGTCTACAGGTAAGATTATGTCCACAGGTAAGATTATGTCCACAGGTAGGATTATGTCTACTGGTAAGATTATGCCAACAGGTAAGATTATGTCCACAGGTAAGATTATGTCTACAGGTAAGATTATGTCTACAGGTAAGATTGTGCCTACAGGTAAGATTATGTATACAGGAAAGATTATGTCTACAGGTAAGATTGTGTCCACAGGTAAAATTATGTCTACAGGTAAGATTATGTCTACAGGTAAGATTGTATCTACAGGTAAGATTATGTCTACAGGTAAGATTATGTCCACAGGTAAGATTATGTCCACAGGTAAGATTATGTCTACAGGTAAGATTATGTCTACAGGTTAGATTGTGTCTACAGGTAAGATTGTGTCTACAGGTAAGATTGTGTCTACAGGTAAGATTATGTCCACAGGTAAGATTATGTCTACAGGTAAGATTATGTCCACAGGTTAGATTGTGTCCACAGGTAAGATTATGTCTACAGGTAACATTATGTCCACAGGTAAGATTATGTCTACAGGTAAGATTATGTCTACAGGTAAGATTGTATCTACAGGTAAGATTATGTCCACATGTAATATTATGTCCACAGGTAAGATTATGTCTACAGGTTAGATTGTGTCTACAGGTAAGATTGTGTCTACAGGTAAGATTATATCTACAGGTAAGATTGTGTCTACAGGTAAGATTATATCTACAGGTAAGATTGTGTCTACAGGTAAGATTATGTCTACAGGTAAGATTATGTCTACAGGTTAGATTATGTCTACAGGTAAGATTATGTCTACAGGTAAGATTATGTCTACAGGTAAGAATATGTTCACAGGTAAGATTATGTCTACAGGTAAGGTTATGTCTACAGGTAAGATTATGTCTACAGGTTAGATTATGTCTACAGGTAAGATTATGCCTACAGGTAAGATTGTGTCATAGGTAAGATTATGTCCACAGGTAAGATTATGTCTACAGGTAAGATTATGTCTACAGGTAAGATTATGTCTACAGGTAAGATTATGTCTACAGGTAAGATTATGTCCACAGGTAAGATTATGTCTACAGGTAAGATTATGTCTACAGGTAAGATTATGTCTACAGGTAAGATTGTGTCACAGGTAAGATTATGTCCACAGGTAAGATTATGTCTACAAGTAAGATTATGTCTACAGGTAAGATTATGTCTACAGGTAAGATTGTGTCCACAGGTAAGATTATATCTACAGGTAAGATTATATCTACAGGTAAGATTATGTCCATACAAGATCATACATACGGTCAAGATCATGTATAAAAGTAAACATATGGATAAGATTATATGATATGAAACTTTGCCACGCTTTTAAAAATCGTATGAGAATACTATTACTCCTGTGTTGGACGAAAGCAAAAAATTACCAAAAGTTCATGGCAATTCCATATGCTCACTGATGTACTTTTAGGATAAGATTTGGCGAAACGCCATGTCAACCCTTGGACCAGGAGGCACGAGATTCTCGTGACTTAGATATTTGGATTGTGGACTGTATTTTAGAATAATATGCGGGGGTATATACGTCAGAGACGATCAAATGCCACAGAAAAACGTTTACGAATGTTGTAATGCAGTGCGTGTCAAAATCACAACAAAGATTGATGTATGGAGTTAATAATGGTGTTTACTGCGTCAGTTCTTCGACCACAGATGTCTATTTTTGATCTCTTTGGTAACCGTCGAAAAGAAAAGTTTACTCCACTTACTGAGAGGGATATCCTTCAGGAGGCTTGTTTCTGTCTTCGGAAACATCCCCAGGGTTAACTGGACTTGTTTTCTCCTGGCATTCCTGACCATAAGCACTCCCAGCGAGCAAAACTACCACCAACAACCCAATAGCAAACATCTGAAACATAACATAGGTGACAATACGATGTACGATGAGCGTACCATTGGGGTTCAAAATTCGAAATTTTAGGATTGTATTCATAATACACGCACACGAGGAATACAAACAACAAACTAACAAAATAAAATGTGGCACGAGCTACTAAAATGTTGATATTTGTTTGCTAAAACAAAATTTGGAAATTCTCGGACATAATTCACATTCCATGGAAAAAAACATCAGAGAATTTGCAAATTTTGTCCCCCACAAAACCTTTGTAGAAGACAGAGTTTAACCCTAACCAGTATATCTTTCACTTTTTTGAGCTGGGTCAGAGAACGAACCATTTTACTATGAAGTAGTTTGTAAACTGTCGATTTCCAAACGTTTGTGTTTGGTATTTGCAGCGGAAGTGAGAGAAGGGATTTTCTCAATAGGCATGATTTCAAAATGGCCCTGGACCGAATGACCTAGAGTGTTGAAATGTTGTACCACGGGCACATTATGTTTAAGTCTAATACTGGATAAATGGTTGGCTGCTCTTGGACGTTTCACCGACGTTATTAGGCTTAAAATAATGAAATGTTCGACTCCGTTAGTATTTTTTCCTTTACTTTTCGAACAGTATTTAGGTTCGTACAGACCACGGGCTGTATAATAGTTGAAGACCCACTTGCCGCGAAAGTCCGGAATATTGTTTACATTAAAAAAACGACCGTTTTCTGTATTTTTCCCAAACTTTCTAGTTTTACCAAAATTTAAAAGTTTGGACGTCATTTTGTATTTTTAATTTGAATTTGAAAATTTGAATTGTTAGGTGCCCGTAATGTCAACAAACTTCGACCCGGGTCGTGTGCAAAAGTGCCGTAATGGTTTGAGTCGTGTGGGCGATCTAACGACAAAGTATAATTTTATGAACTTTATCTAAGAAATACATACTAACGATCGAGTAAGAGGAAGCCTGCCGAGTGCAAACCACAGACAAAAACTCTTGGGTGAAGGTAATCGAACACTTAAGTTAACAAACACTGATCGGTGTTGTTGTTGTAATCGAGCTTCGATTCATCGTTTGTTTTTCACCCTCATTTATACATTATAAGCCTTTATGGACATGCTTTATGTGTGCTATGTTTAAGTTTAGTGGTTTTAGCTGTGGTAAGCTGGTGCAAATTGGTTTTCTTAACAAATGTCAAACAGGTTACGGCGGCAAGTGGGCCTTTAAATTATTTCAACTTAAATTATTTAATTTTTCGATGAACTTTAAACTTGTTTACAACATGTTGAGAATCGAAACTTCTGAGAATCAAAGACTGTCTTATCTTATGTTTTAGTTTTAAAACTTTTAGAATTTAAAAAGAGAAGTAGACGAATATGAGACTGAAACCATAGGTATAAATTTCATTTGTGACTCAGAATAATGTTTTATCCATAATGTGTTGAAAGTTTATGAAGAATAATTTAGCTGTGGCCACATTTTTGATCCACAAGGGCACCAATATTGGACCGCGACTTTTGTCTGAGGTTTCTACAACTTAGTTTATTTTCAGTCCGAGAGGTCGAATGTGTTGTCTGAAAAATTATTTGTTTGTATTTAATTTTGTTTTTGTTGCATCGTTTTTTACAAACATGCGTCTACATCAATCGTCGTTTGAACGTCTAATAATATGGAATGCGGGCCAAATAGATAGTTTAACAAATTGACGATATGATATATATATTTATGAGCACTAAAACACACGGGCACAGGGAAAATCTTCTTGTCTAAAATAACCACGGAGACAAGTTTCTAATTGTGTTAAAAAGAGGTATATCATTTAGACCTTTATACCCCATCATAAATTGTTGTAATAAAGTAAACCTATGATATTTCATTAGGTTGACGACTGACAGGAGCTTGGCCTTAGTCAGTAGAATTTTCTGGAACACTTTGTATTGCATTGACAATGCTTATGCATCTTAAGCTATAGTAAGAATATCGTCAGACTATATATTATGGGGTCATGGGAAAAGACAGTGAAAATTCCCCCATCCCCCCCCCCCCCCATACCCCTTTCCCAGAAAACTTAGGTAGAAGGCAGACAGGGGAGTTTAGCCCTGACCAGTATGTCTTTCAAACTCTTGTTCTTTTTATAAGCAATGACTGGCCTTTGGGTCAGAGGTTGAGCAAGTTTACTTTGAAGTAGTTTGTATTCTTCTACTATAATCTTGGCCATAGCAATGCTAGCTTTGTTATACTGAAACACAAATGGTATTATAGTTTTTTCACGACATCTTCCTGGGTCCAAGTTCAAACCCAAAGGATAAATAGTTTGTAATGTTTGAATCCAAAAACTTTCCCTTTCCAAACGTTTGTGCTTGGTATCTGCAGCGGAAGTGAGAAAAGGGATTTTCTCAATAGGCATAATTTCAAAATGGTCCTTGGCCGAATGACCTTGAGTATTGAAATGTTGTGCCACGGGTACATCATGTTTAAGTCTTATACTAGATAAATGGTTGGCTGCTCTTTGTCGTAGAGAATTCTGAGTTTCTCCGACGTACTGTTTGCGACATTTTTTGCACGTGATTACATACACGATATTAGAGGAGTCACAATTAAGATTCTCTGCCATTTGATATTTGTCGCGAGTTTGTTCTCCGAAAAAGGTACCGCGATCGGGTACGTATATATCGAGTTTGCATCGTGTCTTAAGGCATTTCATTGATTTACCTGAGAGAAATGTTGGACGGTAATGGTACACTCGTGAAGGGGAGGTAAGCGTATCGGGGGATGAAGGGGGAAACATGATTTGTCTTACTGTGTTAGATTTAATCCTTCGGAGTAATCTAATAGAATACTTCCTAGGGAGGAGAGCTTTAAAAAGAACAGAACAAGCCTGGTTAAAAAAATCTAAAGAACTACAGTTTCTATAGAATCTAAATATCTGAGATTTAATGACTCCCTTGAAAGTGTGAGGAGGATGGTATGACCCAGCATGTAGCAGCTGATGTGTGTCAGTAGGTTTGAAGAATACTTTGTAATCTAGATACCCAGTAGTATGATATGTATGACCCTTGTAAATAGTTACATCCAAAAAATCCACAGAAGTGTGATCAATAGTAGGCTGTAATTTAATGCTTGAGTCGTGAGAATTAAGAGTATCAATGAAAATATGAAGGTCTTCCAACGTATGTTGCCAAATGATAAAAATGTCATCCAGATACCGAAGGTAAATAAAAGGTTGTTTGTGACATTTGTGAAGAATGTCACTCTCCCACTCAGCCATAAAAATAGAGGCAAAGTTAGGACTAAAACGTTTCCCCATAGCACACCCTTTAATTTGCTGAAAGATCTCCCCATTGAATTCAAAATCGTTTCCTTTTAAGCTGAGTTCCAGCAATTCTAAAATGTCTTTATCCGGACGACGGTGGTCAGGATATCTTTGGAATGCTGATTTTATGGATTTAAGACCCAAATCTATGTCAATGTTTGTATACATAGACTCCACATCCAGAGTTACTAAAATCACATCTTGTGGGATGGATTTCTCAGATAATTTGGCCAATAAATCATCCGTATTTTTTATAAAGCTAGGATGCCGATTCGCTATAGGTTTTAGATAGTAATCAATTAGCTCTGATATTCTGTAACTTTCACTGCCACAATCTGAGATAATAGGACGCCCAGTGGGCATTGTAGGCTTCGGCCATTTTTCAATGGGTTTGTGAATTTTCGGAAGAATATAGAAGACCCTGTTTTTAGAGTTATGATCAGATTCCAAATAGCGATACTGTTTTTCATTAAGTAAGCCTTTATCTTGAAGAGAAACAAGAATTTTATTAAACTTCCTAACATTTTCAGGCCAAATTTCCTTATCAAGTTTTTTGTAATGAAGAGGGTTGCTTAGCTGCCGTTCTATCTCTTCAATATAATCCTGTTTTGACATAATAACTGTTGCCGAACCTTTATCAGCAGGTTTAATAACTATGTTTGGATTTCTCCTTAGCTTACTTAAGGCAAGACATTCTGAATGAGTAAGGTTATGTTTGTTTTTCTGATTAGTTAAAACATCAAACTTCCTAGATACAGAGTCACGACTAATGTTTATCTCTGGGTCATACATGTGAGAAGGGGGTGTATAGCCGCTTTTAGATGTAAACGGCTTGCGTACCCCACTAGAATCTCGGTAGATATCAGCCAGACTAAGCTTTCTGGAGAACTCCATAACATGCACTAATTTACTAATAGAAAAGTCCCTATCAGATAATGGTTTTGGGCAAGGCACAAATGAGAGTCCTCTATTGAGTAGAGATATATCATCAACAGTGAGTTCCTCGTTACTAAGATTAACAATATTACTTCCTAAGCCGAAAGTAGGGTGGCACATGCCCTGTCCCAAATTTAGTTTAAATCTAGTGTCTGAAGCCAGTGAGTATACAAGCAATTTGCTGTATCTTCGGTCCAGTGAATTTTGTCCGTGGATACTCTAAATTTTGAATTGGGAATTTTTGGTATGACCATAACTCTCTTCATCTTGGAAGCAGAAGAGTTATATAGGTTCAGGTTCGAAACTTCACTGGCCGGTAATTTTGTGGATGACTGGATCTCTACAAAGTAGATGAGCGAATTGGAAAAAGTCTTCCTAACCGCTGTCATCATGTTGCGCATTTGATTTAACGAAGCGTTTGGCTCAGTAGTTGTCTTGTTATTGATACCAATATTCAAGATAACTTTCTCAGGTTTGGGACCTTGATACTTTTGAATTAGCGTCCGAAATGAATTGAAAGTGGCACCAGGAAAACATTCTACCTGCATATCAGGGTGGGGGTCAAGGTTAATTCTAGATAGATTAGAATCCCCAAGTAAAAGAACTGTCTTAGTTACATTAGGAAGGTGCCAATTAGAGGAGGTGTGCCGAAATTTCCAAAATTTAGAATTAGCTAAATTATTCCGAGGGTTGCGCTGACCCCTCGGAGGGGATCTCACTGCATCTGAATATCTCATAGGAGAATGGACTGACAAAACTGGGGATGGGGGAGGAGGAGAGGGACTAGATGTACTGGGTCTAGGAGAAGTGACCCTAGTAGAAACTGGGGAGGGTGGAGGCCGAAAGGGGACAGAGGTGCTACTAGGTCTAGGGGAGGCGGGCTGAGGGGATGAAAAAGAGGGGGCAGAGGTACTAGGTCTAAGGGAGGGAGCACCAGTAGGGAAAGGCGAAGGGGAAACAAGAGGTAAAGTTACAGACCTAGGAGTCTGTGACTGCAGAGTAGGAGGTGAGATAACGGATGTCGACGGACTGACAGGCGGAAGGGGTTGGGGAGACGATGGTGGACTAAACTGAGTAGTAGCAGCAGAAGTGACAGATTTAGTGATGGAAAGGAAAGAATAAAAATTTTGAATGGTCGAAAGTTGTAATTTACCTTTGTAATTCTGTTTGCCCCATTTTAAAGCATTTTTGAAAGCACTGTCAAAGTTTAGACCATTGGATGACCTGGCAGAAGTCACCTGTGCTTTTAATCTATTTAAACATGCCGCATAATGTGAAATCATCTCTTGTATGATCTTATGGGCCCAATTTTTGTGTACATGGTCAAACGCAATATCAACTTCCCGATTGCGTTGAGCCGGTTTAAGAAAAGAATTTAGCTCTTTAATTTTATTATTTAAGGAATTTGGGAGGGTTTGGTCACGTAAATGTCCCTCAAGGATGCCAATGTGGTGAAGACATTGTAAAATTTTGAAAAGGGCTTTCACCCGAGCCGAGAATTCTGAATATTGGGGACTTTTAGATTTTGAATTTCCATGCCTATTGCTAACTGAAAATTGCCTGCTTCTGTTACCACGCCCTTGTTTTGTCATTCTGCCTAAATGCCAATATACTTAATTAGTCTAACTAGATGAAAAGGGAAAATAGAGTTGGGAAAGTGAGACAGAGATAAAAAGGAAAAATATGTCTGGAAACAAAAAGAATTGATTCAAGCTAGAGATAAAAGAACTTAATTGAACTGGCTGACTTAGGGGGAAAAAAGGATGGAGTTTGGAAAATATGTGTTACAAAGAGGCAGAGATAAAGAATAAAAATGTGTTTGGAGACAGAAGGACTAAAGTAAAAGGGGTAATAAATTTCAGTCACAAATTGTGAAGACTTAGGAAAACTAAATAGAGCGGGAAGGAAAAAAAAACTTAATAAGACACTAAGGTTAAAATTATTGTACAATTTGGAACAGGAAATAATAATGAAGTCCTAGAAATAAAATTTGGAAGAAAAATATACAAGGGCTGTAAATGGAAGATGAGGTTAAATCATAAATAAAAGGGCAAAACAATAGTAAGCCTAAAAAAATGAAATTATATAAAGAGATGAAAAAGGTAAAAGAGGAATATAAAAGAAAGTAATATATACAACGTTTTACAGTAAGCAAAGAATACTTAGCAGAAAACGGGATCGCACACGGTTTTGCTAGAAGCTTTTCGGATTGGTTATCCTTTCTCAATAGCAGTAGAAACAAGTCTAAAGTTATGTTGAATTTCTTGTGTTTATATGGAAAAATGACAGGAAATAAAAAGGGCTTGGGTGATTAAGGAGTATTTTTGTAAACAAGGGAAGATTAAGCTATCAAAACATTTAACTAAAGCATGGACGCTTGATGAAGTTAGTTTATACTCATATCCATTGGAGGTATGGTTAAGTCTAGACATATGGTTAGAGAGAGCTGGAGTATAAATATCCTGTGGTTTTGGAATAAAGGAGATTAAATCAAAAGGAAATTACAGTAACTGAAGAGAAACAATATAAGGTAGCAGAAGAAATCTAGGGTGGGAACACCTAGCCTATTGTATATTGAATGCAATAAAATATTTAAACGTTAAATTACAGAATTCAAACGATAAAAATAATTTTTAGATGAAAACTAATAAAATATTTAAACGTTAAAATACAGAATTCAAACGGGAGAAATAATTTTTTAGATGAAAACTAATGAAGATGGAAGGTAAAAAAGTAAAATATATATCAAGAAAGTTCAACAATGCTGCAGACTGCTTCCAACCGTGTACAAATTGTTTTAAAACAATGGTTATTTTGAGCCCCTGGCACAGGCAAATATATATATTTATGAGCACTAAAACACACGGGCACAGGGAAAATCTTCTTGTCTAAAATAACCACGGAGACAAGTTTCTTATTGTGTTAAAATGAGGTATATCATTTAGACCTTTATACCCCATCATAAATTGTTGTAATAAAGTAAACCTATGATATTTCATTAGGTTGACGACTGACAGGAGCTTGGCCTTAGTCAGTAGAATTTTCTGGAACACTTTGTATTGCATTGACAATGCTTATGCATCTTAAGCTATAGTAAGAATATCGTCAGACTATATATTATGGGGTCATGGGAAAAGACAGTGAAAATTCCCCCACCCCCCCCCCCCCCCCCCCCCCCATACCCCTTTCCCAGAAAACTTAGGTAGAAGGCAGACAGGGGAGTTTAGCCCTGACCAGTATGTCTTTCAAACTATATGTATCTTTCCTAAATTTGCCTATCAGCAGCGGCCCAGTTAGCGAGAGAAGGTATATGCGACCAGGAAAGTATTAGGATACCCTGGTAATACGGCATGATATTTTTTAAAAGCACACTTGCCGCAAAAATCCAGAAAACAAAAGAAGTTAGGAACTTCTATTTTTACCAGAAATATAAAGTTTTCGCATCATTTAGTATTTTTTTAATTTGAAATTGAAAAACAGAATTTCCAAGTACCCGCAATGTAAACAAACTTCGAACCTAATCTTGCGCACAAGTGCCCTAATGTTTTGAGTCGTGTGTGCGATCTAACGACACAGTATAATTTTACGAACTTTATCTAAGAATTACAGACTAACGATGGAGTAAGAAGACTATAAAAGTCTGCCGTGTGCAAACCACAGACCAAAACGCCCGAATGAGGGTAATCCAACCCTTATTAGTTAGCCGACACTGATCGGTGTTGTTGTAATCGAGCTTCGATTTTTCGTTTGTTTTTCATCCTCATTTATACATTCTAAACCAAATTGAACATGCTTTATGTGTGCTATGTTTAACTATGGTTTTAGCGGTAGTAAGCTTGTGTAAATTGGGTTTCTTCACAAATGTCAAACAGGCTACGTCGGCAAGTGGGCCTTTAATGACATGCAGTTAATGTCAAGGCATGGAATTCCAACACTTTTTGGATGTAGGTGATAAAATATTCAGATTTAGGTCTTGATGTCTTTCGAAATAAGGAAAGTAATGCAATAAAGTAATAAAAAAATGACTTACCAGCTTCATGTTGTAGATTGGAACAGGTTCGATCTTCTCTCTGGATTCTTAGTGATCGGTTGTCAACCTTATTCCCTCAGTTCGCTGCATCCTCCTTATATAGAAGTCTCTTGTCATACCTGGATGGTTTCGTTTCAAAGAATCCCATTGAAGAAAACCAGAGAGTCTTTCTTTGGATGCTATTATTTGTCTATCATAACCTAGTGTAAGGGCGAGGCGTCGTGCTTTATCTTGGTATCATTTTCCTAAAAAAACAAACACTATGGTTACTTTAAAACTTAATGATCCTGAACTCAAAAATAAAAATGTAAAGGAAAAGGAAAAAATATTGCATTTCAAAAATATTATATAAAATTTCAAAGGTTTTTAGTACCAGTAACCTACTTGAAATCTGTACCAATTGATACCGTCACCCATCGTCACCTATACAAACAATTGTATTTGGCTTCAGAATGTAAAGTTGGTACTAACTTTTAAGTAACATTCAATTGAAACGTATTGACAGAGTTTAAGTACTCGATATGGTTTCAATCTTCAAACAAATTTTATTACTCAAGAGAGGCTCTAAAAGTATACTTAATGGGCTGTTACGTAAGTCTAACATCCTGCAATAGGCCTATCGGTAGGCCTAGACCCCGGGAGCCGGCTGAGATAGCTATCTCTGGCAGCTTCGGCTCCTGTCATAAATTTCATTAAAATATTTTTAAGATTAACGAAAATCATGTGTGATATAACATCAATAATTTAATCTCTTGAAGTTTAATAAGTATTTCAGGAAATATAAAGTATTTTCACGTTTCTCTGCATGTTGTATGTATTGTAAGATAACAACAAAAGCCCAAGGATACACTCTCCTAAGACATGGTATTTTTCAATAACGAATATAGATGACAGGTGGAAGCTCCCGTATCAGGGAGAAAATCTCACACTTTATTTACTCGAGGGTTTCAAATAGGCCTTAGTGTTTCCTTTGACTGATATTTATGTCGAAAAGCTCCACTGAACAATATGAATGCACCATGTGTATAAAAGAAACTGGTAAAACAGTTTACTTTCTTCAGTTTGAACGACCATTGGCTGAAATCGAAAAATCATTCAGCCAATGAAAAATACGAAACTATCATCTTTTAACCGGAAATAATTGAATTAATACATGTATAGAGTTTTGGAAATATCAATTCAACTGGAAATAGAGTGTAATATGAAGGAAAGAAAAACACTGGTACGAGACCAGTTGTATTCAATTTTGCAGGAAAACATTAAATATCCGAGTTTCAGTCCAATGAAAAGTATGCACCATACTCCGGTACACTGGATTGGTGAAATGTCACACAAACAGTAGCCTATCCGTGGGGGAGACACAGTCAGTGTATACTGTTTACTACAAAACTCGTAGGCCAACGGTAGTCCGGGTTTCTGACTCCAAAATTATTTTTTTTTACACTGACGACCTTATCCAAAACACCACCGTCCGCAGGACTATAAAAATAGTCATTTTGTAGTCAGAAACCCGGACTAGACCTACGGAGGCCTATTATTGCCTCGGGTGAAATTTTGATATTTCTGGTGTTTTTGGGTCATTAGACGTAAAACACTGGAAATGTGAAAAGTTCAACTTTGGTAACAGGGTTCCGTAAAAGTGTCATAAACTACCAAAATTCTGACTTTTTCTCATGAATTATGTTTATATGGAGAAATAGAACTGTCAAAGGCCCTATAAAAACCCAAGGAGTGTCAATGAAATAAAACAAATAACTATGAATCCGTGTTTTCTCTGACATTACTAGTTATGGATCCTCGGGGGTGGATTGATTGACTGATTGTTTGGTGTTTTAAGCCGCGCTCAAGATTATTTCACTTATATGGCGGCGTTGCCAGTTTTATTGTGGGAGGAAACCGGGCTCTATGCCCGGGAGGAAACCCACGACCTTCCGCTGGTAACTGGCAACCATCCCACATAGGCCCTTCGAGTGAGAACCCAGTCAGCTCGGTGGTGGAACAGGCTTCCTGTATAATTAAATTGTATTGCCATTATTCAAATCAAGGGTAATTAGGCCTAGGTCTCATCATCACCACCTTCGCTGGGACTCCAGGCAAAAATAATATTATTCATAACCCGCTATATACAAATGTGTGTTATCCATAGTTTAACCGATTTACAGGGTTAGAACGAGTCTTATATAGACTTCCCGTCGATCTGAATTATTTTTCGTTGTATCTTATAAATTCAATATGCTATATGTTCTCTGCTGAATAAATAAATATAGGGCCAAATATATAATATGATTTGCTTATAGGGCGATGCAAAATAGAAGGATAAGGCGAATCTATCATTAATGATATAAAATTGCACGTGAAATAATAATTTACCAGAAATGAAATTCCAGTCCTTAAATACAAACAACCATCAATGCTACAAAAAGGGATTTTTTGCTGGTAAGTCTTGTATTTCACCAGTTTTTCCCTCTCAAATAGAGCTATTTTTGCACCGATTTGTTCTTCAGAAAAGAGTGTATTTTAACTATTGCTTCAAACTGGTTCATGCGGGGCCTCGGTGTTCCAGTAGGTTAGAGTGACCCTCCCTCAGTCCGACACAGACCTTCCATCGATAGGGCGCGGGTTCGAATCACACTCAGACCAAATAAAAATTGATTTTTTTTTTCACTTGGTCGCCGTATGTGGAAAAGTTGCAGGGAATCGCCGAAGGTCCGGGGGTTTCCTCTGGGCAATGAACCCGGTTTCCTTCCCCACTAAACATAGCAACACCGCCATATCAGTAAAATAATCTTGAGCACGGCGTTAAACATAAATCAATCAATCAATCATATAGGCATATGAACTGGGCAACTTTCTTCTAAAAACAACTTAGACATACATTCTCACTTTTGCAGGTCACGTGCTAAAAAAACTTAAAATATTTGGCATTTTTCCGATGTCTTTTGCTTATCTCTTACACTAACACTTAAATAATAGACATAATAAACACTGTTTGAGAAATTACTTTAGTTTAAAAAAAAACACTTTGGTGAAAATGGTTAGATTGAAAGCGTTAACAAGTAGTGAATTACAGATAAGCGAAATTTACCAGTAACGAAATTTAACACCGAAATTTTAAGTTCACTACTAGTTGATACAGGAATGATCTTGTTTCATTTGAAACTAGAACGTTCTTGCAACTAAATAGTTGTCCCTTTAAAAAGATTGATTGATTGATGTTTTACGCCACACTCAAGATTATTTCACTTATATGAAGGCGTTGCCAGGTTTAGTGTGTGGGAGGGGGGGGGGGCTCATTACCCGGAGGAGACACCGAGTAAGTTTGTTGTGATTCTCCGTTGACCTTCAGATTAGTAGAAAAGTAAGAATTGATCAATCTCGGATGAAAGACTATAATAAGTCTACTTACCGCTAAAAATATACATTTAAAGAGTTATTTAGGGAATTCCCTGTTGCTTTGTTTAGTGTCTGACAGTCAGTAAACACACAGCCGAAAATACACCACACGCGCACCCACAACTCTTGTATTGCGCATTTAATTGAGATCCATTTTCAGTCAGAAAACAAAGCAGACAAAGGATTCCTCAATAAAAATTCGCCAGGAAAGTTACCATTGGCCATCTGGACACCTCATCTTATATAAACAACAGTAGAATAGCACACACTTTAACGATCTTTGTTCCGGGCTTGTCCCTTTAAGGTGGATAGGGAGTTTTGAGAATTCCAATGTATCTTTTGCTGTGGTAATTCGAGTGCGCAGAAGAGCCACCTCTGGCTGCGCGTACGATCTGCTTTTGGCTGTTTGTTTATTGTCTGACACAAAACAATAGCAACAAGAGATTCCCTAAAGAACTCGTTAAATGTACATTTTATCCGAGATTGATCCCTCTGTATTTTGTCTAATAATCTGGAGGTCAACTGAGAACCACAACAAACTAAAGCGTTGTCTCATTTTAAAGGCACACTTGCCGCGAAAATCAGGACTATTGTTTACATTAAAAAAGAAAGACCGTTTTCTGTATTTTCCCCAGACAATATAAGTTAGGAACTTTCTATTTTTACCAACATTTGAAAGTTTGGACGTCACTTTGTATTTTTAATTTGAATTTGAAAATTTGAATTGTTAGGTACCCGGAACGTAAACAAACCGAACTGCTCGCACAAGCGCATGTTATGTTTCAGTCGAGTGAGTGAACTAACGGCACAGTGTAATTTTACGTAGGCCTATTTATCTGAGAAATACAGACTGACGATCGGTTAACAGCGACTGGAAAAGCTTGCTGATACTTGTTTGAGTGTAAACCACAGATACAAAGGCCTGAAAGGAGGGTTATCCAACACGAAAGTTGACCGACACTGATCGTTGTTACTTGTTGTAATCAGGCTTCGATTCTAAAGCTAACTAGACATGTTTTATGTGTCCTAAAAGTTTAGTGGTATAAGTCGTAGTAAGCTCATGTAAATTGGTTTTCTTAGCAAATTTAAACAGGCTACGGCGGCAAGTGTGCCTTTAAGGGGCGAAGGAGATTTTTGTAGCTTCAGATAGTTTATGGTTTCAAAAGTAGGTGTATGCCTAGGGCAAAACCCCAAACAATGTTGATATCGGAATTCAATGCTCTAATACTTTAAGAAACTATGTTTTAATTCCAGACAATAATCAGGAACGAAATTGTTGATTGTCTGCTAATTAAATACCCATAGACCTAGAAACAGGACTTAATTATTTTTTTTTTAAGGCTAGCAAGCGGAACTGAAAATTGAAAAGATCAACGGAGCCAGAGGGACTGGGCTTGATCAGTAAGCTTGTTTAATGTATCATATACAGGTATCACCTGTCAAAATAAAACTTCACACAAATATTTCCATGATATACTCAAAATGTGCTTTATTGACCAGAAGATGATGGGATATATTAATGCATGGTTGATAAAATGGTGTGGAAATGAAATGATACACTGACAGAGTGAGCAGCCTGGTTAACAATACACTCTTACTGACTGCACTTGTCTTCCTGAATGGTTACATGTATAGCTTGATTGTTTGGTGTTTTAAGATTGTGCGAGGAAACCAGACTCTATGCCCGGAGGAAACCCACAACCTTCCGGTGGTAACTGGCAACCATTCCACATAGGTTGTTCGAGTAAAACCCAGTCAGAAAATTTTCCAATTTTTTAAAGGGGGGTGGGGTGAGGGATGGGGATGGAGGGACTGAGTTGGATTTGAACCCGCGACCCATTGGTGGAAGGCTGTTTGGATTGAGCGTCCAACGGAGCCACGGAGGCCCCGCTACATGTATAAGAAACATTACCCAATGAATCCTGGTACATCACAAATTGTTTAATATATACTAGTATCTGATAACTTTATCTGTTGGACTTGAGGTTTTATGACACATTCAACATTATTACACTCATATGGCGGCTTTGTCAGGCTTCATATGAGAGGAAACAGGGTTCTTCGCTCGATAGAAACCTTGAACTTCAATGAGTACTTGCAATGGAATGAAAACCCTACTTAGAAATCTTAGAGTATTTTATATTTAGTATTTTATATATGGCCCACCCAGCCATTAGAGGAAATCTAACAGCATAGTTTTGTGACATTCATCCCAATTTAACGACAGTCATAGGAATAAATCATTAACAGGTTTAACCATTTAAAAAATAACAAAACACATCATAATGTCCATTCAATCGGTGTTTTTCCTGCTTTAGCAAGGGCTGCATTAGCCGCTGAAAAACATTTACAGCCGAAAAACTTTTTGTTGCCACACAAGGGTGCCTTGATAACGGTATGCTGAGACAGGTTGACCAAGGCCTCTTTATCATGGGTCAATGGGCCGAGGAAAATAAAAACCACACTGTCACATTTGCGACTGATCAATCGTATGATATTGTCTGTGAATTTCTGCCAACCATAGTTGGAATGGGAACCAGACTTGTGAGCTCTGAAAATATATAAAACAATAAATAAAATTAATAATTTTGTGCATAACAGTTTTTAAATAATTAAAGTGGCATGAGCTGACAAAACTTCTGACTTTTAGCAGAAATTCTGATTGTACAAATAAAACTAAATCATTCAGGTTGAAGTAAAGCCTATAAAAGTGGCATGAGCTGCCAGTATTAGCATTGTTAAGTGCCTTAGAAAACTAAAAGATTGGCAATGAAATAAAAAATATTGGCAAAACCAGTAACCCGTACAAACCGAAGATGTGGCAAAATAACAAACAAAATTTAAATAGCGGGGATATAGGAGTACATTTTAATGACTTGTGGCTTGTAAAACTGTTTAAACATACATATACGAGATTGGTATCAACTGATGGCTCTTATTTTGTACTTTCTAATAAAAAGGGCAGATAATTTTAGCTAAATCTGTTTCAATAAAATTATCCCTCTTTTTGGCAGCTCATCTAAGCATTTTTTTTTTACTATCACACAAAACTGGAATAATTTTGAATACATATGAGCATTTTCTATTTTTGTCACTACGAATAACTACCTCCACTTACATCCCAAAAGTGTATTACATCATGTACATGTATCAAAAAACAATCTCATAGGTAATTCCTGAGATCAGCTTTTAATCAGGTGTTTTAAGCCGCGCTCAAGATTATTTCACTTATATGGCGGCGTTGCCAGTTTTATTGTGGGAGGAAACCGGGCTCTATGCCCGGGAGGAAACCCACGACCTTCCGCTGGTAACTGGCAACCATCCCACATAGGCCCTTCGAGTGAGAACCCAGTCAGCTCGGTGGTGGAACAGGCTTCCTGTATAATTAAATTGTATTGCCATTATTCAAATCAAGGGTAATTAGGCCTAGGTCTCATCATCACCACCTTCGCTGGGACTCCAGGCAAAAATAATATTATTCATAACCCGCTATATACAAATGTGTGTTATCCATAGTTTAACCGATTTACAGGGTTAGAACGAGTCTTATATAGACTTCCCGTCGATCTGAATTATTTTTCGTTGTATCTTATAAATTCAATATGCTATATGTTCTCTGCTGAATAAATAAATATAGGGCCAAATATATAATATGATTTGCTTATAGGGCGATGCAAAATAGAAGGATAAGGCGAATCTATCATTAATGATATAAAATTGCACGTGAAATAATAATTTACCAGAAATGAAATTCCAGTCCTTAAATACAAACAACCATCAATGCTACAAAAAGGGATTTTTTGCTGGTAAGTCTTGTATTTCACCAGTTTTTCCCTCTCAAATAGAGCTATTTTTGCACCGATTTGTTCTTCAGAAAAGAGTGTATTTTAACTATTGCTTCAAACTGGTTCATGCGGGGCCTCGGTGTTCCAGTAGGTTAGAGTGACCCTCCCTCAGTCCGACACAGACCTTCCATCGATAGGGCGCGGGTTCGAATCACACTCAGACCAAATAAAAATTGATTTTTTTTTTCACTTGGTCGCCGTATGTGGAAAAGTTGCAGGGAATCGCCGAAGGTCCGGGGGTTTCCTCTGGGCAATGAACCCGGTTTCCTTCCCCACTAAACATAGCAACACCGCCATATCAGTAAAATAATCTTGAGCACGGCGTTAAACATAAATCAATCAATCAATCATATAGGCATATGAACTGGGCAACTTTCTTCTAAAAACAACTTAGACATACATTCTCACTTTTGCAGGTCACGTGCTAAAAAAACTTAAAATATTTGGCATTTTTCCGATGTCTTTTGCTTATCTCTTACACTAACACTTAAATAATAGACATAATAAACACTGTTTGAGAAATTACTTTAGTTTAAAAAAAAACACTTTGGTGAAAATGGTTAGATTGAAAGCGTTAACAAGTAGTGAATTACAGATAAGCGAAATTTACCAGTAACGAAATTTAACACCGAAATTTTAAGTTCACTACTAGTTGATACAGGAATGATCTTGTTTCATTTGAAACTAGAACGTTCTTGCAACTAAATAGTTGTCCCTTTAAAAAGATTGATTGATTGATGTTTTACGCCACACTCAAGATTATTTCACTTATATGAAGGCGTTGCCAGGTTTAGTGTGTGGGAGGGGGGGGGGGGGGGGCTCATTACCCGGAGGAGACACCGAGTAAGTTTGTTGTGATTCTCCGTTGACCTTCAGATTAGTAGAAAAGTAAGAATTGATCAATCTCGGATGAAAGACTATAATAAGTCTACTTACCGCTAAAAATATACATTTAAAGAGTTATTTAGGGAATTCCCTGTTGCTTTGTTTAGTGTCTGACAGTCAGTAAACACACAGCCGAAAATACACCACACGCGCACCCACAACTCTTGTATTGCGCATTTAATTGAGATCCATTTTCAGTCAGAAAACAAAGCAGACAAAGGATTCCTCAATAAAAATTCGCCAGGAAAGTTACCATTGGCCATCTGGACACCTCATCTTATATAAACAACAGTAGAATAGCACACACTTTAACGATCTTTGTTCCGGGCTTGTCCCTTTAAGGTGGATAGGGAGTTTTGAGAATTCCAATGTATCTTTTGCTGTGGTAATTCGAGTGCGCAGAAGAGCCACCTCTGGCTGCGCGTACGATCTGCTTTTGGCTGTTTGTTTATTGTCTGACACAAAACAATAGCAACAAGAGATTCCCTAAAGAACTCGTTAAATGTACATTTTATCCGAGATTGATCCCTCTGTATTTTGTCTAATAATCTGGAGGTCAACTGAGAACCACAACAAACTAAAGCGTTGTCTCATTTTAAAGGCACACTTGCCGCGAAAATCAGGACTATTGTTTACATTAAAAAAGAAAGACCGTTTTCTGTATTTTCCCCAGACAATATAAGTTAGGAACTTTCTATTTTTACCAACATTTGAAAGTTTGGACGTCACTTTGTATTTTTAATTTGAATTTGAAAATTTGAATTGTTAGGTACCCGGAACGTAAACAAACCGAACTGCTCGCACAAGCGCATGTTATGTTTCAGTCGAGTGAGTGAACTAACGGCACAGTGTAATTTTACGTAGGCCTATTTATCTGAGAAATACAGACTGACGATCGGTAACAGCGACTGGAAAAGCTTGCTGATACTTGTTTGAGTGTAAACCACAGATACAAAGGCCTGAAAGGAGGGTTATCCAACACGAAAGTTGACCGACACTGATCGTTGTTACTTGTTGTAATCAGGCTTCGATTCTAAAGCTAACTAGACATGTTTTATGTGTCCTAAAAGTTTAGTGGTATAAGTCGTAGTAAGCTCATGTAAATTGGTTTTCTTAGCAAATTTAAACAGGCTACGGCGGCAAGTGTGCCTTTAAGGGGCGAAGGAGATTTTTGTAGCTTCAGATAGTTTATGGTTTCAAAAGTAGGTGTATGCCTAGGGCAAAACCCCAAACAATGTTGATATCGGAATTCAATGCTCTAATACTTTAAGAAACTATGTTTTAATTCCAGACAATAATCAGGAACGAAATTGTTGATTGTCTGCTAATTAAATACCCATAGACCTAGAAACAGGACTTAATTATTTTTTTTTTAAGGCTAGCAAGCGGAACTGAAAATTGAAAAGATCAACGGAGCCAGAGGGACTGGGCTTGATCAGTAAGCTTGTTTAATGTATCATATACAGGTATCACCTGTCAAAATAAAACTTCACACAAATATTTCCATGATATACTCAAAATGTGCTTTATTGACCAGAAGATGATGGGATATATTAATGCATGGTTGATAAAATGGTGTGGAAATGAAATGATACACTGACAGAGTGAGCAGCTTGGTTAACAATACACTCTTACTGACTGCACTTGTCTTCCTGAATGGTTACATGTATAGCTTGATTGTTTGGTGTTTTAAGATTGTGCGAGGAAACCAGACTCTATGCCCGGAGGAAACCCACAACCTTCCGGTGGTAACTGGCAACCATTCCACATAGGTTGTTCGAGTAAAACCCAGTCAGAAAATTTTCCAATTTTTTAAAGGGGGGTGGGGTGAGGGATGGGGATGGAGGGACTGAGTTGGATTTGAACCCGCGACCCATTGGTGGAAGGCTGTTTGGATTGAGCGTCCAACGGAGCCACGGAGGCCCCGCTACATGTATAAGAAACATTACCCAATGAATCCTGGTACATCACAAATTGTTTAATATATACTAGTATCTGATAACTTTATCTGTTGGACTTGAGGTTTTATGACACATTCAACATTATTACACTCATATGGCGGCTTTGTCAGGCTTCGTATGAGAGGAAACAGGGTTCTTCGCTCGATAGAAACCTTGAACTTCAATGAGTACTTGCAATGGAATGAAAACCCTACTTAGAAATCTTAGAGTATTTTATATTTAGTATTTTATATATGGCCCACCCAGCCATTAGAGGAAATCTAACAGCATAGTTTTGTGACATTCATCCCAATTTAACGACAGTCATAGGAATAAATCATTAACAGGTTTAACCATTTAAAAAATAACAAAACACATCATAATGTCCATTCAATCGGTGTTTTTCCTGCTTTAGCAAGGGCTGCATTAGCCGCTGAAAAACATTTACAGCCGAAAAACTTTTTGTTGCCACACAAGGGTGCCTTGATAACGGTATGCTGAGACAGGTTGACCAAGGCCTCTTTATCATGGGTCAATGGGCCGAGGAAAATAAAAACCACACTGTCACATTTGCGACTGATCAATCGTATGATATTGTCTGTGAATTTCTGCCAACCATAGTTGGAATGGGAACCAGACTTGTGAGCTCTGAAAATATATAAAACAATAAATAAAATTAATAATTTTGTGCATAACAGTTTTTAAATAATTAAAGTGGCATGAGCTGACAAAACTTCTGACTTTTAGCAGAAATTCTGATTGTACAAATAAAACTAAATCATTCAGGTTGAAGTAAAGCCTATAAAAGTGGCATGAGCTGCCAGTATTAGCATTGTTAAGTGCCTTAGAAAACTAAAAGATTGGCAATGAAATAAAAAATATTGGCAAAACCAGTAACCCGTACAAACCGAAGATGTGGCAAAATAACAAACAAAATTTAAATAGCGGGGATATAGGAGTACATTTTAATGACTTGTGGCTTGTAAAACTGTTTAAACATACATATACGAGATTGGTATCAACTGATGGCTCTTATTTTGTACTTTCTAATAAAAAGGGCAGATAATTTTAGCTAAATCTGTTTCAATAAAATTATCCCTCTTTTTGGCAGCTCATCTAAGCATTTTTTTTTTACTATCACACAAAACTGGAATAATTTTGAATACATATGAGCATTTTCTATTTTTGTCACTACGAATAACTACCTCCACTTACATCCCAAAAGTGTATTACATCATGTACATGTATCAAAAAACAATCTCATAGGTAATTCCTGAGATCAGCTTTTAATCAGGTTTTTCACTTGAGGGATCTATGCAGGCCATAGGATTTCACGGTAACGATCGGTTCCGGTAGCCTGTTGTTCTAAAACTACGGAAACGAAAATCTGTTACCCATCATGAAGGCCAGTATGTGGTATGATGTATAACAAAACTAGCATCAATGCTGGTTGGTTCCCAGCATTTCAATAAACAGAACCAGTTCAATGTTTCCGAATGACATTGAAACTATGTGGCCTGCTATGTGAAATTTGGATTTGGATTGATTGATTGTTTGGTGTTTTACGCCGGGCTCAAGATTATTTCACTTATATGGCGGCGTTATCAGTTTTATTGTGGGAGGAAATCGGGCTCTATGCCTGGAGGAAACCCACGACCTTCCGTTGGTAACTGGCAACCATCCCACATAGGTCGTTGGAGTGAAAACCCAGTCAGAAAATTGTCCATTTTTTTTGGAGTGAGTGGGATTCGAACCTGCACCCCAGTTAAATTTGGAAGAGTTGCCAGGTACCAGATAGAGGTCTGGCTTTCCCCATCTTCTCGAGCCAATTTAAAATTTTCAAGGAATCCACTCCATGTTTTACCTTGGCGAATACTTCACTCTAACCCGTAAATCGAACAGCGCCTTTTGATTGGATGCGAATAAAACTTCTCGCAGCTAATCAAAACATCTGGCATTTACACTAGCCAAGAAATAACGTAATGGGGGCTGTACATACATGTATATACCGGTACCTTGCGCTTTTGTTTAACGAGTGATGATTGGTCAAGACATTAAAGGGTAGGAAAGACTCATTCATGTTCGATTTACGGGTTGGAGTGGAGTATTCCGCAAAGGTAAAACATGGAATGAGTTCCACGAAGATTTTAACAAAGAGCTTTGTTTTATTTCCTGCTAAACCTGGCAACGCCTTCAAAAATAAATAGATACATGCAGCTATCTTTTTTTTTCTATTTTCGTTTTGTGGAAGTAAAGGCCAATGTCTTTCACATAAAATAGAATACACCTAAAGGCCCGTTCACACGATGCAATTAGTTGTATACAACTTGTTGCATGCGTCAAATTTCAGCGTGTGAACTGTCAAATCGGTCAAACTTTTGACGCATGAAATATGTTGCAAGCGAGTTGTACGAATTAGGATCGGCTCTATTTCATACGACAAGTTGTACGTAATTGACCAATCAAAATGTACTCTGTTGTCACGTGATATTTTTATTCTGTCATTTCCAATAAACATGGCGCCCGATCCTACCGATGAAAATAACCAGCCTTTCTAAACATGAGATGATCAGATCAAGCGATTTATGAATTATTTTGCCGATTAAGAAATTCTAGGAAACTTGTGTGTTCAAAATGAGACCAGAGACAAAAGCATAAACGGATGCAGCCGCGCTAATGAGAATGCAATGCCAGGTAAGTGAAGCCAGTTATTTTCCACATTACATTTACAATATTCTACGGTAGTACATGTACCGTACCGTAGTATTTTTGTCTTTTGCAGTAAAATGTTTAATTTCAACTACGGCGTACTGTCATGACATGCCTTTGTTAGACTTTAAACTGTTAAGTTTCACAGCGACTCTTAGAGTCCTTCGTTTTAATTTTAAAACTTAAAAGTAGGAGGACAGCGACAGTCAACTGGAAGTTTGTTTCACCGCCAGTTATGAAAACTGTCCTAAAAATATCTTTGACCTATATCTTATCAATGGGGCTCCAGAGAGTGGATGTAGTTTTTAAAATAAAGTTTTATAAATTGCAACATGTATTCACGTGACATTTTGGATTTTTATTTTTCTGGGGAGTTTTTCACCCTCAACAATCTGGTTGTATATCTAAAGTGAATTTAGAAATTAATTAAGGTACATCAACATTTCAAGTAAAATAATTCAATCAGAGTGTGTCATGATATATGATTATGACACAATTTAATATCCAGCCATTTTCAATCAACAGCTGATCAACTAACACACAGTACAATATTTTGACTCTGGGAAGCTGGAATAGGAGTTTGGAAAGGAAGAGCTGGACTTCCTCAGAGGATGTGTTTGTGTTAACTTGCAAATTTGACCCATCTCTTTATTGATTTCTACCAAATACACTGAAATACACTGTCACAAACTTGGTAGGTGTTTTTAAGGTTGACTTTTTTTTCTTATTAACAAGGTTGTTAGCACCTTTTTATGAATAATAGACTAACTATTTGATTTCGAACCCAGTATGTTGTATCATCTTTCCTAGATATTTTTATTCCTTTAATCATTTTTTTAATGTATTATTTTTTTATAGGTGGGAGGGATATTCTTTTTTATTATTTAATATGTTTATTGTTTAGATATAAAGTTGAAATATAATGTTGCTGAGAATGATGGGCCAATTCTTTGTAATAAGATTATTCTATATTGTTTTATATCTGCAGGATGCAGGACAAAGAAGGAAAACTACAAGAAGTTATTGTTTGTGATATACAATATCAGGCACATATCAAGCATTTTCAACTAAGAAATGAAAATAATTGAAAATATTAGAGCCATTTTTTCCAAAAGTTGAATACCAATTTGAATAATATATGAACACCACATGTTTCAAGGTAAATGTAAGTTGAATTAAAAAATTATTTTGTATTCATTATCATTAATTCACATAGTATCTAAAATTGTAGGAATTTAAACTCATCCAAGATCATTTTTTCCCCATAATTTTCTTCTGAAAAAAATGTACATGTATGTATTTATTTTATGGAGTCTCCATACAAATAAAGTAGTTTAATGAAAAAGTGTAATTGAGTCTGTGTGCTTTTTTAAATTTTAACTTGAGTTTAAATATTTTACTTATGTCAAGCTCTTCACAAGAGAAGAAAAGCTCCAGATTCAATACTATGACTCAACTGAAAACGATTAATCCAAAGACAATACAGTAAGCTGCAAGTTTAAGTTCACAGTAAGCTGCAAGTTTAAATTCACAGTGAGCTGTGACTATAAATTAACAGTAAGCTGTGACTATAAATTACAGTAAGCTGTGACTATAAATTTACAGTAAGCTATGACTAGAAATTTACAGTAAGCTGTGACTATAAATTTAAAGTAAGCTGTGACTAAATTTACAGTAAGCTATGGCTAAATTTACAGTAAGCTATGACTGTAAATTTACAGTAAGCTATGACTGTAAATTTACATTAGGCTGTGACTGTAAATTTACAATAGGCTGTGACTTTAAATTTACATTAGGCTGTGTCTGTAAATTTACATTAGGCTGTGACTTTAAATTTACATTAGGCTGTGACTTTAAGTTGACATTAGGCTGTGACTTTAAATTGACAGTCTAAATTTACCGAAGTTGTAAGTTTAAAGGCAAAACAGTGGATATTTTTCCCAGACAGGAGTAGATAGAAACATTCCACAGCTCCCCCCCCCCCCCCCCCCCCAAAAAAAAAAATGTTTTGGCAAGTTTTTGTAGTCTTAGTACGAAATTGAAAATTTTATAGGTAAACAATGTAAACAAACTTTCAATCTCAAACGCTCTAATGATTTGAACAATGTGAATATAACTGGACATGTGCCCTACGTTTAATTTTAGTGGTTTTATTTGTTATAGTGAATTCCTGTAAAATGTCAGAAAGGCGAGTGTGCGTTTAAATTCATTTCTGAATGGAGACAAGATACATTGTAAACTCAAGTCACTGACAGTTTCGTACTTCTTTGTAGTCTGTCAAACCAGCACCTGTTTACAATAAACTGTTACAGTCATGTGATAGTCAGAGTTTTATACAACTTGGCTGTGTGTGAACGGCGAGTTGCATGCAACTCAAAACATGCAACTTGACGCATGCAACAAGTTGTATACAACTAATTGCATCGTGTGAACGGGCCTTAAAACAAGGGGCAAAAAATTCCAAAAATAAACATCTGGTGACATACTCAACAGTAAGTATGGAATTCAGGAGTAACACTCCTTCCTCAGCCCATTTCTCCAGGCAGCCATGTTCTGGTATTTTAAACCAGGGACAATCACTCTGTAGTTCTTTGAAGAGATTCCAAACGAGGCGAGGGACCGTCACTCCCTCCGGAACTGAATATGACAATCCTTGTGCCTGAAAAATTTAAAAATGATAAAAAAATGCTCCATTTATTCTTAATTCATAAAATTATTCATTTCACTTTAAGAAAAACCATTTGTAACTAGAAGGGAGAACTTGGAACTAGCCCTAATGTAAAACAGTTATAAATACTGTTGTGTTTGGCCCAAGGAGGGCAATAGCAGAATTTAGAGAAATGGAAAATAACTAGTTTTGACCAAATATTTTTCAATTATAGATGATTGATGTTTTACGCCATACTCAAGATTATTTCTCTTATATCGCGGTGTTGCCAGATTTAATGTGGGAGGCAACTGGTCTCTTTGAACAGAGGAAAGTCCTGACCTTCGGTGAGTACCTGGCAAATCTTCCACATACGGCGATTGAGTGAAAAATCCACTCATAAGTGACCCTCAAGTTAATAAAGACAGACAGTGGCTTATCTGTGTCGCAATTTTCTCCGCTTTAAGATGACATGATGTTGTAGCAGTTATTTTTAGATCAATAATGGCATATTTTAATCGCTCAGTCCTGCAACCATACATGTATGTCATTTCTTAGCCAAGCTACTGACATCACAGGACTACTCTAAAACGCACTTAAATTTTATTCACCAATGATTGGATAAAACTAATGGAAAAATGGTGACGGCCTTGTGAATGGCCTTTGGAAGCTTATTCTCTATTGTAACGACACATTCCAATTATTCGCTTACGAGGGGATAAAAGATACATTGGACAGTTGTTCTAGACTAAATGAACTGAACTCTTTCCATCTAAACTAATCTAACGTTAAAATTTTCTTTCCCTTTAAAAACCTGATGATTCATGTAAATCAATCATTCCAGCACAGAGAAAAATAAATAATACAAACAACAAAACTCACCAAGCCAATATCATAGTAAGGCTCAAGCCCTAACAGAACAACTTTCACCTAAGAAGAACAGAAAGAGAAAATTTTTAAAAATTGTTTTAATAAAATGAATGAAGCAAATATAAATTTGAATGATACAGACAGGCAACCTCACCTCCTGAGATCTCAATGTGTCGCTGGATGTTTATAACCATACAATATAGCTTGCCCTGTCAAATTTTGGCTTCACTGTACATTTGATGAGTCAATCAGCCAAGTTCAGGAAAAATAGTTTTAGTTATCATATAATCTAAATTGGTGACAAAAAAGCTTGTGGATTAAATATTTTAGATTTCGTGGAATAACAAATTTATGTTTCTTATCCAATTGAATTGGACAAGAAACATAAATTTGTTATTCCACGAAATTTGAAATCATCAAAGTTGTATCTGCAAAAATGGGACACATGGCTCACCTATATATTGATTTCAAAATACCACCAAAATAACTTACTAGATATCATAGAGTCACAGCTACATGAAACTGATTTATAGATTTCTGTGAAATACAGAGGTATCCCCAAGACAAGAGGGTCTTTGACAAATAGTTTGCTGGCTTACTCGGTAATTTGTAATAGTGAGCGCGCTTTTGATTCTGAATAAGATACAGTATGTTGTATGTGCAAGCTATCATTACCTATCCCTTAGTTTGTAATTCTACAATGTTCATCATATTGACAGGGATTCATAGAAGTCCAAAATTTACAAACCGAAATTGAAAAATTCAGTTTCTTAGAAGGCAAAATTTAGTTTTTTTTAAATTTACCGACCATTTTAGGATTAAAATTGAGTTAAAATCTAAGTTACAAACCAGTTCCAATTTAATATTTCTTTTTTCCTGAAAGTATGAATTCCAAGAAAAAAATCTGATTTGACAAAAACTAATGATAATAATATATATGTAATGTCAAACCTAGATCAAAGTTATCCCTAATCTCTTCTTCATGTGCAACAATAAAAAAATACACATTGATATAATTACAAATGAATTGAACTATTTGAGAACTATGGTTCAGGGGAGGTAACTAACTTATTATCGTAATTTTATGTTGTAAGAGTTGTCTCCCCTTTTTTTCTATACGACCAAAAACAACTGAATAAATATAACAAGTCGCGAATTATTACGATTATTGTTGGTAATACTCCCCAAAATTTCTCAGTTCATCAAAATCAGCTTATTTTAGAAAAGTTTAGGTAATTAAAAAGACTTCCAAAGTGCAAAATAAGCCATGTTGTGAAGACACTGAAAACGAGTATCTAAACAACAACAAGAGAATGACGGCCATGGTCGTTTGATGGCGGTTTCTAAATAAACTTTTCCCTTGAACTTAGATTTTTTCATCATAAACAGTGGATATCAATCAAACAATATTCAGTTTTTCACGCCCAAATTGAGTTTGGAAATTTTAGTTTTCAAAAGAAAATTTTAAACTGAAAATATTGAGTTTTTCAACACCAAATTCAGTTTTAAACTCAATTTTACGAACCGAATATCGGTAAGTAAATTGGACGTGTATGAATCCCTGATTGAGTGGACTAAAAAAACATGCATACCTTATCTAAAGGAGTTAGGTTTAAGGCATTGAAGATAAGTTCAGTCTCAGGATAGATGTCTTTATCATTGGATAGGTCCTCGTTAATTTTCTGTTGTATTTTCAGAAAATAAGGAGCTTCTAACTCTTCCTTGAGTGCTTCTTTCCAGCTCTCATTGGTTATGAAGTCAGATAAAGGTACATTAACGCCGTCAGAAGAAGCTTCAGTAGCTACAAAATAAAAGGTAAAAAGATATAAAAAAGTACAGTAATTAATCACAAAGCTTTTCAGGAATGTTTTGCCTACTCCAGTCTCAATCTCTCAGCCATTGATGACATACCACTGCTTAGCAGTTTTTTAACGTTTAATTCACTTTACAAAAAGCTAAATTAATGATTCATGATATTGTGATGTAGTCCAGGTTTCTGACACCAAAATTACTGGTCAGTTTGCGGTGAGATTTAGACAGTAGAAGACAATATAATTATAACTTGTGTCATCACAACATTCATGATTACTGTATCTTTTTGTAAAGAGAATTTAACGTTTAAAAGCTGGGAAAAAAGGTGAACAGTGTTACGTCATCAATGGCAGAGAATTTGAGACTGAAGAAGGCAAAAGTGAATTCAGGGGAAGGATAATGTTTACTGGCCAATCCTGCTCGTCCATACCAGACCCTGGTAGGTAGCAAAATTATCCATGAACGCGATTATGGTCGTTTTGACATGATTTTAGTAGGTTGTAATGTTATTTCATTGTCTAAATTGGACCACATACTGCCCGCTTCTACTCCGGCTTTTTGATTGAAATGAACTCCGACTCCAAAATACGACCGTAAGTAGTCATTTTAGTGTCAGAAACCCGGACTAGTTGTGATGGCACTAGTTGAGTTAATTACGGTATATTGTTTGCTACTGTCTAAATCTGACCGCAAACTGGCTGCTTAGAAGCAGGCAGTCTACTCCGACTTTTTTATTGCAATGAGCCCTGACTCCAAAATACGGTGGACAATTTTGGAGTCAGAAACCCGGACTAGTTGAAAACTAGTCCGAAATATCTGCGATGATGATGTAAGACATTTTCTGACCGATAGACCATCATCATCGTCAGAACGCATTTGATCAATTTACTGGGAATTCCTTGACACACTTCGGGCTGGCAAGATCACCTTTCGTTTCTCATCAAAAATATCAAGATTCCCTACATAACTTTTAAAAATAAAATTACAAACCCGTACTTTAATGGTTTCCCTTTCTCCTCGCACCAATCTGAAGTCTGTACGTCGGCACAAGCCATAGATCTGCCCGGTTAAATTTCAAATTGTACCAAACCTTTAGTTTACAAAAGTCACCATTTGCATACTCTCATTGATACGTCACTATATCCGGCAAAGGTCAACCTGTCACATGACTACCCCACTAGCAGGCGATATAGTTGAAGTTCATTGGTCGTGTTGCTTTTTTGTTGAAGTCACGTGAACCAACACGACCAATGAACTATATCGCCTGCTAGTGGGTAGTCATATGACAGTTTGACCTTTCGCGCATATAGTGACGTATCAATGAGAGTATGGAAATGGCGACTTTTGTAAATTAAAGGTTTGGTACAATGTGAGATTTAACCGGGCAGATCTATGGCTGGTGTCGACATAAAGACTTCAGATTGGTGCGAGGAGAAAGGGAAATCATTAAAGTACGGGTTAGTAATTTTATTTTTTAAAAGTTATGAAGAGAATCTTGATATTTTTGATGAGAAACGAGAGGTGGTCTTGCCACCTCGAAGGGTGGCAAGAAATTCCCAGAAAATTGATCAAATGCGTTCTGACGATGATGATGGCCTATCTGTCGGAAAATGTCTTACATCATCATCGCAGATATTTCGGACTAGTTGAAAACATACCATGAACTGCCTTTTCTTCCTCTTCTTTCTGCTTAGCCTCTTTTTCCAGACGTATCTTTTTCAAAATTTCTGTAGCCGATAATGTCTTGGGCTGTGTGGGCTCTCTTTTCCTCGGTCTCTCCCTTCTAGGCATTGTAAACTTAGTTAAACCAGTGACAACAAAGAGCACGATGTGTTGTTGTTGTTGTTGTTGCAGAAGCTGACCAGGTCAGCGGAATAAACGCGAAAATTTAACTTTGCGTTGCACAAGCAGTAACACTAATCGTATTGTTTCAACCCGAAGAGAACGGATACATATTTAAACTTCAACCGTATCCCAGACAAATCCGATTTGTTGTATTCAAGGCTGAATAGAAACCAAAATCTAAAAGTAAAACAGAAACCGCTTTCGAAAACTAGGTTAGCAGGGGGAGACAATCATATTGTCCACAGTCGGGAAGAGTACTGTACAGTACGTGCAGAGTGAATGTATAATTCGAATGTGGCTTATTTCAGGTATATAGCATACAGAAACAACACCGTTAGACGATTCGAATGCTGCAACATACTATTGTTGTCGGTGAATGTCTATTTTGTGTTTATTTCTCCTTCTAAAACTACCCCAAAGTACAAGACGGCGACCAACAACAACACATCTAGTTGGAAAGAGAGACAACTCCATAACTTTATTTAGCTGGTAGCCCAGGTTCGATCGGCATTTTTCCACTTTTACGAGAAAAGTACATTGAATTACAATAATTACCTCATTAAATGAAAAACAAAGTGTGACGCTTTACTTGAGAATGTGCATATTATGCGCTGCATAAGCCGAATGCAACTGTTACAACCGTCAAAATGCAGACCGGAAGTCGACTGTATTACATAAAAAAAATAAACAAATCATTTTGTTCAGTTTTTATTTTTTTTATTTTATTATTTTATCAGTAGAATACGGAGCCGTAAAAGTGACATTGGCATCTAGTGAAAAGTGACATTGGCATTTTTTAGACACGCGAAAAAACAATACATCGAATTAGTAGCCCCTAAGCCCTAATTAGGAGATAAAAAAATAAATGTATCGAATTAGTAGGCCTAAGTCCTAATTAGGAGATAAAAAAATAAATGTTTCGAATTCGATACTAATTCGATGCATTTATTGTGTATCTCCTAATTAGGAAATACTAATTCTAAACATTTAGTTTTCATCTCCTAATTAGGACTTACTAATTCGATCAATTTATTTTTTATCTCCTAATTAGGAGATACTGATTTGAAACATTTATATTTTATCTCTTAATTAGGACTTACTAATTCGATGCATTGTTTTTTCGCATGTCGAAAAAACAAATGTCACTTTTACGGCTCAGTAGTAGAAGACTAAGGAAGTATATCAACCTTGCTCATTCTAGATAAACAAGTCAATTACATAGTCCAAAAATGGCAAAACCAACCCCCATACTAGTATTACAATACAAATACAATGATACATGTACATGTTGTATTCAGCTTCCTGACCAGTAAGTAAGTAACACATGGAAGTCATGAGTGTGCCTAGTATTCAACCAGTACGGTGTGACCTCTGCTCCAGAGTATATCCTCATTTGTCATAATATTCGGCTACAACTTTGATGTACATGTAACAGGGTAAACACAAATGCAGGTGGTCTGGACTTGACGTCATTAATACATGCCCCACATGCCCCCTAATTTTTGCTGAAATATTGACACCTCATACTTATATTGCCGAATAATATTATATGTACAGGTTTCTAGTTTTGTGCCAAAATTTATATAGGGACTGTGTTGGTTGGTTGGTTGTTTTACCTTATTGGCGAGTACATTCGTATGAATGATGTACACCAGGGACTGTGTTGTATTTGTTAATTTATGTTGCATTTGTCTATTGTGGAATTTGAACTATACTTTCACTTTAAGCTCAGGCCTCAAAATTGAAGGCCCATGGAAGTGTCTTGTGGCATTTTTCAACCTCTTAAACTTGTCAACCTGATTTTGAGCTGTTTTTATTTGCTTCGTTAATGTGTAAAGGTTAATTGAAACCTGGAGCTATAATGCCAACCCCTGTGTTATATTTATGATATCAATAAGAGAGGTGCCTCCGTGGCTCAGTAGGCAGAGCATTGGGCGCTCAATTTGAACAGCCTCCCACCAATGGGTTGCGGGTTCAAATCCCACAATAAAACTGGTAACGCCGCCATATAAGTGAAATAATCTTCAGCACGGGGTCAAACACCAAACAATCAATCAATCTACTGCCAATTCTATAAATAAACATTCCTTTCTTTCTGTCAATATCCTTTATGAATCTACTCTGGCTTTTTATTTACATAGATCTCAACCAATTGGAGTCAGAAAAGCTGATTGTTGATAAAGGTATCTGAAGAAAGGAAACCTCAAAGATGTCTATCCCTGAGAAGACTGTGATTGTGACTGGTGCTAACAGTGGTCTCGGCTTTCAAGTCTCCAGACTTCTCTGTAAACAAAAGTACAATGTTATACTGGCCTGCAGGTCAGAGGAAAGAGGCCAAGAAGCTGTTAGTAAAATTAAGTTAGAAGACTCTGAAGCCAGAGCCACCTTTATGAAGGTATGCATAGGACTAAGTTAGAGATGTATATTGGTTTGTACTATAACTAATACTTTTATATATTTGAAGAGAAAGATATATAAGACATGGACAATTTTCTGGATTACTACTTCTGTATTTATTAATAAATACAGGAATGTGTTTAAGAAATACAGGAGTAGTAATCCAGAAATAATTGTATATTTATTAAAGAGAAGTACTATTAATGGGAAAGGAGGGTTTGCTCTGCAACGTTAATGTCTAATTGGTCCATGGGGCTGCTTTACTTTTTGACTTTAAAAAAAAAGAAAATCATAAAATGTTGATTATGTTTTTTCAGCTGGATTTATCTGATATATCGTCTGTGAGAGATTTTGTGAAGAACTTTGAGGCGACGGGGAAATCTTTAGATGTGCTGATCAACAATGCAGGAGTTTTCATCACCACTAACGGACCAAGACAACTAACCAAAGATAACTTTGAACTAACAGTGGGTGTGAACCATCTTGGTAAGCTTCTACAAGTGAACGACCTATGTGGTATGGTTGCCAGTTACCAATGGAAGGTCGTGGGTTTCCTCCGGGCATAGAGCCCGGTTTCCTCTCACAATAAAACTGGCGCCGCCGCCTATAAAGTGAAATAATCTTGAGCGTGGCGTAAAACACCAAACAATCAATCAATCAATCTACAAGTGGATTATCTTGCTTTTGTTGCAACGTTGCCAAGATAAGTGAAAAATGGCAAAAAACTTTTCCATCTTTGAGGATTTATAAATGAAACCCATCGATTGAATGCTTGTGTCTTTTTGACATCTATCTACCACATGGAGCCCAAGTTTCTTGTGAATCTCAGAACCTTTGAATGGTATTGATGTCAATCTGTGACTATCACTTCTAATTCACTTTGCATTCTTTCACAGGTCATTTTTTACTGACTAATTTACTATTGCCCATCTTGAAGAGAACGGCCGCTGAAAGGGGTGAAGCCAGGATAGTCGTGGTGGCTTCAGAACTTCACGATGCCAAGAAAGGAATGAAAAAAGGTATGATAATGGGGAAAATGAAAAAAAAAGTTGACGTTTTCATTTATTGTTGAATACCCTCAAATAGTGAGCTTCTGAAAAGTTGAAAAAGAAAAATATATCATATTTTCTTGCCTTCACGTCTTCTGAGGGCATTTTTCAATTGATGTCCTTATGTTGACTGGTACATACCAAACATCAGGGGTTTCTTTCAAAAAGAGCCCAGTTTCCACCCCCAATCAATATGGCAACAGAGCTATAATAGTGAAATAATCTTGAGTATGATGAAAATAAATTTTGTTGATATCCCATTTACTTGTAGCTTAAAGATTCATTTAACCATACTATAGGAGCGCCGCAGCGGTAGTATTTCAAGAATTCCACAAATGTCCACGGGCAGTGCCATTTGCATGTGGCTAACTAAACCTTTATTGTTCGAATGTGACGCTTATTTCTGATTTCACACAACAAAAACGTCTTTGGAACTGACATCATCAAAAAACGTCCCTTGTCTCTCGATAACAGGAAATCTCTCAGGAAACTCCCAAGCCCTATTGAAGCACTTATAGAATTTCCTCCAGGCAAAATGTCCAATCTTCACATGCAGCATTATAATTGATGGTTTATTGTTTTAGGTGAAGTTTCACTTCTGCAATATTCGCATTTCTTTGTTTGTAACTGGTAGCCCTACTGTTACAATGTACACACATATTTTGACGTCAAAAGAATGAGTGCATAATCAAAGTTTGTTGTTTTGATTGTTCTTGTAGATATCAAAGAGACGACCATAGACAACTTGATGCAGGAAGAGAACTTCTATGGTTTTCAAGCGTACAAGAATTCGAAGCTTGCTAATGTTATGTTTACATATGAATTAGGTCGTCAGTTAGAAGGAACAGGTGTCACTGTGAATTGTCTCTGTCCAGGTAAGTTAACCTATGAATTAGGTCGTCAGTCAGAAGGAACAGGTGTCACTGTGAATTGTCTCTGTCCAGGTAAGTTAACCTATGAATTAGGTCGTCAGTCAGAAGGGACAGGTGTCACTGTGAATTGCCTCTGTCCAGGTAAGTTAACCTATGAATTAGGTCGTCAGTCAGAAGGAACAGGTGTCACTGTGAATTGTCTCTGTCCAGGTAAGTTAACCTATGAATTAGGTCGTCAGTTAGAAGGAACAGGTGTCACTGTGAATTGTCTCTGTCCAGGTAAGTTTACCTGTGAATTAGGTCATCAGTTAGAAGGAGCAGGTGTCACTGTGAATTGTCTCTGTCCAGGTAAGTTAACCTGTGAATTAGGTCGTCAGAAGGAACAGGTGTCACTGTGAATTGTCTCTGTCCAGGTAAGTTAACCTATGAATTAGGTCGTCAGTTAGAAGGAACAGGTGTCACTGTGAATTGTCTCTGTCCAGGTAAGTTAACCTGTGAATTAGGTCGTCAGTCAGAAGGAACAGGTGTCACTGTGAATTGTCTCTGTCCAGGTAAGTTAACCTGTGAATTAGGTCGTCAGAAGGAACAGGTGTCACTGTGAATTGTCCCTGTCCAGGTAAGTTAACCTGTGAATTAGGTCGTCAGAAGGAACAGGTGTCACTGTGAATTGTCTCTGTCCAGGTAAGTTAACCTATGAATTAGGTCGTCAGTTAGAAGGAACAGGTGTCACTGTGAATTGTCCCTGTCCAGGTAAGTTAACCTGTGAATTAGGTCGTCAGAAGGAACAGGTGTCACTGTGAATTGTCCCTGTCCAGGTAAGGTAACCTGTGAATTAGGTCGTCAGAAGGAACAGGTGTCACTGTGAATTGTCTCTGTCCAGGTAAGTTAACCTATGAATTATGTCGTCAGTTAGAAGGAACAGGTGTCACTGTGAATTGTCCCTGTCCAGGTATGTTAACCTGTGAATTAGGTCGTCAGTTAGAAGGAACAGGTGTCACTGTGAATTGTCCCTGTCCAGGTAAGTTAACCTGTGAATTAGGTCGTCAGTTAGAAGTAACAGGTGTCACTGTGAATTGTCTCTGTCCAGGTAAGTTAACCTGTGAATTAGGTCGTCATTTAGAAGGAACAGGTGTCACTGTGAACTGTCTCTGTCCAGGTAAGTTAACCTGTGAATTAGGTCTTCAGTTAGAAGGAACAGGTGTCACTGTGAATTGTCTCTGTCCAGGTAAGTTAACCTGTGAATTAGGTCGTCAGTTAGAAGTAACAGGTGTCACTGTGAATTGTCTCTGTCCAGGTAAGTTAACCTGTGAATTAGGTCGTCATTTAGAAGGAACAGGTGTCACTGTGAACTGTCTCTGTCCAGGTAAGTTAACCTGTGAATTAGGTCGTCAGTTAGAAGGAACAGGTGTCACTGTGAATTGCCTCTGTCCAGGTAAGTTAACCTGTGAATTAGGTCGTCAGTTAGAAGGAACAGGTGTCACTGTGAATTGTCCCTGTCCAGGTAAGTTAACCTGTGAATTAGGTCGTCAGTTAGAAGGAACAGGTGTCACTGTGAATTGTCTCTGTCCAGGTAAGTTAACCTATGAATTAGGTCGTCAGTTAGAAGTAACAGGTGTCACTGTGAATTGTCTCTGTCCAGGTAAGTTAACCTATGAATTAGGTCGTCAGTTAGAAGGAACAGGTGTCACTGTGAATTGCCTCTGTCCAGGTAAGTTAACCTGTGAATTAGGTCGTCAGTCAGAAGGAACAGGTGTCACTGTGAATTGTCTCTGTCCAGGTAAGTTAACCTGTGAATTAGGTCGTCAGTTAGAAGGAACAGGTGTCACTGTGAATTGTCTCTGTCCAGGTAAGTTAACCTATGAATTAGGTCGTGAGTTAGAAGGAACAGGTGTCACTGTGAATTGTCTCTGTCCAGGTAAGTTAACCTGTGAATTAGGTTGTCAGTTAGAAGGAACAGGTGTCACTGTGAATTGTCTCTGTCTAGGTAAGTTAACCTGTGAATTAGGTCGTCAGTTAGAAGTAACAGATGTCACTGTGAATTGTCTCTGTCCAGGTAAGTTAACCTGTGAATCAGGTCGTCAGTCAGAAGGAACAGGTGTCACTGTATATTGTCTCTGTCCAGGTAAGTTAACCTGTGAATTAGGTCGTCAGTCAGAAGGAACAGGTGTCACTGTGAATTGTCCCTGTCCAGGTAAGTTAACCTATGAATTAGGTCGTCAGTTAGAAGGAACAGGTGTCACTGTGAATTGTCTCTGTCCAGGTAAGTTAACCTGTGAATTAGGTCGTCAGTTAGAAGGAACAGGTGTCACTGTGAACTGTCTCTGTCCAGGTAAGTTAACCTGTGAATTAGGTCGTCAGTTAGAAGTAACAGGTGTCACTGTGAATTGTCCCTGTCCAGGTAAGTTAACCTGTGAATTAGGTCGTCAGTTAGAAGGAACAGGTGTCACTGTGAATTGTCTCTGTCCAGGTAAGTTAACCTGTGAATTAGGTCGTCAGTCAGAAGGAACAGGTGTCACTGTGAATTGTCTCTGTCCAGGTAAGTTAACCTGTGAATTAGGTCGTCAGATAGAAGGAACAGGTGTCACTGTGAATTGTCTCTGTCCAGGTAAGTTAACCTGTGAATTAGGTCGTCAGTCAGAAGGAACAGGTGTCACTGTGAATTGTCTCTGTCCAGGTAAGTTAACCTATGAATTAGGTCGTCAGTCAGAAGGAACAGGTGTCAGTGTGAATTGTCTCTGTCCAGGTAAGTTAACCTATGAATTAGGTCGTCAGTCAGAAGGAACAGGTGTCACTGTGAATTGTCTCTGTCCAGGTAAGTTAACCTGTGAATTAGGTCGTCAGTTAGAAGGAACAGGTGTCACTGTGAATTGTCTCTGTCCAGGTAAGTTAACCTATGAATTAGGTCGTCAGTTAGAAGGAACAGGTGTCACTGTGAATTGTCTCTGTCCAGGTAAGTTAACCTGTGAATTAGGTCGTCAGTTAGAAGGAACAGGTGTCACTGTGAACTGTCTCTGTCCAGGTAAGTTAACCTGTGAATTAGGTCGTCAGTTAGAAGTAACAGGTGTCACTGTGAATTGTCCCTGTCCAGGTAAGTTAACCTGTGAATTAGGTCATCAGTTAGAAGGAACAGGTGTCACTGTGAATTGTCTCTGTCCAGGTAAGTTAACCTATGAATTAGGTCGTCAGTTAGAAGGAACAGGTGTCACTGTGAATTGTCTCTGTCCAGGTAAGTTAACCTGTGAATTAGGTCGTCAGTCAGAAGGAACAGGTGTCACTGTGAATTGTCTCTGTCCAGGTAAGTTAACCTGTGAATTAGGTCGTCAGTTAGAAGGAACAGGTGTCACTGTGAATTGTCTCTGTCCAGGTAAGTTAACCTGTGAATTAGGTCGTCAGTTAGAAGGAACAGATGTCACTGTGAATTGTCTCTGTCCAGGTAAGTTAACCTATGAATTAGGTCGTCAGTCAGAAGGAACAGGTGTCACTGTGAATTGTCCCTGTCCAGGTAAGTTAACCTGTGAATTAGGTCGTCAGTTAGAAGGAACAGGTGTCACTGTGAATTGTCTCTGTCCAGGTAAGTTAACCTATGAATTAGGTCGTCAGTTAGAAGGAACAGGTGTCACTGTGAATTGTCTCTGTCCAGGTAAGTTAACCTGTGAATTAGGTCGTCAGTTAGAAGGAACAGGTGTCACTGTGAACTGTCTCTGTCCAGGTAAGTTAACCTGTGAATTAGGTCGTCAGTTAGAAGTAACAGGTGTCACTGTGAATTGTCCCTGTCCAGGTAAGTTAACCTGTGAATTAGGTCATCAGTTAGAAGGAACAGGTGTCACTGTGAATTGTCTCTGTCCAGGTAAGTTAACCTATGAATTAGGTCGTCAGTTAGAAGGAACAGGTGTCACTGTGAATTGTCTCTGTCCAGGTAAGTTAACCTGTGAATTAGGTCGTCAGTCAGAAGGAACAGGTGTCACTGTGAATTGTCTCTGTCCAGGTAAGTTAACCTGTGAATTAGGTCGTCAGTTAGAAGGAACAGGTGTCACTGAATTGTCTCTGTCCAGGTAAGTTAACCTGTGAATTAGGTCGTCAGTCAGAAGGAACAGGTGTCACTGTGAATTGTCTCTGTCCAGGTAAGTTAACCTATGAATTAGGTCGTCAGTCAGAAGGAACAGGTGTCAGTGTGAACTGTCTCTGTCCAGGTAAGTTAACCTGTGAATTAGGTCGTCAGTCAGAAGGAACAGGTATCACTGAGAATTGTCTCTGTCCAGGTAAGTTAACCTATGAATTAGGTCGTCAGTTAGAAGGAACAGGTGTCACTGTGAATTGTCTCTGTCCAGGTAAGTTAACCTATGAATTAGGTCGTCAGTAAGAAGGAACAGGTGTCACTGTGAACTGTCTCTGTCCAGGTAAGTTAACCTGTGAATTAGGTCGTCAGTTAGAAGGAACAGGTGTCAGTGTGAATTGTCTCTGTCCAGGTAAGTTAACCTATGAATTAGGTCGTCAGTTAGAAGGAACAGGTGTCACTGTGAATTGTCCCTGTCCAGGTATGTTAACCTGTGAATTAGGTTGTCAGTTAGAAGGAACAGGTGTAACTGTGAATTGTCCCTGTCCAGGTAAGTTAACCTGTGAATTAGGTCGTCAGTCAGAAGGAACAGGTGTCACTGTGAATTGTCTCTGTCCAGGTAAGTTAACCTGTGAATTAGGTCGTCAGTCAGAAGGAACAGGTGTCACTGTGAATTGTCTCTGTCCAGGTAAGTTAACCTATGAATTAGGTCGTCAGTTAGAAGGAACAGGTGTCACTGTGAATTGTCCCTGTCCAGGTAAGTTAACCTGTGAATTAGGTCGTCAGTCAGAAGGAACAGGTGTCACTGTGAATTGTCTCTGTCCAGGTAAGTTAACCTGTGAATTAGGTCGTCAGTCAGAAGGAACAGGTGTCACTGTGAATTGTCCCTGTCCAGGTAAGTTAACCTATGAATTAGGTCGTCAGTTAGAAGGAACAGGTGTCACTGTGAATTGTCTCTGTCCAGGTAAGTTAACCTGTGAATTAGGTCGTCAGTCAGAAGGAACAGGTGTCACTGTGAATTGTCTCTGTCCAGGTAAGTTAACCAGATGTTTCTAGTTCTCTTTATGATAAGTTTTCTATTTCAGATAGGGTCTTGGTGGTCGACAAATACTCCCTTATTCAAACAAAGACTCGTCGCCATATAAGTGAAATAATCTTGAGTGTGGCGTAAAACTCTTATCAATCAATCAATCAAACACAGACCTTCCATCGATGCATTATCAACAAAAAAATGAAAAAATTTCCAGCAGATTTTTTACTTTATAGTCATATTTGGTAGAGTTGTCAGGTACTCGTCGAAGGTCGGGGGTTTCCTCCGGGCAAAGATTCTGGTTCCCTCCCTCACTAAACCTGGCAACTCAGCCATGTATGTGAAATGATGTTGAGTGTGGCATAAAACATCAATCACTTAATCAATCTTCAGATAGGGGTGGGGACTTGGGTGACTCAGTCGGCTAGAATGATTGTCTCTCAGTCTGACACAGACCTTCTATCAATGTGGCGTGAGTTCAAATCCCGCTCAGACTCAATAAAACTGACAAATTTCTGGGTAGTATGTGGAAGAGCTGCCAGGTACATGTACTCTTCCAACTGGTCCCCCTCCAATGATACTGATTGTATTTCTATTTTGACAGGTTTTATTCCGGAGACCAACTTATCTCGTAATGGCACAGCTATGAGCAGGTTTATGATCAGGTATCTATTGAAGCCAATGTTCTGGGCCTTCAACATCACCAGATCTTTGGAACAAGGCAGTCAGGCTATAGTTTACCTGGCTACTGACACAACCTTGAAAGGTATGCTGACTTTTATGTAAATATAGGAATGATTTTACTCATCAGAATTATTACAAGTACTTTAGAGTGATTGATGGATGTTCTATTCCGTACTCATTTCACTTTTATGGGGGCATTGCCAGGGTTAACGGAGCACAAAACCAGGCTCTTAGCCCGGAGAAAATTGCCAACCTTCAACAAGTACCTGGCATCTCTTCCCCGTTGGATGATCGAATGCAACTATTCAGAGATCAGTTATTGATCTGGGGCTCGTTTCACAAAGCAGTCGCATCTCAAATGAAGTGAAGTTGCCAATGGATACCGTAGTGAAGAGATACGGAGTCATGGCAACTGTGATTAAGCGCACTTTGCGACGGCTTTGTGAAACTGCCCCCTGAAAGTTTTAAACTGAAGGTATTGCGGGTGGGGGGGGTGTAGATATAAGGAAGGCAGGGTGTTTAGTCTCGATATATTTAGCCTCACTCAAAATCTGGCTATCAATCTTCAATTGATGGATTGATTTTGTTAATGTGAAATTCTAAAACAAGCCTGTTCTAATGTGCTTGATTTAAGCTCTGTTGGTATAAGAGAATCTAACAAGCGAACCATTCCCAGCAAGGCCGGATAGCTCAGTTGCTAGACCAATTCAGTAATTTCCCTGATGATGATTGCAGCTTGCTAAAACACACTGGTACACAGAAATTTTAATGTTTTGTGACATCTGTTGAAATTTTACTAAATGGATTTCTTTCTCATATGTTTCACAGTATACGTCTTAATGATATGGTAACATACTATAATGAGGTCGGTATTTGCACGTCTTTTTAAGTTACCAGCAATTTCCTTATTCTGTTTTAACAAAAATATTTACCCATTTTGGCAGCTCGTGCCACTTTACACTTTTGTTTCTACTTTATCCAGACGTCAATGGAAAATTTTTTAAGGACCAGAAAGAGAGTACATCCTCCGAAGAATCTCATAATGAGGAAATGCAGAAAGAGTTATGGGCCCTTAGTGCCAGACTTTGTCACCTAGAGGGCTATGAATCAGTTGAAAACAATAAGGAAGGATAGATGTCATCTCAAGAGGCTCAATCTGTCCAATCAGAAGTCCAATAGAGGCTCAATCTGTCCAATCAGAAGTCCAATAGAGGCTCAATCTGTCCAATCAGAAGTCCAATAGAGGCTCAATCTGTCCAATCAGAAGCCCAATACTTAATCTCACACACATATACATGTATGCTTATTATACCTCAGAAAAATCTCTAGGATTCTGATTGGCTGATTTGCATTTGATTGTATACTGTGTCTTGTTTCAGGCTGACCCAACCAGTCTTTATGTCATTGTGTTTGATTACATTGTATCATAGATAACATTTTATTACTTTTTGAACTTGAATCCATTATAAATATAAATATCCCTGTGTGTCTGCACACATCAATTGATTATAACACATGTGCTGAGAGCATCTGATGGATCCTCAGGGTTACCTCCCTTATGTCTGTTCTAGTTTATAGATCACGATTTTAAGGTCACTATATATATATATAGATTAAAATGTAGAGCATTTTAGCTCTTCAACATGAGAAATTCGCCATATAACACTATCTTGTGAGTTTTCTTGCTGATGTATGGTGGCTGCCATTTTCGCACAAAAACATGGTAGTCAGACACCATATATCAGCCTGTATACACTCGAGAGCATTATATATCTTATAATATACCTGATAACATGTGCATATACTATATACATGTATGTATGACAAATAACCTACATATTTACCCCCACCCCCTTCCTCCACCTCCCCATAAAACATCAAAAACCAAATTTTATCCTGGCAAGACTGCTTGTTGTCTTGAATGCCTCTGCTATCTTACATATTATATTACTATTTCATTTTATCGTGTATCTGTTTTTTTCTGCATGTGTCTTCTGCATATTTGTTATTTACCATATATTTTACTGAAATATTTATTTGTTAAACATAAGATCTGCATTTTTACTTTCTCCAATATACTGGGCTGAGGCATAAACGTGTGTTGCTAGAAAACGTGTGTTTTGTTTTCATATATCTTCCTGTATGTGAAAACGCTTTATCAGTTTCTGTCTCTTTGTCCAGCCCTATGTGAGATGGTTGCCAGTTACCAACGGAAAGTCGTGGGTTTCCCCCGGGCATAGAGCCCGGTTTCCTCCCACAATAAAACTGGCAACGCCGCCATATAAGTGAAATAATCTTGAGCGCGCCGTAAAACCCCAATCAATCAATCTTTGTCCAGCTTCCCTATTTAGAAGAAGTCCTGATGTTATCAATTCTCTATGTGATATTTCCTCTATCCAAAACAGTTGGAGTTTTGATCCAAACATCTCATAGACGTTTTACAGAGGTTTTGTGTTGATTTCATGCCATGACAATGAGTTGTATGGCAGCCATATTGGATTAAGAAATATTCTTTTCAACAATCCATATTTGCTAGATTTTTTTTCAGATCATTTGTGTATGGCATATGGAAATTAGTGTGAGTTGATTTGAAAAAAAGAATAGTTCATTCCATGTATAGTTCCGTAAGATCTTTTCAAAATATACCTGGTGAAATTTTATTTAAATTATGACTTTAAAAGAACTTTTTTCTGATTTTTATGTTGTTGTCATATTAAAGAACTTATTAAGCAAATGTACTGATTTAAAGGGTATCCCAAATGCTGCAATATAGATAATTCCATTAAAACGAACTCTTCCTGGTCTTTAATTACATATGAGGTTTATTTGCATGCGACGCATAGTTAGGCAGATCTATATTGCAGCCTCTCCACGTCACTCCACGAAGTCACTCCATTCCAACAAATGTCTTCAGGCTTCACGTCATTGGGGGAAGACAGCCGAGAGCAGTAACGTTATTCTCATTTGATTCTTTTCTGGGCATGTTATCAACATACTTGGTAGATGTTTCGTTCTGGTATGTTCGCCTGTGTGACTCCTAATGGTGTGAATCTGTTCAAGTGATTTAAGGAATCTTAGCCAAAGAAAAGTCGAAAATACGACACATGTTTTCTACGGAGCCGTGTCTGCCTTGACTCCCTTCATGGGCAGTGGCCTCACAAGGGCTGTACGCCATAGCCGATGTCACAGCCATATTATCTACGTTCAGCATAGCAAACGACAAAATGATACGCAATTACTGGAAATTGAAGAGCAAACTTGTCAATAGCTTAAAACATCACTATGATAAACGTTTACTTAGCGTTGATTTCAACCAATTTCAACCAGTTTACTAATTTGATCGTCCGATTGCACGGAGTCACGATCGTCTATTGTGATTCAAACGACCGAAGATATTATTAGTTATTGATATTTTACCCTGGGTGTATGAATTGTTACGACCCTTTTGATAACCATACGCCCTGAGCCGGAGGCGAAAGGTGTATCAGGAACAGAAGGGTCATAAAAGATTCATACACCCAGATTAAAATATCAATGACGAATTTATTATCCAGAAACCCCTACCCTAGTAGACACAGATTCATGTTTCAACCGCTATCGCGAGTAGGCCTATCGGCCTGTAGGGCCTACCAGCTGGTACGCCGTACTGCTATTAGTGTTATTTTAATCAAAGTTACGACTTCATCGTGTGTGCAAATGTTCAGCTTGTCTTTTTGTTTGTTTTATTGCGCAGATTCTGTCTGTGACAAATATATTTTAGCTAAAGGCCTATAGATCTACAGTCAAAATGTGCGAACCTCTGTCAAACGGATCGAGCAGACGACATACAGAGTTGCGCCCCTTGTATACTTAGCAACGTTATTGATCGATGTACGAATAATTTTGTGTTTCGTTTTTCCATTTGTAGATTTGAATAAGAGTCAAATTAGACAGAAATAAAATCTTTGCACAATTAAAGAAGCTTAGGTGACTGTAATAGATCCTCATAAGACCTGTTTTGGGCTTTTCGAAGCGAGTAAATATTTGAAGTGGTGGCGGCCATGTTTTTTCGTCAGGCAGGTAAAACAAAATCAGGCCGGGTGTATGGGTTTATACGACCAATCAAAATTCAGCATTATCTAACTAACTTGGTTGAAGGATAATAAATATTTTTATTATTTATACATAAGTGAAAACTAGGGATTTCCTTCACTCAGAAATGTTATAATTCAATGCAGTGCAATAACACTTTTTGTTATTTAATGCACGCGACGAAGCCGATGACGTCGCCGGACCTACTTCTTTCTTGTGTACTGACGTCTGCTGTACAACAACAACAGTGCATAGGATTTCGATAGGCTAAATTAAGCCTTTTCGGTCATATTTAGCATTGAGATAAATAAATTACAGCTGAAAACACTAAATTGATTCAATAGAGGATCGGCTTACCACTCTAAGTCAAAGCGATAAAACAAAACTTCACAATCGATCGTTTGTTGGCAGCGTTGTGTGACCTGCAGCATGGCTTCGGAGAATCGGACCACTGCGTGTAACGAGTAACTGTACTTGCCATTCACTGACGCGTTTAAACAATGTAAAGTAATTCCAAATATCATTTTTTATCCTGGTGACTGGTGCTCTGCAGAGTTAAAATCCATGGAGTTCGATTTAATTTCTTTTTACATGAAATATCGCGAAAAACTTCAGGGAGAAAATGGCCATTCAAATGACCACAAATCTGACAGTTGATAGTCACGTGAGAAGAACAGACATGCTGTTGTTTCATTGGTCAGCGATATATATTCCTACGTTTGCGGAAAACCTAATCCGTCATAAATTTGTTGATACTTTCTTTTTTATAATTGATAAATTTATACTTAATAAACAATCTCCAGCCTAAAACATGATAGTATAAATAATAAACAGAATATTGAACAGTTGTGTTTGAACAGCATTTATATTTTTTCTCTTGAAAGGCGGAGGGATAACCCACTCGACGCTTCGCGTCTCGTGGGTTATTCTCCGACTTTCACTCGAAAAAATATAAGTGCTATTCAAACACAACTGTTCAATATCCTCTATATATTTTAGTTTTTCGCCAAATACCATTATGTGATATTGCAGTTTCATTTCTGTAAAAATTATGATTTTATTGGCATTTTTATCGATAGAATCACTCTGCCTATCTGAGCTAGAAATGCAGGTTGTGTATATGGGATGAAGCATTTCTTCGCTGACAATATAACTTCTGTGACGTCACAGCTGAGCTAAATTTTTCTAGCACAAGGCAACTTTGGGTGTAGATTTCGAATATCGCTGTAGGCCTATGGGCAAATTATATTACGTGGGTGATTTTTAAAGTCATCCTCTGCTAGTATTAAATGTAATTTCAAGGAAATTCCAGGCATTTTGGGATACCCTTTAAACATATGCAGTAATTGGACAGCTCCATTGACTATGGGGGCATCGTTGGTTCAGTTGGCAGATTTATAGGCTATAAGGCTTCCATCGTATCCCAATCAGACCAAATAAAGTTGAAACCATTCTGAGTGTGTTTTTTCACTCGAAAGAGTTTCCAGATACTCTCCGACGGTCAAGGGTCATCCGGCAAAGACCCCTGTTTTCCACTCCTACACCAGTCGATTAGGTTCTGAAGTATTGATTGGTGTTTTACGCCGCACTCGATATAATTTCACTTATTTGGCAGCATTGCCAGGTTTAATTAAGGAGGTAATCAGGCTCTTTGCCCGGAGGAAACCCCCAACCTTTGACGAGTACCTGGCTACTCTTTCCCTTACGACGATCGAGAGAAAAGTCCACTCAGACGCTCTGATTGATTTATTTATGTTTTGCGCCGCACTTAAGATTACTTCACTCAGCTGAAGCTTTGCCAGGTTTATTGGGGGAGGGCGTTGAACCGGGCTTTTACCCATAGGAAAGTTCCGACCTTGGCTGAATACATAGGGCAATCACGTGAAAAACCCACTCAGATTTGTTTAAATTTTTGTTTGGTCTGAATTGGATTCGATCCGATGGTAATGGATGGAGGGCCTGTGTCGGACTGGCTGGGTATCTAATCGACCGAGTCAACGAGGCCACTTTTAAATTAAAATTAGTTTTGAAGATAGCCTCATTCCAATCAAAACTTTTTTTTTTCCTATCTGGTTCTAAGACTTGAAAGCCTTTCCTAGGGACCAATCTGAAAATAATTTAGACATCTTGTTGGGCATCAATGCTGGTGAAACTAGCTTCCATCTATCAATTTATTGACGTAAGGAGCATTTTTGAAGTACCTTAGAACATTTGTGGATATATTTCTGTCATTTTACCATTTTTTGTTTACTCAGACTGCTTATTTTGAACAGCTGAGAATATATTATTAACTTTTTGATCAACTGATTTTTCAAAATTTCAGAAGTCATTTACGAAAGACGAGAAGTACAGGGCGATTTCTGTTACACAGCTGGTGGTAGAAATCAACAACTGTCTCAGTGGTTCTTCTGTTACACAGCTGGTGGTAGAAATCAACAACTGTCTCAGTGGTTCTTCTGTTACACAGCTGGTGGTAGAAATCAACAACTGTCTCAGTGGTTCTTCTGTTACACAGCTGGTGGTAGAAATCAACAACTGTCTCAGTGGTTCAACAAACGCTTTAATTAATCTCCAGCTACTATTTTCAACAGAAGATTTAATTGATTATATCTGTAAATATAAAAATTACATTATTAAGATCACCTGCTTCTATTCAAATGTACACTTGACTCCTACAGATGATAATACATTGTCAGCACTTGAACTAAAACCCACCGTCTTGGAGGGTGGAATGAACTCCGTCAACTGTGAGGAACAAATACCCAGGCTAAATGTATGAACGGATTTCAGAAAAAATATATCCAGCTCAAATTTAAAACAATGAGAATATCAAACTGCTGATAATCATAATTAACTCTTAGTCCCCTCATATGTAGTCCTAAATCATTTCTGAATCGACCGGTTTTTCTTAACGGTCCAAACAAGGCATCGTTAAAAGGTTTGCTATCCCAGAGTAGCCGCACACATGTGTCTCGTCCTGTTTTACTTTATACTTTGCCGGTCAGGAAATCTCAGAGCTGTTATGAGGTTTTCGTAGGCATATGACTTAAGGTATTCATTATCGGTGAATCACTTTTTCTTCCGAAAAAATGACTGTTGTACGATTGAGTCGGAGTTACTGTTTGAAAATGGCGACCATTCTACAATCCTGAAGCTCCTAGCTCATTAGAGGATTGTTTACTACAATTACTAAATGATGTGCCTTTTTTTAACTCAATAAGGAACTCGTCTCTTTGGTTTAGACAAGAAGATTTTCCCTATGCTCGTGTATTTTGGTGTTCACAAATAAAATAAAAAGAATGTATCTCTCAGACTCGATCTTGAAGCCCAACCAATCGTATTTTCGCGAGACCTCCTTTAGACGTGGAGTTAAATCTGGACTTTACGACTAGGGTAATTTCTAATTTTAGATTGGAAGCCTGAAGCAGACGATCAGTTTGTCGGGCAGCACTTTGAAAAGTATAAATGCAGAATTGTCATGGAAATATTCAGGTATATAAGCAGTTTGGCCGGCGGCTCCATGGGAAACGAGACGGCATTCTCAATACGGTCAAGATGATTATGAACTCTGATGGGCGGCGAAATCAATTTAAGGATATTACCGTAAATGTTTGGCACGGTACCCAATCATTTTGTCACGCACAGCAGAGACGATAAACAAAACAAGACCCTGTGTGACAGAAGCGCCAATTCCTATCTGGTTCTAAGACTTGAAAGCCTTTCCTAGGGACCAATCTGAAAATAATTTAGACATCTTGTTGGGCATCAATGCTGGTGAAACTAGCTTCCATCTGTGTTACATACAAAAATATACTTTGTTTCCTAGATAGCCATTTTTGAATAGTCTGAAAGTGGTTTTGAGCCTTTAAAACGTACTCTAATGTAACAACTTTTTCTAAAACAGGGTTTTTCTTAAACAAATTCCGCTGGATATTATCGAGGCGTGATGAATGTATCCAGAAAAATGATATGTCTTTTGTTTTTGGCATTAACCTTTTTGTACAAAAAGGGGTTTATTACATTGGGGAGTCAAATCTCCGTTTTCAAAAATATAGTTTGTTTCCTAGATAGCCATTTTTGAATAGTCTGAAAGTGGTTTTCAGTCTTTAAAAGTTGCCCTAATGTAATAACTTTTTCTAAAACGTGGGTTTTCTTAAAAATTCCACTAGACATTATCGGGGCGTGATGAATGTATTCAGAAAAATGATCTGTTTATTGTTTGTGACTTTAACATTTTTCTACAAAATGCCGTTTATTACATTAGGTGGTTTGTGAATTTTCGGAAGATTATAGAAAAGCCTGTTTTAAGACTCAAGATCAGATTTCAAATAGTGATACTGTTTTTCAACAAGATTCTTTTGTCGTTTTACCTCTTCAGTCTAATCCTGTCTAGATATAATAACTTCTACCGAGCGTATGGAGTTATGACATTGACTTCAAAATTAAATATATGTGAAAATAACTTGATCAATTGCAGGACTATTTCACTAACTTGTTGCGATTATAGATGGTGCTTCGAAAAACGGATCTTTTATAAATCTGCACTCCCCATAGGTTTTTAGTATGTGTGCTCCATTAGTTCCTGTCAGATTTCACCTATTCAAAATGATAAGGAACAATATCATTAAAAGTAGAATTGAATCATGTCATACTCAACTACTTACGCATGAGCACAAAGTTGTAACATGGAAATTATTATAGCATATGAATTGAATAAAACCCATGGATTATCAATTCATCACAAATTAGTTGACGCTCATCCGCATCCAAAAAACGCAGAAAAGATTTCGCAACAATCTGGGTGAAGATGTTCTAGACAACGAAATGTTACATCCAATGGAGAGATACACCTGGAAGCCAGATTGTTCACGTGTTATTTCTTTGCCTAAAACAACGAGTCAACTCATCCAGTTTATAAGCGACAGACGGCCAATTCATGACACTAACGCTGAGAGATTACTTGCATTGTCCGATGCAAAGCAGCGGTTTGTGAAATGGGAAAAAATCAGTTCCTCCGAACAATCTAATGTCTTCGGGAAACCGAGAAGATATTCATTTTCTCCTTTTTCTCCCACAATTGGTTGAGACAACAGCCAAAGATTTAAAACCAGTGATTGTTCCTCTCTTAATAGACAGAGACATTTTGGAAACATTTTTCCGAGGATTACAGCATGGTGCAGGGAGTAATCCAAACTATTTACCATATGGTTATGATGCCCATAGCATCACTCTTTGCCCAACTATCTCCTCAAGAACATCGAATGTGTCAAAAAGAGTATCTTCAATAAAACAGGAAAGCTTGTCATATAAGCACCTATGAAAACAATCCAGAAGTGTGTTTTTTCTCGATTTCTCAATTGATTGATTGATTGGTATATATTACACCACATAAGTAATAGAAAGTCTGTTTGACAATGTGATGTGGCAGGCTTAACACTCCATGGGGTTTGTTCTATCCCTAGTACATGTAGTTATACAGATACATTGTTTTGTTGAGTTTTGGTGTGTGATATAACATTCTTCAGTTATATATGAGACAAAAAGCAAACAAACAAGAAAAAAAGTTACGTCTAGTTATTTAAACACTCCACAAACACATTAATGGGTTACAATTTGGCTTTTAGATTAGAAAATCTTCGAAGAGATAACACAATTACAAAATCATCCGACAAGAGTGAATTCAACAGCTCATTTTTTACACCCTCGCTCATAAAACACTTTGGGCACGTCCAGCTCACATCCTCCATCAGGAAATAGAGCTCCCACAGTTCATTAGTTTTAAGGCCACTACAATTCCTACGCCACATACTGCATCCAATCCAGGGCATCGCATCTTCTTCTGTCTCCACACAAAAGCCCAAAACTCGGAATCAATTTCTTCGAAGACCAACTTTCTTCTTTTGATAGACTTTCGTTTCCTGTTTTGAGGCTTCTGCCTTTGGATCTTAACTGAGCAGAACATTGGTTAAATGCAACAGAAACATTTGTTCTGCTAGATAAAACAGTTTCACTATCCCTGTTCATAATTGTTTCTGTCTGCTTTTATTTGCCTAGGAGACCTGAACTGCACAAGCTGTCCCAATGGAACATATTTATTTCTTTGCGAGACTTGAAACGCGCTTTATCCTCCAACACAACTAGGTTGAACTTGTAATGTAAGGTTATTTTTTTGTCTGACATGTCTTGCCGGATGGATGCATATTTAAACACAGTTCCCACATTTTCTCCGTTTTTGTTAAGACATCCTTTCTACCTTCCATTGTTATCTTCTTCCCAAGTTGAGAGTGCAGTTTTTTTCTTCTTCTGAATTCAGCATCTGTGGCATTCAGCTTTGACTTTGTTATATCATCGTACAATTCTTACTTGAAATTCTTGTCTACATTACCATTATGCACATCTAGTGTAGGAGCCTGTTTCACAAAGCGTTGTAGCGTAGGGTTTTACGTAACTGCCATAGCAACCCATACTGTAGAGGTACGTTGTTATGGCAGTTACGTAAAAACTCCAGAATTTGAATAATGATGGGACATCCATGTCGGAATACCTTTAAACAAGCCTAACCATGCCTGGAATAATTCGCTAGGATTTCTCACAGATTTATGTACAGAGTTGGGAAGATTCACGGCCTCTCATGGATATTCTTTTATTGATTGTGTAATAGGAAGTCTTTTTTCTCTAAAAAAAAAAAAAAAAAAAAAAAAACTCAAACGTGTCATCATTACTATTTGCCAAACTGCTTCTTGAGTTTGATTTCTTCTGAGTATCAATTGTGCTGTCAGGATACTTTGTGTTCTCTTCGATGGCTGCTTGGTCAACGATAAAGGGCTGTAAATGTGTTCCTTTGACACGCATTATTGAGTCTTTTATCTCACAGGTTGACTATATATTTCTCTTTGTCCTTCTCATATAGAGTTATTTGGTTTTCGCAACTATTCGCTTACCTTTAATGTTTTACTCCGCACTCAAGATTATTTCACTTATATGGCGGCGTTGCCAGGGAGGAAATCTCATTTATTGGAAGATAAATCTGCTCTGACTTGTTTGAATTAGTAACTGCCAATGTATTGGTGAAATCCACGACAAGAGTGGGTCCAACTTTTTACAGATACTTCAAGCGAGTTGTTTCCGTAGTTAGAATTTCAGAAACCTGATAAAATATTGTGGTTTGATTGCATTTACACTCTTATTTAAGAGACGTTGCTGTTTTGATACAGATTCAATGGTCAACAGACTATTTATCATCTCCGCATGCCTCAAGCTGAATCTCTCCGAATTTAAACCTTCATTCCGTATAAATTCTAAATTCTACAAAATATGCAAGGATTGGTTTCAATTAAAATGGAAAATTAGATTACCTCGGTGTACAAGGATAATTGTTTTATTGTAAAATTTGTTATCCTTGGAATACATTTAAATATCAAATTTTGCAATCATCATCAGGGAAATTGGTAAAGTAACCGACACTAATTGACCCGGGAAAAATCCGGACCTGGTAATTTCCCTGATGATTGCAACTTGCTTTTGAAACACTGACTTCATCACGTATGAAACTTTAAATATATTCTAATGGGCTTGGTTTAAGCTCTGTGAGTATAAGAGAATCGAACAAGCTAACCGTTCCCACCATGGCCGGGTAACTCAGTTACTTAGTAGAGCGGTGGGATGGTTACCCGAAGTCTTGAGTACGATTCTCACCCTGGGGGCTGTTTCTCAACACAGTTACGCCCGTCGTAACTTTGTGCCTGGTCGTAACCGTAATGTTGAAGGTATATGTTGCCATGACGTTACGACCAGGCGCAAAGTTAGCTCGGTGTCGTGAATTCTACCCCTCCTGCATGTGCGTGTCGTGTGCAAATATACATGTTAAGTAGAGATGACTTTTCAAACAACATCGAGGTTTTCACTTGAACGACCTATGTGGGATGGTTGCCAGTTACCAGCGGAAGGTCGTGGGTTTCCTTCGGGCACAGAGCCCGGTTTCCTCCCACGATAAAACTGGCAACTCCGCCATATAAGTGAAATAATCTTGAGCGCGGCGTAAAACACCAAACAATCAATCAATCAAACAACATCGAGTGTGTAGTGCAACATACCGGCGGGTAGGTTTACCTCCCCCGGAAGAAGTGATCTTTTGTCGGGGTCAATCAGTGTCGGTTAATTTAATAATTCAGACATTTACATATTCTCCTGAATCCCAAGAATTAACTTCTGGTCTCTAAAGTAAAAAATTTGGAATGTGAATGGATTTTAGGTCATTTTAAAGAAAACTATCGAAGAAAAATGTAACCATCCCTCATATTCTGCTGATTAGTTTTTCCTCCTGTGTGGACGCTAGGACATGGCGAGATCAAACAAACAGGAGAAATACACAAAACATAGCAATGACCATAAGTTTATTTGTTCTATTGAGTTTAGATCAGTTACAACTTGATACACGTTCTTAAACTGATCACAGGTTTCAAATTACTATAAAAAATCCCCAAAATCGCGCATACAGAAAAAACCTTGCACGACGAGAATAGCTCATAGTGTTGTTTTTATTTTGTCTAAGGACGAGTGTATTCTGTTAAAAAAAGAAAACCATTTGTGTTGAAAAATACTCGGTTTTTAACCCAAATCCGAATATATTTGAAAACAATTAATGTTTGTAAATGTGTTCGTATTGGTGTGTGTGTTTAATGATAGGGGAAGGGGGGGGGGTCGAGTTTCCTTACAATATTTTACTTATTTCTGCGGAGGACAGTATTTCTCAAATCATGACGCAGCTATTGGCAAGACGATCGCAGCTGTGCGCATGTCTGGTATTTCAATGTATCATTGTAGTACATTCTCAGTTCTCTTGCAAGCAGATAAATCTTCATCATAATGATCCATAGTATCCGTAAATTTGTGTCTGGTGGGTGTGTTACCCGGGGGTGGAGGGTAATTTAAGCGTATTCAATGAAGCCGAAGACAAAACTGAAAATATATATAAAAAGATGTATTTGGTCTGAAACTGAATATGACAGCACTACCCAGCCGAGTCGGCGAGCGAGGAGGAAGTGACGTCATGTATCTCAAACTGAACTTAGTTAACATTATAACATGATATTTGTTCATTTACTACTGGTCTAATTAGCTCAATAAAATACTAAGACTCCAAATCTATGACTTATACTAACATTCGACATTATTACATGACTGAATTATCATTTGCGAAACCCTTGTAATAATTCGAATCGTATCTAACTCCGTTTTCTTACCCAAGTAATCTTCGATATAGTTACTTAAATCACGTGTAAACAATCTGCAGCTTGTGTTACGTGTACCCATTCAGAAGCATTAAACAATAATGAATATTATTATGTTTTATCTAGGCTTCCGTACATAGTGAATATGTATTATAGTAATCTAATTTAGTAATCTATTGCTCATCTAGCTATTCTTATAGAGGGTAAAATAGTAATTACGTGACTCATAAGTCATTTATCTTTCGACAATATGGTCTAGCTCGGCTTCCATAGATCCGTTATAAAACGATTCCTGCTCTTTATAACAAAATGTAAGTTTAAGAATATATTAGCGTCTGAAACGTTGGCTTATATCCAATAAACTCATTAAGAGGCTAACGTCTTGCGTTTACTAGGCTACGAGATCCTAAAACTACGATGTAACGCATATTCATATTTCGTACACAACAAACTTATTTACATAAAATGGCTGACTAGCATTTAAGCGAAAATCCAACGTCATCAGTAAAATAACTAAAGTATTCCTAGCCATCCGATCTAAATAACAATTGACAGTGCATTAGAACATATTAACAAAACGTATGTTAAAGTTTCAAGAACAACATTACCTGAAAATATATATAAAAAGATGTATTTGGTCTGAAACTGAATATGACAGCACTACCCAGCCGAGTCGGCGAGCGAGGAGGAAGTGACGTCATGTATCTCAAAATAGCTCACTTACACAGGGTACCAAATACAGCACTGCATCGAATATTAAATTTCAGGAAATGTATCAAACCACTGCAAATGTGATTTACTTTGCTTCAAACGACATAACAATTAAATTTAAGCAAAGACTTCAAAAAATATCCGGGAAACGATAAGACAAAATATGGCAATGCTAGCAGACATGGTTAAGGGGAGGCAACAAATTACTTTTACTTTATTTTTCCCTTTTGATATAGTTATTCCCCTTTTCTCGTACACAAGTACAAGGGCCTAACACACTCCCCCACTAATAAAATGTCGTCTCGACATAAAAAATTACATCAGGAGAGGTTATCAAAAAGATCATTTAATATGATATATCTAAAAATCGGTCTTATCTAAGAAAAATGCTAATTGGTCTGATTTGGTCTTTATACGAAGCACTCAACAGCGTTTGGATAAAATTGATAGGTGGTTGGTATTTGGAAGTTTGGATGATAACTTGTAGAAGGGAATATCGACTGGTCTTGTATGGCATAGGTTGTGACATTTCCAGCCTCATCATAAGTGAAGCGAACAGGAGCTCTTCTTTGACGGACTGGTCTTGTTGAACGGAAATCAATTCCATGATCTGGACTTTCTTGAGGGACATATCTTAATTGGTCTGGAGAAGATGGATAACTTGGATTGATGTCAGGCGGACAGGTCTCTCTTTCTAAAGAGGACAGAGGTGCAGGGATGAAAACATCCGCTTCTGGACGAAGGCTTTGCTGAGGTAAGTACTGCTGGGATAGGTGTTGGTCAGGTACGTGTTGGTGCATTATCCAATCATCTTCACTTGCAGACCCTTGGCTTGCCGTTTCCTGTTGTCGACGTTGAGCATTCGGTTTTGGTTTTCTGCGTTTCTTGGCAGGTTCGTCCACAGGTTGAGAGCTGTTCGTTTCAAGGTAGTCGCATGGCAGGAGGAGGTTCCTATGTAGGGTTCTTTGACGGCCTTCTCCACTCTCTGGGCTAAGTACATATACTGGACTGTCGGTGCCACATCTTTTGACGATAACGTGTATTTTATCTTCCCAATAATTCCTGAGCTTTCCAGGGCCTCCACGTTCCCCTAAGTTTCTGATTAAAACCCTATCTCCTGGAGAAAGAACAGAAGCATTTGCTCTCTTATTATATCTTTGCTTTGACTTGGTCGAAGCCTCTGATCCACGTTTGACTACTAGGTCGTAAGCTTGTCTCATCCTTTCCTTCCATTGTTTGGCATACTGAGAGTGACTCACTGAATCTTGTTCCTTTCTAAGTCCAAAGGCTAAATCTATTGGTAGTCTCGGCGGACGTCCGTGCATGAGGAGAAATGGAGAGAATCCTGTCACCTCATGTCTTGTGCAGTTGTAGGAGTGTATAACTTTGTTAAGATGTCTCTTCCAATCATGTTTCTCTTTAATTCCAAGTGTTCTCAACATTCCCAACAAGGTTCTATTGAACCTTTCGGTCTGGCCATTCCCTTCTGGATGATATGGAGTCGTGCGGGAGTGAATCACCTGGCTGTACCGTTCAAGTTCCCTGAAGAGCTCGTTTTCAAACTCCCCGCCTTGATCATGATGTATCCGGGCTGGGAATCCATAACGTAGGATGAATTCGTTATATATCTTTTCTGCTGCAGTTTTGGCAGATTTATTGGTTGTGGCATATGCTTGAGCAAATCTTGTGAAATGGTCTATTATGACGAGGATATACTCATAACCGCCGGAGCATTTCTCAAGATGAAGAAAATCTACTGAAATGAGCTCAAACGGAGCCGTCGTTTTGATACTAGACATCGGTGCTCTTTTACGTTGGTTTGGTTTCTTGCTCCGGATACAGTTGCAACGGTTCTTGATGTCGTGTTCCACATCGAATCCCATCTTCGGCCAATAAAACCGCGAGCGAATCAAATCTTGTACTCTCTCGATACCGAGGTGTCCCATATCGTCGTGTAACTCTTTGAGGATTCGATCATGGAAAATTTGTGGTAGAACTATCTGGACTTTACATTCATTTTCTGATGACTTGATGTTTCTGCATAATACTCCGTCTTCATTTAGAATCAATTTTGACCATTCTCTTGCTAGTTGGAAGGATCTACCTTTGAGTGTGCCGGATCTTGGTCTCCTCCCTTGCTGTTTTGACTTCAAAATTGGTGCTATTTCATGGTCATTTTCTTGAGCTTTCAGGAGTTCAGATGGAGAAACGATGTCTGTGGCGTTAATTTGGCCTACTGTGGTCGGGTTCTCAAGTTCCATGGATAGAGGTGCAGATGTGAGTAGGAGTCCATCTCCTTGGGCTTCTACCGAATTCGTTATACTGACGATCATGTCTGGTGAGAGTTCCATTGTGCATTCTTGCATAAGATCTTCAATCGGTAGAGGGATCCGAGAGAGAGCATCGGCGTCTCCATTCTTTTTTCCTGGACGATACTTTATTGTGAAATTAAAGTCTGCGAGCTCAGCGACCCAACGGTGACGAGTGGCGTCTAAGCGGGCTGTCGTGAGTATATATGTTAGCGGATTGTTGTCCGTGTATACTACAAATGATGGAGCGTGGAACAAGTAGTCTCTAAAACGTTCACATATTGACCACTTCAGGGCTAGAAATTCCAGTTTTCCAGAATGTAAATGATACCGCTTCTCAGCTGGTGACAGAGATCTCGATCCGTACGCTATTACTCTCATCACTCCATCCTGTCGTTGGTATAAAACGGCCCCTAGACCATCATTGCTGGCATCTGTGTGGAGTACATACGGCTGATCAAAGTCCGGATAGGCCATGATGCCTGAGCTACAAAGTAAGTCCAATAACTTCTCTAATGCGTCTTGGTGTCGTTGATCCCAGCTAATTCTGTCTGATGAAGATCTTTGATTCTTATTTGACTTTTTCGATTTCTTTCTTGTAGCTTCTGAAGGAGGACCAGGAGCTTTCAAAAGATCATAGAGGACTGCTGCTTTAGAAGAGAAGCTTGGTATGTATCTCCTGTAATAGCTGAGTAGACCCATGAGTTTCCTTAGCTCACCAACTGTTTCGGGCTGTTTGTCTCTAAGTTTTGACACTGCCTCTTTCTCCTTCGGATCAACTCTGTAACCATCTTTTGATACAATACTGCCTAGGTAACGTACCTCTCTTCTAAAAATCTCACATTTCTTTGGCTTTACCTTGATTCCTTTTGCTTTCAATCTATGTAAAACGGCTCTGATGTCTTCAAGGTGTTTATCAAAGGATGGACTGTATATGAGGACGTCATCTATATACGGGATGCAGGTATTATCTCGTAGATCCGCGAGGCATTGGTTCATGAAATTTTGGAAGCAAGCTGGAGCGTTTGTGAGACCAAAAGGTATACGTGTCCATTCATACAGACCCCAAGGAGTAATAAAAGCTGTGAGTGGTCTGCTGGTTTCCTCCATAAATCCCTGGTGGTAGGCCTTTCCTTGGTCTAATAGGCTAAACCATTGGTTCCCTTGGAGGCTGTCAAGGATGTCTTGTACCTTCGGTAATGGATGACGATCACGGATGGTTTTCAGATTCAGCTGCCGATAGTCTATACATAGGCGAAGTCCACCATCTTTCTTGCGAACACAAACTATTGGTGATGAGTAATTAGACGTTGACTTTGTAATCCAACTGCGTCGAATGAGATCGCATAGGTACTCTTTAACTTCTTTGTAAAGTGGTCGTGGGATCGAGACATAACTTTTCTGAACTGGTACATTGTCTGTAAGCTTGATGTCCATTATTAACTCAGGGGCGCATCCAACATCATCATCGTGTTTTGCGAATGCGTCTGACTCTTCTCTCAAAAGTTGTCTAACGGCTGCCTCTTGTGACGAATTAAGTCCACTCCCACTCAAATTTATGGGGGGTTCCCAATCATCTTTTGTCTCGATGTTATTTACTCGGGTCTTCGTAACAGTGATGTCTTTTTCTTTCGAACACAGGGGGAAAATCGCTCGAACTGGTTCTAAATTCCCCAAAGAGAGTCGACGTGGTAGTTCGATTGCATGCTTAGTACTGTTCACAATCTGCACTGTTATTCTTCTAGTCGATTTCGGTAAGTTGATTAGCATTTCAGGTACTTGCAGTCCTTCTGGTAAGTCAGGTGTTGGTTGAAACAAGGCTGACATTCCCTCAGCTTCCTTTCCAATCCTCACAAAACATTTTATGTTCACCTGACTTTGTTGAGGTATCACTACCGGTTTTCGGCCATTTTTAATTTCCCCAAACGAGTCCATATTTGATGTCTGGATGAAATTAATCAAGGATTTAGTTTTACTCTTGTTCACTGTCTGAAAGGCTTGCCTAATGTAATCTACTGTTGTTTTAGATGTAGGGTCCATCTTTTCTGTCATAGAAATATACTCTTGGATCAGGTTATACCCAATTATTGGCCGCTTCAATTCTTCGTCTTCAACTACCAGGAATGGTGCTACTACCCGTGCAGATTCTTCTTGATCATGATATGGAAGTGCAAACGCCAGGGCTACCCAACCTATGAACGGTATGCTGGTTCCATTGGCGGCTGTTAATTCCAGTGATTCACCTGTGAGTTCAGAAATGGGCCTTAAATCCTTTTTGTTTCTGTTTACCCACTGTCGATCAATAAGACAAACCTGTGATCCGGTATCCCATAATGCTTTGGTTTCTACTTCGTCCAGCTTACAAGAAATCAAACATTTCTCTCCTACTAGCTTTGTTATCTTCATTTCCTGTTGCTGGCTTAAGGGTCGGGTGAAAAAGTCATTACCGGTAACGCTGTTCACTTTTCCCGTAGTTGTTGGCCTTTGTTGGGACCAATCCCTTTCAGTCACAGTGGGTCCCTTCACTATAACTGATGGTCGTTTCCCGTCTTCATACTTGTATTAAAGGACTTCTGTTTACTCTTCCTACATCCTGCCAGATAGTGTTCGCTGCTCCCACAGCGGAAACAGTGTGTACACTCTCTTGCTTTTGGCGTGTTTCGACATAAAGGGCATCCATAAGGTCGATCATCGGTCTTTCTGGCTTTCCCGTTATATTGATTCTTTGGCTCTTGATATTGCAGTTTGGTGGATAACTCTGACACTTGTACCTGTAAATTCTTAACTTGGGTTTCCAAAGATTCAAAAGGGTTTATCTTGGATGTTTTCGTGTGTTTGTCGTTTTCAATATTATCCTGCTTCTCTTCTGAAACTACCTCATGGACTCTTGGCTGTAACTTGCGTATCCTATCTAACCTTTCAGTTTCTTGTGACGTAATTTGACTCATTTCTTTTATTAGTTTTAGATCGTCGATATGTGGGTCTTTTAACAGTGGCTTGAGTTCATCTCTAACTGATTTGTCATTAAGGCCTGATCGAAGGGATTTTAGGAATATTCTCTGAATCAGTTCTGGGCTATAAGAAATTTCAGCCCCAAATTCAGCACTTGCACGGTTTAGTTTGTGTTTCAAGTCTAAGGCTCGCATTAAGAAATCTTGTGAATTTTCTTTTGGTAACTGTGTTAATTGGTTCAGTTCAGTATAATAATCTGATGCTGATTTATCCTGATAATAGTGTTTCAATGTTTCTTTTAAATCCTCTATGTTTAGGCCATCATTCTGTTCTAGGTAGTTCCTAACGCTTGATCCAATGGGTAGAGCTCTAATAACCCCTTCTAAAATTTCATTATCAGAGTATCCTTTCTTTGCACCCTGGTCGAGTTGTCTTGAGATACTAATGTAGGTCAACCTGTCCTTTTGGCCACTTGTTCCTATCTGTCCATTTAATTTGAATTCCTTTTTCCACTGCGAGATATTCTTAGCGGTAACTTCGTTAAAGGTTGTTGTTATCTCCCTTGTGTCATGGCGTAGATGTAAAGAGGTAAGTAAATCATGTAACTTTGAGTAAACATCTGACAAATCCTCATTCTTCTCTTCTTCCATCGCCAGATGGTCTTCTATAACTCTTATTATTTGTAATTTTGACTCATTGGGGATTGTAATTCCCAAAACTTCACTTACTCTCTTCAATTGCTGAGGTGATAGTGCATAAAGACCGCTCAAGACCTTACATTGGAGTTCTTCCATGACAAAATTTCAAGTTCATAAAATGTCAGTTTAAATGAAATCAAAACAATTCTAGTGGCAAAATATTAAAAATAGCAATTCAACCAGTTGTAAAAATCCTCAGGTAAAGCCATTATCAGTATCATATGCTTGCTCCTATATCTATCGTTAACTTTTTTTTCCTTTATTACAATCATTTATGTGAAAATGAAAAAATAAAATCAATTTAAACCAAAGGATATCTGTAATCTTGCTTGATAGGCTCTGCTGGGGTATGTGCTCAGTAAAGGCATGGACATCTAAGTGCTCAGTAAGGCATGACATCTAAGTGCTCAGTAAGGCATGACATCTAAGTGCTCAGTAAGGCATGACATATATGTGCTCAGTAAGGCATGACATCTAAGTGCTCAGTAAGGCATGACACCTAAGTGCTCAGTAAGGCATGACATCTAAGTGCTCAGTAAGGCATGACATCTAAGTGCTCAGTAAGGCATGACATCTAAGTGCTCAGTAAGGCATGACATCTAAGTGCTCAGTAAGGCATGACATCTAAGTGCTCAGTAAGGCATGACATCTAAGTGCTCAGTAAGGCATGACATCTAAGTGCTCAGTAAGGCATGACATCTAAGTGCTCAGTAAGGCATGACATCTAAGTGCTCAGTAAAGGCATGAACTCCTGTGTGTTCAGTAGAGGCATCTACATCTTGGCTTAATGTCTGGAGCTAGGCTTCATCACGTCGGGGTCACCAGAAATGTTACCCGGGGGTGGAGGGTAATTTAAGCGTATTCAATGAAGCCGAAGACAAAACTGAAAATATATATAAAAAGATGTATTTGGTCTGAAACTGAATATGACAGCACTACCCAGCCGAGTCGGCGAGCGAGGAGGAAGTGACGTCATGTATCTCAAACTGAACTTAGTTAACATTATAACATGATATTTGTTCATTTACTACTGGTCTAATTAGCTCAATAAAATACTAAGACTCCAAATCTATGACTTATACTAACATTCGACATTATTACATGACTGAATTATCATTTGCGAAACCCTTGTAATAATTCGAATCGTATCTAACTCCGTTTTCTTACCCAAGTAATCTTCGATATAGTTACTTAAATCACGTGTAAACAATCTGCAGCTTGTGTTACGTGTACCCATTCAGAAGCATTAAACAATAATGAATATTATTATGTTTTATCTAGGCTTCCGTACAGAGTGAATATGTATTATAGTAATCTAATTTAGTAATCTATTGCTCATCTAGCTATTCTTATAGAGGGTAAAATAGTAATTACGTGACTCATAAGTCATTTATCTTTCGACAATATGGTCTAGCTCGGCTTCCATAGATCCGTTATAAAACGATTCCTGCTCTTTATAACAAAATGTAAGTTTAAGAATATATTAGCGTCTGAAACGTTGGCTTATATTCAATAAACTCATTAAGTGGCTAACGTCTTGCGTTTACTAGGCTACGAGATCCTAAAACTACGATGTAACGCATATTCATATTTCGTACACAACAAACTTATTTACATAAAATGGCTGACTAGCATTTAAGCGAAAATCCAACGTCATCAGTAAAATAACTAAAGTATTCCTAGCCATCCGATCTAAATAACAATTGACAGGGCATTAGAACATATTAACAAAACGTATGTTAAAGTTTCAAGAACAACATTACCTGAAAATATATATAAAAAGATGTATTTGGTCTGAAACTGAATATGACAGCACTACCCAGCCGAGTCGGCGAGCGAGGAGGAAGTGACGTCATGTATCTCAAAATAGCTCACTTACACAGGGTACCAAATACAGCACTGCATCGAATATTAAATTTCAGGAAATGTATCAAACCACTGCAAATGTGATTTACTTTGCTTCAAACGACATAACAATTAAATTTAAGCAAAGACTTCAAAAAATATCCGGGAAACGATAAGACAAAATATGGCAATGCTAGCAGACATGGTTAAGGGGAGGCAACAAATTACTTTTACTTTATTTTTCCCTTTTGATATAGTTATTCCCCTTTTCTCGTACACAAGTACAAGGGCCTAACAGGTGTACATTCCTCTTCTATCTCTAAGTAATAATTCAATGAAAAACGTTAAATGTTTATGTTTGTTTTCATGAAAATCGTAAACATTTTCTGCCTAAATTTAGCCAAAGATAGTCCCGGTGTCGACAGATGTGGACTGGCGCTTTTATTAAGTAGCCAAATGTGCACAGATTACCGAAAAATAAACAGTGTTACCAAACGAAAAGTAAGCAGTGTTACCAAACGAAAAGTCAGCAGTGTTACCAAACGAAAAGTCAGCAGTGTTACCAAACGAAAAGTCAGCAGTGTTAACAAACGAAACGTCAGCAGTGTTACCAAACGAAAAGTCAGCAGTGTTACCAAACGAAAAGTCAGCAGTGTTACCAAACGAAAAGTAAGCAGTGTTACCAAACGAAAAGCAAGCAGTGTTACCAAACGAAAAGTAAGCAGCGTTACCAAACGAAAAGTAAGCAGTGTTACCAAACGAAAAGTAACAAATCCAGATACCGAGGGTGGTCGACTGTGTTGACGTCATGGGTAATGCCAAATTTGCGACATTTGACGAATCCAATTAACTGACCAAGCTTCCGAAATTTCCGGATTCAACACGTTACAAGGACTGTTCCAGTACGAAGTTATGCCATTTGTATCCGGAATTCACCAGCTACCTTTCAAAGACACGCTTTCTGAAATTGTTATTGCTTCAGCAGATCAGCCTATTCATGTTTTAGAGATCATAACCTCCTTGTGCTTTTAATGCGGACGGGTTCTTCACGTGACATGAGATCTGTGGATTCAAACGAATTTGAAGTGCATGTAAAAGTACTAAATCAATGGTTATAGATCTTTAGTCAATTTTGTTATTGATTATTTTGAAAAGGCTGTGTTTAATTTAAAAACCCGAAGAATGACAAAGCTATCATGGCTTGAGGTGGAGATTACATCTCCCCCTATTTATCATCCCTAACCCACCACCCACGTCACCAATAAGAGGTTAGGAACACTGGTATGGTTAAGAACACCCCTGAATACTTATGTTTGACCTAATAGTATAACACGACCAGGTGATTTATAAACCAAAGATTGACACACCCACGAAGTAATAGATAAGTTACTCTTTGTCTTAGCACATGCTTCGTATTTTATGGGGGTTTCTAATATTAAATATAAAAACAGACTGCAAACTTGTATAAATCATTCTCTGCTGATATTCTGACTCGAAAAGACTTGCTTGTCATGTTTTCTTCAGGAAGTCCAGGTATGGTAATAGTAAAATCACTAAGATTAAACATGGGAGGAGGGGGGGGGGTATTGAAATTAAATTGAAATTGGATTGAATTGAATGGACAGTGTCCAGGAGCCGCCTTTGTTCCAGAAACTCAAATGCTCCTAATTACAAAAGCAGCATTCTGGGGATTATTCTTGAATTAATACTAAAGGCATGATTTTCCGATTTTGTTCCTACCTCCTTATCGACATAATGGACTGTGTGTTAGAACATACTGTGGGGATATATGTCTTACAAAGGATCACATGATATAAAATACTAACCAGTACTATTACAGACTGTAAACTACAGACAAAAACATCTGGAGAGAATGTAATCAAACAATTAGTTGTTCGATTTCGGGTCGATCAATAGCCTTATTTTACGTATCTTTTGCACCATCTTTAAGCCATTTCAAACATAACTGGACATGCGCGATGTGTCCCATGTTTAAATTCAGTTCTTTTACCGGGAGCACGCTATCACGATCTTCACAAATGTTAGACCTATGTGCGACGGTTGCCAGTTACCACCGGAAGGTCGTGGGTTTCCTCCGGGCATAGAGCCCGGTTTCCTCCCACAATAAAACAGGCAACGCAGCCATATAAGTAAAACAATCTTGAGCGCGGCGCGAAACACCAAACACTCAATCAATGAATCAATCATAAATGTTACAGAGGCTACATCGGCCAGTTTTTTGTGTCGCCTGAAAGGGGGCACTTAGGGATCACTTTGACGGCGTAGTCTGGCGTCGGCGTCGGCGTCGGCGTCCGGATTGGTTTCCGTGCAATATCTTGAAAACCACTGGCTTAATTTTTTTCAAATTTAAATGGGAAGTTTAATACCTTAATACCCCGCTCAAGTTCGACTTTCGCTAAAATCCGCGCATATTTAATTATTGTACAGGCTTTTGATTGGCTGATACAAATAACTTGGTTTCCGTGCAATATCTTGAAAACCACTGGCTTAATTTTTTTCAAATTTAAATGGGAAGTTTAATATCTTAATACCCCGCTCAAGTTCGACTTTCGCTAAAATCCGCGAATATTTAATTATTGTACAGGCTTTTGATTGGCTGATACAAATAACTTGGTTTCCGTGCAATATCTTGAAAACCACTGTCTTAATTTTTTTCAAATTTAAATGGGAAGTTTAATACCTTAATACCCCGCTCAAGTTCGACTTTCGCTAAAATCCGCGCATATTTAATTATTGTACAGGCTTTTGATTGGCTGATACAAATAACTTGGTTTCCGTGCAATATCTTGAAAACCACTGGCTTAATTTTTTTCAAATTTAAATGAGAAGTTTAATACCTTAATACCCCGCTCAAGTTCGACTTTCGCTAAAATCCGCGCATATTTAATTTTTGTACAGGCTTTTGATTGGCTGATACAAATAACTTGGTTTCCGTGCAATATCTTGAAAACCACTGGCTTAATTTTTTTCAAATTTAAATGGGAAGTTTATTACCTTAATACCCCGCTCAAGTTCGACTTTCGCTTAAATCCGCGCATATTTAATTATTGTACAGGCTTTTGATTGGCTGATACAAATAACTTGGTTTCCGTGCAATATCTTGAAAACCACTGTCTTAATTTTTTTCAAATTTAAATGGAAAGTTTAATACCTTAATACCCCGCTCAAGTTCGACTTTCGCTAACATCCGCGTATATTTAATTACTGTACAGGCTTTTGATTGGCTGATACAAATAACTTGGTTTCCGTGCAATATCTTGAAAACCACTGGCTTACTTTGTTTCAAATTTAAATGGAAAGTTTAATACCTTAATACCCCGCTCAAGTTCTATTACCATCAAAATTTCCTTTCAGGGATTTGCTTTATGTAGCACCAGGGCTTCTGAACTGCATTACAAATTACGACAATCCCTCCGCTAATTATAGGACAGGATGTCGCACTTTAAATCTGTTTGTCTAAATACTTTCTTAGTGTAATGAATAGCTTTTTGTGGAGTTCTGTACAGAAGAATATCACTAATAAATTTTTATTCAATAAATACATATTTTGCATGTTTTAAGTTAATTGATTTTACTCTTTAGACAACCAATAATGAAACCATTCATTCAGTCAAGCTTCCATTTGCAGGGGAGCCTCCGTAGCTCAGCTAGTAAAGCTTTTTACTCGCATCAACATAAGCCTTCCACCAATACCGCATGGGTAGGATCCTTGTCAGGCCAAAATTTCATACTGGATTTTTTCGCAAAAGATGAAGGTATATGTGGTATGGTCGCTCGGAGTCAATGAAATGTTGGGGATTTCTTATAAATGTGTAATCTGACGCAGATTATTATTTAATATCTCATATTCAGGTAACATCTTACACAGCATGATATACATATATTCACAAATAAAGTACAACAGTGAATTTTTTTGTGAAAGGTGATGTACCTTCTCCTTGTATATTTATCCTGCCAGGCGACACTTCTACTTCAGTTGAATTCTAGTTTAAATTAACAGTCGTGCCCTAATTTATCAATGGTAACCAATAAGATTACTGATAAAGAAGAATATCCCCAATTTATAAATTTATAAAATACTTCCCTGAAAGCGAACAGTTTTATTATGTAAATTGCTTGAATGTTACTAGGGTCAATGTACATCCTATGTATATATTTATGAACACTAAACACACACAGGGAAAATCTTCTTGTCTAAAATACCACTGTATATAATATGGCATCAACCCTTTATATTAGGTTGACCTTTTAAACAATTCAATTTCCATAGAAGGAGTTGAGAACAACTCTTGAACGTTCTACCATAGTTGACCAATAAATGTATCTTGATGTGGGGAAAATGTTCAAGCAGCTCTCAAACTGTTAACATGGAGAACAGTTAAGACAAAACTAAGATAAAATATTCGTCCGATCTTCCTGTGGCAAAGTTCAGGCACCAATTTTATCAAAAGTTAAACCCTCAAGTGTTCAGTCTTTCTGATGTGTCTTGTCATGTGCCTATATAATATTAATAAAGCATCAAATGTCTGCTTTACCGATCACAAGACCCGTGGCAGGCCACCGAATACAGAACATTTAACAGATGCACTGCATAAAACATGGTCTTTGTAGTGAAGCTAGGGCCCATTTTCATTTCGCGAGTGTCGAAAATGAACATCATAGAGTGTTTTAAAAGACCATATCTCCGAAACTACTTGGAATACGGGGCTATAACTTGGCAAACCTTTCCAATACATGCCATTTGGGGGGGGGGGGGGTGGAGAAAGCAAAATTTATGGGGTTCAATCTCAGTCCACCGATGTTCTTGCCATAGTTAAGATGAGTAACCATATTCGATGTGTTACAAAAGGATTCCAGAAATTTCACTGATTAAGGCTAAGCTCTTGTCAGTCGTCAACCTAATGAAATATCATAGGTTTGGTTTGTTACAACAATTTATGGGGTGTAAAGGTCTAAATGATATACCTCTTTTTAACATAATTAGAAACTTGTCTCCATGGTTATTTTAGACAAGAAGATTTTCCCTCTGCCCGACGTAAGTTAATGCAAGGCTTAATTGTCATTGCAACATATACTTTCAACATTGCGTTACGACCAGGTGCAAAGTTACGACGGGCGTAAGTTTGTTGAGAAACAGCCCCCTGTTACGGGATATCGCAAAATATCTAGGAAAACTCCCAGGCAACGTCTGCATATGGTGCCTAACTTCATGAGTCGGGTGTAAAATGCCTAACAACCTATCAATCTATCTCAATACATGACATGACTCAATATATCTGGATAAGATCAGTGTAAGCAGATCTGACCATAGACTGTGCTCATGATATATGAGGTTAATCAAATTGAACTTTGAACTAAACGGGAAGTTATATTATGAGACTTAAAGAAGGGCACGAAGACATCTAGCTTACAATCAGTGACAACAGATATTTATCCATTGATCTCAAACATATTTACCTATCTTTTTACGGACACGTTTATGATTCACGTTCGCGAAGGCCTTCCAATTATGAACCAGATGAACTTTCGAAATATTAACGATTCCACCGTAAATTACAGAGATTACATCTGAGGTAAGTTTGAATTCATTTTTGTCTGCTTCATTGCAATTGTCAGGAGCTGCCAAAATGTTCACATTTTACATGTGATCCATTTGTCTAAAGAAAATGGCGTTTTGAAAAAAAAAAAAATATTAGTAAAGCCAGTTACCCGAACTGAAGATTTGTGCAACAGTGGACTAAAGTAGAATATTCGGCATGTATGAGTATGAGTACATTTTGTGATTTTTGTTACTTATAAAAACTACCTTATATAATAATACTTGTAAATTTCCAAGATTGGAATCATTGGGAAGCTCTACTCGGACAGCACACACAATGAACCATCCTGAATGCAACGGTTGTACTATCGTTCGTCCATGCTCAGCCCTAAGCGTTGACTTTAGATTATTTTGACCAGGGTTCTAACTTTTACCCAACTGATGGTTTAATGCTGGTAATTAGATTAAATTTTAGTTCTAACACTGTCCTAATGGCAATCTGTAGGTCAGACTTACACATTCTCTCCCGTCTCACCACTAGGTGGCGAGAACTACTTTATATGGCAAATAACTAACGTGTATCTGTAATCTTATTCCACCAGATGTACTTATTAATATTATTATTAAAGGTTCAGTGTTGTATATGATGTGTCTGAGAATCATATGTTTATTGTTGCCATATTCTTGTTAAAGAAAAAGTGTTTTTCTCAACACCTTGTAGCAGATTAACAGTAACAGATTAATTATGAAAAAATAACATTTTTGAAAAAAAACACACGACACATTTGAAGTAAAAACTGAAACAAATTATAACCAATTTTGAAGTAATTTTTAGAACTACAATTGAAATAAAAATACGTAACTTACACTGGTGTAGCAAACCGCTTGGAATTCGCCTTATGTCTTATGATCCACCTAATAGTGGCTTGCGATACAGCACTTTTAAAATTAGAACTAGAAATCAGCTGTACAAGAGTCCGGGGGTTTATTTTGACGCCATACGTCAGACGTTAATTTATTTTTTTGTCCTTTGCAAGTGAACGGATTTTGTGGAAATTTCTAACATAAAGTGGGATTAAACCAATTATAAACTCTAAAAAATTTCAACTGCTTTATTACAAAACTTACAAGAAGTATGTTCCAAGACATTGAATAATCTTGTTTAAACAAATGGTGTGGTCCAAACAAACTGAGGCACACTTGTTTACTTTGTTATAAATTCTCAACTTTTTAACTCAACTGATACAATTTGGTAAGCTTTGTGATAACGTTTGGCAGGGCTTGAGGTAACAAGTGCAAACAAATCCACACAATATTCGGTTAAGGACAACAAAATAACGCCAGACGCCCGGCCCGAGAATACTACTTGTTTTAAAATTGCCGGACGGACTCACATTTTCATCAATAGGCTATTTGTTTATCTCTACATGCGCTAATCGAATGACAGTTATCTGTTCAGTATAGGCCTACATATAGCAGTATTAACTTAGCTCCTTCTAAATTTTAGAAATTTCGGCACACCACCTCTAAGTGGCACCTTCCTTATGTTATACTCAAAAGTACTGTTACTTGGGGATTCTAATCTATCTAGAATTAACATTGACACCTACCGAACTATGCAGGTAGAATGTTTTTTCTGGTGCCAATTTCGGACGCTAATTCAAAATATCAAGGTCCCAAACCTGGGAAAGTTATCTTGAATATTGGTATCAATAACATGACAACTACTGAGCCAGACATTTCGTTACATCAGATGCGTAATATGATGACGCCGGTTAAGACTACTTTTTCCAACTCGCTCATCTACTTTATAGAAATCCAGCCATCTAATAAATTACCGGCCAGTGAAGTTTCAAACCTGAGTGCCACCCTACTTTCGGCTTAGGGAGTAATGTTGTTAATCTTAGTAACGAGGAACTCACTGCTGACGATATAGGTCTTCTCAATTACAGAGGACTTTCATTTGTCCCGTGTCCTAAAACATTATCTGATAGGGACTTTTCTATTAGTAAATTAGTGCAGAATTATAGGTGTGACTGATATCTACCGAGATTCCATTGGCGTACGCAAGCCGTTTACATCTAAATAACTACCGGATAGAACATTAACTCTACAATCTAGATACAACCTGTAAAACCCCCTGTGTAACTACCGGATAGAACATTAACTCTACAATCTAGATACAACCTGTAAAACCCCCTGTGTAACTACCTGATAGAACATTAACTCTACAATCTAGATACAACCTGTAAAACCCCCTGTGTAACTACCTGATAGAACATTAACTCTACAATCTAGATACAACCTGTAAAACCCCCTGTGTAACTACCTGATAGAACATTAACTCTACAATCTAGATACAACCTGTAAAACCCCCTGTGTAACTACCTGATAGAACATTAACTCTACAATCTAGATACAACCTGTAAAACCCCCTGTGTAACTACCGGATAGAACATTAACTCTACAATCTAGATACAACCTGTAAAACCCCCTGTATAAATATCTGATTCTGATAGAACATTAACTTTACAATCTAAACACAACATGTTTGCTGTATCGTCACCATGTCAGCTATATATGTTATTTAGACATAACAATCTATGTTGTTACCATAGTAAGCAAAAATGCTATAGGAAGATTTTGTCACCATCCGACCAGTTATTTTACATTTTCAATTTACAATATGTTTATACAATAGCTACCTGTTAACAAAGTTATATTTTGGCTTCACAATTGGTATGCTCTATATAAGCTGCTAACATTACAGCTGCTTGTTTGGCTTTATTTTATTTTGATTGAACAAACCTGTAATGAAAACTCCATATATCTACCTGATTAGTTATATTTGTCCACTGTACTATCGTGATACAACAAGTAAACACTAAAGAGTCGCCGTGCTACATTAGGCGTATTTGACTGGTCGTTTTCCGAGGAGTAAATTTAAGCTCCGCCCACCTGCGCAGTAGATTAAACTACATGTAATAGCTGGAAAAAGTACCAGTCGAACGAATTTGAGTAAATTGAGGAAAGTTTGGGTCTTTTGCTTAGCAACATGTTGTATTCTTCAAAAGAGAGTCAGCTAGTGTGGGGGGGGGGGGGGGGGGGGGGATAGGGTTGCGTGAGAACACGGAAATATACATTTGCAAACAAAATGAAAGATTCATGAAAATAAATTAATAAAATTGTGAATATTTTTTTAGACCTGTAGCACATCAATTTCGGTCTATTCGGCTAAGTAGGCTGTCGATGCTTGGTTGTTTTATTTGCCAAAAAATAAATAACATAACTTTTCTTGAGATTTTAGGGTACCAGGGTTTAATTTTGTGTATTCTTAAGCCGTATTCGACTGGTCGTTTTCGAGCAGCTCATTCTTCTCAAACTACACAATTTCTATTCGACTGGTCGCTTGATTTTCTCAAACTCCTCGCGGTGCACGCTCCAAGTGCTCGCTGAGTTTGTAACAGCAGAGAGACGGGAGCTTGTCACGTGGCAAAATATTAGTATTTTCATGGCTCCATTTATATAATTTTTGGCCTGTTTTGACTATTTTTTTGGCCATCCTATATCCCAAAACTAAAAATACATAAAATTAATGCATGACATCCAAAAATCTCTACAAATTTTTATTTATTTTCTTGGCAAATAGAACAAACCCGCTTCAGTATTCTACTTAGCCGAATTAACCCAAATTGATGTGCTATACGTCTGAAAAAATATTTACAGTTTTACTAGATCCAGGAATATTTCATTTCGATTTCAAACATATACTTTCAGAGGACAATGTTCGCACGCAACCCTCTCAGCTGACCCTCTCTTGAAGACTACATCCTGTTGCTAAGCAAACGATTTAATCGTATGCAAACGACCCGAACATTCTTTAATTTACTCAAATTCGTTCAACTAGTATTTTCTCCATAGTTAGTTTGAGCTACTGCGCAGGCGGGCGGAGCTTAAACTCCTCGGAAAACGACCAGTCGAATACGCCTTTAGTTTTTGGGGTACTGTCAAACCAGGCCAAGAATTATATAAATGGAGTAATGAATGAAATATTATTTTGCCATGTGATCAGCCCCCCTCTCTCTAAATCAGCGAGCACTTCGAGCGGTCGACCAGTCAAATAGAAAATGTGTAGAACAGTCGAATACGGCTATTATAAGTCTAAATTTACATATAACCTGAGAACACTTACTTGTGAAACTAGATATTCACGGACTTTACGTTTTCGCTGAAACCTCTTCCTAATGACTGATAACCTTGCAGCTACACGATCACTTTTATTTCATTTGGCTTTACTGTCTGAACATAATCTGTAAGCCATTTAGAAACCTGTTTACTTATATTACATTTTTACTCCTCAATGCAAAGGTCATGTGATAAACCGAAGCTATGGTGTTTAGCCATAAAGCATTTTGACTTTAATTCTATATACAATATGATAAAACATTGCATTGTATTTTGACTTTACGATTTAGACAGAACTCGTTTACACGATAGCTACTTGTTGAAATAATTCAAGTTTTGAAAACTATCAGTCAATTATAATAAAACACCAAACAATCAATCAATCAATCATTTGTCTAATGCACTTTATCATTGTCTTTTCTTTTATAACTTTGAAATGTTGTTTATATATAAATTTTGCCCCATTGCTTGTGTTATTATTGTCATCAACTACATGTAGTTCTAGTTTTTCCATTTGATCTTTTGTTTGCTTTTCCATAAATTTGTTTAACTTTTATTTTATTTCACTACCGCATTAGAGGTTATCGCAGTCGGTACTTAACGTCACCGCTTTTATAAAGATTTATAAACAAAATTTGGACGACCAATTTATCCAATCTATTCAATCACAGATGGAGAAAACGCTCTCCAGTTTTATTTACAGAAATCTACTCTGAGTAAATATCATAGGATCATTGCAATATATCGCATATCTGCCCACGGTCTAGATGTTCAGAAAGGAAGGTACGACAATACACCACGCACTGAAAGACTATGTATATTTTGCAATTCCCAAAGTATTCAGGACGAATATCATTTTATATTAATCTGTCCGGCATTTAAGGCCATAAGAGAAAAATATATTAAGAAATACTTTTAAAAAAAATCATCAGTATTTAGTACACATGTAAAACAATTAAGGCAACTAAACTTAGAAAGTAATTTTTGGCTGCGCTCCGCCTATAGTCTTATTAACTATGTATTTCATGTATCAATAAGCTGTATGCGTACGGTTAATAAACTTACTTACTATCCTCTTTCAGATGTTGTTAATGTATCAGTATTACATTGGTATTGGTTAATTTACTAATTCAGTAATTTCCCTGATGATGATTGCAGCTTGCTTTCGAAACACTGACTTCATCACGTATAAAAAATTTAAATATACATATTCTAATGGGCTTGATTTAAGCTCTGTGATTATAAGAGAATCTAACAAGCGAACCGTTCCCAGCAGGGCCGGGTAGCTCAGTTTGTAGAGCGGTGGGACGGTAACCCTAAGTCGTGAGTTCGATTCTTACCCTGGCCCGGAATTTTTTCCAGGTCAATCAGTGTCGGTTAATTTACTAATTCAGTATTACATTCCAACCAAAATGTTATCATTCCTGCACTTGAATGTAAAAAGTTTAAGTTAACACTTTCTCGAGGTATCCGGCTTCATACACAAGTTAGATTTTCGTTTCTCAATTTTGGGTTCATGAGTGTTGGTTGACTTCTGTGAATACCACCCTTTTCGATCTTCCCGGTTACACATCATTTACCTTATCAAGGAAAGCACGCAGAGGTGGAGGTCTTTCTCTACACACAGCGTCAAGTATTAGTTGTACTCTGAGAGAAGTCAGTTACCTCCGGAAGGTCGTGGGTTTCCTCCAGGCATAGAGCCCGGTTTCCTCCCACAATAAAACTGGCAACGCCGCCATATAAGTGAAATAATCTTGAGCGCGGCGTAAAACACCAAACAATCAATCAATCAATCAATCAAATCTTTACAGCTAAATTAGATGACAATATATTTACAAACTTTTTATACGACAACTTCTGTTCGAGAATTTTACTCACTGACATCACAGATCACTTCACAATTTTTCATATCATAAAAACTAGCCATACTCCTGTTGTCCCCAGCCCCAACTACGCAAATATACAGCGCCAGAAAAAAAACCCAGAATTTATCAACAAAATTCAAAGTACCGATTGGAATATTTATTTAATGACTAATGACATGAACCAGGCTATGGTCAGTTTTTCAGAAACTTTTACCTGAATTTAAGACGAATCTTTTCCAATAACCACGGCTATTCCAGACCAAAAGATAAGATAACACGTCCGTAGATTACCAGGTCCATTTTAAGATCAACACATGGAAAGATTAAATTATGTCGTACACAGCTAAAAATCAAAAGCACCGAAATACATATAGATTATACAGAAATAAGCTTAAAGGATTTATGAACAGGATTTAAAGCTGATTTGTGTTTGTTTATGCACTAAATGTATATTTGAAATACATAGTTGAAACGAAACAACCTTCGAGTTAGTTCCCTGATAGTCAAAAAAAGAACGGGGAGGAAATATGTACATTTTCCGTATTTTTCGTAACTACTCGGAAAAATGACGTCAAACACGACCTTCGATGTTTACAAACTGCCACGAAGACGTACCAAGACAGCAGAAATCGTTTATTACTTCATCGCTGTGAGGGTACGTACACAACAGAGGTAGTGTTTGACTTCATAAGTCCCTGAGATAATTAACTTTCGTAAGCTTTGTAGAGCGGCAAATATAGCTTGCATTTAGTGTGTGCTGCGGCCGAAATTTAACTTTATTTTGGGTTAGTACATGTTCTACAACACACTTAGCGCAAATTAGACAATATTTCCAAAGGATGTTTATAAAACCTTTAATAGTGCACTTCGTTACGCTAAAACATGCTTTGAACGTAAACTTAACGAAGTGAACAACAATATTTTTAAAAAAAACGTGGCGTGTAATAAATCAACTAATAAATAAAAACACTTTACATTCTGGCTTTGGTATTGGTAAACTAAAATATGACGAAAATACGGTTGCCAATATAAGTTCAATGAGTGTTTTTCAAAAATCGCTTTTAATCTCGATCAACATATACCTGACGTGCAAAAAACAATTTCTCGGACTACCTTGGAAATCTTTTTGTTTTACTCACTCCACGCCAGCTGGGGTTCGTTCTGTAATCAATGAATTAAAACACAATTCAGCTCCCAGACTGAATGGTATCAAATATTCCTTACTGAAAATTGTTTTCGAATACATTCCTCATTCTTTGGCAAATATTATTAATCGCTCTTTTTCCACTGACCAAGTTCCAGATTGCCGTAAGGAAGCTAAAATATCTCCAATATTTAAAACTGGAAAATCGAATCTGATAAATAATTATCGATCCATATCAATTTTGCATACGTTCACTTAAATACTAGAAAAAAAAATAGTATCCAAACAACTATGGAATTTTCTTTGGGATTCGTCCTAACCATTCCACAACGTTTGCCGCGCAATCGCTTTGTAGAAAAATTAGTAAGTTAACTTTTTAGTATTGTAACTTTCTTAACCATTTCTTAGACCTCTCTAAAGCGTTTGGCACTGTGAATCACCAGATTTTAATAAAAAAACTAAGTCATTACGGGTTGTCAGGACTTTCCAACCAATTCTTCAAAAGTTGCTTATTAAGCAGATATCAACAAGTTTCCTTAAAGGGCATTTCATCAACGATCAGTCAAATATCGTATGGTGAACCCCAAGGGTCAATTCTAAGACCAACTCTTTTCTTGTTATATTTATTTAAGAACTATAAAACGGACACAGGGGAAATCTTCTTGTCTAAGATAACCATGGAGACACGTTTCTAATTGTGTTAAAAAGAGGTATTACATTTAGACCTTTATACCCCATCATAATTTGTTGTAATAAAGTAAACCTATGATATTTCATTAGGTTGACGACTGACATGAGCTTGGCCTTAGTTAGTAGAATTTTCTGATACATTGACAAAGCTTACGCATCTTAAGCTATGGCAAGCATATCAGCAGACTGATCTTGAGCTCCATGGGATCGTGGGAAAGACAGTGAAAATTTTGGCTCCCCTACCCCCAGAAAAACCTAGATAGAAGACAGACAGGGGAATCTTGACCATAGCGATGCTGACCTTGTTATACTGAAACACAAATGATATTATAGTTTTTTTCACGACATCTTCCCAGGTCCAAGTTTAAACCCAAAAGATAAATAGTTTGTAACCTTTGAATCCAAAAACTTTCCGTTTCCAAACGTTTGTGCTTGGTATCTGTAGCGGAAGTGATAAATGGGATTTTCTCAATAGGCATGCTTTCAAAATGGTCCTTGATCGAATGACCTAGAGTGCTGAAATGTCTAATACTAGATAAATAGTTGGCTGCTTTTTGTGTGTTTGTTTGTTTATTTATTCACTACAACAAATACATAAATACATAGAAAGATCGAGAAAGTTAAAGGGCGGGAATAAAATCCAAAAAGGACTTGTTCTATCCCACAGTTAAGAGAGGTTTGAATGTATAGCAGATCTAAAGCAAATCTTTCAATGGCATTTAGAAGTTGAAAGGTTAACAATAAGGTGAAGAATTACTTATGGATAACAAAGTATTGCAGAAAATTCCCCCGAAGCCAAACTCCTGTAAGTCGTCAACCTTATGAATACCATTTGTTTATTGTTTGTTTGTTTATTTATTCACTACAACAAAATATACATAAATACATAGAAAGATCGAGAAAGTTAAAGGGCGGGAATAAAATCCAAAAAGGACTTGTTTCTATCCCACAGTTAAGAGAGGTTTGAATTTATAGCAGATCTAAGGCAATATGTACAATTAGATATATTTTTAAACAAAGCAATAAATTGAATAATTTAGGGTGAAAAAAATTAAATTCTTTCCATTGTCCGGTATCATGTCTGAGGTAGTAAGTGGTCCTTAAGTTTAGATTTGAAGAGCGATAAAGACTGGATGCTTTTGAATTGTTGCTGAGCTTGTTCCATTCTCGAGGTCCTTGGATTCGAATTGAAAATTATGATAGGTTGGTTTTAATTACAGGTCGATACAGATTAAAAACATGGGCCCTAGTTGGATAATTGTGTATAACAGACTGTTTGATGAAAAAGTTGTAGATTGTAGACGGAAGGGACAGAGGATTATGGTAGAATTTGTGAATCAGAATGAGAGAGGCATTGATAATGAGCGGAGGAAGAGGGAGGATTTTAAGATAGGTAAAGATGGTCGAGTCTATTGGCGAGTGTTATTGTGCGGACTGCACGCTTTTGTAAGATTACTAAGGGGTTTAGATGAGTTGGGTATGTTAACCCCCAAAGAATATTAGCAAAAGACAGATAGGTGTGAACAAGAGAGTAATAAAGAATAAGTAAGGTTTTTTGCTGATTTATGATTTTACATGTTTTATTATTTTGTCGTAGAGAATTCTGAATTTCTCCAAAGTATTGTTTGCGGCATTTTTTGCACGTGATAACATACACGATATTAGAGGAGTCGCAATTAGGATCCTCTGCCATTTGATATTTGTCGCGAGATTGTTCTCCGAAAAAGGTTCCGCGATCGGGCACGAGTTTGCATCGCGTCTTTAAGGGGCTTTCACAATTGAGACTTTCGCCGCACGGTCAAAATACTGACATCGATCGCACGGTGGAGACAAAATTTTTCGGGCCGCAGTAGAATCGGAAAAATTACCGCAAGAAAATAATCCATTTTACGATTGGCCGGGGCATCGTAAGGGCGTGGCAAGGTTCCCGCACGTTTTAATCCACGAATCTCTTGCGGAGTGACGCAAGCAACGCACGTCTAGCGCACGTGATCCGTGAAACAGCTGTGCGGAGGTGCTACGTGATTGGTTGGAACGTGCGGCTTGCCGCAAGATGCATCGTGCGTCATTGTTTTTCGCCGCGCACCAATGAGCGGGCGCCTTACGGCGTTTTGTCAAATCGTGCGGCGATTTTGGGCTCGGCAGACGTGATTGCAGTATAAAAAGGCGCAACCGCAGCAATCGACGAGGTGGCACAGGTAGAGCAGCGTCCACTGTAAACGCTTCAACTGTTGTGAGATAAAATGAAGCCCCCCCCAAATATATACCTGTAGCACACCTGAGGGTATTTTTCGCACGGTGAACGCAAGGCGGTGCCAGACCGAGACGGCGAATCGTTCAACGGTTTACGACTGTCGCAAGGTTGCCGGAACAAGAAATTTCACCGTACGGAGCATCTTACGACACAAACAAATCGTGCTAGAACCGCGCGTCAAGATACAACGGTTTACGTGAACGTACTAGCGCCCGCACGGATCAGAGGTAATACAAAAGTTCGCACGGCCAAAAATTGGATATCATGTGCACACCAAACTTTTCTGCGGCTCTTGTGGCACAAAAATTCCGGGCGGTAAGGTGCAGTTGCCCGCAAGGAAGGCTGCGGTCCATCGTACGGAAGGCCAAAATTCATGACCGCTAGAGCCGTAAACCCGCCGTATCTCAATTGTGAAAGTCCCTTTAGGCATTTCATAGATGTACCTGAGAAAAATGTTGGACTGTAATGGTACACTCGTGAAGGAGAAGCGAGCGTGTCGGGGCTGAAGGGAGAGAAGTGATTTGTCTTAATGTGTTGGATTTGATCTTCCGGAGTAACCTAATAGAATACCCCCTTGGAAGAAGAGCTTTAAAAAGAACAGAACAAGCCTGATCGAAAAAATCTAAAGAACTGCAGTTTCTATAGAATTTGGCAAGGTGGGGAGAATGGCATAATCCAACGTGTAGCAGCTGATGCGTGTCAGTAGGTTTGAAGAATACTTTGTAATCTAGATACCCAGTAGTATGATATGTATAACCTTTTAAATAGTTACATCCAAAAACTCCACAGAAGTGTGATCAGTACTAGGCTGTAGTTTAATGCTGGGGTCGTGAGAATTAAGAGTATCAATGAAAATATGAAGGTCTTCCAACGTATGCTGCCAATGATAAAAATATCATCCAGAAACCGAAGGTAAATGAAAGGTTGCTTGTGACATTTGTGAAGAATATCACTCTCCCCCTCAGTCTTAAAAATAGAGGCAAAGTTGGGACTAAAACGCTTCCCCATAGCACACATTTATTTGCTGAAAGATCTCCTCATTGAATTAGAAATCGTTACCCTTTAAGCTAAGTTCCAACGACGGTGGTCGGGATATCTTTGGAATGCTGTTTGTTATGGCTAATGTCTCTTGCAACCGTGACCTTTTAGTCCACAGCCCAAGCAAGCCTATAATCTATTTTATGTTTATTTTAAAATTTGTTCACCAAAGCCAAAAGGTCTGCCGAAAAGTGTAGTCCAAATAAATTGAAAACAAGAGTCATCAGAAGATGCCGTATCCCCCAGCCCCGCACAAGATTTATCAATGTCATGTAAAGTGGGCATAGTCTCAGAACAGACAAAAGTTCATTTATAAACAGGATATCCCATCCTCACTTGTTATCAATCATCCTCACAAAGTTTTAACAATACTCAATGCAATCTGTAGGAGGAAATGCATGTAGAAACCAATATCAGGTGGAGAACCGTGGAACCCAGAAAAAACAACAGACACAACATTCCAGAAGGTAACAATTTAGTTCAAGCAGGAGCATATGATTTAGCAAGGCTATGAGAAACAATCACCCATTGACTACATCTTCCAATACTGCCGAAAAAGGAAATTTTCTCTAAAAAATATTGAAACAAGCGCAACCAAAATAGGAGGTGCATATCCTCCCATGACATACAGCTTGTCTACTAAGTTTCGAAAATAGCCGATGAAAACCGTGGGATGAGATGCCATGACAAGCATCCAACTTCAACTTCTTTATTCCGGAATGGGTTATATATAACCCCTCTCCGTCAAGAATACATTCATATTTCACAATACATAAAAGCAATCAAGACAGTAGATGAGCCCAATGGGTTTTGTCCCTCGAGTTGTTTACAAAAACTGAGTTAATAACAACTAAGCCTTTTTTTACATAGAAGATTTGATATCCAATAATCCTGAAAGTTCCCTTATATCTAGCCCTACACAATATATTTTCCTAAGATATTCTATTCTACAATCTGAATACAACGAACAACCACTGGGCTCTCAGTAACTGAGTCTTTTTAATAAAGTTATGGAGTTTTACAATTTCAGTTGGTGATTTGGCCTCAAACAACCCTTTTACTTTTCTACTATTTGCCCATGAACAATATTTTTTCTTAAGATATTCTTTTCTTAAATCTGAATACAAAGGGCAACAGAAAAAGAAATGAAATTCTTTCCTCACTTTTCCGAACCTACATATCTCACATATTCGATTTTCTCTAGGAATGTTAATGTCATTGATAATGAAACCAGCGAAACCAAAATAAGAGGTGCACATTCTTGCATGATGTCCACCAAGTTTGTTTAAAAAAAACAATATAAGGGAATGCAAGGGCTGTATATGGTTACCAAGCAACGTATAAGAAACTGGTAACCCTTTTCTTTCTTGTTAGGCTTCTTACACAGTTAGTAACTCCAAACATACACTTATGTAAACGGGTTACCGGACAAATACACACTTATGTAAAAGGGTTATCGGACAAACACACACTTATGTAAAAGGGTTACCGGACAAACACAAACTTATGCAAAAGGGTTACCGGACAAATACAAACTTATGTAAAATGGTTACCAGACAAATACAAACTCATGCAAAAGGGTTATCAGACAAACATACACTTATGTAAAAGGGTTACCGGACAAATACAAACTTATGTAAAAGGGTTACCGGACAAATACACACTTATGTAAAAGGGTTATCAGACAAACATACACTTATGTAAAAGGGTTCCCAGACAAATACACACTTATGCAAAATGGTTCCAAGACAAACACACACTTATGTATTTAAAGATATTAAAGCGGCATGGTACACAAGTAGCGTAACTCCGAAAAACGTAAGACTAAATATTTCGGCACTTTATTTCGCCATCATCAGGAGTGTACACCATTTGTAAACAAGACATATGTATGTTTGGACAGGTCAGTTATTATAGGTACAGATAAGATAAATTGATCAGATTTATGTACAGGTGGTAATAATATAAAGGAAATAAACAGTAATAACAGGTAGAAAACAGTGTGATTAATTGACTAAATGTGATTAAATAAACAAGACAATTTAGCATGAAAAGAACTGGGGGGTGACCACTTACATAATCAAAAACAAGTCTATAACTAGAGAAAACAAAACAAACGTTGGTAACGTATGACTGGAGTGATTAATAGAGTTGTGTTTAAATTGACAAATAACCTAAACTCAGAGAAAGAAACGAAGAAAGAAACAGAGCAAGTTGGATGGAACAAATTAATATAGTTTCAAGTCTAATGATGGGTAGAAAAATGGTGACTTATCTAAACAAATATAGCTTTCTAGTAGCCTTAACGCTACCTGTAGTCTTTTGGTTTTGAGGTACATACCTGGGGGTAAATCTTTTAAGGAGTTGGGCGGCTGTTGCTTTTGTAAAGTTGCATGAGCTGCCAAAATGTTGATATTTTCATATCATACATAAAACATAATCTTGGAAAATGTCAGCTGGTTTTCTCAAAATGTACAAAATAGAAGAATCGTAGTGTTCCTGATCTCGAAATATTCTTTAACATAGTGTTTTAAAGGCTGAAGGATGAATAAACGTTAGTCCCGATTTCGTTTACTTTTCGGACATTATTTGGTTTGTATGGGCCACAGACTATATGGATTTTCCTCATTCCAACGGAAATTATTTGGGTTTTCAGTGAACTTCTAACCCTGTGATTATCCCGAACAAATGAACTACGAATATACGTGGAATGGAGGTCACGTGTTATTTAATTCGCATCAAACGCCGCCATTATTAAGTGATGGTGCAATATCGATCCAGATCGGTCATGCACACGCTCATCACTCAGCAATGGTGACACCAGCCAATGAGACGTGCCCATTCCACGTTTATAGTTCATTGGTCCCGACATTCAAAATGTATTTAAAAAGCGCGGATGTTTACAGACCATGCCTCTTTAAATTCATAGGTTATAAAGCGAAGCTTTACATGAGCAACAACAACAACAGATGATGATTTAGAGTAGAAGGAACAAATACTTCTGATTCGTGGATTAAACTAGCCTTTATTGAATTGAATCTCAGCTTTATCTAATTTGAATATCAGCTAATGATATATATACATATATTCTTTTAAAAAGTCCTGTTTTCAACTAGAAATATGAGACCTTCAGCAAGTAGTGTTAAACCCCTAAATTATGTCGGTAAACCATCTTTTTCATTCTTTTTTTCACAAGATTTATTTCTCCACACGCAAACACACACTTTTGTAAAACGTTACCAGACAAACACACACTTATGTAAAAGGGTTATCAGACAAACACACACTTATGTAAAATGGTTCCCAGACAAACACACACTTATGTAAAATGGTTCCCAGACAAACACACACTTATGTAAAATGGTTTCCAGACAAACACACACTTATGTAAAAGGGTACCAGACAAACACATACTATGTAAAAGGGTCCCAGACAAACACACACTTATGTAAAATGGTTCCCAGACAAACACACACTTATGTAAAATGGTTTCCAGACAAACACACACTTATGTAAAAGAGTACCAGACAAACACATACTATGTAAAAGGGTACCAGACAAACACACACTTATGTAAAATGGTTCCCAGTGAAAAACACACACTTATGTAAAATGGTTCCCAGACAAACACACACTTATGTAAAATGGTTCCCATACAAACACACACGTATGTAAAAGGGTTACCAGACAAACACACTTATGTAAAAGGGTACCAGACAAACACACACTTATGTAAAAGGGTTTACCAGACAAACTCTCACTTATGTAAAATGGTTCCCAGACAAGTACACACTTATGTAAAATGGTTCCCAGACAAGCACACAGTTATGTAAAATGGTTCCCAGACAAACACACACTTATGTAAAATGGTTCCCAGACAAACTCACAGTTATGTAAAATGGTTCCCAGACAAACACACACTTATGTAACATGATTTCCAGACAAACACACACTTATGTCAAATGGTTCCCAGATAGACACACACTTATGTAAAATGGTTCCCAGACAAACACACACTTATTTAAAATGGTTCCAAGACAAACACACAGTTATGTAAAATGGTTCCAAGACAAACACACACTTATGCAAAATGGTTCCCAGACAAACACACAGTTATGTAAAATGGTTCCAGACAAACATACACTTATGTAAAGTGGTTTCCAGACAAACACACACTTATGTAAAAGAGTACCAGACAAACACATACTATGTAAAAGGGTACCAGACAAACACACACTTATGTAAAATGGTTCCCAGTGAAAAACACACACTTATGTAAAATGGTTCCCAGGCAAACACACACTTATGTAAAATGGTTCCCAGACAAATACACACTTATGTAAAATGGTTCCCAGACAAAAACATACTATGTAAAAGGGTACCAGACAAACACATACTTATGTAAAAGGGTACCAGACAAACACACACTTGTGTAAAATGATTCCCAGACAAACACACACTTGTGTAAAATGATTCCCAGACAAACACACACTTATGTAAAATGGTTCCCAGACAAACACACACTTATGTAAACGGGTACCACACAAACACACGTTTATGTTAATTGGTTACCAGACAAATACACACTTATGTAAAATGGTTCCCAGACAAACACACACTTATGTAAAATGGTTTCCAGACAAACATACACTTATGTAAAAGGGTACCAGACAAACATACACTTATGTAAAATGCTTCGCAGACAAACTCACACTTATGTAAACGGGTACCAGACAAACGCACACTTATGTAAAATGGTTACCAGACAAACATACACTTATGTAAAATGGTTTCCAGACAAACACACACTTATGTAAAATGGTTCCCAGACAAACACACACTTATGTAAACGGGTACCAGAAAAACATACACTTATGTAAACGGGTACCAGACAAATACACCCTTATGTAAGATGGTTACCAAACAAACATACACTTATGTAAAATGGTTCCCAGACAAACACACACTTATGTAAAATGGTTCCCAGACAAACACACGGTGATGTAAAATGGTTACCAGACAAACACAAACTTATGTAAAAGGGTACCAGACAAACACACTATGTAAAAGGGTACCAGACAAACACAAACTTATGTAAAATGGTACCAGACAAACACAAACATATGTTAAAGGGTTACTAGACAAACACACACGTATGCAAAAGGGTACCAGACAAACACACACTTACGTAAAATGGTACCGGAGAAACACACACTTATGTAAAAGGGCACCAGACAAACACAAACTGTTCTTTATAGCAGCCCCCCCCCCTCCCCCCGCTGCATCCAAAATAATCACAATAGTGCAGCATAATACACAGTCATTGTACGCCTATGGCCAAGAATTCAAACAAATTTAAAATTCTTTAAGTCAGACATAATCTGTTTACAGGAAACATTCTGAAAATATGATTTTACACACCCAGAGTAAAGAATGGTGCGAGAAGACATATTAACCGGTCTGGCGGCATTTATCAAAAATGGATTGTCATTTACTGAAATTACACTACCACAATTTAAAGTTATAGAATGGGAATGTCTTCGAGTGTTTAGGGATGACAATAGTTTCTTTTTATCATAATTCTATACAACCCCTGTACGAAACCAGGGGTTAGTGACTTTAACTCTCTATTAAATCAATATAATCAATGGTCTATTGTTATTTGTGGCGACTTTAACTCACACCACCCAATCTGGGGTAGCTCGTCTTCAGATTGCAATGGTAATAATGTGTCGAAGCTGATAGATGAAAATAACCTTGTTACTTGAAATAATTGAGCTGGCACTCATATAGTTCTAGAAATAACGGCAATACTCCTCTTTCAGAAATATGGGGCTGTTAATGGGGGGGGGGGGGGGGGGGGTGGGGGCTCAAATTCGGTTCCAAGTTTTACATCAAACGGTCTGTCATATGTCACTAACAGGGACATATGTGATGTCATAGCTGTTTCTAGCACAAATAATTTCAAAAAGCTCTTAATAGAAATTGCAAAGATTCGTCTCCAGGTGAAGACGGTATAGTCTATTCTATGGTTAAGGCTCTCCCTACAAAATGTTTAAATATCATTTGATCACTTTATAACAGTATTTGGTCAAAGATGGGTTTGCCTGCGGCTTGGAAAAGGACAATTGTCATCCCATTTGCTAAACCCCAAAAGGATTCAACCCCCATAACGTCTTATAGACCGATAGCTTAAGCTCACGGAACGAATGCTTAATTACATGCCCATTTGCTGCCTTAATAGAAATCACATCGTGGGCCCAAAGGTAGATATGATTGTGTCCAAATTGGCGATTTTGAGAAAATTGAAGTTGAAGTTTTGATTGCTATAAGAAGCATCATTTAACTTCTTATTTATTTCATTTCCTGATTTTATGGGAGCAATCAAACCTTTACCTTCAATTTTCTCAAAATCGCCAATTTGGACATAATCATTTCTACCTTTGGGCCCACGACATATTCTCTGATGTAAAGAGTACCAGCAGAAGTGTCAGTGACCATGTTGTTACACTAGACACGTCCATTAAAAGATCTCTACCTCATAAGGAATGTAATTTAACAGTGTTTCTTGACATTGAGAAGGGGTTTGATATACTTTGGAGAGGGGACTGTTTATTAAGATGAGAAGTACTGGTATTGGGGGCCGGGTGTTCGGATGGTTTAGGGACTTTCTATCCAATTGTAAAATACAAGTACGTATAGGAACGCTCTTGTTCTAGAGAATGTTACCCCCACAGGGATCGGTTTTCTCTCCCACATTTTTCAATATTGCCATTAGTTCTCAATCCAAATATCCATATGGTCCAAATGCTTATCCAACAAGCGGTTAATGACGGAGGAAATTGTAGAGCTTTAGATTTTGTACCAGACGAAATGTACAGTTACAAAAACATATTTGTCCCCAGTCCAAATATACACAAAGAAAAAAGTTAAGCACCCGCCTGGAAATTCTGCACCGACTGATAAAATCATTGGTGTGGGGAGATTGTTGAAAAACTAATGTTGCAGAAACGACTGTGATCATAAATGGCAACAGTCTGACGATAAGAAATCCCTATTAATGGCAGTAAGCTATACACTTTAAGTGTACTTTAACAAAATAAAAAGATGCTTGTAAGTATCTGGCTTCACAGGGCGAAATATTGAAATAAAAATGTTAGTTTGAGTAAGTAGAAGACATATATATAGCAGAAGGTCAATAGCGCGTATAGCCTCCATTAGCTTCCAACCTGTGAGATGTGAGACGACGGATCTGTTGAAGGGTAACTGTGCGGATTTGAATCTTTTAGAGCACATTTGGGATAGGATGGCCCGGGCAGAAACATTCAAGCCCTAGAGCCTCCTGTGCAAAATCTTCAGGATCTGGAAGCCGCATTCCATAAGGTCCTTCCAAAAATACCAACAAGGTGCATCAGGCTGACACCTGACTAACCAATCTGTCTATCTTTCCTCTTCCTCAATTATGTATATTTGCATATCTGTAAATCGTATATGTGTGTAAGGTCAATTGTTTTAATATATTAAAGTGGCATGAGCTGCCGAAATTCCCACTTTTTTCATAATTTCTGATCGTCAGGACAGTAAGAGCCTTTGAAGGCCATCGAGAAACTAAATGATTGGCGTTGGAATGAGGAAAATCCATACAGTATGTGCCCTGTACGAACAAAAAACGTGTTCGAAAAGTAGCAAAATATAAATAACCGGGACGACCATTCATTCATTCTAAGCCAAAGTTAGTTCAAAACAATACTTTATCGAGACTAGAAGCACTAAAAAGCTTCTGAATTATACGTCTTGAGAAAAATAGCCGATAATTTCAACATTCTGTGTTTACGTCAAAATATCAACATTTTGGCAGCTCATGCCCCTTTAAGAGATTAAGTAGGTCTCAAACGTACTGATACCCTCTGATACCCTACATGCTATATATTGTGCCAAGACCTCACAATTGTCTTAATCTCCCAATGTAATAATTAATCATTAGTACACCATTCACACGAATCGACGCGCCAATAAGCTAAAACAAACAAACAACCAACCAAAATCCACACGTGGCAAATAAAAAAACCCGATACTTATGTAAATACGTTTCGGATTGTCCTATTAAACAGTGCGTCCCCATGCCAGGCTGTCCTACTTTTACTGAGGAAATGTTAATAGCATAAGATAAAAGAATCAGCTTTCTACAAGAGCTTTCAACATCTCGATCATGCTTCAATCAATATCATTCCACCGAATTGATGTTGACTGTTAAACTTGTTATTTGCTTAAATGGAACGACTTGATGAATGTGGGTATGTTTCGATACAACAAATCTGAAAACAATCTCTCCAGATAAGATAGGAACACCAGGGTCGATATTGTTCTATAAGGCAATGTTTAGATGACACAGACAAAGAACAAATCAACGTGGTTATGTAAATTCTGTTTACTTTCGGCGCTGCTCACTGAATGTGTTTATTTCAAAACGAATCATTTAGTTTTTTTCAATGAGCCTCAGATGATCCGTTTGTCAAATCAGAGAGATGGCAGTAAAGTTTACTATAAAATGTGGCGCAGACTGGGATTAAATAAACCCGTGCGCGTGACTCAAATGCTTCAAAAATGGTGGATAATAAGACGAAAGCTATTAATAACAGCCCGTGTGATTGGTTATTATTTCCGATTACTCAATGTGATGTGTGACGTCAAAATAACTGGCCAATGGTATGGATTCTCCAGAGCTTGGAGCGACGTATGTCTTGATACATCTCCATGGAGAGTGAACCTTTCTGTTTCCCGTTGTCGTTCGGCAAATTAAAACAAGTTGAAATATTTTAACAAGAATTAAACCAAGGATAAAGTTAATTCACTTTATTACACAGATAAGCAGCACGTGTGGACAAATCATTCACTCTCTCATGGGGCAGACGTTGGCACGCGGATATTCGGCCAAATCCCAAGATGAAAATAGCATCCCATATCACCGGAAGATGTTTCGTAAGTACTACCTCTATAAACCCATCAGACTAAATGCACACAATTGACTTCAAAAAAGGCAACGCAGTTTTGAAAAACAGAATTTCTAATTTTAAATGCATTGTGGTTTAAATGACATGAGCTGCGAATATTAGAAGAAATCTACATGAAAATAGAATCACTTAGATATTACTGTTCGTTATTTCATCGAGAAGTACACAATATGAACTTTCGGGTGTTACAAATCTTGGCGATGTACGTTCAGGTAGTTTTTTTTTAAAGCAAAGGCAACACTAAAATGAACTCAAACATTCCGGCTATTTTCGTATGGCTTCATGACTTCATGAATCTCAATCATCTAGTTTCAAGATCCTCCAAGCGCTTTGCTTCTCTTGACAGTTAGAATTTAGGAGAAAAAAACTCTTTCCGGTGTTACAAATCTTGGCGATGTACGTTCAGGTAGGGTTTTTTTTTTAAGCAAAGGAAACACTGAAATGAACTCAAACACTCCGGCTATTTACGTATGGGTTCATGACTTCATGAATCTCAATCATCTAGTTTCAAGATCCTCCAAGCGCTTTGCTTCTCTTGACAGTTAGAATTTATGAAAAAAAACTCAGAGTTTTTGGCACTTTAACTTGTAACCACCGAAACTGGATCGTTGAACTTCATTTGTACGACATAGAAAATGTTTCTTATTTCTTGTGTTTTTATGCTTTCGGTGATCAGCAGAGAAAATTCGATTTTTTTGTTACTTTTGGGCATTAGAACTATTAAACAAAATATATGCATATTTGAAATAGTCTTAAAAGAAAAATTGAAGATTTACACGGATACGAAGGAAACGTTCAAATATACATTCCTTTTCGAATTTATCTTAAAAGAACTATTTGTGTGGAATTGCTAAATAGATAAATAAGATTTGATTGGCTTCGGTTGAAAGGTGGTAGGTCGATTTTCAAAGAAAAATGTACAATTAACGAGCAATAAGTGTGAATTCTGTGGTACAATGTTTACTATATGACAGACGGTTTCGGGTTATTGTAAATAGAGATCCTACATGGTACTTCATTTTAGTTAAGGTCGTCCTCAGGAATTTGATATTTTTTTTATATTTATTGGCTGTAAACCAGGTACCGATAAATATATATTTAAACATAAATAATGATGTACCTGTAAACATTTAATACCATTGAATTACCTACATGGATGAACCCTGCTGTAGCGAGTTGTGAAAGCTTTACTTATATTCATCTATCTGTTAAACTGTAAACTGCCGACATTCTTTAGATTATTTCTTTTTGTGTAGGCCTAATCAGAACAAAAACCACATAAAATTCAGAAGACAACGAAGGGATCGGCCAGGCTGTAAGCGTGCGATGTCTCCGCCTGAAGTCTCCGATAGAAGCCCTGGTTGAAACTAAAAGCAAACGTTTCAGCTGCAAATGAATTAAAAAACGTATTAAGCTCGTAATTTATCGGTCTGTCAGGGGAAAGAAGTTTACCAGTGATCTTTCCAACACCTTCCCAATATGTGTAGGACAGCAAAATCACATGTGGCCTGCAAAGCGTGGTGTATAGTATAAGATACTTTCTACAACATTATACAGAAAACAGCTGTGTAGATGAACCAATATTTCTCTTGTCAAAGTTGCATGATACATTGTTTCAAAAGTAAAGGTCACCTATTTTAAGGCTGTTAGCATGGCGACATCAGTATTCCTAATACCAGGGCATGCACAGATTTATATACTGTAATAAAAGACTGATCAGGGTGGGATTTTGTGTTTCTATATTATGTCATAATCATATGATAAATAAAAAATGTCCCACCCTATCATTCCTTAAAAAAAATAACACAAAAAACACACAAACATCAACAAAACAAAAAGAAGAGAAAGTATTTCCCCTGTATGTTATGCTGCTAAGCCTATAAATCTCTCATTATAGGTAAAAATAGTTCCCATCGCCTAACAAAAAGGTCTGGTTGGCAGTTTTGGGAGTAGGCTACATAAATTGTTCGGAAACATATAGCTGTTTACACATTTTTTAACACCCCTTAAATGATTTGATACAATTTGTGGAGGGTATAAAAGAAATAGTGTGGTCGAAACAAAAAGAAAATAGAATAAAAACTTTCATTCATTTCATGCTATAGATTGTTCAAACCCCTTCTGCATGTATATTATCAAGACTAGAAGCATAATAGAAATATGCAAGTAATTTTCCTTCTAAATAAGTAAAATAAGTAATAAAAACGTAAAATTGTCATAAAAAGTGGTATGAGCTACAACAATCTTAAAATCCGATTGTATTGATTTACCTTGAAAAATTAAATTATTGACGTTGAAATAAAAAATACCACTGAAGGTAGTGACCCGCATTTATCGAAAACGTGCGTCAATAAAGAAAAATAGTCTGGATATATGAGTTCATTTCTGGGTAATCTGCTGTTTGTCTACTAACTATACCCATATCTAAAAGATCGGTAACACCGGAAAGGCCCTCGGGCTGGTCGGTTGGTGCTTTTGATGCCATATAACTTTAGCTATTGAGTGCAACGTTAAGCACCAATCAATCAATCAACGCAAAGCTGTTATTTTTTATGAAAGTTGACAATTAGCTAATTCTTTTTCAACGAAGTTTTTCTATAGTTGGCAGCTCATGCCACTTTTACATGTTGACAGTTCGCGTCACTTGAACTCGGTCTTTTCTAAATCCATTTTTGTAACATTTGGTCTGTGTGTTTTTTTTAATCTTTTGCGACTTTTAAAAATAATAATAGACAGTCAATAAACGTCAACATTAACCTAGATTGAAATAGTTTGACATTGTCCTATAGAGACGCTGAGCTGCCAAAGTTCATAATTTCATAATTTCTGATCGGAACCGACAGTAAAGGGGCTTTCACAATTGAGATACGGCGGGTTTACGTCTCTTGCGGTCATGAATGTTGGCCTTCCGTACGATGGACCGCAGCCTTCCGTGTGGACAACCGCACCTTACCGCGGAATTGTTGTGCCGCAAGAGCCGCAGAAAAGTTTGGTGTGCACATGGAATATAATTTTCGACCGTGCGAATTTTTTAATTACCTCTGATCCGTGCGGGCGCTAGTACGTTCACCGTAAACCGTTGCATCATGATGCGCGGTTGTTGCACGATTTTTTTGTGTCGTAAGAAGCGCCGTACGGTGAAATTTCTTGTTCCGCCAACCTTGCGGCAGTCGTAAACCGTTGAACGATTCGCCGTCTCGGTCTTGCACCGCCTTACGTTCACCGTGCGAAAAATACCCTCAGGTGTGCTACAGGTATATATTTTTCTAACGGTTTTTAGCATTTTTATACTGCAATCACGTCTGCGGAGCCCAAAATCGCCGCACGATTTGACAAAACGCCGTAAGGCGCCCGCTCATTGGTGCGCGACGAAAAACAATGACACACGATGCATCTTGCGTCACGCCGCAAGTTCCAACCAATCACGTGGCACCTACGCGTAACTGTCTCACAGATCACGTGCGCTAGACGTGCGTTGCTTGCGTCACTCCGCGCGATTCGCCGCAAGAGATTCGTGGTTAAAAACATGCGGGAACCTTGCCACGCCCTTACGATGCCCGGGCCAATCGGAAAATGGATTATTTTCTTGCGGTAATTTTTCCGATTCTACTGCGGCCCGAAAAATTTTATCTCCACCGTGCGATCGATTTCAGTATTTTGACCGTGCGGCGAAAGTCTCAATTGTGAAAGCCCCTTAAGAGAACATCGAAAAATCATGCTATGCCAAAGTTAGTTCAAAACAATACCTAGGTCGTACGTTCTCGAGACTAGAATCACTGAAAAGCTCCTGAATTACACGTCTTGAGAAAAATAGCCAAATAATTCCAGCATTCTGTTTTAACGTCAAAATATCAACATTTTGGCAGTTCATGCCACTTTAAATATTTTACTGGTTGAGAAACCTGTAGATTTTAAACCTTGGGTAAAGCCGCCGTCCCAATACAGTCAGTCACTATTTTGAATTAACGTTTTGTAGACCATTCGTAATGATTGGCCCATTGATGTTTTACGTCGTTCTCACGATAATTTCGCTTGTATGACAGCGTTACTAGGCTAAGTAAGGGGAAAGTGTGTCTTGTTCACAGAAGAAACCCCAGGTCTCGGCCGGGTACCTGTCAACCCTTCCACGCAGGACGATCGTGAGTGTTCATATCTGCCTGTATTTGTGAACAAAAACCCCTTTGTACTCCAACCTTAAACTGTTTTGAATGGTATGACATTTCTCCGAAATGCGCTTTAATTCTTTATGTTTTCAACAGACAAAAACCTTTCATCCGTTTGTTTGATAATATATCACGAATCCACAATTATTTTATTTACAAAAAATATAATTGGAGAATTTGAATCGTATATATGTAGGCATTAAATTAATCAAATTTGTGATTCATATCTCTGAACAAACAATATGAACAGAATGACTCGTTCATACATGTAAGTAATAACTATTCAGATGGTAGAAGTGGTTAATCTTTCCGATTGGTAAGCCATGTTAAAATTTACAATCGTCCAGTCAAATCGAATTTAAAGCGGCTAATTGGAACCATATACCATTAAGAAGGAAGATGAACCTATAAATAAAATTCTAATAATAGAGTTTCGGCGGCCATCTTGGTCGCCATCTTGAAAAATTTACGTTTTTTCTGGTTCGATTTTTTTAGAAATTTGATGTTATAAGACATATCATATACATATCATATATCATATATTATAAGACATATGTTATACTGAGAAAACGATAGAATGGGTTTTGTAGCAATTATATTTGAATAAAACAATATTTGCAATCAAAGGCTTCCAATCCCTACAAGTATTACAGAAACCATGCTTATATAACAGCATCTGATAAAAATTACAGGGCCATCAGAGTTTGGGCCATTTTATTTTTACATTTTCAACAATTAGACTTCGTACCAAAAATTTTCTTGAGCATTTTTTACTTTCTCTGTACCGTTAAATCCAAATTATCCTTGCAAGTAATTGCTAACCGCCTCGTGTTGATTGATTAAAATGAGAAGAAACCAGACTATTGGTCTGCTTGTACATACTCTTCAAGATCAGGCGTTAAGTGGATATCTTATAAACAGTAGGCGTTGCAGTTCATATCGCTTAGCATTTTCATAACACCCGACCAAATAAAAATTGAAAAATGTCTGAGCGGATTTTGTCATGTGGAAGAGTTACCAGGTACTCGCCGAAGGTCGGGGGTTTCCTCCTGGCAATGAGCCCGATTTCCTTCCCTACTAAACCTGGAAACGCCGTCATATCAGTGAAATAATATTGAGTGCGCCGTAAAACATCAGTCAATCAATCAATCAATCCATAACATCCCTTCTTTTATTGGTATTTCCCAATCACCCAAAATTAAATTAAACCTTGGAGTTGCTGCAACAAGATTTCTTGGATTAGCAATGTATATGTTTATGCATTTGTTGATATATTTGGTAATACAGTTTAACGTATTTTTTCACGTACTTCTAATGTTTTAACGCATTTGTTATGTTTTAAAAATATATTTGTTAATGCACTTGATAATGCATTTCTTAATATATTTGGTACTCTATCTGGCAATGTGTCCTCCTTCAAGATCCTCCAAGCGCTTTGCTTCTCTTGACAGTTAGAATTTATGGAAAAAAACTCAGAGTTTTTGGCACTTTAACTTGTAACCACCGAAACTGGATCGTTGAACTTCATTTGTACGACATAGAAAATGTTTCTTATTTCTTGTGTTTTTATGCTTTCGGTGATCAGCAGAGAAAATTCGTTTTTTTTGTTACTTTTGGGCATTAGAACTATTAACAGGTATAATTATAAACAAAATATATGCATATTTGAAATAGTCTTAAAAGAAAAATTGAAGATTTACACGGATACGAAGGAAACGTTCAAATATAGGCCTACATTCCTTTTCGAATTTATCTTTAAAGAACTATTTGTGTGGAATTGCTAAATAGATAAATAAGATTTGATTGGCTTCGGTTGAAAGGTGGTAGGTCGATTTTAAAAGAAAAATGTACAATTAACGAGCAATAAGTGTGAATTCTGTGGTACAATGTTTACTATATGACAGACGGTTTCGGGTTATTGTAAATAGAGATCCTACATGGTACTTCATTTTAGTTAAGGTCGTCCTCAGGAATTTGATATTTTTTTATATTTATTGGCTGTAAACCAGGTACCGATAAATAGATATTTAAACATAAATAATGATGTACCTGTAAACATTTAATACCATTGAATTACCTACATGGGTGAACCCTGCTGTAGCGAGTTGTGAAAGCTTTACTTATATTCATCTATCTGTTAAACTGTAAACTGCCGACATTCTTTAGATTATTTCTTTTTGTGTAATCAGGACAAAAACCACATAAAATTCAGAAGACAACGAAGGGATCGGCCAGGCTGTAAGCGTGCGATGTCTCCGCCTGAAGTCTCCGATAGAAGCCCTGGTTGAAACTAAAAGCAAACGTTTCAGCTGCAAATGAATTAAAAAACGTATAAAGCTCGTAATTTATCGGTCTGTCAGGGGAAAGAAGTTTACCAGTGATCTTTCCAACACCTTCCCAATATGTGTAGGACAGCATAATCACATGTGGCCTGCAAAGCGTGGTGTATAGTATAAGATACTTTCTACAACATTATACAGAAAACAGCTGTGTAGATGAACCAATATTTCTCTTGTCAAAGTTGCATGATACATTGTTTCAAAAGTAAAGGTCACCTATTTTTAGGCTGTTAGCATGGCGACATCAGTATTCCTAATACCAGGGCATGCACAGATTTATATGTAATAAAAGACTGATCAGGGTGAGATTTTTGTGTTTCTATATTATGTCATAATCATATGATAAATAAAAAATGTCCCACCCTATCATTCCTTAAAAAAAATAACACAAAAAACACACAAACATCAACAAAACAAAAAGAAGAGAAAGTATGATAAATGTTACACAAAAAATATATAAAAAGAAAAAAAAATTTACTATTTCCCCTGTATGTTAGGCTGCTAAGCCTATAAATCTCTCATTATAGGTAAAAATAGTTCCCATCGCCTAACAAAAAGGTCTGGTTGGCAGTTTTGGGAGTACATAAATTGTTCGGAAACATATAACTGTTTACACATTTTTTTAACACCCCTTAAATGATTTGATACAATTTGTGGAGGGTATAAAAGAAATAGTGTGGTCGAAACAAAAAGAAAAGAGAATAAAAACTTTCATTCATTTCATGCTATAGATTGTTCAAACCCCTTCTGCATGTATATTATCAAGACTAGAAGCATAATAGAAATATGCAAGTAATTTTCCTTCTTGAGTAAAATAAGAAATAAAAACGTAAAATTGTCATAAAAAGTGGTATGAGCTACAACAATCTTAAAATCCGATTGTATTGATTTACCTTGAAAAATTAAATTATTGACGTTGAAATAAAAAATACCACTGAAGGTAGTGACCCGCATTTATCGAAAACGTGTGTCAATAAAGAAAAATAGTCTGGATATATGAGTTCATTTCTGGGTAATCTGTTGTTTGTCTACTAACTATACCCATATCTAAAAGATCGGTAACACCGGAAAGGCCCTCGGGCTGGTCGGTTGGTGCTTTTGATGCCATATAACTTTAGCTATTGAGTGCAACGTTAAGCACCAATCAATCAATCAACGCAAAGCTGTTATTTTTTATGAAAGTTGACAATTAGCTAATTCTTTTTCAACGAAGTTTTTCTATAGTTGGCAGCTCATGCCACTTTTACATGTTGACAGTTCGCGTCACTTGAACTCGGTCTTTTCTAAATCCATTTTTGTAACATTTGAACTGTGTGTTTTTTTTTAATCTTTTGCGACTTTTAAAAATAATAATAGACAGTCAATAAACGTCAACATTAACCTAGATTGAAATAGTTTGACATTGTCCTATAGAGACGCTGAGCTGCCAAAGTTCATAATTTCATAATTTCTGATCGGAACCGACAGTAAAGGGGCTTTCACAATTGAGATACGGCGGGTTTACGTCTCTTGCGGTCATGAATGTTGGCCTTCCGTACGATGGACCGCAGCCTTCCGTGTGGACAACCGCACCTTACCGCGGAATTGTTGTGCCGCAAGAGCCGCAGAAAAGTTTGGTGTGCACATGGAATATAATTTTCGACCGTGCGAATTTTTTAATTACCTCTGATCCGTGCGGGCGCTAGTACGTTCACCGTAAACCGTTGCATCATGATGCGCGGTTGTTGCACGATTTTTTTGTGTCGTAAGAAGCGCCGTACGATGAAATTTCTTGTTCCGCCAACCTTGCGGCAGTCGTAAACCGTTGAACGATTCGCCGTCTCGGTCTTGCACCGCCTTACGTTCACCGTGCGAAAAATACCCTCAGGTGTGCTACAGGTATATATTTTTCTAACGGTTTTTAGCATTTTTATACTGCAATCACGTCTGCGGAGCCCAAAATCGCCGCACGATTTGACAAAACGCCGTAAGGCGCCCGCTCATTGGTGCGCGACGAAAAACAATGACACACGATGCATCTTGCGTCACGCCGCAAGTTCCAACCAATCACGTGGCACCTACGCGTAACTGTCTCACAGATCACGTGCGCTAGACGTGCGTTGCTTGCGTCACTCCACGCGATTCGCCGCAAGAGATTCGTGGTTAAAAACATGCGGGAACCTTGCCACGCCCTTACGATGCCCGGGCCAATCGGAAAATGGATTATTTTCTTGCGGTAATTTTTCCGATTCTACTGCGGCCCGAAAAATTTTATCTCCACCGTGCGATCGATTTCAGTATTTTGACCGTGCGGCGAAAGTCTCAATTGTGAAAGCCCCTTAAGAGAACATCGAAAAATCATGCTATGCCAAAGTTAGTTCAAAACAATACCTAGGTCGTACGTTCTCGAGACTAGAATCACTGAAAAGCTCCTGAATTACACGTCTTGAGAAAAATAGCCAAATAATTCCAGCATTCTGTTTTAACGTCAAAATATCAACATTTTGGCAGTTCATGCCACTTTAAATATTTTACTGGTTGAGAAACCTGTAGATTTTAAACCTTGGGTAAAGCCGCCGTCCCAATACAGTCAGTCACTATTTTGAATTAACGTTTTGTAGACCATTCGTAATGATTGGCCCATTGATGTTTTACGTCGTTCTCACGATAATTTCGCTTGTATGACAGCGTTACTAGGCTAAGTAAGGGGAAAGTGTGTCTTGTTCACAGAAGAAACCCCAGGTCTCGGCCGGGTACCTGTCAACCCTTCCACTCAGGACGATCGTGAGTGTTCATATCTGCCTGTATTTGTGAACAAAAACCCCTTTGTACTCCAACCTTAAACTGTTTTGAATGGTATGACATTTCTCCGAAATGCGCTTTAATTCTTTATGTTTTCAACAGACAAAAACCTTTCATCCGTTTGTTTGATAATATATCACGAATCCACAATTATTTTATTTACAAAAAATATAATTGGAGAATTTGAATCGTATATATGTAGGCATTAAATTAATCAAATTTGTGATTCATATCTCTGAACAAACAATATGAACAGAATGACTCGTTCATAAGTAATAACTATTCAGATGGTAGAAGTGTTTAATCTTTCCGATTGGTAAGCCATGTTAAAATTTACAATCGTCCAGTCAAATCGAATTTAAAGCGGCTAATTGGAACCATATACCATTAAGAAGGAAGATGAACCTATAAATAAAATTCTAATAATAGAGTTTCGGCGGCCATCTTGGTCGCCATCTTGAAAAATTTACGTTTTTTCTGGTTCGATTTTTTTAGAAATTTGATGTTATAAGACATATCATATACATATCATATATCATATATTATAAGACATATGTTATACTGAGAAAACGATAGAATGGGTTTTGTAGCAATTATATTTGAATAAAACAATATTTGCAATCAAAGGCTTCCAATCCCTACAAGTATTACAGAAACCATGCTTATATAACAGCATCTGATAAAAATTACAGGGCCATCAGAGTTTGGGCCATTTTATTTTTACATTTTCAACAATTAGACTTCGTACCAAAAATTTTCTTGAGCATTTTTTACTTTCTCTGTACCGTTAAATCCAAATTATCCTTGCAAGTAATTGCTAACCGCCTCGTGTTGATTGATTAAAATGAGAAGAAACCAGACTATTGGTCTGCTTGTACATACTCTTCAAGATCAGGCGTTAAGTGGATATCTTATAAACAGTAGGCGTTGCAGTTCATATCGCTTAGCATTTTCATAACACCCGACCAAATAAAAATTGAAAAATGTCTGAGCGGATTTTGTCATGTGGAAGAGTTACCAGGTACTCGCCGAAGGTCGGGGGTTTCCTCCTGGCAATGAGCCCGATTTCCTTCCCTACTAAACCTGGAAACGCCGTCATATCAGTGAAATAATATTGAGTGCGCCGTAAAACATCAGTCAATCAATCAATCAATCCATAACATCCCTTCTTTTATTGGTATTTCCCAATCACCCAAAATTAAATTAAACCTTGGAGTTGCTGCAACAAGATTTCTTGGATTAGCAATGTATATGTTTATGCATTTGTTGATATATTTGGTAATACAGTTTAACGTATTTTTTCACGTACTTCTAATGTTTTAACGCATTTGTTATGTTTTAAAAATATATTTGTTAATGCACTTGATAATGCATTTCTTAATATATTTGGTACTCTATCTGGCAATGTGTCCTCCTTCAAGATCCTCCAAGCGCTTTGCTTCTCTTGACAGTTAGAATTTATGGAAAAAAACTCAGAGTTTTTGGCACTTTAACTTGTAACCACCGAAACTGGATCGTTGAACTTCATTTGTACGACATAGAAAATGTTTCTTATTTCTTGTGTTTTTATGCTTTCGGTGATCAGCAGAGAAAATTCGATTTTTTTGTTACTTTTGGGCATTAGAACTATTAACAGGTATAATTATAAACAAAATATATGCATATTTGAAATAGTCTTAAAAGAAAAATTGAAGATTTACACGGATACGAAGGAAACGTTCAAATATAGGCCTACATTCCTTTTCGAATTTATCTTTAAAGAACTATTTGTGTGGAATTGCTAAATAGATAAATAAGATTTGATTGGCTTCGGTTGAAAGGTGGTAGGTCGATTTTAAAAGAAAAATGTACAATTAACGAGCAATAAGTGTGAATTCTGTGGTACAATGTTTACTATATGACAGACGGTTTCGGGTTATTGTAAATAGAGATCCTACATGGTACTTCATTTTAGTTAAGGTCGTCCTCAGGAATTTGATATTTTTTTATATTTATTGGCTGTAAACCAGGTACCGATAAATAGATATTTAAACATAAATAATGATGTACCTGTAAACATTTAATACCATTGAATTACCTACATGGGTGAACCCTGCTGTAGCGAGTTGTGAAAGCTTTACTTATATTCATCTATCTGTTAAACTGTAAACTGCCGACATTCTTTAGATTATTTCTTTTTGTGTAATCAGGACAAAAACCACATAAAATTCAGAAGACAACGAAGGGATCGGCCAGGCTGTAAGCGTGCGATGTCTCCGCCTGAAGTCTCCGATAGAAGCCCTGGTTGAAACTAAAAGCAAACGTTTCAGCTGCAAATGAATTAAAAAACGTATAAAGCTCGTAATTTATCGGTCTGTCAGGGGAAAGAAGTTTACCAGTGATCTTTCCAACACCTTCCCAATATGTGTAGGACAGCATAATCACATGTGGCCTGCAAAGCGTGGTGTATAGTATAAGATACTTTCTACAACATTATACAGAAAACAGCTGTGTAGATGAACCAATATTTCTCTTGTCAAAGTTGCATGATACATTGTTTCAAAAGTAAAGGTCACCTATTTTTAGGCTGTTAGCATGGCGACATCAGTATTCCTAATACCAGGGCATGCACAGATTTATATGTAATAAAAGACTGATCAGGGTGAGATTTTTGTGTTTCTATATTATGTCATAATCATATGATAAATAAAAAATGTCCCACCCTATCATTCCTTAAAAAAAATAACACAAAAAACACACAAACATCAACAAAACAAAAAGAAGAGAAAGTATGATAAATGTTACACAAAAAATATATAAAAAGAAAAAAAAAATTTACTATTTCCCCTGTATGTTAGGCTGCTAAGCCTATAAATCTCTCATTATAGGTAAAAATAGTTCCCATCGCCTAACAAAAAGGTCTGGTTGGCAGTTTTGGGAGTACATAAATTGTTCGGAAACATATAACTGTTTACACATTTTTTTAACACCCCTTAAATGATTTGATACAATTTGTGGAGGGTATAAAAGAAATAGTGTGGTCGAAACAAAAAGAAAAGAGAATAAAAACTTTCATTCATTTCATGCTATAGATTGTTCAAACCCCTTCTGCATGTATATTATCAAGACTAGAAGCATAATAGAAATATGCAAGTAATTTTCCTTCTTGAGTAAAATAAGAAATAAAAACGTAAAATTGTCATAAAAAGTGGTATGAGCTACAACAATCTTAAAATCCGATTGTATTGATTTACCTTGAAAAATTAAATTATTGACGTTGAAATAAAAAATACCACTGAAGGTAGTGACCCGCATTTATCGAAAACGTGTGTCAATAAAGAAAAATAGTCTGGATATATGAGTTCATTTCTGGGTAATCTGTTGTTTGTCTACTAACTATACCCATATCTAAAAGATCGGTAACACCGGAAAGGCCCTCGGGCTGGTCGGTTGGTGCTTTTGATGCCATATAACTTTAGCTATTGAGTGCAACGTTAAGCACCAATCAATCAATCAACGCAAAGCTGTTATTTTTTATGAAAGTTGACAATTAGCTAATTCTTTTTCAACGAAGTTTTTCTATAGTTGGCAGCTCATGCCACTTTTACATGTTGACAGTTCGCGTCACTTGAACTCGGTCTTTTCTAAATCCATTTTTGTAACATTTGAACTGTGTGTTTTTTTTTAATCTTTTGCGACTTTTAAAAATAATAATAGACAGTCAATAAACGTCAACATTAACCTAGATTGAAATAGTTTGACATTGTCCTATAGAGACGCTGAGCTGCCAAAGTTCATAATTTCATAATTTCTGATCGGAACCGACAGTAAAGGGGCTTTCACAATTGAGATACGGCGGGTTTACGTCTCTTGCGGTCATGAATGTTGGCCTTCCGTACGATGGACCGCAGCCTTCCGTGTGGACAACCGCACCTTACCGCGGAATTGTTGTGCCGCAAGAGCCGCAGAAAAGTTTGGTGTGCACATGGAATATAATTTTCGACCGTGCGAATTTTTTAATTACCTCTGATCCGTGCGGGCGCTAGTACGTTCACCGTAAACCGTTGCATCATGATGCGCGGTTGTTGCACGATTTTTTTGTGTCGTAAGAAGCGCCGTACGATGAAATTTCTTGTTCCGCCAACCTTGCGGCAGTCGTAAACCGTTGAACGATTCGCCGTCTCGGTCTTGCACCGCCTTACGTTCACCGTGCGAAAAATACCCTCAGGTGTGCTACAGGTATATATTTTTCTAACGGTTTTTAGCATTTTTATACTGCAATCACGTCTGCGGAGCCCAAAATCGCCGCACGATTTGACAAAACGCCGTAAGGCGCCCGCTCATTGGTGCGCGACGAAAAACAATGACACACGATGCATCTTGCGTCACGCCGCAAGTTCCAACCAATCACGTGGCACCTACGCGTAACTGTCTCACAGATCACGTGCGCTAGACGTGCGTTGCTTGCGTCACTCCACGCGATTCGCCGCAAGAGATTCGTGGTTAAAAACATGCGGGAACCTTGCCACGCCCTTACGATGCCCGGGCCAATCGGAAAATGGATTATTTTCTTGCGGTAATTTTTCCGATTCTACTGCGGCCCGAAAAATTTTATCTCCACCGTGCGATCGATTTCAGTATTTTGACCGTGCGGCGAAAGTCTCAATTGTGAAAGCCCCTTAAGAGAACATCGAAAAATCATGCTATGCCAAAGTTAGTTCAAAACAATACCTAGGTCGTACGTTCTCGAGACTAGAATCACTGAAAAGCTCCTGAATTACACGTCTTGAGAAAAATAGCCAAATAATTCCAGCATTCTGTTTTAACGTCAAAATATCAACATTTTGGCAGTTCATGCCACTTTAAATATTTTACTGGTTGAGAAACCTGTAGATTTTAAACCTTGGGTAAAGCCGCCGTCCCAATACAGTCAGTCACTATTTTGAATTAACGTTTTGTAGACCATTCGTAATGATTGGCCCATTGATGTTTTACGTCGTTCTCACGATAATTTCGCTTGTATGACAGCGTTACTAGGCTAAGTAAGGGGAAAGTGTGTCTTGTTCACAGAAGAAACCCCAGGTCTCGGCCGGGTACCTGTCAACCCTTCCACTCAGGACGATCGTGAGTGTTCATATCTGCCTGTATTTGTGAACAAAAACCCCTTTGTACTCCAACCTTAAACTGTTTTGAATGGTATGACATTTCTCCGAAATGCGCTTTAATTCTTTATGTTTTCAACAGACAAAAACCTTTCATCCGTTTGTTTGATAATATATCACGAATCCACAATTATTTTATTTACAAAAAATATAATTGGAGAATTTGAATCGTATATATGTAGGCATTAAATTAATCAAATTTGTGATTCATATCTCTGAACAAACAATATGAACAGAATGACTCGTTCATAAGTAATAACTATTCAGATGGTAGAAGTGTTTAATCTTTCCGATTGGTAAGCCATGTTAAAATTTACAATCGTCCAGTCAAATCGAATTTAAAGCGGCTAATTGGAACCATATACCATTAAGAAGGAAGATGAACCTATAAATAAAATTCTAATAATAGAGTTTCGGCGGCCATCTTGGTCGCCATCTTGAAAAATTTACGTTTTTTCTGGTTCGATTTTTTTAGAAATTTGATGTTATAAGACATATCATATACATATCATATATCATATATTATAAGACATATGTTATACTGAGAAAACGATAGAATGGGTTTTGTAGCAATTATATTTGAATAAAACAATATTTGCAATCAAAGGCTTCCAATCCCTACAAGTATTACAGAAACCATGCTTATATAACAGCATCTGATAAAAATTACAGGGCCATCAGAGTTTGGGCCATTTTATTTTTACATTTTCAACAATTAGACTTCGTACCAAAAATTTTCTTGAGCATTTTTTACTTTCTCTGTACCGTTAAATCCAAATTATCCTTGCAAGTAATTGCTAACCGCCTCGTGTTGATTGATTAAAATGAGAAGAAACCAGACTATTGGTCTGCTTGTACATACTCTTCAAGATCAGGCGTTAAGTGGATATCTTATAAACAGTAGGCGTTGCAGTTCATATCGCTTAGCATTTTCATAACACCCGACCAAATAAAAATTGAAAAATGTCTGAGCGGATTTTGTCATGTGGAAGAGTTACCAGGTACTCGCCGAAGGTCGGGGGTTTCCTCCTGGCAATGAGCCCGATTTCCTTCCCTACTAAACCTGGAAACGCCGTCATATCAGTGAAATAATATTGAGTGCGCCGTAAAACATCAGTCAATCAATCAATCAATCCATAACATCCCTTCTTTTATTGGTATTTCCCAATCACCCAAAATTAAATTAAACCTTGGAGTTGCTGCAACAAGATTTCTTGGATTAGCAATGTATATGTTTATGCATTTGTTGATATATTTGGTAATACAGTTTAACGTATTTTTTCACGTACTTCTAATGTTTTAACGCATTTGTTATGTTTTAAAAATATATTTGTTAATGCACTTGATAATGCATTTCTTAATATATTTGGTACTCTATCTGGCAATGTGTCCTCCTTCAAGATCCTCCAAGCGCTTTGCTTCTCTTGACAGTTAGAATTTATGGAAAAAAACTCAGAGTTTTTGGCACTTTAACTTGTAACCACCGAAACTGGATCGTTGAACTTCATTTGTACGACATAGAAAATGTTTCTTATTTCTTGTGTTTTTATGCTTTCGGTGATCAGCAGAGAAAATTCGATTTTTTTGTTACTTTTGGGCATTAGAACTATTAACAGGTATAATTATAAACAAAATATATGCATATTTGAAATAGTCTTAAAAGAAAAATTGAAGATTTACACGGATACGAAGGAAACGTTCAAATATAGGCCTACATTCCTTTTCGAATTTATCTTTAAAGAACTATTTGTGTGGAATTGCTAAATAGATAAATAAGATTTGATTGGCTTCGGTTGAAAGGTGGTAGGTCGATTTTAAAAGAAAAATGTACAATTAACGAGCAATAAGTGTGAATTCTGTGGTACAATGTTTACTATATGACAGACGGTTTCGGGTTATTGTAAATAGAGATCCTACATGGTACTTCATTTTAGTTAAGGTCGTCCTCAGGAATTTGATATTTTTTTATATTTATTGGCTGTAAACCAGGTACCGATAAATAGATATTTAAACATAAATAATGATGTACCTGTAAACATTTAATACCATTGAATTACCTACATGGGTGAACCCTGCTGTAGCGAGTTGTGAAAGCTTTACTTATATTCATCTATCTGTTAAACTGTAAACTGCCGACATTCTTTAGATTATTTCTTTTTGTGTAATCAGGACAAAAACCACATAAAATTCAGAAGACAACGAAGGGATCGGCCAGGCTGTAAGCGTGCGATGTCTCCGCCTGAAGTCTCCGATAGAAGCCCTGGTTGAAACTAAAAGCAAACGTTTCAGCTGCAAATGAATTAAAAAACGTATAAAGCTCGTAATTTATCGGTCTGTCAGGGGAAAGAAGTTTACCAGTGATCTTTCCAACACCTTCCCAATATGTGTAGGACAGCATAATCACATGTGGCCTGCAAAGCGTGGTGTATAGTATAAGATACTTTCTACAACATTATACAGAAAACAGCTGTGTAGATGAACCAATATTTCTCTTGTCAAAGTTGCATGATACATTGTTTCAAAAGTAAAGGTCACCTATTTTTAGGCTGTTAGCATGGCGACATCAGTATTCCTAATACCAGGGCATGCACAGATTTATATGTAATAAAAGACTGATCAGGGTGAGATTTTTGTGTTTCTATATTATGTCATAATCATATGATAAATAAAAAATGTCCCACCCTATCATTCCTTAAAAAAAATAACACAAAAAACACACAAACATCAACAAAACAAAAAGAAGAGAAAGTATGATAAATGTTACACAAAAAATATATAAAAAGAAAAAAAAAATTTACTATTTCCCCTGTATGTTAGGCTGCTAAGCCTATAAATCTCTCATTATAGGTAAAAATAGTTCCCATCGCCTAACAAAAAGGTCTGGTTGGCAGTTTTGGGAGTACATAAATTGTTCGGAAACATATAACTGTTTACACATTTTTTTAACACCCCTTAAATGATTTGATACAATTTGTGGAGGGTATAAAAGAAATAGTGTGGTCGAAACAAAAAGAAAAGAGAATAAAAACTTTCATTCATTTCATGCTATAGATTGTTCAAACCCCTTCTGCATGTATATTATCAAGACTAGAAGCATAATAGAAATATGCAAGTAATTTTCCTTCTTGAGTAAAATAAGAAATAAAAACGTAAAATTGTCATAAAAAGTGGTATGAGCTACAACAATCTTAAAATCCGATTGTATTGATTTACCTTGAAAAATTAAATTATTGACGTTGAAATAAAAGATACCACTGAAGGTAGTGACCCGCATTTATCGAAAACGTGTGTCAATAAAGAAAAATAGTCTGGATATATGAGTTCATTTCTGGGTAATCTGTTGTTTGTCTACTAACTATACCCATATCTAAAAGATCGGTAACACCGGAAAGGCCCTCGGGCTGGTCGGTTGGTGCTTTTGATGCCATATAACTTTAGCTATTGAGTGCAACGTTAAGCACCAATCAATCAATCAACGCAAAGCTGTTATTTTTTATGAAAGTTGACAATTAGCTAATTCTTTTTCAACGAAGTTTTTCTATAGTTGGCAGCTCATGCCACTTTTACATGTTGACAGTTCGCGTCACTTGAACTCGGTCTTTTCTAAATCCATTTTTGTAACATTTGAACTGTGTGTTTTTTTTTAATCTTTTGCGACTTTTAAAAATAATAATAGACAGTCAATAAACGTCAACATTAACCTAGATTGAAATAGTTTGACATTGTCCTATAGAGACGCTGAGCTGCCAAAGTTCATAATTTCATAATTTCTGATCGGAACCGACAGTAAAGGGGCTTTCACAATTGAGATACGGCGGGTTTACGTCTCTTGCGGTCATGAATGTTGGCCTTCCGTACGATGGACCGCAGCCTTCCGTGTGGACAACCGCACCTTACCGCGGAATTGTTGTGCCGCAAGAGCCGCAGAAAAGTTTGGTGTGCACATGGAATATAATTTTCGACCGTGCGAATTTTTTAATTACCTCTGATCCGTGCGGGCGCTAGTACGTTCACCGTAAACCGTTGCATCATGATGCGCGGTTGTTGCACGATTTTTTTGTGTCGTAAGAAGCGCCGTACGATGAAATTTCTTGTTCCGCCAACCTTGCGGCAGTCGTAAACCGTTGAACGATTCGCCGTCTCGGTCTTGCACCGCCTTACGTTCACCGTGCGAAAAATACCCTCAGGTGTGCTACAGGTATATATTTTTCTAACGGTTTTTAGCATTTTTATACTGCAATCACGTCTGCGGAGCCCAAAATCGCCGCACGATTTGACAAAACGCCGTAAGGCGCCCGCTCATTGGTGCGCGACGAAAAACAATGACACACGATGCATCTTGCGTCACGCCGCAAGTTCCAACCAATCACGTGGCACCTACGCGTAACTGTCTCACAGATCACGTGCGCTAGACGTGCGTTGCTTGCGTCACTCCACGCGATTCGCCGCAAGAGATTCGTGGTTAAAAACATGCGGGAACCTTGCCACGCCCTTACGATGCCCGGGCCAATCGGAAAATGGATTATTTTCTTGCGGTAATTTTTCCGATTCTACTGCGGCCCGAAAAATTTTATCTCCACCGTGCGATCGATTTCAGTATTTTGACCGTGCGGCGAAAGTCTCAATTGTGAAAGCCCCTTAAGAGAACATCGAAAAATCATGCTATGCCAAAGTTAGTTCAAAACAATACCTAGGTCGTACGTTCTCGAGACTAGAATCACTGAAAAGCTCCTGAATTACACGTCTTGAGAAAAATAGCCAAATAATTCCAGCATTCTGTTTTAACGTCAAAATATCAACATTTTGGCAGTTCATGCCACTTTAAATATTTTACTGGTTGAGAAACCTGTAGATTTTAAACCTTGGGTAAAGCCGCCGTCCCAATACAGTCAGTCACTATTTTGAATTAACGTTTTGTAGACCATTCGTAATGATTGGCCCATTGATGTTTTACGTCGTTCTCACGATAATTTCGCTTGTATGACAGCGTTACTAGGCTAAGTAAGGGGAAAGTGTGTCTTGTTCACAGAAGAAACCCCAGGTCTCGGCCGGGTACCTGTCAACCCTTCCACTCAGGACGATCGTGAGTGTTCATATCTGCCTGTATTTGTGAACAAAAACCCCTTTGTACTCCAACCTTAAACTGTTTTGAATGGTATGACATTTCTCCGAAATGCGCTTTAATTCTTTATGTTTTCAACAGACAAAAACCTTTCATCCGTTTGTTTGATAATATATCACGAATCCACAATTATTTTATTTACAAAAAATATAATTGGAGAATTTGAATCGTATATATGTAGGCATTAAATTAATCAAATTTGTGATTCATATCTCTGAACAAACAATATGAACAGAATGACTCGTTCATAAGTAATAACTATTCAGATGGTAGAAGTGTTTAATCTTTCCGATTGGTAAGCCATGTTAAAATTTACAATCGTCCAGTCAAATCGAATTTAAAGCGGCTAATTGGAACCATATACCATTAAGAAGGAAGATGAACCTATAAATAAAATTCTAATAATAGAGTTTCGGCGGCCATCTTGGTCGCCATCTTGAAAAATTTACGTTTTTTCTGGTTCGATTTTTTTAGAAATTTGATGTTATAAGACATATCATATACATATCATATATCATATATTATAAGACATATGTTATACTGAGAAAACGATAGAATGGGTTTTGTAGCAATTATATTTGAATAAAACAATATTTGCAATCAAAGGCTTCCAATCCCTACAAGTATTACAGAAACCATGCTTATATAACAGCATCTGATAAAAATTACAGGGCCATCAGAGTTTGGGCCATTTTATTTTTACATTTTCAACAATTAGACTTCGTACCAAAAATTTTCTTGAGCATTTTTTACTTTCTCTGTACCGTTAAATCCAAATTATCCTTGCAAGTAATTGCTAACCGCCTCGTGTTGATTGATTAAAATGAGAAGAAACCAGACTATTGGTCTGCTTGTACATACTCTTCAAGATCAGGCGTTAAGTGGATATCTTATAAACAGTAGGCGTTGCAGTTCATATCGCTTAGCATTTTCATAACACCCGACCAAATAAAAATTGAAAAATGTCTGAGCGGATTTTGTCATGTGGAAGAGTTACCAGGTACTCGCCGAAGGTCGGGGGTTTCCTCCTGGCAATGAGCCCGATTTCCTTCCCTACTAAACCTGGAAACGCCGTCATATCAGTGAAATAATATTGAGTGCGCCGTAAAACATCAGTCAATCAATCAATCAATCCATAACACCCCTTCTTTTATTGGTATTTCCCAATCACCCAAAATTAAATTAAACCTTGGAGTTGCTGCAACAAGATTTCTTGGATTAGCAATGTATATGTTTATGCATTTGTTGATATATTTGGTAATACAGTTTAACGTATTTTTTCACGTACTTCTAATGTTTTAACGCATTTGTTATGTTTTAAAAATATATTTGTTAATGCACTTGATAATGCATTTCTTAATATATTTGGTACTCTATCTGGCAATGTGTCCTCCTTCAAGATCCTCCAAGCGCTTTGCTTCTCTTGACAGTTAGAATTTATGGAAAAAAACTCAGAGTTTTTGGCACTTTAACTTGTAACCACCGAAACTGGATCGTTGAACTTCATTTGTACGACATAGAAAATGTTTCTTATTTCTTGTGTTTTTATGCTTTCGGTGATCAGCAGAGAAAATTCGATTTTTTTGTTACTTTTGGGCATTAGAACTATTAACAGGTATAATTATAAACAAAATATATGCATATTTGAAATAGTCTTAAAAGAAAAATTGAAGATTTACACGGATACGAAGGAAACGTTCAAATATACATTCCTTTTCGAATTTATCTTAAAGGAACTATTTGTGTGGAATTGCTAAATAGATAAATAAGATTTGATTGGCTTCGGTTGAAAGGTGGTAGGTCGATTTTCAAAGAAAAATGTACAATTAACGAGCAATAAGTGTGAATTCTGTGGTACAATGTTTACTATATGACAGACGGTTTCGGGTTATTGTAAATAGAGATCCTACATGGTACTTCATTTTAGTTAAAGGGGCATGAGCTGCCAAAATGTTGATATTTTGATGTAAATACAGAATGTTGAAATTATCGGCTATTTTTCTCAAGACGTACAATTCAGAAGCTTTTTAGTGCTTCTGGTCTCGAAAATGTACGATAAAGTATTGTTTTGAACTAACTTTGGCTTAGAATGAATGAATGGTCGTCCCGGTTATTTAAATTTTGCTACTTTTCGAACACGTTTTCGGTTCGTATAGGGCACATACTTTATGCATTTTCCTCATTCCAACGCCAATCATTTAGTTTTTCGATGGCCTTCAAAGCCTCTTACTGAAAAAGTAAATTATGAAAAAGTGTGAATTTCGGCAGCTCATGCCACTTTAAAGGGGCATGAGCTGCCAAAATTCACAGTTTTTTGATAACTTCTGATCATCACGACAGTAAGAGGCTTTGAAGGCTATCGAAAAACTAAATGATTGGCGTTGGAATGAGAAAAATCCATACAGTATGTGGCCTGTATGAACCGAAAACGTGTTCAAAAGTAACCAAAATTTAAATAACCGGGACGACCATTCATTCATTCTAAGCCAAAGTTAGTTTAAAACAGTACTTTATCGTACATTTTCGAGACTTGAAGCATTAAAAAGCTTCTGAATTCTACCTCTTGAGAAAAATAGCCAATAATTTCAGCATTCTGTTTTAACGTCAAAATATCAACATTTTGGCAGCTCATGTCCCTTTAAGGTCGTCCTCAGGAATTTGATATTTTTTTATATTTAGTGGCTGTAAACCAGGTACCGATAAATAGATATTTAAACATAAATAATGATGTACCTGTAAACATTTAATACCATTGAATTACCTACATGGGTGAACCCTGCTGTAGCGAGTTGTGAAAGCTTTACTTATATTCATCTATCTGTTAAACTGTAAACTGCCGACATTCTTTAGATTATTTCTTTTTGTGTAATCAGGACAAAAACCACATAAAATTCAGAAGACAACGAAGGGATCGGCCAGGCTGTAAGCGTGCGATGTCTCCGCCTGAAGTCTCCGATAGAAGCCCTGGTTGAACCTAAAAGCAAACGTTTCAGCTGCAAATGAATTAAAAAACGTATAAAGCTCGTAATTTATCGGTCTGTCAGGGGAAAGAAGTTTACCAGTGATCTTTCCAACACCTTCCCAATATGTGTAGGACAGCATAATCACATGTGGCCTGCAAAGCGTGGTGTATAGTATAAGATACTTTCTACAACATTATACAGAAAACAGCTGTGTAGATGAACCAATATTTCTCTTGTCAAAGTTGCATGATACATTGTTTCAAAAGTAAAGGTCACCTATTTTTAGGCTGTTAGCATGGCGACATCAGTATTCCTAATACCAGGGCATGCACAGATTTATATGTAATAAAAGACTGATCAGGGTGGGATTTTTGTGTTTCTATATTATGTCATAATCATATGATAAATCAAAAATGTCCCACCCTATCATTCCTTAAAAAAAATAACACAAAAAACACACAAACATCAACAAAACAAAAAGAAGAGAAAGTATGATAAATGTTACACAAAAAATATATAAAAAGAAAAAAAAAATTTACTATTTCCCCTGTATGTTAGGCTGCTAAGCCTATAAATCTCTCATTATAGGTAAAAATAGTTCCCATCGCCTAACAAAAAGGTCTGGTTGGCAGTTTTGGGAGTACATAAATTGTTCGGAAACATATAACTGTTTACACATTTTTTTAACACCCCTTAAATGATTTGATACAATTTGTGGAGGGTATAAAAGAAATAGTGTGGTCGAAACAAAAAGAAAAGAGAATAAAAACTTTCATTCATTTCATGCTATAGATTGTTCAAACCCCTTCTGCATGTATATTATCAAGACTAGAAGCATAATAGAAATATGCAAGTAATTTTCCTTCTTGAGTAAAATAAGAAATAAAAACGTAAAATTGTCATAAAAAGTGGTATGAGCTACAACAATCTTAAAATCCGATTGTATTGATTTACCTTGAAAAATTAAATTATTGACGTTGAAATAAAAAATACCACTGAAGGTAGTGACCCGCATTTATCGAAAACGTGTGTCAATAAAGAAAAATAGTCTGGATATATGAGTTCATTTCTGGGTAATCTGTTGTTTGTCTACTAACTATACCCATATCTAAAAGATCGGTAACACCGGAAAGGCCCTCAGGCTGGTCGGTTGGTGCTTTTGATGCCATATAACTTTAGCTATTGAGTGCAACGTTAAGCACCAATCAATCAATCAACGGAAAGCTGTTATTTTTTATGAAAGTTGAATATTAGCTAATTCTTTTTCAACGAAGTTTTTCTATAGTTGGCAGCTCATGCCACTTTTACATGTTGACAGTTCGCGTCACTTGAACTCGGTCTTTTCTAAATCCATTTTTGTATCATTTGGTCTGTGTGTTTTTTTAAATCTTTTGCGACTTTTAAAAATAATAATAGACAGTCAATAAACGTCAACATTAACCTAGATTGAAATAGTTTGACATTGTCCTATAGAGACGCTGAGCTGCCAAAGTTCACACTTTTTTCATAATTTCTGATCGGAACCGACAGTAAGAGACCATCGAAAAATCATGCTATGCCAAAGTTAGTTCAAAACAATACATAGGTCGTACGTTCTCGAGACTAGAATCACTGAAAAGCTCCTGAATTACACGTCTTGAGAAAAATAGCCAAATAATTTCAGCATTCTGTTTTAACGTCAAAATATCAACATTTTGGCAGTTCATGCCACTTTAAATATTTTACTGGTTGAGAAACCTGTAGATTTAAAACCTTGGGTAAAGCCGCCGTCCCAATACAGTCAGTCACTATTTTGAATTAACGTTTTGTAGACCATTCGTAATGATTGGCCCATTGATGTTTTACGTCGTTCTCACGATAATTTCGCTTGTATGGCAGCGTTACTAGGCTAAGTAAGGGGGAAGTGTGTCTTGTTCACAGAAGAAACCTCAGGTCTCGGCCGGGTACCTGTCAACCCTTCCACGCAGGACGATCGTGAGTGTTCATATCTGCCTGTATTTGTGAACAAAAAACCCTTTGTACTCCAACCTTAAACTGTTTTGAATGGTATGACATTTCTCCGAAATGCGCTTTAATTCTTTATGTTTTCAACAGACAAAAACCTTCCATCCGTTTGTTTGATAATATATCACGAATCCACAATTATTTTATTTACAAAAAATATAATTGGAGAATTTGAATCGTATATATGTAGGCATTAAATTAATCAAATTTGTGATTCATATCTCTGAACAAACAATATGAACAGAATGACTCGTTCATAAGTAATAACTATTCAGATGGTAGAAGTGTTTAATCTTTCCGATTGGTAAGCCATGTTAAAATTTACAATCGTCCAGTCAAATCGAATTTAAAGCGGCTAATTGGAACCATATACCATTAAGAAGGAAGATGAACCTATAAATAAAATTCTAATAATAGAGTTTCGGCGGCCATCTTTGTCGCCATCTTGAAAAATTTACGTTTTTTCTGGTTCGATTTTTTTAGAAATTTGATATGTTATAAGACATGCATGCCGTATACTGAGAAAACGATAGAATGGGTTTTGTAGCAATTATATTTGAATAAAACAATATTTGCAATCAATGGCTTCCAATCCCTATAAGTATTACAGAAACCATGCTTATATAACAGCATCTGATAAAAAGTACAGGGCCATCAGAGTTTGGGCCATTTTATTTTTACATTTTCAACAATAAGACTTCGTACTAAAACTTTTCTTGAACATTTTTTACTTTCTCTGTATCGTTAAATACAAATTATCCTTGCAAATAATTGCTAACCGTCTCGTGTTCATTGAATAAAATGAGAAGAAACCAGACTATTGGTCTGCTTGTACATACTCTTCAAGCTCAGGCGTTAAGTGGATATCTTATAAATAGTTCATATCGCTTAGCATTTTCATAACACCCGACAAAATAAAAAATGAAAAATGTCTGAGCGGATTTTGTCATGTGGAAGAGTTACCAGGTACTCGCCGAAGGTCGGGGGTTTCCTCCTGGCAATGAGCCCGATTTCCTTCCCTACTAAACCTGGAAACGCCGTCATATAAGTGAAATAATCTTGAGTGCGCCGTAAAACATCAGTCAATCAATCAATCAATCCATAACACCCCTTCTTTTATTGGTATTTCCCAATCACCCAAAATTAAATTAAACCTTGGAGTTGCTGTAACAAGATTTCTTGGATTAGCAATGTATATGTTAATGCATTTGTTGATATATTTGGTAATACAGTTTAACGTATTTGTTCACGTACTTCTAATGTTTTTAACGCATTTGTTATGTTTTAAAAATATATTTGTTAATATATTTGATAATGCATTTCTTAATATATTTGGTACTCTATCTGGCAATGTGTTTTTACAAGCTTGAGCTAAAGCTCAACTATAAATGCCCAAAGTTAAAGGCCCACTTGCCGCCGTAGCCTGTTGGACATTTGTTAAGAAAACCAATTCTTACTACAGCTAAAACCACTAAAATTAAACAAAGCACACATAAAGCATGTCCAATTCGGTTTAGAATGTATAAATGAGGGGGAAACAAACGAAGAATCGAAGCTCGATTACAACAACAACACCGATCAGTGTTGGTTAACTTAAGTGTTGATTACCCTCATTCAAGTGTTTTTGTCTGTCGTTTGCTCTCGTCCCTCTTAAGCTGCGTTTCCACTTGTGCGGATACGGGTGCGGATACGGACGCGGCAAAAATCGCTTTATAGTTAGAGTAGAGGTAGTGTTTCCATTTGTACGGTTGCGGATACGGCTGCGGATACGGTCGCCGGTGCGGTAAATTCCGACCGGACCATGTAGCGATCGGCACGGTGCCGCATGCGGAACCGGATGCGGAACGGACAAGTGGAAACACTCTGTACGGCTATCTGTGCGACAATTCCCTATATTATACCTTACATTTTCATGAAAATATTGTTTTGCACAGGAACTTTTGCATGTATCTCTCAGAACTTAAACAATAGTAAAATATACATATTCGTCACCGTTGGATGGCAAAGATTAGGCCCACCGCACTTCTGAACATGACAATATTTTTTTTTTCTTTTTCCCTTTTAATCCTGAACTCACCAATGCTCCTTGAATTTCTCGTCTTAGTTTTTCTAATAATGCACACGAACTCGGTAGTTACCAAACCCTCATTTAGATCAATAACCCGAGTCACTTAGATTTTTTACAGGCGATATTCTGGACGAAATAAGATCAGATGCCGTACGGACAACCGCATATATGGAAACACACACGCCGCAGAGTCTACCGCACGGCTTTCCGTATCCGCACCGCGTCCGTATCCGCATCCGCACAAGTGGAAACGTAGCTTTACTCGATCGTTATTGTATGTATTTCTTAGATAAAGTTCGTAAAATTATACTGTGTCGTTAGATCGCCCACACGACTCAAACCATTACGGCACTTGTGCACACGCTCAGGTTCGAAGTTTGTTACCATTGCGGGTACCTAAAAAATCTGTTTTTCAATTTCAAATTAAAAATATTAAATGATGTCAAAACTTTCAATTTCTGCTAAAAATAGAAAGTTCCTAACTTTTTCTGTCTGGGAAAAATACAGAAAATACTCTTTTTTAATGTAAACAGTCTTCTGGATTTTCGCGGCAAGTGTGCCTTTAAGTAAAACTGTTTTCTCAATAAACGGCTTTTTAATGTGATTTGGCGTAGTGCATTTATCGGTTCATTAAAACACTTTAATCATTTAATACTTCAGCCTTGTAGAAAAATAAAATAAATGAATAGCAAACGGATATTGTCTATAAATTGTTCACTATAAATTGTATTCGAATCTCACCCAATCCGTAATCTTGGAAAATGTCCTAGTGGGGTTTTCGCTCAATGATAAATCTCACATATCTGGAGAGGGTAAAATTTATGATCGTTACGTTATCTTTATAGGTTGTATAACCTATAAAGATAACGTATCGATATACATTTGACCCTCTAGGTAGGTGTCTTTAAACACATTAGACATCTGATAAACCTTGTTTAGTAAGTGACATATTACTAACATATAGGTTTCATTTTATAGTGATAGTCCTTCAGTCCAGGTCTTCCATCGATGCGCCGTGGGGTCGAATCCCGTGCACTCAAACCAAATAAAAAGTTCTTTGTGGATTTTTCTCTCTATCACCCCATGGGTATCGCCATTAATATTGCCAATAATATCGCCATCCACATCATAATCAACAGCGCCGTCACAACTGCATTAACATCGTCAACATACCATAATAATATCGCCATCCACATCATAATCAACACCGCCGTCACAACTGCATTAACATCATCAACATGCCATAATAACATCGCCATCCACATCATAATCAACACCGCCGTCACAACTCCATTAACATCATCAACATGTCATAATAACATCGCCATCCACATCATAATCAACACCGCCGTCACAACTCCATTAACATCATCAACATGTCATAATAACATCCCCATCCACATCATAATCAACACCGCCGTCACAACTCCATTAACATCATCAACATGCCATAATAACATCGCCATCCACATCATAATCAACACCGCCGTCACAACTCCATTAACATCATCAACATGTCATAATAACATCGCCATCCACATCATAATCAACACCGCCGTCACAACTCCATTAACATCATCAACATGCCCTAATAACATCGCCATCCACATCATAATCAACACCGCCGTCACAACTCCATTAACATCGTCAACATGTCATAATAATATCGCCATCCACTTTATAAAAAAAACACGGCATATCTCCCCAATATCGCATCAGTATGCGATAATAATAGTATCCCTCTAACCGACTGAGCCACCGAGGAAGGAAGGAAGAAATCGACCAATTGTATTCATTGCACTCGTTGATATGTTTGTTTTGGGTTTTTTATTTAACAGAATTGAGCTGCAGCAGAAAATACCCATTCCTTGTCTTGTTCATGGTCATTACTGGTTGGTGGTTTATGTCTTCTGGTGAACTCTCGGAGAGAAAGTTGATACGAGAATCTGGATTGAAGGATTTCTTTTGGAGCCTAAAACCAGCTTGGCCTCTGCTATCAAAACCAGCGTTGGACAAGATACGTTACATGGACAAGTTTCAACCGGTAGATGATACAAACCACACCTTTGTTTTTTCGGCCTATGTTGATGAAATCCCTGACAAAAGCATCATACGAATACTGGCGGTTACACTTCGAAATAAAAAGGACACCCCGAAAATGAATTGCTCGATCAAGCATAACGATGGAAAGAGTCGTGACAGTTTGGCTACCGTTGTTGGCATACGAGAACATCATGGCATGAAGTAAGTCCTCTTATTTTAGAAAATTTTCCTTATTACGGCACATTAAAGTGACAAGGTTCTCTTATTACGGCACATTAAAGTGGCAAGGTTCTCTTACTACGGCACATTAAAGTGACAAGGTTCTCTTTTTACGGTTCATTAAAGTGACAAGGTTCTCTTATTACGGCACATTAAGTGGCAAGGTTCTCTTATTACGGCACATTAAAGTGACAAGGTTCTCTTATTACGGCACATTAAGTGGCAAGGTTCTCTTATTACGGCACATTAAAGTGACAAGGTTCTCTTATTACGGCACATTAAGTGGCAAGGTTCTCTTATTACGGCACATTAAAGTGACAAGGTTCTCTTATTACGGCACATTAAAGTGACAAGGTTCTCTTATTACGGCACATTAAAGTGACAAGGTTCTCTTATTACGGCACATTAAAGTGACAAGGTTCTCTTATTACGGCACATTAAAGTGACAAGGTTCTCTTATTACGGCACATTAAAGTGACAAGGTTCTCTTATTACGGCACATTAAAGTGACAAGGTTCTCTTATTACGGCACATTAAAGTGACAAGGTTCTCTTATTACGGCACATTAAAGTGACAAGGTTCTCTTATTACGGCACATTAAAGTGACAAGGTTCTCTTATTACGGCACATTAAAGTGACAAGGTTCTCTTATTACGGCACATTAAAGTGACAAGGTTCTCTTATTACGGCACATTAAAGTGACAAGGTTCTCTTATTACGGCACATTAAAGTGACAAGGTTCTCTTATTACGGCACATTAAAGTGACAAGGTTCTCTTATTACGGCACATTAAGTGACAAGGTTCTCTTATTACGGCACATTAAGTGACAAGGTTCTCTTATTACGGCACATTAAAGTGACAAGGTTCTCTTATTACGGCACATTAAGTGACAAGGTTCTCTTATTACGGCACATTAAGTGACAAGGTTCTCTTATTACGGCACATTAAAGTGACAAGGTTCTCTTATTACGGCACATGAAGTGACAAGGTTCTCTTATTACGGCACATTAAAGTGACAAGGTTCTCTTATTACGACACATTAAAGTGACAAGGTTCTCTTATTACGGCACATTAAAGTGACAAGGTTCTCTTATTACGGCACATTAAGTGACAAGGTTCTCTTATTACGACACATTAAAGTGACAAGGTTCTCTTATTACGACACATTAAAGTGACAAGGTTCTCTTATTACGGCACATTAAAGTGACAAGGTTCTCTTATTACGGCACATTAAGTGACAAGGTCATCATGTGATATTAATCTGAACTTTTCGACAGTTTAAGCTTAATTACAATGAAACCAACACATCTCCAATTGATGATAATGAATACGAAATGTCGCACTGGCGTACAATGGAAACACACCAGTAAAATTATTATACAGAAAACGATTCGTTTCCATGTTTAATCCTGCACTAACCGACAGCAAAACCCCATTCGTAGTTGTGCACTTTAACATCCGTAGCATTAAGAAACACTTCGACGAAACTATTGGCTTTGTAGATAATCTAAGAAACAATTTTACTGTATTAGGCTTTACGGAATGTTCGCTGAACGAAGCAAATGAATGCCTTCTCGATATTCCAGGTTACAAAATGTTCTCGGAAAATAGAAATAAAGGAAAGGTGGAGGGGTGGCTTTCTATGTAAATAACAGTGTTACATCTTGTATTGTTAGAGATGACCTATCAGACTCGTCATTTCGAGACGTGAGTCTATCTTCGCAGAAATTAAGATCAAAACATGTAGCTACATCGTTCGTTTCATATATAGACCACGTTCTCGAAACGTTTCTCTATTTAACGAATGTTTAAGTTATATCCTACAATCTATTCCCGCAACCAAAAAATGTATCCTTATGGGTGATTTTAATATTGATCTGCTCCCATTCCCTTACTAAAGAATTTCTAGAAACAATGATCTGTAATTATTTTCTTCCGCAAGTGACTAAACCCTCACGAGGAACTAACCGTTCCGTTTCTCTAATTGACAATATATTTCTTTACTTCCATGTCCAAACTGTTTCCTCCAGTATACTTTTAACAGATATTTCAAACCATTTGCATATTTTTTACATTTTCAAAACCTCTCTCCCGTCCAAAGCTCCTGAAAATTCCACCTCTCGTCGCAAATCACCCGTCCAGATCAGTCAATTCCAATATCAAATCAAGCACCTAAACTGGGATGACGTCACAACGTGAACCAACGTGAACATGACTTTCGGGATATTCTCAACTGAATTGACCGATTGATTGATGACGTCACTTGGAAATTACGGGCAAAGCATTTCGGGGGTTTGAGGGATGTTAGAAAAATTTTAAAATATTACGGAAGAAATAATACTGTATCGAACAGAAGACGTAAAAGGCGTAAAGTTACCAAAAAAATGTGTGGATAAATACAGGTTATGTCATCAATGTTTTCCCATAAAAGAGACATCTTGTTAAGTACCAATAAACAAAATGTCGAACTGAGGTACATTTTACCCAGAAAGCTTTGCGTAATTCTATGTGACGTCATCAGGCTCGGCGGTAATTTCAGAAAGTGTATGAGGAAACTTTTCAAGAGGTCACAGTCAGTACTCCCTGTCAAATAATAGGGAACCAGGGTCGTATCCATCTTTTTACAAAAGATGGGGTCCAAGGCCCTTCGATTACAGAAACATAACAAATTTAAGGCGAGTGTCCAGGGGCCGCCTAGGCCACGAAAGCTCTGGAGTTCTTGATGGCGTTCTGATGGTGTTCTGCAACTATAAATTCTAAACATTTCTGGATTTTACTTTCCTTAATTCTTTATCTTCCCCTGTTTTAAGTGAGACTTTGTGACGCTTTAAAGCATGGAGAAGGGGGTGACTATTCCAACGCATTAGGCGAGGGTCCAGGGACCGGCCAGGCAGACTACCGAAACCCAGTAGGACTATATACAGGCGTGGGTCTATGGGCCACCTATGCTCTTAAAATCATCAAGTAAAACACAGTCCATGACTTTCGTTGTACTTTCTTGAAAGTAACAGTTGCAGTACTGAAGACACTTTTTCAGAGAAATCGTGTATATAAATTATCATCGACGATCTTCATGGCCGAAGATATGTCTAAACAAAAAACGGTGTATACAGTATTCTCTATACTTGAGTGCCATATTCCTGTCAGATAAGGCCATCATTTCAGTGTTTATAATCGAATATAGGCTTTTTTTTGCTCAGAAAATAGGGGGGGGGGGTCTGACCCCCTGGACCCGCCTATGGGAAACCATGGATCTCCTCATCGCTTTTTACTTCCATAAACAAAACAAAATAAACTTTATCGAGAACAGTATTCTCGTTATTTTTTGGGATTTGGGAACCATATGATTTGGTATTAATTATGAACAATATGGTTTGGTATTAATTAGGAACCATATGTATGGGCATTTATTAGGAACCATATGATTTGGTATTTATTATGAACCATATGATTTGGTATTTATTATGAACCATATGATTTGGTATTTATTAGGAACCATATGATTTGGTATTAATTGGGAACCATATGATTTGGTATTAATTAGGAACATAATGATTTGGTATTAATTAGGAACCATATGATTTGGTATTAATTGGGAACCATATGATTTGGTATTAATTGGGAACCATATGATTTGGTATTAATTAGGAACCATATGATTTGGTATTAATTAGGAACCATATGATTTGGTATTAATTGGGAACCATATGATTTGGTGGCCATCTTAAAAAAGCTGAAATTACTCTGTATAATATATACTAAACCTTATGAGGTCCAGCTTGTGCTGTACTTTTTGGACGTTGAGGAGTATTTACAATCTATTCACCTGACTATCGGATTTTTGCTTTCGTTTTGTAACATAAAAGACTCCTTTGGGTTTAAAACCCCTATGGTATGGCGCGCATCATTCCAATGAATATAGCCGTCAATATTACAAGCTCCGTATGTCTATCGTAATTACTCTCAACTCTCATTCTTTTGTTTTCAGCTATACAGCCGCCTTTATACTTTGTGATCTGACAAGTTCTGCATTACCATTGGCTGTATCAGTGTACTCGGCATCTTCTGGAGACGTACGTAACACGATCAACGTTAGGCATTTTAACAGAACTCCGGAGTTCAGCATGGCTCACTGTCTGGCACCTATTCAAAACGACTACAACAACCTTTACCAATTAATAGAATTCATCGCAGTGAATCGAGTTTTTGGTGTGGAACATTTCACGATTTATAATCACTCAGTTTCTCAGAACATCACTAGAGCTTTAAATGTACTAGTCAATATTGGTTTAATAGAGGTTGTAAATTGGGATCTTCCTGATATTGTAACCAATGATATACACTACTGTGGTCAGTTGGTCGCTCTGAATGATTGTTTATATAGATACAGAGGAAGATCGCAATTAGTTGTGAATAGTGATTTAGACGAGTTCATTATCCCCAGGAAGACAAACACGCTGGTCAATGCAATCAACCAAATTGTGAAGCAGCATCCGAAATTTGGAATATTTTATGCAAGAAGTTATATTTTTAGCACGCAATTTAAGGATAGCGAAGAAACTTTTACTCAGCGGAAAATGGCTGAGAAGTATAAGAGTGTGACCCTTTTAAAAACCAATCGGACTGTTTTACCTCTACCTTCACGCATCCGACAGAAATACGTTTTTGATCCACTTAAAGCAGTTACATTGGGTATTCATTTTGAATGGAAATTAGGACCTGGTTTCAAAAACAAACCCGTGTCCCCTGAAGTTTTATCTTTGAATCATTATAGACGCAGTTTGGTGGGAACATATCGAAAAGGAGTTAATGACACTTTTACTCTAGATTCTTATATGCTCACATTTCAAAACGATATTGTTCAGAAGCTGACCTACATCTGGGCAATAATCCAAAACGAAAATAAATGGTTTAATAACTGATAATTCGACGAAGATAATGTACCAGTTTATTAAATTATGTTTTCCTACATTACAAAGCGGTTCAATAGTGCCATAAGTATTTTATTCCGAATTTTTATTCCGTGCTCTGTCTTTCAAAGTCTTACTAAACTTAATTACTCGATTCTTTAAAATAATAAACGCATTTTGATTGATTGATTGATTCATTCATTCATTCATTTATTGATTCATTCGGCGTATGTCTACACTGGTACGGTACGTAAGAACCGTTTATCAAGTTGTGATATTTTGAGTGAAAAAGATCTACAGAAAAAAGGTCGAGGATCCTTTGACTTCAGGGTGGAATCTAACAGCAATGTTGTGTGTATAAAATGGCAAGATACAAAAGCTGTCACTCTTATGTCGACGTATGCCGGAGCTGAACCCACTGACAAAGCTCGTCGTTGGGACAACAAGAAGGAGTATAGGTTACATGGTACAGTTTCATTTCCCATTTGCGGTAGTGTTAACGTTTTGATTTGTGGCTAATTACCTAAATCTCGTTAAGACTTTTCCTAACCATTTTCAAATAGATCAACACATGAGAAATCTTTTACAACCAAATAAAGTGGACATAGTGCATGTCGGTTTCAAGCTACACACAATTTAACATGGGTACCGCCATTTTGACAGTTTTAGGCTAACTTATTCTAGCCAAACTTTGGTATTTTCAAAATTGGGTGAACATTAAAAAACACACACACAAAAATCTGTTATCAAGCATTGATTGAAAGCTTAAAGTATGTACAGTAGACCTATGTTAGTTTCAATCCAATATTCAAATAACCCAGATACCAAACTATCACTAAGTAAGCCACCTCCTAGCTCCAGCTCATTGGCTGAAAAAACACTAACTGGGTGTTGTGACCTATAGTGAAGGTGATAGGCCATACATCGTGAAAGAGTAGACCTACGTACAATACCTACATGGGGGGTGTAGATATGCTCGATGCTCATGTTTCGCGCTGTGAGTTTCCAATTCAGACCCGAAGATGGTATGTTATTCTTTTCTGGCATTTGATCACACTCTCGAGGACGGCCATCAATGGATGGTGAAATGACATCTCCCAAAGTACAAAAGTTTGTTAGAGTCAACCCAAGTACAGGTGCACGGCTCGATCAATTTGCACAATGGCCGGAAAAGAAAGTAAAACGTCAGCACTGTGCCATTTGTAAGGAAAAATGGATACGTACTGTGAGAAATGTGACGTCCCACTCTGTTTCAACGAGAGCAGAAACTGCTACAAACTATACCATGGCGTTTGAACTGTGTTATATATATTGAGGCTTTTTGAAAAATAAAATTTTGTTTAACTACAAACTGTGGACCTGGCCGTTTGCCAATTGTGAAATTCACGTTTCGGGTTTTGTTGGAACCTCGATATTATATGGATATTATTTCACAATAAAATACATAACGTAGTATACAATATAACGTTTGGTTTCTGTCCGTCATAGACCTTGTTATCTGTTCAGAAATATGATTTACAGAATTCATGATCAACTTCTACAATGGGGCATATGTAACCCAATCTCAAAAACGTTAACGAATATCTAATCTGCTCTAAAACTGCTGCGTCTGTATTTGTTTGAACCAGTTTAACACAATTAGACAGCTAGCCGATTTTTTAAAGCTGTTGTAATTATGTTGGGTTCTCTAGGGATACTAAAAAAACATGATTTACAGTACAATGTACAATGGTACCATATTATACCACCTTGACTCAAAGATACGAGTTATATTTGACTTATTCGTTGTGCAGCGGCAAGTATAATTGTGCAAATTGAGTAACAGTTTGAATAAAAGGATAATGGCAAACAAATCATCGGGTGACCATTTATTTATTCAATAATCCTAGCTACAACCCTGGTATTTATTTGATTAGCACAGAACCCCATCAGTGACTGACAGTGAAGACAAAAAGTAAAACAGCCCTACAGGAGGTAAAACATGTCCAATGAAATGACACTGTACACAATGCACTAACCTTTGTCCTACCCTAATTAATATATTTATGAACACAAAAACACACGGGCACAGGGAAAATTTACTTGTCTAAAATAACCATGGAGACAAGTTTCTAATTGTGTTAAAAAGAGGTATATCATTTAGACCTTTATACCCCATAAATTGTTGTAATAAACCAAACCCGTGATATTCCATTAGGTTGACGACTGACAGTATCTTAGCCTTGTTCCGTAGAATTTTCTGGAATCCTTTTGTAATACATTGACAATGGTTACGTATCTTAACTATGGCAAGAACATCGGTAGACTGAGATTGAACCCCACAAATTTTGCCCCCCCCCCCCTGGTACAGACAAACATATGTAACAAACAACAAACAAAACGGTTATAAACTCCATCTCATAACCTACAATTAACAAACAATATGGCTATCATCTCCATCTCACAACCTATAATTAACAAACAACAAGGCTATAAACGCCATCTCACAACCTACGATTAACAAACAGCACGGTTATGACAAAACAGCACAATTATAACTAACAACATGGTTATAAGCTCCATCTCACAGCCAACAATTAACAAACACGATTATGACAAACAGCACAGTTATAACATGCAACATGGTTATAAACTACATTTCACAAACAACGATTAACAAACGACGCAGTTATAAACTCCATCTCACAATCTACAATTAACAAACAATACGGTTATAAACTCCATCTCACAACCTACAATTAACAAACAACAAGGTTATAAACTCCATTTCACAGCCTAACATTAACACAAAAACACGGTTAAGACAAAACAACACAGTTATATCAAACAACATGGTTATAAACTCCATCTGACAACCTACAATTAAACAGCACGGTTATGACAAACAAAACAGTTATAACAAAAAACATAGTTTTAAACTGCATTTCACAACCTACAATTAGTCATAACAAACAACATGGCTATAAACTACATCTCAAACAACATGGCTATAAACTACATCTCATAACCCACAATTAACAAACAACAACGTTATAAACTCCATCTCATAACCTATAATAAACAAACAACACGGCTATAAACTCCATCTCACAACCTACAAATAACAAACAATACGGTTATAAACTCCAACTGTATAGCATAAAACGGGATCACACACGGTTTGCTAGAAGCTTTTCGGATAGATTTCCTTTCTCAATAGCCTCGGAAACAAGTCCAAAGGTATGTTGAATTTCTTGAGTTTATATGGGCTTGGGTAATTAAAAAGTAGTTTTTGTAAACAAAGGGAGATTGCAATACATCCAATACATGCTAAATACCATGACCACAGAACTAAATAGACTTCATGAATGGTTCCAAGCTAACAGACTTACCCAGAACAACAGCAAATGTAATTATATGGTTATCTCCCCAACTAACAAATGCAGCCATTACCTGTCTTCCCCAGAAATTGCGAACACCAAACTGGCAGAGGTTGGACAACAGAATTTCTGGGAGTTAGCAATAATAAGCTGAATTGAAAATCACATATACATTATTTTAGTTCTAAAGTCGTTAGGTATCATTAACCATCTCAACAGTTCACTCATTGTATCTTCTTTATTATTCACTTGTATTTCCCTATCTGATTTATGGGATTACACTGTGGGGAAACACCTATCATACTCATCTCCAACCCCTTTTCATTCTGCAGAAGCGTGCTATACGTACTATTTCATTATTAGTCTATTTCCATTATTTTCTCTGATCTTTTATCATAATATCTTATTAGCCCATACATTTTTCTACCGACCTGATGTAACCCCTCTTCTTTTTATGAATTATCTGCTAAGACAACAAACAGTGTATCGTTTTGCCACATGATCCAAGACATTCAACTTTTATAGACCTTTTTACATAACTAACCCATCATTTCACTTATTTAGAACCGTTTGGCCCAGGGAATGGAACAATTTACATCACCAAATTAAAAATATAATTTCAGTGGCATTGTTTAAATCTAAATTAAAAGACCAAATAATCCATCTTTTAAACTAGTAATCCACACTTCAGTAAAACCAGCGTTATGTTTTGTATTCTATGTTATTTAAACTTTTTAGTTCACCAAACCAACCGTACAATATAGCTGTAATTTGCAATCTTTCATAGGATCTGACGAACTTTATTCCCCTCATTACCTTCTCGTTTCTCTGCATGTCAATTTTGTATTTATTTTTATGGCGAATAAAGAAACAAAGAACGTCACATTTGAATATAACGTTGTTAGGAAGGGGTTTTGGCTTTGGTGGCCATCTTAAAAAAAGCTGAAATTACTCTGTATAATATATACTAAACCTTATGAGGTCTAGCTGACGCGCCTTATGTGGTACTTTTTGGACGTTGAGGAGTATTTACAATCTATTCACCTGACTATCGGATTTTTGCTTTCGTTTTGAAACATAAAAGACTCATTTGGGTTTAAAACTCCTATGGTATGGCGCGCATCATTCCAATGAATATAGCCGTCAATATTACAAGCTACGTCTATATATCGTAGTTACTCTCAACTCTCATTCTTTTGTTTTCAGCTATACAGCCGCCTTTATACTTTGTGATCTGACAAGTTCTGCATTACCATTGGCTGTATCAGTGTACTCGGCATCTTCTGGAGACGTACGAAACACTATCAACGTTAGGCATTTTAACAGAACTCCGGAGTTCAGCATGGCTCAATGTCTGGCCCATATTCAAAACAACTACAACAACCTTTACCAATTTATAGAATTCATCGCAGTGAATCGAGTTTTTGGTGTGGAACATTTCACGATTTATAATCACTCAGTTTCTCAGAACATCACTAGAGCTTTAAATGTACTAGTCAATATTGGTTTAATAGAGGTTGTAAATTGGGATCTTCCTGATATTGTAACCAATGATATACACTACTGTGGTCAGTTGGTCGCTCTGAATGATTGTTTATATAGATACAGAGGAAGATCGCAATTAGTTGTGAATAGTGATTTAGACGAGTTCATTATCCCCAGGAAGACAAACACGCTGGTCAATGCAATCAACCAAATTGTGAAGCAGCATCCGAAATTTGGAATATTTTATGCAAGAAGTTATATTTTTAGCACGCAATTTAAGGATAGCGAAGAAACTTTTACTCAGCGGAAAATGGCTGAGAAGTATAAGAGTGTGACCCTTTTAAAAACCAATCGGACTGTTTTACCTCTACCTTCACGCATCCGACAGAAATACGTTTTTGATCCACTTAAAGTAGTTACATTGGGTATTCATTTTGAATGGAAATTAGGACCTGGTTTTAAAAACAAACCCGTGTCCCCTGAAGTTTTATCTTTGAATCATTATAGACACAGTTTGGTGGGAACATATCGAAAAGGAGTTAATGACACTTTTACTCTAGATTCTTATATGCTCACCTTTCAAAACGATATTGTTCAGAAGCTGACCTACATCTGGGCAATAATCCAAAACGAAAATGAATGGTTTAATAACTGACAATTCGACGAAGATAATGTACCAGTTTATTAAATTATGTTTTCCTACATTACAAAGCAGTTCAATAATGCCATAAGTATTTAATTCCGAAGTTTTATTCCGAGCTCTGCCTTTTCAAAGTCTTACTAAACTTAATTACTCGATTCTTTAAAATAATAAACGCATTTTGATTGGTTGATTGATTGATTGGTTGATTCCTTCATTCATTCATTTGATGAACAATGACATCATCGTTGGTATGAAAACCTACGCTGAGTTTAATAGAAGGGTGAACACGATCCCTAAATCTCTCTATTTCAACATTTTGATAATTCATCCTAACCATGGTATGGCAGCTTCAAGATATGATCATACACTGCAGCAATATATACACGTGATAAATGTAAGCTACAACTATTTTGGTATTTCGTCATTCAGTTTCGCTTCACTCAGCACTCAGTTGAGCTTCTCGGATGCTATTTAACCTATTTGTTATTTATTATATTGGAATTGGCGTCACCGGGAGTGGAGAAATGTAGTCTTCTCCGATGAAAGCCGGTGTCGCATCTCGAATGTTGTTGGGCGAATGAGAGTGTGACATAGACGAAGGGAGCGTTTTGCAGATGAGTGTGTTCTAGAAAGAGGCGCGTGGGGAGGTCCCAGCATTATGGTATGGAGTGTTATAGCACTGAATCAAAAACTAGGCCCTGAGGTGTTTCAGAATGTTGGTCCTGGTAGAGGAAATGAGGTAACAGCTGCCCGCTGCATCGATCAGACGCTGAGACCCTTCATCGTGCCCCATTTTGCTCGTCATGGAAATCATGTCTTCCAGCAGGACAACGCATGAGCCCATACTGCCAGAGCAACGAGAGACTTCCTCCATCAAAACAACATACATACTCGTCAATGGCCTGCTCTCGGTCCAGACTTAAATCCGATAGAACATTTGTGGGATGAGATTCAGGGGAGGCTCAATATCGTACGGCCAAGGCCGACAACTGCAGCTGAACTCACTCAGGCGTATCACAGAGTTTGGGCCAAAGTTCCTATCATCTTTATCAACCGTCTCATCCTCTAAATGTTCCGACGATACAAGACTGTAATCAACGCCCGTGGTAGCCATACACATTATTGACTTCCAGATCGCTCTGTGGCTCCACCTGTCTTCACTTTCACTTGAAATTCTCTAACATTTGTCCTCCAATGATGATGATTGATCATGTCAAATTTGGAATCATTCCGTTGATAAGTGTGTTGATCACATCGATTTGAAATACACTGATTATCCATATCCAAAAAGGAGTGACATTTGTTTTTGAGGTTCAGTATATATAACACTTCAAATAAGAATAAAATCAAGTCTTGTAACACACATAAATAGCATAAATGAGCAGGTGTGAAGAGACTAAAAACAAATTTACACCCTTTAAATAGATTTCCTTGACATCCGAATATTAAAGAATGGATCCTGGGGACAACCGAGAGGTGCGGTCACCTGACGTAAATAACTGTAAACAGACATGTGGCTTTAAATAAACTCTCGACTTGCTAAAAGAATAGACGAAAAACTAAGACAAGAATATCTGCAAAAGCTTTAACAGCTAATACACGTATATCAGTTTATAAAATAATAGATAATTTGTTTTGGTCAAAAGGATAAGCCAATGCCTATGGGCGTAACTATCGATTTCTCTGAACTGTTATTGAATTGGCCAAAGAAGCTTCCAAGGTACTACATTTTTCTGTCAGTGATCCGATAAAAAAAATACCGTGAATTTAATCTTCAGGAAACGCATTTCCCCCCAGCACACCGTGTCAGCCACATTTGTGGATCGCATGATCAGCAAAAAGGGGAGATAATCCGAACCACAACTGAAATATTTTAGCCAAGGGAAGGTAAGTAGTGCTCGGCGTTCGAAACTGAAAGTAAACTTTACGAAAGGTGACTTTGGCGATACCCGCCTTTAATGTATGTAACGCTTCTTTACTCGGTATGAAATGTTTTAGTTACAAAACGTATGTTTTAATTAAATGTTGATTAAGGCCAGTAAATCAAATAAGTATGTTTATATGGCGTATGGCTTATATATGAATATAATAAATAGGACAGTGGGTGTTGTATCGGCATTGAATCACAGATTGTATTATATATCATGTAGCCTGCATGTATATAGAAATAAACATGCAATGGGAAACTTTTCTCAATTCTCAAACTATCCAACCCAAATATAGGCCTGCAGGTAGTGCTAGATCAACCAAGTTTGTGATTTGATTTTTTTTTTATCAAAGAATGGATTTTTTACACAAAAGACATTTAAAGTGAATACTTGAAACAACGAGAATCTACTATGATTCATTTTGAATACTATATTCATCCGATTCCACGAAGATCTTTGGTTGTTTCGTGTGATATTCCTGAAAATAATCCTCATTGATTTTTATAGGCCCCGCCTATCCGTCCGTCTGTCTGTCCGTCCGTCCGCATGTCTGGGCTGTAAATGGTCTTAAAGTCACAGTTCTAATTTTTTGTTTATGAGTATATACATAGATGACAATGCGTCACTCCAGTTTTCTCATATGCATGATTGTCATGACCATCAATTAGCTGGTATGTAATTTGAAGATGGGCATAGTTGTGATATTTGGTGTGAACAGAATTATCGAGATGACGACGTGTCATAAATCGTAGTCGTTGTCTTCCATGGTTACTCTATAGCCAATATTCACGTGACAGGGCTATGACTCGTGTTCGGGCTGTAATTTTAATTAGAGTTATTGGGATGAAGACGTATCATTAATCTGATTTGTCGACATCAATGCCCTGGTTACCAAACAACCAATATTCCTGTCCTTAGATTTGTTTGCGTGTCCAGGCTCTAAGTCCAGTTCAAATGTGCTGTAAATATACAGTATTAATGGGTGATAAGGAATTTTCAAGTCCTATTAACATATTGACTTATTTCTTTATTATAAATACCTTTTAACCAAAAGCCTTGTTGGGGCTTATATTAAGTTAGTTTTCTGGAACTCTTGTTTTTGTTCAGAGGCAATTGCTTTGATCAATATCATGGAATCCTGTGCTAATAGGGAAGACTATCATCGTATTTATGTATAACGGTCACAACCACTCCAAGAAGCACCTGATCATTCCATTCCATTCCAGGATGATCTGATATACCCCCGGCCCGAAAGATCCGATCATACGCTTCAAACGAATACATCTATTCGATTTGAGATTGTTTTTATAAGGACAATATTTTTAGTTTATTAGTGTTTTTCCCATGTTACAATGTAATTGTCATAATTACCGTTTTTCATTAGCATAACCAATGTATGGAATACCGTTAAAATTTAATGAAATCCCTGAGCAACCTGCCATCGAATAGAAAAATCACAAAAAATGAAATAATCCAATCTATACTTAATGATTTGATTATGTAACCGTGATTTTAAACGCTCTATATTGCTGATGAAAATAAAGTTCTAAAAATAATTTGATTAATCTGTGTATGTCTATTAATGCTTTTAATTTTAGATCATTGGTAGCAAGGGCTGATACCGTAGAACAAAGGTTGTTGGAAGATCGAAGGGAGATAAGTATCCTATTCACGAATTACATTGATTGATTGATCGATTGATTGATTGATTGATGTTTTAAGCCGCACTCAAGATAATGTCACCTAAATGGCGGCGTTGACAGGTTTAGTAGGGGAAGAAACCGGGCTCGTTGCCCGAAAGAAACTCCCACTCTTTGGCAAGCAAGTGAAAGTGAAAAATCCACTAAGAATTTTTAACAAAATTTTATTTGGTGAGAGTGTGATTTGATTCCACGCCGCATCCATGGAAAGTCTGTGTCGGACTGAGGCACTACCTAACTGAGTCACCGAGGCCCTTCACAAATTAGAAAAAAATGCTAAAACTGAAGATCCGTCTACGTGTCCTTATATGAGACGCCTAAATGAACATGACTTCTGAGAAATGACCTCGTCGTAACTAGGTCAAGTTTATTATACATACACGTAGGCCTTTATACCTTGATCTAGTTTAATAGATAAAACCGATATGATAAACCCACAAGAGTATGATATAGGTGTAGATATCGTGTCAATGGCCTTTATTCTTCGTTCCAACAGACAAACTTTGCAAAGGTTCATATTGTCCTATAATAAAGTGAACATTTTAGCTAACATAGCTAATGAATTTCATTTTAAAAACGATATTTAATTATTATAGGCTGCTTTCTTGAATATTTTATCAATTTCTTTCACGAGAGTTAATCTGTACAGGACTAGAAGAAATTGAATATTTTTAGCTTTAACTTTTTTCGTAATTTTTGATCGTCACGACAGTGAGAGGCTTTGAAGGCCTTCGAAAAACTAAACGATTGGCGTTGGAATGAGGAAAATCCATATAGTGTATGGCCTATACGAACCGAAATAGTGTTCGAAAAGTAAACAAAATTTAAATAGCCGGGACGACCATTCATTCTAAAGCCAAAGTAGGTTCGAAACAATACTTTATCGTTCATTTCGAGACGCTCGTGAAAGCACTGCAAAGCTTCTTAATTATACGTCTTTAGAAAAATAGTCAATAATTTCAACATTCTGTTTCAACGCCAAAATATCAATGATATGCAGAGGACCCCCTTTTGTCAACATTTTGGCAGCTCATGCCACTTTACCGACATAAAATGGATTTCCTCTATTCTCGTGAATGTACGATAAAGTATTGTTTTGAACTAACTTTGGCTTAGAATGAATGAATGGTCGTCCCGGTTATATAAATTTTATTTACTTTTCGGACACTATTTCGGTTTGTATAGGCCGTAGACTTTATGGATTTCCCTCATTCCAACGCTAATCGTTTAGTTTTTCGATGGCCTTCAAAGCCTCTTACTGTCATGACGATCAGAAATTATGAAAAAAGTGTGATTTTTGGCAGCTACAACTATCAAACAGTAAATCGCCTAACATAGTCGAGAAATGAGGGTGTTGACGGATTTCGTATGTTGAATCGTTAGTACCACAGGGACGATCAATCAATCAATCAATCAAAATGCTGTTAAATCTCTCATTATAAATCTTGTCTATGTAATTCGTATATTTATGAACACTAAAACACACTGGCACAGGGAAAATCTTCTTGTCTAACATAACCATGGAGACAAGTTTCTAACTGTGTTAAAAATGAGGCATATCATTTAGACCTTTATACAAAATCATTAGTTGCTGTTATAAACTAAAATCCATGATATTTCATTAGGTTAACGTCAGACAGGAGCTTTGTAAATAGTCAGTATAAGTTTCTGGAACACTTCGTAGTGCATTGGTAATGTGTAGCCCTACGCATCTTCAGCTATGATAAGAATATCAGTTGACCGAGATTGAACCCAGAAAAGAATACGTAAACCCCAGGTCTAATGAATCTTTTTCCGTGATGTCGATTTGAGGAGATTCATTGAAATAGAGCGTAAAACAAATCTAGCCATTATTTGAATAATTGTCCTGGTTATTTATTAAAAAGAACAAATTTCGATGTGAATCCGGCAATGGAATTGATATATTGTTTTTCTGTTTAAGACTTGAAGATGTCGGATGTTTCTGAAGAAGAACTCGCCGAATTTGTAGCAATGCTGCTTACTCTTGCAGATGATAATGACTGTGAGTACTGAATGTCATCATTTTACTCCACATGACCCAAACTTAATTATAGCTATTAACAGATGGCATTTTATTGAAATCTCCACAGCAAAATGTACGCTGATCGTTTATTTAGCCAGTGAGAGCTTATACATGTAAAAACAAAGTCTTGGATATTTTCGATAGTTACACAAAATAACTGAAAAAAAAATTCAATCAACTTGAAGACATTGCCATACCAATTGCCGTACCATTGCCATACCAATACCAATTATTGCCATACCAATTATTCTTCGAAGAACCTTTCCTTTTTCATAATACTTACTACTCAGAATAGAAACTTATTCAGATATTTATCATTCTTGTAGAGTTCTTCATGTGTTTCCATAGACTCTTTCGACTTCAGGATTGACTGAGTTGTTCACAAGTGTATTAGGCTTAATACCGGTCTAAAAGACGTTGCAAAACAAAGAAATTGAATTGTGACGTCGCAAAGTTATACCGGTATTAAGCCTAAAACACTTTTGAACAACCGGCCCCAGGTTTAAACAGTTATCAAGATGGTTTTACAAGTTCATATTGTTGATATTAAAATTTATTTCAAACTGCTTGATTATTGTTTGCTAGCTTTCAAAAACAATTGTGACCTTTGAATTGCAAAGTACATGTAATAGTACATGTATTTCAGTATATAATAGTATACATGTATATTTCAGCATGTGGTTCCGACGAAGATGACGATCTCCGTGTAAATCTACAAAAGTCCTTTATACTGGGTGTGCTTCTTACTGAGAAAATACCAGTGCAAGATGATCAACAGGCTAATCCCCATTTCGTCCTGAATTCATTACATAAAGAAAAGCAGAAAACGAAATATAAACAGGGTTTTGAAAAACTACTGTTAGATCTTAAGAGAGAATTGGCAGAAGAATCTCTCTCCCTGGAAACTAGCCAAGCAAATTACACATCCAGTTCAGATAGACGATTAGCGGAAAACCCTCTGTCGTCCAACACTTCTGCTGACAGATCGAAAAATTACAAATCAAGTTTACGTAGGAAGTTGGCCGAGGACCCCCTTTTGTCAGAGGCCTGTGTAGCCAGTTTGGAAAATTACAAGTTAAGTGCCAAAAGAAGATTTGCCGAGGACCCGCTTTTGTCCGAGGCCTGTGCAACCAGCGCAGAAAATTACATGTCAAGTGCACAAAGAAGATATGCAGAGGACCCCCTTTTGTCCGAGGCGTGTGCAGTCAGTTTGGAAAATTACAAATCAAGCGCAGATAGAAGATTAGCAGAAAACCCGCTTTTGTTCGAGACTAGTGAGGCAAGTCGTATAACAGAAGGTTCTTTAGAAACAAATGTTCCGAAAACACTCACAATGAAGGCGTCATCATCATCGAGGAAAGCTGATGAGCGTCACACAGAAGGTACAGAGTCTCTGCGGAATGTTTTAGCTCATCTCTGTCTAACGGACAAAACTGATTCCATATTTTCTCCCAACGTTCAGACCTTGCTAAATTTCTTTGCAAAACATTCATTGGAAATCAAGTCGATGGAAAAAATTAAAAATAACATTTTCTTGGACAGATACACAAAAGAAAAAGATCACCTTAAAAGTTCCAGAAGAAAAGGTAAGTCTGGAGACTTTCGATTGATTGAGTGATTGATTTATGTTTTCGCCGCACTCAGGAATATTTCACTTATATGGTCGAGAAAACGGGCTTTTTGCCTAAAAGATACCCCTGATCTCTGCGAGTACCTGGCAGCTCTCCAACAGTTAGATTTTTTCAACTCTTCTAAGACTGAGGGGAAATCGAGCGTGGTACCCATCCACGAGAGGCTTGTGTGGAACTGAGAGATAACCTGTGAAATCTGAGTTTGGTGAGAGTATACCGGGTGGGCAAAAAGTGGCTCCCGTTTTCGTCTTAACAATATCAAAAACTAAACTTTATTATGATGTTTAACTCATAGCTAACACTTTTTTTTGTGATGAACCTATGTTAGTATTGAAAGCGTGTGTCAAAGTCTGGCATTTTATTTTTATACACGAATTTCCCTTTTTTCCATTTTGTCTAAGTTATCAAGATATGTCGCCAGTTGACAAAAACTGGATCTTCATGATGCGTGTTAAATTTGATTAAGATGCCATACTTGGTTATTTTTAAATTATTCATGATGACTTATTTTTCCCACCCGATATATCTTGCTGTGTGCATGTCTTTTTCCATTTTGTTCGGCCATTAGATTTTAAACTGCGAGAAGAGTATTTGTTTCATGGGCCTGGCTTATCCTGGAACAAGGACGAAAGTTTGGACCAGCGTTTGGCTAGACGAGGCTACTTTGGATATGGAATTTATTTTAGGTAAGTACTTTGGGTAAATACTCTCTACATATATGTGCATTTGGTAAAATACAATGAACTATATATATGAGTGGAATGGAGGTCACGTGATATTTGATTTGCCTCGAATGCCGCCATTACTAGGAGATGGTGCAATAGTGATCCAGATATGTTATGCACGCGCAATATTGTTATGGCGGCACAGTTTACAAAGTCAGATCCAAACCAGCCAATGAGACGTGTCCATTCCACGCATATAGTTCAATGGTAAAATAACAATATACAAATAGATTCCTTGGTTTGGTTAGAGGTTATCTCAGGCTAGTAGATTACTGTCCGTGCTTTTTGTTTTTGGAAAATTCTAAATCATCTCGTGTTGGTCGTCGGACATATCCGTTTCTCGCATATCAAGCGACCCCATGAGAGTAAAATACTTTGCAGCGTCGAATTACCTAATGGGTCACAAGGAACCCTAAGAATATCTTACTATACTCCAAAAAATGTAAGAAACTGTCAGAAAAATAGAAAAGATTGATTGAATGATTGGAGTTTTACGCCACATTTTACATGATTTCATTTGTATGGCGGCGAAAAGAAGTTTTGCCAAACAGTCCCAATTAAAACCAAAAATACAATTAGCCTAAACAAAAAAAGACGGAAATGAATTTATTAAACATGTTAAAAAGAGTGTAAATAACTATTTTGGAGGTGAAAGGGACATGCAATTTTAAGATGATCTCAAAAAATAGCTTCTATAATAAATACATGAAAGTGTGTATATTGCAATAAAATGTTATATTTTCTGCCTTGAACCAATCTGTTTTAAAAGTGTGTTAATGTTGGCGCTTTTCACCTTGGCAAAAAGCTCCATCATGGTAGCCCAACTCCACACACTCTAACAGAGCATGTTTGACGTCGAATCAGCTATCACAAGGGATGCACCACGGATGGGGAACCCCCGTCAGTACATGTAGGAAGTAGAAAAGAAATGCATATTAGCAGGACATCTTGTGTTAGAAACTAACACGTTGGGTTGCTGTGTTAGTCCATAATACACCAAGGGGAAATTGCTTAGCACATTTCAGACTAAATTAGATTTATTTGACAGAAGATTTCTCAGATTGCTCTGCTTCTCGGGGTGGTAAAGGATACATCCAATCTCGTTGTGCTCACTCTCTCTATTCAAGGTCTATCATCACATCAAATGTTACTTGTCGTTGCTTTTAAAACTTTGGTATTTTTCTTTATTTGTTTCTGTAGTGACGATCCTAGAAAATGCCTGAACTATTCGAAATCGTCTGGCAACAAGAAATCTCGACGTTTACTGATTTGTCGAGTTATTCTCGGGGATGTCAAGGTATGTATTTTCCCATATGATCTGTTTTTGTTTTTTTTGTTATCATCGGATTATATATGATTCTCTGGTACAATAGGGTACTGTATATACTAGTTTTGCTAATAGTATCATTTCTGGTCAATTTCTTTACCAAGTGAAATTTAATGATATTCCTAGTCAGTGTTTGTCAACATTTTGGTCTCATAGACCCCGCCACAAAAATACATAATCAACTTAAGTGGCATTAGTAAATCAACCGACACTGATTAACCCGGAAAAAAATCGACTTAGGGTTACCATCTCACTCTGGCCCGGATTTTTTTCCGGGTCAATCAGAGTCGGTTAATTTACTTATTCAGTAATTTCCCTGATGATGATTGCAACTTAAAGTGGCATGAGCTGCCAAAATGTTGATATTTTTCCGTTAACACAGACTATTAAAATTATCGTCTATTTTTATAAAGACTTCCATTTCAGAAGTTTTCTATTGCCACTTATCTCGAGAATGTATTTTTTTAAATAGTTTTGAACTAACTTAGGCTTAGAGTTATTTCTTCTCTTATTTTACTGGTTTAGAAATACGCCGATGGTGAGAGTGATAAAAAATTGAAACGTGAACCTCAAAAAATGACTCCAACTGAAGGCTGGAAATACTACGATTCTATACAGGTATGGGTCTAAACCAAAACCTTTATTCTTCTGGGGGCTGTTTCTTGACACCGACGTAACCCTGTTCTCTGTGGCCAAAGTAGGCCTACATAGGCATACCTATAGGCCTACTGATGTGCTGGCAATCAGAGAGGAAACATGTTCTGAGAATCACCCTGTTTTACTCAGATTTTCTCCTAATTCAAGCAACGCAACTGATTGGAACTTCTTTAGTTTGGCTCTCACCAAAAATTCTACGAAAAAAGTAAATGATGTTTTCAGGTAAACTATAGTCATATAGCAATAGAATCCACTGTGTAAAACCCGCCATTTTTACATTGAAAATATAAAGGGAAAGAACTCTAGTAAAATTTTACAAGCGATTCTCTCCCCCTGACTATTACGACTGTGGACTGAAGTTCTATGTAATATGGGTTTAGCCTGACTATCTGGCAAAAATCCATTCCTACGTTTTTCAAATATTTCCTAATTATAAGAATTCCTGACCATTTTCTGGATCCACTGCATTAATTCACAGAATATTTGAATCTTCAAGGGCTCCTAGATTTGACTTAAACATTGAATCCGAAACTTATTTAACCAACGAGTCGCTGGTCGGATTCCCAATTAGTTTTCCAAAAATAAAAATGTTCTTCTTTGGTTTTCATTGGACCGGCCTCTGTTGTACTAGATACAAACGAAAGGTCTGGGGTTTCTTCGCTATCAAAGGGTACTCTAGAATGTGAAATATAAGTTAAATAATCGTCAGTGTGCCACAGATTAACATTAATGGACCAATCAAATACATCGTCTTTCTCTTTATAATTACACAATATTTATTGCTTCATTTCGGGGCCTCCGTGGCTCAGTAAGTAGAGCGTTAGACGATCAATCCGAACAGCTTTAAAAAATTGGAAAATTTTCTCACTGGGTTTTCACTCGAACGACCTATGTGGAATAGTTGCCAGTTACCACCGGAAGGTCTTGGCTTTCGTCCGGGCATTGAGTCCGGTTTTCTCCCACAATAAAACTGAAAACGCCGCCATATAAGTGAAATAATCAAAACCAAACAATCAATCAATCACACCTAATTCATTTTCGCATATTTATTTAATTTCTACAGGGCAGACCAAAAGATTATAACGAGTTCGTGATCTACGATGGCCGAAGGGCGATTACCGATTTCATTGTTGAGGTAGAGCAGATGAACCCTACGGAAGGTGGATTAGCCAATGAAAGCCTGAGGAAGAAAAGCGCCCCCTGTGAAATTCCAGGGAAAATATCGTTCAATGCCAAATGTTCAGACGAGAAAAGCTCTTCAGATGTAGCCGATTTCGAAGGAAGATCTTCTAACTCTGATAGTTCAGATTCGTCCGATGCTGAGGGTTTAGACAGAGGGTCACCAGATGATGAAGGTTTAGACGGCAGCGAATCGTCCGAGATCGATGAATCAGAAGTTTGATAATCGGCTTGGTCACGGGGGTAATATTGCTTATTCAGATAGTAATTTATCCCAATCATTCCAAACGCTCGACAATTATTACAGCTTAAGCTTATTATTATACTTGTTTAGGGCTGCTGGGCCAGGCTCTTGATATTATACATACTTGAAGGTGTCGGACTATAGACTGTAATTGTAAAGGGTAATAATAAAACAATCGAGAAATATTTAAAAAAAAATGTTTTTATCAATAATATCAATACTCCACAAAGCATTGGTCTCTTTATTTTATACATATTGTGGTAAAAGTGCAGATGGGATTTTGAAGCACTTTTATATTTCTGTTTTGACCAAAATAATCCGGATTTTTGACACTGGTTTCATTCGTCTGATTTCAGCAATAACTTATGATATTTAAGTGATATTTTTATATCGATTTACTTAACCACGCAATATCCCGAGTAATCCTTCAGGTATTTTCATTTGAATACTTATGTTTAATAATTTTGTTCATAGTCCTTCTCAGAAGAAATTTGTACGATTTTGTTTGTACATGCATTTTATTGGATTCCCATTTATTTACAAGCGCTTTTATTTTTTTACTTTTACGTGAGTCTACTAACATATCCTTACCAAGTAAAAGGTATACAATCTTTTATTTAAGGGTCATAATAAAACGAAACTAATATTGCCAAATAAATATTTGTGCTTATTTATTTTAGGGAGCTGTTTATCCTGTATAATAAAAACTAGGCATATGACAAAAATGCTGTTTAAATTTTACACATTATACAGAGGTACATGTAGGCCTACCTTTTAAAAAACATATTTGCTGAAAATGCTTGCTGTTAATTGAAAATTGTGTTGCCTTTATTTCAGTTTTTTCCCTTTGTATTATAGCTGTTGAGGTTTTGTTAATGTGTGGCTTGTTTGTTTAAAGTGGCATAAGGCGCCAAATATTTCTGGGAAATTTCGTTGAAGCAGAAGTAGCTAACTGTTCGTCGACTTTAACAAAACATACAAAATAAGAACGTTCAGCCAGTACCAATCTTAGAGATGTGCGTTGGGGTGTTAGTAAACAGTCAAAACTTTCTAAATTTACTGAGCCATCGCTAAACGGCTGCGTATGCAACTTCAACGGCACATTCGCAGCTTAAAGGGGCATGAGCTGCCAAAATGTTGATATTTTGACGTTAACACAGAATGTTGAAATTATTGGCTAATTTTCTCAAGACATATAATTCAGAAGCTTTTTAGTGCTTCTAGCTTCTCGAAAATGTACGATAAAGTAATGTTCTGAACTAACTTTGTCTCAGAATGAATGAATGGTCGTCCCGGTTATGTTTACTTTTCGAACACGTTTTCGGTTCGTACAGGTCACATACTGTATGGATTTTCCTCATTCCAACGCCAATCATTAAGTTTTTTCGATGGCCTTCAAAGCCTCATACTGTCGTGACGATCAAAAAAATTCTGAAAAAATGTTGGCAACTTATGCCTCTTTAAATCCAGAAAATTGTTGACATTTAAAAGGAAGACTGTTTCCTGTAAAAAAAAAAGTTAAGAATGTTGATTTTTTGCAAAAATTTAAAACTTTTGACATCATTTTGTATTTTTAATTTCAAAATAAAAATTTGAATTATAAGGTACCCACGTTGTAAAGGAAGAGCCGTATATACGCGCGAACGTTAGTGTCTTAAATGGTTTGAATCATGAATTTTAAACCAGGTGGCAGTTGGCACAATCTTCAGAAACAATCTGAGAAATACAGACAGTTGCTTTGATTTAAGGGACATAGAAAACTCTTCTGACAAATTTCACACCGTAAATTCAAAACAAACTCTGAAATGAGTGTAATCCAACGTAAAACTTACGGGTTTCTGATCGATGTCGATGTTAGGATTTCTGGTTCTATGTGTGTATTTACATCGCCATTTACACAATTTAAGTGTCTCATGTTTAATTATAGGGTAATAACAAGCTCATTTTAATTCGCTTTCTTCGTAAATGTCAGAAAGGGTACGCTGGTGAGTGAACCTAAATGTTATTTTTCACATTTTATTGATATTTGTTAACGTTGCTGTGAAGATTTCGTCGCATTTTGGATATCGTCCAAATTGGTAGATAGTTATATAGAGCATGCTCTATTGTGTATATGGTGCAATTTTGGTTATCCTGGCACAAATAGATCGGGCTGTATAACCCAGTAGGCGATTGAGAAAATAATGAATGATCCCTTCGAATCGCCTACCGCCTACTGCGAATCGCCTACTTACTTGACTGACGTGATATGGCGGCGTTGTAAGATCAGTTGAGGGTCGGGTGGGGCGCATGCGTATTGTGCCAAATCTAGCAATAAACTACACTATATCTTACAGAGCAGTCTCCATTTCTGATTCCTCTAGTCTTAACCCTAAAGTGTCGTAGGTCAAATGGACCGTAGAATGAGTATTTAGAATTTTATATGGAATTTTCTCAAAGTGAAAACCAAACTGAGAATGCTATTTAATCCTGGGAAGGTCAGATAAAGACCAAAAGTTTGAGCCGACCTACAGAGCCAGACGGGACCGTAGTGACCTGAGAGTGGGAAGTGTGGGGGGGGGGGGGGGGGAGACTAAAATATCATCATCGCCTCGTGAAGTTCTCCACAGCTTCCCACCTCTTCCAACAAAACAGCAACTTCTGTCACAAACACATAGATTCTACTCTACAATTACACGGTCGAATGCTAAAATCGTCTAAAAGATACTTGTATAAATATTTTATTTAGGCCGGAAACCCACGTTGTGTGACACAAACGAAGACAAACGCAGTTTCGGTACATGACAGGATTCCTCCAATGCTTTAATTTTAACTGATCGAGAATGAAATTTAACGATTTAGATATCACGAGTACACTTTTGTTGGTATTTCCAAGAGAATATGGAAATTGTTCGTTTCACAACCACCTATTTGGTCGCTACATTCAAAATGACCTGCAAGCTATCAGAAATATATTTTGCGTACGTAAATCCCCGAAGTTTTAAACTGGAAGTTTGTATCATAAAAATCATATCACGATTTGCACGATTTGAAATCTATTAAATTGCATGTTAAACATTTCTACCATTTCTCCGCTGTGGAAATGTTTACATCGTGACTCGGAAAGGTGCCGTGAAAAAAATATTATACCATTTGTGTTACAGTATATTAAGGCCAGCATGTCCCAGATTAAAATAGGAAAATACAAATTTTGCTTCAGAGTAAAATGGCTCGACCTCTGAAGCCAACGGCCAATCATTGCTTATTAATAGACCAAGAGTTGAAAGATCTACAAATACAGCATTATCCGTCTTGAACCAAATTACATAATTTCACTCACTTTTTCCTTTTACCCAAGTGTTTCCATAGCTCAAAATCCGTACAATCTTGGCAATATATTACAAAGGATTCCAGAAAATTCGACAGACTGAAGCGAAACTTCAGTTTGTTTTAAATCTAATAAAATATCGTGGGGTTTAGTTTATTACAACAAACCAGCTACGGTTGAGTATCAAGGTCTAATTGACATACTCCATGTTTTAAACAGAGTTACAGAATAAAATATAAACACAAAAAAGTCAATCGTATTTCGAGTTGGCCTACAGAGAATTGCCTCGGTATCAAAGGGAGGTAACCATGTCCCATCCAAACACCTCATCCTGAGAGATTACAAAAAGCGTCTTCCCCGATTAGCGTATTTTTGTAGGGAACTTCTAAAGAGCCTGGTTTCAGTTGTGCTGTCTGTGTTAATAAATAAGTGCATACTGAGGAACGAAGGTAATGTTCCTCAATCATGACATAGCTGAGAGATTGGAGAATTAACAACTGACAACCATCGGACAAAATGGAAGAACACACCGACACTGAGGCAAGTGAGACTGATCATTTACTTCCCGATGTCAACACAGAAGACTACAATGACTTACGGTAAATATTGTTATTTGCTTGATTGACTTTTCCTTTCTTATCTGGCTGTTTGGACAGCTTAGTTCAAGTAAAACGAACCCCCCAAAAACAAGAGCCCCGTTCATTCGGTTGACCTATAAAACCATTGATTTGTCACAGCGGCCAGTCGTTATCCTAAAAGGGGGACTACTCTGTATTATAGACCCCTCTATTGTACTCCCACATTTACGACACTGCAAAATCGAAGGAACCCCTGTGGAAATTCATAAACTTCATAGAAAAAGAAAAGATTCAATAATTTACTAATCGGTTAACTGCTTATCATTGTTGATTTTATTGTGAGAGGTCTCTATCAGTATATTGTTCTGGGTGCCAGTGTCACTACAGTTAAGGTGTAGCCTATAGGCCTACATTAGGCTGCTTCCACCTCGCACCAACAGGGGCTCGTTTCACAAAGCAGTCGCATCGCAAACGACCCATAGTTGCCAATCGATACCATAGTGAAGAGACACGACGTCATGGCAACTGCGATTGATTGCACTTTGCGACGGCTTTGTGAAACGGTCCCAGATCAGTGTCGGGAATCCTCGGCCTAGGTCCTACATAACGTACAGGAGGGTGTAACAGACTAAGGGGGGTGTACTGAATAACTAAAGGCCCAGTGGTTTAATTATTGGTTTGAAGATAACTTCCTTTAAAAACTACAATGCGGGGTGTATAATAACGGACAGGATTTTATATTTTTTGCCGAGGTGTGGAGTGCAAACGTCAGGGAGTGTATGTTAGATACACGCCCCACTTTGACCATAACATTCTATCTGACCAATCAGAGAACGTTCCACTTTGACCATAACATTCTATCTGACCAATCAGAGAACGTTCCACTTTGACCATAACATTCTATCTGACCAATCAGAGAACGTTCCACTTTGACCATAACATTCTATCTGACCAGTCAGAGAAAGTTCCACTTTGACCATAACATTCTATCTGACCAATCAGAGAACGTTCCACTTTGACCATAACATTCTATCTGACCAGTCAGAGAACGTTCCACTTTGACCATAACATTCTATCTGACCAGTCAGAGAACGTTCCACTTTGACCATAACATTCTATCTGACCAATCAGAGAACGTTCCACTTTGACCATAACATTCTATCTGACCAGTCAGAGAACGTTCCACTTTGACCGTAACATTCTATCTGTCGAAGGATTTTGTCTGATTTTGTCTGTAAAACAGGAAACTGTTGGGACTTTCTATTTCCACCAGTATACCCAATCCACCGCCATATCAGTGGAATAATCTTGATCGCAGCCAATCAATCCAACATAATCTCGATTAGCCGTTCGATGACTGACATACCCCTGAGTGCACAAAAGAGACGATGTAAGACCTAATTAAAATGTAACGTCAGGCAAGACATAACCTAGCCCTAACATCCAAATCTCTAACTGTGGGAAAACAGAGCTTAGATCAAAACATGATTGTCGTATAAAAACGATAACACAAAGAAGTGAAGACCGACAGAGGGACATATTTCCCTTGACCTGAAAATTTTGATATCCGAGATAATAACTTGGATGTTACCTGTACATTTAGATGTTGAATAACACAATTGTAGAATTGTCTTGTTGCATATATCAATATTTCCCTTACCCCATTCTGTCAGTCCACACCTGATCCCCACCCCTTGTCCTCATTCACATGATAAGATCAGATGTGAAAGTAACATCTGTCATAATTCTTCAGACAAGAGAAGCACACGTAAGTTCCTTACTTTCTGTTCAGAAACTCTACAGATTTACAAAAAAAAAGTTTTCGGTTTAAATATCACCTGATATAATCCATATCGAAGTGAGCCGTTCCCCAAGAGTAAAAGAACAAACTTGGATTTGCTCGGGAGCAGTGTTTCATCTTCCCATAATCGTAGCCATTGAGGAGTTCAGGTTGAAGACGTTAATCAAACAATACCCAAAAATTCCGGCCATCTTTGTTTTAGTAAAGGGGCCACTTTCTTTCAATATTTCCAAATGTGGCGATCTTGATGGGGCTTCCAACATAAACATGAGCCTTTCTTAAAAAGCTGGCTTAAGTTACGTCGGACGTCTCGGCCATCTTTCTGTGACGTAAAGCTATGTTCAAACATGTTGTAGACTTATGCACATATCTACATCCTCGTAAAACGGTACCCTGGAACTTACGCCTCTGTTGTTGGTCCATGGTGTATGCTTTGACAGACCCTGGTCTCTCGTTTGCTAAATGTACAGGTTATGTGTTTTGTCATTCCACCAAACACCCTAGCATAGGTCATAAAGATAGGCCAACTGTTGAAATCCGATGCTGCCCTGCCGTTAGATTTTGTAGATTATTACCCTTTCAAAATTCTTACATTCTGTCCATATACGAGAATGGGTCTCCGCGTTAGCTCCTTAATAAATTTTGTCGGAGCATTTTTTTCAGAGAATTTAAAAAAAAAAATGACGGAATTCCTGTTAAAAACATGGTGAGCAAAATCTGGGCAAAGAATGATGTGTGAGTTGTTTATTGCATTCGGATAGGAGGGCCATTACAATGCTAACCATGCCATTATTAAACCAGTCTCAATGTAGTTCATCAATGTGATATACATGTTTCATTGTCTGTCAAATGTTATGCTGTGCTTATTCTTTTCTCATTAGAACCCCGGTGTCTACGATGGAGGGACAAGTGGGGGAGTCTTCCACATCTTGGACAACAAAACCTAAACCAAGCAAGAGAAGTGAAAAGGGGTCGACATTCCGTCTTTACATAACTCGTACCTTGTTTCTGTACTTCGCTTACATTTGCTTGGTAAGTTGTAAATGAGCTGTTAGAGTGCCTTCGATTAATCCGATTTTGAAGAACATCAACCGTATTTTCACAAGATCTCCTGCACTGGTGGCCACTTACACAATTCGCAAAACCTTATTCGTAAAGTCGAGATAGGAAATGCAGAATGAGAATAAAAAATTGGGTAAATGCGAGCAAACGCCAGGTTGACTTTTGTGAATTTGTTGTTTTTGTCGAATTATTAAAATTCACATGAACACCCTAACGCATAATTCAAATGGATTTAAAATGGCCGATTTCAGCGTTAGAGATTCATTTTATGGCTGATAGGACTAGGGAGAGGAATTTTAGATTACCGAGAACATAAGAGATTCTCGGACCTTCGGGATTTTCCGGAGACACACGAGTAGAATACGTCCCCACGTTGGCACTTGAATCAAGAGCAATGATATTCTGGTCAACTCGATATTGGCATGGCAATATGTGAGATATATAGTTTATACTTTTATACCTTAACAAAACTTTTTGGTGTTGCAATTAAGATTTAAAAACAAAAAAGCTGAAGAGTTTAAACCATTCTAAAAGTACAAAACTAAATATGTAAAATTACAATCTTTGTTAAAATTTGCTCCCATGTTCTCACCGTGAAGTCCGCCATGCAGTTTTCAGCACTTCGCTTTTTTTTTTCATTTTGTCATGATTTCAAAGCACGTAACGAGTAAGGATTGTATCAAAGAGAGTAGATTGACAAGAGTGGTCACTTCGTCCGCGCCATGTTGAATTTGAAAAATTTCAATTTAATTCAATTTTATTGTACTTGGCACTTGAACAAAGGAGAGTACAAACAACAAAAAGTGTAACAATCATAACTTGGAAATATTTACAATGGTAACTAAAGTACACGCTGACACGGACGCGATTCGATTATTAGGAACCTCCTTTCCATAGGGGGCGCTTTACAGTCGAATCATGTACAGTAGGAACACCCTTCCGCTAGGGGGCCGAAAAACATGCCGGCAATTGGACGAAGTGACCACTCTTGTCAATCTACTCTCTTTGATTGTATGGCTTTTGGTGAATATTTCCACGTATCTTCACATATTATTCTAAAATATAGCTCAATATGCTAAAACTGATTCAAAGGCTAACCGAGTGGGGATTTCTGCTTGTGCAAATCCCGATCCCGAATGTGTTAGAATCTCGTATGGAACAACATGGCGGACATCCTGAAAATGGTGAGAATGTGAAAATCTCAATAAAGAATGAGGTATGTAGCTTTGTACACCCTTTTAGAATGCAGGCTACTGAGAACTAAAGAAACAAACCCATTTCCCTTTACATTTCTTACGTGTATAGTGATGTATTTGTATACGAATATAAGATACTGTTTAGAGTACTCTAGATATTTTTGAAAACTGTTTATGCTCTATACTTTTTGTAGGGATTAAATATCGGGGAAGGCGGACCGACTTTCATCGATTTGTTGTTGTTGGTGAAATCCAATGTAGAAGACGGTTCAATATTCTACACAGCTGGATCCATTGGTTACGCAGTGGGAGCTTTAGTGGCTGGCGTTCTCTATGATACTCTCAACAGAGATCTCGTGTTGTTTGTCACGCTTTTATTTCTTGGACTTCTGAATGTCGCCATACCCTGGTGCCCTGCGCTATGGTCCATGTCAACCGTGGCTGCTTTCAGGGGAGTCACTTTTGGATCTTTAGACACCGGTAAGTTTGAACTTTTCGCTTGCCAAGATTTAGAACATCATCAATACTTCAGACTTGTTAGACCAGGTACCAGCAATAGGAATGCGTAATTTATAGGGTAAATTCTGCAGCTATCAGAAACAAAAATGATGTCAAACTGCCTTAGAATTAAGGAGATGGGTCTGGAAAGAAGATTCCGCTGTTAAAGTTGCATTGCAAACAACCATAGGTTAGATCTATCCTGGGAATAGGGTCATTTCTAAATGTATAATGGGGCCTCCGGGTTCAGTCTCTCGCGCCCATACAAGCTTTCCATCGACCGGTCCCGATTCAAATTGTAAACTGGTCTAAAGGAACGGTATGTAAAGAAAATTGTATCGTTTTGTATTTCTTACCCTATTGATCCAAGAGCATGGATTACCAGATACTGTCTACTGGCAGGGTTTCACTAATGTTTTCTACTCCGTTAAATCTTACACTGCCTCTAGGCAAGTGAACACGTGACTGGCACCTATAACCTATAAAACATGAAAATATATATAAAATAATCTAGTTTTACATTGATGAGCCTGGTCGCTTTTATGTAAAGCGACAATCCGCCAACAAAACACTCCCCCAACTGTTCCCCCATTTAGGCTTTAAAAGACGTCAGCTTTAAAAGTGTCAGTAATACAACAAAATGATCTTGAACGTGTTGCTAAACTTCGAGTTAACACAAAGTTTTAGGCATTGTTTTAATCGAGCTGTCCAACTACATGTATTTGCGCTGATTTTCACCTTACTTTAACGAATGTTATCTGACTTGTCTCTGTAGGTGGTAATACTGTGTGTGTTGGGATGTGGAAGGATGAAGGAAGTCCATACCTACAGGCTCTACATTTGTCATTCTCTATCGGGGGAATGATTGCTCCTTTTATAGCGGAACCATTCTTAGCTCCTAAGGCCCAGAACAGTACCAACTCTACCCATCAGATCAACAACACAAGTCATATGTTGCTCCTTGAAGACGATGGTAATACATCTTACCCAATGTTGAATCTGACCGAAGCCCCGGACTATCATGTACCAGAAACACACGTCCAATATGCCTATTTAATCATAGGAGCTGTAACTGTTATTGGCGCCTTCCCTTTCTTTGCTTTGTTTTTACGTCGCCCAAATATTAGACATTCTCTGCAAATCCAAATAGCGGACGAAGAGTCAGCAGAGAGCTCTCGGCGTCCGGATTTGTCGATTCCATTACAACTGATGTTCTTGTTATTTCTGGGAATATTCTATATGTTCTACGTCGGACTAGAAGCAAACCTGGAGGGGTATTTAATGACGTTTTTGGTGAAACATCTGGATTGGACGAAACCGGATGGAGCTCGAATAATGTCTGTGTTCTGGGGAACATTTTCTGCTGGTAGATTGCTTGGCATTGTCACATCAAAGTTTTTAAGTCCGTGGAAAATGCTGTCGATTGATTTAATTCTGTTGAATGGCATCCTTGTTCCCCTGTGGTTTGTCACACAACAGAGAGACATTATAATATGGACCTGTGTCCCTTTATGCGGGGTTTTTATTGCCACTATCTTCCCCACGGGTATCAGTTGGACTGACCGGTACATTATGAAGGTCACGGGTAAAGTAGCCTCAGTGTTTATCCTCAGCTCCACCATCAGTGGTATATTTATACCCATGTTGTTAGGGTACCTGTTTGAGAACGTCAGTCCCATGTGGTTTATTTACTTACTGACAGTCTGCTCAGTGATGTGCTTGGTTATGTTTATAATCATTACAGTTTTGTTGGCAATTGTTAATCATAGAGGAAAATCCTACAATGTTACAAAAAACTCATGATGTTTTTACCCAGAAACTTTTTGACTTTTGGAGAAAGGGAAGCCACAATGCGCATAACCATAAACAAATCCCTATTATATTTTAACTCAATGAACGAGATTTGACGGTTGATCTCACATAATAAATTATATTTTTTTTAAAGAAATGTACATACCAATACGGACAAGCGATGAAACAAAAGTGATATAATATGCTTGCAATGGGGAAGTGTTTCCCTGTTTTAGACAATTTTACCGATGTTATTTTTATAGCGATATATTTTTTGCTCCAATTAAGATTTTTTAAATTAAATTCTATTAAATATTTTAAAACGCTTAAGGCGACTGATATGATTACATGTGGTTATTTACTAATTTATAAGTGTGGATATATGTAGGACGATTTGGGGGGCTTCCAACAACTGGAAGTGTATACTTGCAGGACGAATGCTATGATAAATATAGGCCCTAGGATATATTAATTTTGTTTCCCCATGCCTTCTAAATGTGATGAAATGACCATGGAAACTTGTAAGTTTGGAGATTAAAGATTTTTAATTATGATGTTTGTGGTCTATATCAAAGTGTACTTTATTGTGTCAGTTGGAAGCGATATTAACCACCAGTTAGAGCCTTCTGGTTTTGGCATGTGCACATTCATCGAAGTTTCGGGAGCCTGTTTCACAAAACGGTGTAGATGTATTTTTTGCGTAACGTTCATACCAATGTATCTCTACAGTATGAGTTGCTATGGCAGTTACGTGAAAACTTACGCTACGCCGCTTTGTGAAACAGGCCCCTGGGATTTAGCAATATCAGGTGACAGCGGATGTTTTTACAACGATTGGATGGCTTTGTCATTGTAATTGACGTATTTCGTCCCCCAACTTAAGAACGAAAACCGCCCCTCTGTTCTGCTCAATAACGGCAGTGGTGACAGGAATTGTCACCGTATCGTACTCATTGTGATGCCTTAACAGAAGATCATCTGCGCATATTCAACAGCGTTGAGTTATAAATCTACTATGCAGGTCGAAATACCAGTCAATTCAATAACATACACTTCTAAATTCTGTAACCAGTAACCTAGAGCTTCCTGAGATTAGAGTGTACCTGGACTCTCGGCAGTTTAGCCGCACCCATATGTCTCATCCCGTTGTACTCACGTTGCCGTCTGTTTACATGGAATCAAACACTTGCGCGCTCTTGGGTATATGGTCTGCGGGTACTATTTTTCTATTACCCATTTATTTTACTTATTCTCCTAGTCCGGAATTCTAACTCCAAAATGATTATTTTCTAAACTCACATCCGTCAGTATAAAAAAAGATTCATTTTGGAGTCAGAAACACGGACTATTATTCTCCTAGTAATATAGGTCCATTAAATATCAGAACCGGCACAATGATGAGCCTGTTCCCCATGCTTTTAGAACCTTTTTGAAGAGCGGAAACTTACTCCACTTTAAATGTGGTTTTATCTCTCCTCTGTATAATGTCGGTAAGTAGCAGAGTTTCCTGTCCATATGTACTAAGGTGATTAGGAAACAAGGTAATTGTGCTTACTTGTGTAAACCTGCATCAAATGTGGCCGATTGAATGCAATTTTGCAGTGAGTCTTGTAAAATGGAATAGCTCTAAATTCCCAGACCATTTGTAGCTAGATTTCTATACCTATTCTGCCGTTTGGTATTGTTGCTCAACGGCTAAACGTAAAACGTGGCACTCAAGATTTTTAGATAACGGCCAGGCCTGCGTCAAATTCTTTGCAGCTATCAGAACCGGCTGTGTTGTGAACGGTTTGACTTGTTAACCGATCACGATTAACCGATTACTCGATTCAGCACTAGTCACCCTGCTGTTATACCTGGTCATTTTTAATCTCGGCAAATCGCCTCTTCCTCGTCGCACAGAGCTGTCTCGCGCAGAGTACCAATATAAATAAAGATTGATTGATTGTCTGCGCTCAAGATTATTTCACTTATATGGCGGCGTTGCCAGTTTTATTGTGGGAGGAAACGGGGCTCTATGCCCGGAGGAAACCCACGACCTTCCGTTGGTAACTGGCAACCATCCCACATAGGTCGTTCGAGTGAAAACCCAGTCAGAAAATTTTCCAATTTTTTGGACTGAGTGGGAATCGAACCCGCGACCCATTGGTAAAATTTAAATAAAGAAAGTCTTCTTAAAATTATTAACACGTTTGGTGGCTAGGAGTATTAACTGGAAAAAGAAAAGAAATAAATATTGAGTTACCCTTAGGCTTGAAGCAGACTATACCATTTCTGCAGACAATACTCGTTTGGTTTCATAATTGCGGTCCACGTTGTTGCCATGAACTCAGCGCGAAAACAGCTCTGTGCAAAGAGTGATTGATTGATTGAGGCTTAACGTCTCACTCAACAGCTAAGGTTATATGGTTTAAAATTACTAACCACTAGACAACGTAAGCATGCAAGGTGCATAGAGTGAAAATCCATTCATAGAACTAGTGTTTTAGTTCTATGATCCATTCAAACGTTGCCTTGGGGTTGTTTGGTACACCGTGGCCCATCAATGGAAGGCCTGTGTGGGATTAAGATACCATCACTCCGCCGACTGAGCCAACGAGGCTCAATTTCTTTCATTGAAGTCAGAGGGAAACCAGAAAGCTCTCGTTTGAAAGCCCCAGTCGCGCCATCTATCGCTCTACACATGCCGACAACCTTATACCCATGATAAAAAATTAAAGACATCACCACGTCCTCAGTTGTTTTTTATCAACATATATATGTCTTTAATTTTTTATCATTAGTATGGAACCCACGTTTAAAGAGAGTTTCAAACATTTCTTAAACCGTATACCCTTTAGTCGAAAGCAGCCAGGGGACTGTTTCTCAACACCTTTAAGCCGGCCAGGTCGTACCCTATAATGTTGAAGGTATGTGTTGCTATGTCAGTTAGTCCTTGCGTTGGACTTACGACAGGTGTAAATGTCTCGAGAAACAGCCCCATGAACTGATGATCGTTTGTCCGAATCCATCGTCGAAGATTGCGTTTCATCTGACACCGGCAGACCGTTCTCCATTGCCATCTGATCACAATGCAATCAATTAACAAGTACATGTATAATGATTTGAAAATATATGATGACTTTATTTTACTACATGTACATATTTATATATATATATAGTTGATATCTTACACCTATATGAAATGGGAACCGAATTGAAAAGAATATTGACTAAAACCTGACAGAGGGGAGGCCAGGATTACTTATATAGGTACAAATATATACACGTTTTTATTTTGTAATGTTGTCGTTTACAGCAATTGATGTTCTGGACGTGAAATCTTAATCAAGTCCAAACTGAACACCTTAGTCCATTTCGTTAAACATGTCAGGGCAGAGCTTTAGACACTATGAATGGATGATTGGTTGATTGATTGTTTGGTGTTTTACGCCGCGCTCAAGATTATTTCACTTATATGGCAGCGTTGCCAGTTTTATTGTGGGAGGAAACCGGGCTCTATGCCCGGAGGAAACCCACGACCTTCCGCTGGTATCTGGCAACCATCCCACATTGGTCGTTCGAGTGAAAACCCAGTCAGAAACTTTTCCAATTTTTTTGGACTGAGTGGGATTCGAACCCGCGACCCATTGGTGGTATGGATGATTGGAAGTGGCTCGACTTAACATAGTCCAGGTTTCTGACTCAAAAATGACTTTTTTACCAGAGACTGGTGTGATTTCATTCTACTCAACTTATAGAAGACTAGCGCATGGGTAGTAGTTTGAGAAAGCAACACTGTCAAAGTCACAGGTGTAATCTATGTAAATCTTTGTCACAAATCTACAAGGTACTTTGGGAAGACAGGGGATATGTTATCTCTCGCGGATCTAAAAACAATGAGTAGGGAACTGACAGCTTTACGTCCCCAACACAGAATATCTTTGTCAGTGATTTTTTTAAATCTATAGGACAGGAAAGGGGAGAAAGATTTCCAGTATCAGCTCTATTGGGTTGGGATTTATAGGAGGTAAAATACAAAAGCAGAATAAAGAATAATCTAAAAAAAGTTTTGAAAATGAATTGAGATAATTTTGAAGAAAAAAATTGCCATGAAAACAGTTTAATACCTACAGGGTTTCATTATCTAATGACATTGTCATTGACAAAGGGTCAAAAGGGACAGTTCTACTAACTATAGAAAAACTAAAACCTTGCAAAATAAGACTTAACCAAAGATGGTGGGCTTAGTTTCCCAACTGTACATTTATCATGATTATATATTCTTCTATGGAGCGGTTTTACTCAAACCAGAACACATAGCTCATATTAAAACATCACCATGTACAAAGTAGTACAAGTTGTCCTATGTGTTTTGGTTTTGATCATGATTAAAACAAGAAGTAAAGGAGTATTACATATTACCCAGACCTGTAAACTATTATAATATCATGATAAAGGATACCAGCTTTAAAGAAAAATAGTAGAATATGGTGAACACACCAGAACATCTAGAATTACAGACTTGTCAGATGGAATACAAAATGTTACTTCTCAATTTTTTAAAATCTTGGTTTGTTTTTCTTCTTCTCTTGGCTGCACTTTTATTATACAAACAATACTTTTAAATAAAACAAATAAAGTAAAATGGCGTTCATTTGTTAAATTGTATATGGTAATTCTGCCTTACATTGGGACCAGAAGCAATAAAATCCAGTCACCAAAAAGTAGTAAACAAACTTATGTAGTGCAAGTCATTTGTTATCTGTACTTAAAAGCACATTTAAAAACATACTAATAAATAAAATATAAACAAATATGTGATAAATTCAATTTTACATCACTTTCAATTTTGGGTCTTTGGGCAGTTGAGCCCTTAAATTTGTTGTAAGGGTTACATATTCATTCAAGATTTTAAATTCTGTGTGACTAATTCACTCTTCCCTGGATAAAATAAATACAATATACAAAGACTAAGATATAAACATAGATGTGATTTTTTTTTATTTCAAATGTTCAAATTTAATAAAGGATATGGTGCAGGCCTACAATCAATTTCACGTCTTTGGCGGTGTCAGATTTAAAGGGGAGGATGGAAACTGGGCTCTTTACACAAAGAACAAGTAACAAGTACAGGGCAACTCTTCCATATAGGGGATCTGGTGAAGAATCCACTCCAACATTTAAAATTTTTATTTGGTCTGAGTGGGATTTGATCCCTTGTCAGATTGATGCCGACTGAGTCCCTAAAACCCACCCATAGGGTTTGGAGTTTTGTCTTTTTTGGACTGAGTGGGATTCGAACCCGCTGTTCGGATTTAACGTCCAACGCTCTATCTACTGAGCCACGGAGGCACCCCAAAACTGAAGAATAAAGGACATAAATTATTACCGGTACCAATAACTTAACATCATTTTGAATTTTGTCATTATAAAGACTACACTCACAAACAGTATTTGGTTGATGGATCTTGGGTTATAGCTCGAGTGGGACAGGCCAATGGAGGTACATGTAATACAGACAAAATGAATTCTTAATTTTTCAGACTAACCCCTAATATCTGCCAAACTTTTCACATAAAATGATTCAAATTAAACCAAGTGTAATTAATGGGCTAATGAGGATTCAAAATCAGGCAGCTGGGCAGATAACAATGTTAAAGCCTGAATGATTACCATGTTAAAGGTCCCCTCATACATGCACCCAGGTCTTATTTAATATTCACCAAAATAATCCACAATGAAACTAAAGGATTATTTGAGATTTAACACCATAAATTTGAGCAAATTGCAATTTTAAAGTTGAACAGAATGGGCCAATGACACTCTGACAGGCACCAAGATTTGATTTAATATTTGGAAATAGTCCAATTCTGAAACAAATCAATCCAAACCATTTTGGATTTGAAAATCTGAGACGGGATGGACTTATTGATGAATCAGAGCATAGGTAAGGAACCAATGTTGGCACAATGGATTGATTGATTGGTGTTTTAGGCCGGTTTCCATTGATCATGATTAAACAAGAAGTATAGGCAACTGAAAACATTGTAATAATAAAGAAATACGGATTCTCTTTTGGAATTATCAGCTTCTGAACTTGAATTTAAATAAGACACAATAAAAACTACACTAAAACTAATAATAATTAAAAAAGAAAGAAAAGACAAATAAAATGGACAGAAAAAAACCAACATGCCTTAGGTAAAACTTAGTGATGACTAAAACCCAGTGCCATGATGTTCATATACCCAGTATGAATTTCTGTTTATGTACAAATGCATACTTATAAACAGTGGGCGTGAATTTTTAGAACTAATCATGTTCAAGGAATTTGCTGCAATTCCTAATTTCACATATATATATGTATTGTAGCACAACAAAATAGGTGTATCCTTACAGATAAAAAGTTTTTTTTCTCCACATTTTCAGTGAACTTTAAAAAGAAATTTCAACAAAAGCAGAAAACATATATATATTCTAAAAATCAATAAATGCCATGTTTGGTAGATTGATTGCTGTTTCCCAGGCTTGCCAGACACTTGGGAAATACAACAGTGGTCTCCCCTTTACAGTAACTCTTCTTCCCATTGCTGAAAGGATGTTAAACCATTGTTTTAATTGGACAATATTGTGGCAAACTCCTCATGAATTGGTCATGTTTCAACATTTTGAACGCTATGTTCAGCAGGCATTGAAATGCAACGCCTACATTTCCTTCTTTCCTTTTCCAAACAACAAATGTTATCATTCTTGCAATGTTCTGTTAATAATATTCACCAGAGAAGTTAGAGGTGTTCCAGTATCCTCACAGGAAAATAATTTTGTTGCAAGAGTCCTGATTACTTGCTTGGTTGATGTTATACACAGCACTCATGCTGCCACTCTGCCATGTTTAGTGGAAGGAGAAACTAGCCCGACGGAAACCCCTTATCCTTCACAGGTGCAGGCAACCATACAACCTCTCGGGAGATCGAGTAATAACCCATTGAGAGTTTTTATAATTTTTTTTCTCTTGGCCGAGTTGAACCTGTGATCCATTGATGGACGGCTTGTTTCGGCGGTTCAGATTGCAAAGAGAAGTAAGCAATCAGGTAAAGGTCAACCAGATTCTCTTTATTTCAAATGTATCTTTAACTTCTCAAATGATTAAGAACACTGGCCTATAAATAAATTCTTTGAAGAGAAAATTCTGATGACTGTCTGTACACACAAGTTTCAAGAAAATAGCACACAATTTGTACACTGTTTTTGTCTCCAAATTCAAGTTCACCATTACTATATACTTGGCCTCTGGACAGCCATCTTTAACATTAGCAAAGTTCCATGAAACATATTTTTTTCAATTTTCATCGTACAATTTACAAGTTTATCATCTGTTGACTTAAACACACCCATAGCACTGACTGACATGTCAATATGGATAACCTAATCACTCCAGCCAAGCACTGGATCCAGAAACAATGAAGCCACACCTATTACAGATGATTGACATTCAAATCCAACCAATCATTACAACCATGTCCTCAAATCTCACCAATGTGACGAATTATTGGCAAATTGACCAGACCAATCAAAGTGAGATACCACTGCCATTTTGGAGATAACACGTCCTTAACATAAAACTGTGCCTTTTCTGAAAGCCTGTTTTTTTGCTGTACAAAAATATCTTTCAGGCTTCTTTTCACAGGCTTTCTGGTTAAAAAATAATAGCGCTGGAGTAAAAGACCTAAAAATAAACTGTGTCATCGGCGTTTAAGTTGACCAGTGATCCATTCCAACCCACTGTAAAGTCTGCAATAAAACACAGGTAAGCCAATTATCATCAAGACATGCCACGTTTCCAGGTAACCTCACTTATATGGTCTCATTGATAGGTTTAGTGAAGGGGGAAAGTGGTACCGGACAGGGTGACCCATCAACATTGGCTGATTGATTGATTGATGTTTTACGTCCCACTCGAGATTAATTCACTTATATGGGGGCACTGGCGTTTCCAGGTGCCAGCATTGCCTGGTTTAGTGGGTGGAGGAAACACCCCACCGGAGAGAAAGTGGCAACTCTATCACATGCAATAAATATTGGCAAAGAATTTTAGCCATAGCCATTAATAAGTTATTGAATAATTTTGGAAAGGTTCAATTTGGCTCCAGTCTGGGGTCAGTTTTCTAATTGGTGGGGTATGTCCGATGGAGTGAAAATCCACTCAAAATTTATCTGATTTGTATTTGGTCTGCGTGAGGCCTGTGTCACACTGAGGGACCATCACTCTAACCAATTGAGCCACCGAGGCCCCCCTTATCATTGAAAGGAGCGAGAGGGGTTTTTGAAGCCGACTTACCCTTGTCCTGTTAGAGCACAGCAGCCTTGTATATGCCAGTTGTGATCTTTAATAGAAGTAAGATTTAACTGCTGTGAGATTTCGGCTGAGGACATGGACCCTTTAATATCCTGTTTATTGGCATAAATTAACACAGCTGCTTTCCTCAGGTCCTGAAAATAAAATATCATTAGGTTATGTTGACTGACTGGTTGGTGCTTTTTGTCGAACTTACTTATATAGCGACATGAGAGATTTCGCGATATTCAGTGGCAGATGAGGTTTTTTGATGACGTCAGTTCGATTGACGTTTTTTGAACGAAAATGGCTCCCAACATGCGCAACAGTAGAGCCGGTGAATGGAAATTTGTGGAATTCTCAAGCTACTCTTGCTCCCAGTTATGGGGCTTAGTTGAGGCAGGAAACTAAGTGGTTTGCCGGTCGAGAGAAAAGCCCCGCCCTTAAACAGGTACCTGTCAACCCTATTAAAGAAGTAGATGTTGAAAACTAAAATAAACACAGTAATAAACCTACGCTTAAAAGTTAATCATTAGAATGATCTTCAATCAGAATGATATAAAATATTTAGTATTTATATCAGCTTTTGACGTTGTTCTGTCAATGCTACTAAGTTGCAATTGACTGATGTGTTAGTTTTATCCACATAATCTAGAGTAGGAGAAAATGGATATTTCTGGAAGGGTAAATATATAAAGGACCCCAGACGTATAAAACAACTGCCTTACCTCGTGAGATAACATTTTATAAAGTTCCTCTTTAGTTATTGATAATCTTTCTCTGTCTGTACTATCAACAACTAATATCACAAACTGAAAATGAAAACAAATTTTATTTAAGTGGAAGAGTTTGAAAACTGGATGTGGTTCAAGTGATTGGTGGATCGTTTTATGGCACACACATTATCCCATTAACATATTAATCTTCTTGAATTTGTTGCAGGCCTTGGAATTTAGGATAAATTGGGGCACCTGATTCCAAGGTCAGTTTGGCAGTAATGGCATAAAATAATCTGGAGAAACCAATCATGACCTCAAAAATGTTTTCATGAGTTTTTCGTAAAAATCCAGGACTTTCACGGCCTGGAAAACGGCCTGAAATTCCATGACTTTAAGGATTTTCAAGGACCACACAAACCCTACAATGAGGTACACAGATCAACCGGATGGGCAATAAAGCCCACTTGCCCTCATTAAATTTGAGGCCTGATGGTATTGCTACATGTAGATTTATGAAGAGCCCTAAGGCAATCCACTGGAATAAGGCAATCCTCTTACATTGCTTGAATTCTCTGGATGGAATTATAACCAGTGAACCATTGGTGGATTAAGCCTCAACGGCTCCCATGGTCTTCAAGTTCTGGCATGGTACAATGCTCAAACAATGCTTTCACTGAACTCTGGTGCCTTCCTTTTTAACTTTGAGGCCTGACATGATACAATGTTCAAACAATGACCTCACTGGCCTCTGTTGCCTTCCTTTATAAAGTTGAGGCCTGACATGGTGCAATGCTCAAACAATGACCTCACTGGCCTCTGTTGCCTTCCTTTTTAAAGTTGAGGCCTGACATGGTGCAATGCTCAAACAATGACCTCACTGGCCTCTGTTGCCTTCCTTTTTAAAGTTGAGACCTGACATGGTGCAATGCCCAAACAATGACCTCACTGGCCTCTGTTGCCTTCCTTTTTAAATTGGAGGCCTGGCATGGTGCAATGCCCAAACAATGACCTCAGTGGCCTCTGTTGCCTTCCTTTTTAAAATTGAGGCCTGACATGGTGCAATGCCCAAACAATGACCTCAGTGGCCTCTGTTGCCTTCCTTTTTTAAATTTGAGGCCTGACATCGTGCAATGCCCAAACAATGACCTCAGTGGCCTCTGTTGCCTTCCTTTTTAAATTTGAGGCCTGACATGGTGCAATGTCCAAACAATGACCTCACTGGCATATGTTGCCTTCCTTTTTAAATTTGAGGCCTGACGTGGTACAATGATCAAACAATGACCTCACTGGCATATGTTGCCTTCCTTTTTAAATTTGAGGCCTGACATGGTGCAATGTCCAAACAATGACCTCACTGGCATATGTTGCCTTCCTTTTTAAATTTGAGGCCTGACATGGTACAATGATCAAACAATGCCTTTATCAAAGCCAATGACAAACAAATGGTTGTTTTGAACATCCACTTCCAAACAGAATAAAAATGTTGGACACCCAAAAATTGTGATTCTGTCAAAAGCATGGTTGTCACTTCACTTGTTTTACAAAGCTGGCGTAAGTTTACATCAACCGTAACTACTATGACAACGTATCTCTTAAGTATTGTGACGCCATGGTAACTACGTCGAACATAGCTTGTGAAGGCTTTGTAAAGCTGGCCACAGTAGTTTAACAACAAACTGAATGGTGACTTACTTGTGTATTTGTAAAGTACGTATTCCATGCTGAACGCAGAGAATCCTGCCCACCTATATCCCACATAAGAAAGTGAATATTTTTCCAGACCACCTCTTCAACATTACTACCTATCGTTGGGGATGTATGGACAACTTCATTCATTAAACTGAAAATAAAACATAATTTGATGTCAAGACTTAATTGAAAATTAGAAACCAGAAAATGAACAGCCTTTTAAATGCTTTAATTTTTGGAAAATGTTGGTCATTCATTTTCATGGCCACAACAAATTATTAAATTTGGCCTACAAACAGGGGATTAAGGCCAATTGTGTAATACATTGTAACCTCCATGTTGTAAAGAAAATAAAATATATTTTGAAATGAAATCCAGGAGGTAAAAGCCGTCAGTTGAAAGCCTAAACTGTCGTTTTGATTGATTGATGTTTTACGCAGAGCTCAAGATTATTTCATTAAATGGCGGCGTTGCCAGGTTTAGTGGGAGGAGGAAACCGGGTCCTTTGTCCAGAGGAAACCCCGATCATCGGAGAGTAACTGCTAGTAACTGGCAACTCGTTCACACTGTCCGTTTGAAGAACTAGAAGACTTAAGACATTTTTCAACAATCTGTTAATTACACTATAAAACCACCGATATATTTTCATGTTTTCTTCTCTATATGTTTGTGTATAATAGCTGTATTTGTTTGTTTTTTTCCATTGCTTGAAAACAAGTTTGATTGTTTAACCTCTAAATATTGACAACAACAACTATAAACAAAATATGGAAAAGCATTGTCAAATCACAGGTCGATGGTATGTATATATAGACAATACATGCCGTTGACCTTATGGCCCCCTACATCAGTAATAATGCCCCCTTCTCAACTGTGATTACAACCTTGTTTAAAAAACATGGAAACTTATGACAAAGCTTTTTTGGCTCATTCTACATGTAAGTAATAAGCCTTGGGGCAAAATTGGCTTAAAATATGTGAAGCAAGAGTAAATGGTTCCTCAGGGTAGAAAAGCCCATTAGAATAACCCCTTCTTCTTGGACTGAGTGGGATTAAGCTCTTTCCCATGCATTTTTTCGGGCAGCTTTGCAAGGGCTTTGTGGGGCTCAGTAAGACCAATACAGGACCTCTAACAATGGGCTGTGGGTTCGAATCTCGGTCAGCCCAACAGAAAATTTGAAAATCTCTTAAGTGAGTTTTTCTCTTGATGACATTAAGTGGAGGAGTGTGCAGGTGCTTGCAAAAAGTAAGGTGTTGGGCAATGGGCCTGGTTCACCTGAATATTTGAAAAAGTTTAATTCTGTGTGGCGTGAAATATTAACCAATCAATTTGACAGTTTTCCAAATGAGACTGTACAACATACAAAGATACATTCTCAATGATGGTTGCCTTCCCATTATAAACACTTCAGATCAATAATTTAGGTCAAATCAGGGTAGGGTAACTGACGTAACAACCAGAGAGGTGTAAAAAAAACATGCTTAATAAAGTGCATCTAGAGCTAAAAGTATAGTGCTTAATTACAAAGCGGTGGCTCAGTTTTACTAGAGGATAATAATCTTTCTCATTAGAATCTTTAGCTCAAGGGGTAAAACTTCAATCAATAATAATTTATTTTAAAAAGGCTAATTTTGGCAGCTCACATCACTTTATAAATACCTTTAACAAATAGGAATTTATCCCCTAGGTAACATTGATCGTGGAATTGCACTTTAATTAAACTTCACAGATTGGTTGATCATTACAACGACAACATGTACAATCCCATATTGGAGTATTCACTGTTACTCCTTGACAAACATGGTCATCAAACAATACTGCTAAAGCGCTGAGACATCATTCAAAAGGGATCCCTGGAAGAACGTGTTTGAATAGATTATCTCAACCCTAACCTACACATTGCTATTATAGCACAGTGTTTTCCCAATCAAGCAAAGTAAATATGTTTTCTTCACAGGTCAGAGTTTCACTCAGAGAGTATATGTAATATTGCTTTTGACACTGTTAGATCACCATTACTAGCTCATTGATGTAACTTTAGAGACAAAATCAAACATTCTGGTTAGGCCAAAAATAAAAATGATTTGTTTGCTGTTAGTGTTATACCACTGACCGACCCTTGAAAACATAGTTACCAAGGTTTCTTGGAAGTCAATTTTTGAGGTTGAATATCCTTGAGTTACCCAAACTTATTTTTACTTTTTCCACCACTTATGTGTTCTTTATTTATAATTTCAGCCAGTAAATAATCAAACCTACATGTACCCGATGCTGTTCAAAACATGGCAGCTTTATCAAATTAAAGATATATAGGCCCCTATATATATATAGGCAATATTATTGAACTTATGAAGTATTCCAAATGAAAAGTAACTGTTCTTCACAGAAAAATAAAGATTTTTGTAGGTCAGCATTTAAACTGTTAGCAGGAGAAACCAATTTGGAAAAAAATCATACCAATATTTTTGAAAAAGTTTGTAACAGCAAACAAACATTTTTTGGGGACTTGTAAGCTCTATGTACATGACACCAGCATCTTTACATAACACTTCAACTGGTAGAGTAAACATAGATCACTGCATTGAAATACAGATATATGAGGGGATCTTGTTTGAAGTGATCACTATGTTAGAAGCCATTGTAGTGAGACATGACTGCACAAACTATAAACCTTATAGCTTTTCTAGTATCCAAGATCATTCTTGTATATACCCTTTTGCCAGTGTGGCCTAATTTTCAATACCAGTTTAAGAAACCCATATGCAAGGGTAAATTCATTGTAACACACTATCTTCATATTCAATATTAAAGGGAAAGAAAATCTAAGCTTTAGACTAATTTAGATGGAAAGAGTAGAGTTCATTTAGTCCAAAACAACTGTCCGATGTATGTTTTATCCCCTCGTAAGCGAATAATTGAAATTTGAATGTTGCGTTACAATATAGAATAAGCTCCATAGGCCGTTCACAAGGCCGCCACCATTTTTTCATTAGTTTTATCCAATTATTGTTGAATAAAAAATTAAGTGCGTTATAGAATAGTCATGTGATGCAATTTAGCCAATGGCTGGCTAAGCAATGGCGCGGGGTTGCATACTGACCTATATATTTGGAGACAATCTTCCCACTTCAAATTTGTCACCATGTTTTTTTGGACCTAAATCTACCATTATACACTAGAGAGCGATAAAAATACGTCATTATTGATCTAAAAATAGCTATACCAACATCACGTCATCCTAAAACGGAAAAATGGCTACACAGATAAGCCACTGAAAGGACATACTTCTGTCTGTTTTTATTAGCTTGAGGGTCACTGGAGGTAATTGACGTGAACTGTTTTAAGCACTTTGAAGGTTGTTATCGACGATAATCCCTATGTATTTCTAGAGATTTCCCCTCCTTTAAGGAATGCCGTAAACAGAATTCCGGCTGGAAGAAACTTTCAGTCACCCCAAAAGAGAGTTAGGCTTGGTGGCTTATCACAAATTTTAGCATGTGACACACCGCCTACATTGTACCGGCTAGCTACCTATATCTCTTTTTAACACAATTAGAAACTTGTCTCAATGGTTATTTTAGACAAGAAGATTTTCCCTGTGCCCGTGTGTTTTAGTGTTCATAAATATATCTGACGACTGTAATTGGTACAGACAGGCAGATCTGTAGTCACGAAAGCTACTTGCACTAGTGTCTACACTACACATAGGCAAACAACAGCAATTTTATAAAACAAAAGAAAGATGGTGCTTGCGACTCATTTGATCACCATGGTTATCAAAAAGTTGTTTGGATACAATTGAGCTCTACTGTGAAATTACAGACAGATTAACAGCCATTTCCTTAATTACTGACTGTCAAAAATACAAATAATTAATATCCAGACCTGAATTTAATTTTGATACGGGACACACCATCTATTCATGAGATAGTTATAACTGAATTTTTTTTGAATCCATGCAATAATTCCAGAGTTAGGTGATTGTTTTGGTGGCCACAAAAATCCAGGCCTTAATTTAATTTTAGTAAAGGACACATCATCTACCCATTAGATAGGTATTACCCGTATAATTGAAAAAAAGTTAAATCCATGCAAACGTTCCCGAGTTACTGACCCAGTCAGAAAATTTTCCAATTTTTTGGGACTGACTGGGATTCAAACCCGAGACCCATTGGTGAAAATAGTTCTTTGGTGGAAAGCTTTTAAGAACCAAACTTTGGGAAAAGCTCAATGTGATGTCAAAATGACTGCAGCCAGAAAAGCTTGAGGGCGTCTTCACTTGGTTTTCTATGACAACAAGTCACTAACGTTTAATACTTCCAGACAAAATCTACATGGTTTGATCTAACTATATCCTTCATGCCACGCTGCACCAGTTTCTCCAATCTACAGGTCAAAATTACTCACACCTACATTGGTTAGCAAAGTTCACGAACTACTCAGTGGGAAAAATATTTAAACTTTAATCAATACTTTCTTACAAAAACCACTACCTATGTGGATGAATAAGCTCTACCCATGAATAGGGTCTATAAACTCTACATTACCCAGTTTTAATATCAAATCAATATTTGTGCCTCGCTATCTTATTTACATATTTAATGTCACAGTACACCTGTCAATAATATCATTGATTTTTTCTGTAATTCTACATTAAACTGGTTTTTATATGCTCCAATTAGTATACTATTCCTGTGCATTAGATTTTATTTACACGTGCATTTATGTAGAGCATCATTACGTCAATAAAAAAAGTATTCCACATGCATAATGAAATATCATAGGTTTGGTTTGTTACAACAATTTATGGGGTATAAAGGTCTAAATGATACACCTCTTTTTAACACAATTAGAAACTTGTCTCCAGGGTTATTTTAGACAAGAAGATTGTCCCTGTGTCCGTGTGTTTTAGTGATCATAAATACAATATATGGGTCACATGGTCTATCACTATCAGAATAATTTTTTTTTTACAAAATTCTGAATGGGTGACTATCAAAGAGACTGAATCCTTGGAGGTGCAGGGGCTGTCAATTAAAATTTGTATATCTTCTCAGGATGTCATCTTTCCACCAAAGTTCATGTTTTATAGGCAGGTCAATGATGACTTAACAACCTAAGACAATTGTAGAAAGTTGTCTACATACATGTTATGATGTTACTTGTAACTTTCCTGGTAAGAAAGTTAATTCTTGCCAATGGTAAATGTCTCAGTGCCGGTGTAACTTTATACAAAGATGGTTTGCTTAGGTCAAACAAAATGGGTTCCACTGAGTTGTTTTCACCCACTATATGTGGTTGCTAGGACTTCAGAGAGTGGATGAAAACAACTCAGTGGAAGCCATTTTGTTCAAGCTGTGCTTACCATCGCTGAGCAGTTTCCTTTTAATACAGAGAATTCTTGTAAATGGTAAATGCCTCTGTGCCAGTGTAACTTTATTTTCAAAAATATGTATGCAACATTATCCATGGTGCACATGTAACAATGGCATAGACAACCAATGCCTGTTTGCTAAAATGTAGATGATTAGTTTGTCATATTAGCTTTTCCCTGCAGTCATTTTAATCTGGAAACAGGTGTATGAAACTTCAACAGGAAGAATTACATATACATATATACAGCTGTATGCCTACATCGTGTATTAAAATACTTACAATCTACATTGTCATCCAAAAGCCATAATTCAAATATGTAGACCCTATTCATTTACGAATACTAAAACACATGGAAAATCTTTTTGACCAATATAACTATAGAGACATGTGAGCTTTGTAAAAAATAATGATGATTTGTTGCCAAATTATCTTTTCCCGAAAATTCTAGTGACTAAAGCCAAAGTCCTGCCTGTCATCAACTCATTCGGACATGTCATATTATAACAACTTATGATTGGGTATAAAGGTCGAAATGACGAATCTTTTTTAACACAATACGAAACTTGTCTCCATGGTTATTTCAGACAAGAATATTTTTTCTGTGTCCGTGTGTTTTACTGTTAAAAAATATGGAGACAAGATTTTGATCAATGTGTTTTGCTGCAAACACACCATCTGCAGTATATAATAATTGATTTGCACTAATTAATGAGTTAATTTAATCCTGAGAATTCAGAATTTAAAAGCTACAATGTGGACAACAGGTTGAACTTGGGAGATTCTGCACCTGGCCTGGTCAGCTATATAAAGCTTCTAAATGTATAACTGATTAGGGAATTTAACCCACGACCTAACACCTAAAAGGAGGTGATGATTCAATGTATTAAAACCACAGGGGTCTACATGTATAATATATATAATAGCATACATATCCCTGGATCTCAAGGATATACCATTAAAGCTACTGTATATGGATGTAAAATCACCCTGAATTTTTGTAGCTTCGGTATCAAATTATTATACTGTTCTGATAAAAACAAAGCAATAATGCTTCTCTGATATTGTCCTTTTCTAAAAAAACTCCATTCCATAATATATTGGAAGTGAATAAAGCCTGACATAGATTTATAAGCATTAACAAAAAAAATTTACATAGATGTATATATTTTTAAGACCCATTTTCAATGACTGGTCATCCTGTTGCACATCAAATTTTGAGGTCAAACATTCATTAAGTACCTTAAAATAAACATGTGAAGGGAATCCTATCTGAAGACGCTGAATTACATTCAGATGATGCGATAAGCTAAGGAAATAGTTATCCCTGATTGATTTTTATAGATTGATTGATGTTTTATGCAGCATTATGTGAGGGAGGAAACCGAACTCTTTGTCTACAGGAAGCCCCAACTCTTCAACAATGAACATAGGGCGATCAAGCTAAAAACACACACAATTTTATTTGGTTTGAGTGGGATTCGAACCTGCAACTCATCGATCAAAGGTGGCCTGTGACAGACTCACTTTGGTAAAAATAGAAAGTTCCGACTTCTTCTGCCTGGGAAAAATACAGAAAACCACCCACTCTTTTTAATGTGAACAATATTTTGGATTTCCGCAACAAGTGTGCCTTTAAGTCACAGCTGACAGGTTCAAATTTCAGTCCAAAGAAAAAATGTATAATTTCACTAATCACTGGGGCTGATAAGGAAGGATTGAGAGATACCTTTAATGGTAAACGGTTTCCTCCATACAATATGATTAAGCTTAGTAGCCTCAAGTTCAAATGTTTTTCTCCCCTACTAAACCTGGCAAAGTCGTCATATACATGTAAGTGAAATAATCTTGAGTGCGGCGTAAAACATCAAATCAATCAATCAAATGTTTTTTCACATGTTTCAGCCTTTTCAACAAAAAAAGTATTCTGACAAGTAGTTTTAATTCATCTTAAAAAGGAGTTATACACTGTCATATATGGGGTTTGTTGGCCATGTTTCTAGAGGCATTATTTTACTGGAAACGAGCTGTATTTTCCAGGAGTTAAGGTAACTTGCACTGCATGAAGCAAGATATGGTTTCGTAGCAACAGTGAATTAGCCAATCAAAATCCTGGAAATTGCTTGCAGATATGATAAATATGCACGCATAATAAAACCATACATAGGCTACCAGCAACATGCTGAAAATACTTGTTGGTACAGGCATACTTAAGAAAACTGCTCCAGGCACATTAACAGATTATCAGGAGAATATAGATTTCATTTATAAAGTAGTATCTACACCTGAGTGTTTGACATGGCACAATCACTGTACCTACAGTATGGAATGACACACTTCATTAAACAAGGTCAAGAGAAGATGAAGCTGATATGTCAGCTATAAATACTCACAACTGATAAAGTATGGTGGTTTTCCCTGCATTGTCCAATCCTACAATGATTATCTTGTGTTCTGAAAGAAAAAAACAAGGACATGAAACTATTATTATTGAAACGGTCTCAATGAAGAAGACAGTTGATATAATAATACAACTGTATAGTAAACCAAAACAATCATATATTTATGATCACTAAAACACACAGGCACAGGGAAAATCTTCTTGTCTAAAATAACCATGGAGACAAGTTTTTAATTAAAAAAGAGACATATCATTTAGACCTTTATACCCCATAAATTGTTATATAATATGATTGAACACATATAAGAAATTTAATAAGGTCTGCTGATCACATATCAGCTTTGAGTTAATCTTTTGCCTCAGGTTATACATGTATAGCCTCGGCCTACTGTCCAAGTTTTTTTGAGCTTTTACATTGACCTTCAGATTAGTAGAAAAATTATCAAACAATCTCAGATGAACAATCGCAAGTTGTTTTTTCACCAAAAAAGTGCTTTTTTTTTTAGAGTCACAAAGTTCAGTAAACTCCATGTTGCTATTGTAATTGCTGTTGTCTGACAGTCATAAATAAACAGCTGAGAATGAGCCACATATGCAGGTAATTTTAGCAAATTTGTATAGCGTGCACAGCTAAACCAAGTCAATTCAACCATAAGAAAGATGACAAATGAATTCCAATAAAGTCAATATCCAGTATTGTTTTAAGTCAATTTACTTCTGAAGTACTGCATTTGCATTGATAATAGACACTTCTAAAGCTTACAAGTATTTACATTTAATTTTTATTTGCATTATAACCACATGTACCAAAATATGAGGTAAAAATCTAATTTAATATAAAGATTCACTCATTTATATTGAGTCAGTGATCACCCTTGTTATTTATCTTATCCAAATAACATAATTTAATGAAATCAGTACACCATTACAAAAACAAAAGAATCATAACAAATCCCTTTAATTCTTTAAATTGTGTATTTTCTGGGTTCATAAATGTTACTGAGGGTAATTTTATACTGGGTCAATTAATACAGAGCGAGACATACACAAACGTCAAAGTAAAACGTAAGCATGAATAACAATACTTAGTCAGCATTATATAGTTAACTATCTTGTAAGATCTTTGCCTTCAGGCATAAAACTCAAACGTCAATTTATTTTTAAGTTCACACTACATGAATAAATCTGATCAGACAATAGTAAATCATATGTTTAAGTCCAGCATCTTTTACCAGTCCATCATGATCATAAATTTAACCAGAGACTGATGTACTTACTTCTTATGCTTATAGGTCAAAGATGACTTGCCAACACAAAAGCACTATATTTATAATTAGAAAATTGTTAAATAGTTTTTTTAGTCAAAATATGATTTTTCTTAATGATCCTGCACAATTTTCATTTTTAATTCATTGTGACACAATAAAGTTTTTTATTGACATGTACTCGTAAGTGTAAATTTGGCCCAGCCTTGGAAAGAAATAAATTACTGTGAGTGTCAGTTATGATATCCTTAAAGTTTGAGAAGATTCACCAATTATATAAGATTCAAAGAGTGACATTTTTGTTATATAACTGTACTGATTTATAATTTTTATGTTACAGTTCAAAAGGACAAATCCAACAAATGGACAAAAAAGCTGGCCAAGCCCAAGTAAAAACTAACCAGTGGTGACAACTGGTAAGGCCAGTCGTCACTAAAATATAGAAAACTGTGTACATACAAACAAAAAATTGTATTTTCAACAGATAAATCCGATGAAGTTTAAACCTTCGAGCTTTTGGCCGAAATCCAAAAGTTTGATTATCATATCATTTTGTGCTTTTATTTTGAAATTGAAACATGATTTCTTATGTATCGACAAGGTCAGCAAGAGATGATTTAAACCACAGTAACAATGTATATCTCGCCTTGATGTCTGAAAGAATGATAGACCAATAATGATGTTGGAACTTAATCTGAGCCATACAAAAGATTTGGTTTGAGGGACACAAAAACATTACCTACAATACTTTACCCAAACAAGATATTGCTCAAAGAAAGCCCTGGACAGTTAATGCCGCAAGGGCACACGTCCAAATAATGTTTAAATTTTAAGTTAAGCACACACAATATGAAATAAACAAAATGTGCTTCAACTGTTCCATCAGTTATTTGATTTTGTTTGTGTGGGGTTTATAGAACTTCATTTTACAGAAATACGAATACCAATGCAGCCTGGTAGTAAGTAAGACTTTGAACAACATGTTTTTCTCGATATCGTACATCCGGGCACTGCAGGTGGCATGGTCTGTAAAGCCCTAACAACCACAGAGTGTGGGTAAAAACAACTCAGTGGAAGCCATTTTGTTTGAGCTGTGGACAATCATCGATAACCAGTTGTTTTCAACCTCTGTCTGATTAACATTAATTTAACACCCATGTTTATGCGATCGTGACGCCACAGCGAAATCAAGAATGTCATCAATACTAGTTTCGAGTGGACAAATACTGGCCTCAATATTTTAGAAAACTTTTGTATATTTGCTTTTATTTGAATGTATTTTGTTTCCACAAATCATATTTTGTTTCATTCAAGTCTTTAGTTGGACTGATACACGCCTTCCTTTAAAATAGAAAATAATTTGTAAATTTCTAGTAATATTTTCCAGTGACAAATGACATCATCACCAAAGTTATATCACCCAGTTTTAACTTTATAAATCTGTTTTGTTGGTCTTGTGAACAGGTAACAGTATTCAATCAAATAAAGTTTCAAATATTTGTCAGCATGAACAATGTGAAGGATAACAATGAAACAATACGGTGTTAAATTAACACTCACCTTCGTTTGTAAACAAAGCCCATAGTTTACTAAATAACAGGCCCATATTGCTTACGTTGGACTAGTTACTGGTTACAGAATTGACGTAAGCTTACGGAACTCCGATTTGTTCTGAAGACATTGAGAGAGTTTTATCAGATTCACCTACGATATTGTTTCAGAAATACAGCAGAAGAAGCCGAAAATTAACTTGACTTATCATCTGTTTCCTGTGACACGAGAGAGACGGAAGTGATAAACATCCAATCAAATTCAGTGCACGCCTTCACAAAAGTAAAACTGAATACGAAACCGAAAATAACTATTTTAATTTTAATTTTAACAACAATTATTTTAAAGCGATTTTGTGTGCAAATCTTATTAACCGGATTTTAAATATTTTTAATTTTGAAGAATAGGAAGAAATAGGAAATCAAAGCGGAGAGTTTTAATTTGTCCCATTTATACAATTTTTCGCATTTGTATTTTTCGAATCAACCTAGAGATGAAACAGCATGGCAGATAGTCACACGGTGTATCCTTTTTAAGTGTGGTTTTGACACAGTTAAAACTTAAATGGCAGTTATTTGTGGCTAATCAAGCTTCTTGATCTACTGTGACATTATAATATAATTTATATTATGTATGTTTAAATTAAAAGCGCTACGGGTATCCGATGAGTTATCGTACACTTTTGCCCTTTTTTCAAAGCATTGACAAAATCAGACAATGACATAATGACAAGAAATTTCACAGAAGTGAAGCTAGGCTCACTTGACTTTTGTTAAACTCCCTGACACGGCTGAAGGCAATCGTATTCTCGCGAGATCTCCTTTACTGGCTTTAGACGTGGCTAAGAGTAAGATAGACCTCGGACGACTTTACCGGACATAGCGCAGGGATTGTTGCGCGCGATCTAGGGTAACATTTTTAAAAGCTATCAGATAAATATAAAAATCCTGACATCACTCTGTGCGTGGATATATATTTTGAATTTAAGAAAAAGTTAAACCAGTAACGAAAACGTATAGTCAATTTCACAAAATAGTCCCATTTTGACGAAAACCGGCTAAATGGCAACGTTCCCTGTCTATCGGATTCACTTTGAACTGGCCATTATGATAGATTCCTTAGAGGTTAAATCTAGCCTTTAGGACTAGGGTAACTTCTTATTTTAGATTGGGCTGAAGGCGACTATTCGTGGGTCGCCCTATTCTATATATGGAGGTTGAAAATTTACCGAGAAGATGTTTTGATAAGTAAACCGGCTGTCTTTGGCGGGAAAGCGTGATCGCTTGAGTTTAACACGCATATGAGATGGCTCTACGATAACAGTTTGGTGAAAGCCACCAATCAGCCACTTGTCCACGAATTGGTGGGTAATCAGCTGCTTCACCCCCTAACAACGGAGAATAGACATGTTGGATAGAGGTAGCTTCCAGTTTTTCCAACTATGACTTCACCATGTTAAGCTGATTAATGTCCGTAGACATCTTAGAGAGGAAAGAATGCCTTGAATGTTGTATGTGGGAGGTTTCCCCGGAGCAATGAGCCCGGTTTCTTCCCCCTCTAAAGACCTCCATATAAGTGAAATAATCTTGAGTGTAGCCTCGATCAATCGATTTTTGGGTACATTTATAATTATTTGTAATGGGATTCTGGCTGTGATTGTCATAAATCTGAAATACCTCCTCCTTAACTCAGTATATCAGCGATCTAAAAGTGCCGTTTCCCTCAGTCCGTGAAGCTGAAATTGCTCGTAACACCCTCAGTGTTGATCAAGAACCTAAACGTGGAGGAGCTAAAAAAGATCTGATAGTCAAAGGCAACACCTTGGAAGTGTATGTTTTGAATTTTATTGAGTTCTTTTATTTTCAATTTGGCATGAGCTGCCAAAATGTTTAGATTTTTTAAATCTCACTATTTTTTTTCTTAAGTATTGCAAATTAAAACCATTTTAGTAATCAGTACCAGTTCCCATAATATTTTTTAAAGGGGCATGAGCTGCCAAATATAGCGAAAATTTGGTTTCTGCATAATACGTTCATGTAGTCTTATAATGCACAAAACCTTAAAAAATTACATCTTTATACCTCTCGGCTTTTTAATTTTTGTTTTCGTTATGCGCACATTTTTTCAGTTAGCATGGGTTACTGACATTGCATTTTTTTCAACAGCAATCTTTTTGTCAAATAATTCAAATGCTGAACTCCTTATGACAATCAAAGTTAATGGAAATTCACTTTAAATTCCACTTTAAAGTAGTGTTAAGAAATTATAATTTAAATTTTATTGATTTTTTTAGAATTATTTTGTATGGGATGCACGCTGTACAGATTTTTCTGGTTTAGCTTTTAGATGAACTTCAGAGCCTATACAATCAGAATTTATAAAAAAAATTATGGATTGTGGCAGCACAGGCCTATTTGATGCTGAGTGAGAAATCTATAAGGCAAATCTGGTGAAAATCATCTCATAAACAAGCGCAAAATTTAGTGTACATGTATAAACTTGGTTAATCTGGATGGCGTGTCTTTGTCTACTCTTAGTACCAGGGGCCGGTTGCACAAAAGTGTATTAAGCATAAGTCACAAATCTCATCACAAAGGAATTTGATTGTGACGTTGCATGGTTAAGTTAGACTGAAGCTTAATACCCCGTTGTGCAACCGGGCCCAGACTCACAGTGGTGTAACTTGACTGTTTTTTTCAATGCTGGCCATCAGGGCAAGTTAACAATCAAATTGAACTTCCCTGTGTAAAAATCTATTGTCAGTTCTCTGAAGGTCCAGTTCAATGAGATTTTTGTCTCCATAGCTAACTATGATATACTTTTTGTTAATGTCATTTCTTTGTTTTTCTTTTAGGCATATTACAGCCCCTGAGGTGAAAGTGCTAAGAGTTTGCCTGAATTCTTTCTTGGATCATTTGTCATTGGTTGTGGATACAATTGATCAGTTTGATCTGCCTGGTAAAGTGGATAGCAAGGGAGGTGACTCTTGATACAGGACGGAAAGTGGATAGCAAGGGAAATAACTCTTGATTCAGGGGGAAACAACTTTGGATCAATCAATATATTCTCCCAGTTTGGAGTAACAACGGAAATCATCAAATTCAGAATATTGTATTGGGACCTCAGTGTAAGGGGTTTTAAACATGTCTGCAGAAGAAGCGAATAGGGGCAATTTGGAAGTTATTCAGACTGCAGTGGCGAATGATGATGAAACCTGCCGAACATTTGTTTTAAAAAACGAAACTCATACTCTTGGAAATGCTGTAAGGTACATGATAATGAAGAATGCGGATGTTGATTTTTGTGGTTACAGTGTTCCTCATCCTTCTGAAAATAAAATAAACCTTCGAATTCAAACAAAAGGGGAACAAGCAACTAAAGTATTGAAAAAGGGCTTCACTGATTTAAATCAACTTTGTGAACATGTTCTCTCAGTTTTTGAAAAAGAGGTAGAAACATTCAAACATGAAGACATTAAGATGGAAACTGATTAAGTAGATCAGCTGCTTAATATTTACATTGTAAAAAAAAACTTCATTTTCACACTACAAAATGAAAAATTGTTTTGTTTATTGTTGCTTGGTGGACCTGACTTGTCAGGTACTCGTAGATCATTAGGGGTTTCCTCTGGGCACTGAGCTGGCAACACCGCCATATAAGTGAAACAGACCAGCCGCCATAGCTCGGTTGTTAGAGCCTCCGCTTCAGGGCTGGGAGATCCAGGTTCAAGCCTGGGTCGAGTCAGACCAAAGACTTTAACAGTGGGAGCTGCTGCTGCTTCGCTTGGTGCTCAGCACTATGAGTTAGAGCAGCGACTGGTTGGCCCGGTGTCAGTATAATGTGATGGGGCTTGGTGGGTGTCTTCGGCAAGTCGTCTCGGTGAGGCAGCACCAAATAAAAGAGCAGTGGAAAACCCAAATCACTCACTGACTCACCCCGTAATCTCGTATGAGTGAAACAATCTTGAATGTGGCTTAAAAACATAACTCGATCAATCCGTACAGGTGAATTTCTTAGAGTACTTGTTTGTATCTCATGAGCTTAGTCAATTGTCGTCAACTTGTTTAGATATTTGGACTGGGTTTTTTTCTGCATTTTCAGCATGGTCATGGTAGACCAAATAAAAATTCTAAAATTTCTGATTGCATTTTCCACTCAATATGTGGATGAGTTGCTAGGTACTCTCTGAAGGTGTAGGCCTCCTTTAAATGGATTAAGAGCCCAGTTTCCTCCGCCTCTAAACCTGCCAATGCCGCGTTATAAGTGAAATAATCTTGCCTATGGTATGAAACCAATCAATCAGCGTAATGGTGTGATTATAAAATTCTGACACCCTGATTTTGAAGGGTTTTTTTTTTTATCGTCCTATGTGGAAGAGTTGCCAGGTACTAGTCGCAGGTCGAGGGTTTCCTTTGGGCAAATAGCTTGGTTTCCTCCCCAACTAAACGTGGAGAAGCCACCACGTGAAAAAATATTGACCATGTAGGTGGTGAAAACGGTATCTTCTGCTTTTATATCGATATAACATGCACTATGTCCGTCCTAACTTTCTTTATCGGAAGATTGGAACGGTCCTCAATGACTTATCTAACGCATCGGTAGAACAGACGTAAGACTTCGTCGGCTTCCCGCTAAGGTCACAGTACTTTGCCTCGTCATCGTGGTGGTAAGGTTTGTCAGTTTTACCCGACGTCCCCTGGATGCATACTATAGAAATGATCCCTCAAAGTATGATCTTAACTCTTAAGCTTGAGAGTAAGCGACAGAGTCAAACATTCGTTTGTTATGGGTTAGGGCTCTAGTCCAAAACGATGTAAAAAGTAAATTCTTAAGAAAACTTCCTAAAATGAATAACATATAATACTCTCCCACACAATAAGTCGTTAATAGTTTGATTTAAATAATCATTGCTTTAGAAAACGTAGAATGTCTCAAATGTTTTCTTTAAGTATGTAATAGTGCGGTCGTAAGTTCCAAACAAAGGCTTAACGAAGGCCGTTGACTTTTGATTGCTGGCTGCCACACGATGCTTGAATTGGTTTAATAAAATCTGACTGAAGTCTGAAGGCAACCCAGAAAAGTAAAATCAAGCGATGTGTAATATCGCAGACTGCAAATTGTATACAACCAAATAAATTATCCACCGCATACAATCCACCGGCACTCTAAGTTAACCACATTCTAATACATGCCTGATTTCCCTACATGTTGTGAGATATGACAAAGCTGGCTTATTTACTAGCTTCTATCACCTTTGCCGTTTTTCCTAATACTTGTAACGTTGGAATTCATTGCACCAAAACCCCAAGATAATGCACCGTTGATCATCGCGACGCGCGCGGAGTGACAAATTCGGACGTATCCATTTGAGGAATGTTGCATTTCACTTCAATTTAAAAACCTTTTGAAAATTTAAACAAACGCGCTACAGGCAACGTCCCCATAAAAGTCATCTTCTCTAGCCAAGATAAAATCTGCATGTCCCCATTCCATATTTTACCTTGGCAGACTACTCCACTTGAACTCGTAAATCGAACAGCTCGTTTTGATTGGATGCGAGTGAAACTTCTCGCAGCTAATCAAATCCTCGGGCGCTTACACTGAAAATAACATAATGGCGGCTGTGTATACCTTGAACTTTTGTTTAACGAGTGCTGATTGGCCAAGACCCTGTAAGTCTAGGAAAGACAACTCTTACATTCTCACCAGTGGGCGCTGTTCGATTTACGGGTTGGAGTGGAGTAATCCGCCAAGGTAAAACACGGAATGGGGACATGAAGATTTTAACTTGGCTTGCGAAGATGCATAAAAGTCCACAAGCCCACATGCAGTTAGCGTGACAAAAAGCCGCAGACGCAGCATTCAACTCCTGACTGGACTATTCCAAACGTGATCGATGGAGTCCCTGGTGATTTGAGCTAGGCCTACTGGCAACCAAACTTTTGTAGCAAAAACATCTTCCAAAATACATTTGAAGAGTGATGGAAAAGAAATAATGTTTTCGTTCCAGTCGAATTAAGAGAATATGGACGAGTTTCGCAATTTTTGGAACTCTGAGCTAGCGCTCTCTTTCAGAAATAAAACTCGCCCACATTATCTAACCTAAATCCCACGACAACAATAACACTATTTCTTAAATAAAACATCAATCATACGACCAATGAAAGAAAAAATCGTTGCTTTACTGACTGGCCCATAGCCAATATAAATGTAACCAATAGAAACAAGACAATAGTCTTCTTTTTGAGTTGATCAATGCAATCATTCTGAGTGGATTTTTCACTCGGCCGTGTGCGGAAGAGTTGCGGGATATACTATGTTCGGAAATCCCAAGCGAAGAGTTTAGTCCAAGAGGTCGTTTTGATGTTATTGCAGTTTGTAAAGTGGTCACGAGACTGCAGTGAAGTTTTTGGTTGGCCTGCAGACCGTAGTACTTTGTGAAGATCATCGCAAGAGTAGATACAGAGTCTGGCCAGACCCGACTCAATCCGATTCTTGAACAAAATATCTGGACAAAAGTTCGTTCACGTCCAGGTCACATTCGACCCGACAGTAGTAAGCATGTCACTGCTGTCCAGTTTCGGTAGTCACTTTAGGCCAGTTTCGTCCGTCACTTTAGGCCAGTTTCGGTAGTCACTTTAGGCCAGTTTCACTTTAGGGCAGTTTAGTCGCTTTAGATCAGTTTTTTTTATAAAAAGTCAGCATGAGAACTATCTTAAGAATGTATGTATAGGTTTTTAAAAAAAAAAAAAAAAAAAAATAAGTATATATATGCAAAATAGTGTATAGTGGTGTAACAACGGTCAAAGGGAGATAATCCTGGCCTGGAATACTTATTGGAGTTACCTGCCTTGGTCGTGTCGACATGTCTGGGCCCTGTTGTGGTTTTTCGATCTAGCATGTCTAGGCAAGTTTGTATGATCGCCCCGAACAAGTCTGGGCACGCTTTGAAGTTTCTTTTTATCACGTTTAGACACGTGTGTATGATGTAGATACTCCTGCTTTATAAATTCTAAATCTGCAAAGTAGTGTTGAGTGTAGTGGTGTAGAAACGGTCAAAGGGAGATAATCCTGGGCTGGAATACTTATTGGAGTTACCTTCCTTGGTCGTGTCGACATGTCTGGGCCTGTTGTTTCGGTCTAGCATGTCTAGGCAAGCTTGTATGATCGCCCCGAACAAGTCTGGGCACGCTTTGTAGTTTCGTTTTATCACGTTTAGACACGTTGTGTCCTTGTGTTGAAATCTACTTTCCGTCAAACAAAGATGGCATAGCCAAAATATTGACTCTCACGGGTGCTTCTTGGAGACGTCTGACTGAATCTTTTGATATAACATTGAACAGTGTTTAACTATGAACAAAAGAAGTGAAAATCACATTTTGCTAGCCCAAGACGTATATTTACCTGTGAGTGAATATCTGGATGGAATTTTGATTCATATTCGTAAATGGAAACCCGGATTTTACACCGCTGAAAAACACGATCAAATGGAGATAATCCGAGGCTAGAACACTTTGAGGTATTGGAAGAGTTACCTCCCTTGGGTACTGCGGCGATTCGTCTTTAAACGGGGATTCCCCACGTAAAACCCAGGCAGGTCTTATTGCACCACCGCTATGAAATGGGGATTTCCCATGACGTCAGGAGAACAGTTTCGGCCGTCGATTTAGGACAGTGAGTGATAATGATGAGGGTTGATAGTGTTTCTATTATTAAATCTATAAATATATACTCTACGTGCGTCAATAGAGAGATTGTGTAAAGCTATAATCTATTATACATCGGTTAGCTAGTAACACTAAATAAATACAAAGAATGATATTACAGTAACTGTAACCACCATGGTTATCGTTCTAATTGCCTGGCACCCCGACAAGTCTGGGAGGGTGATTACAGTTATTACAGCCGACATAATGGTTTAGAATGTAGAAAATTAAACATCGAAAGAACAGACTTTTACAAATGCTCTCACTAACCGATAGCGAAAATGGTGTAGGTTAAAATATACATGAGCCAAACAGAAAAACATATAGAAACATAGTCACACAGGGGAATAATTATTCCAGATTTAGAAAGTATGTTCTTTAAGTATGTAACCTTACTACCACTAACAGACGCCCCGCGGGCGTTAAGCGGGCGCCGGGCGTTAAGCGGGCGTTCCCGGGTGTCATTCAAGACGGAAGCCAGTATGTAAATGACCAAAGACATGACTAACTCGACATTCTATTTATAGTTCAACATCTTTATTGAGTTAGGCTATGTAAAGTCAAAACTATATTAACAAATTTAAAACATATATATAAAAATTGTATGTTAAGGTTAGATTTAGTCACTGTCCTCATTTTCTTGAGTGTCAGAGTATGTGGCTGGTAAAAGATCGTTAAATAAGGGTTTCCTCATTTCTATAGCGTTATACAGGGCCTCTTTCGGTGATAAGTCAAAATTGTCTTGAAGTGAATGTTTCGTGGCCATAATTTTTTTATGGATTGGATCTTTTTTCATAGACTCTAAAATCAAACTCTCTTCGTTGTATAAAGACATCAGAGTATTTGTTATTTTTGGCCTCAAAGTTTCGTAGTCACCATTTTCTTCATCGATAGAGTGAGTTGTTTCAGGGATGTGCTGTTCGATCGCCTTGGTTACAAGATTATCCCACATCATTGAGGATGCCCCTCCGTTTTCCTGTGACTCTTCCTCAGCCGAGGAAAAGCTTTCACCTTCCTGTGATTCTTCCTCCGTTGACGACAGAGTGTTTTCATTTAAGGTCTCTTGACTTGCACAACTATCCGCAGAATCATTGTGTTCTGACTCTGTGATTTTCGTTACATTGTCGTTGAAGTGATGGTTCCCATATTCTGAGGAAGTGTTTTGATCTTCATTGTGACTTTGAAGTGATGTTGTATGATGGTTATACCTATCCTGATGACGTCGCATATCATGATCCCGAGTAAAAGTTTGACCACACTCGGTGCATGTAAACAGTCCCATGTCTAATGTACGGCACTCGACTGACTAATAATATTGGTATAGTGAGATGTACTTCTATATAGCATATAATTCCCCCAGGTGGCGTCGTGGGCGCATAAAACAGACCCCGGCGGGCGTAAAGCGGCCGTAGGTAATGCTTAAGGTAATGGTAGGAATAACCTTTCGTCTTGAATGAACGCCCGGGAACGCCCGCTTAACGCCCGGCGCCCGCTTAACGCCCGGCGGGTGTCTGTTAGTGGTAGTAAGGTTACATACTTTAAGAACATTTCACAGGTCATTTTCTATCCGAGCAGCGAATGGACACTGACATTGTCATACCAGATGTTTCATTTCCTTACTTTCTAAATCTGGAATAATTATTCCCCTGTGTGACTATGTTTCTATATGTTTTTCTGTTTGGCTCAAGTATATTTTAACCTACACCATTTTCCCTATTGGTTAGTGAGAGCATTTCTAAAAGTCTGTTCTTTGTTCATATTTACAGTTACTGTAATATCATTCTTTGTATTTATTTAGTGTTACTAGCTAACTGATGTATAATAGATTATAGCTTTACACAATCTCTCTATTGACTTATGTAGCGTATATATTTATAGATTTAATCATAGAAACACTATCAAGCCTCATCATTATCACTCGCTGTCCTAATGCGACGGCCGAAACTGTTCTCCTGACGTCATGGGAAATCCCCATTTCATAGCGGTGGTGCAATAAGACCTGCCTGGGGTTTACGTGGGGAATTCCCGTTTAAAGGCGAATCGCCACGTTGTTCAGTACCCAAGGGAGGTAACTCTTCCAATACCTCAAAGTATTCTAGCCTTGGATTATCTCCCTTTGACCGTTTCTATACTACTCAACACTATTTTGCAGATTTATACAGACTATTATTTTTTAAAAACCTGGTTATAATTACGGGAGTAACTCAGGCATACAGACGTGCTTAGACGTGCTAGAACGAAACAAACACAACAGGCCCAGACATATAAAGCAGGAGTATCTACGTCATACAAACGTGTCTAAACGTGATAAAACGAAACTACAAAGCGTGACCAGACTTGTTCGGGGCGATCATACAAACTTGCCTAGACATGCTATATCGAAACAACCACAACAGGGCCCAGACATGTCGACACGAACAAGGCAGGTAACTCCAAAAAGTATTCCAGGCCAGGATTATCTCCCTTTGACCGTTGTTACACCACTAGACACTATTTTGCATATATATACTTATTTTTTTATTTTATTTTTTTTAAAAACCTATACATACATTCTTAGGATAGTTCTCATGCTGACTTTTTATAAAAAAAACTGATCTAAAGCGACTAAACTGCCCTAAAGTGAAACTGGCCTAAAGTGACTACCGAAACTGGCCTAAAGTGACGGACGAAACTGGACAGCAGTGACATGCTTACTACTCCCGACGCAACTGAAAAGCTGACAGGCACCGATTTTAATCGAGATCTCGCAAGAGTGGATACACTGTCTGACCAGACCCGATCCTTGAACAAAATATCTGGACAAAAGATCGGTCACGTCCCGGTCACATTCGACCCGACGCAACTGAAAAGCTGACAGGCACCGATTTCAATCGAGATCTCGCGCCTTTCTATGAGAACCTCTACGAGCTATCTCAACGAATGGCAGGATCAATTCCTTAACAGATTGGCACCGATTTGCGTCGTGAGTTTGCCATACGCAACAAGACTTAGCTGAGACGCGACGCGATTTTCCAGTCAGGCCAGAAAAACTCTCAGCGTATACCGGTCTTTAGATAAACACCCAACCAAAAGATATACAAGGCTACTTCCATTGGTGTACCGGGCCTCCGTGGCTCAGTAGGTAGAGCGTTGGACGCTCAATCCGAACAGCCTTCCACCAATGGGTAGCGGGTTCCAATCGCACTCAGTCCCCAAACATTTTCTGACTGGGTTTTCACTCGAACAACCTATGTGGGATGGTTGCCAGTTACCACCGGAAGGTCGTGGGTTTCCTCCGAGCATAGAGCCCGGTTTCCTCCCACAAAAAAATGGCAACGCCGGGCCATATAAGTGAAATAATCTTGAGCGCGGCGTAAAACACCAAACAATCAATCAATCAATCCAACATGATGTATTTATTAACGAACATATGTAGTATAGGAATATTCCATCTTTTAACTCACATCTCCGTATTTTATAAGGAACCATTCACTGACTATATTACAAACAACCAATGATAAGAAAAGGAACTTCAGGGCTTTCTTGATTGTCTTTTGTAAACGATGTGAATAATTTCACTTCATTTTTTAGAACGCGTTCAAACACATTTGGATCGCTTTAACTCAACTCATTATTGCATGCCGTGTACAAAAAGAATTCTACCGTGTGAAAATGAAATTGAAAAAGGGTGTTCTGTAAATATAACGCTTGGTTAATTTAAGAACAACTTGAGAAGACAATGGTTCGCATGGTTATTTAAGACCGCAAGATTGGGCATATTGTAAGCCTATTCACGAGGGCGTTTACGTATGCCTGTCCGTCTGCGCACGCTATAAATTCGCTTGCTGGGCGATTTTACGGTCAACTGACGGATCATGGGGAAATCCGTGTTTTGACGTCATAATCTGAGGTGTTCCCTGACCTAATTATCAAGGGGCTCGCCGATCTGGCAAAGACAGTAAGCGTAAACTATGGAAGCCGAATACGGACATTTTATTCTCTAGCTTCGCGACCCCGCCAGACCCGCCAAAGCAATTGATTCGCGACTTTCTCTACCCCGCCAAACTCGCCAACCACGCCAACCACGCTAATCAACTTAGTAAAAAATAGTATTTTTTTTAAACATTTCATTTGCGTCCTTCGCTACCTTGGCGAGGCTGGCGGTGGCGAGAAGGTCGCGATTCTATATCATTCGCGACTTTCTCGATCTTGGCGGGGTCGCCAAACACGCCAGGGTCGCGAAACACGCTAATAAAAAGATAGTATTTTTTTTGCAATCCCGAATCGCGACCTTCTCGACCTTCGCGTGCTTGGCGGGGTCGAGAAGGGCGCGAAGGTCGCGAAGGTCGCGAGGGTCGCGAAGGTCGCGAGGGTCGCGAAGGTCGCGAAGGTCGCGAGGGTCGAGAAGGTCGAGAAGGTCGCGATTCGAAGCTATACATCAAGTCCACTCAACAATTCACTAGTTGGCGACCTTCGCGTGGTTGGCGACCTTCGCGACCCTCGCGACCTTCGCGACCCTCGCGACCTTCTCGCCCTTCTCGACCCCGCCAAGCACGCGAAGGTCGAGAAGGTCGCGATTCGGGATTGTAAAAAAAATACTATCTTTTTATTAGCGTGTTTCGCGACTCTGGCGAGTTTCGCGACCCCGCCAAGGTCGAGAAAGTCGCGAATGATATAGAATCGCGACCTTCTCGCCCCCGCCAGCCTCGCAAAGGTAGCGAAGGGCGAGAATGAAATGTTTTAAAAAAATACTATTTTTTTTATAAAGTTGATTAGCGTGGTTGGCGTGTTTGGTGAGTTTCGCGGGGTAGAGAAAGTCGCGAATCATTTGCTTTGGCGAGCCTGGCGGGGTCGCCAAGCACGCGAACTAAAATGTCCGTATTCGGCTTCCATAGTAAACACATCTTTGGACGTTATAAAGTAATTAAACAACTATTCATCATATTCACAACATTATATTTATATCCTATCAGAGCTGTTATTTAATAGCTGCTAGAAAGCTGAAATTAAACACCTTCACGTATACGCACAGATGGGTGGTCAGCTTAAAGCCCCATTTTCAATGGCTATTATAGATATGCGTTACAAACTTTGGACAACCGCATACTCCAAAACTATTGTCATGTATTAAAACTTAAAGGACTTGTAGTAATTGTAGGCATTTATGTACACTTTCGCCAACTTAGCACTTAAGCACCGGTCTTTTCTCTCTTCAGTTTCATAATTTCATAAATTCTGATTGCCAAGATAATTTGAGGATTTGAAGCAGCTTGGGGATTGTCGTCCTAAAGTTGTTAATAAGGCATTGTTTTCCTTTGTGTGGAGAGGATTCCATAGGATTGAAGATCCCTTCAGGGGTAGGCCTACTGATAAAACCCTTAAAATTTGATCATTGAAAATTTACCAATCGATATTGGTAAAGCCAGTAAACCCTGCGAGCGGAAGATGTGCGGTAATAAAAGGGCACAATTCAAATAGCCAGGATGTATGCGTACATTTAGGGGTTGTGTTGGTTATAAAACCTAGCTTAACATGCATCTGCAAAACTGATATCAGCTCAAGGCTCTTGAAGGATTATCTTCATTGGGGATGGTTGCCGTCCCAATCATGCCCGAAAATGTTTATCTGCCGATTGAAACTAGCTTAGCATGCATCTGCAAAACTGATATCAGCTCAAGGCTCTTGAAGGATTATGGTTGCCGTCCCAATCATGCCCGAAAATGTTTATCTGCCGATTGAAACTGTAACTCATCTGACCCGTCCCTGGTAAAACCTCAGTCTCGTTTGTCTTCGTACTGGTTTGAATTCCACTCATTCCAAGTTCTTTGTGTATTTTTCACTTGCTGATTTCATGCGGAAGAGTTAAAAGGTACCTGTCGAAGGTCAGGGGCTTCTCCCGGACAAAGGCCCGATTCCCCTCCCACTTAACTTTCTGACGCCGCCATGTGTGAAATAATCTTGAGTAAGGCGTAAAACATCTATAGCAATCGTCGTTTAATCATGGATGCATTCGGAATCTACCGATTTGGAAATACCGTGTGGTCACGTCTGCAGAGACCCATATCCAATGGGGTTCATTGGCTCAGTTGATTAGAGTGACCGTCCCTCAGTCCGACACTGGCCTTCCATCTATGCGGTGCGGGATCGAATCCCACCCAGACTCAAATAAAACTGAAAATTTTGGCATGGATTTTTCACTCGATCATCTTATGTGGAAGAGTTGTCAGGTACTCGCTGAAGGTCGGGATTTCCCCGGAAAAAAGAGCCCGGTTTCCTTCCCCACTAAACCTGGCAACAACGCCATGGAAGTGAAATAATCTTCAGTGCGCCGTAAAACATCAATCAATCCATAACATCCCTTCTTTTATTGGTATTTCCTAATCATCCACAATAAAATTAAGCCTTGGAGTTGCTGTAACAAGATTTTTTGGATTAGTGCGGCGTAACGCATCAAATAATCAATCAATTAAAACATACATATAACATGTATATAATGACACAGATACATAAGCACATTTTATAGCCTATTGAGAGGTCCATGTCTGTCTCTTGCAAGCCCAATAAAAACATCAATAAAAGGCTCTAGTTTGTGACATCCCACCTGAAATGCCCTCCTTCCCGATTTTATGGCTGGGTGTATTGTTGTAATGTATGAATATTTTATTAACAACATCTTTTTACAATGACAGTAATCAATATATATATATATCAGAATCAATATTAGCACCAACAGCGGATCTATAAGTGATTATTTGTTCTTCCTACACCGGGTCAAATTGCTTATGCACGTTTGATAGCAGCATATTAGCCGAGAAATCTGGGCTCTGCCGAATTTTTTTCTCTCTCCGTGTTCGTCATAGCCCAGATCACTTCCATAGTAAAAAAGTGATATTTTTGAAAGAGACCCGCCGAAAAAATCGGCAGCACGAATTTCACAACAAATAAGCAAAGAATAAAGTATTTAACTCTACATTCCGATAGCATAGACCTAGAAGAAGGAGTTTGTCAACTTTACGCGCCTTTAATTTGGTAAGCTTTCCTTTATGCAGTCAATATTTGCTTCTAAGACCACTGTCTTTCAACCTGACGTAAAATCGGCGGGGCATCTAAGAAATACGTAACTCGTATATCTTCGGAAATCTTTTGTCATGACCAATGAACGAGACCGAATATTAAATATTCGGCGAGTATTAAATACTACATGTATAGGTCTATATTTCTCCACACTTTTATCGATATTATTTGACCCCGGTGATTCGGGCTTAGGCGACAAGACACATTACCAGCCATATAATACCAGTCGTCGTAAGACCGATAATCCGGGATAGCAGCATATGATTGTTTTAACCAGGAGGATATGTCGTTTATGATTACATCATGGTTCAATATGGAATAGGCCTCCAATCAATTTTGTTTTTATTACAGTGGCAAGTGACCAGTGGCTTAGTCTGTGGTAAGTGGCCATTTTCTAAAGTGACATGAGCTCCCAAAATGTTGATAATTTTTCGTTAGAGCATAATGTGGAAATGATCGGCTATTTTTCTCAAATGCAGAAGCTTTTTAGTGCTATACTAGTCTCGAGAATGCACGTTTAAGTACGGTAATATTTTTTAACTAACTTACATGTATATAATTTAGATTATATGGACATTCGTCTTAGATACTTGAATTTTGTTTACTGTTTGGACACTATTTGAGTTCGCACAGCACACAGACTGCATGGATTTCCCTCCTTCCAACGTCAATCATCTAGTTTTCTGATGACTTTCAAAGCTTCTTACTGTCCTGGCTATCAGAATTTATGGAAAAAGATCGAAGTTTGGCAGCTCGTGTTACTTTAAAGCGGCACAAGCTGCCTAATATAGGCAATGTTTAAAGGAAACAGAATTAGCTAATATTTGCCAAGAAGAACAAAATAAGACCTTTCCGTGATACCAATCTTGAAGATGTGGTTAAGGACGTTTTTATAATCTGAATTTTCGGCACGAACAGATTTTTTTTTTCAACGTCAATCAATAAATTTTTCAAAGTACTTCAAAAAAATACTTCTCTTGACAGTCGGAATTTATGAAAAAAAAGTCCGAATATTGACAGCTCATGTCACTTTAACTTAATCGTGGTCAATGGTTTTCACTTAATATATCAAGGATTTACAGTGTCACGTGGTTACTAGTATGTTTAATAAAGGTTTCGTGCCTGGTAGATTACAACCTCAATGTGGAATATGGCAAAGATATCCAGTTGATTCTATCTTAAAGTTACTTTTGATTCATTTGTCAATTACTATTCACAATCCAACAGAGATATCAGATACAGGTTTAGTAGTCTTTATTCCAAAGCTATATAACGTGCCCTAAAGTTGTTAATAAGGGATTGTTTCATTTGTATGGAGAAGATTCCATAGGATTGAAGATCCCTTCAGGGGTAGTGAAAAAAAAAACCTTAAAACTTGATCATCGAAAATTTACAAGGCCTTGTGTTATCTCTTTGACAGGATCGAAAGGAAATTTGGCTTTAATGAAACCAGCATACCAGAGTAGTATATATACAGATGTTAACCGGAGTTTATGTGTAGCTTCCCGAGCCGTGGACGGTAATGCCAATCCCCAGTTTTTCGGTTGTGACTCCTGTATGCATACTCTTGAAGAATATCAGCCATGGTGGATGGTGGATTTATTGGACGAGTTTTACATCGACCGGGTTGAGATAGTTAATCGGCAAGAACGTGTGTACACAGTTTTTAATATTATAGTTTGTACCTCTTTTTCCTTGACGTCTTTTTTAAGTATTCGTAAGCCTAAATTTACAAAGCGTAAATAACTTTACTCAAAAGAGCTGATTTTTTCTAGATAAGTTGTTCCGGCATCCCAGAGCTGTTACTCATTTCCTTTAAAGTAACTATGTTAGGTAAAGAAAACAGCACAGCTCACTTTAAAACAATACTTAAATTAAAATGGTTAAAAAATGGTTGGATTATTTTGTAAATTTTTTTGAATTTTTATCATTTTTTTGTCAGTCACAGAGGTGACGTCAAGACACTTGTAGTTACAATGTTGAATCATAGGGATTTGGTATCATATTGCAAAAGATTTGTAATGTAGCAAAATTAAAGCCCATCAGCTGCAAAATATTCGGATTTTTTTTCAGTTCAGCAATTGAAGTACCTTGAAGAACTAAAGATTGACATTGAAATTAAAAAATATCTGTAAATCCAGAAAACCGCACGAACAGAAGATGTGTGGCTTATAAGAGACAACAGTCAGGATGTATGAGTACATTTTAGGGGTTGTGTTGGTTATAAAACCTAGCTTTATAGCATGCATCTGCAAAACGGATATCAGGCTCTTGAAGGATTATCTTCATTATCTTCGATGTTTGCCGTCCCAACTCATCATGTCCCAAAATGTCTACCAAACACTGAACTTCTCTTGACAATCAAAATTTATGAGAGAAAAAAAATCCGAATTTTGGCAGCTCATCGTTGTCGTTACCTTTGCATTGCTTTTTATTTATGGACACTAAAACACACGGGCACAGGGAAAATCTTCTTGTCTAAAATAACCACGGAGACAAGTTTCTAATTGTGTTAAAAAGAGGTATATCATTTAGACCTTTATACCCCATCATAAATTGTTGTAATAAAGTAAACCTATGATATTTCATTAGGTTGACGTCTGACAGGAGCTTGGCCTTAGTCAGTAGAATTTTCTGGAACACTTTGTATCACATTGAGAATGCTTACGCATCTTAAGCTATAGTAAGAATATCGTCAGACTATATATTATGCCCCCCCCCCCCATACCCTTTCCCAGAAAACCTAGGTAGAAGGCCGACAGGGGAGTTTAGCCCTGCCCAGTATGTCTTTCAAACTCTTGTTCTTTTTATAAGCAATGACTGGCCTTTGGGTCAGAGGTCGAGCAAGTTTACTTTGAAGTAGTTTGTATTCTTCTACTATAATCTTGGCCATAGCGATGCTAGCTTTGTGACTCACTTTGTGACTCACAAATGACTGAAACACAAATGGTATTATAGTTTTTTCACGACATCTTCCGGGGTCCAAGTTCAAACCCAAAGGATAAATAGTTTGTAATGTTTGAATCCAAAAACTTTCCCTTTCTAAACGTTTGTGCTTCGTATCTGCAGCGGAAGTGAGAAATGGGATTTTCTCAATAGGCATGATTTCAAAATGGTCCTTGACCGAATGACCTTGAGTATTGAAATGTTGTGCCACGGGTACATCATGTTTAAGTCTTATACTAGATAAATGGCTGGCTGCTCTTTGTCGTAGAGAATTCTGAGTTTCTCCGACGTACTGTTTGCGACATTTTTTGCACGTGATTACATACACGATATTAGAGGAGTCACAATTAAGATTCTCTGCCATTTGATATTTGTTGCGAGTTTGTTCTCCGAAAAAGGTTCCGCGATCGGGTACGTATATATCGAGTTTGCATCGCGTCTTAAGGCATTTCATTGATGTACCTGAGAGAAATGTTGGACGGTAGTGGTACACTCGTGAAGGGGAGGTAAGCGTATCGGGGGATGAAGGGGGAAACATGATTTGTCTTACTGTGTTAGATTTGATCCTTCGGAGTAATCTAATAGAATACTTCCTAGGGAGGAGAGCTTTAAAAAGAACAGAACAAGCCTGGTTAAAAAAATCTAAAGAACTACAGTTTCTATAGAATCTAAAAATCTGAGATTTAATGACTCCCTTGAAAGTGTGAGGAGGATGGTATGACCCAGCATGTAGCAGCTGATGCGTGTCAGTAGGTTTGAAGAATACTTTGTAATCTAGATACCCAGTAGTATGATATGTATGACCCTTGTAAATAGTTACATCCAAAAAATCCACAGAAGTGTGATCAATAGTAGGCTGTAATTTAATGCTTGAGTCGTGAGAATTAAGAGTATCAATGAAAATATGAAGGTCTTCCAACGTATGTTGCCAAATGATAAAAATGTCATCCAGATACCGAAGGTAAATAAAAGGTTGTTGGTGACATTTGTGAAAAATATCACTCTCCCACTCAGCCATAAAAATAGAGGCAAAGTTAGGACTAAAACGTTTCCCCATAGCACACCCTTTAATTTGCTGAAAGATCTCCCCATTGAATTCAAAATCGTTACCTTTTAAGCTAAGTTCCAGCAATTCTAAAATGTCTTTATCCGGACGACGGTGGTCAGGATATCTTTGGAATGCTGATTTTATGGATTTAAGACCCAAATCTATGTCAATGTTTGTATACATAGACTCCACATCCAGAGTAACCAAAATCACATCTTGTGGGATGGATTTCTCAGACAATTTGGCCAATAAATCATCCGTATTTTTTATAAAGCTAGGATGCCGATTCGCTATAGGTTTTAGATAGTAATCAATTAGCTCTGATATTCTATAACTTTCACTTCCACAATCTGAGATAATAGGACGCCCAGGGGGCATTGTAGGCTTCGGCCATTTTTCAATGGGTTTGTGAATTTTCGGAAGAATATAGAAGACCCTGTTTTTAGAGTTATGATCAGATTCCAAATAGCGATACTGTTTTTCATTAAGTAAGCCTTTATCTTGAAGAGAAACAAGAATTTTATTAAACTTCCTAACATTTTCAGGCCAAATTTCCTTATCAAGTTTTTTTGTAATGAAGAGGATTGCTTAGCTGCCGTTCTATCTCTTCAATATAATCCTGTTTTGACATAATAACTGTTGCCGAACCTTTATCAGCAGGTTTAATAACTGCTTTTTATTGTTATGCTGATATGAGTAGCTAAACAATTTACATTTAAAAGTTTTATTACAAAACAAATTTTCCTAGCAAATCTCTTGGTTCAATACATAGGAGATGTTTTGGTAGATCCTTACCAATGGGGATATACGTATTTCCTCCCGCTTTTGTTGTTTCTGTGGTACTTAATTTTGTCTTTGTATATTTCAGATGGAGAGCGTATGAAAAATGCTGACATTGAGACTTCTGTTGAACGTTCCCCTTCATTAGGACTACTTCAACCGAGCCTATGTCACCATACAGTATCTCAACCTGGGGGTCCCACTGTGTCTTATCAATGCACTGTACCCCGTCTGGCGAGGTATGTCCGTATAACTCTCCAAGCCTTTACCTGGCTTCATCTCTGTGAAGTGAGAGTCTTTGGCAGACATAAAGGTGAGTATTGTTGACCACTGACTGTATCTCTTTATTCCTCTCAGATGTAAGCTCTAAACTCCAACTCTGAACCCTTCCATACAGAGCTGATGTAAAGATGTGCGCATGCCAATTGCGAGCTGGGGGGGAAGTTATTTAAACCGAGATATACGTTTAACGTGCAAGCTTTGTAACACACACCTGGGGACTACGTCATAAAACTAATTTACAAGACTTACAACAGATTGCCGACTGAGATGTAATTTTAAAGCATAGCAGTTTAATAGTATTGTATTGTTGGTTGAAAGTTGAACCACATGTCAGACTCAGTTTGTTACATAGCACGAATTAAAGAAAAGGGGACTTTAAAACAATGTTTTCATCAGCTTGCGACTAATTGCGACTAATTGAATGACATAGACAATAAGTCAGCTTAGCTGTCTAAAGTGGTTTATGAAATAGGCCTTTTGGGATATTTGACCTATCAGACGAACACTTCAATGATTTAATATTACCGGGATTGTAACAATCTATTAAATTCAGTTGTTGAAAATTGATTTCCTTCTGAGTTCCAACTTATTTACTTTATGTAGTTAACGCGATTTGTGTTATTCCGAATAGTGTCAAATGCATAACTCAATATTTCGACTGCTTATTTAGTCATCTTCAGGAGTGTATTTAACGTAGTTTAGTCAGCTAAACTATTGTTTCTTTATTTCAATTCTTATCCATTTAGTTCGTATATTTCGTTACAGATTCGTCCCAGCCTGATTCTGCCACGGCCGACCACCAATGCCAGGTAATGTCTCTAACATCTGAAATCCCACATCTGTTCATCATCACTGTTCAAACACTGGTGCAGAATTTAGCCAATGAAATCACAGGACGTAAAATTGCTCAGACTACCAACCTATTTCAATTTTAATCATAATGGCAAATTCTCTAGAATCTAGTTTATTCAAATATTGGAATTATCCAATTAATTTTACTCTACCAACCCGCCAAGTTACTTCTCCCTTGGTGGATATATTGTTGTATTTCATGGAATAAATAGTTATTTTTTTATTTACGTTTTTGCTGAGCTTTTTTCCAGGTTCAAGATTTAAAAAAGATTGGTTTTTGGAGAGCATACCATTCTCCACTAACAGTATCACAACAATTGTATTATATGTAAATATTTCTAATTTTTTATATTTTTGTAGACTCATTATTCACTGACAGAAAGAAACCAAGTTCCCCAAAGTGAGCCAATGCTAATCACCAGAAACAAAAGTAAACTGGAATGTAGCCGGCTCTGTGATTCCTCTGAAAACTGTTTGGGATTTGCGGTCACTCAATACGGTCTCAATGATTTGGAATGTCATTTATTCGACTGTGTCCAAAACTCAACCACCTCTAAGGAGAACACATCTTATTTTTTAAAGACTGGTACTTGAGAATTCTCAACAAGACAATTAAAAAGTTATTTATTATATCGTTAGACTGTGGCGATAATCAAGTAAAACATTCTCAAGTATAACTAAAAACATCGTTAAAATACACTTAGTATTTAATCCAAGAAAACGTTTTGTAAACTTTATCAAAAATGTTATACTTTGGCCTTGAGTTGATCTGCCGTCCTAACAGATAATAATTTTATATATTTAAGTATCTACCTAGGTCCAAATGACACACCCCTTTCTAACACAAATAAAAACTTTTGTTCATAATGATTTTAGTCAACAGTCAGTTAACTTGTGTCTTCGGGTATCAGCTAGGGAACTTAACTGGACCGATACTAGAGGCTGCCTGAGACTCCTTGAAGGTAACTTCGGTGCTGATAAGAGATAATTGGTTGATTGGTGGTTTACACCACATTTAGTATTATTTCAGTTATAAGGTGGTGCTGTAGTTTGCAGGGAGATAATTGAGTGGCAGCCAAAGAGTAAAGTTTTGCAAAGGACAGGAGCTTTCAACGTCTATATGTTAGAGTTATTGAATGGCCCGCCCACTCTCTGTCCACTGGTTATCAGATTTGTCGAAGACTGCTCATCAAAAGAAAAACGCCGCAACCATGATACAATATATGTTATTAAACGTCACCCTATTGTCCGAGCGGATGATTCTTTTTCACGAATGGTCTGCAGACTCAAACATGCAACCCAGTCCTTCATATGTTTATGATTTTTGTGGTTGGTTTAAACGGTTTATTCTCCATATACAAAAAATACAAACAATATCAACAAAAGCTTTGGGGCGAATAACAGTAAAATTATCACAGAGATGCCCCAAGCTTTAACAAAAAACAACGAAAAACAATTATATTTGACAAACAAAGGAGAATAAACTACCGTCTTAACTAGCTACAAACATATTAACATTAACTTCACTTAACTACCTTAAAGTGAACACTTTAGGTAAAATACAATATACTTCATCTTAAAGACAATATCTACCTGGTCCCAAAACATGGTTTATTTATTTTGTATGACTTTCCTACAAGAAGCTATGGTTAATTATTCTCAGATGTCTGGTGACTGAATGTCACTGAAACATGTGCACACCTGGTATGCTAACCTGCTATTGGTGTATTTAGGTCAAATAAACCAATCATATTGCAAGTTGTAAGGTGTGCACATGTTTCAGTGACATCCAGTCACCAGACATCTGAGAAGAATTAACCATAGCTTCTTGTAGGAAAGTCATAAAAAATAAATAAACCATGTGTTGGGACCAGGTAGATATTGTCTTTAAGATGAAGTATATTGTATTTTGTCTGAAGTGTTCACTTTAACTAATGCTAACCTATCTTTATCTTAACAAAACTGACTAATTATGTATACCTAATATTTACAGACTGTTTTTGACGTACTGGCCTTATCTAACCTTAACTAACCTAACTAACTAACTATGTACAATTATTGGCATTTGATATATTAATAGCAAAACTGTCTAATTATCTATACTAATATTTACAAATTGTTTTTTAATATAATAACCTTAGCTAACCTTAATTAACTTAACTAACCTAACTAACTATTTACAATTATTGGTACTTGCTCTGACCTACCCTTAACTGGAGTTCTATACTAATACTAACCTATCTGTATCTTCTTCACTAAATTTAAATACCTTAACTAATGCTCACTAATTTATCTAACTATTACTGTTTATTGCAAATAGTATTACTATTTACAGGCGATGAGAAAATGGAACAAGGAATTATACCTAGGTAAGTAAACTAATAGTATGTAATTAAAAGTAAAAGTGGAGTTCATCATTCATAACGGAGCATAATCTAAGGTCACAAGACCACACATCAGAAAAAAGGTTCAAGGCAAACGATAAAAATCAACTCTAATACGTGAACGAACCGAAGACTCAAATAAAGAGATAATCTGTGGGCGAGTGAAAGACCGGGAGCGGTATTTCACCTCATTCCGGCACTTCCACACGACCCACTTTAACTGAGAAATCAAATAGAGAACAAAATCATCATAGAAACCTGTTTCCACTCGAGGTGAAAACAGAAAAAATAACATTCATAAAAGTAAATCTGAAAAAAGTCAACTGTTCAATAAAATTTGACAGGTAGTCCCAAATAGGACGAACAAAAGGGCAACTAAAGAAAAGGTGATCAATGGTTTTCCACTTAGCACCACAAAACAAACAAAAATATTTCTTAGGAACAGAAAACATCTTATTAAGAAAACGTTCAGTGTACAAAATATGATTAACAAGTTTGAAAAGAAAATTCTTGACATTAGATTCTAAAATATTGGAATTAATCAACCTGTAAACTAACTTAAAATTAACTTGTGGAAATACTTTAATAATTTTAGGAGGAACAACAACAGAGTTTGGAAAAATAATATAGGCATGTTTAGTGGTCAGAGATAAAATATTTACATTGGGTGCTAATCTTAGTAATTCTTTATATGCATTTAAAACATGAGAATAGAAATAATTATTATTTATACATAAGTGAAAACTAGGGATTTCCTTAGAAATGTCATAATTCACTGCAGTGCAATAACACTTTTGTTATTTGCATTTAAAACATGAGAATAGAAATAAGTATTTACAGAAGCATGGGGAATTAAGTTGCTGGCAAAATGAGGGCATAAAGATCTTAAATGAAAACCAATCCAATAAATAGCAAAATAACCCCAAGAAGGAAACTCATCAGAATTAGATAATTGAACCAAACGTTTAATATGCATAACATAAAAAGCATTCAACTGGGAAGTAATGTGGACCATATTGAATCCACCAAACTGAACAGAATTAACTAAAACTTCCCTCTTTAAACATTCAGCCCCATCCCAAAATGAACAGATAGATAGAATGATTTATAATTTTAAGTAACTCAGGGGGTAAAGGAAAAACAGAACCAACATACATAACTTTGATAAAGCAAAAACAGAAATATAAAGAGAACGGCCCTTGAATGATAATGATTCTGTAACGACAGGGGTTCAAAACATTTACAATTTTATCAACAATTGTCTTAAAATTAAATTCGGAAATATAATGTAGGGATGTTGAACAAAGATGCAATCCAAAGATTTTCTTGTAAGAATTGAACATAGTAACCGAATATAAAGTGGGCTCTTCGGAGCTGGCCCAACCACAAACCATACGTGTAAATCAGATTAATCTTTGAGCCGGAGCCAGCCCCGAAGAGCTCACATAAGTTAATAACAAAAATTACCGAAAGCTTTGATTTGAGGGTGCAGGTAAAATAGTCTGCGTAGGCTGAAATTTTTACATTAATTTTTGAGGCGGGGATAAAATTCCCCTCAATTTCAGGTTTTGCACGAATTTTATTAAACATTTTAACAGCAATAAGAATATATTTTGACTAATACCAAGAGACCAAAGCGAACACAACGCTCGCATCTACAACGACTTAAACAGGTCCTATTTCACTTTAAAATCGTTCCCAATCTTAAATTCAGTTTATTTCCTTACAAAAGAAGAACGCAATATAATGGCCAGAAAGCAATTACACGGGTACTGGGTAAATATTGACTAAACTTTATGATACCCTCGAGCATTTACTTCAGTAAGATTTGATTAAACCAATTCAAGCATCGTTTGGCAGCCAGCAATCAAAAGTCAACGGCCTTCGTTAAGCCTTTGTTTGGAACTTACGACCGCACTATTACATACTAAAAGAAAATATTTGAGACATTCTCCGTTTCCTAATGCAATGCTTATTTAAATAAAACTATTAACGATTTATTGTCTGGGGGAGTATTATATGTTATTCATTTAAGGAAATATTCTTAATAATTCACTTTTTACATCGTTTTGGACTAGATCCCTAACCCATAACAAACGAATGTTTGCCTCTGTCACTTACTGTCAAGCCAAGGAGTTAAGATCAAACTTTTAGGGAACATTTCTATAGTATGCATCGTTCAGTTTAATTTTGTTTGTTATGGGTGCTGCTCGTACTCAGCGCATCCAGGCAGATAAATTACTGACAGTGACATTTACCTTTTGTGGTTATGCAAATGCTTTGACTACCGAAAAACGGAAGTTGAAAATTCTGCTCTGATTCCAGCTATAGTATAAATTTAATTGGCTAAAAAAAAGGGAAATAGTGTTCGTTACATCTGAGTGTCGAGGAGCTGTACACAGGGGGTACTTTCTTTGCTTGTATACAATTTGCACTGTCTGCGATCTTGCTACTGCATTCTGCGATCTTATACATCGCATGCTTTTACTTTTCTGGGTTGCCTTCAGACTTCAGTAAGATATGATTAAACCAATTCAAGCATCGTGAGGCAGCAAGCAATCAAAAGTCAACGGCCTTCGTTAAGCCATTGTTTGGAACTTACGACCGCATTATTACATACTAAAAGAAAACATTTGAGACATTCTCCGTTTCCTAAAGCAATGATTATTTAAATCAAACTATTAAGGACTTATTGTGTGGGAGAGTATTATATGTTATTCATTTTAGGAAATTTTCTTAAGAATTTAGTTTTTACATGGTTTAGGACTAGAGCCCTAACCCATAACAAACGAATGTTTGACTCTGTCGCTTACTCTCAAGCTTAAGAGTTGAGATCATACTTTTAGGGATCATTTCTATAGTATGCATCCAGGGGACGTCGGGTAAAACTGACAAACCTTACCACCACGATGACGAGGCAAAGTACTGTGACCTTAGCGGGAAGCCGACGAAGTCTTACGTCTGTCCTACCGATGTGTTAGACAAGTCATTGAGGACCGTTCCAATCTACCTATAATGGAAGTTTGGACAGACATAGTGCATTCCGAGTGGTTCATGAAAAAACAAGCTGAAGATAAATAAACCCTTAACCTTTTTGACTGAATGATTACACCAGGTCGTAATAAAAAAGTCACTTTACTTATATCGTTAGGTATATGGGAAGTTACCTGGGATGATTTTAAGAGCTGCTTGAGACTTCTCTTGAAAGTGGCTTTAACTCTCATAAGATATAAATGCTTTACGTCACATTTAGGATTTTTCCACTTATATGGCGGCGCTCTATTCTCATGAGAGACAATTAATGAAGGAGCAGGAAGTCAATTTTGGCAAAGAACATGTATATTGTACTGGGAAAGACTTTGTGACAGGTTTTGGAAGCTTGTGTTCTTTACAAACTGTACTTTCTTGTGATGACTTATCTCTCATTCAACATATATTGTTCAGTTTAAATTTTTTTGTAATGGGTGCTGTTCGTACTTAGCGCATCCAGGCAGATAAATTACTGACAGTCACGTTTCCCTTTTGTGGTCATGCAAATGCTTTGACTCACCACATACTCCAAAATCTGGTTCAGCCCAATCCCCCACTCCGTGACTTCCAAAACTCTTTAGTAGTTTCTTTAGCAGAAATACAAAACAACTCACTGGACAATTTGTTAAGCAAAGGCAAGCACAGCAATTAAAATGTGTTTCGACTTATACCAAGAGACCAAAGCGAACACAACGCTCGCATCTACAACAACTTAAACAGGTCACATTTCACTTCAAAATCGTCCCCAGTCTTAAATTCAGTTTATTTCCTTACAAAAGAAGAACGCAATAAAATGATCAGAAAGCAATTACACGGGTACTGGGTAAATATTGACTAAACTTTATAATACCCTCGATCACTTATTTCGTACCTACCGAAAAACGGAAGTTAAAAATTCTGCTCTGATTGCTGCTATGGTATAAATTTAATTAGCTGAAAAAACAACGAAATAGTATTTATTAACTTCGATTGTCGGGGAGCTGTACGCAGGGGATAATTTCTTTGCTTGTATACAATTTGCACTGTCTGCGATCTTAAACATCGTATACTTTTACTTTTCTGGGTTGCCTTCAGAACTTCAGTAAGATTGATTAAACCAATTCAAGCATCGTGAGGCAGCAAGCAATCAAAAGTCAACGGCCTTCGTTAAGCCATTGTTTGGAACTTACGACCGCATTATTACATACCAAAAGAAAACATTTGAGACACTGTCCGTTTCCTAAAGCAATGATTATTTAAATCAAACTATTAAGGACTTATTGTGTGGGAGAGTATTATATGTTATTCATTTTAGGAAATTTTCTTAAGAATTTAGTTTTTACATGGATTTGGACTAGAGCCCTAACCCATAACAAACGAATGTTTGACTCTGTCGCTTACTCTCAAGCTTAAGAGTTAAGATCATACTTTTAGGGATCATTTCTATAGTATGCATCCAGGGGACGTCGGGTAAAACTGACAAACCTTACCACCACGATGACGAGGCAAAGTACTGTGTCCTTAGCGGGAAGCCGACGAAGTCTTACGTCTGTCCTACCGATGTGTTAGACAAGTCATTGAGGACCGTTCCAATCTACCTATAATGGAAGTTTGGACGGACATAGTGCATTCCGAGTGGTTCATGAAAAAAAAAGCTGAAGATAAATAAACCCTTAACCTTTTTGACTGAATGATTACAACAGGTCGTAATAAAAAAAGTCACTTTACTTATATCGTTAGGTATATGGGAAGTTACCTGGGATGATTTTAAGAGCTGCTTGAGACTTCTCTTGAAAGTGGCTTTAACTCTCATAAGATATAAATGCTTTACGTCACACTTAGGATTTTTACCACTTATATGGCGGCGCTCTATTCTCATGAGAGACAATTAATGGACGAGCAGGAAGTCAATTTTGGCAAAGAACATGTATATTGTACTGGGAAAGACTTTGTGACAGGTTTTGGAAGCTTGTGTTCTTTACAAACTGTACTTTCTTGTGATGACTTATCTCTCATTCAACATATATTGTTCAGTTTAAATTATTTTGTAATGGGTGCTGTTCGTACTTAGCGCATCCAGGCAGATAAATTACTGACAGTCACGTTTCCCTTTTGTGGTCATGCAAAGGCTTTGACTCACCACATACTCCGAAATCTGGTTCAGCCAAATCCCCCACTCCGTGACTTCAAAAACTCTTTAGTAGTTTCTTTAGCAGAAATACAAAACAACTCACTTGACAATTTGTTAAGCAAAGGCAAGCACAGCAATAAAAATGTATTTCGACTTATACCAAGAGACCAAAGCGAACACAACGCTCGCATCTACAACAACTTAAACAGGTCACATTTCACTTCAAAATCGTCCCCAGTCATAAATTCAGTTTCTTTCCTTACAAAAGAAGAACGCAATAAAATGATCAGAAAGCAATTACACGGGTACTGGGTAAATATTGACTAAACTTTATAATACCCTCGATCACTTATTTCGTACCTACCGAAAAACGGAAGTTAAAAATTCTGCTCTGATTGCTGCTATGGTATAAATTTAATTAGCTGAAAAAAAAAACGAAATAGTATTTATTAACTTTGATTGTCGGGGAGCTGTACGCAGGGGATAATTTCTTTGCTTGTATACAATTTGCACTGTCTGCGATCTTATACATCGTATACTTTTACTTTTCTGGGTTGCCTTCAGACTTCAGTAAGATTTGATTAAACCAATTCAAGCATCGTGAGGCAGCAAGCAATCAAAAGTCAACGGCCTTCGTTAAGCCATTGTTTGGAACTTACGACCGCATTATTACATACTAAAAGAAAACATTTGAGACATTCTCCGTTTCCTAAAGCAATGATTATTTAAATCAAACTATTAAGGACTTATTGTGTGGGAGAGTATTATATGTTATTCATTTTAGGAAATTTTCTTAAGAATTTAGTTTTACATGGATTTGGACTAGAGCCCTAACCCATAACAAACGAATGTTTCACTCTGTCGCTTACTCTCAAGCTTAAGAGTTAAGATCATACTTTTAGGGATCATTTCTATAGTATGCATCCAGGGGACGTCGGGTAAAACTGACAAACCTTACCACCACGATGACGAGGCAAAGTACTGTGTCCTTAGCGGGAAGCCGACGAAGTCTTACGTCTGTCCTACCGATGTGTTAGACAAGTCATTGAGGACCGTTCCAATCTACCTATAATGGAAGTTTGGACGGACATAGTGCATTCCGAGTGGTTCATGAAAAAAAAAGCTGAAGATAAAAAAACCCTTAAGCTTTTTGACTGAATGATTACAACAGGTCGTAATAAAAAAGTCACTTTACTTATATCGTTAGGTATATGGGAAGTTACCTGGGATGATTTTAAGAGCTGCTTGAGACTTCTCTTGAAAGTGGCTTTAACTCTCATAAGATATAAATGCTTTACGTCACATTTAGGATTTTTCCACTTATATGGCGGCGCTCTATTCTCATGAGAGACAATTAATGGACGAGCAGGAAGTCAATTTTGGCAAAGAACATGTATATTGTACTGGGAAAGACTTTGTGACAGGTTTTGGAAGCTTGTGTTCTTTACAAACTGAACTTTCTTGTGATGACTTATCTCTCATTCAACATATATTGTTCAGTTTAAATTATTTTGTAATGGGTGCTGTTCGTACTTAGCGCATCCAGGCAGATAAATTACTGACAGTCACGTTTCCCTTTTGTGGTCATGCAAAGGCTTTGACTCACCACATACTCCAAAATCTGGTTCAGCCAAATCCCCAACTCCGTGACTTCAAAAACTCTTTAGTAGTTTCTTTAGCAGAAATACAAAACAACTCACTGGACAATTTGTTAAGCAAAGGCAAGCACAGCAATAAAAATGTATTTCGACTTATACCAAGAGACCAAAGCGAACACAACGCTCGCATCTACAACAACTTAAACAGGTCCCATTTCACTTCAAAATCGTCCCCAGTCATAAATTCAGTTTCTTTCCTTACAAAAGAAGAACGCAATAAAATGATCAGAAAGCAATTACACGGGTACTGGGTAAATATTGACTAAACTTTATAATACCCTCGAGCACTTATTTCGTACCTACCGAACAACGGAAGTTAAAAATTCTGCTCTGATTCCTGCTATGGTATAAATTTAATTGGCTGAAAAAAAACAAAATAGTATTTATTAACTTCGATTGTCGGGGAGCTGTACGCAGGGGATAATTTCTTTGCTTGTATACAATTTGCACTGTCTGAGATCTTATACATCGTATACTTTTACTTTTCTGGGTTGCCTTCAGACTTCAGTAAGATTTGATTAAACCAATTCAAGCATCGTGAGGCAGCAAGCAATCAAAAGTCAACGGCCTTCGTTAAGCCATTGTTTGGAACTTACGACCGCATTATTACATACTAAAAGAAAACATTTGAGACATTCTCCGTTTCCTAAAGCAATGATTATTTAAATCAAACTATTAAGGACTTATTGTGTGGGAGAGTATTATATGTTATTCATTTTAGGAAATTTTCTTAAGAATTTAGTTTTACATGGATTTGGACTAGAGCCCTAACCCATAACAAACGAATGTTTGACTCTGTCGCTTACTCTCAAGCTGAAGAGTTAAGATCATACTTTTAGGGATCATTTCTATAGTATGCATCCAGGGGACGTCGGGTAAAACTGACAAACCTTACCACCACGATGACGAGGCAAAGTACTGTGTCCTTAGCGGGAAGCCGACGAAGTCTTACGTCTGTCCTACCGATGTGTTAGACAAGTCATTGAGGACCGTTCCAATCTACCTATAATGGAAGTTTGGACGGACATAGTGCATTCCGAGTGGTTCATGAAAAAAAAGCTGAAGATAAAAAAACCCTTAACCTTTTTGACTGAATGATTACAACAGGTCGTAATAAAAAAGTCACTTTACTTATATCGTTAGGTATATGGGAAGTTACCTGGGATGATTTTAAGAGCTGCTTGAGACTTCTCTTGAAAGTGGCTTTAACTCTCATAAGATATAAATGCTTTACGTCACATTTAGGATTTTTCCACTTATATGGCGGCGCTCTATTCTCATGAGAGACAATTAATGAACGAGCAGGAAGTCAATTTTGGCAAAGAACATGTATATTGTACTGGGAAAGACTTTGCGACAGGTTTTGGAAGCTTGTGTTCTTTACAAAGTGTACTTTCTTGTGATGACTTATCTCTCATTCAACATATATTGTTCAGTTTAAATTATTTTGTAATGGGTGCTGTTCGTACTTAGCGCATCCAGGCAGATAAATTACTGACATTCACGTTTCCCTTTTGTGGTCATGCAAAGGCTTTGACTCACCACATACTCCAAAATCTGGTTCAGCCAAATCCCCCACTCCGTGACTTCAAAAACTCTTTAGTAGTTTCTTTAGCAGAAATACAAAACAACTCACTGGACAATTTGTTAAGCAAAGGCAAGCACAGCAATAAAAATGTATTTCGACTTATACCAAGAGACCAAAGCGAACACAACGCTCGCATCTACAACAACTTAAACAGGTCCCATTTCACTTCAAAATCGTCCCCAGTCATAAATTCAGTTTCTTTCCTTACAAAAGAAGAACGCAATAAAATGATCAGAAAGCAATTACACGGGTACTGGGTAAATATTGACTAAATTTTATAATACCCTCGAGCACTTATTTCGTACCTACCGAAAAACGGAAGTTAAAAATTCTGCTCTGATTGCTGCTATGGTATAAATTTAATTAGCTGAAGAAAAAAAAACGAAATAGTATTTATTAACTTCGATTGTCGGGGAGCTGTACGCAGGGGATAATTTCTTTGCTTGTATACAATTTGCACTGTCTGCGATCTTAAACATCGTATACTTTTACTTTTCTGGGTTGCCTTCAGACTTCAGTAAGATTTGATTAAACCTATTCAAGCATCGTGAGGCAGCAAGCAATCAAAAGTCAACGGCCTTCGTGAAGCCATTGTTTGGAACTTACGACCGCATTATTACATACCAAAAGAAAACATTTGAGACACTCTCCGTTTCCTAAAGCAATGATTATTTAAATCAAACTATTAAGGACTTATTGTGTGGGAGAGTATTATATGTTATTCATTTTAGGAAATTTTCTTAAGAATTTAGTTTTTACATGGATTTGGACTAGAGCCCTAACCCATAACAAACGAATGTTTGACTCTGTCGCTTACTCTCAAGCTTAAGAGTTAAGATCATACTTTTAGGGATCATTTCTATAGTATGCATCCAGGGGACGTCGGGTAAAACTGACAAACCTTACCACCACGATGACGAGGCAAAGTAGCGGGAAGCCGACGAAGTCTTACGTCCGTCCTACCGATGTGTTAGACAAGTCATTGAGGACCGTTCCAATCTACCTATAATGGAAGTTTGGACGGACATAGTGCATTCCGAGTGGTTCATGAAAAAAAAAGCTGAAGATAAATAAACCCTTAACCTTTTTGACTGAATGATTACAACAGGTCGTAATAAAAAAAGTCACTTTACTTATATCGTTAGGTATATGGGAAGTTACCTGGGATGATTTTAAGAGCTGCTTGAGACTTCTCTTGAAAGTGGCTTTAACTCTCATAAGATATAAATGCTTTACGTCACATTTAGGATTTTTACCACTTATATGGCGGCGCTCTATTCTCATGAGAGACAATTAATGGACGAGCAGGAAGTCAATTTTGGCAAAGAACATGTATATTGTACTGGGAAAGACATTGTGACAGGTTTTGGAAGCTTGTGTTCTTTACAAACTGTACTTTCTTGTGATGACTTATCTCTCATTCAACATATATTGTTCAGTTTAAATTATTTTGTAATGGGTGCTGTTCGTACTTAGCGCATCCAGGCAGATAAATTACTGACAGTCACGTTTCCCTTTTGTGGTCATGCAAAGGCTTTGACTCACCACATACTCCAAAATCTGGTTCAGCCAAATCCCCCACTCCGTGACTTCAAAAACTCTTTAGTAGTTTCTTTAGCAGAAATACAAAACAACTCACTGGACAATTTGTTAAGCAAAGGCAAGCACAGCAATAAAAATGTATTTCGACTTATACCAAGAGACCAAAGCGAACACAACGCTCGCATCTACAACAACTTAAACAGGTCACATTTCACTTCAAAATCGTCCCCAGTCATAAATTCAGTTTCTTTCCTTACAAAAGAAGAACGCAATAAAATGATCAGAAAGCAATTACACGGGTACTGGGTAAATATTGACTAAACTTTATAATACCCTCGAGCACTTATTTCGTACCTACCGAACAACGGAAGTTAAAAATTCTGCTCTGATTCCTGCTATGGTATAAATTTAATTGGCTGAAATAAAACAAAATAGTATTTATTAACTTCGATTGTCGGGGAGCTGTACGCAGGGGATAATTTCTTTGCTTGTATACAATTTGCACTGTCTGAGATCTTATACATCGTATACTTTTACTTTTCTGGGTTGCCTTCAGACTTCAGTAAGATTTGATTAAACCAATTCAAGCATCGTGAGGCAGCAAGCAATCAAAAGTCAACGGCCTTCGTTAAGCCATTGTTTGGAACTTACGACCGCATTATTACATACTAAAAGAAAACATTTGAGACATTCTCCGTTTCCTAAAGCAATGATTATTTAAATCAAACTATTAAGGACTTATTGTGTGGGAGAGTATTATATGTTATTCATTTTAGGAAATTTTCTTAAGAATTTAGTTTTACATGGATTTGGACTAGAGCCCTAACCCATAACAAACGAATGTTTGACTCTGTCGCTTACTCTCAAGCTGAAGAGTTAAGATCATACTTTTAGGGATCATTTCTATAGTATGCATCCAGGGGACGTCGGGTAAAACTGACAAACCTTACCACCACGATGACGAGGCAAAGTACTGTGTCCTTAGCGGGAAGCCGACGAAGTCTTACGTCTGTCCTACCGATGTGTTAGACAAGTCATTGAGGACCGTTCCAATCTACCTATAATGGAAGTTTGGACGGACATAGTGCATTCCGAGTGGTTCATGAAAAAAAAGCTGAAGATAAAAAAACCCTTAACCTTTTTGACTGAATGATTACAACAGGTCGTAATAAAAAAGTCACTTTACTTATATCGTTAGGTATATGGGAAGTTACCTGGGATGATTTTAAGAGCTGCTTGAGACTTTTCTTGAAAGTGGCTTTAACTCTCATAAGATATAAATGCTTTACGTCACATTTAGGATTTTTCCACTTATATGGCGGCGCTCTATTCTCATGAGAGACAATTAATGAACGAGCAGGAAGTCAATTTTGGCAAAGAACATGTATATTGTACTGGGAAAGACTTTGCGACAGGTTTTGGAAGCTTGTGTTCTTTACAAAGTGTACTTTCTTGTGATGACTTATCTCTCATTCAACATATATTGTTCAGTTTAAATTATTTTGTAATGGGTGCTGTTCGTACTTAGCGCATCCAGGCAGATAAATTACTGACAGTCACGTTTCCCATTTGTGGTCATGCAAAGGCTTTGACTCACCACATACTCCAAAATCTGGTTCAGCCAAATCCCCCACTCCGTGACTTCAAAAACTCTTTAATAGTTTCTTTAGCAGAAATACAAAACAACTCACTGGACAATTTGTTAAGCAAAGGCAAGCACAGCAATAAAAATGTATTTCGACTTATACCAAGAGACCAAAGCGAACACAACGCTCGCATCTACAACAACTTAAACAGGTCCCATTTCACTTCAAAATCGTCCCCAGTCATAAATTCAGTTTCTTTCCTTACAAAAGAAGAACGCAATAAAATGATCAGAAAGCAATTACACGGGTACTGGGTAAATATTGACTAAATTTTATAATACCCTCGAGCACTTATTTCGTACCTACCGAAAAACGGAAGTTAAAAATTCTGCTCTGATTGCTGCTATGGTATAAATTTAATTAGCTGAAGAAAAAAAAACGAAATAGTATTTATTAACTTCGATTGTCGGGGAGCTGTACGCAGGGGATAATTTCTTTGCTTGTATACAATTTGCACTGTCTGCGATCTTAAACATCGTATACTTTTACTTTTCTGGGTTGCCTTCAGACTTCAGTAAGATTTGATTAAACCTATTCAAGCATCGTGAGGCAGCAAGCAATCAAAAGTCAACGGCCTTCGTGAAGCCATTGTTTGGAACTTACGACCGCATTATTACATACCAAAAGAAAACATTTGAGACACTCTCCGTTTCCTAAAGCAATGATTATTTAAATAAAACTATTAAGGACTTATTGTGTGGGAGAGTATTATATGTTATTCATTTTAGGAAATTTTCTTAAGAATTTAGTTTTTACATGGATTTGGACTAGAGCCCTAACCCATAACAAACGAATGTTTGACTCTGTCGCTTACTCTCAAGCTTAAGAGTTAAGATCATACTTTTAGGGATCATTTCTATAGTATGCATCCAGGGGACGTCGGGTAAAACTGACAAACCTTACCACCACGATGACGAGGCAAAGTAGCGGGAAGCCGACGAAGTCTTACGTCCGTCCTACCGATGTGTTAGACAAGTCATTGAGGACCGTTCCAATCTACCTATAATGGAAGTTTGGACGGACATAGTGCATTCCGAGTGGTTCATGAAAAAAAAAGCTGAAGATAAATAAACCCTTAACCTTTTTGACTGAATGATTACAACAGGTCGTAATAAAAAAAGTCACTTTACTTATATCGTTAGGTATATGGGAAGTTACCTGGGATGATTTTAAGAGCTGCTTGAGACTTCTCTTGAAAGTGGCTTTAACTCTCATAAGATATAAATGCTTTACGTCACATTTAGGATTTTTACCACTTATATGGCGGCGCTCTATTCTCATGAGAGACAATTAATGGACGAGCAGGAAGTCAATTTTGGCAAAGAACATGTATATTGTACTGGGAAAGACATTGTGACAGGTTTTGGAAGCTTGTGTTCTTTACAAACTGTACTTTCTTGTGATGACTTATCTCTCATTCAACATATATTGTTCAGTTTAAATTATTTTGTAATGGGTGCTGTTCGTACTTAGCGCATCCAGGCAGATAAATTACTGACAGTCACGTTTCCCTTTTGTGGTCATGCAAAGGCTTTGACTCACCACATACTCCGAAATCTGGTTCAGCCAAATCCCCCACTCCGTGACTTCAAAAACTCTTTAGTAGTTTCTTTAGCAGAAATACAAAACAACTCACTTGACAATTTGTTAAGCAAAGGCAAGCACAGCAATAAAAATGTATTTCGACTTATACCAAGAGACCAAAGCGAACACAACGCTCGCATCTACAACAACTTAAACAGGTCCCATTTCACTTCAAAATCGTCCCCAGTCATAAATTCAGTTTCTTTCCTTACAAAAGAAGAACGCAATAAAATGATCAGAAAGCAATTACACGGGTTCTGGGTAAATATTGACTAAACTTTATAATACCCTCGATCACTTATTTCGTACCTACCGAAAAACGGAAGTTAAAAATTCTGCTCTGATTGCTGCTATGGTATAAATTTAATTAGCTGAAAAAAAAAACGAAATAGTATTTATTAACTTTGATTGTCGGGGAGCTGTACGCAGGGGATAATTTCTTTGCTTGTATACAATTTGCACTGTCTGAGATCTTATACATCGTATACTTTTACTTTTCTGGGTTGCCTTCAGACTTCAGTAAGATTTGATTAAACCAATTCAAGCATCGTGAGGCAGCAAGCAATCAAAAGTCAACGGCCTTCGTTAAGCCATTGTTTGGAACTTACGACCGCATTATTACATACTAAAAGAAAACATTTGAGACATTCTCCGTTTCCTAAAGCAATGATTATTTAAATCAAACTATTAAGGACTTATTGTGTGGGAGAGTATTATATGTTATTCATTTTAGGAAATTTTCTTAAGAATTTAGTTTTACATGGATTTGGACTAGAGCCCTAACCCATAACAAACGAATGTTTGACTCTGTCGCTTACTCTCAAGCTGAAGAGTTAAGATCATACTTTTAGGGATCATTTCTATAGTATGCATCCAGGGGACGTCGGGTAAAACTGACAAACCTTACCACCACGATGACGAGGCAAAGTACTGTGTCCTTAGCGGGAAGCCGACGAAGTCTTACGTCTGTCCTACCGATGTGTTAGACAAGTCATTGAGGACCGTTCCAATCTACCTATAATGGAAGTTTGGACGGACATAGTGCATTCCGAGTGGTTCATGAAAAAAAAGCTGAAGATAAAAAAACCCTTAACCTTTTTGACTGAATGATTACAACAGGTCGTAATAAAAAAGTCACTTTACTTATATCGTTAGGTATATGGGAAGTTACCTGGGATGATTTTAAGAGCTGCTTGAGACTTTTCTTGAAAGTGGCTTTAACTCTCATAAGATATAAATGCTTTACGTCACATTTAGGATTTTTCCACTTATATGGCGGCGCTCTATTCTCATGAGAGACAATTAATGAACGAGCAGGAAGTCAATTTTGGCAAAGAACATGTATATTGTACTGGGAAAGACTTTGCGACAGGTTTTGGAAGCTTGTGTTCTTTACAAAGTGTACTTTCTTGTGATGACTTATCTCTCATTCAACATATATTGTTCAGTTTAAATTATTTTGTAATGGGTGCTGTTCGTACTTAGCGCATCCAGGCAGATAAATTACTGACAGTCACGTTTCCCATTTGTGGTCATGCAAAGGCTTTGACTCACCACATACTCCAAAATCTGGTTCAGCCAAATCCCCCACTCCGTGACTTCAAAAACTCTTTAATAGTTTCTTTAGCAGAAATACAAAACAACTCACTGGACAATTTGTTAAGCAAAGGCAAGCACAGCAATAAAAATGTATTTCGACTTATACCAAGAGACCAAAGCGAACACAACGCTCGCATCTACAACAACTTAAACAGGTCCCATTTCACTTCAAAATCGTCCCCAGTCATAAATTCAGTTTCTTTCCTTACAAAAGAAGAACGCAATAAAATGATCAGAAAGCAATTACACGGGTACTGGGTAAATATTGACTAAATTTTATAATACCCTCGAGCACTTATTTCGTACCTACCGAAAAACGGAAGTTAAAAATTCTGCTCTGATTGCTGCTATGGTATAAATTTAATTAGCTGAAGAAAAAAAAACGAAATAGTATTTATTAACTTCGATTGTCGGGGAGCTGTACGCAGGGGATAATTTCTTTGCTTGTATACAATTTGCACTGTCTGCGATCTTAAACATCGTATACTTTTACTTTTCTGGGTTGCCTTCAGACTTCAGTAAGATTTGATTAAACCTATTCAAGCATCGTGAGGCAGCAAGCAATCAAAAGTCAACGGCCTTCGTGAAGCCATTGTTTGGAACTTACGACCGCATTATTACATACCAAAAGAAAACATTTGAGACACTCTCCGTTTCCTAAAGCAATGATTATTTAAATAAAACTATTAAGGACTTATTGTGTGGGAGAGTATTATATGTTATTCATTTTAGGAAATTTTCTTAAGAATTTAGTTTTTACATGGATTTGGACTAGAGCCCTAACCCATAACAAACGAATGTTTGACTCTGTCGCTTACTCTCAAGCTTAAGAGTTAAGATCATACTTTTAGGGATCATTTCTATAGTATGCATCCAGGGGACGTCGGGTAAAACTGACAAACCTTACCACCACGATGACGAGGCAAAGTAGCGGGAAGCCGACGAAGTCTTACGTCCGTCCTACCGATGTGTTAGACAAGTCATTGAGGACCGTTCCAATCTACCTATAATGGAAGTTTGGACGGACATAGTGCATTCCGAGTGGTTCATGAAAAAAAAAGCTGAAGATAAATAAACCCTTAACCTTTTTGACTGAATGATTACAACAGGTCGTAATAAAAAAAGTCACTTTACTTATATCGTTAGGTATATGGGAAGTTACCTGGGATGATTTTAAGAGCTGCTTGAGACTTCTCTTGAAAGTGGCTTTAACTCTCATAAGATATAAATGCTTTACGTCACATTTAGGATTTTTACCACTTATATGGCGGCGCTCTATTCTCATGAGAGACAATTAATGGACGAGCAGGAAGTCAATTTTGGCAAAGAACATGTATATTGTACTGGGAAAGACATTGTGACAGGTTTTGGAAGCTTGTGTTCTTTACAAACTGTACTTTCTTGTGATGACTTATCTCTCATTCAACATATATTGTTCAGTTTAAATTATTTTGTAATGGGTGCTGTTCGTACTTAGCGCATCCAGGCAGATAAATTACTGACAGTCACGTTTCCCTTTTGTGGTCATGCAAAGGCTTTGACTCACCACATACTCCGAAATCTGGTTCAGCCAAATCCCCCACTCCGTGACTTCAAAAACTCTTTAGTAGTTTCTTTAGCAGAAATACAAAACAACTCACTTGACAATTTGTTAAGCAAAGGCAAGCACAGCAATAAAAATGTATTTCGACTTATACCAAGAGACCAAAGCGAACACAACGCTCGCATCTACAACAACTTAAACAGGTCCCATTTCACTTCAAAATCGTCCCCAGTCATAAATTCAGTTTCTTTCCTTACAAAAGAAGAACGCAATAAAATGATCAGAAAGCAATTACACGGGTTCTGGGTAAATATTGACTAAACTTTATAATACCCTCGATCACTTATTTCGTACCTACCGAAAAACGGAAGTTAAAAATTCTGCTCTGATTGCTGCTATGGTATAAATTTAATTAGCTGAAAAAAAAAACGAAATAGTATTTATTAACTTTGATTGTCGGGGAGCTGTACGCAGGGGATAATTTCTTTGCTTGTATACAATTTGCACTGTCTGCGATCTTATACATCGTATACTTTTACTTTTCTGGGTTGCCTTCAGACTTCAGTAAGATTTGATTAAACCAATTCAAGCATCGTGAGGCAGCAAGCAATCAAAAGTCAACGGCCTTCGTTAAGCCATTGTTTGGAACTTACGACCGCATTATTACATACTAAAAGAAAACATTTGAGACATTCTCCGTTTCCTAAAGCAATGATTATTTAAATCAAACTATTAAGGACTTATTGTGTGGGAGAGTATTATATGTTATTCATTTTAGGAAATTTTCTTAAGAATTTAGTTTTACATGGATTTGGACTAGAGCCCTAACCCATAACAAACGAATGTTTGACTCTGTCGCTTACTCTCAAGCTTAAGAGTTAAGATCATACTTTTAGGGATCATTTCTATAGTATGCATCCAGGGGACGTCGGGTAAAACTGACAAACCTTACCACCACGATGACGAGGCAAAGTACTGTGTCCTTAGCGGGAAGCCGACGAAGTCTTACGTCTGTCCTACCGATGTGTTAGACAAGTCATTGAGGACCGTTCCAATCTACCTATAATGGAAGTTTGGACGGACATAGTGCATTCCGAGTGGTTCATGAAAAAAAAAGCTGAAGATAAAAAAAACCTTAAGCTTTTTGACTGAATGATTACAACAGGTCGTAATAAAAAAGTCACTTTACTTATATCGTTAGGTATATGGGAAGTTACCTGGGATGATTTTAAGAGCTGCTTGAGACTTCTCTTGAAAGTGGCTTTAACTCTCATAAGATATAAATGCTTTACGTCACATTTAGGATTTTTCCACTTATATGGCGGCGCTCTATTCTCATGAGAGACAATTAATGGACGAGCAGGAAGTCAATTTTGGCAAAGAACATGTATATTGTACTGGGAAAACTTTGTGACAGGTTTTGGAAGCTTGTGTTCTTTACAAACTGTACTTTCTTGTGATGACTTATCTCTCATTCAACATATATTGTTCAGTTTAAATTATTTTGTAATGGGTGCTGTTCGTACTTAGCGCATCCAGGCAGATAAATTACTGACAGTCACGTTTCCCTTTTGTGGTCATGCAAAGGCTTTGACTCACCACATACTCCAAAATCTGGTTCAGCCAAATCCCCAACTCCGTGACTTCAAAAACTCTTTAGTAGTTTCTTTAGCAGAAATACAAAACAACTCACTGGACAATTTGTTAAGCAAAGGCAAGCACAGCAATAAAAATGTATTTCGACTTATACCAAGAGACCAAAGCGAACACAACGCTCGCATCTACAACAACTTAAACAGGTCCCATTTCACTTCAAAATCGTCCCCAGTCATAAATTCAGTTTCTTTCCTTACAAAAGAAGAACGCAATAAAATGATCAGAAAGCAATTACACGGGTACTGGGTAAATATTGACTAAATTTTATAATACCCTCGAGCACTTATTTCGTACCTACCGAAAAACGGAAGTTAAAAATTCTGCTCTGATTGCTGCTATGGTATAAATTTAATTAGCTGAAGAAAAAAAAACGAAATAGTATTTATTGACTTCGATTGTCGGGGAGCTGTACGCAGGGGATAATTTCTTTGCTTGTATACAATTTGCACTGTCTGCGATCTTAAACATCGTATACTTTTACTTTTCTGGGTTGCCTTCAGACTTCAGTAAGATTTGATTAAACCTATTCAAGCATCGTGAGGCAGCAAGCAATCAAAAGTCAACGGCCTTCGTGAAGCCATTGTTTGGAACTTTAATACGACCGCATTATTACATACCAAAAGAAAACATTTGAGACACTCTCCGTTTCCTAAAGCAATGATTATTTAAATCAAACTATTAAGGACTTATTGTGTGGGAGAGTATTATATGTTATTCATTTTAGGAAATTTTCTTAAGAATTTAGTTTTTACATGGATTTGGACTAGAGCCCTAACCCATAACAAACGAATGTTTGACTCTGTCGCTTACTCTCAAGCTTAAGAGTTAAGATCATACTTTTAGGGATCATTTCTATAGTATGCATCCAGGGGACGTCGGGTAAAACTGACAAACCTTACCACCACGATGACGAGGCAAAGTAGCGGGAAGCCGACGAAGTCTTACGTCCGTCCTACCGATGTGTTAGACAAGTCATTGAGGACCGTTCCATTCTACCTATAATGGAAGTTTGGACGGACATAGTGCATTCCGAGTGGTTCATGAAAAAAAAAGCTGAAGATAAATAAACCCTTAACCTTTTTGACTAAATGATTACAACAGGTCGTAATGAAAAAAGTCACTTTACTTATATCGTTAGGTATATGGGAAGTTACCTGGGATGATTTTAAGAGCTGCTTGAGACTTCTCTTGAAAGTGGCTTTAACTCTCATAAGATATAAATGCTTTTTAGGATTTTTCCACTTATATGGCGGCGCTCTATTCTCATGAGAGACAATTAATGGACGAGCAGGAAGTCAATTTTGGCAAAGAACATGTATATTGTACTGGGAAAGACTTTGTGACAGGTTTTGGAAGCTTGTGTTCTTTACAAACTGTACTTTCTTGTGATGACTTATCTCTCATTCAACATATATTGTTCAGTTTAAATTATTTTGTAATGGGTGCTGTTCGTACTTAGCGCATCCAGGCAGATAAATTACTGACAGTCACGTTTCCCTTTTGTGGTCATGCAAAGGCTTTGACTCATCACATACTCCAAAATCTGGTTCAGCCAAATCCCCCACTCCGCGACTTCAAAAACTCTTTAGTAGTTTCTTTAGCAGAAATACAAAACAACTCACTGGACAATATGTTAAGCAAAGGCAAGCACAGCAATAAAAATGTATTTCGACTTATACCAAGAGACCAAAGCGAACACAACGCTCGCATCTACAACAACTTAAACAGGTCCCATTTCACTTCAAAATCGTCCCCAGTCATAAATTCAGTTTCTTTCCTTACAAAAGAAGAACGCAATAAAATGATCAGAAAGCAATTACACGGGTATTGGGTAAATATCGACTAAACTTTATAATACCCTCGATCACTTATTTCGTACCTACCGAAAAACGGAAGTTAAAAATTCTGCTCTGATTGCTGCTATGGTATAAATTTAATTAGCTGAAAAAAAAACCAAATAGTATTTATTAACTTGGGATGTCGGGGAGCTGTACGCAGGGGATAATTTCTTTGCTTGTATACAATTTGCACTGTCTGCGATCTTATACATCGTATACTTTTACTTTTCTGGGTTGCCTTCGGACTTCAGTAAGATTTGATTAAACCAATTCAAGCATCGTGAGGCAGCAAGCAATCAAAAGTCAACGGCCTTCGTTAAGCCATTGTTTGGAACTTACGACCGCATTATTACATACTAAAAGAAAACATTTGAGACATTCTCCGTTTCCTAAAGCAATGATTATTTAAATCAAACTATTAAGGACTTATTGTGTGGGAGAGTATTATATGTTATTCATTTTAGGAAATTTTCTTAAGAATTTAGTTTTTACATGGAATTGGACTAGAGCCCTAACCCATAACAAACGAATGTTTGACTCTGTCGCTTACTCTCAAGCTTAAGAGTTAAGATCATACTTTTAGGGATCATTTCTATAGTATGCATCCAGGGGACGTTGGGTAAAACTGACAAACCTTACCACCACGATGACGAGGCAAAGTACTGTGTCCTTAGCGGGAAGCCGACGAAGTCTTACGTCTGTCCTACCGATGTGTTAGACAAGTCATTGAGGACCGTTCCAATCTACCTATAATGGAAGTTTGGACGGACATAGTGCATTCCGAGTGGTTCATGAAAAAAAAGGTGAAGATAAATAAACCCTTAACCTTTTTGACTGAATAATTACAACAGGTCGTAATAAAAAAGTCAGTTTACTTATATCGTTAGGTATATGGGAAGTTACCTGGGATGATTTTAAGAGCTGCTTGAGACTTCTCTTGAAAGTGGCTTTAACTCTCATAAGATATAAATGCTTTACGTCACATTTAGGATTTTTCCACTTATATGGCGGCGCTCTATTCTCATGAGAGACAATTAATGGACGAGCAGGAAGTCAATTTTGGCAAAGAACATGTATATTGTACTGGGAAAGACTTTGTGACAGGTTTTGGAAGTGTGTTCTTTACAAACTGTACTTTCTTGTGATGACTTATCTCTCATTCAACATATATTGTTCAGTTTAAATTATTTTGTAATGGGTGCTGTTCGTACTTAGCGCATCCAGGCAGATAAATTACTGACAGTCACGTTTCCCTTTTGTGGTCATGCAAAGGCTTTGACTCACCACATACTCCAAAATCTGGTTCAGCCAAATCCCCCACTCCGCGACTTCAAAAACTCTTTAGTAGTTTTTTTAGCAGAAATACAAAACAACTCACTGGACAATATGTTAAGCAAAGGCAAGCACAGCAATAACAATGTATTTCGACTTATACCAAGAGACCAAAGCGAACACAACGCTCGCATCTACAACAACTTAAACAGGTCCCATTTCACTTCAAAATCGTCCCCAGTCATAAATTCAGTTTCTTTCCTTACAAAAGAAGAACGCAATAAAATGATCAGAAAGCAATTACACGGGTACTGGGTAAATATCGACTAAACTTTATAATACCCTCGAGCACTTATTTCGTACCTACCGAACAACGGAAGTTAAAAATTCTGCTCTGATTGCTGCTATGGTATAAATTTAATTGGCTGAAAAAAAACGAAATAGTATTTATTAACTTCGATTGTCGGGGAGCTGTACGCAGGGGATAATTTATTTGCTTGTATACAATTTGCACTGTCTGAGATCTTATACATCGTATACTTTTACTTTTCTGGGTTGCCTTCAGACTTCAGTAAGATTTGATTAAACCAATTCAAGCATCGTGAGGCAGCAAGCAATCAAAAGTCAACGGCCTTCGTTAAGCCATTATTTGGAACTTACGACCGCATTATTACATACTAAAAGAAAACATTTGAGACATTCTCCGTTTCCTAAACCAATGATTATTTAAATCAAACTATTAAGGACTTATTGTGTGGGAGAGTATTATATGTTATTCATTTCAGGAAATTTTCTTAAGAATTTAGTTTTTACATGGATTTGGACTAGAGCCCTAACCCATAACAAACGAATGTTTGACTCTGTCGCTTACTCTCAAGCTTAAGAGTTAAGATCATACTTTTAGGGATCATTTCTATAGTATGCATCCAGGGGACGTCGGGTAAAACTGACAAACCTTACCACCACGATGACGAGGCAAAGTACTGTGTCCTTAGCGGGAAGCCGACGAAGTATTACGTCTGTCCTACCGATGTGTTAGACAAGTCATTGAGGACCGTTCCAATCTACCTATAATGGAAGTTTGGACGGACATAGTGCATTCCGAGTGGTTCATGAAAAAAAAGCTGAAGATAAATAAACCCTTAACCTTTTTGACTGAATAATTACAACAGGTCGTAATAAAAAAGTCACTTTACTTATATCGTTAGGTATATGGGAAGTTACCTGGGATGATTTTAAGAGCTGCTTGAGACTTCTCTTGAAAGTGGCTTTAACTCTCATAAGATATAAATGCTTTACGTCACATTTAGGATTTTTCCACTTATATGGCGGCGCTCTATTCTCATGAGAGACAATTAATGGACGAACAGGAAGTCAATTTTGGCAAAGAACATGTATATTGTACTGGGAAAGACTTTGTGACAGGTTTTGGAAGCTTGTGTTCTTTACAAACTGTACTTTCTTGTGATGACTTATCTCTCATTCAACATATATTGTTCAGTTTAAATTATTTTGTAATGGGTGCTGTTCGTACTTAGCGCATCCAGGCAGATAAATTACTGACAGTCACGTTTCCCTTTTGTGGTCATGCAAAGGCTTTGACTCACCACATACTCCAAAATCTGGTTCAGCCAAATCCCCCACTCCGCGACTTCAAAAACTCTTTAGTAGTTTTTTTAGCAGAAATACAAAACAACTCACTGGACAATATGTTAAGCAAAGGCAAGCACAGCAATAAAAATGTATTTCGACTTATACCAAGAGACCAAAGCGAACACAACGCTCGCATCTACAACAACTTAAACAGGTCCCATTTCACTTCAAAATCGTCCCCAGTCATAAATTCAGTTTCTTTCCTTACAAAAGAAGAACGCAATACAATGATCAGAAAGCAATTACACGGGTACTGGGTAAATATCGACTAAACTTTATAATACCCTCGATCACTTATTTCGTACCTACCGAAAAACGGAAGTTAAAAATTCTGCTCTGATTGCTGCTATGGTATAAATTTAATTAGCTGAAAAAAAAACCAAATAGTATTTATTAACTTGGGATGTCGGGGAGCTGTACGCAGGGGATAATTTCTTTGCTTGTATACAATTTGCACTGTCTGCGATCTTATACATCGTATACTTTTACTTTTCTGGGTTGCCTTCGGACTTCAGTAAGATTTGATTAAACCAATTCAAGCATCGTGAGGCAGCAAGCAATCAAAAGTCAACGGCCTTCGTTAAGCCATTGTTTGGAACTTACGACCGCATTATTACATACTAAAAGAAAACATTTGAGACATTCTCCGTTTCCTAAAGCAATGATTATTTAAATCAAACTATTAAGGACTTATTGTGTGGGAGAGTATTATATGTTATTCATTTTAGGAAATTTTCTTAAGAATTTAGTTTTTACATGGATGTGGACTAGAGCCCTAACCCATAACAAACGAATGTTTGACTCTGTCGCTTACTCTCAAGCTTAAGAGTTAAGATCATACTTTTAGGGATCATTTCTATAGTATGCATCCAGGGGACGTCGGGTAAAACTGACAAACCTACCACCACGATGACGACGCAAAGTACTGTGTCCTTAGCGGGAAGCCGACGAAGTATTACGTCTGTCCTACCGATGTGTTAGACAATCATTGAGGACCGTTCCAATCTACCTATAATGGAAGTTTGGACGGACATAGTGCATTCCGAGTGGTTCATGAAAAAAAAGCTGAAGATAAATAAACCTTTAACCTTTTTGACTGAATGATTACAACAGGTCGTAATAAAAAAGTCACTTTACTTATATCGTTAGGTATATGGGAAGTTACCTGGGATGATTTTAAGAGCTGCTTGAGACTTCTCTTGAAAGTGGCTTTAACTCTCATAAGATATAAATGCTTTACGTCACATTTAGGATTTTTCCACTTATATGGCGGCGCTCTATTCTCATGAGAGACAATTAATGGACGAGCAGGAAGTCAATTTTGGCAAAGAACATGTATATTGTACTGGGAAAGACTTTGTGACAGGTTTTGGAAGCTTGTGTTCTTTACAAACTGTACTTTCTTGTGATGACTTATCTCTCATTCAGCATATATTGTTCAGTTTAAATTATTTTGTAATGGGTGCTGTTCGTACTTAGCGCATCCAGGCAGATAAATTACTGACAGTCACGTTTCCCTTTTGTGGTCATGCAAAGGCTTTGACTCACCACATACTCCAAAATCTGGTTCAGCCAAATCCCCCACTCCGTGACTTCAAAAACTCTTTAGTAGTTTCTTTAGCAGAAATACAAAACAACTCACTGGACAATTTGTTAAGCAAAGGCAAGCACAGCAATAAAAATGTATTTCGACTTATACCAAGAGACCAAAGCGAACACAACGCTTGCATCTACAACAACTTAAACAGGTCCCATTTCACTTCAAAATCGTCCCCAGTCATAAATTTAGTTTCTTTCCTTACAAAAGAAGAACGCAATAAAATGATCAGAAAGCAATTACACGGGTACTGGGTAAATATCGACTAAACTTTATAATACCCTCGAGCACTTATTTCGTACCTACCGAACAACGGAAGTTAAAAATTCTGCTCTGATTGCTGCTATGGTATAAATTTAATTGGCTGAAAAAAAACGAAATAGTATTTATTAACTTCGATTGTCGGGGAGCTGTACGCAGGGGATAATTTCTTTGCTTGTATACAATTTGCACTGTCTGAGATCTTATACATCGTATACTTTTACTTTTCTGGGTTGCCTTCAGACTTCAGTAAGATTTGATTAAACCAATTCAAGCATCGTGAGGCAGCAAGCAATCAAAAGTCAACGGCCTTCGTTAAGCCATTATTTGGAACTTACGACCGCATTATTACATACTAAAAGAAAACATTTGAGACATTCTCCGTTTCCTAAACCAATGATTAGTTAAATCAAACTATTAAGGACTTATTGTGTGGGAGAGTATTATATGTTATTCATTTCAGGAAATTTTCTTAAGAATTTAGTTTTTACATGGATTTGGACTAGAGCCCTAACCCATAACAAACGAATGTTTGACTCTGTCGCTTACTCTCAAGCTTAAGAGTTAAGATCATACTTTTAGGGATCATTTCTATAGTATGCATCCAGGGGACGTCGGGTAAAACTGACAAACCTTACCACCACGATGACGAGGCAAAGTACTGTGTCCTTAGCGGGAAGCCGACGAAGTATTACGTCTGTCCTACCGATGTGTTAGACAAGTCATTGAGGACCGTTCCAATCTACCTATAATGGAAGTTTGGACGGACATAGTGCATTCCGAGTGGTTCATGAAAAAAAAGCTGAAGATAAATAAACCCTTAACCTTTTTGACTGAATGATTACAACAGGTCGTAATAAAAAAGTCACTTTACTTATATCGTTAGGTATATGGGAAGTTACCTGGGATGATTTTAAGAGCTGCTTGAGACTTCTCTTGAAAGTGGCTTTAACTCTCATAAGATATAAATGCTTCACGTCACATTTAGGATTTTTCCACTTATATGGCGGCGCTCTATTCTCATGAGAGACAATTAATGGACGAGCAGGAAGTCAATTTTGGCAAAGAACATGTATATTGTACTGGGAAAGACTTTGTGACAGGTTTTGGAAGCTTGTGTTCTTTACAAACTGTACTTTCTTGTGATGACTTATCTCTCATTCAGCATATATTGTTCAGTTTAAATTATTTTGTAATGGGTGCTGTTCGTACTTAGCGCATCCAGGCAGATAAATTACTGACAGTCACGTTTCCCTTTTGTGGTCATGCAAAGGCTTTGACTCACCACATACTCCAAAATCTGGTTCAGCCAAATCCCCCACTCCGTGACTTCAAAAACTCTTTAGTAGTTTCTTTAGCAGAAATACAAAACAACTCACTGGACAATTTGTTAAGCAAAGGCAAGCACAGCAATAAAAATGTATTTCGACTTATACCAAGAGACCAAAGCGAACACAACGCTTGCATCTACAACAACTTAAACAGGTCCCATTTCACTTCAAAATCGTCCCCAGTCATAAATTTAGTTTCTTTCCTTACAAAAGAAGAACGCAATAAAATGATCAGAAAGCAATTACACGGGTACTGGGTAAATATCGACTAAACTTTATAATACCCTCGAGCACTTATTTCGTACCTACCGAACAACGGAAGTTAAAAATTCTGCTCTGATTGCTGCTATGGTATAAATTTAATTGGCTGAAAAAAAACGAAATAGTATTTATTAACTTCGATTGTCGGGGAGCTGTACGCAGGGGATAATTTCTTTGCTTGTATACAATTTGCACTGTCTGAGATCTTATACATCGTATACTTTTACTTTTCTGGGTTGCCTTCAGACTTCAGTAAGATTTGATTAAACCAATTCAAGCATCGTGAGGCAGCAAGCAATCAAAAGTCAACGGCCTTCGTTAAGCCATTATTTGGAACTTACGACCGCATTATTACATACTAAAAGAAAACATTTGAGACATTCTCCGTTTCCTAAACCAATGATTAGTTAAATCCAACTATTAAGGACTTATTGTGTGGGAGAGTATTATATGTTATTCATTTCAGGAAATTTTCTTAAGAATTTAGTTTTTACATGGATTTGGACTAGAGCCCTAACCCATAACAAACGAATGTTTGACTCTGTCGCTTACTCTCAAGCTTAAGAGTTAAGATCATACTTTTAGGGATCATTTCTATAGTATGCATCCAGGGGACGTCGGGTAAAACTGACAAACCTTACCACCACGATGACGAGGCAAAGTACTGTGTCCTTAGCGGGAAGCCGACGAAGTCTTACGTCTGTCCTACCGATGTGTTAGACAAGTCATTGAGGACCGTTCCAATCTACCTATAATGGAAGTTTGGACGGACATAGTGCATTCCGAGTGGTTCATGAAACAAAAGCTGAAGATAAATAAACCCTTAACCTTTTTGACTGAATAATTACAACAGGTCGTAATAAAAAAGTCAGTTTACTTATATCGTTAGGTATATGGGAAGTTACCTGGGATGATTTTAAGAGCTGCTTGAGACTTCTCTTGAAAGTGGCTTTAACTCTCATAAGATATAAATGCTTTACGTCACATTTAGGATTTTTCCACTTATATGGCGGCGCTCTATTCTCATGAGAGACAATTAATGGACGAGCAGGAAGTCAATTTTGGCAAAGAACATGTATATTGTACTGGGAAAGACTTTGTGACAGGTTTTGGAAGCTTGTGTTCTTTACAAACTGAACTTTCTTGTGATGACTTATCTCTCATTCAACATATATTGTTCAGTTTAAATTATTTTGTAATGGGTGCTGTTCGTACTTAGCGCATCCAGGCAGATAAATTACTGACAGTCACGTTTCCCTTTTGTGGTCATGCAAAGGCTTTGACTCACCACATACTCCAAAATCTGGTTCAGCCAAATCCCCCACTCCGCGACTTCAAAAACTCTTTAGTAGTTTTTTTAGCAGAAATACAAAACAACTCACTGGACAATATGTTAAGCAAAGGCAAGCACAGCAATAAAAATGTATTTCGACTTATACCAAGAGACCAAAGCGAACACAACGCTCGCATCTACAACAACTTAAACAGGTCCCATTTCACTTCAAAATCGTCCCCAGTCATAAATTTAGTTTCTTTCCTTACAAAAGAAGAACGCAATAAAATGATCAGAAAGCAATTACACGGGTACTGGGTAAATATCGACTAAACTTTATAATACCCTCGAGCACTTATTTCGTACCTACCGAACAACGGAAGTTAAAAATTCTGCTCTGATTGCTGCTATGGTATAAATTTAATTGGCTGAAAAAAAACGAAATAGTATTTATTAACTTCGATTGTCGGGGAGCTGTACGCAGGGGATAATTTCTTTGCTTGTATACAATTTGCACTGTCTGAGATCTTATACATCGTATACTTTTACTTTTCTGGGTTGCCTTCAGACTTCAGTAAGATTTGATTAAACCAATTCAAGCATCGTGAGGCAGCAAGCAATCAAAAGTCAACGGCCTTCGTTAAGCCATTATTTGGAACTTACGACCGCATTATTACATACTAAAAGAAAACATTTGAGACATTCTCCGTTTCCTAAACCAATGATTATTTAAATCCAACTATTAAGGACTTATTGTGTGGGAGAGTATTATATGTTATTCATTTCAGGAAATTTTCTTAAGAATTTAGTTTTTACATGGATTTGGACTAGAGCCCTAACCCATAACAAACGAATGTTTGACTCTGTCGCTTACTCTCAAGCTTAAGAGTTAAGATCATACTTTTAGGGATCATTTCTATAGTATGCATCCAGGGGACGTCGGGTAAAACTGACAAACCTTACCACCACGATGACGAGGCAAAGTACTGTGTCCTTAGCGGGAAGCCGACGAAGTCTTACGTCTGTCCTACCGATGTGTTAGACAAGTCATTGAGGACCGTTCCAATCTACCTATAATGGAAGTTTGGACGGACATAGTGCATTCCGAGTGGTTCATGAAAAAAAAGCTGAAGATAAATAAACCCTCAACCTTTTTGACTGAATAATTACAACAGGTCGTAATAAAAAAGTCAGTTTACTTATATCGTTAGGTATATGGGAAGTTACCTGGGATGATTTTAAGAGCTGCTTGAGACTTCTCTTGAAAGTGGCTTTAACTCTCATAAGATATAAATGCTTTACGTCACATTTAGGATTTTTCCACTTATATGGCGGCGCTCTATTCTCATGAGAGACAATTAATGGACGAGCAGGAAGTCAATTTTGGCAAAGAACATGTATATTGTACTGGGAAAGACTTTGTGACAGGTTTTGGAAGCTTGTGTTCTTTACAAACTGTACTTTCTTGTGATGACTTATCTCTCATTCAACATATATTGTTCAGTTTAAATTATTTTGTAATGGGTGCTGTTCGTACTTAGCGCATCCAGGCAGATAAATTACTGACAGTCACGTTTCCCTTTTGTGGTCATGCAACTCACCACATACTCCAAAATCTGGTTCAGCCAAATCCCCCACTCCGCGACTTCAAAAACTCTTTAGTAGTTTTTTTAGCAGAAATACAAAACAACTCACTGGACAATATGTTAAGCAAAGGCAAGCACAGCAATAAAAATGTATTTCGACTTATACCAAGAGACCAAAGCGAACACAACGCTCGCATCTACAACAACTTAAACAGGTCCCATTTCACTTCAAAATCGTCCCCAGTCATAAATTCAGTTTCTTTCCTTACAAAAGAAGAACGCAATAAAATGATCAGAAAGCAATTACACGGGTACTGGGTAAATATCGACTAAACTTTATAATACCCTCGAGCACTTATTTCGTACCTACCGAACAACGGAAGTTAAAAATTCTGCTCTGATTGCTGCTATGGTATAAATTTAATTGGCTGAAAAAAAACGAAATAGTATTTATTAACTTCGATTGTCGGGGAGCTGTACGCAGGGGATAATTTCTTTGCTTGTATACAATTTGCACTGTCTGAGATCTTATACATCGTATACTTTTACTTTTCTGGGTTGCCTTCAGACTTCAGTAAGATTTGATTAAACCAATTCAAGCATCGTGAGGCAGCAAGCAATCAAAAGTCAACGGCCTTCGTTAAGCCATTATTTGGAACTTACGACCGCATTATTACATACTAAAAGAAAACATTTGAGACATTCTCCGTTTCCTAAACCAATGATTATTTAAATCAAACTATTAAGGACTTATTGTGTGGGAGAGTATTATATGTTATTCATTTCAGGAAATTTTCTTAAGAATTTAGTTTTTACATGGATTTGGACTAGAGCCCTAACCCATAACAAACGAATGTTTGACTCTGTCGCTTACTCTCAAGCTTAAGAGTTAAGATCATACTTTTAGGGATCATTTCTATAGTATGCATCCAGGGGACGTCGGGTAAAACTGACAAACCTTACCACCACGATGACGAGGCAAAGTACTGTGTCCTTAGCGGGAAGCCGACGAAGTCTTACGTCTGTCCTACCGATGTGTTAGACAAGTCATTGAGGACCGTTCCAATCTACCTATAATGGAAGTTTGGACGGACATAGTGCATTCCGAGTGGTTCATGAAAAAAAAGCTGAAGATAAATAAACCCTTAACCTTTTTGACTGAATAATTACAACAGGTCGTAATAAAAAAGTCAGTTTACTTATATCGTTAGGTATATGGGAAGTTACCTGGGATGATTTTAAGAGCTGCTTGAGACTTCTCTTGAAAGTGGCTTTAACTCTCATAAGATATAAATGCTTTACGTCACATTTAGGATTTTTCCACTTATATGGCGGCGCTCTATTCTCATGAGAGACAATTAATGGACGAGCAGGAAGTCAATTTTGGCAAAGAACATGTATATTGTACTGGGAAAGACTTTGTGACAGGTTTTGGAAGCTTGTGTTCTTTACAAACTGTACTTTCTTGTGATGACTTATCTCTCATTCAACATATATTGTTCAGTTTAAATTATTTTGTAATGGGTGCTGTTCGTACTTAGCGCATCCAGGCAGATAAATTACTGACAGTCACGTTTCCCTTTTGTGGTCATGCAAAGGCTTTGACTCATCACATACTCCAAAATCTGGTTCAGCCAAATCCCCCACTCCGCGACTTCAAAAACTCTTTAGTAGTTTTTTTAGCAGAAATACAAAACAACTCACTGGACAATATGTTAAGCAAAGGCAAGCACAGCAATAAAAATGTATTTCGACTTATACCAAGAGACCAAAGCGAACACAACGCTCGCATCTACAACAACTTAAACAGGTCCCATTTCACTTCAAAATCGTCCCCAGTCATAAATTCAGTTTCTTTCCTTACAAAAGAAGAACGCAATAAAATGATCAGAAAGCAATTACACGGGTACTGGGTAAATATCGACTAAACTTTATAATACCCTCGAGCACTTATTTCGTACCTACCGAACAACGGAAGTTAAAAATTCTGCTCTGATTGCTGCTATGGTATAAATTTAATTGGCTGAAAAAAAACGAAATAGTATTTATTAACTTCGATTGTCGGGGAGCTGTACGCAGGGGATAATTTCTTTGCTTGTATACAATTTGCACTGTCTGAGATCTTATACATCGTATACTTTTACTTTTCTGGGTTGCCTTCAGACTTCAGTAAGATTTGATTAAACCAATTCAAGCATCGTGAGGCAGCAAGCAATCAAAAGTCAACGGCCTTCGTTAAGCCATTATTTGGAACTTACGACCGCATTATTACATACTAAAAGAAAACATTTGAGACATTCTCCGTTTCCTAAACCAATGATTATTTAAATCAAACTATTAAGGACTTATTGTGTGGGAGAGTATTATATGTTATTCATTTCAGGAAATTTTCTTAAGAATTTAGTTTTTACATGGATTTGGACTAGAGCCCTAACCCATAACAAACGAATGTTTGACTCTGTCGCTTACTCTCAAGCTTAAGAGTTAAGATCATACTTTTAGGGATCATTTCTATAGTATGCATCCAGGGGACGTCGGGTAAAACTGACAAACCTTACCACCACGATGACGAGGCAAAGTACTGTGTCCTTAGCGGGAAGCCGACGAAGTCTTACGTCTGTCCTACCGATGTGTTAGACAAGTCATTGAGGACCGTTCCAATCTACCTATAATGGAAGTTTGGACGGACATAGTGCATTCCGAGTGGTTCATGAAAAAAAAGCTGAAGATAAATAAACCCTTAACCTTTTTGACTGAATAATTACAACAGGTCGTAATAAAAAAGTCAGTTTACTTATATCGTTAGGTATATGGGAAGTTACCTGGGATGATTTTAAGAGCTGCTTGAGACTTCTCTTGAAAGTGGCTTTAACTCTCATAAGATATAAATGCTTTACGTCACATTTAGGATTTTTCCACTTATATGGCGGCGCTCTATTCTCATGAGAGACAATTAATGGACGAGCAGGAAGTCAATTTTGGCAAAGAACATGTATATTGTACTGGGAAAGACTTTGTGACAGGTTTTGGAAGCTTGTGTTCTTTACAAACTGTACTTTCTTGTGATGACTTATCTCTCATTCAACATATATTGTTCAGTTTAAATTATTTTGTAATGGGTGCTGTTCGTACTTAGCGCATCCAGGCAGATAAATTACTGACAGTCACGTTTCCCTTTTGTGGTCATGCAAAGGCTTTGACTCACCACATACTCCAAAATCTGGTTCAGCCAAATCCCCCACTCCGCGACTTCAAAAACTCTTTAGTAGTTTTTTTAGCAGAAATACAAAACAACTCACTGGACAATATGTTAAGCAAAGGCAAGCACAGCAATAAAAATGTATTTCGACTTATACCAAGAGACCAAAGCGAACACAACGCTCGCATCTACAACAACTTAAACAGGTCCCATTTCACTTCAAAATCGTCCCCAGTCATAAATTCAGTTTCTTTCCTTACAAAAGAAGAACGCAATAAAATGATCAGAAAGCAATTACACGGGTACTGGGTAAATATCGACTAAACTTTATAATACCCTCGATCACTTATTTCGTACCTACCGAAAAACGGAAGTTAAAAATTCTGCTCTGATTGCTGCTATGGTATAAATTTAATTAGCTGAAAAAAAAACCAAATAGTATTTATTAACTTGGGATGTCGGGGAGCTGTACGCAGGGGATAATTTCTTTGCTTGTATACAATTTGCACTGTCTGCGATCTTATACATCGTATACTTTTACTTTTCTGGGTTGCCTTCGGACTTCAGTAAGATTTGATTAAACCAATTCAAGCATCGTGAGGCAGCAAGCAATCAAAAGTCAACGGCCTTCGTTAAGCCATTGTTTGGAACTTACGACCGCATTATTACATACTAAAAGAAAACATTTGAGACATTCTCCGTTTCCTAAAGCAATGATTATTTAAATCAAACTATTAAGGACTTATTGTGTGGGAGAGTATTATATGTTATTCATTTTAGGAAATTTTCTTAAGAATTTAGTTTTTACATGGATGTGGACTAGAGCCCTAACCCATAACAAACGAATGTTTGACTCTGTCGCTTACTCTCAAGCTTAAGAGTTAAGATCATACTTTTAGGGATCATTTCTATAGTATGCATCCAGGGGACGTCGGGTAAAACTGACAAACCTTACCACCACGATGACGACGCAAAGTACTGTGTCCTTAGCGGGAAGCCGACGAAGTCTTACGTCTGTCCTACCGATGTGTTAGACAAGTCATTGAGGACCGTTCCAATCTACCTATAATGGAAGTTTGGACGGACATAGTGCATTCCGAGTGGTTCATGAAAAAAAAAGCTGAAGATAAATAAACCCTTAACCTTTTTGACTGAATGATTACAACAGGTCGTAATAAAAAAGTCACTTTACTTATATCGTTAGGTATATGGGAAGTTACCTGGGATGATTTTAAGAGCTGCTTGAGACTTCTCTTGAAAGTGGCTTTAACTCTCATAAGATATAAATGCTTTACGTCACATTTAGGATTTTTCCACTTATATGGCGGCGCTCTATTCTCATGAGAGACAATTAATGGACGAGCAGGAAGTCAATTTTGGCAAAGAACATGTATATTGTACTGGGAAAGACTTTGTGACAGGTTTTGGAAGCTTGTGTTCTTTACAAACTGTACTTTCTTGTGATGACTTATCTCTCATTCAGCATATATTGTTCAGTTTAAATTATTTTGTAATGGGTGCTGTTCGTACTTAGCGCATCCAGGCAGATAAATTACTGACAGTCACGTTTCCCTTTTGTGGTCATGCAAAGGCTTTGACTCACCACATACTCCAAAATCTGGTTCAGCCAAATCCCCCACTCCGTGACTTCAAAAACTCTTTAGTAGTTTCTTTAGCAGAAATACAAAACAACTCACTGGACAATTTGTTAAGCAAAGGCAAGCACAGCAATAAAAATGTATTTCGACTTATACCAAGAGACCAAAGCGAACACAACGCTTGCATCTACAACAACTTAAACAGGTCCCATTTCACTTCAAAATCGTCCCCAGTCATAAATTTAGTTTCTTTCCTTACAAAAGAAGAACGCAATAAAATGATCAGAAAGCAATTACACGGGTACTGGGTAAATATCGACTAAACTTTATAATACCCTCGAGCACTTATTTCGTACCTACCGAACAACGGAAGTTAAAAATTCTGCTCTGATTGCTGCTATGGTATAAATTTAATTTGCTGAAAAAAAACGAAATAGTATTTATTAACTTCGATTGTCGGGGAGCTGTACGCAGGGGATAATTTCTTTGCTTGTATACAATTTGCACTGTCTGAGATCTTATACATCGTATACTTTTACTTTTCTGGGTTGCCTTCAGACTTCAGTAAGATTTGATTAAACCAATTCAAGCATCGTGAGGCAGCAAGCAATCAAAAGTCAACGGCCTTCGTTAAGCCATTATTTGGAACTTACGACCGCATTATTACATACTAAAAGAAAACATTTGAGACATTCTCCGTTTCCTAAACCAATGATTATTTAAATCAAACTATTAAGGACTTATTGTGTGGGAGAGTATTATATGTTATTCATTTTAGGAAATTTTCTTAAGAATTTAGTTTTTACATGGATTTGGACTAGAGCCCTAACCCATAACAAACGAATGTTTGACTCTGTCGCTTACTCTCAAGCTTAAGAGTTAAGATCATACTTTTAGGGATCATTTCTATAGTATGCATCCAGGGGACGTCGGGTAAAACTGACAAACCTTACCACCACGATGACGAGGCAAAGTACTGTGTCCTTAGCGGGAAGCCGACGAAGTCTTACGTCTGTCCTACCGATGTGTTAGACAAGTCATTGAGGACCGTTCCAATCTACCTATAATGGAAGTTTGGACGGACATAGTGCATTCCGAGTGGTTCATGAAAAAAAAACTGAAGATAAATAAACCCTTAACCTTTTTGACTGAATAATTACAACAGGTCGTAATAAAAAACTCAGTTTACTTATATCGTTAGGTATATGGGAAGTTACCTGGGATGATTTTAAGAGCTGCTTGAGACTTCTCTTGAAAGTGGCTTTAACTCTCATAAGATATAAATGCTTTACGTCACATTTAGGATTTTTCCACTTATATGGCGGCGCTCTATTCTCATGAGAGACAATTAATGGACGAGCAGGAAGTCAATTTTGGCAAAGAACATGTATATTGTACTGGGAAAGACTTTGTGACAGGTTTTGGAAGCTTGTGTTCTTTACAAACTGTACTTTCTTGTGATGACTTATCTCTCATTCAACATATATTGTTCAGTTTAAATTATTTTGTAATGGGTACTGTTCGTACTTAGCGCATCCAGGCAGATAAATTACTGACAGTCACGTTTCCTTTTTGTGGTCATGCAAAGGCTTTGACTCACCACATACTCCAAAATCTGGTTCAGCCAAATCCCCCACTCCGTGACTTCAAAAACTCTTTAGTAGTTTCTTTAGCAGAAATACAAAACAACTCACTGGACAATTTGTTAAGCAAAGGCAAGCACAGCAATAAAAATGTATTTCGACTTATACCAAGAGACCAAAGCGAACACAACGCTCGCATCTACAACAACTTAAACAGGTCCCATTTCACTTCAAAATCGTCCCCAGTCATAAATTTAGTTTCTTTCCTTACAAAAGAAGAACGCAATAAAATGATCAGAAAGCAATTACACGGGTACTGGGTAAATATCGACTAAACTTTATAATACCCTCGAGCACTTATTTCGTACCTACCGAACAACGGAAGTTAAAAATTCTGCTCTGATTGCTGCTATGGTATAAATTTAATTGGCTGAAAAAAACGAAATAGTATTTATTAACTTCGATTGTCGGGGAGCTGTACGCAGGGGACAATTTCTTTGCTTGTATACAATTTGCACTGTCTGAGATCTTATACATCGTATACTTTTACTTTTCTGGGTTGCCTTCAGACTTCGGTAAGATTTGATTAAACCAATTCAAGCATCGTGAGGCAGCAAGCAATCAAAAGTCAACGGCCTTCGTTAAGCCATTATTTGGAACTTACGACCGCATTATTACATACTAAAAGAAAACATTTGAGACATTCTCCGTTTCCTAAACCAATGATTATTTAAATCAAACTATTAAGGACTTATTGTGTGGGAGAGTATTATATGTTATTCATTTTAGGAAATTTTCATAAGAATTTAGTTTTTACATGGATTTGGACTAGAGCCCTAACCCATAACAAACGAATGTTTGACTCTGTCGCTTACTCTCAAGCTTAAGAGTTAAGATCATACTTTTAGGGATCATTTCTATAGTATGCATCCAGGGGACGTCGGGTAAAACTGACAAACCTTACCACCACGATGACGACGCAAAGTACTGTGTCCTTAGCGGGAAGCCGACGAAGTCTTACGTCCGTCCTACCGATGTGTTAGACAAGTCATTGAGGACCGTTCCAATCTACCTATAATGGAAGTTTGGACGGACATAGTGCATTCCGAGTGGTTCATGAAAAAAAAGCTGAAGATAAATAAACCCTTAACCTTTTTGACTGAATAATTACAACAGGTCGTAATAAAAAAGTCACTTTACTTATATCGTTAGGTATATGGGAAGTTACCTGGGATGATTTTAAGAGCTGCTTGAGACTTCTCTTGAAAGTGGCTTCAACTCTCATAAGATATAAATGCTTTACGTCACATTTAGGATTTTTCCACTTATATGGCGGCGCTCTATTCTCATGAGAGACAATTAATGGACGAGCAGGAAGTCAATTTTGGCAAAGAACATGTATATTGTACTGGGAAAGACTTTGTGACAGGTTTTGGAAGCTTGTGTTCTTTACAAACTGTACTTTCTTGTGATGACTTATCTCTCATTCAACATATATTGTTCAGTTTAAATTATTTTGTAATGGGTGCTGTTCGTACTTAGCGCATCCAGGCAGATAAATTACTGACAGTCACGTTTCCCTTTTGTGGTCATGCAAAGGCTTTGACTCACCACATACTCCAAAATCTGGTTCAGCCAAATCCCCCACTCCGCGACTTCAAAAACTCTTTAGTAGTTTCTTTAGCAGAAATACAAAACAACTCACTGGACAATTTGTTAAGCAAAGGCAAGCACAGCAATAAAAATGTATTTCGACTTATACCAAGAGACCAAAGCGAACACAACGCTCGCATCTACAACAACTTAAACAGGTCCCATTTCACTTCAAAATCGTCCCCAGTCATAAATTCAGTTTCTTTCCTTACAAAAGAAGAACGCAATAAAATGATCAGAAAGCAATTACACGGGTACTGGGTAAATATTGACTAAACTTTATAATACCCTCGAGCACTTATTTCGTACCTACCGAAAAACGGAAGTTAAAAATTCTGCTCTGATTGCTGCTATGGTATAAATTTAATTAGCTGAAAAAAAAACCAAATAGTATTTATTAACTTGGGATGTCGGGGAGCTGTACGCAGGGGATAATTTCTTTGCTTGTATACAATTTGCACTGTCTGCGATCCTATACATCGTATACTTTTACTTTTCTGGGTTGCCTTCAGACTTCAGTAAGATTTGATTAAACCAATTCAAGCATCGTGAGGCAGCAAGCAATCAAAAGTCAACGGCCTTCGTTAAGCCATTGTTTGGAACTTACGACCGCATTATTACATACTAAAAGAAAACATTTGAGACATTCTCCGTTTCCTACAGCAATGATTATTTAAATCAAACTATTAAGGACTTATTGTGTGGGAGAGTATTATATGTTATTCATTTTAGGAAATTTTCTTAAGAATTTAGTTTTTACATGGATTTGGACTAGAGCTCTAACCCATAACAAACGAATGTTTGACTCTGTCGCTTACTCTCAAGCTTATGCGTTAAGATCATACTTTTAGGGATCATTTCTATAGTATGCATCCAGGGGACGTCGGGTAAAACTGACAAACCTTACCACCACGATGACGAGGCAAAGTACTGTGTCCTTAGCGGGAAGCCGACGAAGTCTTACGTCTGTCCTACCGATGTGTTAGACAAGTCATTGAGGACCGTTCCAATCTACCTATAATGGAAGTTTGGACGGACATAAGTGCATTCCGAGTGGTTCATGAAAAAAAAAGCTGAAGATAAATAAACCCTTAACCTTTTTGACTGAATGATTACAACAGGTCGTAATAAAAAAGTCACTTTACTTATATCGTTAGGTATATGGGAAGTTACCTGGGATGATTTTAAGAGCTGCTTGAGACTTCTCTTGAAAGTGGCTTCAACTCTCATAAGATATAAATGCTTTACGTCACATTTAGGATTTTTCCACTTATATGGCGGCGCTCTATTCTCATGAGAGACAATTAATGGACGAGCAGGAAGTCAATTTTGGCAAAGAACATGTATATTGTACTGGGAAAGACTTTGTGACAGGTTTTGGAAGCTTGTGTTCTTTACAAACTGTACTTTCTTGTGATGACTTATCTCTCATTCAACATATATTGTTCAGTTTAAATTATTTTGTAATGGGTGCTGTTCGTACTTAGCGCATGCAGGCAGATAAATTACTGACAGTCACGTTTCCCTTTTGTGGTCATGCAAATGCTTTGACTCACCACATACTCCAAAATCTGGTTCAGCCAAATCCCCCACTCCGTGACTTCAAAAACTCTTTAGTAGTTTCTTTAGCAGAAATACAAAACAACTCACTGGACAATTTGTTAAGCAAAGGCAAGCACAGCAATAAAAATGTATTTCGACTTATACCAAGAGACCAAAGTGAACACAACGCTCGCATCTACAACAACTTAAACAGGTCCCATTTCACTTCAAAATCGTCCCAGTCTTAAATTCAGTTTATTTCCTTACAAAAGAAGAACGCAATAAAATGATCAGAAAGCAATTACACGGGTACTGGGTAAATATTGACTAAACTTTATAATACCCTCGATCACTTATTTCGTACCTACCGAAAAACGGAAGTTAAAAATTCTGCTCTGATTGCTGCTATGGTATAAATTTAATTAGCTGAAAAACAACGAAATAGTATTTATTAACTTCGATTGTCGGGGAGCTGTACGCAGGGGATAATTTCTTTGCTTGTATACAATTTGCACTGTCTGCGATCTTATACATCGTATACTTTTACTTTTCTGGGTTGCCTTCAGACTTCAGTAAGATTTGATTAAACCAATTCAAGCATCGTGAGGCAGCAAGCAATCAAAAGTCAACGGCCTTCGTTAAGCCATTGTTTGGAACTTACGACCGCATTATTACATACCAAAAGAAAACATTTGAGACATTCTCCGTTTCCTAAAGCAATGATTATTTAAATCAAACTGTTAAGGACTTATTGTGTGGGAGAGTATTATATGTTATTCATTTTAGGAAATTTTCTTAAGAATTTAGTTTTTACATGGATTTGGACTAGAGCCCTAACCCATAACAAACGAATGTTTGACTCTGTCGCTTACTCTCAAGCTTAAGAGTTAAGATCATACTTTTAGGGATCATTTCTATAGTATGCATCCAGGGGACGTCGGGTAAAACGGACAAACCTTACCACCACGATGACGAGGCAAAGTACTGTGTCCTTAGCGGGAAGCCGACGAAGTCTTACGTCTGTCCTACCGATGTGTTAGACAAGTCATTGAGGACCGTTCCAATCTACCTATAATGGAAGTTTGGACGGACATAGTGCATTCCGAGTGGTTCATGAAAAAAAAGCTGAATATAAATAAACCCTTAACCTTTTTGACTGAATGATTACAACAGGTCGTAATAAAAAAGTCACTTTACTTATATCGTTAGGTATATGGGAAGTTACCTGGGATGATTTTAAGAGCTGCTTGAGACTTCTCTTGAAAGTGGCTTCAACTCTCATAAGATATAAATGCTTTACGTCACATTTAGGATTTTTCCACTTATATGGCGGCGCTCTATTCTCATGAGAGACAATTAATGGACGAGCAGGAAGTCAATTTTGGCAAAGAACATGTATATTGTACTGGGAAAGACTTTGTGACAGGTTTTGGAAGCTTGTGTTCTTTACAAACTGTACTTTCTTGTGATGACTTATCTCTCATTCAACATATATTGTTCAGTTTAAATTATTTTGTTATGGGTGCTGTTCGTACTTAGCGCATTCAGGCAGATAACTTACTGACAGTCACGTTTCCCTTTTGTGGTCATGCAAATGCTTTGACTCACCACATACTCCAAAATCTGGTTCAGCCAAATCCCCCACTCCGTGACTTCAAAAACTCTTTAGTAGTTTCTTTAGCAGAAATACAAAACAACTCACTGGACAATTTGTTAAGCAAAGGCAAGCACAGCAATAAAAATGTATTTCGACTTATACCAAGAGACCAAAGTGAACACAACGCTCGCATCTACAACAACTTAAACCGGTCCCATTTCACTTCAAAATCGTCCCAGTCTTAAATTCAGTTTATTTCCTTACAAAAGAAGAACGCAATAAAATGATCAGAAAGCAATTACACGGGTACTGGGTAAATATTGACTAAACTTTATAATACCCTCGATCACTTATTTCGTACCTACCGAAAAACGGAAGTTAAAAATTCTGCTCTGATTGCTGCTATGGTATAAATTTAATTAGCTGAAAAACAACGAAATAGTATTTATTAACTTCGATTGTCGGGGAGCTGTACGCAGGGGATAATTTCTTTGCTTGTATACAATTTGCACTGTCTGCGATCTTATACATCGTATACTTTTACTTTTCTGGGTTGCCTTCAGACTTCAGTAAGATTTGATTAAACCAATTCAAGCATCGTGAGGCAGCAAGCAATCAAAAGTCAACGGCCTTCGTTAAGCCATTGTTTGGAACTTACGACCGCATTATTACATACCAAAAGAAAACATTTGAGACATTCTCCGTTTCCTAAAGCAATGATTATTTAAATCAAACTGTTAAGGACTTATTGTGTGGGAGAGTATTATATGTTATTCATTTTAGGAAATTTTCTTAAGAATTTAGTTTTTACATGGATTTGGACTAGAGCCCTAACCCATAACAAACGAATGTTTGACTCTGTCGCTTACTCTCAAGCTTAAGAGTTAAGATCATACTTTTAGGGATCATTTCTATAGTATGCATCCAGGGGACGTCGGGTAAAACGGACAAACCTTACCACCACGATGACGAGGCAAAGTACTGTGTCCTTAGCGGGAAGCCGACGAAGTCTTACGTCTGTCCTACCGATGTGTTAGACAAGTCATTGAGGACCGTTCCAATCTACCTATAATGGAAGTTTGGACGGACATAGTGCATTCCGAGTGGTTCATGAAAAAAAAGCTGAATATAAATAAACCCTTAACCTTTTTGACTGAATGATTACAACAGGTCGTAATAAAAAAGTCACTTTACTTATATCGTTAGGTATATGGGAAGTTACCTGGGATGATTTTAAGAGCTGCTTGAGACTTCTCTTGAAAGTGGCTTCAACTCTCATAAGATATAAATGCTTTACGTCACATTTAGGATTTTTCCACTTATATGGCGGCGCTCTATTCTCATGAGAGACAATTAATGGACGAGCAGGAAGTCAATTTTGGCAAAGAACATGTATATTGTACTGGGAAAGACTTTGTGACAGGTTTTGGAAGCTTGTGTTCTTTACAAACTGTACTTTCTTGTGATGACTTATCTCTCATTCAACATATATTGTTCAGTTTAAATTATTTTGTTATGGGTGCTGTTCGTACTTAGCGCATTCAGGCAGATAACTTACTGACAGTCACGTTTCCCTTTTGTGGTCATGCAAATGCTTTGACTCACCACATACTCCAAAATCTGGTTCAGCCAAATCCCCCACTCCGTGACTTCAAAAACTCTTTAGTAGTTTCTTTAGCAGAAATACAAAACAACTCACTGGACAATTTGTTAAGCAAAGGCAAGCACAGCAATAAAAATGTATTTCGACTTATACCAAGAGACCAAAGTGAACACAACGCTCGCATCTACAACAACTTAAACCGGTCCCATTTCACTTCAAAATCGTCCCAGTCTTAAATTCAGTTTATTTCCTTACAAAAGAAGAACGCAATAAAATGATCAGAAAGCAATTACACGGGTACTGGGTAAATATTGACTAAACTTTATAATACCCTCGATCACTTATTTCGTACCTACCGAAAAACGGAAGTTAAAAATTCTGCTCTGATTGCTGCTATGGTATAAATTTAATTAGCTGAAAAACAACGAAATAGTATTTATTAACTTCGATTGTCGGGGAGCTGTACGCAGGGGATAATTTCTTTGCTTGTATACAATTTGCACTGTCTGCGATCTTATACATCGTATACTTTTACTTTTCTGGGTTGCCTTCAGACTTCAGTAAGATTTGATTAAACCAATTCAAGCATCGTGAGGCAGCAAGCAATCAAAAGTCAACGGCCTTCGTTAAGCCATTGTTTGGAACTTACGACCGCATTATTACATACCAAAAGAAAACATTTGAGACATTCTCCGTTTCCTAAAGCAATGATTATTTAAATCAAACTGTTAAGGACTTATTGTGTGGGAGAGTATTATATGTTATTCATTTTAGGAAATTTTCTTAAGAATTTAGTTTTTACATGGATTTGGACTAGAGCCCTAACCCATAACAAACGAATGTTTGACTCTGTCGCTTACTCTCAAGCTTAAGAGTTAAGATCATACTTTTAGGGATCATTTCTATAGTATGCATCCAGGGGACGTCGGGTAAAACGGACAAACCTTACCACCACGATGACGAGGCAAAGTACTGTGTCCTTAGCGGGAAGCCGACGAAGTCTTACGTCTGTCCTACCGATGTGTTAGACAAGTCATTGAGGACCGTTCCAATCTACCTATAATGGAAGTTTGGACGGACATAGTGCATTCCGAGTGGTTCATGAAAAAAAAGCTGAATATAAATAAACCCTTAACCTTTTTGACTGAATGATTACAACAGGTCGTAATAAAAAAGTCACTTTACTTATATCGTTAGGTATATGGGAAGTTACCTGGGATGATTTTAAGAGCTGCTTGAGACTTCTCTTGAAAGTGGCTTCAACTCTCATAAGATATAAATGCTTTACGTCACATTTAGGATTTTTCCACTTATATGGCGGCGCTCTATTCTCATGAGAGACAATTAATGGACGAGCAGGAAGTCAATTTTGGCAAAGAACATGTATATTGTACTGGGAAAGACTTTGTGACAGGTTTTGGAAGCTTGTGTTCTTTACAAACTGTACTTTCTTGTGATGACTTATCTCTCATTCAACATATATTGTTCAGTTTAAATTATTTTGTTATGGGTGCTGTTCGTACTTAGCGCATTCAGGCAGATAACTTACTGACAGTCACGTTTCCCTTTTGTGGTCATGCAAATGCTTTGACTCACCACATACTCCAAAATCTGGTTCAGCCAAATCCCCCACTCCGTGACTTCAAAAACTCTTTAGTAGTTTCTTTAGCAGAAATACAAAACAACTCACTGGACAATTTGTTAAGCAAAGGCAAGCACAGCAATAAAAATGTATTTCGACTTATACCAAGAGACCAAAGTGAACACAACGCTCGCATCTACAACAACTTAAACCGGTCCCATTTCACTTCAAAATCGTCCCAGTCTTAAATTCAGTTTATTTCCTTACAAAAGAAGAACGCAATAAAATGATCAGAAAGCAATTACACGGGTACTGGGTAAATATTGACTAAACTTTATAATACCCTCGATCACTTATTTCGTACCTACCGAAAAACGGAAGTTAAAAATTCTGCTCTGATTGCTGCTATGGTATAAATTTAATTAGCTGAAAAAACAACGAAATAGTATTTATTAACTTCGATTGTCGGGGAGCTGTACGCAGGGGATAATTTCTTTGCTTGTATACAATTTGCACTGTCTGCGATCTTAAACATCGTATACTTTTACTTTTCTGGGTTGCCTTCAGACTTCAGTAAGATTTGATTAAACCAATTCAAGCATCGTGAGGCAGCAAGCAATCAAAAGTCAACGGCCTTCGTTAAGCCATTGTTTGGAACTTACGACCGCATTATTACATACCAAAAGAAAACATTTGAGACATTCTCCGTTTCCTAAAGCAATGATTATTTAAATCAAACTATTAAGGACTTATTGTGTGGGAGAGTATTATATGTTATTCATTTTAGGAAATTTTCTTAAGAATTTAGTTTTTACATGGATTTGGACTAGAGCCCTAACCCATAACAAACGAATGTTTGACTCTGTCGCTTACTCTCAAGCTTAAGAGTTAAGATCATACTTTTAGGGATCATTTCTATAGTATGCATCCAGGGGACGTCGGGTAAAACTGACAAACCTTACCACCACGATGACGAGGCAAAGTACTGTGTCCTTAGCGGGAAGCCGACGAAGTCTTACGTCTGTCCTACCGATGTGTTAGACAAGTCATTGAGGACCGTTCCAATCTACCTATAATGGAAGTTTGGACGGACATAGTGCATTCCGAGTGGTTCATGAAAAAAAAAGCTGAAGATAAATAAACCCTTAACCTTTTTGACTGAATGATTACAACAGGTCGTAATAAAAAAGTCACTTTACTTATATCGTTAGGTATATGGGAAGTTACCCGGGATGATTTTAAGAGCTGCTTGAGACTTCTCTTGAAAGTGGCTTCAACTCTCATAAGATATAAATGCTTTACGTCACATTTAGGATTTTTCCACTTATATGGCGGCGCTCTATTCTCATGAGAGACAATTAATGGACGAGCAGGAAGTCAATTTTGGCAAAGAACATGTATATTGTACTGGGAAAGACTTTGTGACAGGTTTTGGAAACTTGTGTTCTTTACAAACTGTACTTTCTTGTGATGACTTATCTCTCATTCAACATATATTGTTCAGTTTAAATTATTTTGTAATGGGTGCTGTTCGTACTTAGCGCATCCAGGCAGATAAATTACTGACAGTCACGTTTCCCTTTTGTGGTCATGCAAAGGCTTTGACTCACCACATACTCCAAAATCTGGTTCAGCCAAATCCCCCACTCCGTGACTTCAAAAACTCTTTAGTAGTTTCTTTAGCAGAAATACAAAACAACTCACTGGACAATTTGTTAAGCAAAGGCAAGCACAGCAATAAAAATGTATTTCGACTTATACCAAGAGACCAAAGCGAACACAACGCTCGCATCTACAACAACTTAAACAGGTCCCATTTCACTTCAAAATCGTCCCCAGTCATAAATTCAGTTTCTTTCCTTACAAAAGAAGAACGCAATAAAATGATCAGAAAGCAATTACACGGGTACTGGGTAAATATTGACTAAACTTTATAATACCCTCGAGCACTTATTTCGTACCTACCGAACAACGGAAGTTAAAAATTCTGCTCTGATTGCTGCTATGGTATAAATTTAATTGGCTGAAAAAAAACGAAATAGTATTTATTAACTTCGATTGTCGGGGAGCTGTACGCAGGGGATAATTTCTTTGCTTGTATACAATTTGCACTGTCTGAGATCTTATACATCGTATACTTTTACTTTTCTGGGTTGCCTTCAGACTTCAGTAAGATTTGATTAAACCAATTCAAGCATCGTGAGGCAGCAAGCAATCAAAAGTCAACGGCCTTCGTTAAGCCATTGTTTGGAACTTACGACCGCATTATTACATACTAAAAGAAAACATTTGAGACATTCTCCGTTTCCTAAAGCAATGATTATTTAAATCAAACTATTAAGGATTTATTGTGTGGGAGAGTATTATATGTTATTCATTTTAGGAAATTTTCTTAAGAATTTAGTTTTTACATGGATTTGGACTAGAGCCCTAACCCATAACAAACGAATGTTTGACTCTGTCGCTTACTCTCAAGCTTTAGAGTTAAGATCATACTTTTAGGGATCATTTCTATAGTATGCATCCAGGGGACCTCGGGTAAAACTGACAAACCTTACCACCACGATGACGAGGCAAAGTACTGTGTCCTTAGTGGGAAGCCGACGAAGTCTTACGTCTGTCCTATCGATGTGTTAGACAAGTCATTGAGGACCGTTCCAATCTTCCTATAATGGAAGTTTGGACGGACATAGTGCATTCCGAGTGGTTCATGAAAAAAAAGCTGAAGATAAATAAACCCTTAACCTTTTTGACTCAGAGATTACAACAGGTCGTAAGAAAAAAGTAAATTAACTTAAACGTTAGGTATATGGGAAGTTACCTGGGATGATTTTAAGAGCTGTTTGAGACTTCTTGAAAGTGGCTTCAACTCTGATAAGATATAAATGCTTTACGTCACATTTAGGATTTTTCCACTTATATGGCGGCGCTCTATTCTCATGAGAGACAATTAATGGACGAGCAGGAAGTCAATTTTGGCAAAGAACATGTATATTGTACTCGGAAAGACTTTGTTAAAGGTTTTGGAAGCTTGTGTTCTTTACAAACTTTACTTTCTTGTGATGACTTATCTCTCATTCAACATATATTGTTCAGTTTATTTTTTTTGTTATGGGTGCTGTTCGTACTTAGCGCATCCAGGCAGATAAATTACTGACAGTCACGTTTCCCTTTTGTGGTCATGCAAATGCTTTGACTCACCACATACTTCAAAATCTGGTTCAGCCAAATCCCCCACTCCGTGACTTCAAAAACTCTTTAGTAGTTTCTTTAGCAGAAATACAAAACAACTCATTGGACAATTTGTTAAGCAAAGGCAAGCACAGCAATAAGAATGTATTTCGACTTATACCAAGAGACCAAAGCGAACACAACGCTCGCATCTACAACAACTTAAACAGGTCCAATTTCACTTTAAAATCGTCCCCAGTCTTAAGTTCAGTGTATTTCCTTACAAAAGAAGAACGCAATAAAATGATCAGAAAGCAATTACACGGGTACTGGGTAAATATTGACTAAACTTTATAATACCCTCGAGCACTTATTTCGTACCTACCGAACAACGGAAGTTAAAAATTCTGCTCTGATTGCTGCTATGGTATAAATTTAATTGGCTGAAAAAAAACGAAATAGTATTTATTAACTTCGATTGTCGGGGAGCTGTACGCAGGGGATAATTTCTTTGCTTGTATACAATTTGCACTGTCTGAGATCTTATACATCGTATACTTTTACTTTTCTGGGTTGCCTTCAGACTTCAGTAAGATTTGATTAAACCAATTCAAGCATCGTGAGGCAGCAAGCAATCAAAAGTCAACGGCCTTCGTTAAGCCATTGTTTGGAACTTACGACCGCATTATTACATACTAAAAGAAAACATTTGAGACATTCTCCGTTTCCTAAAGCAATGATTATTTAAATCAAACTATTAAGGATTTATTGTGTGGGAGAGTATTATATGTTATTCATTTTAGGAAATTTTCTTAAGAATTTAGTTTTTACATGGATTTGGACTAGAGCCCTAACCCATAACAAACGAATGTTTGACTCTGTCGCTTACTCTCAAGCTTTAGAGTTAAGATCATACTTTTAGGGATCATTTCTATAGTATGCATCCAGGGGACCTCGGGTAAAACTGACAAACCTTACCACCACGATGACGAGGCAAAGTACTGTGTCCTTAGTGGGAAGCCGACGAAGTCTTACGTCTGTCCTATCGATGTGTTAGACAAGTCATTGAGGACCGTTCCAATCTTCCTATAATGGAAGTTTGGACGGACATAGTGCATTCCGAGTGGTTCATGAAAAAAAAGCTGAAGATAAATAAACCCTTAACCTTTTTGACTCAGAGATGACAACAGGTCGAAAGAAAAAAGTCAATTTACTTATATCGTTAGGTATATGGGAAGTTACCTGGGATGATTTTAAGAGCTGCTTGAGACTTCTTGAAAGTGGCTTCAACTCTGATAAGATATAAATGCTTTACGTCACATTTAGGATTTTTCCACTTATATGGCGGCGCTCTATTCTCATGAGAGACAATTAATGGACGAGCAGGAAGTCAATTTTGGCAAAGAACATGTATATTGTACTCGGAAAGACTTTGTTACAGGTTTTGGAAGCTTGTGTTCTTTACAAACTTTACTTTCTTGTGATGACTTATCTCTCATTCAACATATATTGTTCAGTTTAATTTTTTTGTTATGGGTGCTGTTCGTACTTAGCGCATCCAGGCAGATAAATTACTGACAGTCACGTTTCCCTTTTGTGGTCATGCAAATGCTTTGACTCACCACATACTTCAAAATCTGGTTCAGCCAAATCCCCCACTCCGTGACTTCAAAAACTCTTTAGTAGTTTCTTTAGCAGAAATACAAAACAACTCATTGGACAATTTGTTAAGCAAAGGCAAGCACAGCAATACGAATGTATTTCGACTTATACCAAGAGACCAAAGCGAACACAACGCTCGCATCTACAACAACTTAAACAGGTCCCATTTCACTTTAAAATCGTCTCCAGTCTTAAATTCAGTTTATTTCCTTACAAAAGAAGAACGCAATAAAATGATCAGAAAGCAATTACACGGGTACTGGGTAAATATTGACTAAACTTTATAATACCCTCGAGCACTTATTTCGTACCTACCGAAAAACGGAAGTTAAAAATTCTGCTCTGATTGCTGCTATGGTATAAATTTAATTAGCTGAAAAAACAACGAAATAGTATTTATTAACTTCGATTGTCGGGGAGCTGTACGCAGGGGATAATTTCTTTGCTTGTATACAATTTGCACTGTTTGCGATCTTATACATCGCATGCTTTTACTTTTCTGGGTTGGCTTCAGACTTCAGTAAGATTTTATTAACCCAATTCAAGCATCGTGAGGCAGCAAGCAATCAAAAGTCAACGGCCTTCGTTACGCCATTGTTTGGAACTTACGACCGCATTATTACATACTAAAAGAAAACATTTGAGACATTCTCCGTTTCCTAAAGCAATGATTATTTAAATCAAACTATTAAGGACGTATTGTGTGGGAGAGTATTATATGTTATTCATTTTAGGAAATTTTCTTAAGAATTTAGTTTTTACATCGTTTTGGACTAGAGCCCTAACCCATAACAAATGAATGTTTGACTCTGTCGCTTACTCTCAAGCTTAAGAGTTAAGATCATACTTTTAGGGATCATTTCTATAGTATGCATCCAGGGGACGTCGGGTAAAACTGACAAACCTTACCACCACGATGACGAGGCAAAGTACTGTGTCCTTAGCGGGAAGCCGACGAAGTCTTACGTCTGTCCTACCGATGTGTTAGACAAGTCATTGAGGACCGCTCCAATCTTCCTATAATGGAAGTTTGGACGGACATTGTGCATTCCAAGTGGTTTATGAAAATTAAAGCTGAAGATAAATAAACCCTTAACCTTTTTGACTGAAAGATGACAACAGGTCGAAAGAAAAAAGTCAATTTACTTATATCGTTAGGTATATGGGAAGTTACCTGGGATGATTTTAAGAGCTGCTTGAGACTTCTTGAAAGTGGCTTCAACTCTGATAAGATATAAATGCTTTACGTCACATTTAGGATTTTTCCACTTATATGGCGGCGCTCTATTCTCATGAGAGACAATTAATGGACGAGCAGGAAGTCAATTTTGGCAAAGAACATGTATATTGTACTCGGAAAGACTTTGTTACAGGTTTTGGAAGCTTGTGTTCTTTACAAACTTTACTTTCTTGTGATGACTTATCTCTCATTCAACATATATTGTTCAGTTTAATTTTTTTGTTATGGGTGCTGTTCGTACTTAGCGCATCCAGGCAGATAAATTACTGACAGTCACGTTTCCCTTTTGTGGTCATGCAAATGCTTTGACTCACCACATACTTCAAAATCTGGTTCAGCCAAATCCCCCACTCCGTGACTTCAAAAACTCTTTAGTAGTTTCTTTAGCAGAAATACAAAACAACTCATTGGACAATTTGTTAAGCAAAGGCAAGCACAGCAATACGAATGTATTTCGACTTATACCAAGAGACCAAAGCGAACACAACGCTCGCATCTACAACAACTTAAACAGGTCCCATTTCACTTTAAAATCGTCCCCAGTCTTAAATTCAGTTTATTTCCTTACAAAAGAAGAACGCAATAAAATGATCAGAAAGCAATTACACGGGTACTGGGTAAATATTGACTAAACTTTATAATACCCTCGAGCACTTATTTCGTACCTACCGAAAAACGGAAGTTAAAAATTCTGCTCTGATTGCAGCTATGGTATATATTTAATTGGCTGATAAAAACCGAAATAGTATTCGTTAACTTCGAATGTCGGTGAGCTGTACGCAGGGGATAATTTCTCTGCTTATATACAATTTGCACTGTTTGCGATCTTATACATCGCATGCTTTTACTTTTCTGGGTTGGCTTCAGACTTCAGTTAGATTTTATTAACCCAATTCAAGCATCGTGAGGCAGCAAGCAATCAAAAGTCAACGGCCTTCGTTACGCCATTGTTTGGAACTTACGACCGCATTATTACATACTAAAAGAAAACATTTGAGACATTCTCCGTTTCCTAAAGCAATGATTATTTAAATCAAACTATTAAGGACGTATTGTGTGGGAGAGTATTATATGTTATTCATTTTAGGAAATTTTCTTAAGAATTTAGTTTTTACATCGTTTTGGACTAGAGCCCTAACCCATAACAAACGAATGTTTGACTCTGTCGCTTACTCTCAAGCTTAAGAGTTAAGATCATACTTTTAGGGATCATTTCTATAGTATGCATCCAGGGGACGTCGGGTAAAACTGACAAACCTTACCACCACGATGACGAGGCAAAGTACTGTGCCTATATCGGGAAGCCGACGAAGTCTTACGTCTGTCCTACCGATGTGTTAGACAAGTCATTGAGGACCGTTCCAATCTTCCTATAATGGAAGTTTGGACGGACATTGTGCATTCCGAGTGGTTTATGAAAAAAAAGCTGAAGATAAATAAACCCTTAACCTTTTTGACTGAAAGATGACAACAGGTCGAAAGAAAAAAGTCAATTTACTTATATCGTTAGGTATATGGGAAGTTACCTGGGATGATTTTAAGAGCTGCTTGAGACTTCTTGAAAGTGGCTTCAACTCTGATAAGATATAAATGCTTTACGTCACATTTAGGATTTTTCCACTTATATGGCGGCGCTCTATTCTCATGAGAGACAATTAATGGACGAGCAGGAAGTCAATTTTGGCAAAGAACATGTATATTGTACTCGGAAAGACCAAAGCGAACGCAACGCTCGCATCTACAACAACTTAAACAGGTCCCATTTCACTTTAAAATCGTCCCCAGTCTTAAATTCAGTTTATTTCCTTACAAAAGAAGAACGCAATAAAATGATCAGAAAGCAATTGCACGGGTACTGGGTAAATATTGACTAAACTTTATAATACCCTCGAGCACTTATTTCGTACCTACCGAAAAACGGAATTTAAAAATTCTGCACTGATTGCAGCTATGTATATATTTAATTGGCTGATAAAAACCGAAATAGTATTCGTTAACTTCGAATGTCGGTAAGATGTACGCAGGGGATAATTTCTCTGCTTGTATACAATTTGCACTGTTTGCGATCTTATACATCGCATGCTTTTACTTTTCTGGGTTGGCTTCAGACTTCAGTAAGATTTTATTAACCCAATTCAAGCATCGTGAGGCAGCAAGCAATCAAAAGTCAACGGCCTTCGTTACGCCATTGTTTGGAACTTACGACCGCATTATTACATACTAAAAGAAAACATTTGAGACATTCTCCGTTTCCTAAAGCAATGATTATTTAAATCAAACTATTAAGGACGTATTGTGTGGGAGAGTATTATATGTTATTCATTTTAGGAAATTTTCTTAAGAATTTAGTTTTTACATCGTTTTGGACTAGAGCCCTAACCCATAACAAATGAATGTTTGACTCTGTCGCTTACTCTCAAGCTTAAGAGTTAAGATCATACTTTTAGGGATCATTTCTATAGTATGCATCCAGGGGACGTCGGGTAAAACTGACAAACCTTACCACCACGATGACGAGGCAAAGTACTGTGTCCTTAGCGGGAAGCCGACGAAGTCTTACGTCTGTCCTACCGATGTGTTAGACAAGTCATTGAGGACCGCTCCAATCTTCCTATAATGGAAGTTTGGACGGACATTGTGCATTCCAAGTGGTTTATGAAAATTAAAGCTGAAGATAAATAAACCCTTAACCTTTTTGACTGAAAGATGACAACAGGTCGAAAGAAAAAAGTCAATTTACTTATATCGTTAGGTATATGGGAAGTTACCTGGGATGATTTTAAGAGCTGCTTGAGACTTCTTGAAAGTGGCTTCAACTCTGATAAGATATAAATGCTTTACGTCACATTTAGGATTTTTCCACTTATATGGCGGCGCTCTATTCTCATGAGAGACAATTAATGGACGAGCAGGAAGTCAATTTTGGCAAAGAACATGTATATTGTACTCGGAAAGACTTTGTTACAGGTTTTGGAAGCTTGTGTTCTTTACAAACTTTACTTTCTTGTGATGACTTATCTCTCATTCAACATATATTGTTCAGTTTAATTTTTTTGTTATGGGTGCTGTTCGTACTTAGCGCATCCAGGCAGATAAATTACTGACAGTCACGTTTCCCTTTTGTGGTCATGCAAATGCTTTGACTCACCACATACTTCAAAATCTGGTTCAGCCAAATCCCCCACTCCGTGACTTCAAAAACTCTTTAGTAGTTTCTTTAGCAGAAATACAAAACAACTCATTGGACAATTTGTTAAGCAAAGGCAAGCACAGCAATACGAATGTATTTCGACTTATACCAAGAGACCAAAGCGAACACAACGCTCGCATCTACAACAACTTAAACAGGTCCCATTTCACTTTAAAATCGTCCCCAGTCTTAAATTCAGTTTATTTCCTTACAAAAGAAGAACGCAATAAAATGATCAGAAAGCAATTACACGGGTACTGGGTAAATATTGACTAAACTTTATAATACCCTCGAGCACTTATTTCGTACCTACCGAAAAACGGAAGTTAAAAATTCTGCTCTGATTGCAGCTATGGTATATATTTAATTGGCTGATAAAAACCGAAATAGTATTCGTTAACTTCGAATGTCGGTGAGCTGTACGCAGGGGATAATTTCTCTGCTTATATACAATTTGCACTGTTTGCGATCTTATACATCGCATGCTTTTACTTTTCTGGGTTGGCTTCAGACTTCAGTTAGATTTTATTAACCCAATTCAAGCATCGTGAGGCAGCAAGCAATCAAAAGTCAACGGCCTTCGTTACGCCATTGTTTGGAACTTACGACCGCATTATTACATACTAAAAGAAAACATTTGAGACATTCTCCGTTTCCTAAAGCAATGATTATTTAAATCAAACTTTTAAGGACTTATTGTGTGGGAGAGTATTATATGTTATTCATTTTAGGAAATTTTCTTAAGAATTTAGTTTTTACATCGTTTTGGACTAGAGCCCTAACCCATAACAAACGAATGTTTGACTCTGTCGCTTACTCTCAAGCTTAAGAGTTAAGATCATACTTTTAGGGATCATTTCTATAGTATGCATCCAGGGGACGTCGGGTAAAACTGACAAACCTTACCACCACGATGACGAGGCAAAGTACTGTGCCCTTAGCGGGAAGCCGACGAAGTCTTACGTCTGTCCTACCGATGTGTTAGACAAGTCATTGAGGACCGTTCCAATCTTCCTATAATGGAAGTTTGGACGGACATAGTGCATTCCGAGTGGTTCATGAAAAAAAAGCTGAAGATAAATAAACCCTTAACCTTTTTGACTGAAAGATTACAACAGGTCGTAAGAAAAAAGTCAATTTACTTATATCGTTAGGTATATGGGAAGTTACCTGGGGTGATTTAAGAGCTGCTTGAGACTTCTTGAAAGTGGCTTCAACTCTGATAAGATATAAATGCTTTACGTCACATTTAGGATTTTTCCACTTATATGGCGGCGCTCTATTCTCATGAGAGACAATTAATGGACGAGCAGGAAGTCAATTTTGGCAAAGAACATGTATATTGTACTCGGAAAGACTTTGTTACAGGTTTTGGAAGCTTGTGTTCTTTACAAACTTTACTTTCTTGTGATGACTTATCTCTCATTCAGCATATATTGTTCAGTTTAATTTTTTTGTTATGGGTGGTGTTCGTACTTAGCGCATCCAGGCAGATAAATTACTGACAGTCACGTTTCCCTTTTGTGGTCATGCAAATGCTTTGACTCACCACATACTTCAAAATCTGGTTCAGCCAAATCCCCCACTCCGTGACTTCAAAAACTCTTTAGTAGTTTCTTTAGCAGAAATACAAAACAACTCATTGGACAATTTGTTAAGCAAAGGCAAGCACAGCAATAAGAATGTATTTCGACTTATACCAAGAGACCAAAGCGAACACAACGCTCGCATCTACAACAACTTAAACAGGTCCCATTTCACTTTAAAATCGTCCCCAGTCTTAAATTCAGTTTATTTCCTTACAAAAGAAGAACGCAATAAAATGATCAGAAAGCAATTACACGGGTACTGGGTAAATATTGACTAAACTTTATAATACCCTCGAGCACTTATTTCGTACCTACCGAAAAACGGAAGTTAAAAATTCTGCTCTGATTGCAGCTATAGTATATATTTAATTGGCTGATAAAAACCGAAATAGTATTCGTTAACTTCGAATGTCGGTGAGCTGTACGCAGGGGATAATTTCTCTGCTTATATACAATTTGCACTGTTTGCGATCTTATACATCGCATGCTTTTACTTTTCTGGGTTGGCTTCAGACTTCAGTTAGATTTTATTAACCCAATTCAAGCATCGTGAGGCAGCAAGCAATCAAAAGTCAACGGCCTTCGTTACGCCATTGTTTGGAACTTACGACCGCATTATTACATACTAAAAGAAAACATTTGAGACATTCTCCGTTTCCTAAAGCAATGATTATCTAAATCAAACTATTAAGGACGTATTGTGTGGGAGAGTATTATATGTTATTCATTTTAGGAAATTTTCTTAAGAATTTAGTTTTTTACATCGTTTTGGACTAGAGCCCTAGCCCATAACAAACGAATGTTTGACTCTGTCGCTTACTCTCAAGCCTAACAGTTAAGATCATACTTTTAGGGATCATTTCTACAGTATGCATCCAGGGGACGTCGGGTAAAACTGACAAACCTTACCACCACGATGACGAGGCAAAGTACTGTGCCCTTAGCGGGAAGCCGACGAAGTCTTACGTCTGTCCTACCGATGTGTTAGACAAGTCATTGAGGACCGTTCCAATCTTCCTATAATGGAAGTTTGGACGTACATAGTGCATTCCGAGTGGTTCATGAAAAAAAAGCTGAAGATAAATAAACCCTTAACCTTTTTGACTGAAAGATTACAACAGGTCGTAAGAAAAAAGTCAATTTACTTATATCGTTAGGTATATGGGAAGTTACCTGGGGTGATTAAAGAGCTGCTTGAGACTTCTTGAAAGTGGCTTCAACTCTGATAAGATATAAATGCTTTACGTCACATTTAGGATTTTTCCACTTATATGGCGGCGCTCTATTCTCATGAGAGACAATTAATGGACGAGCAGGAAGTCAATTTTGGCAAAGAACATGTATATTGTACTCGGAAAGACTTTGTTACAGGTTTTGGAAGCTTGTGTTCTTTATAAACTTTACTTTCTTGTGATGACTTATCTCTCATTCAACATATATTGTTCAGTTTAATTTTTTTGTTATGGGTGCTGTTCGTACTTAGCGCATCCAGGCAGATAAATTACTGACAGTCACGTTTCCCTTTTGTGGTCATGCAAATGCTTTGACTCACCACATACTTCAAAATCTGGTTCAGCCAAATCCCCCACTCCGTGACTTCAAAACCTCTTTAGTAGTTTCTTTAGCAGAAATACAAAACAACTCATTGGACAATTTGTTAAGCAAAGGCAAGCACAGCAATACGAATGTATTTCGACTTATACCAAGAGACCAAAGCGAACACAACGCTCGCATCTACAACAACTTAAACAGGTCCCATTTCACTTTAAAATCGTCCCCAGTCTTAAATTCAGTTTATTTCCTTACAAAAGAAGAACGCAATAAACTGATCAGAAAGCAATTACACGGGTACTGGGTAAATATTGACTAAACTTTATAATACCCTCGAGCACTTATTTCGTACCTACCGAAAAACGGAAGTTAAAAATTCTGCTCTGATTGCTGCTATGGTATAAATTTAATTAGCTGAAAAAACAACGAAATAGTATTTATTAACTTCGATTGTCGGGGAGCTGTACGCAGGGGATAATTTCTTTGCTTGTATACAATTTGCACTGTCTGCGATCTTAAACATCGTATACTTTTACTTTTCTGGGTTGCCTTCAGACTTCAGTAAGATTTGATTAAACCAATTCAAGCATCGTGAGGCAGCAAGCAATCAAAAGTCAACGGCCTTCGTTAAGCCATTGTTTGGAACTTACGACCGCATTATTACATACCAAAAGAAAACATTTGAGACATTCTCCGTTTCCTAAAGCAATGATTATTTAAATCAAACTATTACGGACTTATTGTGTGGGAGAGTATTATATGTTATTCATTTTAGGAAATTTTCTTAAGAATTTAGTTTTTACATGGATTTGGACTAGAGCCCTAACCCATAACAAACGAATGTTTGACTCTGTCGCTTACTCTCAAGCTTAAGAGTTAAGATCATACTTTTAGGGATCATTTCTATAGTATGCATCCAGGGGACGTCGGGTAAAACTGACAAACCTTACCACCACGATGACGAGGCAAAGTACTGTGTCCTTAGCGGGAAGCCGACGAAGTCTTACGTCTGTCCTACCGATGTGTTAGACAAGTCATTGAGGACCGTTCCAATCTACCTATAATGGAAGTTTGGACGGACATAGTGCATTCCGAGTGGTTCATGAAAAAAAAAGCTGAAGATAAATAAACCCTTAACCTTTTTGACTGAATGATTACAACAGGTCGTAATAAAAAAGTCACTTTACTTATATCGTTAGGTATATGGGAAGTTACCCGGGATGATTTTAAGAGCTGCTTGAGACTTCTCTTGAAAGTGGCTTCAACTCTCATAAGATATAAATGCTTTACGTCACATTTAGGATTTTTCCACTTATATGGCGGCGCTCTATTCTCATGAGAGACAATTAATGGACGAGCAGGAAGTCAATTTTGGCAAAGAACATGTATATTGTACTGGGAAAGACTTTGTGACAGGTTTTGGAAACTTGTGTTCTTTACAAACTGTACTTTCTTGTGATGACTTATCTCTCATTCAACATATATTGTTCAGTTTAAATTATTTTGTAATGGGTGCTGTTCGTACTTAGCGCATCCAGGCAGATAAATTACTGACAGTCACGTTTCCCTTTTGTGGTCATGCAAAGGCTTTGACTCACCACATACTCCAAAATCTGGTTCAGCCAAATCCCCCACTCCGTGACTTCAAAAACTCTTTAGTAGTTTCTTTAGCAGAAATACAAAACAACTCATTGGACAATTTGTTAAGCAAAGGCAAGCACAGCAATACGAATGTATTTCGACTTATACCAAGAGACCAAAGCGAACACAACGCTCGCATCTACAACAACTTAAACAGGTCCCATTTCACTTTAAAATCGTCCCCAGTCTTAAATTCAGTTTATTTCCTTACAAAAGAAGAACGCAATAAAATGATCAGAAAGCAATTACACGGGTACTGGGTAAATATTGACTAAACTTTATAATACCCTCGAGCACTTATTTCGTACCTACCGAAAAACGGAAGTTAAAAATTCTGCTCTGATTGCAGCTATGGTATATATTTAATTGGCTGATAAAAACCGAAATAGTATTCGTTAACTTCGAATGTCGGTGAGCTGTACGCAGGGGATAATTTCTCTGCTTATATACAATTTGCACTGTTTGCGATCTTATACATCGCATGCTTTTACTTTTCTGGGTTGGCTTCAGACTTCAGTTAGATTTTATTAACCCAATTCAAGCATCGTGAGGCAGCAAGCAATCAAAAGTCAACGGCCTTCGTTACGCCATTGTTTGGAACTTACGACCGCATTATTACATACTAAAAGAAAACATTTGAGACATTCTCCGTTTCCTAAAGCAATGATTATCTAAATCAAACTATTAAGGACGTATTATGTGGGAGAGTATTATATGTTATTCATTTTAGGAAATTTTCTTAAGAATTTAGTTTTTACATCGTTTTGGACTAGAGCCCTAGCCCATAACAAACGAATGTTTGACTCTGTCGCTTACTCTCAAGCTTAACAGTTAAGATCATACTTTTAGGGATCATTTCTACAGTATGCATCCAGGGGACGTCGGGTAAAACTGACAAACCTTACCACCACGATGACGAGGCAAAGTACTGTGCCCTTAGCGGGAAGCCGACGAAGTCTTACGTCTGTCCTACCGATGTGTTAGACAAGTCATTGAGGACCGTTCCAATCTACCTATAATGGAAGTTTGGACGTACATAGTGCATTCCGAGTGGTTCATGAAAAAAAAGCTGAAGATAAATAAACCCTTAACCTTTTTGACTGAAAGATTACAACAGGTCGTAAGAAAAAAGTCAATTTACTTATATCGTTAGGTATATGGGAAGTTACCTGGGGTGATTAAAGAGCTGCTTGAGACTTCTTGAAAGTGGCTTCAACTCTGATAAGATATAAATGCTTTACGTCACATTTAGGATTTTTCCACTTATATGGCGGCGCTCTATTCTCATGAGAGACAATTAATGGACGAGCAGAAAGTCAATTTTGGCAAAGAACATGTATATTGTACTCGGAAAGACTTTGTTACAGGTTTTGGAAGCTTGTGTTCTTTATAAACTTTACTTTCTTGTGATGACTTATCTCTCATTCAACATATATTGTTCAGTTTATTTTTTTTGTTATGGGTGCTGTTCGTACTTAGCGCATCCAGGCAGATAAATTACTGACAGTCACGTTTCCCTTTTGTGGTCATGCAAATGCTTTGACTCACCACATACTTCAAAATCTGGTTCAGCCAAATCCACCACTCCGTGACTTCAAAACCTCTTTAGTAGTTTCTTTAGCAGAAATACAAAACAACTCATTTGACAATTTGTTAAGCAAAGGCAAGCACAGCAATACGAATGTATTTCGACTTATACCAAGAGATCAAAGCGAACACAACGCTCGCATCTACAACAACTTAAACAGGTCCCATTTCACTTTAAAATCGTCCCCAGTCTTAAATTCAGTTTATTTCCTTACAAAAGAAGAACGCAATAAACTGATCAGAAAGCAATTACACGGGTACTGGGTAAATATTGACTAAACTTTATAATACCCTCGAGCACTTATTTCGTACCTACCGAAAAACGGAAGTTAAAAATTCTGCACTGATTGCAGCTATGGTATATATTTAATTGGCTGATAAAAACCGAAATAGTATTCGTTAACTTCGAATGTCGGTGAGCTGCACGCAGGGGATAATTTCTCTGCTTGTATACAATTTGCACTGTTTGCGATCTTATACATCGCATGCTTTTACTTTTCTGGGTTGGCTTCAGACTTCAGTAAGATTTTATTAACCCAATTCAAGCATCGTGAGGCAGCAAGCAATCAAAAGTCAACGGCCTTCGTTACGCCATTGTTTGGAACTTACGACCGCATTATTACATACTAAAAGAAAACATTTGAGACATTCTCCGTTTCCTAAAGCAATGATTATTTAAATCAAACTATTAAGGACTTATTGTGTGGGAGAGTATTATATGTTATTCATTTTAGGAAATTTTCTTAAGAATTTAGTTTTTACATCGTTTTGGACTAGAGCCCTAACCCATAACAAATGAATGTTTGACTCTGTCGCTTACTCTCAAGCTTAAGAGTTAAGATCATACTTTTAGGGATCATTTCTATAGTATGCATCCAGGGGACGTCGGGTAAAACTGACAAACCTTACCACCACGATGACGAGGCAAAGTACTGTGTCCTTAGCGGGAAGCCGACGAAGTCTTACGTCTGTCCTACCGATGTGTTAGACAAGTCATTGAGGACCGCTCCAATCTTCCTATAATGGAAGTTTGGACGGACATTGTGCATTCCAAGTGGTTTATGAAAATTAAAGCTGAAGATAAATAAACCCTTAACCTTTTTGACTGAAAGATGACAACAGGTCGAAAGAAAAAAGTCAATTTACTTATATCGTTAGGTATATGGGAAGTTACCTGGGATGATTTTAAGAGCTGCTTGAGACTTCTTGAAAGTGGCTTCAACTCTGATAAGATATAAATGCTTTACGTCACATTTAGGATTTTTCCACTTATATGGCGGCGCTCTATTCTCATGAGAGACAATTAATGGACGAGCAGGAAGTCAATTTTGGCAAAGAACATGTATATTGTACTCGGAAAGACTTTGTTACAGGTTTTGGAAGCTTGTGTTCTTTACAAACTTTACTTTCTTGTGATGACTTATCTCTCATTCAACATATATTGTTCAGTTTAATTTTTTTGTTATGGGTGCTGTTCGTACTTAGCGCATCCAGGCAGATAAATTACTGACAGTCACGTTTCCCTTTTGTGGTCATGCAAATGCTTTGACTCACCACATACTTCAAAATCTGGTTCAGCCAAATCCCCCACTCCGTGACTTCAAAAACTCTTTAGTAGTTTCTTTAGCAGAAATACAAAACAACTCATTGGACAATTTGTTAAGCAAAGGCAAGCACAGCAATACGAATGTATTTCGACTTATACCAAGAGACCAAAGCGAACACAACGCTCGCATCTACAACAACTTAAACAGGTCCCATTTCACTTTAAAATCGTCCCCAGTCTTAAATTCAGTTTATTTCCTTACAAAAGAAGAACGCAATAAAATGATCAGAAAGCAATTACACGGGTACTGGGTAAATATTGACTAAACTTTATAATACCCTCGAGCACTTATTTCGTACCTACCGAAAAACGGAAGTTAAAAATTCTGCTCTGATTGCAGCTATGGTATATATTTAATTGGCTGATAAAAACCGAAATAGTATTCGTTAACTTCGAATGTCGGTGAGCTGTACGCAGGGGATAATTTCTCTGCTTATATACAATTTGCACTGTTTGCGATCTTATACATCGCATGCTTTTACTTTTCTGGGTTGGCTTCAGACTTCAGTTAGATTTTATTAACCCAATTCAAGCATCGTGAGGCAGCAAGCAATCAAAAGTCAACGGCCTTCGTTACGCCATTGTTTGGAACTTACGACCGCATTATTACATACTAAAAGAAAACATTTGAGACATTCTCCGTTTCCTAAAGCAATGATTATTTAAATCAAACTATTAAGGACGTATTGTGTGGGAGAGTATTATATGTTATTCATTTTAGGAAATTTTCTTAAGAATTTCGTTTTTACATCGTTTTGGACTAGAGCCCTAACCCATAACAAACGAATGTTTGACTCTGTCGCTTACTCTCAAGCTTAAGAGTTAAGATCATACTTTTAGGGATCATTTCTATAGTATGCATCCAGGGGACGTCGGGTAAAACTGACAAACCTTACCACCACGATGACGAGGCAAAGTACTGTGCCCATAGCGGGAAGCCGACGAAGTCTTACGTCTGTCCTACCGATGTGTTAGACAAGTCATTGAGGACCGTTCCAATCTTCCTATAATGGAAGTTTGGACGGACATTGTGCATTCCGAGTGGTTTATGAAAAAAAAAGCTGAAGATAAATAAACCCTTAACCTTTTTGACTGAAAGATGACAACAGGTCGAAAGAAAAAAGTCAATTTACTTATATCGTTAGGTATATGGGAAGTTACCTGGGATGATTTTAAGAGCTGCTTGAGACTTCTTGAAAGTGGCTTCAACTCTGATAAGATATAAATGCTTTACGTCACATTTAGGATTTTTCCACTTATATGGCGGCGCTCTATTCTCATGAGAGACAATTAATGGACGAGCAGGAAGTCAATTTTGGCAAAGAACATGTATATTGTACTCGGAAAGACCAAAGCGAACGCAACGCTCGCATCTACAACAACTTAAACAGGTCCCATTTCACTTTAAAATCGTCCCCAGTCTTAAATTCAGTTTATTTCCTTACAAAAGAAGAACGCAATAAAATGATCAGAAAGCAATTACACGGGTACTGGGTAAATATTGACTAAACTTTATAATACCCTCGAGCACTTATTTCGTACCTACCGAAAAACGGAATTTAAAAATTCTGCACTGATTGCAGCTATGTATATATTTAATTGGCTGATAAAAACCGAAATAGTATTCGTTAACTTCGAATGTCGGTAAGATGTACGCAGGGGATAATTTCTCTGCTTGTATACAATTTGCACTGTTTGCGATCTTATACATCGCATGCTTTTACTTTTCTGGGTTGGCTTCAGACTTCAGTAAGATTTTATTAACCCAATTCAAGCATCGTGAGGCAGCAAGCAATCAAAAGTCAACGGCCTTCGTTACGCCATTGTTTGGAACTTACGACCGCATTATTACATACTAAAAGAAAACATTTGAGACATTCTCCGTTTCCTAAAGCAATGATTATTTAAATCAAACTATTAAGGACGTATTGTGTGGGAGAGTATTATATGTTATTCATTTTAGGAAATTTTCTTAAGAATTTAGTTTTTACATCGTTTTGGACTAGAGCCCTAACCCATAACAAATGAATGTTTGACTCTGTCGCTTACTCTCAAGCTTAAGAGTTAAGATCATACTTTTAGGGATCATTTCTATAGTATGCATCCAGGGGACGTCGGGTAAAACTGACAAACCTTACCACCACGATGACGAGGCAAAGTACTGTGTCCTTAGCGGGAAGCCGACGAAGTCTTACGTCTGTCCTACCGATGTGTTAGACAAGTCATTGAGGACCGCTCCAATCTTCCTATAATGGAAGTTTGGACGGACATTGTGCATTCCAAGTGGTTTATGAAAATTAAAGCTGAAGATAAATAAACCCTTAACCTTTTTGACTGAAAGATGACAACAGGTCGAAAGAAAAAAGTCAATTTACTTATATCGTTAGGTATATGGGAAGTTACCTGGGATGATTTTAAGAGCTGCTTGAGACTTCTTGAAAGTGGCTTCAACTCTGATAAGATATAAATGCTTTACGTCACATTTAGGATTTTTCCACTTATATGGCGGCGCTCTATTCTCATGAGAGACAATTAATGGACGAGCAGGAAGTCAATTTTGGCAAAGAACATGTATATTGTACTCGGAAAGACTTTGTTACAGGTTTTGGAAGCTTGTGTTCTTTACAAACTTTACTTTCTTGTGATGACTTATCTCTCATTCAACATATATTGTTCAGTTTAATTTTTTTGTTATGGGTGCTGTTCGTACTTAGCGCATCCAGGCAGATAAATTACTGACAGTCACGTTTCCCTTTTGTGGTCATGCAAATGCTTTGACTCACCACATACTTCAAAATCTGGTTCAGCCAAATCCCCCACTCCGTGACTTCAAAAACTCTTTAGTAGTTTCTTTAGCAGAAATACAAAACAACTCATTGGACAATTTGTTAAGCAAAGGCAAGCACAGCAATACGAATGTATTTCGACTTATACCAAGAGACCAAAGCGAACACAACGCTCGCATCTACAACAACTTAAACAGGTCCCATTTCACTTTAAAATCGTCCCCAGTCTTAAATTCAGTTTATTTCCTTACAAAAGAAGAACGCAATAAAATGATCAGAAAGCAATTACACGGGTACTGGGTAAATATTGACTAAACTTTATAATACCCTCGAGCACTTATTTCGTACCTACCGAAAAACGGAAGTTAAAAATTCTGCTCTGATTGCAGCTATGGTATATATTTAATTGGCTGATAAAAACCGAAATAGTATTCGTTAACTTCGAATGTCGGTGAGCTGTACGCAGGGGATAATTTCTCTGCTTATATACAATTTGCACTGTTTGCGATCTTATACATCGCATGCTTTTACTTTTCTGGGTTGGCTTCAGACTTCAGTTAGATTTTATTAACCCAATTCAAGCATCGTGAGGCAGCAAGCAATCAAAAGTCAACGGCCTTCGTTACGCCATTGTTTGGAACTTACGACCGCATTATTACATACTAAAAGAAAACATTTGAGACATTCTCCGTTTCCTAAAGCAATGATTATTTAAATCAAACTATTAAGGACGTATTGTGTGGGAGAGTATTATATGTTATTCATTTTAGGAAATTTTCTTAAGAATTTCGTTTTTACATCGTTTTGGACTAGAGCCCTAACCCATAACAAACGAATGTTTGACTCTGTCGCTTACTCTCAAGCTTAAGAGTTAAGATCATACTTTTAGGGATCATTTCTATAGTATGCATCCAGGGGACGTCGGGTAAAACTGACAAACCTTACCACCACGATGACGAGGCAAAGTACTGTGCCCATAGCGGGAAGCCGACGAAGTCTTACGTCTGTCCTACCGATGTGTTAGACAAGTCATTGAGGACCGTTCCAATCTTCCTATAATGGAAGTTTGGACGGACATTGTGCATTCCGAGTGGTTTATGAAAAAAAAAGCTGAAGATAAATAAACCCTTAACCTTTTTGACTGAAAGATGACAACAGGTCGAAAGAAAAAAGTCAATTTACTTATATCGTTAGGTATATGGGAAGTTACCTGGGATGATTTTAAGAGCTGCTTGAGACTTCTTGAAAGTGGCTTCAACTCTGATAAGATATAAATGCTTTACGTCACATTTAGGATTTTTCCACTTATATGGCGGCGCTCTATTCTCATGAGAGACAATTAATGGACGAGCAGGAAGTCAATTTTGGCAAAGAACATGTATATTGTACTCGGAAAGACCAAAGCGAACGCAACGCTCGCATCTACAACAACTTAAACAGGTCCCATTTCACTTTAAAATCGTCCCCAGTCTTAAATTCAGTTTATTTCCTTACAAAAGAAGAACGCAATAAAATGATCAGAAAGCAATTACACGGGTACTGGGTAAATATTGACTAAACTTTATAATACCCTCGAGCACTTATTTCGTACCTACCGAAAAACGGAATTTAAAAATTCTGCACTGATTGCAGCTATGTATATATTTAATTGGCTGATAAAAACCGAAATAGTATTCGTTAACTTCGAATGTCGGTAAGATGTACGCAGGGGATAATTTCTCTGCTTGTATACAATTTGCACTGTTTGCGATCTTATACATCGCATGCTTTTACTTTTCTGGGTTGGCTTCAGACTTCAGTAAGATTTTATTAACCCAATTCAAGCATCGTGAGGCAGCAAGCAATCAAAAGTCAACGGCCTTCGTTACGCCATTGTTTGGAACTTACGACCGCATTATTACATACTAAAAGAAAACATTTGAGACATTCTCCGTTTCCTAAAGCAATGATTATTTAAATCAAACTATTAAGGACGTATTGTGTGGGAGAGTATTATATGTTATTCATTTTAGGAAATTTTCTTAAGAATTTAGTTTTTACATCGTTTTGGACTAGAGCCCTAACCCATAACAAATGAATGTTTGACTCTGTCGCTTACTCTCAAGCTTAAGAGTTAAGATCATACTTTTAGGGATCATTTCTATAGTATGCATCCAGGGGACGTCGGGTAAAACTGACAAACCTTACCACCACGATGACGAGGCAAAGTACTGTGTCCTTAGCGGGAAGCCGACGAAGTCTTACGTCTGTCCTACCGATGTGTTAGACAAGTCATTGAGGACCGCTCCAATCTTCCTATAATGGAAGTTTGGACGGACATTGTGCATTCCAAGTGGTTTATGAAAATTAAAGCTGAAGATAAATAAACCCTTAACCTTTTTGACTGAAAGATGACAACAGGTCGAAAGAAAAAAGTCAATTTACTTATATCGTTAGGTATATGGGAAGTTACCTGGGATGATTTTAAGAGCTGCTTGAGACTTCTTGAAAGTGGCTTCAACTCTGATAAGATATAAATGCTTTACGTCACATTTAGGATTTTTCCACTTATATGGCGGCGCTCTATTCTCATGAGAGACAATTAATGGACGAGCAGGAAGTCAATTTTGGCAAAGAACATGTATATTGTACTCGGAAAGACTTTGTTACAGGTTTTGGAAGCTTGTGTTCTTTACAAACTTTACTTTCTTGTGATGACTTATCTCTCATTCAACATATATTGTTCAGTTTAATTTTTTTGTTATGGGTGCTGTTCGTACTTAGCGCATCCAGGCAGATAAATTACTGACAGTCACGTTTCCCTTTTGTGGTCATGCAAATGCTTTGACTCACCACATACTTCAAAATCTGGTTCAGCCAAATCCCCCACTCCGTGACTTCAAAAACTCTTTAGTAGTTTCTTTAGCAGAAATACAAAACAACTCATTGGACAATTTGTTAAGCAAAGGCAAGCACAGCAATACGAATGTATTTCGACTTATACCAAGAGACCAAAGCGAACACAACGCTCGCATCTACAACAACTTAAACAGGTCCCATTTCACTTTAAAATCGTCCCCAGTCTTAAATTCAGTTTATTTCCTTACAAAAGAAGAACGCAATAAAATGATCAGAAAGCAATTACACGGGTACTGGGTAAATATTGACTAAACTTTATAATACCCTCGAGCACTTATTTCGTACCTACCGAAAAACGGAAGTTAAAAATTCTGCTCTGATTGCAGCTATGGTATATATTTAATTGGCTGATAAAAACCGAAATAGTATTCGTTAACTTCGAATGTCGGTGAGCTGTACGCAGGGGATAATTTCTCTGCTTATATACAATTTGCACTGTTTGCGATCTTATACATCGCATGCTTTTACTTTTCTGGGTTGGCTTCAGACTTCAGTTGATTTTATTAACCCAATTCAAGCATCGTGAGGCAGCAAGCAATCAAAAGTCAACGGCCTTCGTTACGCCATTGTTTGGAACTTACGACCGCATTATTACATACTAAAAGAAAACATTTGAGACATTCTCCGTTTCCTAAAGCAATGATTATTTAAATCAAACTTTTAAGGACTTATTGTGTGGGAGAGTATTATATGTTATTCATTTTAGGAAATTTTCTTAAGAATTTAGTTTTTACATCGTTTTGGACTAGAGCCCTAACCCATAACAAACGAATGTTTGACTCTGTCGCTTACTCTCAAGCTTAAGAGTTAAGATCATACTTTTAGGGATCATTTCTATAGTATGCATCCAGGGGACGTCGGGTAAAACTGACAAACCTTACCACCACGATGACGAGGCAAAGTACTGTGCCCTTAGCGGGAAGCCGACGAAGTCTTACGTCTGTCCTACCGATGTGTTAGACAAGTCATTGAGGACCGTTCCAATCTTCCTATAATGGAAGTTTGGACGGACATAGTGCATTCCGAGTGGTTCATGAAAAAAAAGCTGAAGATAAATAAACCCTTAACCTTTTTGACTGAAAGATTACAACAGGTCGTAAGAAAAAAGTCAATTTACTTATATCGTTAGGTATATGGGAAGTTACCTGGGGTGATTTAAGAGCTGCTTGAGACTTCTTGAAAGTGGCTTCAACTCTGATAAGATATAAATGCTTTACGTCACATTTAGGATTTTTCCACTTATATGGCGGCGCTCTATTCTCATGAGAGACAATTAATGGACGAGCAGGAAGTCAATTTTGGCAAAGAACATGTATATTGTACTCGGAAAGACTTTGTTACAGGTTTTGGAAGCTTGTGTTCTTTACAAACTTTACTTTCTTGTGATGACTTATCTCTCATTCAGCATATATTGTTCAGTTTAATTTTTTTGTTATGGGTGCTGTTCGTACTTAGCGCATCCAGGCAGATAAATTACTGACAGTCACGTTTCCCTTTTGTGGTCATGCAAATGCTTTGACTCACCACATACTTCAAAATCTGGTTCAGCCAAATCCCCCACTCCGTGACTTCAAAAACTCTTTAGTAGTTTCTTTAGCAGAAATACAAAACAACTCATTGGACAATTTGTTAAGCAAAGGCAAGCACAGCAATAAGAATGTATTTCGACTTATACCAAGAGACCAAAGCGAACACAACGCTCGCATCTACAACAACTTAAACAGGTCCCATTTCACTTTAAAATCGTCCCCAGTCTTAAATTCAGTTTATTTCCTTACAAAAGAAGAACGCAATAAAATGATCAGAAAGCAATTACACGGGTACTGGGTAAATATTGACTAAACTTTATAATACCCTCGAGCACTTATTTCGTACCTACCGAAAAACGGAAGTTAAAAATTCTGCTCTGATTGCAGCTATAGTATATATTTAATTGGCTGATAAAAACCGAAATAGTATTCGTTAACTTCGAATGTCGGTGAGCTGTACGCAGGGGATAATTTCTCTGCTTATATACAATTTGCACTGTTTGCGATCTTATACATCGCATGCTTTTACTTTTCTGGGTTGGCTTCAGACTTCAGTTAGATTTTATTAACCCAATTCAAGCATCGTGAGGCAGCAAGCAATCAAAAGTCAACGGCCTTCGTTACGCCATTGTTTGGAACTTACGACCGCATTATTACATACTAAAAGAAAACATTTGAGACATTCTCCGTTTCCTAAAGCAATGATTATCTAAATCAAACTATTAAGGACGTATTGTGTGGGAGAGTATTATATGTTATTCATTTTAGGAAATTTTCTTAAGAATTTAGTTTTTTACATCGTTTTGGACTAGAGCCCTAGCCCATAACAAACGAATGTTTGACTCTGTCGCTTACTCTCAAGCCTAACAGTTAAGATCATACTTTTAGGGATCATTTCTACAGTATGCATCCAGGGGACGTCGGGTAAAACTGACAAACCTTACCACCACGATGACGAGGCAAAGTACTGTGCCCTTAGCGGGAAGCCGACGAAGTCTTACGTCTGTCCTACCGATGTGTTAGACAAGTCATTGAGGACCGTTCCAATCTTCCTATAATGGAAGTTTGGACGGACATAGTGCATTCCGAGTGGTTTATGAAAAATAAAGCTGAAGATAAATAAACCCTTAACCTTTTTGACTGAAAGATGACAACAGGTCGAAAGAAAAAAGTCAATTTACTTATATCGTTAGGTATATGGGAAGTTACCTGGGATGATTTTAAGAGCTGCTTGAGACTTCTTGAAAGTGGCTTCAACTCTGATAAGATATAAATGCTTTACGTCACATTTAGGATTTTTCCACTTATATGGCGGCGCTCTATTCTCATGAGAGACAATTAATGGACGAGCAGGAAGTCAATTTTGGCAAAGAACATGTATATTGTACTCGGAAAGACTGTGTTACAGGTTTTGGAAGCTTGTGTTCTTTACAAACTTTACTTTCCTGTGATGACTTATCTCTCATTCAACATATATTGTTCAGTTTAATTTTTTTGTTATGGGTGCTGTTCGTACTTGGCGCATCCAGGCAGATAAATTACTGACAGTCACGTTTCCCTTTTGTGGTCATGCAAATGCTTTGACTCACCACATACTTCAAAATCTGGTTCAGCCAAATCCCCCACTCCGTGACTTCAAAAACTCTTTAGTAGTTTCTTTAGCAGAAATACAAAACAACTCATTGGACAATTTGTTAAGCAAAGGCAAGCACAGCAATACGAATGTATTTCGACTTATACCAAGAGACCAAAGCGAACACAACGCTCGCATCTACAACAACTTAAACAGGTCCCATTTCACTTTAAAATCGTCCCCAGTCTTAAATTCAGTTTATTTCCTTACAAAAGAAGAACGCAATAAAATGACCAGAAAGCAATTACACGGGTACTGGGTAAATATTGACTAAACTTTATAATACCCTCGAGCACTTATTTCGTACCTACCGAAAAACGGAAGTTAAAAATTCTGCTCTGATTGCAGCTATGGTATATATTTAATTGGCTGATAAAAACCTAAATAGTATTCGTTAACTTCGAATGTCGGTGAGCTGTACGCAGGGGATAATTTCTCTGCTTATATACAATTTGCACTGTTTGCGATCTTATACATCGCATGCTTTTACTTTTCTGGGTTGGCTTCAGACTTCAGTTAGATTTTATTAACCCAATTCAAGCATCGTGAGGCAGCAAGCAATCAAAAGTCAACGGCCTTCGTTACGCCATTGTTTGGAACTTACGACCGCATTATTACATACTAAAAGAAAACATTTGAGACATTCTCCGTTTCCTAAAGCAATGATTATCTAAATCAAACTATTAAGGACGTATTGTGTGGGAGAGTATTATATGTTATTCATTTTAGGAAATTTTCTTAAGAATTTAGTTTTTACATCGTTTTGGACTAGAGCCCTAGCCCATAACAAACGAATGTTTGACTCTGTCGCTTACTCTCAAGCTTAACAGTTAAGATCATACTTTTAGGGATCATTTCTACAGTATGCATCCAGGGGACGTCGGGTAAAACTGACAAACCTTACCACCACGATGACGAGGCAAAGTACTGTGCCCTTAGCGGGAAGCCGACGAAGTCTTACGTCTGTCCTACCGATGTGTTAGACAAGTCATTGAGGACCGTTCCAATCTTCCTATAATGGAAGTTTGGACTGACATTGTGCATTCCGAGTGGTTTATGAAAAATAAAGCTGAAGATAAATAAACCCTTAACCTTTTTGACTGAAAGATGACAACAGGTCGAAAGAAAAAAGTCAATTTACTTATATCGTTAGGTATATGGGAAGTTACCTGGGATGATTTTAAGAGCTGCTTGAGACTTCTTGAAAGTGGCTTCAACTCTGATAAGATATAAATGCTTTACGTCACATTTAGGATTTTTCCACTTATATGGCGGCGCTCTATTCTCATTAGAGACAATTAATGGACGAGCAGGAAGTCAATTTTGGCAAAGAACATGTATATTGTACTCGGAAAGACTTTGTTACAGGTTTTGGAAGCTTGTGTTCTTTACAAACTTTACTTTCTTGTGATGACTTATCTCTCATTCAGCATATATTGTTCAGTTTAATTTTTTTGTTATGGGTGCTGTTCGTACTTAGCGCATCCAGGCAGATAAATTACTGACAGTCACGTTTCCCTTTTGTGGTCATGCAAATGCTTTGACTCACCACATACTTCAAAATCTGGTTCAGCCAAATCCCCCACTCCGTGACTTCAAAAACTCTTTAGTAGTTTCTTTAGCAGAAATACAAAACAACTCATTGGACAATTTGTTAAGCAAAGGCAAGCACAGCAATAAGAATGTATTTCGACTTATACCAAGAGACCAAAGCGAACACAACGCTCGCATCTACAACAACTTAAACAGGTCCCATTTCACTTTAAAATCGTCCCCAGTCTTAAATTCAGTTTATTTCCTTACAAAAGAAGAACGCAATAAAATGATCAGAAAGCAATTACACGGGTACTGGGTAAATATTGACTAAACTTTATAATACCCTCGAGCACTTATTTCGTACCTACCGAAAAACGGAAGTTAAAAATTCTGCACTGATTGCAGCTATGTATATATTTAATTGGCTGATAAAAACCGAAAAAGTATTCGTTAACTTCGAATGTCGGTGAGCTGTACGCAGGGGATAATTTCTCTGCTTGTATACAATTTGCACTGTTTGCGATCTTATACATCGCATGCTTTTACTTTTCTGGGTTGGCTTCAGACTTCAGTAAGATTTTATTAACCCAATTCAAGCATCGTGAGGCAGCAAGCAATCAAAAGTCAACGGTCTTCGTTACGCCATTGTTTGGAACTTACGACCGCATTATTACATACTAAAAGAAAACATTTGAGACATTCTCCGTTTCCTAAAGCAATGATTATTTAAATCAAACTATTAAGGACGTATTGTGTGGGAGAGTATTATATGTTATTCATTTTAGGAAATTTTCTTAAGAATTTAGTTTTTACATCGTTTTGGACTAGAGCCCTAACCCATAACAAATGAATGTTTGACTCTGTCGCTTACTCTCAAGCTTAAGAGTTAAGATCATACTTTTAGGGATCATTTCTATAGTATGCATCCAGGGGACGTCGGGTAAAACTGACAAACCGTACCACCACGATGACGAGGCAAAGTACTGTGTCCTTAGCGGGAAGCCGACGAAGTCTTACGTCTGTCCTACCGATGTGTTAGACAAGTCATTGAGGACCGTTCCAATCTTCCTATAATGGAAGATACTTACCTGGCACAGGGGCTACCGTGATCACGTAGGCGACATTTTTGGATTATTCTTTGTGAGTTTTGAAGATGGACGTATAACAGTTTTGAGGTGACTATTATTTTGTGTACTGTTTTCTTTTGGATTTTTCTACGATGTCATTTCTTGATTCTGAGGATATCGACCAAGATATTCTTCGTAGAAGTGTTCTTGCTCTGACCCCAAGTGGAGTGGGCAGAGATGGTTTCCTTCCTCTGCTTAGAAACATTTTGCCACTGAGTGATGTCGAAGCTATTTCCCCAACTGGTTCCCGGGGTGAATGGCTTATAACATGTATATCTGTAGCCTGTATGGAACTAGTTGCATCCAAAGGATCGCTTAATTCCCCGAGTTTAAGACAACCTATTCGGCTGGTAAGCTGCGATAAACAGTTGGTCACGATACGGGTGCATCGCATGCCGTACTACATGAAGGTTGACAAGTTGAAAGATGAGTTGAGCGAGTATGGCGATGTGGTTAGCATTGAACATGAAAAATGTTCAGCAAAAGGTGCATCGCATATGAACACGGGTGTGAGGCGCGTTATGTTGCGAACCCCATACGAACACAGGGACAGAATACCCATGTTAATGCCTGTTTCAGGAGTTCAGCTACTTTTGGTAGTACAAGGCAGACCACCGATGTGCTTGAGATGCAACGTCTCTGGTCACGTGTCAAGAGACTGTAGCACACCCAAATGTGCCCATTGTGCTGCTTTTGGACACACAAAATCTGAGTGCCCACAAATAGAATATGCTAATTGTCTCGTTTCTGACCCTGACGTTGTACGACCGGTAACCCCAAATGACGCCCGTCCATCCACTTCTGTGGATCCGGACCTCAACGAGGAACAACCAACGTCCCCAAGTGACAAACTCATTATCGATGAAGATGTGTCCGATAGTGAGACAGAAATAGCTCGCCCTGTGCTTCGAAAGAAGCGCAAAACATCATCTACGTATCCGAATGTCTCACCGGGAACTACAGTTCCCATCGTACGAACTGACGACGACCCCATGGATGATACCCCTGAACCACAAGACCTGGAAATGTCCTGCGTAAACCGTTTTTCGGTGCTTCAGGACACTGTTGACGACTTTAAAACGTGAACTATAATGGATGTGATAAATGGACAAACGACGACCACAGAACGCCCCCGGACTATTCTTTTGAGCATACCCAATTTGGGCTTCACTAACAATGATATAACTTCTTTCACTTTCACGAATGATAATGTAAGTTACATTTGTTTTCACTTAAATCCTAATACATTAAAATGGTGAAATTTGCTACCATTAACTGTAATGGCCTACGCCAGAAAAACAGACGTGACATTTTATTTCAATGGGCAAAACAAAATCAAGTTGATATTTTATTTTTGCAGGAATGTTATGTAACTTCTATTAATGATGGTAAATTATGGGAAAATGAATGGGGCGGGAAAGCTTTTTGGAGCTTTGGTATGTGCCATAGCCGAGGGGTGGGTATTTTAATTCGAGGTAATGTCGAACACAGAAATTTCTTTTTTGATCATGACGGGCGTTTATTGGTGTTGGATATAACAGCCCAATCTCAACCTCTTAGAATAATTTGTGTTTACGCTCCAAACTCAATTAACGACAGAAAAGTATTTTTTGATTCATTATTGCCACATTTAGTTTCTTCTTCACCTATTATCTTAGGAGGTGACTTCAATTGTGTTGAAAATACTGACCTAGATAAATTAGGTGGGATACCTTATAAGGGGGCGGGTGGTGGAGACATTTTAAGGTCGTACAAACAAGATTTTGACCTAGTCGATATTTTCCGACATCAAAATCCTTCATCTAGACAATATACTTTTCACAGAGCTTCAGTAGCGACGCGCATTGATCGGTTTTATATTTCTTCATGTCTATGCGACAACGTCAATAATTGTTCAATTTACCCATGCTCTTTTTCTGATCACGAATATCTTATTTTAGATTTTCAGAATTTTTCAAACAACATAGTGCTTGGACCTAGTTTTTGGAAGTTTAATTGTTTTTTGTTAAAAGATGTTATTTTTCGAGATTCATTAACTTTATTAGTAAATAGATATAGGCGACAATATCCGAATTTTACTTTACAAGTATGGGATGACTTAAAATCCCAAATCAAACAGCTTTGTATACAATTTGGTAAACTTCTGGCTTCAGAAAAGAAAAAAATTATAAATAATATACATGGCAAGTATCGTGAATTGCAGGTGGCAGAAGCAAAAAACCCTAGTCAATATGTAGATCAAATAAATGTATTGAAAAGGCAGTTAAAAGATATTCATTTAGAGAATTTGCACGGTGTTAAGATTCGATCAAAAAGTAGAATATTAGAAAATCAAGAAAAACCAACAAAATATTTTTTTAAAAGAGAGCATATCAGAGGAAAAAAGAAAACACTTACCTGTCTCGAAACTTCTGCAGGTATTGTAACTACTACACCTGAAATAATAAAGGAATGTCGTCAGTTCTACTTAGATCTACTTACGTCAGAACCTATTGAAACTGGCTTATGTGACGATTTTTTAAAAGACGTGCCTGTTCTTGATCCCACTGACGCCGCGTCTTGTGACGGAACAATAACTGCCGAAGAAATACTTGCAGCCCTAAAGGGCATGAAAAATGACAAAACTCCAGGGAATGACGGCCTTCCTAGAGAGTTTTATCTTCATTTCTTTGATTTATTCTCTGATCTTTTAGTTCATGTTATTAATTTAGCTTTTGAACAGCGTTTACTTTCAGACAGTCAACGGCTAAGTTATGTTTCCCTTTTATGCAAAGACGTTAACAATGCTACAAACCTAAAATATTGGAGGCCAATATCCCTACTAAATACAGACTATAAAATTATTTCCAAAGTTTTAGCAAACCGGTTACAAAAAGTACTGCCTAATATAATCCACCCTGATCAAACGTGCTCCGTTCCAGGGAGATCAATTCAGGATAACGTTCATCTTTTGCGATCAATATGCAATTACTCGGATCAAAAGCTTATACCTGTGGCTTTTATTTCTTTGGACCAGGAGAAGGCTTTTGACCGAGTAAGTCATGAATTTATGTTTAAAGCTTTAGAATGTTATGGTTTTGGTGATTCTTTTATTCAATGGGTTCGTTTACTGTATACCGATATTTTTAGTTCAGTTCTTGTTAACGGTCATCTTAGTGAACCATTTTCAGTTACACGTAGTGTACGTCAAGGGTGTGGGTTGTCTCCCCTTTTGTACGTTCTATGTCTAGAACCATTTGCAATCAAAGTAAGGTCGGATCCGGAAATCTCGGGAGTTAGAGTTCCTGGTTGCCCGGATCCGGCAAAAATATCACTGTACGCTGATGACGCCACATGTATTTGTACAACTGAAGCCTCCATTAAAAAGTTATTTAATCTTTGTGCTTTATTTTCTAGGGCTTCTGGCTCCAAATTAAATAAATTGAAAACCAAAGGTATCTGGCTGGGTAAATGGAAAACCCGATCGGACCACCCTTTTGGTATATCATGGCCAGACGTACATAAAATTGTTGGGGTATACTTTGGGAAAGGCGATTTGGTAAAAGCTAATTGGGATGGGACTTTTAAAAAATTCACAGATGTTCTGAATTGTGGCAGACTCGCTCACTCTCCTTTTTTGGCAAAAGTGTAATTATCCAATCTTTAGCTATTTCTAAACTCGTTTATTTAGCCTCTGTAATTATTGTTCCTAACTATATTTTATGTAAAATTGAAAGAGAAATTTTTGCTTTTCTATGGAATAGCCGTTGTTTTGATCCTATTCAACGATCTGTAACTTACCTTCCTCCCGCTTTGGGCGGTCTATCCATTGTACACATGCAAACCAAAATAGAAGCCCTTCGGTTGTTCCATTTATACAAACTTATTAATTTTTCTGACGCCAAATGGACATATTTTTCTCAATATTGGATTGGTTTTACTTTACGTAAACACCGTCCTGATTTTATAAATAACTCAATGCCTCATTCTGATTTTTTACCTTCATTTTACAGAGAAGCTATTCGGTCATATCATAAGTTTTGTAATTTGAACCCTAATTTTGATTGGCACGCTCCACGTCGTTGTGTCGACTTCTACAAACTTTTGCTTCCTCAAGTTTGTTCAAGGCCTCGATCTGTTGGTTTATTTCCTTCAATTAACTTGCATGAAACTTGGGCTAATATAAGAAATAATTTTTTAGATCCGTGTACACGGAACCTAGCTTGGCGAATTTCGCACAATATACTACCAACAAATTATTTACTTTTTATTCGTAGGGTCAATCAGAATATGTTTTGTCCAATGTGTGGACAAAAGGAGACAGACCTCCATTTATTGTTCCAATGTAAATTTTCTTCTCCTGTTTGGCGCCTTGTGTTTCCTTGGTTGCGCCGTGTATCTGGTCTGAATTTAAGCATTAGTGATAAGTATATTAGGTTTAATTTGTTACCAAAAATGGATACACCAGAACAATTTTGTTTATGCCTTCTTTTGATTTTTGAAGCTCGTTTTGCTATTTGGATGTCTAGAAACGATGTCAAGTTTAATAATGTTAATCCTTCTGCTGCACTTACCATTGTTTTTCTCATTAATAGAATACGCTCTCGTGTTCTAGCTGATTTCTTTCGCTATCCAAGGCATGTGTTTGTCCGCTATTGGTGCGGCACGGATATATTCTGTGACATCATAAATGATAGAGTGAGATTTTTGCTGGATTGATAATTATGTCTCAGTATAAATGTTTTCATATATATTTTAGATATTGTATAAGACTAAAGAATAGCCAATATTGTTTAACAGATGCATTTGTTAATTACTCGTGTATTTAAGTTTACTTGAATTTAGCAAGTACAATTTTCCTATTTAGCAATATACTTTTGTTGAAATACGTTCGAAATAGGTGTCTTTTTTTGTATGCTTACATTAAAGGTTTATGTAAGAAACCAATACTTTTTTTGGAAAAGGTATAGTGTACATTCTGTTACGGCTTCTGAAAATATATTTTAATTGTATATAAATACGTAATATGTGTAAATAAAAATCTTATTCAAAAGAAAAAAAAAAAACTGACAAACCTTACCACCACGATGACGAGGCAAAGTACTGTGCCCTTAGCGGGAAGCCGACGAAGTCTTACGTCTGTCCTACCGATGTGTTAGACAAGTCATTGAGGACCGTTCCAATCTTCCTATAATGGAAGTTTGGACGGACATAGTGCATTCCGAGTGGTTCATGAAAAAAAAGCTGAAGATAAAAAAGTCAATTTACTTATATCGTTAGGTATATGGGAAGTTACCTGGGATGATTTTAAGAGCTGCTTGAGACTTCTTGAAAGTGGCTTCAACTCTGATAAGATATAAATGCTTTACGTCACATTTAGGATTTTTCCACTTATATGGCGGCGCTCTATTCTCATGAGAGACAATTAATGGACGAGCAGGAAGTCAATTTTGGCAAAGAACATGTATATTGTACTCGGAAAGACTTTGTTACAGGTTTTGGAAGCTTGTGTTCTTTACAAACTTTACTTTCTTGTGATGACTTATCTCTCATTCAACATATATTGTTCAGTTTAATTTTTTTGTTATGGGTGCTGTTCGTACTTAGCGCATCCAGGCAGATAAATTACTGACAGTCACGTTTCCCTTTTGTGGTCATGCAAATGCTTTGACTCACCACATACTTCAAAATCTGGTTCAGCTAAATCCCCCACTCCGTGACTTCAAAACCTCTTTAGTAGTTTCTTTAGCAGAAATACAAAACAACTCATTGGACAATTTGTTAAGCAAAGGCAAGCACAGCAATAAGAATGTATTTCGACTTATACCAAGAGACCAAAGCGAACACAACGCTCGCATCTACAACAACTTAAACAGGTCCCATTTCACTTTAAAATCGTCCCCAGTCTTAAATTCAGTTTATTTCCTTACAAAAGAAGAACGCAATAAAATGATCAGAAAGCAATTACACGGGTACTGGGTAAATATTGACTAAACTTTATAATACCCTCGAGCACTTATTTCGTACCTACCGAAAAACGGAAGTTAAAAATTCTGCTCTGATTGCAGCTATGGTATATATTTAATTGGCTGATAAAAACCGAAATAGTATTCGTTAACTTCGAATGTCGGTGAGCTGTACGCAGGGGATAATTTCTCTGCTTATATACAATTTGCACTGTTTGCGATCTTATACATCGCATGCTTTTACTTTTCTGGGTTGGCTTCAGACTTCAGTTAGATTTTATTAACCCAATTCAAGCATCGTGAGGCAGCAAGCAATCAAAAGTCAACGGCCTTCGTTACGCCATTGTTTGGAACTTACGACCGCATTATTACATACTAAAAGAAAACATTTGAGACATTCTCCGTTTCCTAAAGCAATGATTATCTAAATCAAACTATTAAGGACGTATTGTGTGGGAGAGTATTATATGTTATTCATTTTAGGAAATTTTCTTAAGAATTTAGTTTTTACATCGTTTTGGACTAGAGCCCTAGCCCATAACAAACGAATGTTTGACTCTGTCGCTTACTCTCAAGCTTAACAGTTAAGATCATACTTTTAGGGATCATTTCTACAGTATGCATCCAGGGGACGTCGGGTAAAACTGACAAACCTTACCACCACGATGACGAGGCAAAGTACTGTGCCCTTAGCGGGAAGCCGACGAAGTCTTACGTCTGTCCTACCGATGTGTTAGACAAGTCATTGAGGACCGTTCCAATCTTCCTATAATGGAAGTTTGGACTGACATTGTGCATTCCGAGTGGTTTATGAAAAATAAAGCTGAAGATAAATAAACCCTTAACCTTTTTGACTGAAAGATGACAACAGGTCGAAAGAAAAAAGTCAATTTACTTATATCGTTAGGTATATGGGAAGTTACCTGGGATGATTTTAAGAGCTGCTTGAGACTTCTTGAAAGTGGCTTCAACTCTGATAAGATATAAATGCTTTACGTCACATTTAGGATTTTTCCACTTATATGGCGGCGCTCTATTCTCATGAGAGACAATTAATGGACGAGCAGGAAGTCAATTTTGGCAAAGAACATGTATATTGTACTCGGAAAGACTTTGTTACAGGTTTTGGAAGCTTGTGTTCTTTACAAACTTTACTTTCTTGTGATGACTTATCTCTCATTCAACATATATTGTTCAGTTTAATTTTTTTGTTATGGGTGCTGTTCGTACTTAGCGCATCCAGGCAGATAAATTACTGACAGTCACGTTTCCCTTTTGTGGTCATGCAAATGCTTTGACTCACCACATACTTCAAAATCTGGTTCAGCCAAATCCCCCACTCCGTGACTTCAAAACCTCTTTAGTAGTTTCTTTAGCAGAAATACAAAACAACTCATTGGACAATTTGTTAAGCAAAGGCAAGCACAGCAATAAGAATGTATTTCGACTTATACCAAGAGACCAAAGCGAACACAACGCTCGCATCTACAACAACTTAGGGAGCGTTTCCATAAATCGTGATTACTTCAATCGTAATTTTTTCGAAAATTTCACGATTGAATTACGATTGAATCGTGTTTTTTTCACGATTCGATCCAATCGTGTTACTTGTAAAGTTTTAAAATCACGATTGACTGACACGGCTACAAAATCACGATTAACAGAAATCACGATTGACATGTGTATTGCGCAGTAATATGTGTAATGCCGGGTGAGTTGTCTGGGCAGGTCTAGCCCGCCTGCGAACTAGTTCGCATGTCACTCAGCCTTTCTACAATTATATCAGCTCCATAAGAAAATAAAGACTGGGATTAGTTTGAAAACGTACCAACACATTGTTTATAAAATCAACTTACTTGTTCAAGGAGGTCTGCCCATTGTTAATCGTGCGCGTGCGTAAATCATAGGTATTTGCTCATCGGACTTCCTTTCCTGCGCCTTTGCTAACAATCTTAAGCTCACTTGGCGCACTCAACAAAAAATATCCCTGATTATGATCGGCTCTCCTTGACTTTAGTTAAAGGTGTTTATAAAATTCCTTAATTGACTTTAAGTGAGTCTTACAAACGCAATCTGCCAACAGTTGGTAAACTCAACGGGGCTCACAACACAAACTGAGGTTAGAATTTAGCACCGGATAAGGATTATAGTCTACCCCCTTCTTACGGGTTTTTTGTTTATTTTGACGAAAGTCACCCACGGAATCTTACCATTTTAAAATGTCTAAATAGTTTATTTTCAAACTAATTCTAAGAATATCACAGTTTTATTTCTGAACCTTGCCCAATTTAGTTTCATAGGCGACATCGTAGGCGTATAGCTTTCTGGTTATGCTTTTAAAGGCGATTCTGTCTCGCATACATCTAAAAAAAACACACAGTGTAATTTCATTTCGTATAAAATAATATTTAGAATGGTTATGACAAGTATGTAGGTACTTGAAATGATTTTTTTTTACATTATTTTTAACTGACAGAAATTCCTGTTAGCTATTCAGCCAAGCACGCCAAATATAAGTTGACCTGCATCTCAAAAACGTCACCCGCTTCGGTATAAAATATTTGGAATAGGCTTATTGGTGAAAAGTAGATTGGTAGTATTAGGTACCAGAAATAAGCTACTTTAAACCATATCTAACTAACGGAAACTCCAATTAGATATTTAGCCCATCGCGTAGAATACATGTATTGAAATCGCTTTGGTTTATGATGGGGCATTTTACAGAGGAGCACTGATTATCCTCGATCGGCTTGAAATTGGAATCACAGTCGTATGTAAAGCTATAACAAAACTATTTGTTCGTTTTTTTTCCAACTGAATTTCTCATTAAGTAGAAAGAAGCGAGTAGTCGTACAACGATACTGCCTAAAATCGCTTTTCACGAAAGCAATAAAAAAAAAAAGGACCTACCCTCTCTAAAACTGTCATTCTCAAATAACAAGGACATTTCTAAAATGCTATCCTCTGTTCTTTTTTCAGACAAAGACTCATAAGAGACAAGCTTTACTATACGTAAAACGGATTAAATATTAAATCGTCAAATAGAAGCAGAGAGGGGCCAGCCAGTTGCGTTGTTATTAAAGGCAATGATATTTGCACATATACGTGGTTAGAATAATAATATACATTTTGTTATATATTGAGCTTTTGTATATTTCATGTGAATTCCATGAAGCTTGATTACTAACCTTATTGTCTGAATTATCTGAAATATATCTAAATTCTACAAGTTTCAACTTTGACAGGTTGATATTTAACATTTACTAGCTGTTGTAGTATATTGTCTTATTTAAAAGTAAGTATTCCATCATTTTCTGCTCAACATTTTGTAGGTTATCGTATTAATGCATGTATAATCCTTTACAACCCACTGAAGATTACTGCTGCTTTCGATAAGTATATAGTTAAAGTGATCAGACCTAATCTTCTCAACGGGATCCACAAGTCTTTTTGCGCGGACTTTTTTCATGGAGGTACTGGGGAACGCTGCTGTGCTTTTGGCTAAGCCGATGGTTAAGGGATTTATTCCACCACGGTAGGCATGATCTAAATTATTAAAAGACAAGGTAAAGATTAATTATTGGACAAAGATATTACAAACTCGAACTACTGCATTGTTTTATTTTGTATATAAAGAAAAAACTTTCGTTTACCGTCCAGTATAATTATAGCAGCATATTAAACACTTTCGAATCTCTCTGTATAACTTACCATGACCTCTAATGTCCCTAGAGTTGTGCCCAGGTGGGCTTTGGTGCTATTCGATATTGATGGATGCACGATGGTGTTAAAGACCTCATCTATTCAATCAAGTAATACTTTATCTGAAGGAGATATTTCAATGACCGAAGTGGGGAAAGTTCTTCAGAAAATAGAGATCCTGAAACTTGCAGGTAATGATTGTTCACTTAATTTCTATGGTTTTAAATTTCTGTTATTTCTTACTTTTAAAAAATAGGTGATTAAAGTTTTACTTTACAAAGATAATAGCAGAAGTATTGAATGCACGTGTATCTTTTTTCTACAACGTATATTTGTTATTATTTTTGCAGATTTAAAATCAGCGATTGACGAATACGAAGCTGAGTGGCAAATCAGTTCCCGCTCGGATGCAATATCTGCGGCAAAGGACGATGGGATGAGCGGCGGATATTTAGATGTCACAGGGGATCGATCGGAATTGACTGCCGATTCATTTCTACAGTATTTTGAGGAAGTTGATTTAGGCAGCATAGCAACTCCGCAAGCAAGTCCTCAGGCATTGAGTGTGAGGGAAGAGATTATCCTACTGCGAGAACAACAAGATACAATAATTAGGAACCAAGCCGAGATGAAAGATACCCTGTCTGAAATGCTTGGACTATTGCAGGCACGGTTCTACAAGAAACAGCGACTAACCCAGACGCGTGATATCACAAGCCCTGATGCGATAGTTCCTGTTGTAAAGGAATCCCTTCCTATCCAGGCCCCAACCATTGTGTCCACTCAGGCATCTGCCACTTTTCCTACCCAAGCACCAATCATTCAGACTGACGATAACCTGTTCTCAAGCCACCCAACCGTCCTCCCTGTAACTATTCCAGAGGAGATCGATAGATCAACAGCGATGGACGCCTCATCCGAAAACCTGAATATCACCGCCCCCATCTACGTGGAACCACTTACTACAATCAATATAGAGGATATTGCGCCAGCTCCAAACACACCAAGTCCTAAACGACCTCAGCAAGTATCGAGCTTCGGTTTGAACATAGGTTCCACACGAAACCCACTGTTTGTTGATAGGAACAGCTTTATTAGGAACAAGAAGATGCCCACAGCCAAGCGATTCATTTTAGGGATGATGGACCAAGTGTTTTCGATAGAAGAACTTGCGACATCTAACATAGACGGTGGTACAATGAAGTACAGTGGGCAAGTGGTGCAGAAGAAGAAATTGTCCGAATTCAAACTTTCAGCTATATATAGACACGCAGCACTTTTGTACGGAACACACGAAGATGAGATAAGGGGCAACAGTGACATACGTAACTCTATCAATGCAAAATGTAGGTCCAAGCGTCAGGCGATGCAGAAGGGTGTTCACTCTTAAGCCCTGTTTTGACATTTAATTGTTACAAAATAAACAGTTGTTATTTCATCAATCTGTGTTACTTTGTTTTAACGAAGGTTTTCTTAACAGGCACACTTGCCCGAAAACTGCCGTTGACATTCAAAATTGTTTGCGCAGGGGGGGGGGGTCGAGAAGGACACAAGAAATCCAATACCTCGAGAATTTTGATTTACGAGAGAAATGAAGCGAGTGCGCGTTAACATACGAAAGAGTCGAATTTTCAAATTCATAATGACAAATTACATTTATATCAAGGTATATTTGTCAATCCTCGTATCGTTAAAGGCATTCCCCACGAAAGTAAACGTTAGTTTGATATTAAGCGTTAGTTCAAAGAAACGTTCCTAATTGAAATACTGTGTATCGCGGTAAGAATACCGATGAGATAGTAAATTGTGACAAAGAAATGCGAAAGAATGAGAGCGAGACGGCATATATTTTAAATAATTTATTTATTTTAATCATTTAATGGGTATAAATCGACAAAACAATGGAGAACATTGAAGACATTCGATGTAAAAGTACAACATTTTATAAATGAACCACCTATTATTTTCGTGGATGGCATAGAGTGATATGTCGTTTTTCGTCCTTTTGTAAGGAAGACGTATCTAAAACATATGGGACAGACATCGGTATTCCCACTAGACAGACCTGCGTCAAGTTCACTTTGTACAAAAGCTGGATGGTCAATCAGTTCGAGTAGGGACATGTATTCGCCCTTGGTTCTTGACGAGTCTGTTACAGGTGAGGGGATCTTGCCGCCTAACGTCTCTATCAAATTGAAGAATTTTTTTGCTCGCACGGGATGATTGGAGCAATAATCACAAGTTGGGTCACGGCACTTGTAAAACTCGAGTTGGTATTTTCGTCGGAAACAGTGTGCGTTGAAGAAAGCCAGTTCCTTGCGCAATGACGACAAGATAGGTGTCGTTCTGATAGCAGTTGCAGAGGAATCTACTAACTTCTTCAATAGGTGATGGTCGTCATATTTGTGGGACATGGAATGGCAAGATTCCCGGCGAGTAGTCACAGGGAAAGTATCGTACCGTTTCCCTTCCCAGTATTTACTGCAGTCCTCCATGGCGTTATCAAAAATTGTTTTTTCTTTTGCTGTCCTCTCTTCTTCTGTTAGATCACTCTGTTTACTTGGTGGCTGGTCCTCGCCCGGCAGGGTTATAGGTAAGGTTACCCCAGACAGCCATTTGGAAATGGGACCCCATGCTCGCTCAATCGGGTTGTATCGGGATTGCCCAGGGGCGTACGTTCCAATCAACAAGGCATCCAAATTTAAATCTCTCCAAAGTCTTCCAAAATTGATCAGGTTAACTGTTGACTTGGTAGACCAGTCAGGACCACCATCGGCTATAATTGTAACAACTGTCTTGGGGGTGACCTTGTCCTTGGTTAGGGGCTCCAAAAGATCTATCAAATGACCAACATGTGACTGACTGGTGCTGGTATGGAATCGGCCAGCCTGTAAGTGAATTCTCAGGGGTCCGGTTCTAGGCCAGTTCACTCTTTTTCGTCCCATTCTGTCTAAATGTATGTGGTCCGATTTTCTCTCTCTCTGAGGGGGAGCACTGCTATGTCTCTTTCGCCTACAGTATCTTTCTGTTTTTCCAGGACTGACACTTCTAGATCGCCGTTTTCTTGATAAACACATATATCCTGATGGTATAAGCTTGGAATCTACATACGGATAGTCATGATCAGGGTAATCTGGCAAGTCCTTTCGATGGAAAAAGCGCTTTATCTGGAAATGTCTGCTTACGGCTAAAGTCCCAACATTTATTTTATTTTTGTCATCACACGACAGACACACAGATTCACTATCACATAAAAAAGCAAGCTCGTTCATATAGTTTACGGAAGCACATGTATAGTGAAAATCTTTATGTTCTTTGGAGTGGTTGTTCATTTTGGCAGGTACTCGCGCATCAACTAATCCACTGTGTCTTTTGGCGTTCCTCGAAGATTTTCTTGCAGGTTTCATGAGACGATGTATGGTCACTCGGGATATGTTGCTCACTCCCGAAACATTTTTTTCAACATGTTTTTTAATATCAGCAAGCGTAACGCCGTTGGAATAGGCTGTGGCATCGCGTCTTCGATTATGGGCCTCCGCTGAATGCTGTTGTATATACTCCGTGATGACCGGCACAAGTTGTGGATGTTGTTCAGCTAAAGACTTCCTTCCTCTCTTTACAGGAACAGATTTTCGATACTCGACCTCTGGACTATCCGAATCAGAACTAAACATCCAACAGTCTCCAGAATCGGAGTCAGAATCCATAGCTTTGGTTATGTGGAGAGAGTAGCAGCTAATATCATAAAATGTCAAACCATGATGTGTGTAACATCTTTTATAGGCCAACCTGAGTGCCAGGTAGAACTCATTGTCAAACTTACCAAACAGCTGGAGAGAAAATGTTAAACACAAAAACGGGTTTAGGCTGTATTGGTGGATTTTAAATTTAAGAGGATTAGAGCCTCTGTATACATATTGTTTAATCTCTCACTAATCCCACTTTCGCACCTGAGGACTGTTCACTTGTACTCCTACATTGTAATGGTTCAAAATAATAAAACAGTTCTTTTTTTCACGGGTACATAAACATATAAACAGTGCCTGAGTACATTTAATGAGGTCAACGGAAATAACGCAGTTAACATTGATACAAAGTCAACTGTTCATAATTAAATATTCTACAGTTAGCTTTAAAAAAAATGGAAATTAATGTAATTTGTCATTCTCTGAAGTAATGTTTAATGGCATTCACACTGTGAACTGTGCTTGGCCTATAGTGTATTCTGTGCTTGGCCTGAGCTTTTTTATTAATATAATCATCCTTTTATACATAATTAAAAAGGTTTATTTAACAATGTCCAAAATCAAGCTCATCAACTAAGGGCAACAAAAAATGTTACTGGTCATATGTAGGCATCGGCAAAATCGACAGATAAAAATTGTTGAAGCTACTGTATCGTCTCGCTGAATTTAGTCTTTATCTTAATTATTTTATAGGAACACCTGCAAAACAAGGAAGGAATACAACGAAATTGAATCGAAAAACATTTTATTATTGTGCAAACTTTTTAAAGTTTTGAAAGGAAATGTAATAGAGCCGACTGGTTGCTTTATAAAACAATAAATTAAAAGTGTTTTACATGCGGTTTAAACAGCTGGAAGGAGGGGAGCGATGCAATTTGCAATGTACATTTAACAACATACTTGGCGTTGATACATACAACCGGGCTCGTAAACCACAAACAGTTGAGAAGCTTTCTAAACAATAGACCTGCCCGCATGCCATCGCTATACACATTACTGAGTGCATTGGCACCGTAAGCGTACTGGGGAATGGGGCTTCGTCTCTTGGTGTCGTAAACAACTACATATCTGAATATAAAAAAACGCATTAAATTAATTAAAATTCGTGATTGGAGACCCAAATCTATTGTGTCAATGAATTTTTTAGAGTAATTCATAATAAAACAAGACTATCAGAAATATACTCTCTAAGCCGACACTAGCAAACGAGTCCTTCGCGTTACACTCGGCAATGAAGGATGAAATCGTTGGTTTGATCAGGAACAAATAAGCTGTCATGATAATATAAATTCCACAGACCAACAAAGTACTCAGTGGGAAACGTATAGCAGGTCAGCTGTAAAACAAAGACTCTCATTTGGAAAGCTAAATCCACAGCGGGACGCAGTCAGCTCCCGTTACTGTCTTGACCTCCTGCCGGACTACTTTCACGTCTGTCTCGCGACTGGCTCGATTGAAATAGCATTTCACGATCTTCGTGAAAAAATCACGATTTGAACTTGTCAATCGTGAAACCATCGTGATTTTTTTTACGATTGGACAAAAATCACGAACACCTCAAATTCGTTCAATCGTGATTTTGGATCAGAAATCACGATTGAATCACGAACGATTTATGGAAACGCTCCCTTAAACAGGTCCCATTTCACTTTAAAATCGTCCCCAGTCTTAAATTCAGTGTATTTCCTTACAAAAGAAGAACGCAATAAAATGATCAGAAAGCAATTACACGGGTACTGGGTAAATATTGACTAAACTTTATAATACCCTCGAGCACTTATTTCGTACCTACCGAAAAACGGAAGTTAAAAATTCTGCTCTGATTGCAGCTATGGTATATATTTAATTGGCTGATAAAAACCGAAATAGTATTCGTTAACTTCGAATGTCGGTGAGCTGTACGCAGGGGATAATTTCTCTGCTTGTATACAATTTGCACTGTTTGCGATCTTAAACATCGCATGCTTTTACTTTTCTGGGTTGGCTTCAGACTTCAGTAAGATTTTATTAACCCAATTCAAGCATCGTGAGGCAGCAAGCAATCAAAAGTCAACGGCCTTCGTTACGCCATTGTTTGGAACTTACGACCGCATTATTACATACTAAAAGAAAACATTTGAGACATTCTCCATTTCCTAAAGCAATGATTATCTAAATCAAACTATTAGGGACGTATTGTGTGGGAGAGTATTATATGTTATTCATTTTAGGAAATTTTCTTAAGAATTTAGTTTTTACATCGTTTTGGACTAGAGCCCTAGCCCATAACAAACGAATGTTTGACTCTGTCGCTTACTCTCAAGCTTAACAGTTAAGATCATACTTTTAGGGATCATTTCTACAGTATGCATCCAGGGGACGTCGGGTAAAACTGACAAACCTCACCACCACGATGACGAGGCAAAGTACTGTGCCCTTAGCGGGAAGCCGACGAAGTCTTACGTCTGTCCTACCGATGTGTTAGACAAGTCATTGAGGACCGTTCCAATCTTCCTATAATGGAAGTTTGGACGGACATAGTGCATTCCGAGTGGTTCATGAAAAAAAAGCTGAAGATAAAAAAGTCAATTTACTTATATCGTTAGGTATATGGGAAGTTACCTGGGATGATTTTAAGAGCTGCTTGAGACTTCTTGAAAGTGGCTTCAACTCTGATAAGATATAAATGCTTTACGTCACATTTAGGATTTTTCCACTTATATGGCGGCGCTCTATTCTCATGAGAGACAATTAATGGACGAGCAGGAAGTCAATTTTGGCAAAGAACATGTATATTGTACTCGGAAAGACTTTGTTACAGGTTTTGGAAGCTTGTGTTCTTTACAAACTTTACTTTCTTGTGATGACTTATCTCTCATTCAACATATATTGTTCAAATTTATTAGGGATCCCCAACTTGGTGGGGATACCTATTGAAATCGTTCTGCTTTTTCCGTATTATTATTAGGGATCCCCAACTTGGTGGGGATACCTATTGAAATCGTTCTGCTTTTTCCGTATTATTATTATTATTATTCTTATTTGTTTTCCACGGTTTTTGTAGGTGATATAACTCAAACAGTTTTCTAGACACGACTCTCATCTTTCACATACATATTCTTAAACAAATTATCTAGGTCCATTTTTTTCTGAATTGTCGCTACGCTACGCCGTTTGTCCGCCATTTTGAAAAAGGCGTATTTGCCCAAATGTTTTCTTCTCTGAAACCGTTCATCCGATTTAGCTCAAATTTCACATATACTTAGTAGAAGTCGGGGGACTACTAAGTTGTCCAAATCAAGAATCTCCTCGAAAATTCATAGCAGACTTTTATTCGTCAAAGTTATGATGTTTTTAACTTTTAACAAAAAATGCAATATCTAGAAAACCATTTATTGGAACTTAACGATAATTATCATGCTTGTAGACCTATTATAGATCTATGAAATTCCAAAGTTTTATGAACGTGCAACAAGTCACGTGACCAGGACGCCATTTTGAATTTTTGAAAACTTTAATGAGTCATATCTCAGATAATTTGTCTAATAAAGCAATCGGCTTTTTAAATTTAGATAGACAATATTTTTCTTCATCTTTGAACCGCCAGGTAATTTTTGATTGGATCAACGGTTTCGCCGCCATATTGAATTTTATTAAAAAATTAAAAACTTGAGTTTTTCCAAATTGCTTTCAGATATCAACTTTAAATTTGACGTACCAATAGTGTTGATCAAGGTCTATGCCTTGTGTGAAAATCAACCCGTTTCAATAAAAACTCAATAAAATATGACTGTTTAAAAAATAGGATGTTAATAAAACTATGTTCAAATATTTATAAGAAAGATCTTCGGCCACACAGACATAAACCCATATCAAGTTAAGGACACAAACCTAGGATGTTAATGAAAGATGTGCATTTTATTGATAGAATCTTGGTAAGTAACATGATAAACAGATATTTTCACCATCGAGGATAAAAATTCGCCCAATATTTTAGGAAAAGAAATAGCACGCAAGGTCTCAATCAATCGCTCATTAGTTTAAGACCATAATAGAACTTTTGCGCAATCATTCCCGTATAGAGATTAAATGTTCCAGAAAACCACAACTGGCTTAATGACAAATTTCAATGTCATTTGGCGCCCGCAAGCAAACTGTAAGTTATTTTAGCGACTAACACCAATTCTGGTTTTCACACCGACATCGATTTAGTGACAAGCGCCATGACTGCTATGTTCAAGAAGACAAAACTAATCTTGTACAATTTGATGTGACATTATATAAATAATACATAGTACGTCACCAAACTGAAAATATCAGAGACAGTGCTAAACATGTTTAAGGCAAATTATGATTGAAAAATATAACCAAATAGATATTTAATTTCCCGGTTTTAGGTTTTATTTCAGAGATTTCTGTCTCAATGTGGCGAATAATTACTATATAACGAAAAACCAACTGATAAAAAAATTAACAGGGGATCCCGGACCTTGAAGTTGCCCCGCTGCAACTTCATCAGCCTCTAGTTATTCTTATTTGTTCTCCACGGTTTTTGTAGGTGATATAACTCAAACAGTTTTCTAGACACGACTCTCATCTTTCACATACATATTCTTAAACAAATTATCTAGGTCCATTTTTTCTGAATTGTCGCTACGCTACGCCGTTTGTCCGCCATTTTGAAAAAGGCGTATTTGCCCAATTTTTTTCTTCTCTGAAACCGTTCATCCGATTTAGCTCAAATTTCACATACACTTAGTAGAAGTCGGGGGACTACTAAGTTGTCCAAATCAAGAATCTCCTCGAAAATTCATAGCAGACTTTTATTCGTCAAAGTTATGATGTTTTTAACTTTTTAAAAAAAATGCAATATCTAGAAAACCATTTATTGGAACTTAACGATAATTATTATGCTTGTAGACCTATTATAGATCTATTAAATTCCAAAGTTTTATGAACGTGCAACAAGTCACGTGACCAGGACGCCATTTTGAATTTTTGAAAACTTTAATGAGTCATATCTCAGATAATTTTTCTAATAAAGCAATCGGCTTTTTAAATTTAGATAGACAATATTTTTCTTCATCTTTGAACTGCCAGGTAATTTTTGATTGGATCAACGGTTTCGCCGCCATATTGAATTTTATTAAAAAATTAAAAACTTGAGTTTTTCCAAATTGCTTTCAGATATCAACTTTAAATTTGACATACCAATAGTGTTGATCAAGGTCTATGCCTTGTGTGAAAATCAACCCGTTTCAATAAAAACTCAATAAAATATGACTGTTTAAAAATATGATGTTAATAAACTATGTTCAAATATTTATAAGAAAGATCTTCGGCCACACAGACATAAACCCATATCAAGTTAAGGGCAAAAACCTAGGATGTTAATGAAAGATGTGCATTTTATTGATAGAATCTTGGTAAGTAACATGATAAACGGATATTTTCACCATCGAGGATACAAATACGCCCAATATTTTAGGAAAAGAAATAGCACGCAAGGTCTCAATCAATCGCTCATTAGTTTAAGACCTTAATAGAACTTTTGCGCAATTATTCACGTATAGAGATTAAATGTTCCAGAAAACCAAAACTGGCTTAATGACAAATTGCAATGTCATTTGGCGCTCGCAAGCAAACTTACAGCAAACTGTAAGTTATTTTAGCGACTAACATCAATTATGGTTTTCACACCACGGGCGACATTGATTTAGTGACAAAGGCCGTAACTGCTATGTTCAAGAAGACAGACCTAATCTTGTACAATTTGATGTGACATTATATAAATAATACATAGTACGTCACCAAACTGAAAATATCAGAGACAGTGCTAAACATGTTTAAGGCAAATTATGATTGAAAAATATAACCAAATAGATATTTAATTTCCCGGTTTTAGGTTTTATTTCAGAGATTTCTGTCTCAATGTGGCGAATAATTACTATATAACGAAAAACCAACTGATAAAAAAATTAACAGGGGATCCCGGACCTTGAAGTTGCCCCGCTGCAACTTCATCAGCCTCTAGTTATTCTTATTTGTTCTCCACGGTTTTTGTAGGTGATATAACTCAAACAGTTTTCTAGACACGACTCTCATCTTTCACATACATATTCTTAAACAAATTATCTAGGTCCATTTTTTCTGAATTGTCGCTACGCTACGCCGTTTGTCCGCCATTTTGAAAAAGGCGTATTTGCCCAATTTTTTTCTTCTCTGAAACCGTTCATCCGATTTAGCTCAAATTTCACATACACTTAGTAGAAGTCGGGGGACTACTAAGTTGTCCAAATCAAGAATCTCCTCGAAAATTCATAGCAGACTTTTATTCGTCAAAGTTATGATGTTTTTAACTTTTTAAAAAAAATGCAATATCTAGAAAACCATTTATTGGAACTTAACGATAATTATTATGCTTGTAGACCTATTATAGATCTATTAAATTCCAAAGTTTTATGAACGTGCAACAAGTCACGTGACCAGGACGCCATTTTGAATTTTTGAAAACTTTAATGAGTCATATCTCAGATAATTTTTCTAATAAAGCAATCGGCTTTTTAAATTTAGATAGACAATATTTTTCTTCATCTTTGAACTGCCAGGTAATTTTTGATTGGATCAACGGTTTCGCCGCCATATTGAATTTTATTAAAAAATTAAAAACTTGAGTTTTTCCAAATTGCTTTCAGATATCAACTTTAAATTTGACATACCAATAGTGTTGATCAAGGTCTATGCCTTGTGTGAAAATCAACCCGTTTCAATAAAAACTCAATAAAATATGACTGTTTAAAAATATGATGTTAATAAACTATGTTCAAATATTTATAAGAAAGATCTTCGGCCACACAGACATAAACCCATATCAAGTTAAGGGCAAAAACCTAGGATGTTAATGAAAGATGTGCATTTTATTGATAGAATCTTGGTAAGTAACATGATAAACGGATATTTTCACCATCGAGGATACAAATACGCCCAATATTTTAGGAAAAGAAATAGCACGCAAGGTCTCAATCAATCGCTCATTAGTTTAAGACCTTAATAGAACTTTTGCGCAATTATTCACGTATAGAGATTAAATGTTCCAGAAAACCAAAACTGGCTTAATGACAAATTGCAATGTCATTTGGCGCTCGCAAGCAAACTTACAGCAAACTGTAAGTTATTTTAGCGACTAACATCAATTATGGTTTTCACACCACGGGCGACATTGATTTAGTGACAAAGGCCGTAACTGCTATGTTCAAGAAGACAGACCTAATCTTGTACAATTTGATGTGACATTATATAAATAATACATAGTACGTTACCAAAGTGAAAATATCAGAGACAGTGCTAAACATGTTTAAGGCAAATTATGATTGAAAAATATAACCAAATAGATATTCCATTTCCCGGTTTTAGGTTTTATTTCAGAGATTTCTGTCTCGATGTGGCGAATAATTACGATATAACGAAAAACAAACTGATAAAAACTTAACAGGGGATCCCGGACCTTGAAGTTGCCCCGCTGCAACTTCATCAGCCTCTAGTTTTTTTTGTTATGGGTGCTGTTCGTACTTAGCGCATCCAGGCAGATAAATTACTGACAGTCACGTTTCCCTTTTGTGGTCATGCAAATGCTTTTGCTCACCACATACTTCAAAATCTGGTTCAGCCAAATCCCCCACTCCGTGACTTCAAAAACTCTTTAGTAGTTTCTTTAGCAGAAATACAAAACAACTCATTGGACAATTTGTTAAGCAAAGGCAAGCACAGCAATAAGAATGTATTTCGACTTATACCAAGAGACCAAAGCGAACACAACGCTCGCATCTACAACAACTTAAACAGGTCCCATTTCACTTTAAAATCGTCCCCAGTCTTAAATTCAGTTTATTTCCTTACAAAAGAAGAACGCAATAAAATGATCAGAAAGCAATTACACGGGTACTGGGTAAATATTGACTAAACTTTATAATACCCTCGAGCACTTATTTCGTACCTACCGAAAAACGGAAGTTAAAAATTCTGCTCTAATTGCAGCTATGGTATATATTTAATTGGCTGATAAAAACCGAAATAGTATTCGTTAACTTCGAATGTCGGTGAGCTGTACGCAGGGGATAATTTCTCTGCTTGTATACAATTTGCACTGTTTGCGATCTTATACATGGCATGCTTTTACTTTTCTGGGTGGGCTTCAGACTTCAGTAAGATTTTATTAACCCAATTCAAGCATCGTGAGGCAGCAAGCAATCAAAAGTCAACGGCCTTCGTTACGCCATTGTTTGGAACTTACGACCGCATTATTACATACTAAAAGAAAACATTTGAGACAATCTCCGTTTCCTAAAGCAATGATTATTTAAATCAAACTATTTAGGACTTATTGTGTGGGAGAGTATTATATGTTATTCATTTTAGGAAATTTTCTTAAGAATTTAGTTTTTACATCGTTTTGGACTAGAGCCCTAACCCATAACAAACGAATGTTTGACTCTGTCGCTTACTCTCAAGCTGAAGAGTTAAGATCATACTTTTAGGGATCATTTCTGCAGTATGCATCCAGGGGACGTCGGGTAAAACTGACAAACCTTACCACCACGATGACGAGGCAAAGTACTGTGCCCTTAGCGGGAAGCCGACGAAGTCTTACTTCTGTCCTACCGATGTGTTAGACAAGTCATTGAGGACCGTTCCAATCTTCCTATAATGGAAGTTTGGACGGACATAGTGCATTCCGAGTGCTTCATGAAAAAAAAAGCTGAAGATAAATAAACCCTTAACCTTTTTGACTGAAAGATTACAACAGGTCGTAAGAAAAAAGTCAATTTACTTATATCGTTAGGTATATGGGAAGTTACCTGGGATGATTTTAAGAGCTGCTTGAGACTTCTTGAAAGTGGCTTCAACTCTGATAAGATATAAATGCTTTACGTCACATTTAGGATTTTTCCACTTATATGGCGGCGCTCTATTCTCATGAGAGACAATTAATGGACGAGCAGGAAGTCAATTTTGGCAAAGAACATGTATATTGTACTCGGAAAGACTTTGTTACAGGTTTTGGAAGCTTGTGTTCTTTACAAACTTTACTTTCTTGTGATGACTTATCTCTCATTCAACATATATTGTTCAGTTTAATTTTTTTGTTATGGGTGCTGTTCGTACTTAGCGCATCCAGGCAGATAAATTACTGACAGTCACGTTTCCCTTTTGTGGTCATGCAAATGCTTTTGCTCACCACATACTTCAAAATCTGGTTCAGCCAAATCCCCCACTCCGTGACTTCAAAACCTCTTTAGTAGTTTCTTTAGCAGAAATACAAAACAACTCATTGGACAATTTGTTAAGCAAAGGCAAGCACAGCAATAAGAATGTATTTCGACTTATACCAAGAGACCAAAGCGAACACAACGCTCGCATCTACAACAACTTAAACAGGTCCCATTTCACTTTAAAATCGTCCCCAGTCTTAAATTCAGTGTATTTCCTTACAAAAGAAGAACGCAATAAAATGATCAGAAAGCAATTACACGGGTACTGGGTAAATATTGACTAAACTTTATAATACCCTCGAGCACTTATTTCGTACCTACCGAAAAACGGAAGTTAGAAATTCTGCTCTGATTGCAGCTATGGTATATATTTAATTGGCTGATAAAAACCGAAATAGTATTCGTTAACTTCGAATGTCGGTGAGCTGTACGCAGGGGATAATTTCTCTGCTTGTATACAATTTGCACTGTTTGCGATCTTAAACATCGCATGCTTTTACTTTTCTGGGTTGGCTTCAGACTTCAGTAAGATTTTATTAACCCAATTCAAGCATCGTGAGGCAGCAAGCAATCAAAAGTTAACGGCCTTCGTTACGCCATTGTTTGGAACTTACGACCGCATTATTACATACTAAAAGAAAACATTTGAGACATTCTCCGTTTCCTAAAGCAATGATTATCTAAATCAAACTATTAAGGACGTATTGTGTGGGAGAGTATTATATGTTATTCATTTTAGGAAATTTTCTTAAGAATTTAGTTTTTACATCGTTTTGGACTAGAGCCCTAGCCCATAACAAACGAATGTTTGACTCTGTCGCTTACTCTCAAGCTTAACAGTTAAGATCATACTTTTAGGGATCATTTCTACAGTATGCATCCAGGGGACGTCGGGTAAAACTGACAAACCTTACCACCACGATGACGAGGCAAAGTACTGTGCCCTTAGCGGGAAGCCGACGAAGTCTTACGTCTGTCCTACCGATGTGTTAGACAAGTCATTGAGGACCGTTCCAATCTTCCTATAATGGAAGTTTGGACGGACATAGTGCATTCCGAGTGGTTCATGAAAAAAAAGCTGAAGATAAAAAAGTCAATTTACTTATATCGTTAGGTATATGGGAAGTTACCTGGGATGATTTTAAGAGCTGCTTGAGACTTCTTGAAAGTGGCTTCAACTCTGATAAGATATAAATGCTTTACGTCACATTTAGGATTTTTCCACTTATATGGCGGCGCTCTATTCTCATGAGAGACAATTAATGGACGAGCAGGAAGTCAATTTTGGCAAAGAACATGTATATTGTACTCGGAAAGACTTTGTTACAGGTTTTGGAAGCTTGTGTTCTTTACAAACTTTACTTTCTTGTGATGACTTATCTCTCATTCAACATATATTGTTCAAATTTATTAGGGATCCCCAACTTGGTGGGGATACCTATTGAAATCGTTCTGCTTTTTCCGTATTATTATTAGGGATCCCCAACTTGGTGGGGATACCTATTGAAATCGTTCTGCTTTTTCCGTATTATTATTATTATTATTCTTATTTGTTTTCCACGGTTTTTGTAGGTGATATAACTCAAACAGTTTTCTAGACACGACTCTCATCTTTCACATACATATTCTTAAACAAATTATCTAGGTCCATTTTTTTCTGAATTGTCGCTACTCTACGCCGTTTGTCCGCCATTTTGAAAAAGGCGTATTTGCCCAAATGTTTTCTTCTCTGAAACCGTTCATCCGATTTAGCTCAAATTTCACATATACTTAGTAGAAGTCGGGGGACTACTAAGTTGTCCAAATCAAGAATCTCCTCGAAAATTCATAGCAGACTTTTATTCGTCAAAGTTATGATGTTTTTAACTTTTAACAAAAAATGCAATATCTAGAAAACCATTTATTGGAACTTAACGATAATTATCATGCTTGTAGACCTATTATAGATCTATGAAATTCCAAAGTTTTATGAACGTGCAACAAGTCACGTGACCAGGACGCCATTTTGAATTTTTGAAAACTTTAATGAGTCATATCTCAGATAATTTGTCTAATAAAGCAATCGGCTTTTTAAATTTAGATAGACAATATTTTTCTTCATCTTTGAACCGCCAGGTAATTTTTGATTGGATCAACGGTTTCGCCGCCATATTGAATTTTATTAAAAAATTAAAAACTTGAGTTTTTCCAAATTGCTTTCAGATATCAACTTTAAATTTGACGTACCAATAGTGTTGATCAAGGTCTATGCCTTGTGTGAAAATCAACCCGTTTCAATAAAAACTCAATAAAATATGACTGTTTAAAAAATAGGATGTTAATAAAACTATGTTCAAATATTTATAAGAAAGATCTTCGGCCACACAGACATAAACCCATATCAAGTTAAGGACACAAACCTAGGATGTTAATGAAAGATGTGCATTTTATTGATAGAATCTTGGTAAGTAACATGATAAACAGATATTTTCACCATCGAGGATAAAAATTCGCCCAATATTTTAGGAAAAGAAATAGCACGCAAGGTCTCAATCAATCGCTCATTAGTTTAAGACCATAATAGAACTTTTGCGCAATCATTCCCGTATAGAGATTAAATGTTCCAGAAAACCACAACTGGCTTAATGACAAATTTCAATGTCATTTGGCGCCCGCAAGCAAACTGTAAGTTATTTTAGCGACTAACACCAATTCTGGTTTTCACACCGACATCGATTTAGTGACAAGCGCCATGACTGCTATGTTCAAGAAGACAAAACTAATCTTGTACAATTTGATGTGACATTATATAAATAATACATAGTACGTCACCAAACTGAAAATATCAGAGACAGTGCTAAACATGTTTAAGGCAAATTATGATTGAAAAATATAACCAAATAGATATTTAATTTCCCGGTTTTAGGTTTTATTTCAGAGATTTCTGTCTCAATGTGGCGAATAATTACTATATAACGAAAAACCAACTGATAAAAAAATTAACAGGGGATCCCGGACCTTGAAGTTGCCCCGCTGCAACTTCATCAGCCTCTAGTTATTCTTATTTGTTCTCCACGGTTTTTGTAGGTGATATAACTCAAACAGTTTTCTAGACACGACTCTCATCTTTCACATACATATTCTTAAACAAATTATCTAGGTCCATTTTTTCTGAATTGTCGCTACGCTACGCCGTTTGTCCGCCATTTTGAAAAAGGCGTATTTGCCCAATTTTTTTCTTCTCTGAAACCGTTCATCCGATTTAGCTCAAATTTCACATACACTTAGTAGAAGTCGGGGGACTACTAAGTTGTCCAAATCAAGAATCTCCTCGAAAATTCATAGCAGACTTTTATTCGTCAAAGTTATGATGTTTTTAACTTTTTAAAAAAAATGCAATATCTAGAAAACCATTTATTGGAACTTAACGATAATTATTATGCTTGTAGACCTATTATAGATCTATTAAATTCCAAAGTTTTATGAACGTGCAACAAGTCACGTGACCAGGACGCCATTTTGAATTTTTGAAAACTTTAATGAGTCATATCTCAGATAATTTTTCTAATAAAGCAATCGGCTTTTTAAATTTAGATAGAGAATATTTTTCTTCATCTTTGAACTGCCAGGTAATTTTTGATTGGATCAACGGTTTCGCCGCCATATTGAATTTTATTAAAAAATTAAAAACTTGAGTTTTTCCAAATTGCTTTCAGATATCAACTTTAAATTTGACATACCAATAGTGTTGATCAAGGTCTATGCCTTGTGTGAAAATCAACCCGTTTCAATAAAAACTCAATAAAATATGACTGTTTAAAAATATGATGTTAATAAACTATGTTCAAATAAGGATTGACTTCAATGTTTCTTCGGTTCATCGAGTTATGAACGAACTTGCCCCTGTGCAAACTAAATAAATCCGCGAAGCGGTTTATGAAAAGTTTGCACAGGGGCCAGTTCGTTCATAACTCGATGAACCGAAGAAACATTGAAGTCAATCCTTATAATTTAATTACTATCGCATATACTACGTAAAACAATAAAAATATTCGCAGGGAGTAGATATTTTATTTTCAAGAATCAAAACAAACCAACGCGCGCAAAGCTACACTTGATTTCAAAGATCTCTGCCAAGTGACGTCACAATCACAGGCAAAGCGACTGTACAACGTGATGACGTCATCTCGCATCATAGCGTTGAGTCTATCAGTGCACTGTGATGACACGAGTATAAACGTTTTCGTAAGCTGACATAGCAAGTTGTTCTTTATTTCTTTGAAACCTGATCGAAATGAAAAATAAATATAAGCTGCTATTAAATCAACACAACATATTTTCAAATTGATTGCTTTCTCTGTTTCAATAAATAGCAGGAGGCCTTTTGTTGTTTCGTTGGCGATGAATTCATGTATATCGTTGTAAAAATAGTCCGGAGCTGGTTCGTTCATCGGGTTATGAACGAAAGCAGATTAGCCAATCAAATTGCAGTATTCCATGTAAACACACTGGAAATTAAATTATATATTTATAAGAAAGATCTTCGGCCACACAGACATAAACCCATATCAAGTTAAGGGCAAAAACCTAGGATGTTAATGAAAGATGTGCATTTTATTGATAGAATCTTGGTAAGTAACATGATAAACGGATATTTTCACCATCGAGGATACAAATACGCCCAATATTTTAGGAAAAGAAATAGCACGCAAGGTCTCAATCAATCGCTCATTAGTTTAAGACCTTAATAGAACTTTTGCGCAATTATTCACGTATAGAGATTAAATGTTCCAGAAAACCAAAACTGGCTTAATGACAAATTGCAATGTCATTTGGCGCTCGCAAGCAAACTTACAGCAAACTGTAAGTTATTTTAGCGACTAACATCAATTATGGTTTTCACACCACGGGCGACATTGATTTAGTGACAAAGGCCGTAACTGCTATGTTCAAGAAGACAGACCTAATCTTGTACAATTTGATGTGACATTATATAAATAATACATAGTACGTTACCAAAGTGAAAATATCAGAGACAGTGCTAAACATGTTTAAGGCAAATTATGATTGAAAAATATAACCAAATAGATATTCCATTTCCCGGTTTTAGGTTTTATTTCAGAGATTTCTGTCTCGATGTGGCGAATAATTACGATATAACGAAAAACAAACTGATAAAAACTTAACAGGGGATCCCGGACCTTGACGTTGCCCCGCTGCAACTTCATCAGCCTCTAGTTTTTTTTGTTATGGGTGCTGTTCGTACTTAGCGCATCCAGGCAGATAAATTACTGACAGTCACGTTTCCCTTTTGTGGTCATGCAAATGCTTTTGCTCACCACATACTTCAAAATCTGGTTCAGCCAAATCCCCCACTCCGTGACTTCAAAAACTCTTTAGTAGTTTCTTTAGCAGAAATACAAAACAACTCATTGGACAATTTGTTAAGCAAAGGCAAGCACAGCAATAAGAATGTATTTCGACTTATACCAAGAGACCAAAGCGAACACAACGCTCGCATCTACAACAACTTAAACAGGTCCCATTTCACTTTAAAATCGTCCCCAGTCTTAAATTCAGTTTATTTCCTTACAAAAGAAGAACGCAATAAAATGATCAGAAAGCAATTACACGGGTACTGGGTAAATATTGACTAAACTTTATAATACCCTCGAGCACTTATTTCGTACCTACCGAAAAACGGAAGTTAAAAATTCTGCTCTGATTGCAGCTATGGTATATATTTAATTGGCTGATAAAAACCGAAATAGTATTCGTTAACTTCGAATGTCGGTGAGCTGTACGCAGGGGATAATTTCTCTGCTTGTATACAATTTGCACTGTTTGCGATCTTATACATGGCATGCTTTTACTTTTCTGGGTGGGCTTCAGACTTCAGTAAGATTTTATTAACCCAATTCAAGCATCGTGAGGCAGCAAGCAATCAAAAGTCAACGGCCTTCGTTACGCCATTGTTTGGAACTTACGACCGCATTATTACATACTAAAAGAAAACATTTGAGACAATCTCCGTTTCCTAAAGCAATGATTATTTAAATCAAACTATTTAGGACTTATTGTGTGGGAGAGTATTATATGTTATTCATTTTAGGAAATTTTCTTAAGAATTTAGTTTTTACATCGTTTTGGACTAGAGCCCTAACCCATAACAAACGAATGTTTGACTCTGTCGCTTACTCTCAAGCTGAAGAGTTAAGATCATACTTTTAGGGATCATTTCTGCAGTATGCATCCAGGGGGCGTCGGGTAAAACTGACAAACCTTACCACCACGATGACGAGGCAAAGTACTGTGCCCTTAGCGGGAAGCCGACGAAGTCTTACTTCTGTCCTACCGATGTGTTAGACAAGTCATTGAGGACCGTTCCAATCTTCCTATAATGGAAGTTTGGACGGACATAGTGCATTCCGAGTGCTTCATGAAAAAAAAAGCTGAAGATAAATAAACCCTTAACCTTTTTGACTGAAAGATTACAACAGGTCGTAAGAAAAAAGTCAATTTACTTATATCGTTAGGTATATGGGAAGTTACCTGGGATGATTTTAAGAGCTGCTTGAGACTTCTTGAAAGTGGCTTCAACTCTGATAAGATATAAATGCTTTACGTCACATTTAGGATTTTTCCACTTATATGGCGGCGCTCTATTCTCATGAGAGACAATTAATGGACGAGCAGGAAGTCAATTTTGGCAAAGAACATGTATATTGTACTCGGAAAGACTTTGTTACAGGTTTTGGAAGCTTGTGTTCTTTACAAACTTTACTTTCTTGTGATGACTTATCTCTCATTCAACATATATTGTTCAAATTTATTAGGGATCCCCAACTTGGTGGGGATACCTATTGAAATCGTTCTGCTTTTTCCGTATTATTATTAGGGATCCCCAACTTGGTGGGGATACCTATTGAAATCGTTCTGCTTTTTCCGTATTATTAGGGATCCCCAACTTGGTGGGGATACCTATTGAAATCGTTCTGCTTTTTCCGTATTATTATTATTATTCTTATTTGTTTTCCACGGTTTTTGTAGGTGATATAACTCAAACAGTTTTCTAGACACGACTCTCATCTTTCACATACATATTCTTAAACAAATTATCTAGGTCCATTTTTTCTGAATTGTCGCTACGCTACGCCGTTTGTCCGCCATTTTGAAAAAGGCGTATTTGCCCAAATTTTTTCTTCTCTGAAACCGTTCATCCGATTTAGCTCAAATTTCACATACACTTAGTAGAAGTCGGGGGACTACTAAGTTGTCCAAATCAAGAATCTCCTCGAAAATTCATAGCAGACTTTTATTCGTCAAAGTTATGATGTTTTTAACTTTTTAAAAAAAATGCAATATCTAGAAAACCATTTATTGGAACTTAACGATAATTATCATGCTTGTAGACCTATTATAGATCTATGAAATTCCAAAGTTTTATGAACGTGCAACAAGTCACGTGACCAGGACGCCATTTTGAATTTTTGAAAACTTTAATGAGTCATATCTCATCTAATTTTTCTAATAAAGCAATCGGTTTTTTAAATTTAGATAGACAATATTTTTCTTCATCTTTGAACTGCCAGGTAATTTTTGATTGGATCAACGGTTTCGCCGCCATATTGAATTTTATTAAAAAGTTAAAAACTTGAGTTTTTCCAAATTGCTTTCAGATATCAACTTTAAATTTGACATACTAATAGTGTTGATCAAGGTCTATGCCTTGTGTGAAAATCAACCCGTTTCAATAAAAACTCAATAAAATATGACTGTTTAAAAATATGATGTTAATAAACTATGTTCAAATATTTATAAGAAAGATCTTCGGCCACACAGACATAAACCCATATCAAGTTAAGGGCAAAAACCTAGGATGTTAATGAAAGATGTGCATTTTATTGATAGAATCTTGGTAAGTAACATGATAAACGGATATTTGCACCATCGAGGATACAAATACGCCCAATATTTTAGGAAAAGAAATAGCACGCAAGGTCTCAATCAATCGCTCATTAGTTTAAGACCATAATATAACTTTTGCGGAATTATTACCGTATAGAGATTAAATGTTCCAGAAAACCACAACTGGCTTAATGACAAATTTCAATGTCATTTGGTGCTCGCAAGCAAACTTACAGCAAACTGTAAGTTATTTTAGCGACCAACATCAATTATGGTTTTCACACCGAGGGCGACATTGATTTAGTGACAAGGGCCGTAACTGCTATGTTCAAGAAGACAGACCTAATCTTGTACAATTTGATGTGACATTATATAAATAATACATAGTACGTTACCAAAGTGAAAATATCAGAGACAGTGCTTAACATGTTTAAGGCAAATTATGATTGAAAAATATAACCAAATAGATATTCAATTTCCCGGTTTTAGGTTTTATTTCAGAGATTTCTGTCTCGATGTGGCGAATAATTACGATATAACGAAAAACTAACTGATAAAAACTTAACAGGGGATCCCGGACCTTGAAGTTGCCCCGCTGCAACTTCATCAGCCTCTAGTTATTATTAGGGATCCCCTACTTGGAGGGGATACCTTTTGAAATCGTTCTGCTTTTTCTTTATTATTATTATTATTATTATTATTCTTATTTGTTTTCCACGCTTTTTGTAGGTGATATAACTCAAACAGTTTTCTAGACACGACTCTCATCTTTCACATACATATTCTTAAACAAATTATCTAGGTCCATTTTTTCTGAATTGTTGCTACGCTACGCCGTTTGTCCGCCATTTTGAAAAAGGCGTATTTGCCCAAAATTTTTCTTCTCTGAAACCGTTCATCCGATTTAGCTCAAATTTCACATACACTTAGTAGAAGGCAGGGGACTAATAAGTTGTCCAAATCAAGAATCTCCCCGAAAATTCATAGCAGACTTTTATTCGTCAAAATTTTGATCTTTTTAACTTTTCAAAAAAATGCAATATCTAGAAAACCATTTATTGGAACTTAACGATAATTATCAAGCTTGTAGACCTATTATAGATCTATGAAATTCCAAAGTTTTATGAACGCGCAACAAGTCACGTGACCAGGACGCCATTTTGAATTTTTGAAAACTTAAATGAGTCATATCTCATCTAATTTTTCTAATAAAGCAATCGGCTTTTTAAACTTAGATAGACAATATTTTTCTTCATCTTTGAACCGCTTTGTAATTTTTGATTGGATCAACGGTTTCGCCGCCATATTGAATTTTATTTAAAAATTAAAAACTTGAAATTTTCCAAATTGCTTTCAGATATCAACTTTAAATTTGACATACCAATAGTGTCGATCAAGGTCTATGCCTTGTGTGAAAATCAACCCGTTTCAATAAAAACTCAATAAAATATGACTGTTTAAAAATAGGATGTTAATAAACTATGTTCAAATATTTATAAGAAAGATCTTCGACCACACAGACATTAACCCATATCAAGTAAAGGACAAAAACCTAGGATGTTAATGAAAGATGTGTATTTTATTGATAGAATCTTGGTAAGTAACATGATAAACGGATATTTTCACCATCGAGGATACAAATACGCCCAATATTTTAGGAAAAGAAATAGCACGCAAGGTCTCAATCAATCGCTCATTAGTTTAAGACCATAATAGAATCTCTGCGCAATTATTAACTGTTTCAGAAAACCACGACTGGCTTAATGACAAATTTCAATGTCATTTGTCGCTCGCAAGCAAACTTACAGCAAACTGTAAGTTATTTTAGCGACTAACACCAATTTTGGTTTTCACACCGACAGCGACATTGATTTGGTGACCAGCGCCATAACTGCTATGTTCAAGAAGACAGACCTAATCTTGTACAATTTGATGTGACATTATATAAATAATATATAGTACGTTACCAAAGTGAAAATATCAGAGACAGTGCTAAACATGTTTATGGCAAATTATGATTGAAAAATATAACCAAATAGATATTCAATTTCCCGGTTTTAGGTTTTATTTCAGAGATTTCTGTCTCAATGTGGCGAATAATTACGATATAACGAAAAACAAACTGATAAAAACTTAACTGGGGATCCCGGACCTTGAAGTTGCCCCGCTGCAACTTCATCAGCCTCTAGTTAGGGATCCCCTACTTGGAGGGGATACCTTTTGAAATCGTTCTGCTTTTTCTTTATTATTATTATTATTATTATTATTAGATTCAAAGTGTAAACTTTGAATCTATTGTTTTCGTTGTGTTTATTATTATTATTATTATTATTATTTTTTTTCTCCTTGCACCGATGTTGAAAGCCTATTTCTTGGAAACTACAAATCACAACACTAAAAAATTTCAGATTTCTCGACAGATTTTTGATCAATTATGCATGCGCTAATTTTTTATGTTTTTCTAGGGCTACGTTGGCGGCCATCTTGGCACCGCACTAAACCTTCAAAGGTCTTCTTCTCCAAAACCACCTAATGGATTGACTTTAAATTTAATACATAGGTAGGAATTACTTTAGCGCATCTCGATTGCAACTTTCAAGTTCTTCAGTTGAAAACTCTAGAAGCTCGCTATTGGTCGAAATTTTGACGTCATCACTTAAATTTTCAAAAGTCAATAACTAAAAAACTATTAAGGTAACAAAACTTTCTACATCTATAGATTGCATCAATCTGACTAATATTCTAAAGTTGTCAAATCCAAATCAAAGTCACGTGACCATGACGTCATTTTAAATTTTTAAAATCTATAAAAATGCTAATTTCGCCAATAATATAGATAGAGAGAAACGGTTTTCAAATTTAAAGAGACAAGGAAATTTGTTAGTCACAAAATGTCAACGGTTTTTTGATTGGACGAATAGTTTGGCCGCCATATTGGATCGTGTCTCAAATACGTAAAGCTTTATTTCTCCCTAAAAAAAGAAGTATTTGCTCTTATTTGTTAACATTAGATAGTTCAATGCATAATCTATTATGAATGCAAATTTGAAGTTTATTGTATAAAAACCTTAGCAGATATTTGGCATTTAAAATTGATGACGTCATCAATAATAGTGTGAATTTTTCTAAAACTGATTTTTGTCACTTTTACTATATATCATCTCAAAGCCCCTAAAATGATGAAGAAAAACATACCGCCAAATGCTTTCTATCATTTTCATAAGTACTTTTAATCTTTGTTCCAAAATTTAAATTGTTGGACTTAGTCGTTTTCAGGTGTACTATTGGACTTTCTCACATATGCCGAGGAAAAATTACGCATTATAGAGCAAAACCGATAACATATATCAATGTAAACACATAATATGCATAAATAAAACTAGTTTCAACGATCAACAAACTGAAAACACTGGCTCTATCAGTAATAAACGAACATTTAGATTTGATGACGTCACACATATTTAAAAGCCCTATAACTTTAAAACTGTTAAGCCGAATGAAACAAAATTCCACAGCTGAGATGCACTAATTACAGTTTATCAGTCAACGTCTTCCGTAAATTAAATCTTTAAAATTTAACAAATGTTTTCTTTGACGTCCGCGCTTTTTCTTTTGGTTATTATAGGAAATCTTGCATTCAAAACGTAATAACTTAAAACTACTTTGCAAAATAAAACGAAAATATAAATCTAAGAAGGGCCTGTAAGAGAATATTTGCCGGCATCTTCCGTAAGTTCAATCTTTGAAAGAAAAAAATGTTTTCTTTGACGTCCGCGCTTTTTCATGTTTCGCGCCTACTGTAAACATACAGGTCTAAGCACACACAATTCTCGAAATCTCCTTCCACCAGCCTAGCCTGGTATCAAATCACATCCAAAATTGTTTCCAGCCATAAATTCAACCAATTTCCTTTCAAGAAAAAACATAGAAACGCCCAGAAAATCAATAAAATGGAGTGCAGGAAAAAAAGAAAAGAAGATACACGGAATACTTATGGCACTACTTATGGCACTTCTTGTGTCCCAAGGAAAAAACGGGGTTGATGAATCTGTGTAGAGAGTCCTTCCTTATCGGAAAACAAGTTTAAGCTTTGAATATATTGCTTTTGTAGGGTTTTTGTTTTTTTTATTATTATTAGATTCAAAGTGTAAACTTTGAATCTATTGTTTTCGTTGTGTTTATTATTATTATTATTATTATTATTATTATTTTTTTTCTCCTTGCACCGATGTTGAAAGCCTATTTCTTGGAAACTACAAATCACAACACTAAAAAATTTCAGATTTCTCGACAGATTTTTGATCAATTATGCATGCGCTAATTTTTTATGTTTTTCTAGGGCTACGTTGGCGGCCATCTTGGCACCGCACTAAACCTTCAAAGGTCTTCTTCTCCAAAACCACCTAATGGATTGACTTTAAATTTAATACATAGGTAGGAATTACTTTAGCGCATCTCGATTGCAACTTTCAAGTTCTTCAGTTGAAAACTCTAGAAGCTCGCTATTGGTCGAAATTTTGACGTCATCACTTAAATTTTCAAAAGTCAATAACTAAAAAACTATTAAGGTAACAAAACTTTCTACATCTATAGATTGCATCAATCTGACTAATATTCTAAAGTTGTCAAATCCAAATCAAAGTCACGTGACCATGACGTCATTTTAAATTTTTAAAATCTATAAAAATGCTAATTTCGCCAATAATATAGATAGAGAGAAACGGTTTTCAAATTTAAAGAGACAAGGAAATTTGTTAGTCACAAAATGTCAACGGTTTTTTGATTGGACGAATAGTTTGGCCGCCATATTGGATCGTGTCTCAAATACGTAAAGCTTTATTTCTCCCTAAAAAAAGAAGTATTTGCTCTTATTTGTTAACATTAGATAGTTCAATGCATAATCTATTATGAATGCAAATTTGAAGTTTATTGTATAAAAACCTTAGCAGATATTTGGTATTTAAAATTGATGACGTCATCAATAATAGTGTGAATTTTTCTAAAACTGATTTTTGTCACTTTTACTATATATCATCTCAAAGCCCCTAAAATGATGAAGAAAAACATACCGCCAAATGCTTTCTATCATTTTCATAAGTACTTTTAATCTTTGTTCCAAAATTTAAATTGTTGGACTTAGTCGTTTTCAGGTGTACTATTGGACTTTCTCACATATGCCGAGGAAAAATTACGCATTATAGAGCAAAACCGATAACATATATCAATGTAAACACATAATATGCATAAATAAAACTAGTTTCAACGATCAACAAACTGAAAACACTGGCTCTATCAGTAATAAACGAACATTTAGATTTGATGACGTCACACATATTTAAAAGCCCTATAACTTTAAAACTGTTAAGCCGAATGAAACAAAATTCCACAGCTGAGATGCACTAATTACAGTTTATCAGTCAACGTCTTCCGTAAATTAAATCTTTAAAATTTAACAAATGTTTTCTTTGACGTCCGCGCTTTTTCTTTTGGTTATTATAGGAAATCTTGCATTCAAAACGTAATAACTTAAAACTACTTTGCAAAATAAAACGAAAATATAAATCTAAGAAGGGCCTGTAAGAGAATATTTGCCGGCATCTTCCGTAAGTTCAATCTTTGAAAGAAAAAAATGTTTTCTTTGACGTCCGCGCTTTTTCATGTTTCGCGCCTACTGTAAACATACAGGTCTAAGCACACACAATTCTCGAAATCTCCTTCCACCAGCCTAGCCTGGTATCAAATCACATCCAAAATTGTTTCCAGCCATAAATTCAACCAATTTCCTTTCAAGAAAAAACATAGAAACGCCCAGAAAATCAATAAAATGGAGTGCAGGAAAAAAAAAAAAGAAGATACACGGAATACTTATGGCACTACTTATGGCACTTCTTGTGTCCCAAGGAAAAAACGGGGTTGATGAATCTGTGTAGAGAGTCCTTCCTTATCGGAAAACAAGTTTAAGCTTTGAATATATTGCTTTTGTAGGGTTTTTGTTTTTTTTATTATTATTAGATTCAAAGTGTAAACTTTGAATCTATTGTTTTCGTTGTGTTTATTATTAGATTCAAAGTGTAAACTTTGAATCTATTGTTTTCGTTGTGTTTATTATTATTATTTTTTTTTTTCTTCCGCCAAGTTGAAACCTTTTTTCTCAAAAACTACGAATCTCAACTCAATAAAACTTCGGATTCATCGACAAAACTTTAATAAATCATGCATGCGCATATTTTTATTTTTTCTCTAGGGCTACGTTCGCGGCCATCTTGGCAACGCACTAAACCTTTAAAGGTCTTCTCCTCTAAAACCACTCAATGGAATCACTTCAAATTTTATACATATGTAGGACTTACTTCAGCGCATCTTGATTGCAACTTTCAAGTACCTCAGTTGAAAACTCTAGAAGCTCGCTATTGGTCGAAATTTTGACGTCATCACTTAAATTTTCAAAAGTCAATAACTAAAAAACTATTTAACTTAAAGTAACAAAACTTTCTACTTCTATAGATTGCATCAATCTGACTAATATCCTAAAGTTTTAAAATCCAAATCAAAGTCACGTGGCCATGACGTCATTTTAAATTTTTAAAATCTATAAAAATGCTAATATCGCCAATAATATAGATAGAGAGAAACGGATTTCAAATTTAAGGAGACAAGGAAATTTGTTAGTCACAAAATGTCAACTGTTTTTTGATTGGACGAATGGTTTGGCCGCCATATTTGATCTCGTTTCAAATACGTAAAGCTTTTCTTCTCCCTAAAAACAGAAGCATTTGCTCTGATTTTGTAACATTAGATAGTTTAATGCATAATCCATTATGAATGCAAATTTGAAGTTTATCGTATAAAAACCTTAGGAGATATTTGGTATTTAAAATTGATGACGTCATCAATAACAGTGTGAATTTTTTTAAAACTGATTTTTGTTACTTTTATTATATATGATCTCAAAGCCCTTGAAAAGACGAAGAAAAACATACCGCCAAATGCTTTGTATCATTTCCATATGTACTTTTAATCTTTGTTCCAAATTTTAAATTGCTGGACTTAGTCGTTTTCAGCCATATTATACGGCTTTCTGGTATATGCCGAGGAAAATTGACATGATATAGGGCAAAACTGATATCATATTTCAGTGTAAACACATAATATGCATAAATAAAACTAGTTTCAACGATCATCAAATTGAAAATACTCATTTTATAAACAATAAACTAACTTTTAGATTCTATGACGTCATCTATTTTTAAAAGGCCTATAACTTTAAAACTGTTAAGCCGAATGAAACAAAATTCCACAGCTGAGATGTACTAGTTACAGTTTATCAGTCAACGTCTTCCGTAAATTAAATCTTTAAAATTTAACAAATGTTTTCTTTGAGGTCCGCGCTTTTTCTTTTGGTTATTTTAGGAAATCTTGCATTCAAAACGTAATAACTTAAAAACTACGATGCATAATAAAACAAAAATATAAATCTAAGAAGGGCCTGTAAGAGAATATTTGCCGGCATCTCTTGTAAATTCAATCTTTTGAAGAAAAAAATGTTTTCTTTGACGTCCGCGCTTTTTCATGGTTCGCGCCTACTGTAAACATACAGGTCTAAGCACACACAATTCTCGAAATCTCCTTCCACCAGCCTAGCCTGGTATCAAATCACATCCAAAATTGTTTCCAGCCATAAATTCAACCAATTTCCTTTCAATAAAAACCATAGAAACGCCCAGAAAATCAATCCAATGGAGTGCAGGAAAAAAAGAAAAGAAGATACACGGAATACTTATGGCACTACTTATGGCACTTCAGGAAAAAAAGAAAAGAAGATACACGGAATACTTATGGCACTACTTATGGCACTTCTTGTGTCCCTAGGAAAAACCGGATGTTATCATGAAGCTGTGTAGTGATCTCTTTTAGGAAAATAAGCGTAAGCTTTCAATCCCTTTATTTCAGTATGAAAGGCTCCATGTGATATATACCAAGTACAGCTTGAGAGATATACAAGGTAAAGTTAAACCATAATAGGTGTGGTAGCACAAAATACACTAAGGACACATAATTTGATATTAGCTTAAAACAAATTATTTAATCTGTTCTGATCTGCGTATTTTATCAAATTGTTCTAAAGGGGCGCGGCTAGCGAACGTTCACACGCACGCCCGCATGCCTGGTCTTCAGCCAGGGTGAGAATTCCAAGGGAAACACCGGTAAGCCGATGTTTGTTTAGAGCCAAATGTCCATTTTGAAAAAAAGCGATGGGATGCCGATATAAAGTTTATAATTTTGAGAAACAATTAATAAAAATCACCCCCATAATTGTATAAAATGTTTGATATCGATACTGACAAATTCACCTGTAATTTGTTTAAATAGGCTAAGTAGCCTCAAAGTGACATGAGCTGCCAAAATTAGGACTTTTTCATACATTCAGATTGTCAAGATAAAAAGGGAATTTGTATCTTATCGAAATACTAAACTAACCACTCCGAATAAAACCTATTAAATGAGTGTATATTTTGGATTAACTCGAAGTTACCGCTGTTTGTTTTGAAATTGAATGAAGGCGGGCCATTTTGCGTCTTAAGTACTAGGCTATATGGCTGATCTTTCCCATTCAGCTCGCCTGCCGGTCCCTTGTCTGCCCCCCGGGACCGCACAGAGACTACTTTATTATGTCCTTGGTCATTTCCCCGGTATTTCTTATTGATTCTTGAGTCTTATTTTCGTCGAATGACTGGACTTGAATCGAATAAGCCGGCACTGCTGTTGTATTCCCTGTTGAGCGGTGATGTATATATGGAGATCGGCACGCCCGCTGATTTTTTAATGCCTACCTCATCCGGGATACATGAGTTTGTTTTTGTGTCTTTGATATTTCTAAACAATTACTTAACGTGTAATTCAGAGGGTGATGTTAAGGAAATACTCTTTATTGGTACTGTTTGCAAAAAATAGCCATTAATTTTGAAATTCTGTTTTAACGGAAAACTATTTAAAAAATTGGAAGCTCTTGCTACTTTAAACACAACTCGTCCTTTAGTAAAATTTCGAGCGCAGTTCAATATTCAGTCCAGAGATATACTATAGAGCAAAATGATATCATATTTCAGTGCAACAACATAATATGCATTAAAGAAACTAGTTTCAAATATCAACACATTGAAAATATTGGTTCTATTAGTAATAAACTAACGATTTAAAAAAAAAACTTATAACATGAAAAGTACGCAGCAGAATGAAACGAAACTTGACAGGTAAGAAGTACTAGTTACAGTGTATTTGTCAACGTCTTCTGAAAATTCAATCTTTAAAATGAAAAAAATGCTTTCTTTCACGTCCGCGCTGTTTCCTCTTGGCCTTTATATTGAAACGTGCACTGTTTTCGTATCTTAAATGACTTCAGGGTATTTTGATCAATTCAATTTCACACTTTGAATCGCAATTGCTTCAGCAATTTCTAGTTCTTATTTGTTTTCCACGGTTTTTGTAGGTGATATAACTCAAACAGTTTTCTAGACACGACTCTCATCTTTCACATACATATTCTTAAACAAATTATCTAGGTCCATTTTTTCTGAATTGTCGCTACGTTACGCCGCTTGTCCGCCATTTTGAAAAAGGCGTATTTGCCCAAATTTTTTCTTCTCTGAAACCGTTCATCCGATTTAGCTCAAATTTCAGATACATATAGTAGAAGTCGTGGGACTAATAAGTTGTCCAAATCAAGAATCTCCTCGAAAATTCATAGCAGACTTTTATTCGTCAAAGTTTTGATCTTTTTAACTTTTCAAAAAAATGCAATATCTAGAAAACTATTTATTGGAACTTATCGAAAATTCTTATGCTTGTAGACCTATTATAGATCTATAAAATTATAAAGTTTTATGAACGTGCAACAAGTCACGTGACCAAGACGCCATTTTGAATTTTTGAAAACTTTAATGAGTCATATCTCAGATAATTTTTCTAATAAAGCAATCGGCTTTTTAAATTTAGATAGACAATATTTTTCTTCATCTTTGAATCGCTTGGTAATTTTTGATTGGATCAACGGTTTCGCCGCCATATTGAATTTTATTAAAAAATTAAAAACTTGAGTTTTTCCAAATTGCTTTCAGATATCAACTTTAAATTTGACATATCAATAGTGTTGATCAAGGTCTATGCCTTGTGTGAAAATCAACCCGTTTCAATAAAAACTCAATAAAATATGACTGTTTGAAAATAGGATGTTAATAAACTATGTTCAAATATTTATAAGAAAGATCTTCGACCATACAGACATAAACCCACATCAAGTAAAGGACAAAAACCTAGGATGTTAATGAAAGATGAGCATTTTATTGATAGAATCTTGGCAAGTAACATGATAGACAAGTATTTTCACCATCGAGGATACAAATACGCCCAATATTTTAGGAAAAGAAATAGCACGCAAGGTCTCAATCAATCGCTCATTAGTTTAAGACCATAATAGAACTTTTGCGCAATTATTCCCGTATAGAGATTAAATGTTCCAGAAAACCACAACTGGCTTAATGACAAATTTCAATGTCAGTTGGCGCTCGCAAGCAAACTGTAAGTTATTTTAGCGACTAACACCAATTCTGGTTTTCACACCGAGAGCGACATTGATTTAGTGACAAGTGCCATAACTGCTATGTTCAAGAAGACAGACCTAATCTTGTACAATTTGATCTGACATTATATAAATAATACATAGTACGTTACGAAACTGAAAATATCAGAGACAGTGCTAAACATGTTTAAGGCAAATTATGATTGAAAAATATAACCAAATAGATATTTAATTTCCCGGTTTTAGGTTTTATTTCAGAGATTTCTGTCTCGATGTGGCGAATAATTACGATATAACGAAAAACCAACTGATAAAAACTTAACGGGGGATCCCGGACCTTGAAGTTGCCCCGCTGCAACTTCATCAACCTCTAGTTATTATTCTTATTTGTTTTCCACGGTTTTTGTAGGTGATATAACTCAAACAGTTTTCTAGACACGACTCTCATCTTTCACATACATATTCTTAAACAAATTATCTAGGTCCATTTTTTCTGAATTGTCGCTACGCTACGCCGTTTGTCCGCCATTTTGAAAAAGGCGTATTTGCCCAAATTTTTTCTTCTCTGAAACCGTTCATCCGATTTAGCTCAAATTTCACATATACTTAGTAGAAGTCGGGGGACTACTAAGTTGTCCAAATCAAGAATCTCCTCGAAAATTCATAGCAGACTTTTATTCGTCAAAGTTATGATGTTTTTAACTTTTAACAAAAAATGCAATATCTAGAAAACCATTTATTGGAACTTAACGATAATTATCATGCTTGTAGACCTATTATAGATCTATGAAATTCCAAAGTTTTATGAACGTGCAACAAGTCACGTGACCAGGACGCCATTTTGAATTTTTGAAAACTTTAATGAGTCATATCTCAGATAATTTGTCTAATAAAGCAATCGGCTTTTTAAATTTAGATAGACAATATTTTTCTTCATCTTTGAACCGCCAGGTAATTTTTGATTGGATCAACGGTTTCGCCGCCATATTGAATTTTATTAAAAAATTAAAAACTTGAGTTTTTCCAAATTGCTTTCAGATATCAACTTTAAATTTGACGTACCAATAGTGTTGATCAAGGTCTATGCCTTGTGTGAAAATCAACCCGTTTCAATAAAAACTCAATAAAATATGACTGTTTAAAAAATAGGATGTTAATAAAACTATGTTCAAATATTTATAAGAAAGATCTTCGGCCACACAGACATAAACCCATATCAAGTTAAGGACACAAACCTAGGATGTTAATGAAAGATGTGCATTTTATTGATAGAATCTTGGTAAGTAACATGATAAACAGATATTTTCACCATCGAGGATAAAAATTCGCCCAATATTTTAGGAAAAGAAATAGCACGCAAGGTCTCAATCAATCGCTCATTAGTTTAAGACCATAATAGAACTTTTGCGCAATCATTCCCGTATAGAGATTAAATGTTCCAGAAAACCACAACTGGCTTAATGACAAATTTCAATGTCATTTGGCGCCCGCAAGCAAACTGTAAGTTATTTTAGCGACTAACACCAATTCTGGTTTTCACACCGACATCGATTTAGTGACAAGCGCCATGACTGCTATGTTCAAGAAGACAAAACTAATCTTGTACAATTTGATGTGACATTATATAAATAATACATAGTACGTCACCAAACTGAAAATATCAGAGACAGTGCTAAACATGTTTAAGGCAAATTATGATTGAAAAATATAACCAAATTGATATTTAATTTCCCGGTTTTAGGTTTTATTTCAGAGATTTCTGTCTCAATGTGGCGAATAATTACTATATAACGAAAAACCAACTGATAAAAAAATTAACAGGGGATCCCGGACCTTGAAGTTGCCCCGCTGCAACTTCATCAGCCTCTAGTTATTCTTATTTGTTCTCCACGGTTTTTGTAGGTGATATAACTCAAACAGTTTTCTAGACACGACTCTCATCTTTCACATACATATTCTTAAACAAATTATCTAGGTCCATTTTTTCTGAATTGTCGCTACGCTACGCCGTTTGTCCGCCATTTTGAAAAAGGCGTATTTGCCCAATTTTTTTCTTCTCTGAAACCGTTCATCCGATTTAGCTCAAATTTCACATACACTTAGTAGAAGTCGGGGGACTACTAAGTTGTCCAAATCAAGAATCTCCTCGAAAATTCATAGCAGACTTTTATTCGTCAAAGTTATGATGTTTTTAACTTTTTAAAAAAAATGCAATATCTAGAAAACCATTTATTGGAACTTAACGATAATTATTATGCTTGTAGACCTATTATAGATCTATTAAATTCCAAAGTTTTATGAACGTGCAACAAGTCACGTGACCAGGACGCCATTTTGAATTTTTGAAAACTTTAATGAGTCATATCTCAGATAATTTTTCTAATAAAGCAATCGGCTTTTTAAATTTAGATAGACAATATTTTTCTTCATCTTTGAACTGCCAGGTAATTTTTGATTGGATCAACGGTTTCGCCGCCATATTGAATTTTATTAAAAAATTAAAAACTTGAGTTTTTCCAAATTGCTTTCAGATATCAACTTTAAATTTGACATACCAATAGTGTTGATCAAGGTCTATGCCTTGTGTGAAAATCAACCCGTTTCAATAAAAACTCAATAAAATATGACTGTTTAAAAATATGATGTTAATAAACTATGTTCAAATATTTATAAGAAAGATCTTCGGCCACACAGACATAAACCCATATCAAGTTAAGGGCAAAAACCTAGGATGTTAATGAAAGATGTGCATTTTATTGATAGAATCTTGGTAAGTAACATGATAAACGGATATTTTCACCATCGAGGATACAAATACGCCCAATATTTTAGGAAAAGAAATAGCACGCAAGGTCTCAATCAATCGCTCATTAGTTTAAGACCTTAATAGAACTTTTGCGCAATTATTCACGTATAGAGATTAAATGTTCCAGAAAACCAAAACTGGCTTAATGACAAATTGCAATGTCATTTGGCGCTCGCAAGCAAACTTACAGCAAACTGTAAGTTATTTTAGCGACTAACATCAATTATGGTTTTCACACCACGGGCGACATTGATTTAGTGACAAAGGCCGTAACTGCTATGTTCAAGAAGACAGACCTAATCTTGTACAATTTGATGTGACATTATATAAATAATACATAGTACGTTACCAAAGTGAAAATATCAGAGACAGTGCTAAACATGTTTAAGGCAAATTATGATTGAAAAATATAACCAAATAGATATTCCATTTCCCGGTTTTAGGTTTTATTTCAGAGATTTCTGTCTCGATGTGGCGAATAATTACGATATAACGAAAAACAAACTGATAAAAACTTAACAGGGGATCCCGGACCTTGAAGTTGCCCCGCTGCAACTTCATCAGCCTCTAGTTTTTTTTGTTATGGGTGCTGTTCGTACTTAGCGCATCCAGGCAGATAAATTACTGACAGTCACGTTTCCCTTTTGTGGTCATGCAAATGCTTTTGCTCACCACATACTTCAAAATCTGGTTCAGCCAAATCCCCCACTCCGTGACTTCAAAAACTCTTTAGTAGTTTCTTTAGCAGAAATACAAAACAACTCATTGGACAATTTGTTAAAGGGGCATGAGCTGCCAAAATGTTGATATTTTGACGTAAACACAGAATGTTGAAATTATCGGCTATTTTTCTCAAGACGTATAATTCAGAAGCTTTTCAGTGCTTCTAGTCCCGAAAATGTACGATAAAGTATTGTTTTGAACTAACTTTGGCTTAGAATGAATGAATGGTCGTCCCGGTTATTTAAATTTTGCTACTTTTCGAACACGTTTTCGGTTCGTACAGGGCACATACTGTATGGATTTTCCTCATTCCAACGCCAATCATTTAGTTTTTCGATGGCCTTCAAAGCCTCTTACTGTCGTGACGATCAGAAATTATGAAAAAAGTTTGAATTTCGGCAGCTCATGCCCCTTTAAGCAAAGGCAAGCACAGCAATAAGAATGTATTTCGACTTATACCAAGAGACCAAAGCGAACACAACGCTCGCATCTACAACAACTTAAACAGGTCCCATTTCACTTTAAAATCGTCCCCAGTCTTAAATTCAGTTTATTTCCTTACAAAAGAAGAACGCAATAAAATGATCAGAAAGCAATTACACGGGTACTGGGTAAATATTGACTAAACTTTATAATACCCTCGAGCACTTATTTCGTACCTACCGAAAAACGGAAGTTAAAAATTCTGCTCTGATTGCAGCTATGGTATATATTTAATTGGCTGATAAAAACCGAAATAGTATTCGTTAACTTCGAATGTCGGTGAGCTGTACGCAGGGGATAATTTCTCTGCTTGTATACAATTTGCACTGTTTGCGATCTTATACATGGCATGCTTTTACTTTTCTGGGTGGGCTTCAGACTTCAGTAAGATTTTATTAACCCAATTCAAGCATCGTGAGGCAGCAAGCAATCAAAAGTCAACGGCCTTCGTTACGCCATTGTTTGGAACTTACGACCGCATTATTACATACTAAAAGAAAACATTTGAGACAATCTCCGTTTCCTAAAGCAATGATTATTTAAATCAAACTATTTAGGACTTATTGTGTGGGAGAGTATTATATGTTATTCATTTTAGGAAATTTTCTTAAGAATTTAGTTTTTACATCGTTTTGGACTAGAGCCCTAACCCATAACAAACGAATGTTTGACTCTGTCGCTTACTCTCAAGCTGAAGAGTTAAGATCATACTTTTAGGGATCATTTCTGCAGTATGCATCCAGGGGACGTCGGGTAAAACTGACAAACCTTACCACCACGATGACGAGGCAAAGTACTGTGCCCTTAGCGGGAAGCCGACGAAGTCTTACTTCTGTCCTACCGATGTGTTAGACAAGTCATTGAGGACCGTTCCAATCTTCCTATAATGGAAGTTTGGACGGACATAGTGCATTCCGAGTGCTTCATGAAAAAAAAAGCTGAAGATAAATAAACCCTTAACCTTTTTGACTGAAAGATTACAACAGGTCGTAAGAAAAAAGTCAATTTACTTATATCGTTAGGTATATGGGAAGTTACCTGGGATGATTTTAAGAGCTGCTTGAGACTTCTTGAAAGTGGCTTCAACTCTGATAAGATATAAATGCTTTACGTCACATTTAGGATTTTTCCACTTATATGGCGGCGCTCTATTCTCATGAGAGACAATTAATCGACGAGCAGGAAGTCAATTTTGGCAAAGAACATGTATATTGTACTCGGAAAGACTTTGTTACAGGTTTTGGAAGCTTGTGTTCTTTACAAACTTTACTTTCTTGTGATGACTTATCTCTCATTCAACATATATTGTTCAGTTTAATTTTTTTGTTATGGGTGCTGTTCGTACTTAGCGCATCCAGGCAGATAAATTACTGACAGTCACGTTTCCCTTTTGTGGTCATGCAAATGCTTTGACTCACCACATACTTCAAAATCTGGTTCAGCCAAATCCCCCACTCCGTGACTTCAAAACCTCTTTAGTAGTTTCTTTAGCAGAAATACAAAACAACTCATTGGACAATTTGTTAAGCAAAGGCAAGCACAGCAATAAGAATGTATTTCGACTTATACCAAGAGACCAAAGCGAACACAACGCTCGCATCTACAACAACTTAAACAGGTCCCATTTCACTTTAAAATCGTCCCCAGTCTTAAATTCAGTGTATTTCCTTACAAAAGAAGAACGCAATAAAATGATCAGAAAGCAATTACACGGGTACTGGGTAAATATTGACTAAACTTTATAATACCCTCGAGCACTTATTTCGTACCTACCGAAAAACGGAAGTTAGAAATTCTGCTCTGATTGCAGCTATGGTATATATTTAATTGGCTGATAAAAACCGAAATAGTATTCGTTAACTTCGAATGTCGGTGAGCTGTACGCAGGGGATAATTTCTCTGCTTGTATACAATTTGCACTGTTTGCGATCTTAAACATCGCATGCTTTTACTTTTCTGGGTTGGCTTCAGACTTCAGTAAGATTTTATTAACCCAATTCAAGCATCGTGAGGCAGCAAGCAATCAAAAGTCAACGGCCTTCGTTACGCCATTGTTTGGAACTTACGACCGCATTATTACATACTAAAAGAAAACATTTGAGACATTCTCCGTTTCCTAAAGCAATGATTATCTAAATCAAACTATTAAGGACGTATTGTGTGGGAGAGTATTATATGTTATTCATTTTAGGAAATTTTCTTAAGAATTTAGTTTTTACATCGTTTTGGACTAGAGCCCTAGCCCATAACAAACGAATGTTTGACTCTGTCGCTTACTCTCAAGCTTAACAGTTAAGATCATACTTTTAGGGATCATTTCTACAGTATGCATCCAGGGGACGTCGGGTAAAACTGACAAACCTTACCACCACGATGACGAGGCAAAGTACTGTGCCCTTAGCGGGAAGCCGACGAAGTCTTACGTCTGTCCTACTATGTGTTAGACAAGTCATTGAGGACCGTTCCAATCTTCCTATAATGGAAGTTTGGACGGACATAGTGCATTCCGAGTGGTTCATGAAAAAAAAGCTGAAGATAAAAAAGTCAATTTACTTATATCGTTAGGTATATGGGAAGTTACCTGGGATGATTTTAAGAGCTGCTTGAGACTTCTTGAAAGTGGCTTCAACTCTGATAAGATATAAATGCTTTACGTCACATTTAGGATTTTTCCACTTATATGGCGGCGCTCTATTCTCATGAGAGACAATTAATGGACGAGCAGGAAGTCAATTTTGGCAAAGAACATGTATATTGTACTCGGAAAGACTTTGTTACAGGTTTTGGAAGCTTGTGTTCTTTACAAACTTTACTTTCTTGTGATGACTTATCTCTCATTCAACATATATTGTTCAAATTTATTTTTTTTGTTATGGGTGCTGTTCGTACTTAGCGCATCCAGGCAGATAAATTACTGACAGTCACGTTTCCCTTTTGTGGTCATGCAAATGCTTTGACTCACCACATACTTCAAAATCTGGTTCAGCCAAATCCCCCACTCCGTGACTTCAAAAACTCTTTAGTAGTTTCTTTAGCAGAAATACAAAACAACTCATTGGACAATTTGTTAAGCAAAGGCAAGCACAGCAATAAGAATGTATTTCGACTTATACCAAGAGACCAAAGCGAACACAACGCTCGCATCTACAACAACTTAAACAGGTCCCATTTCACTTTAAAATCGTCCCCAGTCTTAAATTCAGTTTATTTCCTTACAAAAGAAGAACGCAATAAAATGATCAGAAAGCAATTACACGGGTACTGGGTAAATATTGACTAAACTTTATAATACCCTCGAGCACTTATTTCGTACCTACCGAAAAACGGAAGTTAAAAATTCTGCTCTGATTGCAGCTATGGTATATATTTAATTGGCTGATAAAAACCGAAATAGTATTCGTTAACTTCGAATGTCGGTGAGCTGTACGCAGGGGATAATTTCTCTGCTTATATACAATTTGCACTGTTTGCGATCTTATACATCGCATGCTTTTACTTTTCTGGGTTGGCTTCAGACTTCAGTTAGATTTTATTAACCCAATTCAAGCATCGTGAGGCAGCAAGCAATCAAAAGTCAACGGCCTTCGTTACGCCATTGTTTGGAACTTACGACCGCATTATTACATACTAAAAGAAAACATTTGAGACATTCTCCGTTTCCTAAAGCAATGATTATTTAAATCAAACTTTTAAGGACTTATTGTGTGGGAGAGTATTATATGTTATTCATTTTAGGAAATTTTCTTAAGAATTTAGTTTTTACATCGTTTTGGACTAGAGCCCTAACCCATAACAAACGAATGTTTGACTCTGTCGCTTACTCTCAAGCTTAAGAGTTAAGATCATACTTTTAGGGATCATTTCTATAGTATGCATCCAGGGGACGTCGGGTAAAACTGACAAACCTTACCACCACGATGACGAGGCAAAGTACTGTGCCCTTAGCGGGAAGCCGACGAAGTCTTACGTCTGTCCTACCGATGTGTTAGACAAGTCATTGAGGACCGTTCCAATCTTCCTATAATGGAAGTTTGGACGGACATAGTGCATTCCGAGTGGTTCATGAAAAAAAAGCTGAAGATAAATAAACCCTTAACCTTTTTGACTGAAAGATTACAACAGGTCGTAAGAAAAAAGTCAATTTACTTATATCGTTAGGTATATGGGAAGTTACCTGGGGTGATTTAAGAGCTGCTTGCGACTTCTTGAAAGTGGCTTCAACTCTGATAAGATATAAATGCTTTACGTCACATTTAGGATTTTTCCACTTATATGGCGGCGCTCTATTCTCATGAGAGACAATTAATGGACGAGCAGGAAGTCAATTTTGGCAAAGAACATGTATATTGTACTCGGAAAGACTTTGTTACAGGTTTTGGAAGCTTGTGTTCTTTATAAACTTTACTTTCTTGTGATGACTTATCTCTCATTCAACATATATTGTTCAGTTTAATTTTTTTGTTATGGGTGCTGTTCGTACTTAGCGCATCCAGGCAGATAAATTACTGACAGTCACGTTTCCCTTTTGTGGTCATGCAAATGCTTTGACTCACCACATACTTCAAAATCTGGTTCAGCCAAATCCCCCACTCCGTGACTTCAAAACCTCTTTAGTAGTTTCTTTAGCAGAAATACAAAACAACTCATTGGACAATTTGTTAAGCAAAGGCAAGCACAGCAATAAGAATGTATTTCGACTTATACCAAGAGACCAAAGCGAACACAACGCTCGCATCTACAACAACTTAAACAGGTCCCATTTCACTTTAAAATCGTCCCCAGTCTTAAATTCAGTGTATTTCCTTACAAAAGAAGAACGCAATAAAATGATCAGAAAGCAATTACACGGGTACTGGGTAAATATTGACTAAACTTTATAATACCCTCGAGCACTTATTTCGTACCTACCGAAAAACGGAAGTTAGAAATTCTGCTCTGATTGCAGCTATGGTATATATTTAATTGGCTGATAAAAACCGAAATAGTATTCGTTAACTTCGAATGTCGGTGAGCTGTACGCAGGGGATAATTTCTCTGCTTGTATACAATTTGCACTGTTTGCGATCTTAAACATCGCATGCTTTTACTTTTCTGGGTTGGCTTCAGACTTCAGTAAGATTTTATTAACCCAATTCAAGCATCGTGAGGCAGCAAGCAATCAAAAGTCAACGGCCTTCGTTACGCCATTGTTTGGAACTTACGACCGCATTATTACATACTAAAAGAAAACATTTGAGACATTCTCCGTTTCCTAAAGCAATGATTATTTAAATCAAACTTTTAAGGACTTATTGTGTGGGAGAGTATTATATGTTATTCATTTTAGGAAATTTTCTTAAGAATTTAGTTTTTACATCGTTTTGGACTAGAGCCCTAACCCATAACAAACGAATGTTTGACTCTGTCGCTTACTCTCAAGCTTAAGAGTTAAGATCATACTTTTAGGGATCATTTCTATAGTATGCATCCAGGGGACGTCGGGTAAAACTGACAAACCTTACCACCACGATGACGAGGCAAAGTACTGTGCCCTTAGCGGGAAGCCGACGAAGTCTTACGTCTGTCCTACCGATGTGTTAGACAAGTCATTGAGGACCGTTCCAATCTTCCTATAATGGAAGTTTGGACGGACATAGTGCATTCCGAATGGTTCATGAAAAAAAAGCTGAAGATAAATAAACCCTTAACCTTTTTGACTGAAAGATTACAACAGGTCGTAAGAAAAAAGTCAATTTACTTATATCGTTAGGTATATGGGAAGTTACCTGGGGTGATTTAAGAGCTGCTTGCGACTTCTTGAAAGTGGCTTCAACTCTGATAAGATATAAATGCTTTACGTCACATTTAGGATTTTTCCACTTATATGGCGGCGCTCTATTCTCATGAGAGACAATTAATGGACGAGCAGGAAGTCAATTTTGGCAAAGAACATGTATATTGTACTCGGAAAGACTTTGTTACAGGTTTTGGAAGCTTGTGTTCTTTATAAACTTTACTTTCTTGTGATGACTTATCTCTCATTCAACATATATTGTTCAGTTTAATTTTTTTGTTATGGGTGCTGTTCGTACTTAGCGCATCCAGGCAGATAAATTACTGACAGTCACGTTTCCCTTTTGTGGTCATGCAAATGCTTTGACTCACCACATACTTCAAAATCTGGTTCAGCCAAATCCCCCACTCCGTGACTTCAAAACCTCTTTAGTAGTTTCTTTAGCAGAAATACAAAACAACTCATTGGACAATTTGTTAAGCAAAGGCAAGCACAGCAATAAGAATGTATTTCGACTTATACCAAGAGACCAAAGCGAACACAACGCTCGCATCTACAACAACTTAAACAGGTCCCATTTCACTTTAAAATCGTCCCCAGTCTTAAATTCAGTGTATTTCCTTACAAAAGAAGAACGCAATAAAATGATCAGAAAGCAATTACACGGGTACTGGGTAAATATTGACTAAACTTTATAATACCCTCGAGCACTTATTTCGTACCTACCGAAAAACGGAAGTTAGAAATTCTGCTCTGATTGCAGCTATGGTATATATTTAATTGGCTGATAAAAACCGAAATAGTATTCGTTAACTTCGAATGTCGGTGAGCTGTACGCAGGGGATAATTTCTCTGCTTGTATACAATTTGCACTGTTTGCGATCTTAAACATCGCATGCTTTTACTTTTCTGGGTTGGCTTCAGACTTCAGTAAGATTTTATTAACCCAATTCAAGCATCGTGAGGCAGCAAGCAATCAAAAGTCAACGGCCTTCGTTACGCCATTGTTTGGAACTTACGACCGCATTATTACATACTAAAAGAAAACATTTGAGACATTCTCCGTTTCCTAAAGCAATGATTATCTAAATCAAACTATTAAGGACGTATTGTGTGGGAGAGTATTATATGTTATTCATTTTAGGACATTTTCTTAAGAATTTAGTTTTTACATCGTTTTGGACTAGAGCCCTAGCCCATAACAAACGAATGTTTGACTCTGTCGCTTACTCTCAAGCTTAACAGTTAAGATCATACTTTTAGGGATCATTTCTACAGTATGCATCCAGGGGACGTCGGGTAAAACTGACAAACCTTACCACCACGATGACGAGGCAAAGTACTGTGCCCTTAGCGGGAAGCCGACTAAGTCTTACGTCTGTCCTACCGATGTGTTAGACAAGTCATTGAGGACCGTTCCAATCTTCCTATAATGGAAGTTTGGACGGACATAGTGCATTCCGAGTGGTTCATGAAAAAAAAGCTGAAGATAAAAAAGTCAATTTACTTATATCGTTAGGTATATGGGAAGTTACCTGGGATGATTTTAAGAGCTGCTTGAGACTTCTTGAAAGTGGCTTCAACTCTGATAAGATATAAATGCTTTACGTCACATTTAGGATTTTTCCACTTATATGGCGGCGCTCTATTCTCATGAGAGACAATTAATGGACGAGCAGGAAGTCAATTTTGGCAAAGAACATGTATATTGTACTCGGAAAGACTTTGTTACAGGTTTTGGAAGCTTGTGTTCTTTACAAACTTTACTTTCTTGTGATGACTTATCTCTCATTCAACATATATTGTTCAAATTTATTTTTTTTGTTATGGGTGCTGTTCGTACTTAGCGCATCCAGGCAGATAAATTACTGACAGTCACGTTTCCCTTTTGTGGTCATGCAAATGCTTTGACTCACCACATACTTCAAAATCTGGTTCAGCCAAATCCCCCACTCCGTGACTTCAAAAACTCTTTAGTAGTTTCTTTAGCAGAAATACAAAACAACTCATTGGACAATTTGTTAAGCAAAGGCAAGCACAGCAATAAGAATGTATTTCGACTTATACCAAGAGACCAAAGCGAACACAACGCTCGCATCTACAACAACTTAAACAGGTCCCATTTCACTTTAAAATCGTCCCCAGTCTTAAATTCAGTTTATTTCCTTACAAAAGAAGAACGCAATAAAATGATCAGAAAGCAATTACACGGGTACTGGGTAAATATTGACTAAACTTTATAATACCCTCGAGCACTTATTTCGTACCTACCGAAAAACGGAAGTTAAAAATTCTGATCTGATTGCAGCTATGGTATATATTTAATTGGCTGATAAAAACCTAAATATTGACTAAACTTTATAATACCCTCGAGCACTTATTTCGTACCTACCGAAAAACGGAAGTTAAAAATTCTGCTCTGATTGCAGCTATGGTATATATTTAATTGGCTGATAAAAACCGAAATAGTATTCGTTAACTTCGAATGTCGGTGAGCTGTACGCAGGGGATAATTTCTCTGCTTATATACAATTTGCACTGTTTGCGATCTTATACATCGCATGCTTTTACTTTTCTGGGTTGGCTTCAGACTTCAGTTAGATTTTATTAACCCAATTCAAGCATCGTGAGGCAGCAAGCAATCAAAAGTCAACGGCCTTCGTTACGCCATTGTTTGGAACTTACGACCGCATTATTACATACTAAAAGAAAACATTTGAGACATTCTCCGTTTCCTAAAGCAATGATTATTTAAATCAAACTTTTAAGGACTTATTGTGTGGGAGAGTATTATATGTTATTCATTTTAGGAAATTTTCTTAAGAATTTAGTTTTTACATCGTTTTGGACTAGAGCCCTAACCCATAACAAACGAATGTTTGACTCTGTCGCTTACTCTCAAGCTTAAGAGTTAAGATCATACTTTTAGGGATCATTTCTATAGTATGCATCCAGGGGACGTCGGGTAAAACTGACAAACCTTACCACCACGATGACGAGGCAAAGTACTGTGCCCTTAGCGGGAAGCCGACGAAGTCTTACGTCTGTCCTACCGATGTGTTAGACAAGTCATTGAGGACCGTTCCAATCTTCCTATAATGGAAGTTTGGACGGACATAGTGCATTCCGAGTGGTTCATGAAAAAAAAGCTGAAGATAAATAAACCCTTAACCTTTTTGACTGAAAGATTACAACAGGTCGTAAGAAAAAAGTCAATTTACTTATATCGTTAGGTATATGGGAAGTTACCTGGGGTGATTTAAGAGCTGCTTGAGACTTCTTGAAAGTGGCTTCAACTCTGATAAGATATAAATGCTTTACGTCACATTTAGGATTTTTCCACTTATATGGCGGCGCTCTATTCTCATGAGAGACAATTAATGGACGAGCAGGAAGTCAATTTTGGCAAAGAACATGTATATTGTACTCGGAAAGACTTTGTTACAGGTTTTGGAAGCTTGTGTTCTTTATAAACTTTACTTTCTTGTGATGACTTATCTCTCATTCAACATATATTGTTCAGTTTAATTTTTTTGTTATGGGTGCTGTTCGTACTTAGCGCATCCAGGCAGATAAATTACTGACAGTCACGTTTCCCTTTTGTGGTCATGCAAATGCTTTGACTCACCACATACTTCAAAATCTGGTTCAGCCAAATCCCCCACTCCGTGACTTCAAAACCTCTTTAGTAGTTTCTTTAGCAGAAATACAAAACAACTCATTGGACAATTTGTTAAGCAAAGGCAAGCACAGCAATAAGAATGTATTTCGACTTATACCAAGAGACCAAAGCGAACACAACGCTCGCATCTACAACAACTTAAACAGGTCCCATTTCACTTTAAAATCGTCCCCAGTCTTAAATTCAGTGTATTTCCTTACAAAAGAAGAACGCAATAAAATGATCAGAAAGCAATTACACGGGTACTGGGTAAATATTGACTAAACTTTATAATACCCTCGAGCACTTATTTCGTACCTACCGAAAAACGGAAGTTAGAAATTCTGCTCTGATTGCAGCTATGGTATATATTTAATTGGCTGATAAAAACCGAAATAGTATTCGTTAACTTCGAATGTCGGTGAGCTGTACGCAGGGGATAATTTCTCTGCTTGTATACAATTTGCACTGTTTGCGATCTTAAACATCGCATGCTTTTACTTTTCTGGGTTGGCTTCAGACTTCAGTAAGATTTTATTAACCCAATTCAAGCATCGTGAGGCAGCAAGCAATCAAAAGTCAACGGCCTTCGTTACGCCATTGTTTGGAACTTACGACCGCATTATTACATACTAAAAGAAAACATTTGAGACATTCTCCGTTTCCTAAAGCAATGATTATTTAAATCAAACTTTTAAGGACTTATTGTGTGGGAGAGTATTATATGTTATTCATTTTAGGAAATTTTCTTAAGAATTTAGTTTTTACATCGTTTTGGACTAGAGCCCTAACCCATAACAAACGAATGTTTGACTCTGTCGCTTACTCTCAAGCTTAAGAGTTAAGATCATACTTTTAGGGATCATTTCTATAGTATGCATCCAGGGGACGTCGGGTAAAACTGACAAACCTTACCACCACGATGACGAGGCAAAGTACTGTGCCCTTAGCGGGAAGCCGACGAAGTCTTACGTCTGTCCTACCGATGTGTTAGACAAGTCATTGAGGACCGTTCCAATCTTCCTATAATGGAAGTTTGGACGGACATAGTGCATTCCGAGTGGTTCATGAAAAAAAAGCTGAAGATAAATAAACCCTTAACCTTTTTGACTGAAAGATTACAACAGGTCGTAAGAAAAAAGTCAATTTACTTATATCGTTAGGTATATGGGAAGTTACCTGGGGTGATTTAAGAGCTGCTTGAGACTTCTTGAAAGTGGCTTCAACTCTGATAAGATATAAATGCTTTACGTCACATTTAGGATTTTTCCACTTATATGGCGGCGCTCTATTCTCATGAGAGACAATTAATGGACGAGCAGGAAGTCAATTTTGGCAAAGAACATGTATATTGTACTCGGAAAGACTTTGTTACAGGTTTTGGAAGCTTGTGTTCTTTATAAACTTTACTTTCTTGTGATGACTTATCTCTCATTCAACATATATTGTTCAGTTTAATTTTTTTGTTATGGGTGCTGTTCGTACTTAGCGCATCCAGGCAGATAAATTACTGACAGTCACGTTTCCCTTTTGTGGTCATGCAAATGCTTTGACTCACCACATACTTCAAAATCTGGTTCAGCCAAATCCCCCACTCCGTGACTTCAAAACCTCTTTAGTAGTTTCTTTAGCAGAAATACAAAACAACTCATTGGACAATTTGTTAAGCAAAGGCAAGCACAGCAATAAGAATGTATTTCGACTTATACCAAGAGACCAAAGCGAACACAACGCTCGCATCTACAACAACTTAAACAGGTCCCATTTCACTTTAAAATCGTCCCCAGTCTTAAATTCAGTGTATTTCCTTACAAAAGAAGAACGCAATAAAATGATCAGAAAGCAATTACACGGGTACTGGGTAAATATTGACTAAACTTTATAATACCCTCGAGCACTTATTTCGTACCTACCGAAAAACGGAAGTTAGAAATTCTGCTCTGATTGCAGCTATGGTATATATTTAATTGGCTGATAAAAACCGAAATAGTATTCGTTAACTTCGAATGTCGGTGAGCTGTACGCAGGGGATAATTTCTCTGCTTGTATACAATTTGCACTGTTTGCGATCTTAAACATCGCATGCTTTTACTTTTCTGGGTTGGCTTCAGACTTCAGTAAGATTTTATTAACCCAATTCAAGCATCGTGAGGCAGCAAGCAATCAAAAGTCAACGGCCTTCGTTACGCCATTGTTTGGAACTTACGACCGCATTATTACATACTAAAAGAAAACATTTGAGACATTCTCCGTTTCCTAAAGCAATGATTATCTAAATCAAACTATTAAGGACGTATTGTGTGGGAGAGTATTATATGTTATTCATTTTAGGAAATTTTCTTAAGAATTTAGTTTTTACATCGTTTTGGACTAGAGCCCTAGCCCATAACAAACGAATGTTTGACTCTGTCGCTTACTCTCAAGCTTAACAGTTAAGATCATACTTTTAGGGATCATTTCTACAGTATGCATCCAGGGGACGTCGGGTAAAACTGACAAACCTTACCACCACGATGACGAGGCAAAGTACTGTGCCCTTAGCGGGAAGCCGACGAAGTCTTACGTCTGTCCTACCGATGTGTTAGACAAGTCATTGAGGACCGTTCCAATCTTCCTATAATGGAAGTTTGGACGGACATAGTGCATTCCGAGTGGTTCATGAAAAAAAAGCTGAAGATCAAAAAGTCAATTTACTTATATCGTTAGGTATATGGGAAGTTACCTGGGATGATTTTAAGAGCTGCTTGAGACTTCTTGAAAGTGGCTTCAACTCTGATAAGATATAAATGCTTTACGTCACATTTAGGATTTTTCCACTTATATGGCGGCGCTCTATTCTCATGAGAGACAATTAATGGACGAGCAGGAAGTCAATTTTGGCAAAGAACATGTATATTGTACTCGGAAAGACTTTGTTACAGGTTTTGGAAGCTTGTGTTCTTTACAAACTTTACTTTCTTGTGATGACTTATCTCTCATTCAACATATATTGTTCAAATTTATTTTTTTTGTTATGGGTGCTGTTCGTACTTAGCGCATCCAGGCGGATAAATTACTGACAGTCACGTTTCCCTTTTGTGGTCATGCAAATGCTTTGACTCACCACATACTTCAAAATCTGGTTCAGCCAAATCCCCCACTCCGTGACTTCAAAAACTCTTTAGTAGTTTCTTTAGCAGAAATACAAAACAACTCATTGGACAATTTGTTAAGCAAAGGCAAGCACAGCAATAAGAATGTATTTCGACTTATACCAAGAGACCAAAGCGAACACAACGCTCGCATCTACAACAACTTAAACAGGTCCCATTTCACTTTAAAATCGTCCCCAGTCTTAAATTCAGTTTATTTCCTTACAAAAGAAGAACGCAATAAAATGATCAGAAAGCAATTACACGGGTACTGGGTAAATATTGACTAAACTTTATAATACCCTCGAGCACTTATTTCGTACCTACCGAAAAACGGAAGTTAAAAATTCTGATCTGATTGCAGCTATGGTATATATTTAATTGGCTGATAAAAACCTAAATATTGACTAAACTTTATAATACCCTTGAGCACTTATTTCGTACCTACCGAAAAACGGAAGTTAAAAATTCTGCTCTGATTGCAGCTATGGTATATATTTAATTGGCTGATAAAAACCGAAATAGTATTCGTTAACTTCGAATGTCGGTGAGCTGTACGCAGGGGATAATTTCTCTGCTTATATACAATTTGCACTGTTTGCGATCTTATACATCGCATGCTTTTACTTTTCTGGGTTGGCTTCAGACTTCAGTTAGATTTTATTAACCCAATTCAAGCATCGTGAGGCAGCAAGCAATCAAAAGTCAACGGCCTTCGTTACGCCATTGTTTGGAACTTACGACCGCATTATTACATACTAAAAGAAAACATTTGAGACATTCTCCGTTTCCTAAAGCAATGATTATTTAAATCAAACTTTTAAGGACTTATTGTGTGGGAGAGTATTATATGTTATTCATTTTAGGAAATTTTCTTAAGAATTTAGTTTTTACATCGTTTTGGACTAGAGCCCTAACCCATAACAAACGAATGTTTAACTCTGTCGCTTACTCTCAAGCTTAAGAGTTAAGATCATACTTTTAGGGATCATTTCTATAGTATGCATCCAGGGGACGTCGGGTAAAACTGACAAACCTTACCACCACGATGACGAGGCAAAGTACTGTGCCCTTAGCAGGAAGCCGACGAAGTCTTACGTCTGTCCTACCGATGTGTTAGACAAGTCATTGAGGACCGTTCCAATCTTCCTATAATGGAAGTTTGGACGGACATAGTGCATTCCGAGTGGTTCATGAAAAAAAAGCTGAAGATAAATAAACCCTTAACCTTTTTGACTGAAAGATTACAACAGGTCGTAAGAAAAAAGTCAATTTACTTATATCGTTAGGTATATGGGAAGTTACCTGGGGTGATTTAAGAGCTGCTTGAGACTTCTTGAAAGTGGCTTCAACTCTGATAAGATATAAATGCTTTACGTCACATTTAGGATTTTTCCACTTATATGGCGGCGCTCTATTCTCATAAGAGACAATTAATGGACGAGCAGGAAGTCAATTTTGGCAAAGAACATGTATATTGTACTCGGAAAGACTTTGTTACAGGTTTTGGAAGCTTGTGTTCTTTACAAACTTTACTTTCTTGTGATGACTTATCTCTCATTCAACATATATTGTTCAGTTTAATTTTTTTGTTATGGGTGCTGTTCGTACTTAGCGCATCCAGGCAGATAAATTACTGACAGTCACGTTTCCCTTTTGTGGTCATGCAAATGCTTTGACTCACCACATACTTCAAAATCTGGTTCAGCCAAATCCCCCACTCCGTGACTTCAAAAACTCTTTAGTAGTTTCTTTAGCAGAAATACAAAACAACTCATTGGACAATTTGTTAAGCAAAGGCAAGCACAGCAATAAGAATGTATTTCGACTTATACCAAGAGACCAAAGCGAACACAACGCTCGCATCTACAACAACTTAAACAGGTCCCATTTCACTTTAAAATCGTCCCCAGTCTTAAATTCAGTTTATTTCCTTACAAAAGAAGAACGCAATAAAATGATCAGAAAGCAATTACACGGGTACTGGGTAAATATTGACTAAACTTTATAATACCCTCAAGTACTTATTTCGTACCTACCGAAAAACGGAAGTTAAAAATTCTGATCTGATTGCAGCTATGGTATATATTTAATTGGCTGATAAAAACCTAAATATTGACTAAACTTTATAATACCCTCGAGCACTTATTTCGTACCTACCGAAAAACGGAAGTTAAAAATTCTGCTCTGATTGCAGCTATGGTATATATTTAATTGGCTGATAAAAACCGAAATAGTATTCGTTAACTTCGAATGTCGGTGAGCTGTACGCAGGGGATAATTTCTCTGCTTGTATACAATTTGCACTGTTTGCGATCTTAAACATCGCATGCTTTTACTTTTCTGGGTTGGCTTCAGACTTCAGTAAGATTTTATTAACCCAATTCAAGCATCGTGAGGCAGCAAGCAATCAAAAGTCAACGGCCTTCGTTACGCCATTGTTTGGAACTTACGACCGCATTATTACATACTAAAAGAAAACATTTGAGACATTCTCCGTTTCCTAAAGCAATGATTATCTAAATCAAACTATTAAGGACGTATTGTGTCGGAGAGTATTATATGTTATTCATTTTAGGAAATTTTCTTAAGAATTTAGTTTTTACATCGTATTGGACTAGAGCCCTAGCCCATAACAAACGAATGTTTGACTCTGTCGCTTACTCTCCAGCTTAAGAGTTAAGATCATACTTTTAGGGATCATTTCTATAGTATGCATCCAGGGGACGTCGGGTAAAACTGACAAACCTTACCACCACGATGACGAGGCAAAGTACTGTGCCCTTAGCGGGAAGCCGATGAAGTCTTACGTCTGTCCTACCGATGTGTTAGACAAGTCATTGAGGACCGTTCCAATCTTCCTATAATGGCAGTTTGGACGGACATAGTGCATTCCGAATGGTTTATGAAAAATAAAGCTGAAGATAAATAAACCCTTAACCTTTTTGACTCAAAGATTACAACAAGTCGTAAGAAAAAAGTCAATTTACTTATATCGTTACCTGGGATGATTTTAAGAGCTGCTTGAGACTTCTTGAAAGTGGCTTCAACTCTGATAAGATATAAATGCTTTACGTCACATTTAGGATTTTTCCACTTATATGGCGGCGCTCTATTCTCATAAGAGACAATTAATGGACGAGCAGGAAGTCAATTTTGGCAAAGAACATGTATATTGTACTCGGAAAGACTTTGTTACAGGTTTTGGAAGCTTGTGTTCTTTACAAACTTTACTTTCTTGTGATGACTTATCTCTCATTCAACATATATTGTTCAGTTTAATTTGTTTGTTATGGGTGCTGTTCGTACTTAGCGCATCCAGGCAGATAAATTACTGACAGTCACGTTTCCCTTTTGTGGTCATGCAAATGCTTTGACTCACCACATACTTCAAAATCTGGTTCAGCCAAATCCCCCACTCCGTGACTTCAAAACCTCTTTAGTAGTTTCTTTAGCAGAAATACAAAACAACTCATTGGACAATTTGTTAAGCAAAGGCAAGCACAGCAATAAGAATGTATTTCGACTTATACCAAGAGACCAAAGCGAACACAACGCTCGCATCTACAACAACTTAAACAGGTCCCATTTCACTTTAAAATCGTCCCCAGTCTTAAATTCAGTGTATTTCCTTACAAAAGAAGAACGCAATAAAATGATCAGAAAGCAATTACACGGGTACTGGGTAAATATTGACTAAACTTTATAATACCCTCGAGCACTTATTTCGTACCTACCGAAAAACGGAAGTTAAAAATTCTGCTCTGATTGCAGCTATGGTATATATTTAATTGGCTGATAAAAACCGAAATAGTATTCGTTAACTTCGAATGTCGGTGAGCTGTACGCAGGGGATAATTTCTCTGCTTGTATACAATTTGCACTGTTTGCGATCTTAAACATCGCATGCTTTTACTTTTCTGGGTTGGCTTCAGACTTCAGTAAGATTTTATTAACCCAATTCAAGCATCGTGAGGCAGCAAGCAATCAAAAGTCAACGGCCTTCGTTACGCCATTGTTTGGAACTTACGACCGCATTATTACATACTAAAAGAAAACATTTGAGACATTCTCCGTTTCCTAAAGCAATGATTATCTAAATCAAACTATTAAGGACGTATTGTGTGGGAGAGTATTATATGTTATTCATTTTAGGAAATTTTCTTAAGAATTTAGTTTTTACATCGTTTTGGACTAGAGCCCTAGCCCATAACAAACGAATGTTTGACTCTGTCGCTTACTCTCAAGCTTAACAGTTAAGATCATACTTTTAGGGATCATTTCTACAGTATGCATCCAGGGGACGTCGGGTAAAACTGACAAACCTTACCACCACGATGACGAGGCAAAGTACTGTGCCCTTAGCGGGAAGCCGACGAAGTCTTACGTCTGTCCTACCGATGTGTTAGACAAGTCATTGAGGACCGTTCCAATCTTCCTATAATGGAAGTTTGGACGGACATAGTGCATTCCGAGTGGTTCATGAAAAAAAAGCTGAAGATAAAAAAGTCAATTTACTTATATCGTTAGGTATATGGGAAGTTACCTGGGATGATTTTAAGAGCTGCTTGAGACTTCTTGAAAGTGGCTTCAACTCTGATAAGATATAAATGCTTTACGTCACATTTAGGATTTTTCCACTTATATGGCGGCGCTCTATTCTCATGAGAGACAATTAATGGACGAGCAGGAAGTCAATTTTGGCAAAGAACATGTATATTGTACTCGGAAAGACTTTGTTACAGGTTTTGGAAGCTTGTGTTCTTTATAAACTTTACTTTCTTGTGATGACTTATCTCTCATTCAACATATATTGTTCAAATTTATTTTTTTGTTATGGGTGCTGTTCGTACTTAGCGCATCCAGGCAGATAAATTACTGACAGTCACGTTTCCCTTTTGTGGTCATGCAAATGCTTTGACTCACCACATACTTCAAAATCTGGTTCAGCCAAATCCCTCACTCCGTGACTTCAAAACCTCTTTAGTAGTTTCTTTAGCAGAAATACAAAACAACTCATTGGACAATTTGTTAAGCAAAGGCAAGCACAGCAATAAGAATGTATTTCGACTTATACCAAGAGACCAAAGCGAACACAACGCTCGCATCTACAACAACTTAAACAGGTCCCATTTCACTTTAAAATCGTCCCCAGTCTTAAATTCAGTGTATTTCCTTACAAAAGAAGAACGCAATAAAATGATCAGAAAGCAATTACACGGGTACTGGGTAAATATTGACTAAACTTTATAATACCCTCGAGCACTTATTTCGTACCTACCGAAAAACGGAAGTTAGAAATTCTGCTCTGATTGCAGCTATGGTATATATTTAATTGGCTGATAAAAACCGAAATAGTATTCGTTAACTTCGAATGTCGGTGAGCTGTACGCAGGGGATAATTTCTCTGCTTGTATACAATTTGCACTGTTTGCGATCTTAAACATCGCATGCTTTTACTTTTCTGGGTTGGCTTCAGACTTCAGTAAGATTTTATTAACCCAATTCAAGCATCGTGAGGCAGCAAGCAATCAAAAGTCAACGGCCTTCGTTACGCCATTGTTTGGAACTTACGACCGCATTATTACATACTAAAAGAAAACATTTGAGACATTCTCCGTTTCCTAAAGCAATGATTATCTAAATCAAACTATTAAGGACGTATTGTGTGGGAGAGTATTATATGTTATTCATTTTAGGAAATTTTCTTAAGAATTTAGTTTTTACATCGTTTTGGACTAGAGCCCTAGCCCATAACAAACGAATGTTTGACTCTGTCGCTTACTCTCAAGCTTAACAGTTAAGATCATACTTTTAGGGATCATTTCTACAGTATGCATCCAGGGGACGTCGGGTAAAACTGACAAACCTTACCACCACGATGACGAGGCAAAGTACTGTGCCCTTAGCGGGAAGCCGACGAAGTCTTACGTCTGTCCTACCGATGTGTTAGACAAGTCATTGAGGACCGTTCCAATCTTCCTATAATGGAAGTTTGGACGGACATAGTGCATTCCGAGTGGTTCATGAAAAAAAAGCTGAAGATCAAAAAGTCAATTTACTTATATCGTTAGGTATATGGGAAGTTACCTGGGATGATTTTAAGAGCTGCTTGAGACTTCTTGAAAGTGGCTTCAACTCTGATAAGATATAAATGCTTTACGTCACATTTAGGATTTTTCCACTTATATGGCGGCGCTCTATTCTCATGAGAGACAATTAATGGACGAGCAGGAAGTCAATTTTGGCAAAGAACATGTATATTGTACTCGGAAAGACTTTGTTACAGGTTTTGGAAGCTTGTGTTCTTTACGAACTTTACTTTCTTGTGATGACTTATCTCTCATTCAACATATATTGTTCAAATTTATTTTTTTTGTTATGGGTGCTGTTCGTACTTAGCGCATCCAGGCAGATAAATTACTGACAGTCACGTTTCCCTTTTGTGGTCATGCAAATGCTTTGACTCACCACATACTTCAAAATCTGGTTCAGCCAAATCCCCCACTCCGTGACTTCAAAAACTCTTTAGTAGTTTCTTTAGCAGAAATACAAAACAACTCATTGGACAATTTGTTAAGCAAAGGCAAGCACAGCAATAAGAATGTATTTCGACTTATACCAAGAGACCAAAGCGAACACAACGCTCGCATCTACAACAACTTAAACAGGTCCCATTTCACTTTAAAATCGTCCCCAGTCTTAAATTCAGTTTATTTCCTTACAAAAGAAGAACGCAATAAAATGATCAGAAAGCAATTACACGGGTACTGGGTAAATATTGACTAAACTTTATAATACCCTCGAGCACTTATTTCGTACCTACCGAAAAACGGAAGTTAAAAATTCTGATCTGATTGCAGCTATGGTATATATTTAATTGGCTGATAAAAACCTAAATATTGACTAAACTTTATAATACCCTCGAGCACTTATTTCGTACCTACCGAAAAACGGAAGTTAAAAATTCTGCTCTGATTGCAGCTATGGTATATATTTAATTGGCTGATAAAAACCGAAATAGTATTCGTTAACTTCGAATGTCGGTGAGCTGTACGCAGGGGATAATTTCTCTGCTTATATACAATTTGCACTGTTTGCGATCTTATACATCGCATGCTTTTACTTTTCTGGGTTGGCTTCAGACTTCAGTTAGATTTTATTAACCCAATTCAAGCATCGTGAGGCAGCAAGCAATCAAAAGTCAACGGCCTTCGTTACGCCATTGTTTGGAACTTACGACCGCATTATTACATACTAAAAGAAAACATTTGAGACATTCTCCGTTTCCTAAAGCAATGATTATTTAAATCAAACTTTTAAGGACTTATTGTGTGGGAGAGTATTATATGTTATTCATTTTAGGAAATTTTCTTAAGAATTTAGTTTTTACATCGTTTTGGACTAGAGCCCTAACCCATAACAAACGAATGTTTGACTCTGTCGCTTACTCTCAAGCTTAAGAGTTAAGATCATACTTTTAGGGATCATTTCTATAGTATGCATCCAGGGGACGTCGGGTAAAACTGACAAACCTTACCACCACGATGACGAGGCAAAGTACTGTGCCCTTAGCGGGAAGCCGACGAAGTCTTACGTCTGTCCTACCGATGTGTTAGACAAGTCATTGAGGACCGTTCCAATCTTCCTATAATGGAAGTTTGGACGGACATAGTGCATTCCGAGTGGTTCATGAAAAAAAAGCTGAAGATAAATAAACCCTTAACCTTTTTGACTGAAAGATTACAACAGGTCGTAAGAAAAAAGTCAATTTACTTATATCGTTAGGTATATGGGAAGTTACCTGGGGTGATTTAAGAGCTGCTTGAGACTTCTTGAAAGTGCCTTCAACTCTGATAAGATATAAATGCTTTACGTCACATTTAGGATTTTTCCACTTATATGGCGGCGCTCTATTCTCATAAGAGACAATTAATGGACGAGCAGGAAGTCAATTTTGGCAAAGAACATGTATATTGTACTCGGAAAGACTTTGTTACAGGTTTTGGAAGCTTGTGTTCTTTACAAACTTTACTTTCTTGTGATGACTTATCTCTCATTCAACATATATTGTTCAGTTTAATTTTTTTGTTATGGGGGCTGTTCGTACTTAGCGCATCCAGGCAGATAAATTACTGACAGTCACGTTTCCCTTTTGTGGTCATGCAAATGCTTTGACTCACCACATACTTCAAAATCTGGTTCAGCCAAATCCCCCACTCCGTGACTTCAAAACCTCTTTAGTAGTTTCTTTAGCAGAAATACAAAACAACTCATTGGACAATTTGTTAAGCAAAGGCAAGCACAGCAACAAGAATGTATTTCGACTTATACCAAGAGACCAAAGCGAACACAACGCTCGCATCTACAACAACTTAAACAGGTCCCATTTCACTTTAAAATCGTCCCCAGTCTTAAATTCAGTGTATTTCCTTACAAAAGAAGAACGCAATAAAATGATCAGAAAGCAATTACACGGGTACTGGGTAAATATTGACTAAACTTTATAATACCCTCGAGCACTTATTTCGTACCTACCGAAAAACGGAAGTTAAAAATTCTGCTCTGATTGCAGCTATGGTATATATTTAATTGGCTGATAAAAACCGAAATAGTATTCGTTAACTTCGAATGTCGGTGAGCTGTACGCAGGGGATAATTTCTCTGCTTGTATACAATTTGCACTGTTTGCGATCTTAAACATCGCATGCTTTTACTTTTCTGGGTTGGCTTCAGACTTCAGTAAGATTTTATTAACCCAATTCAAGCATCGTGAGGCAGCAAGCAATCAAAAGTCAACGGCCTTCGTTACGCCATTGTTTGGAACTTACGACCGCATTATTACATACTAAAAGAAAACATTTGAGACATTCTCCGTTTCCTAAAGCAATGATTATCTAAATCAAACTATTAAGGACGTATTGTGTCGGAGAGTATTATATGTTATTCATTTTAGGAAATTTTCTTAAGAATTTAGTTTTTACATCGTATTGGACTAGAGCCCTAGCCCATAACAAACGAATGTTTGACTCTGTCGCTTACTCTCCAGCTTAAGAGTTAAGATCATACTTTTAGGGATCATTTCTATAGTATGCATCCAGGGGACGTCGGGTAAAACTGACAAACCTTACCACCACGATGACGAGGCAAAGTACTGTGCCCTTAGCGGGAAGCCGATGAAGTCTTACGTCTGTCCTACCGATGTGTTAGACAAGTCATTGAGGACCGTTCCAATCTTCCTATAATGGCAGTTTGGACGGACATAGTGCATTCCGAATGGTTTATGAAAAATAAAGCTGAAGATAAATAAACCCTTAACCTTTTTGACTCAAAGATTACAACAAGTCGTAAGAAAAAAGTCAATTTACTTATATCGTTACCTGGGATGATTTTAAGAGCTGCTTGAGACTTCTTGAAAGTGGCTTCAACTCTGATAAGATATAAATGCTTTACGTCACATTTAGGATTTTTCCACTTATATGGCGGCGCTCTATTCTCATAAGAGACAATTAATGGACGAGCAGGAAGTCAATTTTGGCAAAGAACATGTATATTGTACTCGGAAAGACTTTGTTACAGGTTTTGGAAGCTTGTGTTCTTTACAAACTTTACTTTCTTGTGATGACTTATCTCTCATTCAACATATATTGTTCAGTTTAATTTGTTTGTTATGGGTGCTGTTCGTACTTAGCGCATCCAGGCAGATAAATTACTGACAGTCACGTTTCCCTTTTGTGGTCATGCAAATGCTTTGACTCACCACATACTTCAAAATCTGGTTCAGCCAAATCCCCCACTCCGTGACTTCAAAACCTCTTTAGTAGTTTCTTTAGCAGAAATACAAAACAACTCATTGGACAATTTGTTAAGCAAAGGCAAGCACAGCAATAAGAATGTATTTCGACTTATACCAAGAGACCAAAGCGAACACAACGCTCGCATCTACAACACCTTAAACAGGTCCCATTTCACTTTAAAATCGTCCCCAGTCTTAAATTCAGTGTATTTCCTTACAAAAGAAGAACGCAATAAAATGATCAGAAAGCAATTACACGGGTACTGGGTAAATATTGACTAAACTTTATAATACCCTCGAGCACTTATTTCGTACCTACCGAAAAACGGAAGTTAAAAATTCTGCTCTGATTGCAGCTATGGTATATATTTAATTGGCTGATAAAAACCGAAATAGTATTCGTTAACTTCGAATGTCGGTGAGCTGTACGCAGGGGATAATTTCTCTGCTTGTATACAATTTGCACTGTTTGCGATCTTAAACATCGCATGCTTTTACTTTTCTGGGTTGGCTTCAGACTTCAGTAAGATTTTATTAACCCAATTCAAGCATCGTGAGGCAGCAAGCAATCAAAAGTCAACGGCCTTCGTTACGCCATTGTTTGGAACTTACGACCGCATTATTACATACTAAAAGAAAACATTTGAGACATTCTCCGTTTCCTAAAGCAATGATTATCTAAATCAAACTATTAAGGACGTATTGTGTGGGAGAGTATTATATGTTATTCATTTTAGGAAATTTTCTTAAGAATTTAGTTTTTACATCGTTTTGGACTAGAGCCCTAGCCCATAACAAACGAATGTTTGACTCTGTCGCTTACTCTCAAGCTTAACAGTTAAGATCATACTTTTAGGGATCATTTCTACAGTATGCATCCAGGGGACGTCGGGTAAAACTGACAAACCTTACCACCACGATGACGAGGCAAAGTACTGTGCCCTTAGCGGGAAGCCGACGAAGTCTTACGTCTGTCCTACCGATGTGTTAGACAAGTCATTGAGGACCGTTCCAATCTTCCTATAATGGAAGTTTGGACGGACATAGTGCATTCCGAGTGGTTCATGAAAAAAAAGCTGAAGATCAAAATGTCAATTTACTTATATCGTTAGGTATATGGGAAGTTACCTGGGATGATTTTAAGAGCTGCTTGAGACTTCTTGAAAGTGGCTTCAACTCTGATAAGATATAAATGCTTTACGTCACATTTAGGATTTTTCCACTTATATGGCGGCGCTCTATTCTCATGAGAGACAATTAATGGACGAGCAGGAAGTCAATTTTGGCAAAGAACATGTATATTGTACTCGGAAAGACTTTGTTACAGGTTTTGGAAGCTTGTGTTCTTTACGAACTTTACTTTCTTGTGATGACTTATCTCTCATTCAACATATATTGTTCAAATTTATTTTTTTTGTTATGGGTGCTGTTCGTACTTAGCGCATCCAGGCAGATAAATTACTGACAGTCACGTTTCCCTTTTGTGGTCATGCAAATGCTTTGACTCACCACATACTTCAAAATCTGGTTCAGCCAAATCCCCCACTCCGTGACTTCAAAAACTCTTTAGTAGTTTCTTTAGCAGAAATACAAAACAACTCATTGGACAATTTGTTAAGCAAAGGCAAGCACAGCAATAAGAATGTATTTCGACTTATACCAAGAGACCAAAGCGAACACAACGCTCGCATCTACAACAACTTAAACAGGTCCCATTTCACTATAAAATCGTCCCCAGTCTTAAATTCAGTTTATTTCCTTACAAAAGAAGAACGCAATAAAATGATCAGAAAGCAATTACACGGGTACTGGGTAAATATTGACTAAACTTTATAATACCCTCGAGCACTTATTTCGTACCTACCGAAAAACGGAAGTTAAAAATTCTGATCTGATTGCAGCTATGGTATATATTTAATTGGCTGATAAAAACCTAAATATTGACTAAACTTTATAATACCCTCGAGCACTTATTTCGTACCTACCGAAAAACGGAAGTTAAAAATTCTGCTCTGATTGCAGCTATGGTATATATTTAATTGGCTGATAAAAACCGAAATAGTATTCGTTAACTTCGAATGTCGGTGAGCTGTACGCAGGGGATAATTTCTCTGCTTATATACAATTTGCACTGTTTGCGATCTTATACATCGCATGCTTTTACTTTTCTGGGTTGGCTTCAGACTTCAGTTAGATTTTATTAACCCAATTCAAGCATCGTGAGGCAGCAAGCAATCAAAAGTCAACGGCCTTCGTTACGCCATTGTTTGGAACTTACGACCGCATTATTACATACTAAAAGAAAACATTTGAGACATTCTCCGTTTCCTAAAGCAATGATTATTTAAATCAAACTTTTAAGGACTTATTGTGTGGGAGAGTATTATATGTTATTCATTTTAGGAAATTTTCTTAAGAATTTAGTTTTTACATCGTTTTGGACTAGAGCCCTAACCCATAACAAACGAATGTTTGACTCTGTCGCTTACTCTCAAGCTTAAGAGTTAAGATCATACTTTTAGGGACCATTTCTATAGTATGCATCCAGGGGACGTCGGGTAAAACTGACAAACCTTACCACCACGATGACGAGGCAAAGTACTGTGCCCTTAGCGGGAAGCCGACGAAGTCTTACGTCTGTCCTACCGATGTGTTAGACAAGTCATTGAGGACCGTTCCAATCTTCCTATAATGGAAGTTTGGACGGACATAGTGCATTCCGAGTGGTTCATGAAAAAAAAGCTGAAGATAAATAAACCCTTAACCTTTTTGACTGAAAGATTACAACAGGTCGTAAGAAAAAAGTCAATTTACTTATATCGTTAGGTATATGGGAAGTTACCTGGGGTGATTTAAGAGCTGCTTGAGACTTCTTGAAAGTGGCTTCAACTCTGATAAGATATAAATGCTTTACGTCACATTTAGGATTTTTCCACTTATATGGCGGCGCTCTATTCTCATAAGAGACAATTAATGGACGAGCAGGAAGTCAATTTTGGCAAAGAACATGTATATTGTACTCGGAAAGACTTTGTTACAGGTTTTGGAAGCTTGTGTTCTTTACAAACTTTACTTTCTTGTGATGACTTATCTCTCATTCAACATATATTGTTCAGTTTAATTTTTTTGTTATGGGTGCTGTTCGTACTTAGCGCATCCAGGCAGATAAATTACTGACAGTCACGTTTCCCTTTTGTGGTCATGCAAATGCTTTGACTCACCACATACTTCAAAATCTGGTTCAGCCAAATCCCCCACTCCGTGACTTCAAAACCTCTTTAGTAGTTTCTTTAGCAGAAATACAAAACAACTCATTGGACAATTTGTTAAGCAAAGGCAAGCACAGCAACAAGAATGTATTTCGACTTATACCAAGAGACCAAAGCGAACACAACGCTCGCATCTACAACAACTTAAACAGGTCCCATTTCACTTTAAAATCGTCCCCAGTCTTAAATTCAGTGTATTTCCTTACAAAAGAAGAACGCAATAAAATGATCAGAAAGCAATTACACGGGTACTGGGTAAATATTGACTAAACTTTATAATACCCTCGAGCACTTATTTTGTACCTACCGAAAAACGGAAGTTAAAAATTCTGCTCTGATTGCAGCTATGGTATATATTTAATTGGCTGATAAAAACCGAAATAGTATTCGTTAACTTCGAATGTCGGTGAGCTGTACGCAGGGGATAATTTCTCTGCTTGTATACAATTTGCACTGTTTGCGATCTTAAACATCGCATGCTTTTACTTTTCTGGGTTGGCTTCAGACTTCAGTAAGATTTTATTAACCCAATTCAAGCATCGTGAGGCAGCAAGCAATCAAAAGTCAACGGCCTTCGTTACGCCATTGTTTGGAACTTACGACCGCATTATTACATACTAAAAGAAAACATTTGAGACATTCTCCGTTTCCTAAAGCAATGATTATCTAAATCAAACTATTAAGGACGTATTGTGTCGGAGAGTATTATATGTTATTCATTTTAGGAAATTTTCTTAAGAATTTAGTTTTTACATCGTATTGGACTAGAGCCCTAGCCCATAACAAACGAATGTTTGACTCTGTCGCTTACTCTCCAGCTAAAGAGTTAAGATCATACTTTTAGGGATCATTTCTATAGTATGCATCCAGGGGACGTCGGGTAAAACTGACAAACCTTACCACCACGATGACGAGGCAAAGTACTGTGCCCTTAGCGGGAAGCCGATGAAGTCTTACGTCTGTCCTACCGATGTGTTAGACAAGTCATTGAGGACCGTTCCAATCTTCCTATAATGGCAGTTTGGACGGACATAGTGCATTCCGAATGGTTTATGAAAAATAAAGCTGAAGATAAATAAACCCTTAACCTTTTTGACTCAAAGATTACAACAAGTCGTAAGAAAAAAGTCAATTTACTTATATCGTTACCTGGGATGATTTTAAGAGCTGTTGAGACTTCTTGAAAGTGGCTTCAACTCTGATAAGATATAAATGCTTTACGTCACATTTAGGATTTTTCCACTTATATGGCGGCGCTCTATTCTCATAAGAGACAATTAATGGACGAGCAGGAAGTCAATTTTGGCAAAGAACATGTATATTGTACTCGGAAAGACTTTGTTACAGGTTTTGGAAGCTTATGTTCTTTACAAACTTTACTTTCTTGTGATGACTTATCTCTCATTCAACATATATTGTTCAGTTTAATTTGTTTGTTATGGGTGCTGTTCGTACTTAGCGCATCCAGGCAGATAAATTACTGACAGTCACGTTTCCCTTTTGTGGTCATGCAAATGCTTTGACTCACCACATACTTCAAAATCTGGTTCAGCCAAATCCCCCACTCCGTGACTTCAAAACCTCTTTAGTAGTTTCTTTAGCAGAAATACAAAACAACTCATTGGACAATTTGTTAAGCAAAGGCAAGCACAGCAATAAGAATGTATTTCGACTTATACCAAGAGACCAAAGCGAACACAACGCTCGCATCTACAACAACTTAAACAGGTCCCATTTCACTTTAAAATCGTCCCCAGTCTTAAATTCAGTGTATTTCCTTACAAAAGAAGAACGCAATAAAATGATCAGAAAGCAATTACACGGGTACTGGGTAAATATTGACTAAACTTTATAATACCCTCGAGCACTTATTTCGTACCTACCGAAAAACGGAAGTTAAAAATTCTGCTCTGATTGCAGCTATGGTATATATTTAATTGGCTGATAAAAACCGAAATAGTATTCGTTAACTTCGAATGTCGGTGAGCTGTACGCAGGGGATAATTTCTCTGCTTGTATACAATTTGCACTGTTTGCGATCTTAAACATCGCATGCTTTTACTTTTCTGGGTTGGCTTCAGACTTCAGTAAGATTTTATTAACCCAATTCAAGCATCGTGAGGCAGCAAGCAATCAAAAGTCAACGGCCTTCGTTACGCCATTGTTTGGAACTTACGACCGCATTATTACATACTAAAAGAAAACATTTGAGACATTCTCCGTTTCCTAAAGCAATGATTATCTAAATCAAACTATTAAGGACGTATTGTGTGGGAGAGTATTATATGTTATTCATTTTAGGAAATTTTCTTAAGAATTTAGTTTGTACATCGTTTTGGACTAGAGCCCTAGCCCATAACAAACGAATGTTTGACTCTGTCGCTTACTCTCCAGCTTAGGAGTTAAGATCATACTTTTAGGGATCATTTCTATAGTATGCATCCAGGGGACGTCGGGTAAAACTGACAAACCTTACCACCACGATGACGAGGCAAAGTACTGTGCCCTTAGCGGGAAGCCGATGAAGTCTTACGTCTGTCCTACCGATGTGTTAGACAAGTCATTGAGGACCGTTCCAATCTTCCTATAATGGCAGTTTGGACGGACATAGTGCATTCCGAGTGGTTTATGAAAAATAAAGCTGAAGATAAATAAACCCTTAACCTTTTTGACTCAAAGATTACAACAGGTCGTAAGAAAAAAGTCAATTTACTTATATCGTTACCTGGGATGATTTTAAGAGCTGCTTGAGACTTCTTGAAAGTGGCTTCAACTCTGATAAGATATAAATGCTTTACGTCACATTTAGGATTTTTCCACTTATATGGCGGCGCTCTATTCTCATGAGAGACAATTAATGGACGAGCAGGAAGTCAATTTTGGCAAAGAACATGTATATTGTACTCGGAAAGACTTTGTTACAGGTTTTGGAAGCTTGTGTTCTTTACAAACTTTACTTTCTTGTGATGACTTATCTCTCATTCAACATATATTGTTCAGTTTAATTTTTTTGTTATGGGTGCTGTTCGTACTTAGCGCATCCAGGCAGATAAATTACTGACAGTCACGTTTCCCTTTTGTGGTCATGCAAATGCTTTGACTCACCACATACTTCAAAATCTGGTTCAGCCAAATCCCCCACTCCGTGACTTCAAAAACTCTTTAGTAGTTTCTTTAGCAGAAATACAAAACAACTCATTGGACAATTTGTTAAGCAAAGGCAAGCACAGCAATAAGAATGTATTTCGACTTATACCAAGAGACCAAAGCGAACACAACGCTCGCATCTACAACAACTTAAACAGGTCCCATTTCACTTTAAAATCGTCCCCAGTCTTAAATTCAGTGTATTTCCTTACAAAAGAAGAACGCAATAAAATGATCAGAAAGCAATTACACGGGTACTGGGTAAATATTGACTAAACTTTATAATACCCTCGAGCACTTATTTCGTACCTACCGAAAAACGGAAGTTAAAAATTCTGCTCTGATTGCAGCTATGGTATATATTTAATTGGCTGATAAAAACCGAAATAGTATTCGTTAACTTCGAATGTCGGTGAGCTGTACGCAGGGGATAATTTCTCTGCTTGTATACAATTTGCACTGTTTGCGATCTTAAACATCGCATGCTTTTACTTTTCTGGGTTGGCTTCAGACTTCAGTAAGATTTTATTAACCCAATTCAAGCATCGTGAGGCAGCAAGCAATCAAAAGTCAACGGCCTTCGTTACGCCATTGTTTGGAACTTACGACCGCATTATTACATACTAAAAGAAAACATTTGAGACATTCTCCGTTTCCTAAAGCAATGATTATCTAAATCAAACTATTAAGGACGTATTGTGTGGGAGAGTATTATATGTTATTCATTTTAGGAAATTTTCTTAAGAATTTAGTTTTTACATCGTTTTGGACTAGAGCCCTAGCCCATAACAAACGAATGTTTGACTCTGTCGCTTACTCTCCAGCTTAGGAGTTAAGATCATACTTTTAGGGATCATTTCTATAGTATGCATCCAGGGGACGTCGGGTAAAACTGACAAACCTTACCACCACGATGACGAGGCAAAGTACTGTGCCCTTAGCGGGAAGCCGATGAAGTCTTACGTCTGTCCTACCGATGTGTTAGACAAGTCATTGAGGACCGTTCCAATCTTCCTATAATGGCAGTTTGGACGGACATAGTGCATTCCGAGTGGTTTATGAAAAATAAAGCTGAAGATAAATAAACCCTTAACCTTTTTGACTCAAAGATTACAACAGGTCGTAAGAAAAAAGTCAATTTACTTATATCGTTACCTGGGATGATTTTAAGAGCTGCTTGAGACTTCTTGAAAGTGGCTTCAACTCTGATAAGATATAAATGCTTTACGTCACATTTAGGATTTTTCCACTTATATGGCGGCGCTCTATTCTCATGAGAGACAATTAATGGACGAGCAGGAAGTCAATTTTGGCAAAGAACATGTATATTGTACTCGGAAAGACTTTGTTACAGGTTTTGGAAGCTTGTGTTCTTTACAAACTTTACTTTCTTGTGATGACTTATCTCTCATTCAACATATATTGTTCAGTTTAATTTTTTTGTTATGGGTGCTGTTCGTACTTAGCGCATCCAGGCAGATAAATTACTGACAGTCACGTTTCCCTTTTGTGGTCATGCAAATGCTTTGACTCACCACATACTTCAAAATCTGGTTCAGCCAAATCCCCCACTCCGTGACTTCAAAAACTCTTTAGTAGTTTCTTTAGCAGAAATACAAAACAACTCATTGGACAATTTGTTAAGCAAAGGCAAGCACAGCAATAAGAATGTATTTCGACTTATACCAAGAGACCAAAGCGAACACAACGCTCGCATCTACAACAACTTAAACGGGTCCCATTTCACTTTAAAATCGTCCCCAGTCTTAAATTCAGTGTATTTCCTTACAAAAGAAGAACGCAATAAAATGATCAGAAAGCAATTACACGGGTACTGGGTAAATATTGACTAAACTTTATAATACCCTCGAGCACTTATTTCGTACCTACCGAAAAACGGAAGTTAAAAATTCTGCTCTGATTGCAGCTATGGTATATATTTAATTGGCTGATAAAAACCGAAATAGTATTCGTTAACTTCGAATGTCGGTGAGCTGTACGCAGGGGATAATTTCTCTGCTTGTATACAATTTGCACTGTTTGCGATCTTAAACATCGCATGCTTTTACTTTTCTGGGTTGGCTTCAGACTTCAGTAAGATTTTATTAACCCAATTCAAGCATCGTGAGGCAGCAAGCAATCAAAAGTCAACGGCCTTCGTTACGCCATTGTTTGGAACTTACGACCGCATTATTACATACTAAAAGAAAACATTTGAGACATTCTCCGTTTCCTAAAGCAATGATTATCTAAATCAAACTATTAAGGACGTATTGTGTGGGAGAGTATTATATGTTATTCATTTTAGGAAATTTTCTTAAGAATTTAGTTTTTACATCGTTTTGGACTAGAGCCCTAGCCCATAACAAACGAATGTTTGACTCTGTCGCTTACTCTCCAGCTTAAGAGTTAAGATCATACTTTTAGGGATCATTTCTATAGTATGCATCCAGGGGACGTCGGGTAAAACTGACAAACCTTACCACCACGATGACGAGGCAAAGTACTGTGCCCTTAGCGGGAAGCCGATGAAGTCTTACGTCTGTCCTACCGATGTGTTAGACAAGTCATTGAGGACCGTTCCAATCTTCCTATAATGGCAGTTTGGACGGACATAGTGCATTCCGAGTGGTTTATGAAAAATAAAGCTGAAGATAAATAAACCCTTAACCTTTTTGACTCAAAGATTACAACAGGTCGTAAAAAAAAAGTCAATTTACTTATATCGTTACCTGGGATGATTTTAAGAGCTGCTTGAGACTTCTTGAAAGTGGCTTCAACTCTGATAAGATATAAATGCTTTACGTCACATTTAGGATTTTTCCACTTATATGGCGGCGCTCTATTCTCATGAGAGACAATTAATGGACGAGCAGGAAGTCAATTTTTGCAAAGAACATGTATATTGTACTCGGAAAGACTTTGTTACAGGTTTTGGAAGCTTGTGTTCTTTACAAACTTTACTTTCTTGTGATGACTTATCTCTCATTCAACATATATTGTTCAGTTTAATTTTTTTGTTATGGGTGCTGTTCGTACTTAGCGCATCCAGGCAGATAAATTACTGACAGTCACGTTTCCCTTTTGTGGTCATGCAAATGCTTTGACTCACCACATACTTCAAAATCTGGTTCAGCCAAATCCCCCACTCCGTGACTTCAAAAACTCTTTAGTAGTTTCTTTAGCAGAAATACAAAACAACTCATTGGACAATTTGTTAAGCAAAGGCAAGCAAAGCAATAAGAATGTATTTCGACTTATACCGACCAAAGCGAACACAACGCTCGCATCTACAACAACTTAAACAGGTCCCATTTCACTTTAAAATCGTCCCCAGTCTTAAATTCAGTGTATTTCCTTACAAAAGAAGAACGCAATAAAATGACCAGAAAGCAATTACACGGGTACTGGGTAAATATTGACTAAACTTTATAATACCCTCGAGCACTTATTTCGTACCTACCGAAAAACGGAAGTTAAAAATTCTGCTCTGATTGCAGCTATGGTATATATTTAATTGGCTGATAAAAACCGAAATAGTATTCGTTAACTTCGAATGTCGGTGAGCTGTACGCAGGGGATAATTTCTCTGCTTGTATACAATTTGCACTGTTTGCGATCTTAAACATCGCATGCTTTTACTTTTCTGGGTTGGCTTCAGACTTCAGTAAGATTTTATTAACCCAATTCAAGCATCGTGAGGCAGCAAGCAATCAAAAGTCAACGGCCTTCGTTGCGCCATTGTTTGGAACTTACGACCGCATTATTACATACTAAAAGAAAACATTTGAGACATTCTCCGTTTCCTAAAGCAATGATTATTTAAATCAAACTATTAAGGACGTATTGTGTGGGAGAGTATTATATGTTATTCATTTTAGGAAATTTTCTTAAGAATTTAGTTTTTACATCGTTTTGGACTAGAGCCCTAACAAACGAATGTTTGACTCTGTCGCTTACTCTCAAGCTCCACAGTTAAGATCATACTTTAAGGGATCATTTCTATAGTATGCATCCAGGGGACGTCGGGTAAAACTGACAAACCTTACCACCACGATGACGAGGCAAAGTACTGTGCCCTTAGCGGGAAGCCGACGAAGTCTTACGTCTGTCCTACCGATGTATTAGACAAGTCATTGAGGACCGTTCCAATCTTCCTATAATGGAAGTTTGGACGGACATAGTGCATTCCGAGTGGTTCATGAAAAAAAAGCTGAAGATAAATAAACCCTTAACCTTTTTCACTCAAAGATTACAACAAGTCGTAAGAAAAAAGTCAATTTACTTATATCGTTAGGTATATGGGAAGTTACCTGGGATGATTTTAAGAGCTGCTTGAGACTTCTTGAAAGTGGCTTCAACTCTGATAAGATATAAATGCTTTACGTCACATTTAGGATTTTTCCACTTATATGGCGGCGCTCTATTCTCATGAGAGACAATTAATGGACGAGCAGGAAGTCAATTTTGGCAAAGAACATGTATATTGTACTCGGAAAGACTTTGTTACAGGTTTTGGAAGCTTGTGTTCTTTACAAACTTTACTTTCTTGTGATAGGGATTCTACAAGCCAGATGAAAATTGGCTAAATAAATAAAACAAAATGCTCCAGTGGAGGCACAGACATACCAACAGCCAGGATGCACATAAATTTAGCAGTTTAATTTGATATTTAAGAGGAAAAGCAACATTTTCAACTTGCCATGAGATCTATTTCCTGTTAGAAACTTACAGGTTACCTGTGTCCAAAAGGTGGTCCGTTGAATAAGTAAATACGCATGCGTGAGTCTGAATACAAAGCTCCACCTAGGGAGAGAAAGCAGTAAAGAAGCAAGGGAAATAATATGGCGACAGGGAAAGGCTCAAAATAACAATTTGAAGTAAACGAATGGGAAACGTTGTGTTATTTCGGGAATAACTCTACATGGCTGGTCTTAATTGTGGTAGAAAATGACTTTCAAAGGATTTTGTATAACAAGCTACTATAATGTTTCCTTAATATGTATATTTTGGGGCAACTGAATGTTTGATAGTGAAATACACCTATTCTTTGAACAGGTTTGATAGAGACAAACTTTTCACAATGTCATGTGTAATCCATTAAATAGAAGATAACCGTGAATGGGCATTATAATTTCTGGAGTGCAAATTAAATGACTTTTTCGTATGATTTGGGGCCCTAAAAAGGGCCTTTGAAATTATTCCGTTGCGCTTGGCATTGGTTGAATGTCCTTCTCTTCACAGGAGTCAGGGAGATAGGCATCGAACATTTCTGGAGAAAAGAAGAAAGAATAGTATTTAGTAATACGCCTTCCTGTATACAGATTTGACACGCAGTATGGTTTGGTAGTTGAATGGAATAGTTGTAACAATTTACCGAAAAAAAGTACTTACAGTTTCATCCTTAAGACATCTAGAGTCACAAGTCACTGTCATCACTCTCGAAATTTAACGCGTCTTCGTCAGCCCAGAAATGTGAGCCGCTGAAACAGATAGATATATAGGTTTTTACGAGAGCAGAAATATATCTTTTCTTTCGGAGCCAAGTGTGTCAATTTTTTTTTAATTGGGGTTTCCAGACAGTTATGAGTTCGGGAATACTTATTTCATTTTGAAGAAAGGCACACTTGGATAAATCCCAATGCTGATAAAAGAGGCATGGAAACATGTATGTAAATCAGGTACAGAAACATAAACATGTTACTAATGTGTGTGTGTGTGGGGGGGGGGGGTCCTTACAACGGAAATTTAAGTTATGCTCAGAATTAAACGTGCAACAAATCAACATGTTGTGTATTTATATAAGATGCTGGATTATATGCCGTAAAAAGTTTGTCAGTTGAACAGATGAAGACAAAGCAGACAATGGAAAAGAATTGTAGTAAAACGGCTTTTGGGTTATTCAAAGAAAATGTGTATAAATTCTCCAGTTAACGGGAAAGATTTAATAGTGTGAAAATGTGATAAACGTGCCGATTGTGAAACATGTGTGTGTTAGTTTGCATTAGTCAGTGGTCTGTGCCGAAGTCAAATCTAAATTTATATTTACTCTAAGACTTTAAGCGAGCCGTCCTCCAGATCTTCCTGTAACTTATAAGTGTATACAGTGTTGGGCTCTGAATTATAGACGACATTAAACCATTCTGGGAATCCTGGAACTTGGGATATAACTCTTCCAATGAATTTCTCTTGGACACCATCAACATCGAAAGTGTGTTCGATGGATTTAAATACCAATGGTGACACGGTAGTTAATTCTTGGGAATCAGCCAGGTTTATTAATTGAATTAAATTCCGGACAAGCTGCTCCAAAGAAAACGGCTTTCTGTTGGCAGAAAATGCTAAAAGTTTAGCCTGTCCAACTTTTTGTTTCAACACGTCTTTCCGGAACCGAATTTGATTTTTGACAGCTTCGGTCTTTTCTTTTTTGGTCTTATAACTTTGAATGAAGGTGCTAACTTCACCTTCGCTTTACCACAGGCCGTGCACAACGATATTATTTGTCAAAGATGTTTTGTTGGCAAGTTTCTTCTTGGTCTTCTTTTCCTTTTCCGCTCTGTTCTTCAGGACTTTATTCAACTTTAACTGCTCCATTTGCAAGTGTCGCTTTCGAAAATTATCAGCCGTGAATGACCTCAAGTTGGTTGCATTTTGTAATTGGCCTTTAAACTCCTCGGTCGTCATGGTTTCCAACCACTGCCCAACTTTGTTGAAATTAAACAAAACTGCACTCTCGATGGTAAGAGATGTTGCAGCTGGTTTCTGTCTTGTCATGCAATCCAACTGACCAAATACGCTTTCCGGCAACTTATTATGTTTAAGGCTGGATTTGCACTCTGGATTTGTATCTGTTGTCTTGTTGAAATTCACACCTTCGGGCAGCTGGTCTTTCAACAGACGCTGGAATAATTCTATTAATTCATCAAGAATGGTGACTAAAATGGTCGCTGTTAGACCATCATTCTCGGCTGGTTGTATAAGGAAGCGCAAAATGTCGTCATCATCATGGGGGGGGTTCACTGCCCGGTACAAGGCAAAACAATCCGTGGACAAAATCTAACGGCCTAATTTGCCCCATGTTTTCCAAAAGTTTGGAATAATGATCGTTCATTTGAAGAATGTTACCTTCCTTTTCCAAAAGATTCCATAACGGTTTTGTGAGAAAATTATTCAGCAGGCCTAATGCTCGACAACATGCCATTAGGACTGGGTCTTTTAGATAGGTGAGAACAGTAGAGAGAAGGCCGTTTAAAGTTAGCATGCATTCTTCTAGGAATTCTTGTAAGTGGGGCTGTAGATGGTATAGGACAGCTGCGTTGTGAAACAATATGTTAAATCGGTTTCCTTTGAATCTCGCCAACGTACAAGTAACGCCTCTTGAAGTAAGAAATGCCCGTGAGCTGGCATAACAGCCGTTTTTCTCGTCTGCCCCCCTCACAAACGCTTTACATGCAGCCCTGATCATGTCTACTGTTTTTGATTTCTTTCTACAAGGATCAGAAGGCTTAATGCAGTGCAAATTTTCAATGGTAAAAAGAGTTGTCTCCATTTTGTCGGCGGCATTCACCAATAAATGTAACCCACAGAAAAAATTATGCATTGTGGAGAGGGCATCTCTTTCCTGTTGTGTTTTGAAACTCCATTGGGGTATGACTTTCTGGAGAATGTCTTCTCTGTACTTTTGTAGGAGTTCATGGAAGGATCTCTCAGTGGCTGCCCGATCGCTCATAGTATTTTTGATGTTAGAAATAATTGTGTCTCCGGCAGCACATCCTGGGACTCTGTTAAGATCTTCTATTACCTCTTGAAGTGTTAAGAGATTGGTTGCAGCAGATTTATCTCCCATTTCTCTTATACCTAAGCATTTTGAGATGTGCTCCGAATTAGTCACAACATAAGTTTCAAAACTTTGACCTCTTTTTCGGGTTTCGTCAGTATATATAGTTAGATTTTGATCTTCGGCAATAGAGGCTGCCAGATTTAAATGTACCAGCGGCAACCTGAGCTTAGCCAAGTTCTCAATCGTTCCTATACATGGTAATGACTCTGCTCGATGGTTGGTGAGCTTTAATACCGCAGCTATCACATCAGAGATATGGGCATATCCAACGTTATGTTGCAATAAAGTAAGGACGCATTTTACAATGGCCTCACTGAAACGCTTACCCTCTTTGGTTGGTAACACTTTGATGGCAGTTGGGTCACTTTTCTGCATTAGTAAGGATTCCAGATGCTGTTCATATCTGTAACATAAAGAACAAATATAAGTTTACGTTCGTCGAGTGTAAAATAAATTGGCGGAACTATTCAGATAAGAAGTATATAATCTATAATGGTAGTAAAAAATGCTGGTAACACTTGCTTCCATATAAACAGAAGTCAATCAGTCATATTAATAATGTCTCATGGAACAAATATTTTTTAATTTGTTTCCAAATGTTGTTCTGTTATATTTAAAAGAAATTACCGTAAACATTGGCCACAATTGAATGGAAATGTGTTTGTTTGTGTGACCACATTCCGTCTGTCCGGTGTTGCCTTGATATGACACTTCAAATCTGATATACGTTTCTGTGCAACCTCCGCCGCCCTTTTCGTACTGGACTTCAGGTTTCGCATCTCTTTCCTCATACAAAGTATAGTTCTGTTTTTCATAAGGACGAGACGCTCTCGTCTTTTCAGCCTTCTCTTCATATTCCTTTCAAATTTCTGATGTAACTCTGTGAGAGGAACAGAATTGTTTGTACAATTTATGTTGTAAGACGTACTCAGTCCTATTTAATGACAATGGAAAGTTCTTCAAATTGTGTAAAAAAAAAATTAAATCACCTTTTTGTTGTTTCAATTCTGAGCGTAGGTGTTGTAATTGGGTCTCCAATTCTGCCTTCTCGATCACACACGTTCTTGGTCTGTAGGGAAAAATACAATTCAGTATCTAGTACAGGTGTAAACCAATATTATATAGAAGATTGATTGTTTGGTGTTTTACGCCGCCTTCAAGATGTTTGCACTTATGTGGCAGCGTTGCCAGTTGTATTGGGGGCGGAAACCATGCTCTTTAGACTTAGTGGGATTTGAACCCGTGACCCAGTGGTGTGTTTGGCAGAAAAACGAGTAAACAATTAGTGGATAAAAAGAGAGTACAATTTCCTTTCTTCGCGTAAAAAAGTTCAAAACTTAGCCTTTACCTGTCTGAAGTAGAATCGTTGGAGTTCTCTACAGACATAGGAACAACTTCCATCTGCGCCCGCTGGAGGAAAAAAAATACAATGAATCATGAATTACCCTCTAAGCAGGAGATACCGATTGATAGAATGATTGATTGGTGTTTTACGCCGCGCTCAAGATTATTTCACTTATGTGGCGGCATTGCCAGTTTTAGTGTGGGAGGAAACCGGTCTCTGTGCCCGGAGGAAACCCACGATCTTCCGTTGGTAATTGGCAACCATCATACATAGGTCGTTCGAGTGAAAACCCAGTCAGAAAATTTTCCAATTTTTTGGGGACTGAGTGGGATTCGAGCCCGCGAGTCATTGGTGGAAGGCTGTTCGGATTGAGCCTCCAACGCTCTACCTACTGAGCCACGGAGTCCCCCCCCCCCCCTATGTGCCTCAGTATATAAAAATATTAATTTAATTTAATTCTTTATTTATTTATAGAGGATGTTCCACAGCCTTTCGGCCACGAGGGGGTCTCCTCTGTAACTGTACAATTACAACAGCAACAAAAAGACAGAAAAAACAGAAACAAGAACAGAAACAAATACAGCAAAATTAGGGTAATTACATGGCAAACAAAATTACATATATCAAGTTTATGTGCTATAGCTTACACTCAACAGTAAATATTGCTAATAGAATTGTAGTTTGCACAGACAAGCCGTAATGTAGGCCTATATATAAGAATAATGACATGAAATAGTAATTCGTACACCAAACAAAACCCTATACTTTACACATAGCAATAAATTTGTACACAAGAACGTTATTTAATAGACAAACATATATACATGCAATACAATTGAATTGCGTAACACATTAATCAAACAAATCCTTCTACTTTATACATAACACTAATTTTGTACACAAGAACGTTATTTACATAGGCAAACATATATACATACAATACAAGAGTAATTAAGTAACACATACATCAAACAAATCTTTCTACTTTATACATAACATTCATTTTGTACACAAGAACGTTATTTACGTAGACAAACATATATACATACAATTCAAGAGTAATTGCGTAACACATACATCAAACAAATCCTTCTACTTTATACATAACACTAATTTTGTATACAAGAACGTTATTTACATAGACAAACATATATACATACAATACAAGAGTAATTGCGTAACACATACATCAAACAAATCTTTCTACTTTATACATAACATTAATTTTGTACACAAGAACGTTATTTACGTAGACAAACATATATACATACAATTCAAGAGTAATTGCGTAACACATACATCAAACAAATCCTTCTACTTTATACATAACATTAATTTTGAACACAGAAACGTAATCTACACAAACAAGTAACTTTTAGTCAGTACAAATTACATATCTAAAGGCCCGCTCTCACTATGCGATCAGCCGCACCGACCCGCAGGACGCGACCAAAATGGATGCCCTCGACCGGTCAATAAGATAAACCCTAAGATATTAGGGTGTAATGTGTAAAATTAATGTAATGTATATAATTATATCTTGCCATTCACCTCATGACTCTGCTGTATTGGAAAAGCAAACGGTTGATCCAGGAACTTCCTCAACTGAGCTACATTTTCAGGGTTCTTTTTCTTCTGAAAAACAAGAAAGAAACCTTCATAATTAGAGGTCCGACGTAGTTGATTGACATTCCAAGTATAAAAGTTTACTTTAAAAGGATTTCTTTACATAGCACTGAAAGCCATTTCCCTTTGTGATGTCAGTTTATATATAGGGAAGAGGGCGTGTGTGATAGGGATTCCATAGTAACACGATGTTAATAACGAGACGGTCGCATTCATACCTTTAAGAATGTCAGTCTTTGTTTAGCCAGTTTCAGAATGAGTGCCCGGGTTCTTCTGTATTCATATTGCTCGGGGAATAGGGGTCCCATCCAACACCTCAAACATTCAGTAATGAACGTCCACTTCAGATTGTGCCGAGATAATTCGCAGACCGCTCCGTTTGTCAACAGCTCTGGGTGGATTTCATGTGGACAAGGGTTTCCGCATGTTAACATAATGGCATTCACACCCATGGCTTCAAGATATGGCCATTTGGATCCTCCTTCTGTAGGGACATGAGAAATGATGTGTTTCATGAATAAGTCTGAATTACTCTGCAGTATTTAGAAAAACTGAACTTAAAGAAAACAGTTTTATTTCTAAAAAACATGAATGAAGTTGGCTCGGTTGAAACAAGATCGGCCCTGAAATATTTTAAATGTAGAATTTTGAAAACTCTGCCATGGTAACGAATGACGGCAGCTATTATTAAACATTACATCTGGGTAACGTGTATATTACGGAATCACGTAACATATACGTCGGAAAACAATCAAGCGTTTGTGTATCAATGTATCGCATGGTCCTGGTCAAAACCTTTGAGAAAGTCAGACAATTTATCAACGAAACATGTATACAAGCCTTCGTCAAACGGTTTAATTTAACCCTACCCCTATAACAAGCGTTTCATATATATCTCCATCGAAAATATAATTTACTGAATCGTACTAGGAAGGAATGTTCATTTCGCTTTTTCTAATTCTGTTAACAATAAGAACCGATTTATTTTCGTCAATTGTACACTCTTATAAGCCTCGTTTTGTATCGTGACATACGAAACAAATTTAAGAGAGAAAAAAAACCCACTGAAATTTGAAATACAGGCAAATCGAGTAGCCTACTCATATTATTTCAAATCATCTATTTCAAACTTTTAAATGACCCAGTCATTGTACACAGTTTAATATATATATATATATATAGATATATATATATATAAACGGTAATTAATATATATATATATGGTCAATGTATTTACGAACACTAAACACACGGGTACCGGCAAAATCGTCAAGATTAAACCATAGAACTTAAACACTTTCTATGATTAAACTAACCAAGGTTATGTTTAAAAGGGATGAGGGAATGACAGACCTTATAAATATTCTATTACATATCAATGTATGTTATTACTGTAGGATGTACACATTTTATTTGTGGAATAAGTTTATTAAACATTTAGTTAGATTCGGGTCCATAACTTTGGTCAATCTAACAATTCCTCTATCGAAATCCATTTAAAATTCTAGACAGGGCCATGATACAGAACTAGCAACAGCATGACACTCCGAAACAATACATTATATACAGCCCCTTGTTGAGAGTTATAGGAAATGTACGAGTCTCAATAGGTGTCAGAACAGTTTACAAATGGCGCAGAAGGCAGGACAGGGTAAGTCATCAGTTCTGATTGCTAAATCTCTCAACGAATTGTGTGTAAGATTCGATTTATGGCTGTTACAAGTAATAATTTGTCAAATCGAAAACTTACCTAAACTCATGATATCTTGCTTAAAATGGGCAAACTAATACAGACGTCTGAACTGTCCAATTTAATGATTGATCTGCGAAGCTTGGCACGAAAACTGCACCCTTTTAAACCCTCTGAGGCCCAATTCGGCGATTCGATTTTGGTGTTAGAGGGTAAATTTTCAAACCCGGAAGTTCTAACCTTGGCCGGGTCGGTTCATTTGAAGTCATTCTGACAGTTACAGATGCGCAGAGATGACATGGAATCCCTACTTGTGATGACTTATCTCTCATTCAACATATATTGTTCAGTTTATTTTTTTTGTTATGGGTGCTGTTCGTACTTAGCGCATCCAGGCAGATAAATTACTGACAGTCACGTTTCCCTTTTGTAGTCATGCAAATGCTTTGACTCACCACATACTTCAAAATCTGGTTCAGCCAAATCCCCCACTCCGTGACTTCAAAAACTCTTTACCAGCCCCGATAGCTCAGTCGGTAGAGCGTCCGCTTCAGGCCTGGGAGATCCGGGTTCAAGCCCGGGTCGAGTCAGACCAAAGACTTTAACAGTGGTAGCTGTTACTGCTTCGCTTGGCGCTCAGCAATAGGAGTTTGAGCAGCGACTGGTTGGCCCGGTGTCAGTATACTGTGACTGGGTGAGGGGGCTTGCTGGTTGTCTTCGGCAAGTCGTCTCGGTGAGACAGCACCTAAAAGAGCGGTGGAAATCCGCCCTGTCACAAGGAGACAACGTCTTCATATAACCGAAATACTGTTGAGCAGGACGTAAAACCCCAATCACTCACTCACTCACTCAAAAACTCTTTAGTAGTTTCTTTAGCAGAAATACAAATCAACTCATTGGACAATTTGTTAAGCAAAGGCAAGCACAGCAATAAGAATGTATTTCGACTTATACCAAGAGACCAAAGCGAACACAACGCTCGCATCTACAACAACTTAAACAGGTCCCATTTCACTTTAAAATCGTCCCCAGTCTTAAATTCAATGTATTTCCTTACAAAAGAAGAACGCAATAAAATGATCAGAAAGCAATTACACGAGTACTGGGTAAATATTGACTAAACTTTATAATACCCTCGAGCACTTATTTCGTACCTACCGAAAAACGGAAGTTAAAACTTCTGCTCTGATTGCAGCTATGGTATATATTTAATTGGCTGATAAAAACCGAAATAGTATTCGTTAACTTCGAATGTCGGTGAGCTGTACGCAGGGGATAATTTCTCTGCTTGTATACAATTTGCACTGTTTGCGATCTTATACATCGCATGCTTTTACTTTTCTGGGTTGGCTTCAGACTTCAGTAAGATTTTATTAACCCAATTCAAGCATCGTGAGGCAGCAAGCAATCAAAAGTCAACGGCCTTCGTTACGCCATTGTTTGGAACTTACGACCGCTTTATTACATACTAAAAGAAAACATTTTAGACATTCTCCGTTTCCTAAAGCAATGATTATTTAAATCAAACTATTAAGGACTTATTGTGTGGGAGAGTATTATATGTTATTCATTTTAGGAAATTTTCTTAAGAATTTAGTTTTTACATCGTTTTGGACTAGAGCCCTAACCCATAACAAACGAATGTTTGACTCTGTCGCTTACTCTCAAGCTTAAGAGTTAAGATCATACTTTTAGGGATCATTTCTATAGTATGCATCCAGGGGACGTCTGGTAAAACTGACAAACCTTTCCACCACGATGACGAGGCAAAGTACTGTGCCCTTAGCGGGAAGCCGATGAAGTCTTACGTCTGTCCTACCGATGTGTTAGACAAGTCATTGAGGACCGTTCCAGTCTTCATATAATGGCAGTTTGGACGGACATAGTGCATTCCGAGTGGTTTATGAAAAATAAAGCTGAAGATAAATAAACCCTTAACCTTTTTGACTCAAAGATTACAACAGGTCGTAAGAAAAAAGTCAATTTACTTATATCGTTAGGTATATGGGAAGTTACCTGGGATGATTTTAAGAGCTGCTTGAGACTTCTTGAAAGTGGCTTCAACTCTGATAAGATATAAATGCTTTACGTCACATTTAGGATTTTTCCACTTATATGGCGGCGCTCTATTCTCATGAGAGACAATTAATGGACGAGCAGGAAGTCAATTTTGGCAAAGAACATGTATATTGTACTGGGAAAGACTTTGTGACAGGTTTTGGAAGCTTGTGTTCTTTACAAACTTTACTTTCTTGTGATGACTTATCTCTCATTCAACATATATTGTTCAGTTTAATTTTTTTGTTATGGGTGCTGTTCGTACTTAGCGCATACAGGCAGATAAATTACTGACAGTCACGTTTCCCTTTTGTGGTCATGCAAATGCTTTGACTCACCACATACTCCAAACTCTGGTTCAGCCAAATCCCCCACTCCGTGACTTTAAAAACTCTTTAGTAGTTTCTTGAGCAGAAATACAAAACAACTCACTGGACAATTTGTTAACAAAGGCAAGCACAGCAATAAGAATGTATTTCGACTTATACCAAGAGACCAAAGCGAACACAACGCTCGCATCTACAACAACTTAAACAGGTCCCATTTCACTTTAAAATCGTCCCCAGTCTTCAATTCAGTTTATTTCCTTACAAAAGAAGAACGCAATAAAATGATCAGAAAGCAATTACACGGGTACTGGGTAAATATTGACTAAACTTTATAATACCCTCGAGCACTTATTTCGTACCTACCGAAACACGGTAGATGCGAGCGTTGTGTTCGCTTTGGTCTCTTGGTATAAGTTGAAATACATTCTTATTGCTATTATTGGTATATTATAGGGTATTATTGATCTTCTGCTGTTAATTTAATATTTTTTCACGAACCACTCGGAATACCCTATGTCCGTCCAAACTTTCATTACAAGAAGATTGTAACTGTCGTCAATGACTTGTCTAACACATCGATAGGACAGACGTGAGACATTCTCATTGAAAACTTAGTATTTGCCTGCGTGAATGCTGGAAGTACTGGCACCAATCATATCTAAAACACATTTCATCTAAACATGTTCAGCCCAATGAGATATATATACTACCACACCGACATGTTTGTCCATTGCAATAGACATCAATAATATAGACGTTAGAAACTTGTGTTCTTTGCAAAACTTTACTCCGTGGCTGCCACTCAATTATCTCCCTGCAGACTACAGCACAACCGTATAACTGAAATAATACTAAATGTGGTGTAAACCACCAATCAACCAATTATCTCTTATCAGCACCAAAGTTACCTTCAAGGAGTCTTAGGCAGCTCCCAGTATCAATCCAGTTAAGTTCCCTGATACCCAAAGAATGTACTAAAATCATTATGAACAAAAGTTTTTATTTGTTTGAGAAAAGGGGTATGTCATTTGGACCTAGGTAGACGTTTAAATTGATAAAATGATTATCTGTGAGGACGGTATATCAACTCACGGCCAAAGAATACATATTTTATATTTGGATTAAATTGATATATGTTTAATAAAGTTAGCCAAACGTTTTCTTCATGACACGCCAGAGTCTAACGGTAAAACAAATAACATTTTTACTGTCTGATTGAGAATTCTGAAGTAAAAGTCTTTAAGAAATAAGATGTGTTCTCCTTGAAGACCGTTGATTTTTTGACACAGTCGAATAAATGACATTCCAAATCATTGAGACCGTATTCAGTGACCGCAAATCCCAAACAGTTTTCAGAGGAATCACAGAGCTGGCCACATTCCAGTTTACTTTTGTTTCTGGTGATTAGCATTGGTTCACTTTGTGGAACTTGGTTTCTTTTTGTCAGTGAATAATGAGACTACAAAAAAAATAAAACAATTAGAAATATTTACATACAATACACTTGTTGTGACACTGTTAGTGGAGAATGGTATGCTCTCCAAAAACCAACATAAGATGATTTTTTCGGAAATTGTTTCCTTTTTATATAATTCTTTTTTTACTATCTTTAACCTGGGTAAAAGGTCAGCAAAAACGTAAATAGAAAAATAACTATTTATTCCATGAAATGCAACAATATATCCACCAAGGGAGAAATAACTTGGCGGGTTGGTTGAGTAAAATTAATTGGATAATTCGGATATTTGAATAAACTAGATTCTAAAGAATCTCCCATTATGCTTTAAATTAAAATAGGTTGTTAATCGGAACAATATTACGCCCTGTGATTTCATTGGCTTAATTCTGCACCAGTGTTTGAACCGTGATGATGAATAGATGTGGGATTTCAGATGTTAGAGACATTACCTGGCATTGTTGATCGGCCGTGGCCGAATCAGGTTGGGACGAATCTGTAACGAAATATTCCAATTGAATATTGAATATTTTTATTCACCTTAAAATAACAGAAATTTGGATGACAAAAATTACTTAGAGGCGGGAATAAAACTCCATGGGGCTTGTTCTATCCCATAGATTGTTACAATCCGGTAATATCAAATCATTGAAGTGTTCGTCTGATAGGTCAAATATCCCAAAAGGCCTATTTCATAAACCACTTTAGACAGCTAAGTTGACTTATTGTCTATCTCATTCAATTAGTCGCAATTAGTCGCAAGCTGATGAAAACATTGTTTGGTCGTCTCCCTCCATCTGAGCCTGGTATATTCACTGGTGATCATTTGGTGTACCCCGGTTGGAGATGTGCATTCCACACATTAATTGGTAATAAAGATATTCCTACAGTTGAGCGTATCTATTAAGGGAAGCAGTAGAGGGTTATTTCTTGGTCGCAAATGATACAGCTTATGACGAAGCAATAAGACTCCTGGATGAACGCTTTGGCAATTCTTTTCTCATTGCTAATGCTTTTAGAGGCAAGTTGGACTCGTGGCCTAAGGTCACCAGTAGGGACGGCGTTTTGTTGCGTAAATTAGCGGACTTTTTGAGGCAGTGTCTCACCGCTATGTCGTCAATTGAAAGCTTGCAAATTCTCAATGATTACCAAGAGAATCAAAAATTGTTGAACAAATTGCCTGACTGGCTTGTGCTGCGTTGGAGTCGTATTGTTGCTGAATGGAAAGAAAGGTATGTACAGTTCCCCCCCCCCCCCCCTTCCGTGAATTCGTTGAGTTTCTGATTAAAGAAGCCAATATTGCCTGTCAGCCTATTAACATATACCAATCCAGTAAACCCAAGGTGAGTAACTCTGAAAAACCATTTCAAGTTAAATATGACCACAGGAATCGAACTGATGTTCGATCATTTTCCATTGCGTCGCAAGATAGTCCTACCTTTCATACAAAGCCGTCTAACGTTACACTGTCTTGTTTTCTATGTAAGAAAGAACACCATTTGGATGATTGTCCGATATTTTTTGTCTAAATCTTTGTCTGACCGTAAAAACCATGCGTGGAAAACCCGCTTGTGTTTCGCCTGTCTAACCTTTGGGCATCGTACAAACCAATGTCGCCAAAGGCGGACATGTAAGACCTGTTTAAGGTTACACCCTACATCACTCCATGGAGATAAGAAGGACGTCAGTGACTTGGACACTAAACCTGCTAATCAAGGTGAGGTAAGTATACACTATAGCGTCAGTCATCTGAATCACACCGGAAACAGTAGTAAATGTTTTTACCGGTTTGGGTGTCCCATGTAGAATCTCCGGAGTGTGAACGTTTAGTCTACGCCTTACTTGATACACAGTCGGACACCACCTTTATCTTGGAGGACACATGTGGATCGCTGGGTTTAACTGATTTGCCTGTAAGTTTGTCTCTTTCGACAATGACATCAATGGATACATTAGTAAGTAGTAGTCGTATTCAAGGTTTACGTGTGAGAGGCTATGACAGTTCTATCAGAATACCCCGTCCTACTGCCTATACCAGAAATATTATGCCACCCAACAGAGATCATATTCCTACTCCGGATATGGCAATGCAATGGCCCCATCTCCAGAAGATAGCGGATAAACTTATCCCCCTGCAGGACAATGAAGTAGGTTTACTCATTGGGTATAACTGTTCCCGAGTTTTAGCACCCAGAGATGTCATCCCACCTAGCGAAAATGCACAGCGTACCGACTTGGGTTGGGGTATTGTAGGTGTCATTAACCCGGATGCTGCGGATTTCGTTGATGACCCTATTGGTTTCAGTCATAGAGTGCTGGTTACCAATAACCTCGTTGACGAAGGCTGCAAAGGGGTTATCACTGTGCGAACATCAGTAAAGGAAGTCATTAATCCATTAGCGGTGGCAAAATTTATGGAACTTGATTTTTCTGAAAATGTAACCAGCGATGAAACTCATTCTAGAGAGGATCAATTGTTTCTGGACAAAGTGTCTGACGGGGTAGAGTCATAAGTGATCAACACTTTGAAATTCCACTGCCCTTCAAAGTTGAAATTCCAAATTTGCCGAATAATAAAGTAATGGCTTTATAACGTCTACAATTACTAAGGAAGAAGCTTTTACGTGACGAGAAATACAGGAAGGAATATACTGACTTTATGCAATGTATCATTCGAGACGGTTATGCTGAAAAGGTTGACAATGAGAACAAGGAAGGTGCATGGTGTATACCTCACCACGGAGTGTATCATTCTAAGAAACCCAATAAAATCCGAATAGTTTTTGATTGTAGCGCTAAATTCAAAGGAATCTCTTTAAATGATACACTTTTACAAGGTCCGAACTTGACAAATGCATTGGTCGGAGTACTCTGTCGTTTCCGCCTTGAACATATCGCCTTTATGTGCGATATTGAAAAGATGTTCTTACAGTTTCAAGTAAGGGCCCGAGATCGAGATTCCCTTCGTTTTCTCTGGTGGCAAGACGGGCACCTTTTCCAGGAACCAACCGTCTACCGTATGAAGGTCATCTTTTTGGTGCCGTATCTTCCTCAGGTTGTGCTAACTTCGGATTGAAACAGGTTGCAAAGGAAAACCATAATTGGTGTTAGTCGCTAAAATAACTTACAGTTTGTGGTAGGCCCATTGTCGGAGTTCGGCAATTTATAGTCAGCGGCGAAGAAGAAGATGTCGTAAATGATTGACCCTTCCCGTCTACGGAGATGTGTGCGTTTGCAGATGACAGGTTCACCCCCACCAGCGTCAGAATTCATCGATGCAGTTGTTGACCACTTCAAGACCCTCGGACTGGAGCCAGACCGAATAGAGGCACTTGGACAACTAAAAGGCAGTCGACAGTGGCACGTTTGCATGGGAACTATAGATGACACCGACACAGTTTTGAGATCACCAGATTTTCGTATTGGAAAAAGAGATTGTGTTTGCTCTGTGAGTTCTTTTAGTAAGTACACTTTTAAAGTTAAGTTCTTTTGGATCCCTTTTTACGTTCGTGACTCTTTCATTGGATCATATTGTGCTTCTTTTGGCAAAGTCCTAAAAATTGACACCATTGTTCAACGGGGTCAACCTTTCACTAACACGGTTCGTGAAGTCACCTTAGAGTGTAGTGAGGAAAACCGTAATAAGATCCCTTATAATTGTACGATTGGCAACAAGTACCCTGCACTTGTCATGGTCGAAGGCCGAGAGCCTAAATGTCTCCGCTGTGACAAAGTCGGCCATGTAAGGAGGGAATGTTCTGAAGTTTGTTGTCAAGTGTGTCGATCCTTCAGTCATCCTACCGACCTCCATCCCCCTAGGAACCTCTCATTCGCCGATCGAGTTAGAGGTGCAGCCCCTGCACTGAATGAGCCAGAAACCCCTATGGAAGAATCTTACGAGGAGGGGGAATTAGTTAGTGCTGCTTCTGATAACGAGGATGTCGTACACGAGCCGGTCGATGACCAGCCAAAGTCGGTCGTTTCCCGGCCTCAACCAGCAATCCCTGACCGACAGAGTAAGCTGAACACTTTGACCCGCGAGCAGAAGACCTCAGTCGATCAACCTATTCAACTCCCCGAAGAAACTACTATAGAAGAGGAGGACATGGTCGCCGTCAACTCCCCCAGTGCTACAACTAACTCTGTAAGGGAAAAACGTACACGATCCCCTTCACCTGAACAAACTCTATCGCCAACGTACAGAGACCGTATTGAAGGTAATCGTGTCGTACAACAAGTAGTTTCCCCATCAAATTCGGATTCTCCACCTGGAGATCACCCCACACTTATGTCTTTCCTTTCCGATCAGGAGGCCTATTCCGACTTGGAGGGGTTTACACTGGTGAGGCAGCGTCGCCGTGATCGGCATCGTGAGCGACGGCGCGCCTCGCCCGGAGGATCTCCTCTTAGGAAGAAATAGTTCTTCTGGTTAGCAGTTATTTAAGTAGTAAAAACAATAAATTGACATGCAAGACATTTCTTTTCATTCGATTAATTGTAATGGTTTAGTTTTTTCTCCTAAGTTTCCTAATTTATCTACTGTGTGTAGATCGTTAAATTTTGACATTATTTTTCTCCAGGAAACTTACCTTTATTCATATAAAACACAAAAATCCTGGGAGTCTTCCTGGGGAGGTAAATGTTTGTTTTCTTTCGGTTCTCCTCTTTCGTGTGGGGTTGGCATTTTATTCCACCCCCGTTTATCTGTTGAGTTTGGCAAAGTCCATAGGGACTTTGACGGTCGTTTACTTTTTGTCGATTGTTTGGTGAACAATTTTCTTTTACGTTTACTGTCTGTTTATGCTCCTTGTTCAGAGTACAGCAGACGTGAATTATTTCGTTCTTTGTTTCCACATTTAGTTTGTAGCCGGCCAATCGTTATGGCCGGTGACTTTAACTGCATTTTTGACCCGGACCTCGATAAAGCTGGTGGCGACCCTACCAGAGGTACGGTAGGGTCGGAGGTCCTGAGGTCAATATGTCAGGATTTTTCTTTGGTTGATTCCTTTCGTTATTTACATCCCCGAGAATTTTCTTTTTCATGGTCAAGGAATAATATTAAATGCTTATTAGATAGAATCTTCATCAGCTCTTCCTTACTTAAGTATTTAAATCAATCAGATATAACATTGTGTCCTTTTTCTGATCATTTATTTGTAAATTCTTACCTTGTTTCCATGTCTAATTTGACCAGGGTCGGACCGGGGTACTGGCATTGTAATGTTAGTACCTTGGACGACCCTGATTTTCTTTCTGATTTTCTAGATCTTTGGTCTGTTTTTTCGGCTACTGCAGATCACTCCTGTTCCTGGTGGGAGGAATTCAAATATGAAGTTAAGTTGCTTATTATTTCCCATAGTAAGAGACTGTCTAAACATCGAAATTCAAGTGTCCGACTTCTCCGTAAACAAATTTCGGAACTTTCGATCGTGTCCCCTAGCGCCCCCGAACTTTCGGATCTAAAAAATGAATTAAATGATTTACTTTCTTCTTTTAATTTCGGTGTAAAAATTCGTGCAAAAGCAGCTAGTTTTAATTTTGATGAAAAACCCTCACGCTTCTTTTTCCGAAAGGAGAAGTCACGTGCTCAGCGTAAAACCATTGATCTTTTGACTGTAGAGGGTACAGTCATTTCGGATTCTTATGATTTATTATCTTCAGTTAGGAGTTTTTATAAGTCTTTATTTTCTGCTGAGCCCGTCAGTGACACTTATCTAGATTATTTTTTCTCTGATTTACCTTCTCTTTCATCTGAAGATTCCAATCAATTAGAAGGGCCTATTACACTTAATGAAGTTACAGAGGCATTACAGGGGATGGAGAAATACTCCTCTCCAGGGTCAGATGGACTCCCTATGGAGTTTTATTTAAAATTTATTGATTCAATTGGCCCTGATTTTGTTACTTACCTTAATAAATGCTTTTCTTTAAATACTTTGTCTCAATCTCAAAAATTATGTTATATCACCCTTATTTGTAAGGACGCTACTAAATCAGATAACCTTAAGTTTTGGCGTCCCATTTCCTTACTTAACTTAGATTACAAAATTATTTCAAAAATTTTATGCAATCGATTAAACTCTGTTATTAGCCTCTTAATTCACCCTGACCAGACTTGTGCTGTTCCAGGAAGACGTATCTTAGACAATGCCCATCTCCTTCGCAATATTATAGATTATGTCGGGTTAAAAAAATATGCCGGCTTTATTTTTGTGTATGGACAACGAGAAAGCCTTTGATCGCGTATCTCATGAATATCTATTTCGGCTATTAGAAATTTATAATTTCGGTCCCACTTTTCGGAATTGGATAAAACTCTTATATTCAGAGTCAAAAGCATCGGTTTTAGTCAATGGTTTTATTTCGGAGGAGTTTGATCTGAGGAGGGGCGTCCATCAGGGATGTGCCCTCTCCCCTCTGATCTACGTCCTCTCCTTGGAACCCCTTCTTAATAAGATCCGTACAAAACCAGGAATTCAGGGGGTTAAGGCCCCCGGCTCTAAACGTGAAATCAAAATCTCAGCATATGCAGATGATATTACCTGCACCCTTACATCAAGGCTTTCTGTTATTCATATTATTAATTTGTGTGAGCTGTTCGGGACGGGCTCCGGTTCCAAGATCAATTTGATTAAAACGTATGGTTTATGGTTGGGCCACTGGGCCCGCTCCGAAGAGTCCACTTTATATTCAATTTCTATGTTTACCTCATTCAGAAAGATTATTGGATTACATTTATGTTCTACAACACCACTTGACATTTCTACTTATAATTATAAACCAATCGCGAATAAAATTGTTTACTTTCTTAATCTGTGGCGTAACAGGCACCTATCTTTTAAAGGTCGCTCTCTTTTGATCACTGTTTTAGCTTTGTCTAAGTTATGGTATGTTGGGACTGTCTTTCCTTTACCTCCAGATTTACTTCAAGTCATTAATCATTCAGTTTACCAATTCTTTTGGGGTGGGTCTCATGAAAGTCTTAAAAGGGAAGTTTTGATTAATTCTGTTCAGTTGGGTGGATTCAATTTGGTCCACATTCCTCCTAAGTTGAAAGCTTTTTATATTATGCATATTAAACGTTTAGTTCAATTATTTCATTCTGATGATTTTCCTTCTTGGGGTTACTTTGCAATTTATTGGATAGGTTTTCAGTTAAAAACTTTATGTCCTGAGTTTGCCAGTAATTTGATTCCTCATTCTTCTGTTAACACATATTTCTATTCCAATGTTTTATCTGCCTACAGAGAATTGTTAAAGTTATCACCCAATATAGATATATTGTCTCTTACCACCAAGCAAGTCTATGTTATTTTTGCCAATTCTGTTTCTGTGCCTCCTCCTATTCTTAAGATATATCCTCAAGTTAATTTTAAGTTCGTTTATAAGGCAATAAATTCCAGTCATTTAGAATCTTCTGTAAAAAAAATTCTCTTTAAACTTACAAACCACATATTGTACACCGGTAGTTTCCTTAAGATTTGTAGAATTTCTAGGTATTATCTTTGTTTATTTTGTCGTGCTCAGTGTGAAACCATAGAGCATCTTTTCTTCAGTTGTCCTTTTGTTAGACCCCTTTGGGACTACCTCTCCAATTTTATTGAACAGTTTACCTTGCTTTCCTTCAGATTTACTTTTATGAATGTTATTTTCTCTGTTTTCACCTCGAGTGGAAACAGGTTCTATGATGATTTTGTTCTCTATCTTATCTCTCAGTTAAAGTGGGTAGTGTGGAAGTGTCGGAATGAGGTAAAATACCACAAACGGACTTTCACACGCCCACGAATTATCTCTTTATTTGAATCTTCTGTTCGTTCACGTATTAGAGTTGATTTTCATCGTTTACCATTAAACCTTTTTTCTGATATGTGGTCATGCGATTTACGTTTATGCTCTGTAATGAATGAGGAGGTTGATTTTTATTTTTAACAGTATAATTAAAATTATTTACGCCATATATCATCCTGTTCCATTATTTGGAAAACACAATGACAGTACATATTTAATTACATTAGTTAAGTTAGTTATAATAGTTAAGATAGTTAAGTTAGTTAATATAGTTCAGTTTAGTAAGCTGGTTAAAGTAGTTATAGTTATTAAATAAAGGTAATAGTCAAGTTAGTTATAATAGTTAAGATAGTTGGGCAGTTTTAATAGTTAAGATAGTTAGGATCGTTAGTTAGTTAGTTAGGTTAGTTAAGATAGTTAAGTTTAGTAAGCTGGTTAAAATAGTTATAGTTATTAGATAAAGTTAATAGTTAAGTTAGTTAAGGTTAGTTAGGAATATACATTTGTATATATTTGGGTAAATAATTAGTGGGGTAAACGGTTGCAGGGGTCAAAAATAAAAATTGGAGTAAATTAGTGTTTAATTATAATTATTATGCACATATTATGCCTACTAGTTTTCTGATATTATTTCTTGTCCGATTCAATGATTAATAATTTCTTCAGTGAACTTCTGTTTTCATCTTTAACGCTGAGGGCACTTATGTGATGTAGTAATTTTAAAAAGCCCCTCAGCTACTGTTTGTTATATACATATGTCTATATATGGCGAATAAACCATTTAGTCAAAAAAAAAAAGGAAAACAATGGTAACTTTGGAAAAGCGGTCACTGATTTTCTCACTTTCGATTTCTATGTTGACGATGGCCTAAAATCGGTTCCTTCAATTAAAGAAGCCACTAAACTAGTCACAGAAACCAGGAAAGTGTGTGCGTCCAGAGGTCTACGTCTTCATAAATTTGTTTCTAATTCACCAGAGGTTATTGAGTTTGTACCAGAATCCGAGCGAGCCCCGGGTGTAAAGAATATGGACGTACTGAGTGAAACACCTTCTATTGAAAGGGTTTTAGGCATTCATTGGTGCATAGTCTCTGATACCTTCCAATTCCGTATCACTTTGCAAGACCGACCGTTCACACGTCGTGGGCTGTTGTCGACAGTGAGCTCCGTGTTCGATCCATTGGTTTTTTTTGGCCCCTGTCATTTTGGTCGGGAAACAGCTTCTCCAGCAAATGTGCAGAGAAAACACGGATTGGGATGTGCCGCTGTCTGACAAGTTGACGTCATTCTGTGAAAAATAGCGAACAGACCTTCAACAGGTTGATGAAATTCGAATACCTCGATGTTATAAACCTAACAATTTCGGAAAGGTTGTACTAATAGAACTTCATCATTTCTCCGATGCAAGTGTTACGGGTTATGGGCATTGTTCTTACTTGAGACAGGTTAATGAGGTTGGTGAGGTCCATTGTACGTTGGTTATGGGTAAAGCGCGTGTGACCCCGCTCCCTTCGGTTACCATTCCCCGTCTTGAGTTGACCCCCGCTCTGGTGTCAGCGAAGGTAAGTATTCTTCTGGCTCGGGAATTAAATTTGAGTATCAAACATTTTTTCTGGACAGATAGCAAAGTCGTTCTTGGGTACATTTCCAATGATGTGCGCCGTTTTCATATATTTTTTTGCTAATAGGGCCCAGCAGATTAGAGATGTAAGCGACCCTTGTCAGTGGAACTATGTTCACACCAAAATCAATCTATCCGATCTAGCATCTCGTGGGGTCGAAGTCCGTGAATTGCAGGACTCATCTTTGTGGTTTAATGGGACCACCTTTTTGTGGACGTTCCACAAAACAAGTGACCAAATATAACCTCGATCCAGCGGACATTGAAGTAAGAAATGTGAATGTGGCATCGACACATATAAACCGTCCTATTGACAAAATTGACAGCGAAAGGTTCCGCTACTTCTCAGATTGGTTTCGACTTAAGCGGGCTATAGCCATTTGCCTCCGGTGGAGAAAAATGCTTTATGAGCTTGTGGTTTCAAAGAAAATTCAGACGGCTAAGCAGCGGTCTGTCGGCTATCTACCAGTAAGTGTAACGGAATTAGAGGATGCTCAATTAGAGATTATTAGACTCCTGCAAAAGAGTCTTTCTCTCCAGAAATCCAGGCACTCAAGTCAACTGGCAGTGATGATCACAAAAAATCATCAGTCCCACAGGCCAACCCATTAGCTCCACTAAATCCTTTCGTAGATGAATTCGGCATGTTGAGAGTGGGAGGCAGACTAGCCAGGTCCGGTATGGGCACAAACTTAAAACATCCTGTAATTCTTCCTCGACGCCATCATGTGAGTACATTAATAATACGGCACTTTCACGAAATAAATGGTCATACAGGTAGAGGGATCACGATCAGTACCATCCGTGAAAACGGGTTTTGGATTATTGTGTGCAGTAGCGCAGGTGCGTCTTTGATAGCTCACTGTGTAATTTGCCGTAAGCTCTATCAGCCTCCACAACAGCAGAAAATGGCAGATTTGCCGTTCGATCGTATCCAGCCTTCGCCTCCGTTTACTTATAGTGGAGCAGATTTCTTTGGAGCGTTTCTTATTAAAGAAGGTAGGAAAGAACTTAAACGTTATGGGGTGATCTTCACTTGCATGTCCTCTCGGGCTGTTCACATCGAGGTAGCACACAGTCTTGATACGTCATCGTTCATAAATGCGTTAAGGAGGTTTGTTAGCATACGTGGACATGTACGACATCTTCGATCCGATTGCGGAACCAACTTTGTTGGCGCTGAACGAGAACTAAAAAGGGCTCTTACGGAGATCGAGCATGCCAGGGTTGGTGAATTTTTGTTTTAAAAAAGCGTGCGATTATGTAACGTTTCATAGAAATCCCCAAAATGCTAGCCATATGGGTGGGGTCTGGGAGCGACAGATCCGAACTGTTAGGCGTGTTCTGGCTGGATTGCTACATCACGTAGGTACTCAACTAGACGACGAAGGTCTAAGAACGCTGTTATCCGAAGTAGCAGCTACGATTAACAGTCGCCCTTTAACATATGAAACACTAAATGACCCAAACTCTCCAGAACCATTAACGCCTAATCGTTTACTAACCGGAAAATCACAAATGATTGTTCCACCCCCTGGTAAATTCCAACAAGGCGATATGTACTCGCGAAAACGTTGTCGGTGTGTACAGTACTGCGCAAGTGAGTTTTGGTACAGGTGGCGAAGAGAATATCTCCCGTCTCTGCAAGCGAGGCAAAAGTGGCATAAAACCAAACGGAACCTGACTGTAGGGGATATAGTTTTGTTAAAAGATGATAATGCACTGCGCAATATGTCGCGATTGGCGCGAATTAGACATTTGTCGGAGATGACGGTCATGTACGTAGAGTCCGAGCTGCCTTGGGCAACACTTTTTTAGATGTGCGCGGCAAACGCAACGACCCGATTGCTTACCTCGAACGACCCATTCATAAGTTGGTACTGCTTTTGGAGAACAATTAAGCGCCTGCTGTTTTCCTTTTGAGAAAATTCTGTTAATTTTGGGGAGGTATGTAAATAGGACGACCATTTTGTTACTGCGAGTTATTTTTCTTGGCCGTCTTCCATGCTCACAAGGGGGTGCTATTTTTCCCGCCCGTGCATTTTTATCTTGGGCGAAGCTAAATATATTGACCTGCGAAGACCCATGGTGGTTTGTATTTTTTTACTGTTTATTTGTATTAGTTGAGAAACCTTATTATCGTAAAAAGTATAAATATTTGTCGGGGTATTCGGTTCTTATTAGCTTATTTGTTGTATAAAATTGCGAGTTCTCTAAATGTTTTTTACTCGTTGCGTCTTTTTAACTATATACAGCTGCATATTTAGTATCAACATCAATCTAAAACACCTTTATTAATCTCTTTGTAGTTTTACGGAGCTAAGAATAAATAAAGCCAAGGCTGCTGTACTAAAATCACCAAATGGGTTATGTGTTTATAAATAGTCTCGCCAGCTATTACAGTTAACCTTTTTAAGATATCTTAAATTGATTTCATGAATTCTATTTATGATATCATGAATTCTATTTAGGATATCATTAATTCTATTTATGATATCATTAATTCTATTTATGATATCATTAATTCTATTTATGACATCATTAATTCTATTTATGATATCATGAATTCAATTTATGATATCATTAAAGATGGCGGTCGGAAGTGGCTGTCTATTAGCTTTATTGAACTTAATATATAGGTCACTGAATGCATCTATTTCATAAATTTGTTGATTTAGTTGCTTACATTTTGCGCGTATAAGTGTATTATTATCATTTGAACGTTCGAGGCAGGTATAGTTCATAGTACACACGGTCAATAGCATTGGGATCTAAAATAGTTTGATCTCGATGGTCATTAGAGATAACAGTGATTGATTGATTGTTTGGTGTTTTACGCCGCGCTCAAGATTATTTTACTTATACGGCGGCGTTGCCAGTTTTATTGTGGGAGGAAACCGGGCTCTAAGCCCAGAGGAAACCCACGACCTTCCGGTGGTAATTACTGGCAACCATCCAGACATAACAGTGCAAGTGATACTTAAGTTCCGAAATCTGTCAAATACTATGGCAGCAAACACAGTTGCATTGTCCGTGAATGAGTTTACCAAGCACGGAATTTATGGGATAAAGCCGGAATTGATTTCATGATATCTTAAATTAAAAAATACCTCAAAATAAGTTCCTATCAACTTAAAAAGACTGCCTTTTGAAATGCGCCGCCGTCTTAATAAATCATATCAAGAATTCTATTATGGTATCAAGAATTCTATTGATGATATCAGAAATAGAATTCTTGATATCATTAAATCAATTTGTGATATCATAAATACCCAGCTTTTTAAGATATCTTAAAATGATTTCAAGATATCATAAATAGAATTTTTGATATCATAAAATGAATTTGTGATATCATAAATACCCAGCTTTTTAAGATATCTTAAAATGATTTCAAGATATCATAAATAGAATTTTTGATATCATAAAATCAATATGTGATATCATAAATTATTTAATGATATCCCGAATTCTCGAATAAAAAGTAAAACGGCTTGCCATACGAGCGGTGACTACGGATAAAAACAAGTAACCGTATAAGGCTGGGGAGGACATTCAAAAGCTTAGGCGAAAATCGCATAGAGTTTCTGCAATCTACCCTCGTTCGGTTTGATAGGTAATTGTACTCCACATTGTTTCTATGAACTCTCCGCGAGACAGGGAGAGAAAGAGTTGGTTTGCCGGGATTAAAAATGGTTCCCGAACTTGGAGTTCAATTTGGGAATCCAGGATATCGGACATGCGCAGTCAGTCTTCTGAATTTACCTTTCAGTGTCAATTTGAACTCCAATATCAATGTGACTTTTAAAGCGTTTTTCCCTTCTTATTGATTAAAAATAAAAAAAATGCGATATTTCTCTGAGCATTCGCTTACAATAAGAACATGTTTGGAAATTAACCGTGTTTGAATTGATGGGACTATTGCAGTTTTGCTGGTAACGTCGATATTTGCCTAATAGTTTTCTATAATATAATTTAATTCGGAATGATACGAGTTTAAATAGGAACGTGCTTTATTGTCACAGGATGCCTTGTAAACAATTTGATAACCGTATCTGAATCGATACTTGAGTTATCCTGCTATATCTCCTCCTCAATATTGAGTGCGGCTTACATCAATCAATCCTATAGCAAAAACCCATACAGCGGCGAATACTCTTTTTTGGCACCTCTCTCCAAATTGCGAAAGAGAAGTTGAAGCTACAAACTTCCACACACGAGGGGGCCTCCGTGGCTCAGTAGGTAGAGCGTTGGACGCTCAATTCGGACAGCCTTCCACCAATGGGTCGCGGGTTCGAATCCCACTCAGTCCCAAAAAATTTTGAAATTTTCTGACTGGGTTTTCACTCGAACGACTTATGTGGGATGGTTGTCAGTTACCAACGGAAGGTCGTGGGTTCCCACAGGGCATACAGCCCAGTTTCCTCCCACAATAAAACTGGCAACGCCGCCATGTAAGCGAAATAATCTTGAGCGCGGCGTAAAACACCAAACAATCAATCAATCAATCGACACACGAGACTAGCCAATGATGTGGTATAGATAACAATTGGATGGTTGGACGTTTAACCTACGAAACGAAGGCACAGGTAGTCAATGGCGACCGGTTTAGGCTGCAGAACCATTTGGTAATGGGGTGCAAAAAACAACCGTTCTTAGGAAAAATCCAGAGAGATGCCCCACCTGGTGCTGATTGATAACATCAGTAGGTATAGAGCAATAAATCTGGTTACATTTAGATATCGACAAGCATCGAGGAGCCCATATCATCTCCGGGGTTCGAAATTTGAAAAAAAAACATAATAGGGCCTACATATATTACGTAATTTTTATCGATCAAAAGGTACGTCTGCACTTGTGTCTGAACCAGCTTGGAGCAGTTTATAGAACGCGTGTGATGCTACATGTGCACCCTTCAATAAACAATTCGTTTAATCAAAACTCCGTCTTTCATATACTCTCTATTCAAGCAGAAATTAATTATTCTGGAGTTTTCTTCACAGCAATGCAATATTTATTACAATGGATTTTGTTTGGACTATATATAGCCAGACGTCGTTTTATTGTCTATCACGTGCATAATGATAAATAAAATAGAACGTGAAAAGCTCTTCATGTGAACAAACTATTATATAGAAGAAGATTTCCCATGTGCCCGTGTGTTTTCGTTTTCAAAAATATATAAACTAACGCTTATGTTGCCGGTTTCAGTCACAAAAAGGCTAGGCCACCTAATTGAATGAAAATTGATTGATATTTTACGCCGCACTCAATATTATTTCACTTATATGGCGGCGTTGCCAGGTTTGGTGGGAGAGGAAACCGGGCTCATTGCCCGGAGGAAACTCCCGACCTTCGGCGAGTATCTGGCAACTTTTCCACATGAACGGGTGAAAATTCGACTCAAAAATTGTTCAATTTGGTCTGAGTGTAGTTCGAACCCTCGCCGCATCGATGGAAGGTGTGACTGGGACTGAGGGACGATCACGCAAACCCACTGGACCACCGATACGCCCTAATTGAATGAAGAAGTCTAGTTTTTTTCAATCAGTCAAACTTTGTACAATTTATTTGTCGACTGCTTCTATGGCGTCAGTTTTAGCTAGGAGTTTTAAATCTTTCAATGGCATTTAGAAGTTGAACGGTTACAAGAAGGTGAAGTATTACTTATGGGAAACAACTTCTTCGTCTATTGAGTGACGACGTTTCGATGTAGTTCTTGCATCGTTATCAAAGTTATCCATAAGTAATTCTTCACCTTAAGGATTTTTAAAATTTAAGTTAAAACCAAATGATGGACGTTGTAGTTATGTAAGTCCATATAGTGTGTGGCCTATGTACGAACCGAGATAGTGTTGGAAAAGTAAACACATTTAAAGTGGCATGAGCTGCCAAAATGTTGATATTTGGACGTTAAAACAGAATGTTGAAATTATTGGCTATTTTTCTCAAGGCGCTTCAGAGGCTTTTAGTGCTTCTAGTCTCGAAAATATACGATAAAGTATTGTTTGAACTAACTTTGGCGTAGAATAAATGAATGGTCGTCCCGCTTATTTAAATTTTGTTTACATTTCCAACACGTTTTCGGTTCGTACAGGCCACATACTGTATGCAGTTTCCTCATTCCAACGCCAATCATTCAGTTTTTCGATGGCCTTTAAACCCTCTTACTGTCGTGACTGTAAAGAACAAACTCTGAGGCCGCTGTAGTATTGATGTGCTCGCTATGGCTTTACTATCCGACTGACTAAGGAAAAAGCATGCGCCTCGATCTCGAGGCGGGTGATACAAAAAACAGCAATTACAAATGAGTACGGACTTTCGCCACAGAACATTACAGTGACGATCAGAAATTATGAAAAAAGTGTGAATTTTGGCAGCTCATGTATGATGTATGAGGGTCTATAATCAGTTACAGCTAAAATTGCCCTCCTTGGATATGTACCATATGTCACAAATGACTGTTAAATTTAGTGTTAAAAATGCGTATGTGTAGGCTACTCAGACAATTAACTTAATATAAGACTTTTGATGTTCATTGAATTGTATATATTGTAAATATGTATGAATGAGTGTATGTATGGGCCCCGTTAATGGGACTTGATCCCGTGGGTTACCCTTGAAATAAACACACACAAAAAAATAACCGGCTAAATTACCGTAAAAGTTACATAAAGGCACACTTGCCGCCGTAGCCTGTTTAAATTTGCTACGAAACCCAATTTACATGAGCTTACTACGACTAATACCACTAAACTTAAACATAGGACACATAAAACATGTCTAGTTAGCTTTAGAATGTAGAAATGGGGTGAAAAACAAACGAAGAATCGAAGCCTGATTACAACAACAACGATCAGTGTCGGTCAACTTTCGTGTTGGTTTACCCTCCTTTCAGGCCTTTTTATCTGTGGTTTACACTCAAACAATAATCAGCAGGCTTTTCCAGTCGCTGTTAACCGATCGTCAGTCTGTATTTCTCAGATAAATAGGCCTACGTAAAATTACACTGTGCCGTTAGCTCACTCACTCGACTGAAACATAAAATCGCCAATAGGGGGCAGTTCGGTTTGTTTACGTTCCGGGTACCTAACAATTCAAATTTTCAAATTCAAATTAAAAATACAAAGTGACGTCCAAACTTTTAAATTTTGGTAAAAATAGAAAGTTCCTAACTTGTATTGTCTGGGAAAAATACAGAAAACGGTCTTTCTTTTTTAATGTAAACAATATTCCTGATTTTCGCGGCAAGTGTGCCTTTAAAGAAATACTTTATCTTAGCTTGTAGCTCTAAAAGGCTACTGAATTGTACATCTTGAAAAAATAGGCAATAATTTCAACATTTTGATTTAACGGCAAAATATGAACATTTTTGCAGTTCATGTCACTATGTGAATTACAGGTACCAAATTCATTGGCCTGAAACAATCTTTTAAAGGCCCATTTGTCGCCGTAGCCTGTATTTGTACGAGCTTACTACAGTTAAACCCACTAAATTAGGTTTAGAATGTATATATGAACCTGAAAAACAAACGAAGAATCGAAGCTCGATTACAACAACAACACCGATCCGTGTTGGTTAACTTAAAGGGGCATGAGCTGCCAAAATGGTGATATTTTGACGTTAAAACAGAATGTTGAAATTATCGGCTATTTTTCTCAAGACGCGTAATTCAGATGCTTTTTAGTGCTTCTAGTCTCGAAAATGTACGATAAAGTATTGTTTTGAACTAACTTTGGCTTAGAATGAATGAATGGTCGTCCCGGTTATTTAAATTTTGTTTACATTTCGAACACGTTTTCGGTTCATACAGGCCACATACTGTACGGATTTTCCTCATTCCAACGCCAATTATTTAGTTTTTCGATGGCCTTCAAAGCCTCTTACTGTCGTGACGATCAGAAATTATGAAAAAGTGGGAATTTCGGCAGCTCATGCCACTTTAAGTGTTGGATTAGGCCTACCCTCATTCAAGCGTTTTTGTCTGTGGTTTGCACTCGGCAGGCTTTTATAGTCCGTCTTACTCGATCGTTAGTATTTATGTCTTATAGATAAAGTTCGTAAAATTATACTGTGTCGTAAGATCGCCCACTCGACTCGAACCATTACGGCACCTGTGCACACGCTCAAGTTCGAAGTTTGTTTACATTGAGGATACCTCAAAAATCGGTTTTTTAATTTCAAATTAAAAATACTAAATGATGTCAAAACTTTCAATTTCTGGTAAAACTAGAAAGTTCCTAACTTTTTCTGTCTGGGAAAAATCCAGAAAACCGTCCACTGTTTTTAATGTAAACAGTATTCTGGATTTTCGCGGCAAGTATGCCTTAAAGAAACAGCCCTGATGATTTCGCTTTTTTGGCGGCGTTACTGCGGTTGATTGGGTAGGAAGCAGGATTGATTGGCTAATGTGTTAAGCCCCCAATAAAAATTATTTCACTAATATGGCGGCGTTACCAGGTTTAGTGGGGGTGAGAAACCCGAGCTTATTGCCCGGAGGAAACCCCCGATCTTCCGCATACGGCTACCGAGTGAAAGATCCAGTCAGAAATTTTTCATTTTTTATTTGGTTTTATTTTGTTTATGGTCTTTTTATTTGAGTGTGAATAGAACCCACGCAGCTTTGATGGAAGGTCTGTGTGGGACTGCAGGACGATTGTTCTAACCCACTGGACCACTGATCCTCCGATTGGAAACCGGACATTATATGCCCTTAAGTGATAGGCGCAAAACCGACGGTCAAGAACAGGTAACCGTCCCATACGCAATTAAGCTTATACTGTAGTAAAATATTTATGAAATTCTGGCTGAACTTGTCTTGTCTAAGTGTGCCATTTCACCTGTTATATTCTTTTAAATTATTTTTAAAAAAATTTTTTTTAAAATGTCCTTAATTTAGCCCCGAGGTATTTTAAACTGCGCTTCAAAGTTTTTCATTCCGTTGTCTGAATGCTTTATATGTAAGATTTAATTTTTACAGCGAATTGTTCAGAAAGACTTATTAAGCATAACCTTTGCCATATTTTCTTAGCACTGAGGGAGAGAATATTTCCCAATTACCTTGTTAAAAAATGTAAGATGAAGCTTTTTGTTCAGCAATTGAATTCATTTCATTTCATTTTTATTCACCATAGTTAAGAAGTGCAAATACAAAATAATATTGAACATAAAAGGCGGGAATAATATTGTTGCTCAAAATAATAGCATCCAACAAAAGACTCTCTGGTTTTCTTCAATGGGAATCTTTGAAACGAAACCATTCAGGTATGACAAGAGACGTCTATATAAGGAGGATGCAGGGAACTGAGGGAATAAGGTTGACAACCGATCACTAAGAATCCAGAGAGAAGATCGAACCTGTTCCAATCTACAACATGAAGCTGGTAAGTACTTTACATTTTTTTTATTACTATATTGGATTACTTGATTATAACGGTAATACCTTCCTTATTTCGAAAGACATCAAGACCTAAATCTGAATATTTTATCACCTACATCCAAAAAGGGTTGGAATTCCATACCTTTACGTTAACTGCATGTCATTAAAGGCCCACTTGCCGTCGTAGCCTGTTTGACATTTGTGAAGAAACCCAATTTACACGAGCTAGCTACAGCTAAAACCACTAAAATTTAACATAGCATACATAACGCATGTTCAATTAGGTTTAGAATGTATAAATAAGGATGAAAAACAAACGAAGAATCGAAGCTCGATTACAACAACAACACCGATCAGTGTCGGCTAACTTATAAGTGTTGTATTACCCTCATTCAGGCGTTTTTGTCTGTGGTTTGCACTCGGCAGGCTTTTATAGTCCACCTTACTCCATCGTCTGTATTTTTTAGATGAAGTTCCTAAAATTATACTGTGTCGTTAGATCGCTCACATGACTCAAAACATTAGGGCACTTGTGCGCAAGCTTAGGTTCGAAGTTTGTTTACACTGCGGGTACTTAAATACTAATTGATGCGAAAACTTTAAATTTCTGGTAAAAATAGAAAGTTCCGAACTTCTTCTGTCTGGGAAAAATATAAAAAGCCGTCCACTATTTTTAATGTAAATAGTATTCTGGATTTTCGCGGCAAGTGTGCCTTTAAAAAAATATCATGCCGTATTACCAGGGTATCCTAATACTTTTCTGGTCGCATATAGCTTATATGGTTAACTGGACCGCTGCTGTTGGGCAAATTTAGGAAAGATAGGCCTACATATATATCCGATCGTCGATTTGTTAAGCTATCTATTTGGCCCGCATTCCATATTATTAGACGTTCAAACGACGATTGATGTAGACACATGTTTGTAAGAACGATGAAACTAAAACAAAAATCAATACAAACAAACAAAATTTCAGGCAACACATTGGACCTCTCGGACTGAAATTAAACTAAGTTGTAGGGACCTCAGACAAAAATCGCGGTCCAATATTGGTGCCCTGGTGGATCTAAGATGTGGCCACAGCTATATTATCTGCCTAAACATTTTAAATAATACAAATTATTCTTCATAAACTTTCTACCCATTAGAACTAAAACATTTGTCTGAGTCACAAATGAAATTTATACCTATGATTTCAATCTCATATCCGTCTACTTCTTTTTTAAATTCTAAAAGTTTTAAAACTAAAACGTAAGATAAGACAGTTTTTGATTCTCAGAAATTTCGATTCTCAACATGTTGTAAACAAGTTTGAAGTCCATCGAATAATTAAATAATTTAAGTTGAAATAATTTAACTATTATACAGCCCGTGGCCTGTACGAACCTAAATACTGTTCGAAAAGTAAAGGAAAAAAAACCAACGGAGACGAACATTTCATTATTTTAAGCCTAATAACGTCGAAGAAACTCAGAGCAGCCAACCATTTATCCAGTATTCGACTTAAATATAATGTTCCCGTGGAACAATATTTCGACACTCTACGTCATTCGGCCAAGGACCATTTTGAAATCATGCCCAATGAAAAAATCCCTTTTCTCACTCCGGCTGCAGATACCAAGCACAGACGTTTTTTTGGATTCAAACTAAATGTATTTATCCCTTAGGTTTGAACTTGGACCCGGGAAGATGTCCGGAAAAAACTATAATATCATTTTTGTTTCAGTATAACAAAGCGAGTATCATTATGACCAAGATTATAGTAGAAGAATACAAAGTAAAATGGCTCGGCCTCTGACCCACACACCAGTTATTGCTCTTAAAAAGAACAAGTGTTTGAAAGATACTGGTTAGGGCTAAACTCCATTGCCTGACTTCTACCTATTTTTTCTGGGTGGTACCAACATTTTCAATTTCTTTTCTCATAATTCTGTGGGGTTCAATCTCAGCCTATTAGTATTTTGTCATAGCTGAAGATGCGTCAAGTTTTACAAAGTTTTCAGGAAAATTTTATTGACTTAGGTCAAGCTACTGTCTGTCGTCAACTTACTGAAATATCATGGGTTCCGTTTATGACAACAACTTATGATTGGGTATAAAGGTTTAAATGATATGCCACTTTTTAACACAATTAGATACTTGTCTGGTTATTTTAGACAAATATTTTCCCTATACCCGTGTGTTTTAGCGTTCATAAATATTTAGTTAGGTCTGCTTTCAAACCAGAACTTTATCGTTGGTATTCAACGGTATATACAACGCAGTGTCACCAACTTATTGTTTCAGATGTTTGCTATTGGGTTGTTGGTGGTAGTTTTGCTCGCTGAGAGTGTTTATGGTCAGGAATGCCTGGTGAAAACAAGTCCAGTTGACCCTGAGGATGTTTCCACGGACATAAACAAGCCTCCTGAAGGATATCCCTCTCAGTAAGTGGAGTAAACTCGTGTCAAGATAAACTTGTCTTTTTGACGGTTACCAAAGAGATCAAAGGTTAGACATTTGTGGTAGAACTACTGATACAGCATCATGTTAAACTGCACACGCCGATCTTTGGGGGAGATGTTGACTCGCCATGCTGTGCTCCATTACACCACTTGTAAACATTTTTCTGTGGTATTTGATCCTTTCTGACGTATATACCCCGCATGTTATTCTAAAATACAGTCCACAATCCAAATATCTAAGTCACGAGAATCTCGTGCCTCCTGATCCAAGGTTTTTTTGGCAATTTTTTGCTTTCGCCCATCACAGGAGTAATAGTATTCCCATACGATTTTTAAAAGCGTGGCAATGTTTTATATCATATGATCTTATCCGTAGACTCAATTTTACCTCACTGTCACAAGTGCCAGTGATCCCGTGAGAGCGCATCCGCAGATACCAACAATCATTGCATGCAAGTACCTTCAATCGTACAGACGTGGTCATCGAAGTCTCATCTTCCGCAAGTTACCTATTGACTATCTCTTGACTTTGTATTTCAATTTCAGCGTGTGAAATCACACTTTATTATCAATATGGTGAAAACGAAAAATGCCAGTAAATCTGAGGCCAGAATGGTCTGCCCTCTGAACGAGCCAAGCCCATCGCCGAGTAGCGTGGGTCAGTCGGATGACTTTGAATTGACTTTGAACAAGGCTCAAGTTGACCCATGCGTGGGCGACACAGAAAACTGCCGTACAGGTAACAAACCGGAGCTTAGTCCCACACCTGGAACGTCTGAAGAGACTATTCCCACTAATTTGGAAATGTTTGGATTGATTCAAACACAAAGCCGACAAATGTCCGACCTCATGTCCGCAGTAAGCGAACTGACCAGAGGCCTATCCGCTACACAAGGTAGTGAGCTTATTCAGGGCGGTACACCTGTGAAACAAATAAAGCTTGACCATATCCATGAGGCTAAGCGGCCTACTTTGGATGACGATTTTGATAATATTGCTGAGAGTGATAATGACCAGTCAGAAAATGATAATTGTTCAGCTGACGAGGCTGACATGGCAGCCAAAGATTTGGTCGATTTTTTCAATTTGGCAGGGGGGACAGGGCCAGAAATCTGCCCTGAGATAGCGGAGGCTGTGAATACTGGCCTACGTACTGTTGTCAAAGAAGAAAAAATGAAACTTATTTCTGATAAATATTCGCCTCCTATCAATTGTAAAAATGTAATGACCCCAAAGATTAATGAGGAAATATTTGAACTACAACGTACTCAGAATTTCCTGGTCAAAGGCCTTAACGCCCTCACTTTGGTGATGGATAATTTGCTTAAAGGGGCATGAGCTGCCAAAATGTTGATATTTTGACGTAAACACAGAATCTTTAAATTATCGGCTATTTTTGTCAAGACGTAAAATTCAGAAGCTTTTTAGTGCTTCTAGTCTCGAAAATGTACGATAAAGTATTGTTTTGAACTAACTTTGGCTTAGAATGAATGAATGGTCGTCCCGGTTATTTAAATTTTGCTAATTTTCGAACACGTTTTCGGTTCGTACAGGGCACATACTGTATGGATTTTCCTCATTCCAACGTCAATCATTTAGTTTTTCGATGGCCTTCAAAGCCTCTTACTGTCGTGACGATCAGAAATTATGAAAAAAGTGGGAATTTCGGCAGCTCATGCCCCTTTAAGAAGGATAAAAACGGTTTTGACGATAAATCTAACTTTACCATGGCTGCAGATTCTGCTCGCTTGTTAATTGCCTCATATCAAGATTTCAATCAAAGGAGGAGAGATCTCCTTAGAAGTAAAATTCCAGCCACTTATCGCCCTTTGTGTAACCCATCTAATGCAGTGTCCGATTTACTGTTTGGTGATGATGTCGATAAGAAAATGAAATCGCAGGACGACAATCGCAAACGCATGAACTTCGGCTATAATTCTAGGAAAGTTTTCCCTTCAGATAATAGGGGTTCAAAAAACTGGCAGGGGGGCCAGTGGAGAGGGCGCTACAACAACCGTTTCCAGTACAAGAAAAGGGGAGGGTACAATCCCCGAGGCGGCCCTGCGAGTCAAAAACCCAACCAACACTGACCAATCAGACTGATTTCTCTCAGGTAGGCAGTTCTTTATTACACTTACTGGCCAGCCTTAAAAATAAACCTGAAAATTTTGTTGCTGGTAAAATACAACACTGTGTTCAAATTTGGAAATTATATTCATCAGATCCCTGGGTTTTGACAACTATACAAGGTGTTAACCTAGACTTTGATTTTCAACCAAAACAAGTTTATTTACCAAAGCCCATTACTTTTTCTGGAACTGAAACAATGCTAATTGACAATGAAATTTCTACTCTGTTAGCTAAACGAGTTTTGGAGTATGCTGAGCATGAAGATGGGGAATTCATATCTAATATATTCATTCGCCCTAAGAAAGACGGGAGTTATCGTATGATATTAAACCTCAGTGTTTTAAATAAATCCCTGGAATATCAGCACTTTAAAATGGATACAATTAAAGAAGCTATTACCCTTATTTCACCGGGATCATATTTTGCATCCATAGATCTTAAAGACGCATATTATACAGTGCCAATAAAGCCTAAGTTCAGGAAATATGTTCGTTTTTTATGGAAGGGATGTCTTTACCAGTACACATGCCTCGCGAACGGATTATCCCCGGCACCACGAATTTTTACAAAACTATTGAAAGTAGTGTTTTCATCTCTTCGTGAACAAGGTCATGCTAATATTGCATATATTGATGATTCATTATTGGTAGGGGACACAGCTTAAGAGGTAAATAATGATGTCAGAGCTACCATTCAAATGCTCGATTCCACAGGTTTTACTGTTCATCCTTTAAAATCGGTCGTTACACCCACTCAAGTCATAGATTTTTTGGGGTTCACTTTCAACTCGCTCACCATGTGCATCACTTTAACTTCTAAGAAACGAGAAAAGCTTTTATCTGTGTGTAAAGGATTTCTTAGGAAGGATTTTTTCACTATTCGTGAGCTTGCTCAATTGATTGGCATGTTAGTCGCTACAGAACCTGGTGTGCAGTATGCTGCCTTACATCACAAACCTTTGGAGATTGAAAAAACATCAATGTTAAAAGACAAACGGGGATGGTATGATGCTACTGTGTCTATGACACAGGTAATAAATAATGAGTTAATTTGGTGGACCAATAATGTAGAAACCTCCTATCGAAATATTACTGAACCAAAACCTAACGTTGTTCTTCATTGTGACGCCTCTAACGTTGGTTGGGGGGCTATGCTAGGTACAAGTAAAACAGGCGGTTTTTGGTCATTTAAAGAGAAAGCTTACCACATTAACTATTTGGAACTGTTGGCCGTTTTTCTGTCTTTGAAATCTTTATGTTCTCAGATGCATGATATCCATATCAGGGTTATGTCCGACAATACAACGGCAGTGTCTTGTATTACAAAAATGGGAAGTTCCACAGTAAGCTTTAATCAGTTAACAAGAAACATTTTCGATTGGTGCATTGAAAGAAATGTTTTGATAACCAGCTCGCATATACCAGGAAAATATAATACTACAGCTGATGAAGAGTCTAGAAAAATGAATGTAGATTGTGAATGGAAATTGTGTAAAAATGTGTGTGATAACATTTTTCATGTTTTCGGGAAGTGTGACATCGATCTCTGTGCCTCCAGACTTAACTATCAAATAGATCGTTATGTATCGTGGAAACCAGACCCACACGCATTCGCTGTTAATTGTTTTACTCTTGATTGGTCAGAATTTAACTCTTATATTTTCCCCCCTTTCAGTATTATCGGAAGAGTTCTTCAGAAAATTCGACAAGACCGAGCCAGAGCAATCTTAGTAGCTCCCATATGGTCAACTCAACCTTGGTTCACCCAATTGCTCCGTTTGGTAATAGACTATCCGAGGATTTTACCCCGAGTGAACGATTGCCTGTATCTGCCCCAGTGCCCAGAGCAAAAACATTCACTTCAGAAAATGAAGATGTGTGCTTTCAAGTTGTCCGGGAATCCCTCCGACGTCAAGGGATTTCAGAACGAGCTCAAACTATCATCCTTAAAGGTTGGAGACAGTCAACTAAAAACCAATATAGGTCGTATATCACAAAGTGGGTGCAATTTTGTAGTCAACGGGAAATTGATCCCATTTCAACATCTGTCAATTTTGTCTTAGATTTTTTGACTGAGCTATTTGATTCTTCTGTTATCAGAAAATATAGCACTATGAACACTGCCCGTTCAGCTTTATCAGCTTTTGTTATATTAACAGAGTCGGCAACCAACCAAACTCTGGGTAATCATAATCTTATCAAGCGTTTTATGAGAGGTGTGTATTTAGAAAGACCTTCTTTTCCACGTTACAATACCACGTGGGATGTTTCACTGGTGCTTAAATTCTTGCGGTCGTGGTCACCTGTGAAACAAGTTTCATTAAAAAAGTTAACATTAAAATTATGTATGCTGATCGCTTTATTGTCTGGACAAAGAGTCCAGTCTCTACATTTGTTGGATGTCAGAAATATGACTTTCACTAAAAGTAAAGTTGTTTTCAGGTTTGGTGATTTATTGAAGCAATCCCGACCAGGTCGGGCGCTTCCTGAAATTAATTTATCTGCTTATGCTCCAGATAGGAGAATTTGTGTTGTTACAGTATTGGGTGAATATTTAAGGAGAACTGAATCACATAGATCTTCTAATAGTTTGTTTTTATCGTTTCAAAAGCCATTTCGCAATGTATCAAAAGCTACCATTTCTAGATGGATTCGAGAAGTGATGACTCTCTCTGGAGTTAATATGTCTATTTTCAAGCCTCACTCCACTAGATCCGCAGCAGTTAGTGCTGCCTGTAAGGCTAATGTATCTGTGACTACCATCCTATCTACCGTGGGTTGGAAAAATGAGGTAGTTTTTTCAAAATATTATAAGAGAGATGTTGTGGAGAGCAATGATATCTCTACAGCTGTATTAAATACATGTGCCTAACTCTGTTCTGTTTGTTTTATGCTTGTTGTTTACTCTGCTAGTGACAAACGGATAAAATTGTAAAATCAAACAAGCCTTACCTGTAAGGTGAAGTTTGGTAAGAATTTTACCAATCTGTTCACAGGTGCTGAGGGATTACGTGCCCTCCCTCCCTTCCCTTTATTGACTAACCACATCCGTTCGCCACGTTCTAAAGTATGATTGTTGGTATCTGCGCATGCGCTCTCACGTAATCCCTCAGCACTTGTGAACAGATTGGTAAAATTCTTACCAAACTTCACCTTACAGGTAAGGCTTGTTTGATTTTACAATTTTACTCGTAGATATAATTTTACCCATATGCAACACCTTGCCCGTGTGCATAATCATATTCCTAGATATAATCTAACCTGTAGACATAATCTTACCTGTAGACACAATCTTACCTGTAGACACAATCTTACCTGTAGACACAATCTTACCTGTAGACATAATCTTACCTGTAGACATAATCTTACCTGTAGACACAATCTTACCTGTAGACATAATCTTACCTGTAGACACAATCTTACCTGTAGACATAATCTTACCTGTAGACATAATCTTACCTGTAGACACAATCTTACCTGTGGACATAATCTTACCTGTAGACACAATCTTACCTGTAGACACAATCTTACCTGTAGACATAATCTTACCTGTAGATATAATCTTACCTGTAGACATAATCTTACCTGTAGATATAATCTTACCTGTAGACATAATCTTACCTGTAGACATAATCTTACCTGTGGACATAATCTTACCTGTAGACATAATCTTACCTGTAGATATAATCTTACCTGTAGACATAATCTTACCTGTAGACATAATCTTACCTGTAGACATAATCTTACCTGTGACCATGATATCCATTGTAATATTAGATTAATAGAATCAAGGCTACGTTATAACATTTTGGATACAAACGCATAAAGCTCCATTAAAATGTTTACGGTACAGATATCTATATTTGTTAACCTATCTAAACCATTCCTTCTTATAAATCAATGACAATATATTCTTGCTGTCAATTTTAGAGTTGTCTTTAGAATGAACTATATACTGTATTTATTCTTAACCCCTGTTAATATTCTATTATCTCAAAACAATGATCACAGAAATTCGTGTTTTCTTTTCATAGAGAAGTAATTGACGCTGAACTGAGGAAGAATCCCACTATTGCAAGGGAGTTGGAAGAGGCAAAAAGAGCCAGTGAATTGTAAGTGTCAAACTGAAGTGTATGGAAGACCCCCACAGGTCATCAGATATTTTATAATGAGGTAATTGTAGTAAACCATCCTCTTATGAGGTGGGAGCTACATGATTGTAGAATGGTCGCCATTTTAAAAAGGTAAATCTACGATTGGCATATACAGCCACCGAGCCGATCCCTTCTTTCTTCCGAAAAAAATGCATTTACTGATACAATAAATGCCTTAAAATGAATGACCAACTGTCTTGATATCCATTCCCTTATTTGTCGAATTATAGGTCATTGTATTACATCCATATCTAGAGCTGACTGGAACACTTTCCCGCGGTCACGGCGGCCATGTTTTGTAATCTCAACCACTCAGGAAGTTTCCCATTTTAAACATGGCTACCCTCCGTAGCGTTCGGCCCTTCGGGCCTCACATTAAGGCTACATACCAGAGCTAATAATGGGACTTAGAGGTGAAAAAACAACCAGTAAAAACCGGATTTATGGTTGCCATGTAGACTTACCAACAGAAGGTTCATTCTGACTTAAATGTTGGTAAGGGCTGGACAGAACAAGGTCCCCGACACGTGATTTCACGTCCTCCAGCCAAATATGCATTCTGGTCCTCTTTATGGAATCATAGAAGAATAGAACAGGGTCTGCACGCTCATTCGAAAAGATCGTCAACCAAAGTCCCCAAAAATGAAAATCCAAGTAAACTGATTCTTAGTTTGATTGATGTTTTACGTCGCACTCGGGATTATTTCACTGATATGGCGGCGTTGCCAGGTTTACTATGGGGGGAAAACCATTATTTGTCAGGGGAAAACACCGTCAGTTAGAGAGTAGATCTACCTGGCAAGGTAAAGTAAAACGTTAAAATTGCACGAGCTGTCAAAATTGAGATATTGTAAAGGCACACTTGCCGCCGTAGCTTGTTTGACATTTGTCAAGAAAACCAATTTGCACGAGCTTACTACAGCTAAAACCACTAAAAATAAACATAGCACACATAAAGCATGTCCAATTAGGTTTAGAATGTATAAATGAGGGTGAAAAACAAACGAAGAATCGAAGCTCGATTACAACAACAGTGTTGGGTTGCCCTCATTCAAGCGTTTTTGTCTGTGGTTTGCACTCGGCAGGCTTTTATAGTTAGTCCCTCTTACTCGATCGTGAGAATGTATTTCTTAGATAGAGTTCATAAAATTATACTGTGTCGTTAGATCGCCCACACGACTCAAACCATTACGGCACTTTTGCACCCGCTCTGGTTCGAAGTTTGTTTACATAGCGGGTACCTGAAAAATCTGTTTTTCAATTTCAAATTAAAAATACTAAATGATGTAAAAACTTTCAATTTCTGGTAAAAATAGAAAGTTCCTAACTATTTCTTTCTGGGAAAAATACGGAAACCCGTCCACTGTTTTTAATGTAAACAGTCTTCTTGATTTTCGCGACAAGTGTGCCTTTAACAATAAATGGTTATTTTAGTTAACATTAGTAAACAAATTATTCTTGCCTCCATTTTTAGATCTGTCTTTAGAATGAACTATGTACTGTATTTATTCTTAAGCCCTGTATATTCCATTGTAAAGTGTTTACCTTTAGTAACTGTTTACAAATACTAAGCACACAAGAATAAAGCCATGTACCATGCAGATTTTACCACTAAAATCAAGTGTGTCTGTGTTGGCAATCTGCACTCATGCGATGTTCTTAATGTTGGCAGTTTATATCAACTCAATGGTGAATTGTGAATTTACTTTTAGGAAAGAGGCTGACGCCGACTTCCCGACCTCCAGTTCCAGCCGGCAATCGGTTTGGTTTAAATGGAGATGTCCATACCATTACGAATACATATTCAGGCTTAACTATGGAGGAGTTCGATGCTGGGTGGTGGGGCCCTTTCCGTGTGTCAGAAGAGCTGTATGCGAGTAAGTAGACGTCAGTTCACAATGCTTCCCTCAGTAGTTAAACCCGAATTTTAGTAGCGAGTATAAAGGAACTTCAACATACGTATTCGGAAAAATCTCTGAAACAAATAATCAATATTAATGGTTATTAAATCCTCTCCTCTCCGATCTCTTCGGTCAACCATTGCTGTTGATGTGTTTATTATTCTAATTATATATATATATAATTGATTCATAACGGTTCTATTAGTTTATCAATCCGACATTTATAACGATATATTACCTGCATGGATTTGTGACATGATCAACCTGCTGTGCTCGGCGTGTTAGTTTACATACATATGTATTTATGAACCTGTGCCCATGTGTTTTAGTGTGCTTAAAATATCTATTTATGAAAACTAAAACAGGCATGGAATTTATTGGTGAATATTTGTCATGAATCAATAAAAAGGTATTTATTGTGAGGAATTTAAAGTTAACCATACCTGAAATACATGATTGGAATTTTAATACTTACATTTAAATTCGTCTTTGGGATATAAAAATAACTAATTCTTGTTTCATTTTTTTAGCACGGAAACATGCATTCACACATATAACATCCAAGGAAAGTGTGTAGAGCAATGTCCCCGCACTTGCAAAGTAGTGTACCTCTTTTGCTGGGGAAAAAACGGCTGGTACTTTCAACGGATCTTTAAACAGACGTTCAATCAGTTTTGCGATTGTAGTCTCTGCCACTACTTCCGCTAAAGGCCAGTTCGAAATAAATCGTTGGTCCATTTAAATGCTACGGTAAACGTTGTTCTATTTGTAATTTTTCTTTGAGACCACATTTTGTATTTCGATTAATAAAATTCTCATCGAAGTGAATTAATGCCTTTGTAGTGGATATCCAAGTTGTTTGACAAAGAACACGGTTAATGTGAGACCGAATATACTATCTGGAATTTCACAGATAGTAGATTGATTGATATTTTACTCTGCAGCATGATTATTTTACCTATATGGCCGAACAAGAATTATTAAAAAGCTGATTCTAAAATTGGGGGTGTATATTGTAAAGAAATCTGATGTTTAAATATGACTATGCATTTATCTTTTTTATTGTTGTTAGTTTCTGCAAACATCCTTTCGTATTTTGTAAATAACTAGTTGTTGTTGTTGTAATTTTTCTTGACAGTTGTAAGAACAAGCTTCTAAAGTATTTTATGCGGTCATCCTTTCTCGTCGCACTTCCGCGATTGTTTATTGTAAATTTAAAGTGTATGTTAATTGTCTTACCTTGTTTAATTATCTTATTTTCCATTGTTTATACCAATCTTGAGACGTAACTTGTCGATATCCATCCCCATCTTAAAACTACGGTTGTTGATACCGAAAGTAGGTCACTGTGTCTAGCTTTTAAACTTTGTCACTCAAGTTCAAGACTCTCTTAAATGCTTAGCTATCGGTTCAAATCTTATTTAAATTGCTATAACTTATGTCACTTCCAATTTGATGTTTGTTTTCATCGGAAATAGCTATCTGTGAACGGTTTATTTCATTTCACTCTCGGTTACTTTGAGCTCTCGTGCAACTCGACCTTAGACACCGATAGGGGGCGCTGTTTCGTTCGGCGCGAGACTAGACGATTATAAAAGGAGAAGACAAGGTAATTTTAACTCACTTAGACTAGGTGCTAAGTCAAGGATAGATAGAATCCTCTCTATTCATTTTATTATTAACTAGATTGAAACATTGCTTCTCTTATGCCAGAATTTTCATATGAAGGTAATACTGCTGGGAAAACCCTATTTTTCGGAATCTTACATCCAACCTTCAAACTCTAATGGACGTCAATCTCAGTCTATTAATTAGATTGAGTTGTTCACTAGACTAAACAATTGGATGCTAGAGATAAACCAACTGATTGAAGTTATTAACCAATAACTCCAGCTACTTGATAAAATCACTTCTGACTAGAGGGAAAACTATATAAGCGAGTATTTACTAATTTGCTGGTCACCTTGTATCCATACGGGCAGTTTACCCAAGGCTGTACATTTTTGTGCATAGGCTATGGCTGCAACTTTTTGTGCATACGGATGTAACTTTTTGTGCAGATCGGCATATGCAGGTTTTCATGCAGATCTCAGTACGCCTGTACATTTTTATGCAGACATTAACTAAATAGACTTAAGATGCATATTTTCTCATCTGTTTGAACAACAAACCATTTTCATCTAAACAATTGAGAGTCTTTGCCGCCGAATGAGAGAAAGTAACCGATCGTGATATGCGCCGTACCTAAAACTAAATGAGCCCTCGGACAAGTACCAATTCTGTAATTGTGTTTGCTGGATTGTTTATTCTGGATGTTTTAACAGTTGTGTATCATTATTCAAATATATGTATAAACCTGTACATCTGAGTTTGTTTCACTCTAGAAGTTAATCCGTCATAATTATATAGCTGAACTACCGACGTTCGCTATAACAATTTCTGGTATTCTTACCAGTGGTGTCAGAACTGATCTATTTAATATGCGGAGAAACCAACAAACGGTTGTGTTTGTATTATGCCACTATTGACAAAAGTCTGAAGTGTGCATTGGTTGTCCGGCATATCCTGACCGGTCGTTTATATAGCCTATGGTCTCGGGGAGGCAGTGCGCTATATCGACGATCGTTACATGTATATACGTATGTGCCCTAATGGGAGGGATATACCGTTACATCTTTGGTGTCAGAAGTGGGATCTAGGGTACTGTATGATTTCACCACCCTATTTGATGTGAATATACCTACTCTCAGATCCAGTGATACGAACTCTGCCTTACCTGTATTAAAAAAAAAAAAAAAAGTTGAAAAAAAAAATTCCCAACATGGTGTTGAGACGAAGCAGTCGGACCTCAAAACCAACTCACAAAGCACTGGGGAGCGGAAGGAACGCAAAACAATGCTCTGGCCGTAAAAGCGTCGATCACTTTCATGGATTTCATGAAACAATCGATAACTGCGATGGCACTGAACAAACACAAAATAACCCCGAAGAATCCTATAAAACCGGAGATAATAAAGTGCAGAGAGATCAATCTTCTAAAGGCGAGATATACTCAGCCGTCGGACAGGCTGTTAAAGAGGCGATGGCGGATGTTACCGATGCTCTCAAACAGGTTATTCAAACGGTTTCAAAAAGCCCTGAAAACAAACCGGGAAATAAAACTCAGAAACACGCACCTGTCACTAGACTTGTGACTGAAGCGGAAAGTTCCGACGAGAGCGAACTAGAATTGGTAAACAGCGATGAATCCAACGAACGTGCATGGCCAGGCACGAGGAAAACAAATGGTTCGAAATTACCGCCATTTACTGGTGCGGAAAGCTGGCATGTGTGGTTCAACCGTTTCTCGGACGTTGCTAAAATGAACCACTGGAATAAAACGGATAAATTGAACGAGTTATTACCTCGATTACAAGGTGCTGCGGGGGAATTTGTTTACGGGCAGCTGTCCAGACCTATCAGGACAAATTTTGATAGCCTTGTGGGTGAACTCGGCTACCGTTTCCGTAAAATAGAAACACCACGAGCATTCGGGGCGGCGTTCAGTAACCGAAATCAAAAGCCTGGCGAAAAAGTTGAACTCTACGCCTCAGAATTAAAGCGCCTATACGACAAAGCACATTCAAACCGAGACCATGTGACCCGTTCCGAAGATCTGTTGCGGCGATTTTTAGACGGCCTTCAAGACGATACGGTACGTTTTCATGTTGAATATGTGAAAGAGCCGAAAGACATAGACGAGGCGGTCTATGAAGTCGTACATTTTTTGGAGACAAATCGTCATGCAAAAATGTCAGACAGCAGAAAACCGACCCGTGTAACAAAATTTTATGAAAATGACACGACTAACGGTAAATCTGGCCAAAATAAAGCAAATCACCCAAAACCGAGTGACAACAAAAATAATAAAATCGGAGATCCGGCGAAGACCGACGAAAACTTGTCAAATACTGTCAAGAAAATTGAGAGTTCACTTGAAAACATGATGCAATCGATAACTGAGCGTCTGAATAAATTGGAACAAAGTACCTCCGGGACACACCCAGTCGATAGCAATCGAACAAATTACAGAGGTGGTTATCAAAATAAACATAAACCCTCGAACATTTTTTCTGGTTGTTATCAGTGTGGGGGAGACCATTTTGTGCGTGACTGTCCTGCTCGTCGGACACAACCTGGCAATTCGACCTATCACGGTCGATACGGCAACGGTTACCAGCATTTCCCTGGAAATGACAGGCAACCTGATAATAATGTACTGAGCTCACGACCGACGAACCTGTCAAACGCTCAGGGATCGAACCAGTAGGCCAGGGTGCGATCCCTGTTAGATCTGGCCACAACGGTATTTCAGCGAAAAGGGAAAATGAAAATAATAAATTCGCTGATGTAATCAGACGAGAAATACCTAAATTTGATGGAATTTATATAAAGGGAAAATTGAACGGAGTAACAACTGTTTTCACGGTCGACACTGGCGCTACCCGCACAATAGTGTCAGATCGATTATTTTCAGAGATACCCGACAAATTGAAACCAAAAATAATAAGATGTAAAACTGAAAATTTGTCATGTGCGGACGGGAGAAAATTAAGATATGTCGGCCGAGCGAATTTTGATCTATTACTTGGTCAACTCAAAATACAAAAGGAAGTCATAATTGCAGATATAGAAGATGACGTTTTATTGGGCACGGATATTCTTCTAAAGGGGCTCGACGGTCCTGCTGATATACTTCTAAATGAAGGACGAATGGTTTTAAATGCAGTCAGCATTCCCTTACATTCAGTTCCTTCTCTCAAGAAAATGAGAGTGATCGCTGAGAACGATTTAGAAGTGCCAGGCATGTGCGAAGCCATACTCCGGGTAACAGTAAACAACACATCTGAAATAAAAGGTGATGTTATTGTTGAAGGGTTACCAGAATTTTCACAAAAACATTCTATGTTATTGGCGCCAACCGTTGTGAATGTCGGACTCGGTCGGAAAAATAAAGTTAGAATTTTAAACCCATTTCCTGAAACAAGAAAAATCAAAAGGGGAACTAACATTGGTTACGCTGAAGAAATTCACCCTGAAATAGACACTATTGTGCAAAATGAAGACACGACTGAAATAAATAATTTCCGTTATGTTCGACGACTGAATTTTGGCAGTCAAGATACGACGTCTATACGCCAAGTAAATGTGGTTAAACATGGTACAAAAATTGTACCTGATCATTTAGCTGAACTGTTTGTCGAAAGCTGCAGTGAGCTTGACAGCTCAAAACATAACACTTTGGCAGATATTTTGTGCGAATTCGGAAACGTTTTTTCTAAAAATGAGTTTGATTTGGGCAGAACGGATTTGGTACAACACTCTATTGATACGGGGGACGCTAAACCTATAAAACAGCCACCGAGACGAGTACCACTGGCATATGCGGGGGAAGACAGGAAAGCCCTAGAAAAATTACAACAACAGGGTTGCATCCGTCCGTCAAACTCCCCATGGGCGGCCCCAATTGTGTTGGTCAGAAAGAAATCCGGAGAAGTCAGGCCATGTGTAGATTACAGAAAACTTAATAATGTAACAAAAACGGACGCATTCCCGTTGCCCCGCACACAAGATTGCCTCGATGCAATCGAAGGCGCTACATGGTTTTCTACACTAGATTTAACGTCAGCATATAACCAAGTACCGGTTAAAGAGGAAGACATACCGAAAACAGCGTTTGTTACTAAGTATGGTCTCTTTGAGTACGTAACAATGCCGTTCGGATTAAAAAACAGCCCCGCCTGTTTTGAAAGATGCGTTGAACTCGCGCTCTCTGGGTTGCAATGGACAAAATGTCTTCTATACTTGGACGACGTAATCGTGTTTTCATCGACGTTTGATGAACATGTCTCTAGACTAAAGGAAGTACTGGGTAGAATAAAGTCTGCGAAACTTAAGCTTAAACCGAGCAAATGTCATCTGTTTAAAAAACAGGTTGAATTTCTCGGACACCTTATATCCGCAGATGGGGTACTACCGAACCCAGCTAACATTAAAAAGGTAATAGACTGGCCTACACCTAAAACCGTAACTGAAGTACGTGGTATTCTGGGCCTCGGCAGTTATTACCGACGTTTTGTTAAAGGATTTTCGGAAATTGTACAACCCATGACAGAGCTAACCAAAAAGAACGTGCCATTTAAATGGACTGAAAAATGCGAGAAAGCATTTGAAAACCTAAAGGTCGCTTTAACTGGGCCTGATGTAATGGGTTACCCACGAGATGACTGTCGGTTTATTCTTGACACGGACGCTTGTGATGCAAGTATTGGAGCGGTCCTGAGCCAAATTCAAGATAACCGTGAACGAGTCATTGCGTACGCTAGTAGAACGCTTAATAAAGCGGAGAAAAATTATTGTGTGACAGACAGGGAGCTGTTAGCCGTGAAACATTTTACGGAATATTTCCGACACTATCTGTTGGGTAGGAACTTTACTGTGAGGACTGACCACCAAGCTCTAAAATGGCTTTTCAGTTTGAAAGAGCCTAAAAATAGAATCGCTAGGTGGATCAAAACCTTATCAGCGTTCGATTTTGAGATTGAGCACCGGGCTGGCGTTAAGCATTCAAACGCGGATGCTCTATCTCGATACCCCGAGGAAACAGAAGGAGTGTTGATGTGTGGCCCTTGTAACAAATGCACAAAACGGTCCCTGGAAATGAGAAGTGAGCTGGTTGAAAATCAGATTGAAAGTGATGAAACTTTGAGATATGTTTCCACCAGTAAATCTGATCAGTGTTTAACTTCAAATCTTATCCAAACTGTTAAATTTTGTGGGACACAAGTATTTTTGTTCTTTCTGTCAATCCTGTGTCTGGTTAAAACAGAACTAGTAAGTTCTGTACGACAGATACGTACGGTCATGACGGAAATAAATAATTGTTCCATTGGAGGGAAAATTGAAGGTATGGATATCGGTATTAATCGGAAGATAGTTTACGGTCCACCACCTGATAATGACGAAGAAAACAGGCGTCATTGTACATACGTTGAACAGCTTCGCGAAAAGCTGTATCATGCTCATATCATAGCAAGAGATCATTTAAAATCGTCTGCCGTGAGACAAAAAGAACGCTATGATTCGAAGTCTCGGTTTCAACCTTTCGAGCGTGGCGATTATGTTTGGTACTTACATGAGAAACGCGAAAAGGGCAAAACGACGAAGTTGCAAATGCCATACTCCGGCCCGCACTTAATAATAAAACGTTTGGATGAGCTTGACTATGTTGTTCAAATGGATGAAACTGGTAGACAGAAGGTACTTCATGGAAATAAACTGAAAAAGTATGAAGGGACCATTAAATGGCCTTGGGAGAAAAAAGCATTAACATCAAATAAACTCTGACTCTGAAGTGTGACAAAATCCAACAATGTTAATGCTGTCAAAATGTCAATTCCTATTTTTTATGTTTAACAGATTTAACAAGATATGACTGAAAACGTTCCAAAGAAGAGGGTCAGCCGTTTCCGATGTCTGTCCTGTAATTATACCGGAGAGAAACGGTGCATGATACGACACTGTGTCAACTTTCATATTCAAAAGGAGGAGGCGCCATTTTGTTGCAACCACTGCAATAAGCGTGCACTGGATCAATCGTCGATCGAAAAGCACCTGGTTTCGATGCACCCAGAGAAGAACGTGGCAACAGGATTCGGTGGAATTGGAAAATCATATACCTTGAAGGAAAGTGACGCTGTTCAGCTCAAACCAGAACCACAGACAACCAATTCATCCAACCAACTACAACAACCAACCAAGTCCCCTCATCAAGAACTACAACCATCCAAATCTTCTGAACCAGTGGAAACAAAAACCCAGTCAGAACTGATGGAAGGGCCCGATGGAATCCATATCCAGGCTGTGGGGAACATCTACGAAATATTGGCTGTGCTGCAGCAGGACCCTAGCATGCTCCAAGCTGTGCAAGGCAGAATACAGCTACAGCGGGCGGTCGACAGCGTAGCGGAGATTTCCGAGACCCCACCAGCAGCTGTTCAAGTTTCTGAAATCCCGTTCACATCGCCACCTGCTAACTCAACCCTAAACTCCCAGACCCCTATCCACCCTGCCAGCTCAACTGAATCTCCCCAGAAAACTACTACCTCTCCGTTTAACCTCTGTACTCCACTGTCTTCCCCAGAAATCAGTTCAATTTCTCCTATAAATTTCCGAACACCACCAACAAATACTCTGCCTACACCCTTCCAATGGCCGACCAAACTCCAAACTCCACCACAGGGCATCGAACTCCACCCAGCAGAGAATGAAGTGAAAGAACTGCTAACAGTACCGTCAGCTATAACGCCTTTGACGTCAACCCTCAAAAGAAAACTTAAAGACAAAACACCTAGTAAAAAACCAAAGAAACCAAAGATCCAAAAAGAAAAACCAGGAATAAAATCAAAGGTACCAACTAAAGTAAAACCAACACCACCCATAAAAGAGAAAGCACCAGAGTCAAACACAGTATCAACACCGACAAACGAGGAAACAAAGAAGAAAGTTAAATCCACCATAGTAAAACCCCAAACATCAAACCCTACAAACGAAATGACAGAAAACAAAATGGAAACATATAGAATACCTTTAAAGAAAGTTGGAAAGGAGGAAATAACAGACAAGGTGGCTGACTGTGAACAAACAAAGACAAGTGGCGGGAAGAAAACAGACAAAAAAGGAAAAACATCAAGAACACCGGAAAATGTTGACCAACTGGGTGATGAAAATAAAGAGCCAAGTGAGATAAGAACGGTAACATGTACACCAAGAATCCAAAAGCCGGAAATCACTTTGCCTGTCTCCACAATTGAAGAATTGATCAACAGGGCAGTGAGAGCGTCCATTGGGGCAATGACTTCTTCAATTGTGGGGGCCATAAACAGTAGGACCACGCCATCGACAGACCACAGCCTTCGGCCAGTAACAAATCAGCTGATGTCGACAAACACAAACTTAGCTCAGATTGCCGGAATTATGGCGGGAAACAACGACAAACACCGAGAACTGGCCACTGGGATTAATGATATGATCAAGGCTACAAATGAAATGTCCTCCCAGTTATCGAGGATGACTAGAGCAGTCACTGTTTTCAGCGGTATGGCCGAACAGCTGCACAAGAACCTTGTGGAGCACAACACCACCATTCGGTCCATTGTACAAGGTAGCATCGATTCGCACGCAAATATGACATCTGCGTTGAGAAATCAAGCCGAGGCAGTCAGAAACCTGCAGACCAGTATCGTAGAACAATCCAGCCGCCCAACAACCATCAGCAAGACCAGGCCGACACCATCCCCAGAGACCACACCACCACACCTGTCAGTTGCAGAAACAGTCCAGCGGAGACACCACCAACCTGAAGTTGACCGATGGAGTCGTGGTAGGAGGAGGTTTGGACGACCTTGGGGACGGCGCAACTTCTACCAGCCTAGGGAAAGAAAACCCCGAAATGATGAGAGGAGGAGCCAGACGAAGAAGGACAGAGAGCCTTGAATTTTTCTGTACATGTATATATATCTTTTTAAAGTAATTTTCAATAGCTGGGGACAGCTATGTTTTGAGCGGGGGGGTAATGTAAAGAAATCTGATGTTTAAATATGACTATGCATTTATCTTTTTTATTGTTGTTAGTTTCTGCAAACATCCTTTCGTATTTTGTAAATAACTAGTTGTTGTTGTTGTAATTTTTCTTGACAGTTGTAAGAACAAGCTTCTAAAGTATTTTATGCGGTCATCCTTTCTCGTCGCACTTCCGCGATTGTTTATTGTAAATTTAAAGTGTTTGTTAATTGTCTTACCTTGTTTAATTATCTTATTTTCCATTGTTTATACCAATCTTGAGACGTAACTTGTCGATATCCATCCCCATCTTAAAACTACGGTTGTTGATACCGAAAGTAGGTCACTGTGTCTAGCTTTTAAACTTTGTCACTCAAGTTCAAGACTCTCTTAAATGCTTAGCTATCGGTTCAAATCTTATTTAAATTGCTATAACTTATGTCACTTCCAATTTGATGTTTGTTTTCATCGGAAATAGCTATCTGTGAACGGTTTATTTCATTTCACTCTCGGTTACTTTGAGCTCTCGTGCAACTCGACCTTAGACACCGATAGGGGGCGCTGTTTCGTTCGGCGCGAGACTAGACGATTATAAAAGGAGAAGACAAGGTAATTTTAACTCACTTAGACTAGGTGCTAAGTCAAGGATAGATAGAATCCTCTCTATTCATTTTATTATTAACTAGATTGAAACATTGCTTCTCTTATGCCAGAATTTTCATATGAAGGTAATACTGCTGGGAAAACCCTATTTTTCGGAATCTTACATCCAACCTTCAAACTCTAATGGACGTCAATCTCAGTCTATTAATTAGATTGAGTTGTTCACTAGACTAAACAATTGGATGCTAGAGATAAACCAACTGATTGAAGTTATTAACCAATAACTCCAGCTACTTGATAAAATCACTTCTGACTAGAGGGAAAACTATATAAGCGAGTATTTACTAATTTGCTGGTCACCTTGTATCCATACGGGCAGTTTACCCAAGGCTGTACATTTTTGTGCATAGGCTATGGCTGCAACTTTTTGTGCATACGGATGTAACTTTTTGTGCAGATCGGCATATGCAGGTTTTCATGCAGATCTCAGTACGCCTGTACATTTTTATGCAGACATTAACTAAATAGACTTAAGATGCATATTTTCTCATCTGTTTGAACAACAAACCATTTTCATCTAAACAATTGAGAGTCTTTGCCGCCGAATGAGAGAAAGTAACCGATCGTGATATGCGCCGTACCTAAAACTAAATGAGCCCTCGGACAAGTACCAATTCTGTAATTGTGTTTGCTGGATTGTTTATTCTGGATGTTTTAACAGTTGTGTATCATTATTCAAATATATGTATAAACCTGTACATCTGAGTTTGTTTCACTCTAGAAGTTAATCCGTCATAATTATATAGCTGAACTACCGACGTTCGCTATAACAATTTCTGGTATTCTTACCAGTGGTGTCAGAACTGATCTATTTAATATGCGGAGAAACCAACAAACGGTTGTGTTTGTATTATGCCACTATTGACAAAAGTCTGAAGTGTGCATTGGTTGTCCGGCATATCCTGACCGGTCGTTTATATAGCCTATGGTCTCGGGGAGGCAGTGCGCTATATCGACGATCGTTACATGTATATACGTATGTGCCCTAATGGGAGGGATATACCGTTACAATATATATGAATATATACATACATCCCGGCTATTTACATTTTCTTCAGTTATTGGTACATATCTTCGGTTCGTAAGGGCGAGTGATACTTTTAATTTCACCTCCAATCCTATATAGTTTTTCAAAGTACTTCAAACATCTCAACTTCTCTGCACTATCAGAATTCCTAAAAAAAAAATTTGGTCATGCCTTTTTAAATAAAAAAATTTTAAAGTGGCACGAGCTGCCAAAATGTTGATATTTTGAGGTTAAAACAGAATGTTGAAATTATTGGCTATTTTTCTCAAGACATAATTCAGAAGCTTTTTAGTGCTTCTAGTCTCGAAAATGTTCGATAAAATATTGTTTTGAACTAACTTTGGCTTAGAATGAATGAATGGTCGTCCCGGTTATTTTAATTTTGTTTACTTTTCGAACACGTTTTCGGTATGGATTTTTCTCATTCCACCGCCAATCATTTAGTTTTTCGATGGCCTTCAAATCCTCTTACTGCCGTGACGATCAGAAGCTATAAAAAAGTGAGAATTTTGGCAGCTCATGCTACTTTAATATCATAGTTGTGGCGTTTTGCATTTTATGAGTGACTTTCAACAAATATGATCTCCAGAAAAGGCAGCATGGGCGGGGCTTATAAACATGATACATCACCGGAGCTTAATCCTGTAAAAACGATTTACACTGCATAAAGAAATATATCCTTAATTCAGTAGGCCTTATTTCACTCAGGACTGTTATGGCTTATAAAAACAAGTATTTTGTTTCCGATATCAAATATTTCGGCATTATAGTAATTGAAAACGATGCCGATGATATCTCCTTTAAAGGAGAAAAAAAAGACTTTATGGTTCAAAACAAGCGCGCTTGTTTTTCCTTTCCAACGGTACCAAACACATATTTTTGCGATTTTTTCATGGGACATGATGCAGTTTATAAAATACCGTATTATGTTACGCACACAAAACAAATTGGTCAACTTTCAAAATCTCCCATTAAAACCCAGGTTAATTTCACTCTCTTCAAAGTATTCCTATTTATTAAACCATATTTTAACAGGATGCCTGTTCAGTGCCGTAGCACTGATCTCCCACAGGGTCCTGTATACACAAAATTGACACAGATATATTTACAATATACACAAGAATAGACATTACAATTAAAATCACAAATAATGAATCACAGTATAAAGTTAAAGTTTTTTTTTAAAGTTAAATACCCTATATTTATATACTAAAACTGTTTATGGTAATAATTTATAAATCTATAATTAAAATAGACTTTAATACATCTGTAGAACTATTTAACACATAGCACATGTAAGATAACATTAGAATAGGCATGACATTTGAATATATATAAATATAGTCGTAAAATAGGTAAAAGTATCACAATCTATGCATTTGCACAAAGCTATCAAAAATCAGCGAAATAATTTCCTACAATTTATTTTATAATAACAAGTTGTAGACGAAGAAAAAGAGATAAATATAAATTAAAATTATGTCTTTTATATTATGAGAGTTCGCTAAAAATATTTTTTTTGTATGATTTCTCAAAAGTTTTAAATGGAGCTTGGCGGAGTAAAATTGGCAGAGCGTTGTATTCTAGAGCTCCACGGTACAATGAAGATCGTTTCCCTTCCTCTAATCTAGGAAGTGGAACCGAAAGTTGACCCGAGTAAGCCGCCCGAGTGCAATGTTTATGACAGTCTTTCGACTGTTTGAATTTTTTTTGGGATAAGACGGGCATTCTCCGCTTATACATTTATGAACAAACTTACACAAATGCATTTTCTGCCTGTCTGTGACACTCAGCCACTTTAACCTTTCTAACAATGCCGGCCCATGCGAAAATCTACCTTAAAGAGGCATGAGCTGCCAAAATTCACACTTTTATCCTAATTTCTGATCGTGACGACAGTAAGAGGCTTTGAAGGCCATCGAAAAACTAAGTGATTGGCGTTGGAATGAGGAAAATCCATACAGTATGTGGCCTGTACGAACCGAAAACGTGTAAAAAAGTAAACAAAATTTAAATAACCGGGACGACCATTCATTCATTCTAAGCCAAAGTTAGTTCAAAACAATACTTTATCGTACATTTTCGAGACCAGAAGCACTGAAAAGTTTCTGAATTGTACGTCTTGCGAAAAATAGGCAATAATTTCAACGTTCTGTTTCAACCTCAAAGTATCAACATTTTGGCAGCTCATGCCCCTTTAAGATATAATTAACCGTGCTATTCTATTTTGGAGAACTTGAAGTTTACTGTGAAGTTGATTGCTACAGTTGCCCCAGACAATGTCACAATAATCAAAGAGAGGTAGAATAGTGGCATTATAAATTGTAATCAGTGTACTTTTCTTAAGTAAAGGTTTCAGACGAGACAGTACCCCACTCTTTGGGATAATTTGGCACATTACTTGTCCACATGATCCGTCCACTTGAGACAACTATCAAACCATAGTCCCAGGTATTTAAAGGAATGAACGTGCTCAACTAGGGTTTCGTTGACCATTAAATGAAGATGTCACAGTGTTTTAACCTCTGTCTAGTTCCAAACAGCATGGATTTAGTTTTAGACAAATTTAGTGTTAGTGTGTTGTTTGACAACCAGGAACATGTATCACTCAGTATTTCATTTAGAACGTTATTAATTTCCGAATAGCTTCGAGAGGCATAAAACAAGGCTGTGTCATCGGCATATAATACAACTTTTCCCAATTTAACGGCATCTGGTAAGTCATTTATGAAGAGAATAAACAAAAGTGGGCCTAAGATTGAGCCCTGTGGGACTCCATATTTAACATTTTTAAAGGAAGACATTCTATTGTTAACAACAGTAGCCTGTTTCCTGTCTGTTAGGTATGAGTTAAACCACTCTAGTTCCAGGCCTAGGACTCCAAGACCTTTTAGTTTCTCGAGCAGTATAGAATGATCTACCGTGTCGAATGCTTTCTTCAGGTCAAGGAACACTGCTCCAGTTAGGAGACCAGAGTCCATGTTTTCTAAGATATAATCAGTGACATCGGTTAGAACAGTGGCCGTATAGTACAATGGCCTGAAACCAGATTGGACACGATTGAGTTTATTTTGGTCATTAACAAAAGTATACAGTTGAGAGTGAACAGCTTTCTCCAATATTTTCATGGTGACTGGTAAAACAGATATGGGTCTGTAATTACCACAAACAGATCGACCACCATCCTTAAAAACAGGAGTAACACGTGCTAGTTTCCACTCGCTTGGTATTGTACCAGTTTTAAGTGACAAATTAAATATATTCATAAGTGGACTGTTAGGATTAAAAAAATCGCAAAAATATGTGTTTTGTATCACTGGAAAGGAAAAGTTAGTGCGCTTCTTCTGAACCCTAAAGTGATTTTTTTTTAATCTCCCCCTTTAAACACAAAACATAGTGTTCCAATTGTATGAACTTTCAGGGGAAAGAACTTTTTTTTTTAATTATCAAATTTACAAGAGATTTGTCAGGCTTCTAGAGCCAGAATAAAGATCTAAAAAATTACTGCCGTTCCATTGGGTTAATTTGATCGGGAAAGTATTGTAGATAACGGTGTAAAGGTTGTAGTCTTCTAATATTTGTGGCTCATATTTTGGTAAAAATCACATCAACTTAAGTTGTAATGGAATATAACATAAGTTAACCAAAAACGTTGACCGCTTGTGCACAGCAAAAAGGAACAAAACAAATACAAAGGCTAATCACTGATTGGTTGTGATTGTTACGCTAGTTGTGTTAAAATGGTGTATCTCATTTAAACCTTTATACCCAGTCATATGCTGTTGTAATAAACCAAAACCCATGATATTTCATTTGGTACATGTAGTTTCAGACAGTAAATTTATTTTCTAAAATACTTTGTCATATATTGAAAATATTGCACGGATCTTCAGCATGGCAAGAAATCGGGTGAACTGAAATTGAGCAAAACAAATGACAATGAGAAAAGAAAGTGAAAATATGTAATTTGGTTCCTAGGTAGAGGACAGACAAGGGAGTTTAGTACTGACTAATAGATCTTTCCAGCGATGGCTGTTTATAGTGTGTTTTAAATGAAATTATAGAGTAGCCACGTGTATATCTGATCCCGTCTTGTTCTTGACAGCATATCTGGAAATATATTTTTAACCAATTCTTAGATAACAACCTTGTTAATTTTACTTTTAAACTGGTTCATAACGAAAAGCTTTTGGGCACAATGTATGTACTGGCAATGGTGAAACAGTAGTACATTTGTTTATTGAGTCTACTAATTCAAACATGTTCTTATGTATTTTTAGCCTTATTTCATGAAATAGGGTTGTTATTTTCCTTTGTACACAAAATAAAGAATTAATTTACAAACGGTTTCCTAGTGCAACTGTGTAAGAAGTTGTTAATATGTTTTCCTATCTATTATCTCTAGTACAGCTTTGTATTTGGTGTGAGAGAAGCAACAACATTTTTCAAAATGTTAAAATTAATGAAGACAGAGTAAAACAAAGTGCCATCTTTTGTAACATAAATATGTGTAGATTTCCACTGCTTACAGGTAAACGAATTAAAAAAGTGTGGTGTTAGAAATATTCAGTGTGTAAGATAAATAATGACTGTATTCTATTTCTTTTCTGAACACCTGCTGGTCAGTAGAGCAAAGGTGTACTGAATTGTATTGAAGTGAATAAATGTTTTGTTTTCAAACGAAAAAAAAATTGGGACACTGCAGGAAGTTGTTTGAAAACTTCCAGAATACTAGAACCTAAAACGTACCGGAAAGCTATATAGTATTTGACGATCATACCGATGACATCCCTTTTACACAGAAATCACGGTCTATGATTTTAGGGGAGAGCACTCTTGATATCAAAATCTCACTAGTATATTTGTCTCCCTTAGGTCGAATATGTCGGATATTTCATTGAAAGAATGATATCTTTGTAAACCTACGTCGCATAATTTTATGGCATTTTAAAAACTCAACTTGGACAACATTTGGAAAACATCCAAGTGAAATGTTGTCGTTGATCGAGTATATGTCACCGACTCAAACCCTACAACAATGGTGAAAGGCCACATTTTGAAGATTAATCGGTGGACGCCCCAAAAACCAAAACTGACTCTCTGGCTGTCCTGATGAAAGTATATGATGAATTGAAAATAGAGTAAAATACTTTCTCGCCATGTTTTCAATTGGAAGCCAGCCATATTGTCTAACATAATCAATAAAAACTCGTGAGAATCTCGTAGCCCCTGATCCCATAGCCAATGTGTAGATGCATTCCGCATTGATTTCAAGTAAGTTTTGCATTTCATTTGTTTTACACAAAATGGGTGTCCTTATGGTGCATATTCAGAGATTTATGGCGTGTTTACACAAAGCCGAGAAATAACTGGACCCCCTCAAGTGATGACATAACATACTTATTATGACCTCCAGCTGCTGGAGTCAATTCAATATCGCTTGTCTTCCAGGTCAATACTTATCACACCGTCTTTATTATCACTCTAGAAACAGGTCACATAAAATGATAAGCTTAGAAACATGTCATAGGTTCACGCCACCTTGTTGTTATTGGGACCCGGGGCACGGGGAGCTTTATTGGCCAAAGTAGTTAAAGTTATTCAGAAACACCAAGAGCAAAACAGCACAGTTTTAACACGTAAATTTCACTTGGACTCTATTATCTTTACTGAATTTTTGGCTTTTGTATTTTTCCCAGACAGAAGAAGTTAGAACTTTCTATTTTTACCAAAAAGTTTTGGCATCATTATGTATTTTTAATTTGAAGTTAAAAATTAGATTTATCAGGTACCCGCATTGGAATACAGACTGACGATGTGGTAAGAGGAACTCGGAAAGTCTGCCGATAAGTTATACTGTTATAGGGTGTAAACCACAAACAAAAAGACCTGAGATGGGGGTTATCCAACATCTAAGTTAGCCGACACTGATGTTGTTGTCTTCGGGCATAGATTCCTCGTTTGTTTTTCACCCCATTTGTACACTGTAAACCTAACTGGATATGTTTGATGTGTCCTATGTTTACTTTTATAGGTTTTAATTGTCGTAATCTCGTGTAAATTGGTTTTCTTAACAAATGTCAACAGGCTTCGGGGCCTTGAACTGTTTTTTACTCATTATTATATTTTGAAGATAACTCTTTCTTGTTTATTGGCATCAACTAAACTTTGACATTTACAGACACAAAACAAAATACTTTCCGTCCGCCTCTCAACTCGCAAACTTGAAATCGTCAAACTTCACTTTCATACAAGGCAGAAAATGAACTCCGAAAGCTATTTTCTCATATGTATGGCACGAACAGACTTGACTGACAAGTGACAAGCCATATATGGTAGTCGCCCTGTATGGATCAGCACGGCGACGTAATATAATGTTATTAATCAGGATATTCCCTATTGGCATTGTTACAGGTCCGAGGATAGTCGTATTGGTCCGAGGCCGAAGGCCGAGGGCTAAGACTGCTGTCCGAGGACATGTGACAATGCCAATAGGGAATATCCTGATTAATGAAAATGTTATTAATTGGCTATCAATGTTATTTTTCATAAAATATTTACATTATTTATAAAAAAAATAGTGTTTTTGTAGACACATTCGCAAGGAAAGTTGACTATTATGTTCTTGATAATTTCTTTGAAAAAATCTAGGTGTAGTGTACCAAGAGTTTTCCCCCTTTTGTACATAAAACATAGGAATATTTCTTTATTTTTACAAATTATTATAAAGGCAATTTTTAATTTATCATATGGCGTAGACGGAATATTTGTTTTGCTTTAACTAAACATTGACTATTTTCTTTTTTTCTGTTGTTGATTTCAAGAAAAATGGCGTTGGGATTTTGAAGTGATAGCAATTAAATCGTCGCCATGTTTGATCTCGTATTTGCCCCGTCCGTATTGGCCTTGTTTGTTCATATTAGCCCAGTTTGTTCGTGTTGGCCCTGGTAAGCCCTGTATGAGTCTGACCGTTTCTCTGTATATTGCCAATAACATTGAAAGTCAATTAATAATATGGAATATACAGGGTCTCCACGTGACAGGTTTTGATCAATCAACAGGAAGTATTCAGTGTGAGGTGGGATAATAATTCATACGAGAAAGAGAAGAAAAACAGCGGTTTGTGAATAGTCTTAAGAGGACGCTGTTTAAGGTGACCTCTAGGTCAAAAGTGCCTGAATATGGGCATCTTGTCAAGCCAAGATAAAACCTAAATGTCTCCATTCCGTATTTTACCTGTTCCGGGATAAATGCAACGCCAAATTGAAGTACTTTTTGTTGTCTACTTATGCAATATTTGTTTTGCCCGGCACGCTGCATAGTTAAGACTCATACATTGCTTCCCTATTCAAAATTGTATAATCTAACAGAATATAAAGAGCTTTAAGTTTTCGCCTGTGCCTGTGGATCTGTGCCGTGTGCCGGGATACAAGCAACGTAAATAAGTTCTGCTGTCTAATCCCTACTTAGGCTATATACATTTTGCCCGGCACAGACAATAGTTTAGACTCGTGCCTTGTTTTCATTACCTAAGTTGGAATTGAGAAAAATATACATTTTTGCCTGTGCCGCCGGATACAAGTGCTGTGCCGGGATAAATGCAACGCAAAATTGAAGTACTTTTTGTTGTCTACTTATGCAATATTTGTTTTGCCCGGCACGCCACATAGTTAAGACTCATACATTGCTTCCCTATTCAAAATTGTATAATCTAACAGAATATAAAGAGCTTTAAGTTTTCGCCTGTGCCTGTGGATCTGTGCCGTGTGCCGGGATACAAGCAACGTAAATAAGTTCTGCTGTCCAATCCCTACTTAGGCTATATACATTTTGCCCGGCACAGACAATAGTTTAGACTCGTGCCTTGTTTTCATTACCTAAGTTGGAATTGAGAAAAATATACAATTTTGCCTGTGCCGCCGGATACAAGTGCTGTGCCGGGATAAATGCAACGCCAAATGGAAGTACTTTTTGTTGTCTACTTATGCAATATTTGTTTTGCCCGGCACGCTGCATAGTTAAGACTTATACATTTCTTTCCTATTCAAAATTGCATAATCTAACAGAATATAAAGAGCTTAAAGTTTTCGCCTGAGCCTGTGGATATGTGCCGTGTGCCGGGACACAAGCAACGTAAACAAGTTCTGCTGTCTAATGCCTACTCAGGCTATATACATTTTGCCCGGCACAGACAATAGTTCATTACCTAAGTTGGAATTGAGAAAAATATACATTTTTGCCTGTGCCGGCGGATACAATCTCTGTGCCGGGATATATGCACCGCCAAATTAAAGTACACTTCGTTATCGACTTATGCAATATTAGTTTTGCCCTACAAGCCGCAAAGTTAAGGATCGTATATCGTTTTCCAATTCGAGTTTTAACCTGTGTTCTAACTTAATTTGTCATGGACCGAAAACCTTTTGGGTGTGTACTAAAAAGGCATTAAATCAGCCAACAAACCTTGAAAAAAAAAACATAACCGGAATAATTTTGTCCATATCTAGAACCAAAATCTTATTTGTGATTAATTACACCTATGATAAGAAAATTATTTCGAATAAGGAACTGGGAATAGGGAACTAGGAATAAGGAACTAAGAATAGGGAACTAGGAATAAGGAACTAAGAATAGGGAACTAGGAATAAGGAACTAAGAATAGGAAACCAACTTCAGCCGGGTGCTTACTCTCTCGGGTGTGACCTGAACGTGCCGGATATTTTGTTCAAGAATGGGGTTGAGTCTCTTGCAACGATCTCCGCACTGCATCAAGGTCTACCGGCCAACCAGAAACTTCTCTGCAGTCTGGTAACCGCTTGACAAAACTGCAATAACATCAAAACAACCTTTTGGGAAAAGTTTTCGTTTGGGATTTCCGAACATAATGTCTCCTGGGCTTGAATTGGTGTATACCATTCCACGACGCGACGCAACTCAAGCCGACTGAACCCGACTCGAAAGGTCTACAGTCGGGCAAGGTCGCATCAGGTCGCCAATACCAGTTTATACCGGCGTTGACAATTATCGAACCATAAATAAATCACGTTTCGTTTATTTTCTCCAACTGCAGAGGCTACCAGCACAACATTTGAAAATATACGACCCGACCCGAATATCATTTTTGATTGCGATGATTGATTGATTGATTGGTGTTTTACGCCGCACTCAATATTATTTCACTTCTGTGGCGACGTTGTCAGGTTTAGTGGGGAAGGAAATCGAGCTCATTGTCCGAAGAAAGCCCCCGACCTGGCAACTCTTCCACACACGACCAACGAGTGAGAAATCCACTCAGAATGATTGCATTGATCAACTCAAAAAGAACACTATTGTCGTGTTTCTATTGGTTGCATTTATATTGGCTATGGGCCAGTCAGTAAAACAGCAATTTTTTTCTTTCATTGTTGTATGATTGATGTTTTATTGATATGTAAACTCACATCTACCATATGTATTGTTATCTTACACGATCTTATTCTAGTGATAGGAATCCCACTATTGTGGCCAAATTTTTGTAACAAAAATCAAACGTTAGTCTTCCTATTGATATCAACTTCAGTCTTGTCTTTTGACATATTAAACCGCAATCAATACAAGTAACATAATATCAACTGTATATGGTTAACGAACAGTTAAGTCCCACTAAAGCTACTTCTCAATCTCTTCTCGCAAAAAAATAATAAATCTCCCCGATCATTGAAAACAAAGATATTATCAATACCAATACAAGTAACACAGTATCAACTGTATATGGTTAAATGGGCTGTACGAACAGTTAAATCCCACTAAAGCTACTTCTCAATCTCTCCTCACAAAAAAATAATAAATCTCCCCGATCATTGAAAACAAAGATATTATCAACCTTTAAAGGTTACAGACAACTCTGAACTGTTATTACATACAGTTTGTCCTGTTAAGTAGTGTGACGTAATACCATCACACGTCAAGCTTTAAAAAGGTCATACATCGATGGACGCTTAAACTAAATAGATGCCTTAACAAATCATATAAAAGAAAGATTAATTGATTGATTGATTGGTGTTTTACGCCGCGCTCAAGATTATTTCACTTATATGGCGGCGTTGCCAGTTTTATTGTGGGAGGAAACTGGACTCTGTGCCCGAAGGAAACTCACGACCTTCCACTGGAAACTGCCAACCATCCCACATTGGTCGTTCGAGTGAAAACCCAGTCAGAAAACTTTTCAATTTTTGGACTGAGTGGGATTCGAACCCGCGACCCATTGGTGGAAGGCTGTTCGGATTGAGCGTCCAACGCTCTACCTACTGAACCACGGAGGCCCCTATTAAAGAAAGAAGAAGATTAGATTTGCGACTATTCAAGTAGATAACAAAGACGTGTAAACACATTTGCAGGATTTTTTTATTGTTTGAGACACAGCGATAGATCATTACACAAATCAGAAGCAGAGAATTTAGTACGGGCTTTGAACTCCAAAATAACTAGTTTCCCAAAAATACGGCCGTCAGTATAAAAAATAGTCATTTTGGAGTCAGAAACCCGGACTTAGAAGAATTAAGAAATTTAGAACGTTAACGAATTAAGAGGATCCAGGGGATGTTCTCAGTTGTCTCCTAGCAGAGTCGGCAGTCACAAAATTGATAAAGCGTTATGTTCCGATACCATTGGAGATAAAACCAGAACTTATTCCAACAGATGACCAGAACTCTCCGGTAAGTAAACGGACAATCAGGTCGGCAGGTTCCTTTCACCGGATACGTGTGCATGCAATCTTTCCTCCTGAAAAATATATGTATACATACACTATCAATTTAAAGTGACATGCTCTGATATCAATCTTGATGATGTACGTTAAGATAGTTATAATAAGCACCTAGGCTATTTTAATATTAAGCTCACAGCATAGGTTCGTACGGGTCATCGGGTTCGATATTTTTTTATAAAAATCCATAAGGTGAAAAATTACTTATGATGATATGATTTTTAAAAAATGTGGCGGCTCCATTCATCAGAATGATGTGCGCCAGACAATAAGGTTTTAAATAACTTGGATATATATACATATTAAAACATCCATGAGAAGGTATGTGTGTATATACTTATATAAAATTATATCCATGCAATAAAACGTCACATTTACAAAATTCTCTTTTTTTCTATAGAGATAACATAACAAGTACTATATTAAAATATACATTTTTCTTTCTAAAAATTATACATATCTGTAAATATTAATGAAACCTCCCAGACCTTACCAAAAAACTGGCAACAGCTTGAAATATCTTATTTCTATTTTGTTTGGGATTTAATAATACTTCTACCGACTTTCTACAATCTCGCAGTCCTAAAGCTGCTAAATCAGAGTACAAAAGTTTTCTTTCAATATTATAATTAATACATGAATACAAAAAATGGGGGATATCGTCTTTTACATGACAGGTATCACAAAGACCCGTAGCGTGTAGCTTAAAACGGTACAAATAAGAATTTAAGGGTAGATGACCAGATAAAAGCTGGTAAAACAACACTTCTGTCTTTCGTGAGTTAAACGTTACATTTTGAAAATTGATACTTGGATTGACTGAATAACAAAATCTACCTTTCTGGGAATTGCTCCAATCGTTTTGCCACAATTGAAAAAAGTACGGTTTTACAGAGCTTAAAATTTCATTGGCTGTCAAATTAACAGTGTGTAAAACATTTTCAAACGTAGTAGCTTGTTTGGCCAATAAATCAGCTTTCTCGTTACCCGAAATACCAACATGTCCTGGGACCCAGGTTAAATTAACTTCAATTCCTTGAAAATGTAAAGTCGTACATAAGTGAAGAACTTCATATACAATAGGTACAGATTTTGTCCAGGTGTAGTTCGCTAGAGCTTAATGAATCTGTAAATATTACAGCCCTGGTAGGTCTAATATCTAATAAAAAATAAAGGGACATCAATATAGCTACAAGTTCCGCTGTACACACAGACATCGGTCATCGGGTTCGATATTTTTTTATTTCACCGTCATTATTTTAGCTTTTCAAGGTAATTACAAAAGATCAACTTAAGAATTCATGAAAAAAAATCCCAAGTTTACCAGCTTATGCCACTTTAAGCAGCTGTCATTCATCGTTGGAGAAAGAGGCTTCGGTGGACCAGTAGCAATGGACCCAGTCTCCTCTCCCACTAAACCTGACAACGCCGCCGTTTAAGTGAAATAATCTTGAGTGCGGCGTAAAACACCAATCAATCAATCGTTGGAGAAAGGCCAGGTACTCGCCGATGGTACGAGGTTTCCTCCGGACAACAAGCCCCCCCCCCCCCCCCCCAATCGCTGACCCAGGCAATGCCGCCATATAAGTCATACAATCAATAAATCGGCCTTGCTTTCGAAAGTTTCATTTAAAAAAATAACTCGACCGAATCAAGTAAACGGGCCAGTGAGGCTGCTATCATAATGTCGATATGCTCAATAATGTATTTATGGACACTAAAACGCACAGGGACAGTCTTATTTTCTAAAATAACCATGGAGACAAGTTTTTAATTGTGTTAAAAAGACGTATATCATTTAGACCGTTATACCCCATCATAAATTGTTGTAATAAACACTGCATATAAGGTCCATTTAAAGAAAGAGGGTTATCCATTGAACACGTTTGATTGATTAATTGATTGATTGATTAGGTTCAATTGCTTGAGTGCATGTTTAAGGGATGGTGGGAGTTTTTAGTTAATTGATTAAATGGCTTTTTTACTTACAGACATATAACTTGTCGGAGAGGCCGTGGCCAAACCACATAACAAGATCCTGAAAGTCGCCAAATGTAACGGTATCGGAACGGGCACCTCCAGTCAAACAAACCCCTCTTAGCACGAGTAATGCTAGTAGATTCGTAATCACGTGGTAGTCTAAATGACAAACAGCAATTATGAGTTAAGATATATGTCATGAGCGTTGGCTTCTAGATTAATTTCAGATATAATTGTATCGGATTTCGGCTTCCATTTTGCAAATACACCATCAGTTTAAAAAAGTTTTTAAAATGAGTTCTGGGTACAGCACATATGGACAGGTTTCCTTCAGTACTTTGTAACACCAAGATCTACGGAATGTTTCTCAACACATGTACGTCCTGCTGTAACTTTGCACATGGTCGTGACGTAATATTGAAGGTATCTGTTGCCATGACAAGTAAGTCTTGGACTTCTGTCAGGCGTAATTAACCCCCCCCCCCTCCAAGTGAATCATGTTGAAATCCGAATAAGTCGAAAACTATGCCAATGATGTTAAAATATGAAGCAAAGTTATCAAACCATTACGTTGATTCTTGTTAACTGAAAATAAAGAACTTACTCTGAAGATTGCATGGCTTCCTCCAATTCTCTGGCTATGGTAATATTACTCGCCAAGGCCTGGTCAATATCACCTCTGTCAATATAAAGACGGCTGCAAAAGTTATCTTTAATCGAGGAAGATGCAGTTTAACAGTGAGAACTCAAAACATCCCAACATAAAAATGAAAAGAAAGCAAAAACAGCCACACTCGAAAAGATACGTGCATGTGTTTTAGTGTTCAAAAATATATACATATTAATCAAGACGCAGGGAGATTGGTTTTGCGGTAAGTCTTTTGAGAGGGTTTTTGCGAGAAGATTTTTTCTAGAGGAGTCTTGCGAGAAGATTTTTTCCAGAGGGGTCTTGCGAGAAGAATTTTTCTAGAGGAATCTTGCGAGAAGAGTTTTTCTAGAGAAGCCTTGCGAGAAAAGTTTTTCTAGAGGAGTCTTGCGAGAAGAGTTTTTCTAGAGGGGTCTTGCGAGAAGAGTCTATCTAAAGAAGCCTTGCGAGAAAAGTTTTTCTAGAGGAGTCTTGCGAGAAGAGTCTTTCTAGAGGAGTCTTGCGAGAAGAGTTTTTCTAGAGGAGTCTTGCGAGAAGAGTTTTTCTAGAGGAGTCTTGCGAGAAGAGTCTTTCTAGAGGAGTCTTGCGAGAAGAGTTTTTCTAGAGGAGTCTTGCGAGAAGAGTTTTTCTAGAGGAGTCTTGCGAGAAGAGCCTTTCTAGAGGAGTCTTGCGAGAATAGTTTCCATCTATAGGATAGATTTTTATAATTTTGATGAGACCAATATTTTGCTTTAATCTAAAAACCAATGCCAATGCAATTAATTAATTTGATCCTAAATAAACGGGAGGGAAAAAGACTTACTGAGAAGGATAACCTTCGGGAGGATTTTCCCCGTCTTCGGAGGAATATTCCACGGGGTACTCCAAAGGGCACTCCTGGCCATACCCGCCCTCGACAAACAAAAGTACCACTAGTATCCCAGCGAAAAACGTCTGAAACAAAGGCGTAATACAGAAAAAGTGTAGGCTTTCGGCAAAGTCGTTTATTTTTCATTGAAAAAAACATCCTGTTCCTTTAAAACTTATAAGAATTGGCCTGAACCGTTTCACCTTGATCTCTTTTACCAAACGCAGACTCACTAAAACAAAACGAATCTTTCGAGGAAAAAAATGTGGGGTTTTCACAAGATCGCCCAATGTTGGGGTTTTTTCTGGACAAAGACCCCGGTGTCCAGAAGGCGGCGAAAAACATCAATCAGTCTTTGCGAGATATGGTAAGTTTTGACATACAGACTAAATAAGAAAAAAAGTACTTACCAGCTTCATGTTGCAGACTGGAACAGGTTCGATCTTCTCTCTGGATTCTTAGTGATCGGTTGTCAACCTTATTCCCTCAGTTCCCTGCATCCTCCTTATATAGAAGTCTCTTGTCATACCTGAATGGTTTCGTTTCAAAGAATCCCATTGAAGAAAACCAGCAAGTCTTTTGTTGGATGCTATTATTTTGAGCAACAATATTGTTGAATTCAATTGCTGAACAAAAAGCTTCATCTTACATTTTTTAACTAGATAATTGGGAAATATTCTCTCCCTCAGTGCTAAGAAAATATGGCAAAGGTTATGCTTAATAAATCTTTCTCAACAATTCGCTGTAAAAATTAAATCTTACATATAAAGCATTCAGACAACGGAATTAAAAACTTTTGCGCAGTTTAAAATACCTCGGGACTAAATTAAAGACTGAAAAATAATTTAAAAGAATATAAAACAACTGGTGAAATGGCAAACTTACACGAGACAAGTTCAGCAAGAATTTCAGAAATATTTTACTATATGCTTAATTGTGTATGGGACGGTTACCTGTTCTTGACCGTCGGCTTTGCGCCTATCACTCAAGGGCATATAATGTCCGGTTTCAAAATCGGGGGATCAGTGGTCCAGTGGGTTAGAACAATCGTCCTGTAGTCCCGAATCAGGTTCGAATCACACTCAGACCAAATAAAAAATGACAAATTTCTGACTGGATTTTTCACTCGGTCGCCGTATGTGGAAGATTTGCCAGGTACTCGCAACGCCGCCATATAAGTAAAATAATCTTTATTGGGGCGTAAAACATTAGCCAATCAACCCTGCTTCCTACCCGATTAATCCCAGTAATGCCGTCAAAAAGCAAAATCATCAGGGCTGTTTCTTATAAGATTGTTTCAGGCCAATGAATTTGGTTCCTGTAATTCACATAATGTTAAAGTGACATGAGCTGCAAAAATGTTCATATTTTGCCGTTAAAACAAAATGTTGAAATTATTGCCTATTTTTTTCAAGATGTACAATTCAGTAGCCTTTTAGAGCTACAAGCTAAGATAAAGTATTTCTTTAAGTAACTTTTAAGGTAATTTAGCCTTAGAATAAATTAACGTTCTTCACGGTTATTTTTATTTATTTATTATTTATTTCAAGGGTAACCCACGGGAGCAAGTCCCATTAACGGGGCTCATACAGACACTCATTCATACATATTTACAATATATACAATTCAATGAACATCAAAAGTCTTATATTAAGTTAATTGTCTGAGTAAACATAAGCATTTTTAACACTAAATTTAAAAGTGATTTGTGACATATGGTACATATCCAAGGAGGGCAACCTTAGCTGTAACTGATTATAGAACCTCATACATCATTTAAAGGCACACTTGCCGCCGTAGCCTGTTTAAATTTGCTAAGAAAACCAATTTACATGAGCTTACTACGACTAATACCACTAAACTTAAACATAGGACACATAAAACATGTCTAGTTAGCTTTAGACTGTAAAAATGGGGTGAAAAACAAACGAAGAATCGAAGCCTGATTACAACAACAACGATCAGTGTCGGTCAACTTTCGTGTTGGATTACCCTCTTTTCAGGCTTTTGTATCTGTGGTTTACATTCAAACAATTATCAGCAGGCTTTTCCAGTCGCTGTTAACCGATCGTCAGTCTGTATTTCTCAGATAAATAGGCCTACGTAAAATTACACTGTGCCGTTAGTTCACTCACTCGACTGAAACATAAAATCGCCAATAGGGGGCAGATCGGTTTGTTTACGTTCCGGGTACGTAACAATTCAAATTTTCAAATTCAAATTAAAAATACAAAGTGACGTCCAAACTTTTAAATTTTGGTAAAAATAGAAAGTTCCTAACTTATATTTTCTGGGAAATACAGAATACGGTCTTTCTTTTTTAATGTAAACAATATTCCTGATTTTCGCGGCAAGTGTGCCTTTAAATGTGTTAACTTTTCCAACACTATTTCGGTTCGTACATAGGCCACAAACTGTATGGATTTACATAACTACAACGCCAATCATTTAGTTTTAACTTTAATTTTAAAAATCCATAAGGTGAAAAATTACTTATGGATAACCTTGATAATGATGTAAGAACTACATCGAAACGTCGTCACCCAATAAACCAATAAGTTGTTATCCATATGTAATTCTTCACCTTATTGTTAACCTTTCAACTTCTAAATGCCATTGAAAGATTTAAAACTCCTAGCTAAAACTGACGCCATAGAAGCAGTCGACAAATTAATTATACAATATTTAACTGATTGAAAACAAATCTAGACTTGTTGGAGACTTCTTCATTCAATTAGGGTGTCTCGGTAGTCCAGTGGGTTAGCGTGATCGTCCCTCAGTCCCACTCAGGCCTTCTATCGATGCGGCGCGGGTTCGAATCCCACTCAGACCAAATAAAAAAAATTGAAAGATTTATGAGTCGAATTTTCACCCGTTCATGTGATAGAGTTGCCAGATACTCGCCGAGGGTCGGGGGTTTCCTCCCCCACCAAACCTGGCAATGCCTTCATATAAGTGAAATAATCTTGAGTGCGGCGCAAAACATCAATCAATCAATCAATCTTCTTTTAATTAGGTGACCGAGCGTTTTTGTGACTGAAACCGGCAACATAAGCGTTATATATTTTTGAAAAAGTAAAACACACGGGCAAATGTGAAACTTCTTCTATATAATAGTTTGTTCACATGAAGAGCTTTTCACGTTCGATTTTATTTATCATTGTGCCGTCCTATGAACGTGATAGACAATAAAACGACGTCTGGCTATATATATAGTCCAAACAAAATTCATTGTATTAAATATTGCATTGCTGTGAAGAAAACTCCAGAATAATTAATTTTCTGCTTGAATAGAGAGTATATGAAAGACCGGGTTTTTATTAAACGAATTGTTTATTGAAGGGTGCACATGTAGCATCACACGCGTTCTATAAACTGCTTCAAGCTGGTTGAGACACAAGTGCAGATGTACCTTTTGATCAATAAAAATTACGTAATATATGTAGGCCCTATTATGTTTTTTTTTCTCAAATTTCGAACCGCGGAGATGATATGGGCTCCTCGATGCTTGTCGATATCTAAATGTAACCAGATTTATTGCTCTATACCTACTGATGTTATCAATCAGCACCATGTGGGGCATCTCTCTGGATTTTCCCCAAGAACGGTTGTTTTTTTTGTTTTTTGTTTTTTTTTTGCACCCCATTACCAAATGGTTCTGCAGCCTAAACCGGTCGCCATTGACTACCTTCATTTCGTAGGTTAAACGTCCAACCATCCAATTGTTCTCTATACCACACCATTGGCTAGTCTCGTGTGTCGATTGATTGATTGTTTGGTGTTTTACGCCGCGCTCAAGATTATTTCACTTACATGGCGGCGTTGCCAGTTTAATTGTAGGAGAAAACCGGGCTCTATGCCCGGGGGAAACCCACAACCTTCCGTTGGTAACTGGCAATCATCCCATATAGGTCGTTCGAGTCAAAACCCAGTCAGAAAATTTTCCAATTTTGTTTGGACTGAGTGGGATTCGAACCCGCAACCCATTGGTGGAAGGCTGTCCGAATTGAGCGTCCAACGCTCTACCTACTGAGCCACGGAGGCCCCCTCGTGTGTGGAAGTTTGTAGCTTCAACTTCTCTTTCGCAATTTGGAGAGAGGTGCCAAAAAAGAGTATTCGCCGCTGTATGGGTTTTTGCTATAGGATTGATCGATGTAAGCTGCACTCGATATCATTTTGCTTGCATGGCGGCGTTGTCAGGTTTATTTGGGAGGAAATATAGCAGGATAACTCAAGTATCGATTCAGATACGGTTATCAAATTATTTATAAGGCATCCTGTGACAATAAAGCACGTTCCTATTTAAACTCGTATCATTCCGAATTAAATTATATTATAGAAAACTATTAGGCAAATATCGACGTTACCAGCAAAACTGCAATAGTCCCATCAATTCAAACACGGTTAATTTCCAAAAAAGGTCCTATTATAAGCGAATGCTCAGAGAAATATCGCAATTTTTTTTTATTTTTAATCAAAAGGAAGGGATAGCCTAATTAAGAAAAACGCTTTAAAAGTCATATTGGTATCGGAGTTTAATTTGACACTGAAAGGTAAATTCAGAAGGCTGACTGCGCATGTCCGATATTCTGGATTCCCAAATTGAACTTTATGTGTGGGAACCATTGTAAATCAACTCTTCCTCTCCTCACAGAGCTGTCTGGCAGAGAGTTCATAAAAACAAAGTGGAGTATAATTACCTATCAAACCTAACGAGGGTAGATTGCAGAAACTCTATGCGATTTTCGCCTAAACTTTTAAATGTCCTTCCCAGCCTTATACGGTAACTTTTGTTAAAGTTTATATCCGCAGTCACCGCACGTGTCTAGAATTGTATAACTTCTTTTTTAATTAACTGCTTCGAATTGTAAACGCTTTTCAATACAGTTTGCAACACAAATAAATCTCAGTCTCGTTGACATAAATCAGGTCCGTTTCTGTTCTGATCTGACCTCCTGCTGCATTTATTGGCGATGAAAACTATATGTTATTTAAAGTTTAAAGTAAAATGAGGAAAATCCTGAGCAATTCCAGTAAACAATGTACATTTCACCTTAAACTCGTCTACGCTAAATAGAACCTTCACATCTCGTATACCTGGCAACTCTTCCACATACGGAGATCCAGTGAAAACTCAACAGAGAAATGTTTAAACTTTTATTTGGTCTGAGTGGGATTCGGACCGACGTAATCTTTGAGAGACAACAGTTAATTATTGAACATGATGAAAGGTTTTATACCACATCTTTTTGGCAAACATATTTATCATTGTACATTACACCCTAGCCGAGAAATCTGGGCTCTGCCGACTTTTTTTTTCGGTGCATCCGGGCTAATTAAATCCCAAGTAAGGATGAATACAAAATGTTGCCATTCTTAACAAATTTTCTCATGAAATGTTTACTTTCGATAGCAACCAACAATGGCCATCTGCAACCTGTAAGTATTACTAGCATATAGGGGTCGAAGCTATTGCGATTTGCCCTGTTTTAATTTTTCTTTGGACTGAATGAGATTGGAACTCGCGCCCCATCGATTCAGATTCGGACTGATAGAATTAATTTCAATCTGCCGACTGAGCCCCCGAGGCCCCTTTTCTAAAGGCAAAAATACAAAGCTTTGGTTTAAACAGTAATTGAGTAAGGCGACAAATAGTTTTGCAAACATGCAGGTCCAAGGCAGATGTCAATGGGTTTTTTTTTTTAGTTTTTTTAGACCACGATGATATCATGGTGGTGTTATCAAATCGCTTTTACGTCCGTGGTCCGTCGTCCAACGTCCGGTGTCTGTAAACCTTTCTTGTGATCGCTGTTCCAAGAAAACTACTGGTCGGATGTTCATCAAATTTCCCAGACAGGTTCCCCCTATGGTCTAGTTGTGCAACATCTATTTTTTGGTGCTGCTCATTTGCATATTTAAATGGCCATTTTTACCTACATATTTTTATTTTTACCTACATAGTTTGTGATCGCGGAATCTAGAGAACCGCCAGGCCGATCTTGATGAAATGTTTTTGTGTTGGTTCCCCATATGATCTATTTGTGCAAAAGCTATTATTTAAATTGGCCGCCAGGCAACCGTTTTGTTTTTCTTCTGTTGATCACTTTTCTCTCTTGTGATCGCGATTCCAAGAGAACTACTGGTCAGATCTTCTTTATATTTCACATGCAGGTTTCCCATATGGACTAGTTGTGCAACATTTATTTCCTTTGCTCATTTGTATATTAAAATGGCCGCTGGCAACCATTTTGTTTTTCTTCTTTTTATCACTTTTCTATGGAATGCCAAAGCGGAAAAAATTCAACATTTGCAATTTTACCTTCAGCATCTCGATTTTTTGTTCAACAAAACAATATTTTTCAACATTCGTTAACAATTTTGTCAACGACCATATTTTGTGGCTCAATTCTATGTTATTTTATATTTAAATCGCGTTTATTTCATTCAAGACCCAACAAAAATCATACCACATGCATCTGAAAAAATAATCCAAAACATTATCATACCGGTACATCAATTTTTACAGCCAGCTTAGTGTTATTTTATATGCGTAACATGTCTTTTTTTATTTCATCCAAAAGATTTTTAAAAATGCATTACCTCTAAAATTTGGTTCAAGGCGTACGATTTTTCGTTTCAACCACTGAACAGTTTTTATCGTTCAACTGTTGAGCTGGTTTTCGTCCAATCGTTGAAGTGTTTTTCCGTAAAATGTTGACCTGATTTTCCCGTTAAATGTTGAACTACTTTTTAGTTGAGAGAAAAAAAATGATTTCTCGCAGCACGTGACACTTAGTCGTGATCACACAAATCGGTGACGTCACAGTGTTGTTGTTGACACATCTCATTGATGTAGACGACCAACGGGTATCCTTCATCGAGACGAATATCTTCGGGTGCAAAATCTATTATTTAAATTGGCCGCCAGGCAACCGTTTTGTTTTTCTTCTGTTGATTTCTTCCGTCTCAAATCGCTCATAAGATCTCCAAAACTTTGACCGCCACCAGTCATTTTGTCTTAGTTTTCGCGGCACAAGCAGACAGCGGATGGATACTGTGACGTCATCAGTTTTTGTATAGAAACAGTCACGTGTTTCTTGCGCGAGATGTCAAAACCAATGAACTATATGCGTGGAATGGACACGTCTCATTGGCTGGTTTGGATCGGACTTTGTAAAGCGTGCCGCCATTGACAGCTGATAAGCGCGTGCAGAACAGATCTGAATGGAGGCATATCAAGCACCACGCGACCTCCGTTCCACGCATATAGTTCATTGGTCAAAACCATGTAAAAAAACAGGTCAACAATAAATCGGTTCAACAGTTGCGCGAAAAAAAACAGTTCACTGGTTAAACGAAAAAACACTTCAACAGCTGAACGAAAAAAAAACACGTTAACGGTTGAACGTAAAAACGGTAGTAGTGGAATGAAAAGTTGCAAGTGTTGGACCAATTTTTAGAGGTAATAAATAAAAAAGACATACTAGTATCATTATATGTATCGATGATGTAAAATTTTGTGTATTTCTTGGATTATTTTTTTTAGGATAGTATTTTTTTTAAGTGTGTTTCGTTTGAAAATTTTGCCATATATCTTGTTACTTTTTTTGGACAAAATTTTTAACGAATGTTGAAAAATATTGTTTTGTTGAACAAAAAATCGAGACGCTGAAGGTAAAATGGCAAATGTTGAATTTTTTCCGATTTGGCATTCCATACTTTTCTCATAAATAAAAATAATGAAAGGATCTTCGTAAATTTTGTGTACGCATGTTAACCCCTGAATACTATATCAGAAATTAAATCGAAGCATTCTTCATTTTAATCTTAGTAAATTGAAATCGAACATCCTTTTGAGTTATATCAATTGTCGTTATAGGATCTTACTTTCTCAAATACATTTTGGCATTCAGGGATGTCGTTCAATCTCCTGACGAGGCCTCCGGGGCTCAGTAGAGTGTTGGACGCTCAATCGGAACAGCTTTCCACCAATTGGTCGCGGGTTCAAATCCCACTTGGCGAATTGGCGAACAGCTACCAAGAACTGTCAGCTGACAAGTTTGCAGTCAGTTGTCCAAAGTGCTCTCGAAAAATACCGCGAATTGCATCAGAAAACTGCCAAAACAACCCCCCCCCCCACCCACTCCCCAGACACGCACACGCAGGCGCATATTTTCAATATTACTTCTGTTTTCAAATCTGTGTTATTTACACAGTGACGGGACTATCTTTCGGTCACCATACAACGGAGAATTCGAGAGTCAATTTTTAGCCCGCCATCATTCTGATGGAGGGCTATTCAAATCGCTTTTCCGTGGTCCGTCGTCCGTCCGTTAACTTTTTGCTTGTTACCTTTATTCCAATAAAACTGGCAGTCCAATCTTAATCAAACTTAACATACATCATCACCTAATGGTCTAGTTGTGCACCGTACATTTCCATCTCATTTGCATATTCTATATGGCCACCAGGGGGCGATATTGTTTTTTTTTGTTACCTTTATTTCAAGAAAACTACATGTCCAATTTTCACCAAACTTGGCTCACATTGTCTCCATATAGTCTAGTTGTGCATCGTACATTTTCATCTCATTTGCATATTCAATATGGCCGCCAGGGGGCGATGTTGTTTTTCTTTGTTACCTTTATTCCAAGCAAACTACCTGTCCAATCTTAATTAAACTTAACATACATCATCACCCTATGGTCTAGTTGTGCACCGTAAATTTTCATCTCATTTGCATATTCAATATGGCCGCCAGGGGGCGATATAGTTTTTCTTTGTTATGTTTATTGCAAGAAAACTTTCGCTTGTTACCTTTATTCCAAGAAAACTATTAGTACAATCTTAATCAAACTCAACATGCATCATCACCTTATGGTTTAGTTGTGCATCGTGCATTTTCATCTCATTTGCATATTTAATATGGCCGCAAGTGGGTGATATATATTTTTTTTTGTTACCTTAATTCCAAAAAAACTACCAGTCTGATATTCACCAAACTTGGCTAACATTATCCCCCTATAGCTTTGTAATGTACTGTACATTTTCAACTCATTTGCATATTTAATATGGCCGCCAGGGGGCGATGTTGTTTTTCTTTGTTACCTTTATTCCAATAAAACTATTGGTCCAATCTTAATCAAACTCAACATACATCATCACCCGATGGTCAAGTTGTGCATCGTACATTTTCACCTCATTTGCATATTCAATATGGCCGCCAGGGGGCGATGTTATTTTTCTTTGTTACCTTTATCCAATAAAACTATCAGTCCAATCTCAATCAAACTCAACATACATCATCACCCGATGGTCAAGTTGTGCATCGTACATTTTCATCTGATTTGCATATTCAATATGGCCGCCAGGGGCGATGTTGTTTTTCTTTGTTACGTTTATTGCAAGAAAACTTTCGCTTGTTACCTTTATTCCAAGAAAACTATCAGTCCAATCTTAATCAAACTCAACATACATCATCACCTTATGGTTTAGTTGTACATCGTACATTTTCATCTCATTTGCATATTCAATATGGCCGCCAGGCGACGATATATATTTTTTGTTACCTTAATTCCAAGAAAACTACCAGTCTGATACTCACCAAACTTAGCTCACATTATCTCCCTATAGCTTTGTTGTGTACATAATTTTCATCTCATTTGCATATGCAATATGGCCGACAGGGGGGGCGATGTTGTTTTCCTTTGTTACCTTTATTCCAATAAAACTGGCAGTCCAATCTTAATCAAACTCAACATACATCATCACCCTATGGTCTAGTTGTGCACCGTACATTTTCATCTCATTTGCATATTCAATATGGCTGCCAGGGGGCGATATATTTTTTTTGTTACTTTATTCCAAGAAAACTACCCGTCTGATTTTCACCAAACTTGACTCACATTATCTCCCTATAGCCTTGTTGTGTACTGTACATTTTCATCTGATTTGCATATTCAATATGGCCGCCAGGGGTCGATGTTGTTTTTCTTTGTTACCTTTATTCCAAGAAAACTACCTGTCTAACATTAATCAAACTTAACATACATTATCACCATATGGTCTAGTTATGCACTGTTCATTTCCATCTCATTTGCATATTCAATATGGCCGCCATATTGAATACTTTTATTACTTTTATTCCAAGTTGACTACAATGTACTGGTCTGAATTTGACCAAACTTGGCCCACATTATCTCCCTATGATCTAGTTGTGCACCCTACATTTTCATATTGTTTGCTTATTAAATATGGCCGCCAGAAAGCAATGTTGTTTTTTAACCAAATTTGAAAATGAAACTTATTATCATTATTCCAAGAAAACTACTGACCTGATCTTAGCCAAACATGACACACATCGTCCCCCTAAGTTCTAGCTGTGCACCGTACATTATCATCTCATTAGCATATTGAAGATGGCTACCAGGTGGCAATGTTGTTTTCAACTAAAATTTCAAGGGGAGCTTACTTTGCAATTCACAATTTAATTTTCCTCAACAATAGTTATCTCCCTGGAAAAAGATATTTTTATGTAGGCCCCAATTCCTATATCCAGTTATTGCTGTAACAATCTTTAATATGAATAGACGACCTATGTGGGATGGTTGCCAGTTACCAACGGAAGGTCGTGGGTTTCCTCCGGGCATAGAGCCCGGTTTCCTCCCACAATAAAACTGGCAATGCCGCCATATAAGTGAAATAATCTTGAGCGCAGCGTAAAACACCAAACAATCAATCAATCAATTTAATATGAATAGATGAACGCGGGCGTTAAGATCCCTTTAAGGGATCTCTTGTTTTGTTTTATTTTCAGGAGAGTCATCAAGGGATATGAAGGGTCCTGAAGGTTCCGGGGTAAAAAAGTAATCTTGAGTGAGTGACGTAAAACATCAATTTATCATGATCCAGTAAAGGATGCTTTTAGAAGGAATAGCTAGGTCAAACTAAGTCAGTTCTGAGACGGGTCCGACGGTCTCTAGTCAGGACTCAAACATATATACAGTGTTACTGTGTATATATATATATGTTTTTTTTTTTTTTTGCTCAATCGGACTATTAAAAAGTCAAAATGCTCATTGAAAATATAAAAAATATGGTGACATCTGGAATGTATGCTCAATTGGCAATATCACATATCTCATAGGCCTAAATTATGATTGTCAAGATAGGGACTGAAGTGCATCAATAACTACCTGCTTATTAAATTGGCAAAATGCACACAGCATGTGGTCCGCACGAAGCTAAATAGTTGTAAAAGCAAACAAAATTTAAGTAACCGGGACAACTGTTCCTTTATTTTAGGGGAAAGCTAACTCTGATCAGTACTTCAACAGAAAGCCCCTGATAACCCCTGAAACCCACGATTGGCCTGTAATCTCGAAACCGTAACCTATAGACACTAAAAAGGAGTCTTGAGAAAAATATTGGTGCTCGCTTCCAATTTTTTTTCCACGACAAAATATCGACATTTTAAAAACGTTTAACGTCTTGATTTACTCACACTTTTCCGAAATATGACGATTTTGCAACTATAGACCTACTATCATATTGATGTCAAATTTAGCGAAGACTGTTGTTAGAATTTAAAATACAGTACAAAATTACACACATGTACATCATACTTGGTTCAGATTTTGAAATCCGGATCCGTAGGTGTGATGAGCGTGGCATTACCATAAACGGTAGGCGCAGAGCGGCTTTATATACAAGTGGCTCTACGCCTGTGGTATGTGCAGCTGATATGACAATGCTTGCAATGCTATGCTGGGCTGGACTGGGGATAAAACAAAGAACGGCAACTCTTTTTGTTTACAGATGGCGCTTTGATCACTAACCAGTTGTTGTTGTGAGTTAATGACAGTAGTCACGAGTTCTGCAGGTTTATCGGTATAGATTTTACGTGTTACAGTTAGATGCTTTGATTTCTTTATGGAGTTAACTGTCGATCAACTACGATAAAATGGAAACGGAAAATTTAACACGGCCGCAATCTGGCAATGGTTACAATCGGTACGGAAGTTTCAACGGAGTCGCGGGTAGTCCCCCGTCCATGTCAAACGGATATATGGTTGGTAGTTTAAATGTTGGAAGTATTCCACAAAATGGACAGAATGAATCAGGAAGCAGTGGCTATGAAGAATTTTTCCGTGGCAGCGTCCCTTGCCCATCATGCCGAGGTCTTGGTCGAATTCGTAAAGGTTCGTGCATTAAAGTTAATACAGACCCCTCGCTAGGCGTTTTTAGAGGGGCGCAGCGCCCTGCCCCTTATTTCTCCCGCCCCTGTGCCCTTTCATTGCGCCCTTTGTGCCCCAAAGACCAAGTATGACTACCCACTGTCTCCACATCAGTCCTTCCCTGACCAAAATTTATTTAACTGCTGTCAAAAACGTGTACAACACCAACACATTACACACTTCCATTCAGGTCAATTATTCCGGAAATTCAGCTTCCCACAATGCATCAGTCATTGATGCTCTCCTTGCAGACATACGTGTTATGAAACCTTAGAGAAAAACAGACATATGCTACGGAGAGTCAACCTCATTCCCATGGGCCACTTGTTGTGGCGGGTATTGCATCACTTCAACATGTCTGAAAATAGTGACCTCGTTCACCGTAATAATTTACCAGGGGAAAGTGCCTAACATCAAGCACTGCACAGTCTTCAAATGGTGGATAGAATTCACTCAAATAAAAGAAGTTAATAATAGAATTTAGCCCCCTGCCTGGACACAGAAAGCTGCCATTGCCAAAGGTATTCAGTTGAATCGATTGTACAACAACAACAACAACACGATCCTCTTTATCAAATGAAATCGTGTTACAGTTGGAGTTTAAGGCAAACGAAAAAGAGACACACAAACACATTAGAAATTGTACAAAATACTAGAAATAGAGGATAGTTTGGGACATTTTGAAAGAAATATGACAGTTTTATAGCAATTAGTTTTGGATTTTTTTTATTGGATTGTTACACCGCCAAGTTCAGCAAACACTGTCTACAGCCAGTCAATGTCACATTCGCAGTGTCAAACTTCATTTAAAACTTTAATTTGTACTAATAATTTGTTAAGAGTGTTTTCTGATAAAAACACCCCAAGGCAACTTAGCATTAATGATACATTGCAAAAAATACCCTACTAGAATTATGCCTATAAAAATTAAATAGATTTAAAAAATGGACTTTCCCTGCATTTTTAATTTCATAAAGTGAATTACACAATTTGCCTATTGCCATACATTCCCCACTCTTGTTATTATCCCAGCAGAAATGGCTTAAGAAGTTTAAGGTATCATAGTTAGACCAAAACATTGAACCTAATGAAAAAACTACCAACGTATTTTTTTTTTCTTTCCTAAAAGTAAAATTGAATAAGAATCAATCTGCATGTAGGTGGCTATCAGTTTTGCAATTTCACTACCATATAAATTAAGACGTTCAGTGAGACGCTCAGACCAAATGAAGTAATCGACGATCAGGTGCCCCTTTTTCTCTTAAAGTGCCCTTTTTTTTTGGACAGCACCCTGCCCCTCCCAAATCCTAGCTAGGGGTCTGAAGTAATCAATAATATGAAACTTGAAAGCCTGAATGCGCCAACCAGATGACTAGTAGCCTGTAGGTTAGTTCAATTTACCGAACTTATGGTGATATTACATATACCAACGTTCAGTCTGTGAATTCTGAAATGCTGCTCGGAAAACTCCGACGCACTTTTGTCGGAAATTACAAGCCATGAAAATAATATTGTAACTGCTCTGTATGGACAATTCCTACCCCAGACTTCTTTAGAACTCATAAAAGATTATTCTTTCCTCTTTTATTTATTTTTATTTATTTTTATTTATTTTATTTATTTGACATGCACCGTTTGACCCAGTTCGAACGTCGCGCAAAATGGCGGCAAAGTCTCCAAGAAATGACAGTTTGTTGTTGTTTAAGACCAGGTGTACGCCCTTTGGAATAGCTACATGTAATAAAAGCGGACAAGAATAATCTTTTATGAGTTTTAAAGAAGTCTGAGGTAGGAATCGTCCATACCGAGGAGTTACAATAATATTTTCATGGCTTGCAATTTAAGCATCATTTCCACCTTGTATTTCTAATTCACAGACTAAACGTTGGTATTTGTAATATCACCATAAATTCGGTAAATTGAACTACCTGTAGGTCAGGGGATATGGGTGACCATGGGTGTCTGAAATCAACCATGCATACCTGGTACCCTTCCCTCACGCTTGAATCGTTTGTGCTATTTAAAGCTTAAAGTGGCATGAGCTGCCAAAATTTACACTTTTTTCATAATTTGTGATCGTCAGGACGATAAGAGGCTTTGAAGGCAATCCAAAAACTAAATGTTTAGCGTTGGAATGAGGAAAATCCAATACCATACAGTATGTGGCCTATACGAACAGGAATAGTGTTCGAAAAGTAAACAAAATTTACATAACCGGGACGACCATTCATTCGTTCTAAGCCTAAGTTGGTTCAAAGCAATACTTTGTCGTAAATTTTCGAGACTAGAAGCACTAAAAAGCTCCTGAATTATACGTCTTGAGAAAAATAGCCGCTAATTTCAACATTCTGTTTTTATGTCAAAATATCAACATTTTGGCAGCTCATGCCACTTTAATGCACTAAATTGCTTTGAAGAGATCTTCTTGTTTGGGCGAAAAATAAAAACGCTCAAATTAGAGAAAATGTATTTCTATCCTGTATTGAACTTTGATGTCTAACCCTTGGTTAAATATTATTACTATAGATCCCTTCGTCTGGAGAGATGTCCGTTAATATGATACAGTCAAAATGTTCAAATTGAAGACCCTAAAACTTAGCAATTTAACATGACCAGAATGCAAAAGTCAATTTTAGAATCCTTTCAGTTCTGAAATGGAAGGGCTCTCATGCTCGTGTGTAAGGCTGCCTCTTCCATCAGCAATGCCCCCATATATTAAGGGAAATAATCTTCAATTCGGCGTAAAACATCTATCAATCTGTACAGGAACGTCATTTCAGGCACCCTCTTTTGAGATTATGGTTTAAATGTATGTTATTACTGGTCAACGTTGGTATTAAAACAGGTATAGATACATGTACATGTATGTAAATGGTAAGAAATACATTATAAATGTACCAGCCAATGAAATTAATGAAAAGAATGATCAGTTTATTGCAATTGATTTAAATTTTTTATGTTTTGTAGAAGATGAAAGTCAGCTAGTGGCAATTATCCCAATGCAAGATAACAGATTAAAACCAAGAAGAACGTAAGTACTCAGAACTTTTCTGTTTGCTTGAAATTGTGCTTGATTATTACATAAACTGAAGATGAGGATATCAGCCCTCTCTCATTCTCTAATTTCAAACACACTGGGCACAGGGAATAGCTTCAACAGTCAAATAACTGTGGAAAGTTCCCTCAGTACTAATATATATTTATGAACACTAAAACACACGGGCACAGGGAAAATCTTCTTGTCAAAAATAAACATGGAGACAAGTTTCTAGTTGTGTTAAAAAGAGGTATATCATTTAGATCTTTATGTGTTAAATTAAGCTGTTGTTAGACTTTTGAACTCCCGGAAATCTATTCTAAAGGATGAATAATTTATAGTTTGTTTGAGACAAACCCCAATCCTTTATTTAAGGGGTTTTTTTGTCTCCAGTGATAGTCCCTCAGTCTGACACAGGCCTTTCATTGATGCAGCATGGGTGGGGCCTCCTATGTGACTGGGATGGTTGCCAGTTACCACCGGAAGGTCATGAGTTTTCTCTGGGCATAGAGCTCGGTTTCCTCCCACAGTAAAACTGGCAACGCCGCCATATAAGTGAAATAATCTTGAGCGCTCCGTAAAACACCAAACAATCAATCAATGCGGAATGGGTTTGAATCCCATTGATTCAAACCAAATAAAAGAAAACAACATTTTCTGAGTGGATTTTCACTTGATTGCTGCATATGGAAGAGTTCCCAGCTACTCGCTGTAGTTCAGGGGTTTCCTCTGAGCGAAGAGATCGGTATGCTCCCTACTAAACTTGGCAACACCACCATATAAATAAAATAATCTCGAGTGTGAAGTAAAACACCAATCAATCAATCATATGATTATATTTACCCGCTGCATTTTATATTTTTCAGATACCTCTATGTGATATTAGCAATCATTTTATGTATGCATATTGTATTTTTCAGATACCTGTATGTGATATTAGCAATCATTTTATGTATGCATATTGTATTTTTCAGATACCTCTATGTGATATTAGCAATCATTTTATGTATGTATATTGTATTTTTCAGATACCTCTATGTGATGTTAGCTATCATTTTATGTATAGTTGTGGCTGGCCTCATATTGTTCTTCATGTTTCCACGTAATGTTGTAAGCCTTAGCAACCAGCCCTATCTGGAGCCCAACTATGTCTTCATCAATAAAGATCCAGGATTGGTCAATTTAACAATCACGGTAAGACAATAGTGTTTACACTTATCTGCAGAATTTAACAAATAAGGAGATATGTTTGACTAAATTTTCTCATCTGGGTGAACAGGCCTTAAATTTTCACAAATTTGGGGCACCCTTCTCCGAGGCAAGTTTGGTCTTATACATGTAAAATATCAAATAAGCTGAAGAAACAAATACGGTACAGAGGTCAATATAGTGGACAACGAAGGTCGACTTAAATAAAAGTGTTATTCAAAAATTTAAGCTCCATGAGCTATCAACATTCTGATCTATGATTTTTACCCTTAAGGCAGGATATCATATTGGCCTTCAAGCCCTCTATGGGCTGTCTATGTAAATTCTTAGTTTTTATACGCCCGCTCTTAAAGCGGGCGTATATTGGTATACCGTTGTCCGTCTGTCCGTCCGTCCGTCTGTCCGTCCCGGATTCGTGTCCGCTCCATAACTTAAAACCTATTGCCTGAATTTATTTTTTTTCTTCTGATATATGTAGCTTATGGGTTTACATAATTCAAAATGGCGAACGGTGTTGTCACGCTATTAAGTGCTGTTGTCTACCTGGTGTTATACAGGTGTGCTTTTGTACCGAATAACCATTTTGTGTGCGGAAAGGGTGGTTTTACCGAAGCTAAACTATTGGGAACTTCAATGAATAGATTAGATAATTTTATCGACGGAAATTCCAGTCTAAATCTATGGACGGTACTTACTTTGACAAGTTTCACACCTGTGAAGGGACACGCAGAGGTACAGATACCAACACAGGCAGCTATAGCTAGAACAAGCGTGGCCTTATACCTGAGCTATATAGCCTTACTTTTAGCTGGTGATATATGTCTAAACCCTGGTCCTGTTCGTAACCCGTGTGGTGAATGTCAAGACGCTGTGAGACGAAATCAAACTGCTGTACTGTGCAATAACTGTCAGGTATGGTTTCACTGTGAATGTATTCCAGAAGAAATATCAGTACAGGAATATAAACGACTTGAGCGTTTTGATGAATACTGGATATGCCAGGTTTGTACTGACTTAGATAACCATACACCACCCTCTGAACTCCAGTTCTCAGATTCATTTTTCACTTATGGTTTTATTGACTCTGGGTCCGACTATAGCACTAGTACAGATGGATCCATTTTAAGTCTAACAGACTTAGATAATGCTACCCCCACAACAGAAATCGTCCATGAATTTCCCCATGATATTGAAAATGAGGATTTTCCCGTGACAACTAACTCTATAATTGATGATCACCTAGATGAATCATCAAACTATGAATTATTCGAAGATATACGAAATGCCAGAAAGAAAAATCCATATCAGTTTCAAATGGCACACTTAAATATAAACAGCATGAGGTATAAATTTAGTGCTGTAAAAGAATTATTAACAGAAAATGTGGTAGATATGCTAATCCTCGCCGAAACCAAACTAGATAATAGTTTTACTGATCAACAATTTCATGTAGATGGGTTTCGTTTATGGAGAGCTGACAGAAACTCACGTGGTGGTGGTTTAGCTGTTTATGTGAGAAGTGATATTTCGTGTGAGAGACGAAAAGATCTGGAAATGAACTATATAGAGTCTTTAACTTTTGAACTACACCTGGCACGAAAATGGGCTGTATGTGCTCTCTATAAACCTCCAACCATGACTAATGCCATTTTCTCAGAGGATTTTATTCATAATTTTGACTTGATAAGTACCCGTTTTGATAATTTTATTGTAATAGGTGATTTGAATTTCGACTGGTTAGACCAGACGAAAAAGAAAACACTTGAAGATGTAAGTGATATTTTTGATTTGACAAATATTATAGATTCCCCAACTTGTTTTACCAAATTTGCCAAACCATCCATCACTGATGTAATACTAACAAATCGTAAACATCTATTCTGTAACAAACTAAATTTTAATTGTGGTATAAGTGATGTACACAATATGATATCTATCCAATTAAGGGGAAAGACACCAAAAATTCTTCCTAAATGGAATTATTATCGAAGTTTTAAGAACTTTGATCTTGGTAATTTTCAAAAAGACTTGAGTTACGCCCCCTTTCAAATTGGAGACATTTTTGATGACGTCGATGATGCACTCTGGGCTTATGAATTTCTGTTGAATGAGATAGTTAACACACATGCTCCGCTAAAAAAATCAAAGCCTAAAAAATCCCCGGCACCATTTATGAATAAAGATTTGCGAAAGCAAATCTTTAGAAAAAGAATGCTACACAATAAATACTTAAAGGGGCGAACAAAACAAAATTGGGAGGCATATCGACGGCAGAGAAATCTGGTCACTAAAACCAGACGAATGTCCATTAAGACATATTTCACTGAGCGATGTGAAACAGGACCTAAATGCTCAGATTTTTGGCCTACAATCAAACCTTTCCTGTCTAAAAATAACGCTGTCTTAAATAATACGATCATACTCCATGAGGGAGAACAGATCTTCACCGACCAAAGTGTCGTAACGGAAATTTTTAACAGTTACTTTGTAAATATTGCTAATGACATCGAAACTGGTGAAGAAACATTAGAACAGCACCCTAGTGTACAGAAAATTCAAGAAATGACGACAAATGAAACACTTGACTTTCATGAAGTATCAGAACAGTATATTTCGTCAGAGATTGATAAGCTTAAGCTTAAAAAGGCTAAAGGCTATGATGGTCTTTCATCAAAAATTCTAAAATTGGCCAAAGCCCAAATCACACGACCTTTGACAAGCCTCATAAACCGCTCTATTAGAAATGGAGTATTTCCAGACTCCCTTAAACTGGCGGAGGTAGTCCCTATTTATAAGAAGGATAAGCCTTCAAAAAAAGAGAACTATCGCCCAGTGAGTATCCTCCCGATACTCTCCAAACTTTTTGAAAGATCAATTAACAGACAACTAGTCAAGTATTTTGAAGAATTTTATTTTCATCCTTATCTATCTGCCTTTAGACAAGGGTATGGCTGTCAAACGGTACTTCTAAGACTCTTAGAGGACTGGAAGAAAGCCGTAGACGAAAACAAATTTACTGCTGCCATAATCATGGATCTATCGAAAGCTTTCGATAGCATACCACATGACCTACTTCTTCTGAAACTTAAAGCTTACGGTATCACAAACTCTTCTTACTCGTTAATTTCCAGCTATTTAAGCGGTAGAAGACAACGAGTTAAAATAACTCCCCAAAAAAGCTCCTGGGCTCCATTAACACAAGGTGTGCCCCAAGGCTCGATCTTGGGACCGACAATCTTTAACATCTTTTTGAACGACATATTTTATGTTACAAGTAATTGTGACAGCATCCTATACAATTACGCTGATGACAACACATTGTCCTGCTCGCATACAGACATAAACACTCTAAAAACAAATCTAGAAAAAGACTGTAAAACAATCACTAACTGGTTCAAGGTAAACAAAATGCAAGCCAATCCGCACAAGTTTCAAGCGATAGCGATTGGAAATAAAACTAAAGAAAAAAGCATAAATATACAATTTGATGACCATGATATTCCATGTATCGATGAAATCCAATTGTTGGGAGTTACAATTGATTACAAATTAAGTTTTGATAAACATATATCTAAAATGTGTTCGAAAGCATCTCAACAATTAAATGTACTTAAGCGTATTGGAAATCACCTGAACGCAAAGACCAGGTTACTAATTTACAAATCATTTGTTTTATCTAATTTTAATTACTGTCCAGTAACATGGCACTTTTGTAGTGTAAAGAACTCTACAAAAATAGAGAAGATTCAAGAGATTGCCCTTCGTTTTGTTTATAAGGACCACCAAAGTAGTTACGATAACCTCCTAGTAAAATCCAAGCTTCCAACTTTGAAAATACGTCGTCTACGGGCGAGAGCGATGGAGGTCTTCAAAATTCTGTCCAAAAGCTCACCAGTTTACCTGCATGACCTAGTCGTGCCTCATACTTCTTCATATTGTTTTCGTTTTACAAATGTTGTTGAGTTACCAAAAGTTAAAACAAATAAATTTGGACAAAGAAGCTTCAAATATACAGCTGCAAAAATATGGAACGATTTACCAGAGCACATGAGGACTGAAACTGACTATAAATGTTTTAAGTCACAGATGCATACATGGACTGGTCCGAAATGTAAATGTTCTTCATGTGTTTTGTGTAGATATTAACTACTGCCACTTAAACGTAATTATATTACAATATTTTATGTATTTCATATTCTTTATTAAACCTTATCAAAATCTAAAACTCTACCAAAAAACTTATTTGAAACTCTTGTACATATAACCTTCTGTATATTTACTTCGATAAACACTTCGATGTATCTCATATTTATAATTTCTTAAATGACCATATCACGTCTACTTTATTCGTCAAATGTTTAAAATCATTTATATAGTTAAGAAACAAAAATATTTTACATACATGTATATACCTTGTACAGATACTTTATGTTTTATTATATGTTTCAATGTTTTAATATTATTATACAGAAGACGATCAATAGCTCTTTAGAGCTAATGTTTATTTTTATAACCAATCGTCTAGAAATAAAGCTTACTTTAACTTTAACTTTAACTTTAACGGTGTGTCGCGAACCAAAATTAAATTGGAGTCTCAATATTTTGGGCGACCAAAACAGCCACCCAGTCTTTTGGCACTTATAACTCTGAAAATATTCGATGGATTTAATTTTTTTTTCAGATATAACTAGGTTATGAATAGATGGTGTGTTCTGTACCAAAATTAAATTGGGGTCTTGATATTTGCGGCGATCAAAACGGTCACCAGCCTTTTGACATTCAGTAAACCCAGAACTATTGCATGGATTTTGAAATTTTTTTTAGTTATAACTGGCTTATGAGTAGATGGTGTGTTCTGTACCAAAATTAAGTTGGAGTCTTAATATTTGCGGCGACCAAAACAGTCACCAGCCTTTTGGCATTGAGTTACTCTGGAACTATTCGATGGATTAAAAAAAATTTTATTTATAACTGGTTAATGAGTAGATGGTGTGTTCTGTACCAAAATGAAGTTGGAGTGTGGATATTTGCGGCGACCAAAACAGTCACCAGCCTTTTGGCATTGATTTACTCTAGAACTTTTCGATGGATTTAAATTTTTTTTAGTTATAACTGACTTATGAGTAGATTGTGTGTTCTGTACCAAAATGAAGTTGGAGTGTTGATATTTGCGGCGACCAAAACAGTCACCAGCCTTTTGGCATTGAGTTACTCCGTAATTGTTTCATGGATTATAATTTTTTTTCTTCTAATATATGAAGCTTATGATTAGACGATGTGTCCTGTACCAAAATTGAATTGGGATCTCTATATCTGTGGCGACCAGAATAGTCACCAGCCTTTTAGCATTGAGTATCTCGGTACTTATTGCATAAATTATCTTCTTTTTTTTCAGTTATAACTATCTTATGAGTAGACGGTGTGACTAGTACTACTCGCTCTATGTGTTGACAAAAAACAGTCACCCAGCCTTTAGACATTCAGTAATTGAGGAAATGGCTGTTATTCTGTCTGTGGTTTCACAGAATAGCTTAGTTATTTCCAAACAACTTATTAGATAACCAAGATGACCAAATGAGTTGCGACCTTCTTTCAATTGTTTAATCTGTAATTGAATGAAATTGCTGTTGTATGCCTATATGTAGTGTAGACACTTTTGCAAGTAGCTTTGGTACAGCTTTCAGATATAGGTAGCAGCTTATACATGTAGGTATGTGATTTGTCAAATACTAAAATTCACCAAGCCCCAGTCTTATTTAGGTGACTGAAAGATTCTACCAGCCAAAATTCTGTTTAAAGCATGTCTTTAATATTGAATATTAAGATAGTGTGCTACAATGAATTTACCCTTGCGGGCGTATTATGAGTTTCTTAAACTCTTGTTTTAATTCAAATCTGAAATTAATTGCTCATCAAAAAATTAAATGATTGATTCTCTTAGAAGATATTTTCATCCAGCCAGTTCCGCTAGAGATGTTCTTGAAAATTAAACAAGAAATTAAAAAACAGAAAAAAATTTCAACAATTTAACTCTTCAGTTTTTTCCATTTGCATAATTGGGCAATATCATTGGAACTCCATGAGAGAATTACTGATAATTTCCTAGAACTTCTGTTCTAACTAAAAAGTATCAACATTTTTGCCATCCCCTTTAGCTTCATGTAAGCCTTTTTTCTTTGACCAGTATATTGACGATGTTAAGCCTAAATTTTAAAGAAAATGAGAATATTTTCATCAATTTTGATTTAAAACATTTTAGTTCATTATTTAACTTGCACAAATTGAAATGAAAATGATCAGTGGAGACCGAAGAAAATAAATTGATATTCATTACTATGAAAGATAATCCGTATTGAAATTTTCACATTTTTTTAATGAATTTGAAGTACGTATTATCAGTTACATGTATGCTAATTAACATAACCCTTTTAATTTGATTTCAGAACCGGTATAACTTCAGCAATGCCAACTATTTCCCAGTGGTGATAACAAACATTCAGTGTGCAGCCATGTATGACATGAAAGTGTTATCAACTGGTATCAACAACACTCAACTTAGTATTCCAATGAGGAGTACCAAACAACAGTTTGTCGATATTAACCTTGTTCTGGAGGGAGATGAAGCATATTTAGTGTAAGTGACATGAAGTGTATTTAGTGTAAGTGACATGAAGCATATTTAGTGTAAGTGACATGAAGTGTATTTAGTGTAAGTGACATGAAGTGTATTTAGTGTGACATGAAGTGTATTTAGTGTAAGTGTCATGAAGTGTATTTAGTGTAAGTGACACGAAGTGTATTTAGTGTAAGTGACACGAAGTGTATTTAGTGTAAGTGACATGAAGTGTATTTAGTGTAAGTGACATGAAGTGTATTTAGTGTAAGTTACATGAAGCATATTTAGTGTAAGTTACATGAAGCACATTAAGTGCAAGTGACATGAAGTGTATTTAGTGTGACATGAAGCGTATTTAGTGTAAGATACATGAAGCATATTTAGTGTAAGTGACATAACACTATTTAGTGGAAGTGACATGAAGCTCATTTAGTGTAAGTGACACGAAGCTTATTTAGTGTAAGTGACATGAAGCACATTTAGTGTAAGTGATATGAAGTGTAAGTGACATGAAGTGTATTTATTGTGGCATGAAGCATATTTAGTGTAAGTGACATGAAGTGTATTTAGTGTGACATGAAGCACATTTAGTGTAAGTGACATAAAACACATTTCGTGTAAGTGAGATAAAGCTTATTTAGTGTAAGTGGATGAAGATTTTTAGTGTAAGTGACATAAAGCATGTTTAGTGTAAGTGACATGAAGCACATTTAATGTAAGTGACATGAAGCTCATTTAGTGTAAGTCAGTGACATGTGAAGACTATTTATTAGAATTTTATATTTTATGAAGCAGTTTTAGTGTACACATAATTGTGTCGTGGGACATTGAGTGTAAGTGACATCAGCTTATTTAGTATGAGTTTTGAAGCTTAATTAGTGTGAGTTTGGAAACTTAATTAGTGTGATTTTTTAAGCTTAATTAGTGTGAGTTTTGAAGCTTAATTAGTGTGAATTTTGAAGCATGTTAAGTGTGACGTTGAGAATATTTAGTGTAGGAGGCTATGAAAGATAGTTATTGTGATTTTCACTCATATTCATATTTAGTTGATTTAGTTGATCTTTATTACTAAAGAAGCATATATTAAAGATGTCTTGAACATGTCTACTTTACTGCACCCCCCCCCCCCCCCCCCCCCCAAGATCTTTATATTTCATTTGATATAAGGGGATTTGAAGAAGTAATGAGTAATTTTGTTTGTTCTTTACAGCAATTATTGCCTCGATCCTCGGAAATGGGTACATGATTTATTTATGCAGTTTGAGTAAGTATTCATTCATTTTTTGGAGCCGCCGTGAAGTGCAGCGGAATAAGGTTCCTTTAGGGGCATGTAGAGAGAAAAGGTCTGACTCGAAGTTATATGAGAATGGTACCGAATTCACGATGTCACCAACTTACTGCCAACGTTATTATGTACAAATTTTCTTTATCCCTCCGCCAGTGAACGTGATGGCGTAGCGACGATTTGGTCTATGTTTTCATCAAAAAGCATGAAGATGTCGTTAAATATTGATCTAAGTGTTTGTAATTTGTCCCGTAGCATTGTTTGAATATAAAACACATGTTATTTTGTGCACAATTGATGTATTTTTTTATTTAAATGTCTTTTTCTCGAGTGAGAACCACATTTTGGCACATGGAAAGTTCGAAAATAGGAACATCTTTTTACACGAGAGTTCGGAAGTGTGAACCTCGTTTATGACCGGGCGAGGCTCATATTCCTGTGCAGGTATAGTCAGTGGAAACTTTTAGACAGACTGAAATCACACGAACCGAAAGTGTCGCCATATTCGGCGCCAAAATGTTGGGGGGCTGTATATGTTACGGTGTTGGATGTGTTTATAACTATACAGGTTAACGTCAAACATGGCGACAACTCCTTTAGAGCAAAAGATTCAATCAAAGTGACCAACACGCTAGATTTAAAAGGAAATGCGTTGTGCTGAGCCGAACATTTCGTAAATAAGTAAGTCTTTCGCCAAACAAAATTTTAAAAATTAAGGTTTAAAAATATTGGGTCCTGTATAATATGTGTGTGCTTTTTAAAACCAAAGTAGGCCTACGTGGTCATTCCTACGAAGATCATGTTAAATGATTGTAATATTACGCCTAGCAGAAAAATCAAACGTTTGGAGGCTCATTTTATTTAAAAATGTGACATTTTTACATTATTGCTTTCAACGAATACGTAAGTGAAAATCAGCACAAATGAACAGTTATCCTTGCATCATGATGTGAGATTTCATTGTTCGACAGACAACAAATGGCACAAGTTCATAACCAACTACTATATGTATTTGAATATTAACAATATGCAAAGTCGTGGTCAGCCATGTACATTTACGTAACACAATGTTTTTTTCACCGCTCTCATCCTGCAGGAGACCAGCGAATTGGTAATTACGGTAGAATGTATGAATGCACTCTCTTCTTGAGGATGTTCTTCGATTATGTATTTGCCTTTTACAAACATAAAAAAGTGAATTTTAATTGTAATAGTGCTACGGCGTAGTTGCAATTTTCACAAATGAAGCGTCAACTACATGTACATGAACATCTCCATGGGTTGACTGTTTTCAGGTTGATAAATCTAAAATGACTTTTAATTTAAAACTAAACGAGGATTCTTTAACATTTTATGGTTGATTTGCACGAAATCTGGACATTTGGTAAATGTTATCAAAAACTGGAAATAACATTAAAAACCATTACGTTGATTAAATCAATCCTGACGTTAGTCAGATCCTGACTAACATAGACGTTTATATTGTGATTTGATCAGCAGACAGTTGTCAGACACTCTATTCATTTTCATGTTCAAAACAACCATCTGCCTTTCAATAGCTTCATCTAAAAGAAATCTATAAATAATATATCTAGTGTTTGGTTTAATTTTCGTACAAAGCCTATGGTAGCCCATGGGGCCAGGTTGATTTAGTTTTGTCAATTTTGGCCGATGGAACCAATTTTTTTTTACGTCACAACATAAATTCGAATGGCCTTCACTCAGATACACACTGAGGTGATAAGTAAGGTACACTGCATCCATGCTTTTAGAAATTAAGTAAAACTGTGTTTTATAAGCCTAGTTTTGCATTTATAGTCATTCAAACTTTATAGCTTTACTTTGTAGAGTATTTTATTTCATCAAAAAGAGCATTTTTTTTTCATCATTGTGTCTGTTGAAATTTGAGAAAAATGTAAAATAGTTTAACAAGGGGTTGATTGTGCAGCAGTAGGACTTACTCATTATCAGCAAACAATAAAGTAGATTCAATAAACACTAACAAGCTTATGTGGCTAACTGGCCATAGAAATTTAGTTAAATCTGGGGCCTGAAATAGACCTCAGACAGGGGGCATTATGGCTTTACTTTAGCCATATTTTGTGACCTAGTAGTGAGGAACATTATTAAAGTATGGCAGATACATTAGCCTTCCTAATGCTCTATCGTCTGTGAAGCGTAATGTCCAAATTTAAATGGGATTGGACTTGTCTTTTGGGAGTGGGTTTGGGTGTTTGGTACTTGTGTCACTATATAACTGTGGTTGTTGATTGCGATGTTAAGCCCCATTCAATCAATCAACTTTTTGATATATATTCAAAAACAATGGTCAAAATATAAGTTGTCATTCATTCAAAGCCTAATGTATATCTTACAACCCTCGTTACATTACGTAAATTGATGAAAATTCTCAATTTATTTTTCAGGCTGACAGCTAACTACAGTTACTTGGGCAGAACTGAACAGACAACTCTTACGACATACCAACATGTTAGCTGTGGTAACATAACTACTAGCTAAAACACAATTAATTATACTTGTAAATTTGTACATATCATATGATGAACTAATCTTGATATTTGTTTTAAAATTGCCCACACCCAAGGGTTTAGAATTGCCCATACTCAAGGGTTTAGAATTGCCCACACCCAAGGGTTTAGAATTGCCCACACCCAAGGGTTTAGAATTGCCCATACCCAAGGGTTTAGAATTGACCCCACCCAAGGGTTTAGAATTGCCCACACCCAAGGGTTTAGAATTGCCCACACCCAAGGGTTTAGAATTGCCCACACCCAAGGGTTTAGAATTGCCCATACCCAAGGGTTTAGAATTGCCCATACCCAAGGGTTTAGAATTGCCCATACCCAAGGGTTTAGAATTGCCCCCACCCAAGGGTTTAGAATTGCCCCCACCCAAGGGTTTAGAATTGCCCCCACCCAAGGGTTTAGAATTGCCCCCACCCAAGGGTTTAGAATTGCCCCCACCCAAGGGTTTAGAATTGCCCATACCCAAGGGTTTAAAATTGCCGCCACCCAAGGGTTTAGAATTGCCCCCACCCAAGGGTTTAGAATTCCGCCACCCAAGGGTTTAGAATTGCCCACACCAAAGGGTTTAGAATTGCTCCCACCCAAGGGTTTAGAATTGCCGCCACCCAAGGGTTTAGAATTGCCCCCACCCAAGGGTTTAGAATTGATCCCAATTTGTTTAACAAAAGATCACCACCCTTTTTTTTTACTGCCCTTACCCTGCTAACAGTTGGTGCAAACTTTTTTTTGTAAGACATCAATGTTTTCAACAGGTCTAGGCCACATTTAAGGATGAAAGTTGATCATATGTATTATATTTATTATTTTTAAAGAGTTCTCCAGGGCTGGTAAAATGAATTTTAATCAGACTTGGATTTTTGTCGTTTACAACCTACAAACATCTGTTTTAGATTTTATACAATAAGGATGTTTTATGAATAGTCTATATCAGAACTTGATTATGGAATGAGTTTTTCACAGAGGAAAAATACAAAATGCATTGTGAGCTTAAAGGCTCATTTCAGTGATAAGTTTCTATCAGTTTCATGCAAAGAACAAATACAAAAGCTAAGACTGCTTATTTCAAAGTGCATCAAGACAATATTAAACATGATTGCATGTACATAATATGTAGATACATCCATATAATGTAGTTGAACAAATATGATTGTCTACCACAAGTTAGAAATAATTACCATGGTTTACATCACAAGGTTATGATTTACCATACAATACTATGGTTTACCATACAATACCAGATCTATCATACAAACCCATGGTTTACCGTTCAATACCAGAGTTAACCATTTAAAAACATGGTTTACAATACAATACCATGGTTTACCATGCAATACCAGACTTAACCATTGAAAACATGGGTTACCAAACAATAGTAGAATACCATTGTTTACCTTACAAGACCTTAGTCTACCATACAATACCATCATTTAAAACCGCGGTTTACCTTATGATGTACAATACCATGGTGTACAATATCATGGTTTACCATATGGCGTACAATACCATGGTTTACCATACGGTGTACAATACCATGGTGTACAATATCATGGTTTACCATATGGCGTACAATACCATGGTTTGCCATATCAGTGTAAAATAACATGGTTTACCATGCGGTGTACAATTCCATGGTTTACCATACAGTGTACAATACCATGGTTTAACATACAGTGTACAATACCATGGTTTACCATGCGGTGTACAATACCATGGTTTACCATATGGCGTACAATACCATGGTTTACCATATCAGTGTACAATACCATGGTTTAACATACAGTGTACAATACCATGGTTTACCATATGGTGTACAATACCATGGTTTACCATATGGTGTACAATATCATGGTTTACCATACTGTGTACAATACCATGGTTTACCATATGGTGTACAATATCATGGTTTACCATATCAGTGTACAATGCCATGGGTTACCTTGTGGTGTACAATACCATGGTTTACCATATCAGTGTACAAAACCATGGTTTACCATGCGGTGTACAATACCATGGATTACCATACGGTGTACAATATCATGGTTTACCATATGGTGTACAATACCATGGTTTACCATATGGTGTACAATACCATGGTTTACCATACGGTGTACAATACCATTGTTTAACACACGGTGTACAATACCATGGTTTACCATATGGTGTACAATACCATGATTTAACATACAGTGTACAATATCATGGTTTACCCTGTGTAAATGGACTGAGATATGGTTTTAATTTAACTGTAATTTAACCATCATATTTTGTTAGTTTCAACTATTATCATTTACTGATCAGGTTCCACTTTGAGCAAGTTCTGATGTATTAGTTATATAGTTACTTTTCAAAAGAACTCTCTGTTTGGCAATGTGGCTGAAAAGTTGAATTGGTTTAATTAATGTTATAAATAGTATTTATTTGATGGTGCTAAATAGTTCATCGTAAGTCCTTCAATGGTTGGATGCTGTTAGTTGATACTTCCCATTAAGCTCACTGTCTAACTGATGGGAAGGATTTCATTGTGTTTTTGTTCAACTACCTACATGTGTGTATGTCTCCTCTTTGGCTGTAAGAGTTGTTTTAATGGTGGATGTGTCAGTCCTTCTCTGTAAGTAAGGTTAATCTTGAATAATATTTCCTATGACCTGACTTGAAGAGAAATGCATATGTTATATGATCAGATTTCTTTTAATCACAAAGCTTCAGTTCATAAAAAAACACATGTTTTCTCTTTGTAGAAAGACTTATTTATTGTAGTCTGTGTTCATAAAACTGTGATGTACCCATCATGTGTGCTGACTGGGGCCTCACTGACTCGGTCAGTTTTCTCTTTGTAGAAAGACTTATTTATTGTAGTCTGTGTTCATAAAACTGTGATGTACCCATCATGTGTGCTGACTGGGGCCTCACTGACTCGGTCAGTTTTCTCTTTGTAGAAAGACTTATTTATTGTAGTCTGTGTTCATAAAACTGTGATGGACCCATCATGTGTGCTGACTGGGGCCTCACTGACTCGGTCAGTTTTCTCTTTGTAGAAAGACTTATTTATTGTAGTCTGTGTTCATAAAACTGTGATGGACCCATCATGTCTGCTGATTGGTGTATCTTGGACAGTATAATTGGTCGGGTTGCCAATTTTATGTGTTTTTTATTCCATTAATTGGCTTCTGGTGTCATTTTTTACCTGCATTTTGTTTATTATTGGATTAGTAGAGCATGCACATTGTATTACGACCTTGTCTTAGGAAGATACAACAAATCTTATTTTAATATAATTATCTTTAATGCCACAAATAATACAATACAATTGACCATAGTTATTTTCAAAAGCAAAGAGTTGCCAGGTGTTTGTCAAAGGTCAGGGGTTTCCTCCGGGCATTGAGCCCGGTTTCCTCCCCCACTAAACCTAGCAACGCCTCCATATATGTGAAATAATCTTGAGGGTGGCATAAAACACCAATCAATCAATCAGAAGCGAAGTCATATAGTCTCTGTATACTGTTAGTTGCAAAATAACATTTTTCTGGATAAGAACTTCAGTTTTATTACTCCCACCATTTCAGTGAGCTATACATACACTCAGTACAGCCTCTCTGTAAAAACAAATTATAAATAAAACATTTTAAAATATTTGTAAATAATTTGTAAATACACAGATGTTTTTAGTCAGAAATTTTCCTAATTTTTTTAGTAGAAGTACATGTAATCACTTGTCTATATTTTAAGCCTTGGTATGTATGTATTTGAAGGTGTGACCATTCCAAACCGTCAGACAATAACATATTTATTGCTCAAAACAAATTACCCAGTCTGACACTCCTTCCCTTCTACTATCCTCTCTACATTTTAATTGGACGATATAAAAATGTTTAATTCACAAAACTTTGACATGCTATGTGACCTATTTAAATAGTATAAGCTGATTTTTCTCTTCAAAAAATGCCTTTGAATGAAGTGCCAAGAGCTGCTTAATAGAGGAAACATATCATTGAAACAGAATTGAATTATTTCTGGTCCATTTTATCAAGAAGTGCACTCGAACAACCTATGTGGGATGGTTGCCAGTTACCACCAGAAGGTCGTGGGTTTCCTCCGGGCATAGAGCCTGGTTGCCACCCAGAATAAAACTGGCAACAACGCCATTTAAGTGAAATAAAACACCAAACGATCAATCAATCAATTTATTAAGAAGTGTAAAATAAAGGCTTTCAGCTGGTAATGTATTAAGGTTGTTTTTATAAACAACAAAAACTCCAAAAATGTACTCATACAAACCGGCTGTTTCAAATTTTTAATTAGCCTGTTATTAGCACACACCTTTGGTTTGTTCATGTTTCTGGCTTTACCAATATATTTTATTTCAACGTCTAACCTTTAGTTGCTCAAGGTACTTCCAAAACTAAAATTCTCTTGACAAACGAAATTTATGGAAAAAAAATTTCACTTTCACACCAATACTTTTTTTTCTATTTCAACCTCAATTCCTTATTGTTTCTAGGTACTTGAAACGCTCAATTCTCTTGACAAACGAAATTTATCGGGGAACAAAAATAGCAACTCATGTCAGTAGTGCAACATGTAAATATATAAGTAATCTGTTTTCTTTGTATTAATGAACTTTAAGTTAACATGTGTCCTATTTGTGTTTCTTTATATTTAACATTTTAATTGTTATAAATTATTATTTAAATGTTTGGTTTGTGTGTTTTCAATAATGATTATCTCCTGATACATATAGAGATTGCGATCTTTTTAAGAATCATTTAGGTTTTTAGTCAGGTGGGTATGTCCGTATGCCAGCGTCTGCTCACTATCCCATTATGTAGATGGATTAAAGCATTTTGTAATTATAATTGTAATTTTAACTGGGTCTTTCAATGATATTAACAATATATCATGACATTTATGACAAATGTGCCGAGATTTGATATATTAAATGTATTCACCACCTATAACTCTGGGTTAATTTGTCGTTTTTGTTCTTAATAGAAAATGGTAATATTTTCATGTACCAAACTTACACTTAACATTGTTTGTGTTGAATCATCAATGAAGTTTGACATATAGTCATATACACTGCTTCTCACAAACAGATTCAAATCAGTTAGCTAAAAAAGCCACATTAAGGGCACACGCATAGCTAAAATTCAGGTTTACATTAAAAACAGCAGACGCTTTTGTCTATTTTTGCCAGATATGAACTTCAACGTTTTTAATAAAAAATTGAAAACTGAAAGTTTTGACATTTTTTGGTACCCGAAATATAATTCAACTGGACATTCAACTGGACAACTGGAGTCTGGACATGCAATCTAACGTTAGAATTATTTTCTTGACTTTATTTGAGAAATACAGACGAACGGTTTGGTTTGGGGGACACAAACATTCTGGCGTTAAATCTGAGCAATTTAAAGGCACATAACCGCGAGAATCCAGTCAGCTGTTTACATTCAAAAGTTATTGATTTATTGATGTTTTTCGCCGCACTCAAGATTAATTCACTTAATTATATGGCGGCGTTGCCAGGATAAGTGGGGCAGGAAACCGGGCTCATATGCCAGAGGATAACCCCGACATTCGTCGAGAACCTAGCAATTCTTCCACATACGGCGACCGTGTGAAAAATCCACTCAGAAATTGTTCAATTGTTATTTCGTCTGAGTGTGATTCGAACCCCGGCCGGATCGATGAAGGGTCTGTGTGGGACTAAAAACGATCACTCTAACCCACTGGATCACCGAGGCCGTTTTTTATATTTTCCCCAGTAAGAAGAAGTTAGGAGCTTTCGGTTTTTGCCAAAATTCAAAAGTGTTTACATTTGGCATTTTTTAGTTTGAAAATGAAAGGCCACATACTGCATGTATTTTCCTCATTTCAACGCCAATTATTTAGGTTTTTTATTGCCTTCAGCCCCTCTTACTGTCGTGACGATCAGAAATTATGAAAAAAAAATGAGAATTTTGGCTGCTCGTGTCTCTTTAAACATTGAGACACATAAAAAAAATGTTCAGTTTTTTTTTTAAATGTGTAAATGATGGTGTGACCCATACCCAGAAATGTAGTCCGAGCGTCAACATCGATCAGAAGTTTGATGCGCCACGGGTTCAAATCCCACTCAGACCAAGTGGGGGCAGGAGGGAGGGGGTTACTCCATCGCCGTATGTGGATGAGTCGCCAGGTACTGGCCGAAAACCAATCAATCAATGAATTTTATAGATGACTGCTATGCACAACAAATATAGCCTATAAATACAAAAAACTGCCGATAGAATTAAGACTGTAAACTGAAGGCAAAAATACCTGAACTGAGAAAAAAGTGAGAACTTTGGCAGCTTATACCGCTCTTTAAGGGCATTTTTCTACAATGTCTTAATATGAATAATCTGAACTCTGGTCATTCGCCCCGCCAACTGTCACCTCATTTCCCACCTAAATACACGACCGTTATCCCTGCCATGTGTGTTATATAAGTAATGGTAAGTATTTAGTTACGTCTGGCGTTGGAAATTCAATATCGTAATATGAAACATGAGAGCTGTACGTCTGAAGTTCACATTGACAACGCGAGTTCATTCAAATAGTCAGAGGTTAAAAGGAATTTGAGTCTAAACGACTCTGGTAACCGACTTCGTCACAGTCCACTTTGGAAGTCTTATCACTCGAGTCTTATACCACAAGATCAAGAAAATCCTACGATTCAAAACGACCGTATCCAAAAGTATTGCAACTATCACCCACTGTGAATTCTCAACAGTTGTCAGGATTGTCAGAACGTTCATTGATCCTGGCGACAACACCAGCAATCTAGTTGTGTGATTATCTTGATAGGGAGTGTACCAGATGATCTTTGTGTTGAACCGATTGTATTAGGCAATCATTGTCTTGATCCGGACTGTGATAGGCAATCTTTATCTTGAGCCGGTTGCAATAGGCGAACTTAGTCTTGATCTGGAATGTATTAGGCAATCATTGTCTTGATCCGGACTGTGATAGGCAATCTTTATCTTGAGCCGGACTGTGATAGGCGAACTTTGTATTGAGCCGGAGTGTTATGTGCTTGCTTTTTCTTGATCCTGACTGAAATGGGCGATCTTTTCTTAATCCTAACTGTAATACGTGGTTTTTATGTTGATCCGGACTTCAGTACGTCATCTTTAGGTTGACTCGAAGTGTTCTTCACCTTGATCCGAACTGTTGCATGTGATCTAGACTGCAATACGTGACCCCGACTGCATTGGATGGTCTTTATCGGGATCCGAACTGAAATAGGTGATCCCACATTGATTCGAACTATAAAAGCGGATCTTTGTCTTGATCCGAACTGAAATAGACGACCATCCGTGGATTACCATTAAACGTGTTCATTTCAGCATTGGATAATCTTTGCACTTAAAGATAGAATATCTTTGATTGGAATTTTACAGTAAGGGTTTCAAAATGTCTTTTCGGGTTAACATTTTAGACTGGACATTCGGCTGTGTATGTTTTCTGACCCTGACTAGGGGACTGTTAAGCACGTATATCTTCCCACCGGATTCTTATGAACACGGCTTTTACCATCTTCATCAAGCTGTCTTAGACGAGGATGGCGTATTTCATCTTCATTGGGAACATACGGAAGAAACCATCACATTTGAGTGTCAGGTTCGAACCAAAGGCTATGTGGGGATCGGGCTATCTTCTAAAGGGCGAATGAAAGGGTCGGATATTTTCCTGGGATGGGTTACAGACGGCAAAGCATACGGATTAGTAAGTAAAGTTTTTTTTAAGTTAGGTAACGTTCATAAGTTTGACGCTTTAACGCTTTGACGTTTTCACAATTGAGACTTTCGCCGCACGGTCAAAATATTGAAATTGATCGCACGGTGGAGATAAAAGTTTTCGGGCCGCAGTAGAATCGGAAAAATTACCGCAAGAAAATAATCCATTTTACGACTGGCCGGGGCATCGTAAGGGCGTGGCAAGGTTTCCGCACGTTTTAATCCACGAATCTCTTGCGGAGTGACGCAAGCAACGCACGTCTAGCGCACGTGATCCGTGGGACAGTTGCGTGGAGGTGGTACGTGATTGGTTGGAACGTGCGGCGTGCCGCAAAATGCATCGTGCGTCATTGTTTTTCGCCGCGCACCAATAAGCGGGCGCCTTACGGCGTTTTGTCAAATCGTGCGGCGATTTTAGGCTCCGCAGACGTAATTGCAGTATAAATAGGCGCAGAGATAAAAAAAACCCGTTAGAAAAAGCACACCTGAGGGTATTTTTTGCACGGTGAACGCCAGGCGGTGCAAGACCGAGACGGCGAATCGTTCAACGGTTTACGACTGCGGCTAGGTTGGCGGAACAAGAAATTTCACCGTACGGAGCATCTTACGATACAAAAAAATCGTACAACAACCGCGCGTCAAGATACAACGGTTTACGGTGAACATACTAGCGCCCGCACGGATCAGAGGTAATAAGAAAATTCGCACGGCCGAAAATTGGATTCCATGTGCACACCAAACTTTTCTGCGGCTCTTGCGGCACAAAAATTCCTCGCGGTAAGGTGCGGTTGCCCGCAAGGAAGGCTGCGGTCCATCCTACGGAAGGCCAAAATTCATGACCGCAAGAGCCGTAAACCCGCCGTATCTCAATTGTGAAAGGGGCTTTAGCCGTTCCGTATTCGGTTTCCACCCTCGTATATTTCTTCAAAAATATGTGGTTACATATGTAATGCGTAGGCCCTACATAAGATTATTTTGACTTTGAAACCCTAAACTGAGATATATAGACCAACGAACAATTTAGGCTTGAAAGAAAACTGACTGAATTTAACAGCTTTGATGTTGGCTTCTTTTTTTTTGCCTCTTGTCAGTGTAACTGTCCAAAGCTCGATACTCTATGGTAGCCTAAAATAGGATGTCTCCTTGTGCCATGTCTAGCACAGAAGGTCACGCAGAATTGTACGAGATCTCGATTGACTTCGTCGTTGACGTTATGGGTTATTGTGATAGAAAATGAAAACAGTAATTGTATGGATTAGGTACTTGTGTTCATTTCAAACATTCTGCCTGGGATCGTTATCATGCGAATGTAGAATTAGTAGTAGACGTTTGATCCTAACTAAACCAGACATCAAAATGTGTCGATGTAAATGCGTATATTTACTCGTAGGTGTCCTCAGCTTACAGTGGCATCAGCTGCAAAAGATAGGGACAATGCCGTTGAAACAGATTTAGCTTACGCTTGATCATTTCTATCAAAAACTACAAAATAAGAGCTTTCCGCTGATACCAATGTTGAAGATGTAGTAAGCAGCAAACACTCAGAAATGAACTCAAACATCCAGGATTTTTTATTGTGTGCGTTATTAACACGTTTTCGGTTCGTTCGGGTTACCGTCAATGCATCCTTTAGTTTTCCACAGAACTTCAAAACGCTGACTTTCTCTTAACAATCAGAAATTACGAAAATAAAACGAATTTTAGCAGCTCATTCCACATTACGGTAAATATCCAAGATCAATAAATTAGATGTCGTTTTAAATACCTTGGCAACAACTTAATAAACCAAGGTATTATACCAATCCCCACATAAGTAGACCTACCTGTTGAATCTCGAATGCCGGATGACAAAGTAAATCATGCCAAACTTGTTTTTTATTTTGATACAATTTTCACTTGCCATGCACATGTATAGTAAACGGATTTTTATCATTCTCGTCTATGTTCTCCTTTTGAAGGATGGGTACGTTGAAATGGACTACTTTGTGACGTTCTCAGAGCACCAGGATTGGACGATTCTCCACGCTTCGGAAAATGCCACTCACACAGTTATTCGGTTTGAACGGAAACTTAATACGTGTGACTTTCGTGATAGAGAGATAACGGTAAGTATAGAAAAAACTTAAATTAACTCTAACGATAGAGGATAGTATACGTCATAATCTTGAGTTAGACTCAATTATCTTTTTTCGGTTGCTAAATTCACCTATTTTGAGATCACCATCTCTTGGAAATCCTTGTATCAATATTGACAAAACGTCGGCTTTAATTATGTTACATGAAGACCCTTTTCTCTCAGTTGTCATCATTCTCGTCTTAGCATTCCGTAAATACATACACCATTTTTTATCTAGATTTTGAGCTTAAAGTTCTTGGTCGCCATCTTCTTATCAAATCCCTATGTGGGATGGTTGTCAGTTACCAGCGGAAGGTCGTGGGTTTCCTCCGGACATAGAGCCCGGTTTCCTCCCACAATAAAACTGGCAACGCCGCCATATAAGTGAAATAATCTTGAGCGCGGCGTAAACACCAAACAATCAATCAATCAATCTTATCAAATCTTCCCAATTTAAAAAAAAAATTGTTGGTGGGTCTGGTGATGAACTATCATTTATATCTCCAAACCCTCTGGTAAACAAAATTCCTAAATTCCAGTACGACTGTAGTAAGAATCTCCTTGAGCAGAATTCTTGTGTTGACGTGGAGAAACGTTCATCCTCCATCTCGCGAGATCTCCTTTAGATGTGGCTAAGATAGACTGGACTTTGGGACTTATAATTTCAGACTGCTTGAGCCATCATCAAATCTCACAGTCGCGAGAATCCCGTATACGTGACTTCGCCTCTTCTAGTTAATCTATATGGCAGCAGGACACAGTTTCATTTTCCTTCATTTCCCATTTGCGGTAATGTCTGCTCTCATAGCAACCTTCCCTAACTTTCGTTGAACCAAATCCTTCGGTGGGGGCCTTGAACAGTCCTTTGGCAGTATTTTAAGCACAGTTTTTTCATACGTTGAAGGCAGAAATTTTGAGATACGAGTAGAATCAGCTGATAGGGGTCTCTTTGAACATATACCTCCGCATATAAACAAACCAAAGCACCCCCAACTACCAGATCTCCATCCACCTGAACTGGTCCCATTCCACTTCTAAAATCATTTCCAGACAGTAATTCAACCCCTGTCCTTTCATAAAAACTACAAAAATGCCCAGAAAAAAATGCAGGGGGCCAGGAAAAAATAAAAAAAAACACACAAAAATATCTGGAACTTCTTTCGTTTCCGGAAGTGAGAAACTGTGACCTGTATCCATATACGGGCATGTACAAGTTTTGAAAACTATAGGGCTACTGATCATTAAATGTATCTTTTTCAGAGGGATACAACTCGATTGATCTTTGCCTGGGGTGACGATGATCCAATCCAAGAGAATACGACTCAACATTGCGGAGTTCCACCGGAAATGAATCTCCAATATCACGGCGAAAATTCCCGAGGAGTGAAGAGTTTACTGCTTCTTGATTCCCACATGAGGTCCTCCGATTTACCTGCCGATACAAAAGTTCACGAATTCCGCAATCCAAACGTAAGCAATTCTTATAAAATGCGTAATCTTGTCCAAACTGAAGTTACCAATCACCAGATATGTTCATAATTTTGGTGTATCATTATCCACAACCTTTTATTGATAACTAACTCCAACACCTCCAATAAATTTTGCTTTGAATTGTTCTGTCAACTTCTTCGCTTTACTAATCTTAGAAAAGAAAACAAAAAAGTCGCAAAAATATGTGATTGATACTGTTGAAAAGGAAACATTAGCATGCTTCTTCTGAACCTTAATAGGATTTTTTAGCTCCTTTAAGAGGAGAAATTTCAGTTTCAATAGCTGTATTATTTTACTAATGAGAAAAAGTTACGGCATCACTACGTAGTTACTTGTTTGCGAAGAACACGAGCTTTCGGCACCTATACCGGTGTCTTCGTCAAGTGTAACTAAATTTAATATTTCAAAAATTGTTCAAAAACAACTAAGTACGTGGTGATGCCTTAATTTTTTCTCATTAGTATGGAACCCACGTTTAAAGAGAGTTTCAAGCCTTTTATATAGTATTATTTTAACTCTGACTAGCAGCAATAAGTACATCGTTTTCAATGTATCGCTGCTGATTTTTATTTACTCTTTTTGTGTTCTTTTACTTTATTTTACTTGGTTAATTAACGTTTTGTATCCACAGATTACTTTACCGCAAAGTGAAACTGTTTATTGGTGCCAAGCCTTTCAACTTCCCCCTCTTGATAGAAAACACCACATAATCAAGGTAAACCATTCTTAAAGGCATACTCGCTCCTAAAGACGTACACGAAGACAATGTTTGTATTAGTTTCGTCCGATAGAAGAAGATTTTGCCAAAATTCCAAACTTTGCGGTACACCCAAATTTCAATAAAAGGCTAACTGAGCATGCGCAAAAACAGACTAAAGGATTTGAACCACAGTTCTTGTCGTCTTAACGAACAATTAGACTGTATACCTATTTTAGGGACTTAAGCGTCAATTTATGTACTTATACTAGGCCCCAACCTTCAATGCTCCCTAAGCGTCCCGGATTGTGGTAGTCAACGTTGTAGAATATAAGGAATATATATGGAATAGCGAATCGGCATCTTTATAAAAAAAATACCAATGATTTGTTGGCCAAATTATCTGTTCTGATCCAGAAAACTCCTGTCTGTTGTCAACCTAATGAAATATCCTGGGTTTTAGTTTATCATAATAACTTTTGATTGGGTATAAAGGTCTAAATGCTATACCCCTATCTAACACAATTAGAAACTTGACTCCATGTTTTTTTAAGAAGATTTTCCCTTCGCCGGTTTGTTTTAGTGTTCATAGCTATAGATAAATGGATGAAAGAAAGCCGTATCCGTGTGTTTTAGTGAACATTAATATACATGATGATAATATAACCATGGATGTGTTTCAGTTTGAACCAATCGTTGCTCCGGAGCAGACTGGAGTTGTGCACCATATCATTGTCTATGCCTGTTACCATGACGTACCACGGGAGCTGGATGGGTACGGGGAGTTCTGTAATTCCGCAAGTATGCCCCAAGAGGTGGGCAAGTGTATTACACCTCTGATGGCGTGGGCTGTTGGTGGACAGGTATACGTGTTTTCAATTTCTGAATGATTTTTTAGAATTGGAAAAATGAACCATAATTGTAACATTAAGCTTCCGTATTCCAATTCTGACGCATTCTTATATGTCGAATGGTTGCCAATGGTTGCGAAGAAAGTCGACAGTTTCCTCCAAACAATGCAAAAAGCTCAGTTTCCTCCCCACTAAACCTGACAACGCCGACATAAAAGTGCTGGGAATAATCTATAATTTGACGTAATCATTCAAAATTCCATAATATTCCCTGCTCCTAAATATTAAAACATTGTATCCGTATGAGCTGACCGGCCATTAGAAATGCACTGGACTTTGGATTTTTTATATAAGTTTTCAATTCTGATATCTTCGACTTCCCCGACAGTTTTAAAGGTTTTAGGTTTCAACACAATTATATTTCTATAACCTTTCAGGCTTTTGTTTTCCCACCGAATGCTGGGTTCTCTATAGGCATGGATGATGATCCGACATTTCTGGTGATGGAGACTCATTTCGACAGCCCCATCAATCACCAAGGTAAATACATGTACATGTGTCACCCAGGTAGTACCGTACGTCCGAAGTAGATTGATTGATTGGTGCTATACGTCGATCTTAAGATTATTTCCTTTAAGCCTAGCGCAGGCGAGAGGCGCCGGCTGAGCTACTAGGCACGCGTGGCCAAGGGAGTAGCTACAGATTTCAGCGCAGACGATGAGCTCTCGGCTGAGGCCAGTTCCTTGTCACCTAAGTTCACTGACCTATACAAGAGTCACTACCCGTGTTACGTAATGTTCTAAGTGGTCACATGATTTAATAGGCACACGCGATTGGACTATCCCTCCTCTCAGCTCAGCTGGCAGCTTACGTTGTGCGCACACGGTGAGATTCTTGCCACGAGAGGCAACAAATATCAAACATGCTATATAATTTCCTCACCGCCTCGAGAGGCGAAAATCTCACCAAAATTTACGCGCACACGGGAGAAACAGCTTAGCCACGCGTAGCCGGCAGCTCAGCCGGCGCCTCTCGTCTGAGCTAGGCTTTAGGCCTACATGCATTGTGGCGTACCGACCCTAAAACCCACTATTTGTTATAGCTTTGCACCCTGTGAGATTCGGTGGCAAGTGTGTATCGGCGAGAGAGACTGAGCTCATATGGTTACAAAAAAATGTGGTACATCTCCAGAGAAATTTGTATCGAGCAATTTGTTTTAATTCACATAAGTATAGGTATCTTTTCGGAATACCGGGGCTGTTTTTAATACTGATAAATCTAACAGGGTTCGAATTGTCGATACCTCTGCGGTTTAAAAATATAAAATTTTTGCTTTGCAGTATAGACAAATTTAAAGTTTATTTCTTACTGTAGGTGTTTTAGACAATTCCGGAATCCGTATATTTTACACCCCAAACCTCCGACTTCATGATGCTGGTATGTTAGCGGCTGGCCACGAGATGACACCATACATGATGATACCCCCGGGGCAACCGGACTTCAAGGTCAGGGGTTACTGCGCCAAACAGTGTCTCAACGAGGTAGGGTATGGACGTTTCAAGTCAAGTTTATTAAGTTATGCCGACCCAAAGTTTCCCCACACTATGGTGATTTACGTATAAATCTACGTTTAGTTTATCAGCATCAGTTTAAACTAATTAGCATTAGCCTGTTATGAGCTCATTAAATCGTGCTTTTCATCAATTCCAAAGGTCGAGAGAATGGAATTCTTTGAAGTACATCGATAAAGCCAGTGGCACGTGCGAGCGGAAGATATTGGCAAATAATGGACCATGCATATATATTTCATTTCATCTATTAACCACTCAATCATTACATAAGAAAATTTAGATACAATCAATAGAGAATGTGACATTTACGCCACACTAACACATTTTCGTGAATCGTGTTAAAACATTCCACAAAAATTGCTGTCTTATAACTGCTTCCAGTTTCATCAGTTTCATCAGTGTTCCACTAAACGTTTGACCGATAAAATAGGGAGCTGGGTTATTCCTTCTGTCCCTCTCAACTTGTCAACCATACCATTGAAACCCTTACCAGTAATTCGGCTCACTTTCTAATGTCTTAACATATCTATGCGGCTTAAGTTAGAATGGCCCAGTGTCACGAATCGTGTATATTGCACAAATAAAATCAAAATTTGATGATACGGTTCTAAAACCCATCTTTTGGCGCTCTTTAAACGCAAAATACTCTAAAGCCTAGCGCATACGAGAGGCGCTGGCTGAGCTGCCGGCCATGCGTGGCTGAGAGCTAGGGCTGTTTCCCCCGTGTGCGCGTAAATTTTGCTGAGATTTTCGCCTCTCGATGCGGTGGGGAAAGTATCTGGCACGTTTAATATTTTCTGCCACGCGTGTCTTGTAGCTCAGCCGGCGCCCCTCGTGTGCGCTAGGCTTAAGGGTCCTTGCAATGTCCCACGCGAACGCCATACAAGAAAAATGAACGTTTGTCCCACAGATGATAGACACGTGTACATTTCATAGACCGATCCGTTCACGTTCAATATTCCACAATCCCCAAATCACAACTGCGCATGCTGCCACCAATATAGTGGCACTCTCAGACTAGTCGATCTGGGTCCCGTTTCACGAAGTATTCGCAGTTGCCCTGACGTCGTATCTCTACACTATGGTATCCATTAACAGCTATAGGGCTCATTTGCGATACCACTGCTTTGTGAAACGAGCCCCAGGAATGTGGCAAACGAAAAGTTGCAATAAATACCTTGGCTTATGTCAAATTGTACTTCCTTTCATCGTGTTGCTGCTTGCTTAGTAGTCGTCCAAGTGTGTTTGATCAGAAGTTATGTTTGTGTTTTAGGTTTTAAAAGCTCAACCCGGTGGTATACGGGCCATTGGCGTTCTTCTTCACTCTCATATGCTTGGGACCGGCGTCCAGACGAGACATTTCCGAGGGGACACGGAGTTAGCTCCCCTGGCATCTGACCTGGCCTACGATTACAATTACCAGGAAGGCAGATACATCCCAGAGGAGGTCTCAATTTTACCCGTGAGTTTTGAAACTTTTTCTAATGGTCTTATTAGATCTAGTCTGCTTATTATCTAAAGGGCTCTTGTAACGTCGCCATACAACTGAATTACTCTGCATATACAACTGAATTACTCTGCAATGCAATTAATTGATCGACCTAAACTTGTGTGAAAACGTTTGTACGTTTTTTATGCAATATGTGTTTCTCTCTCAACAGGGCGACTCTTTGATGACTGAATGTATTTATGATTCTACCAATAGAACAACTCTAACACACGTGAGTATCCACTTTGTATATGTCCTAAATAAGGTAACTAGCGTGAGCTCTCGTCCAAAAGGAAATCCGATGCCATTATGAGAATGGTTCACTAGTCCGAAGGTTCACTGGTCCGAAAAACAGGATCAATAGTAAGAAGGTTCACTTGTCCGAAGGCCCACTATTCAGATGGTTCACTAGTCTTCACTGGTTCGAAGGCCCACTATTCAGATGGTTCACTAGTCTTCACTGGTTCGAAGGTCCGAAGGCCCACTATTCAGATGGTTCACTAGTCTTCACTGGTTCGAAGGTCCGAAGGCCCACTATTCAGATGGTTCACTAGTCCGAATGAGATGGTTCACTGGTTCGAAGGTCCACTGGTCCAAAAGTCCACAAGTCCGAAGAGCAGCACCGATATCATCCTTCAAACGACAATATAAGCCTACCCAGACCCAAGGATACTTTCTTCAGCGTCATTTCTCCACGAGACAGTATCCCTTAGCTGGTCTCTAGTGGGGACATTGTACATTTACAAGGTCTCTAAAGAATAATGAAATATTTTTTAAGGAAGTCGGAGGTACATGGGGTATATAAAACCGTTCCTTTGGCATTTGATACATGTCATGGGTACCATGTGTAGATGTGCATGAAGTTTTTAGGGCCTATCCGACGTTTTCCTGAGCTACTCCCCTTGATTTTGCTGCAATGTGCCTCAATGTTTATCTACGCTGCAACTCAGTAGCATACAATATTAGGGATGTTCGAGCTAATGAACATTCGGACTAGTGAACCTTCGGGCCGGCGACCCTTCAAACTAGTGAACCTTCGGACCACTGAACCCTCGGACTAGTGAACCTTCGGGCCGGCGATCCTTCGGACTAGTGAACCTTCGGACCACTGAACCTTCGGACTAGTGAGCAGTTCCCGTTGTTATATACTTGTTCCTTTATATTCAATTCTACCCCTCCTGCATGTGCGTGCCGTGTGCAAATATACATGTTAAGTAGAGATGACTTTTCAAACAACATCGAGTCTGTAGTGCAACATGGGCTGGTAGGTTTACCTCCCCCGGAAGAAGTGGTATTTTGCTTGTTATCATACAAAATGAAGGATTTAACCTGATAATGTTGTGTGTGTGGTTATATTCTGTCCTTTTATATTGAAAACTGGGCTGTCATGAACGTATACAGTCATCAAAGGGTTGATTTCACAACTTTTCCCCCCGATAGCGTCGTCAGCAACCCAGCCTGTCAAAGCGGTAGCCATTGTGACATTATGTCATTCTGCTTCAAAATATCTGGGTCAACCGTTGCACGTGACCAAAGCTTATCGTTGATTGGTTAAAAGTGCCCACTCTGTCCCGAGGGAGGGAAAAGGAACGGCAATCAACAACAGGTCACTTTTTCCTCATTTTTCTGAATTATCGGGGTAGAATCGACTTTAATACCTTCGTCTTGGTGTTTATTGCGTAACCCGATACCGCTAAACGTTGGTTCGCACCTCGTCATACCCCTCGAATGCTGCGCATTCTCGTGGTTTGACTCGGTACGAACCAACGTTCAGCGGTATCGGGTTACGCAACAAACACCGCTACGGCGGTATTAAACCCTTAAACATAGCATACATATCGTGCTGGACGTTGGCCTTTTTTCACTCCATCGACAACTATAATATTTCCATACTGCTTTTTTGACTTTGATCAATTTCAGGTAGATTTCAGGCTTCATTTTGCAGTAATGTTCAATGGAGTTGTCCTGCAGTGTAATCCAGTCTGTTACATCTCAATTTTATAGGATATCGAACTCGGACAGCTGGTAAACGGGTTGAGCCTTTTGTGACATTTCTTTGTTACAGAAACAAATATCAATTCTAACAGTCTGTCAAAAAAAACTTTCATGACATGTGTTCGTTGTAGCCTACAATAAGCCTCATGGTCACCTTTAATCTTAGTTTAAAATACATAAATACATGCTGTTCTCTGCATTCCGTTCACCAAGGGTGCGTGAGCCTGTCCCGCAGGGGATTCTTGGATGGTTCCCTCCATTACATATTTCATCAGTTTGTATCCTTGTTCCGCAGGGTGGTTTATCAATGAGAGAAGAGATGTGTATGAGTTACATATTATATTACCCGAAAGTCCCATTGACATTCTGCACTAGTAGCCCACAAATTAGTGACGTCATCAAAGTGACCGGAGTATCTTCTGTATATTGGGGGTAAAGGAAATACTTATCTTCGCATGTCTCTTATTCAACCCTTACTGGTTATAGCAATATTGCACGAGTACGCATGCCTTTCTAACTAATTCCTAGTGCTCTCGACAAAAACTCCTATACCACTTGCGGGAAAAGTATCGTTTAAATATTATGCACAAGCGCCCCTAAATGTTACACTAAGGGTATGCTAAGCTTATTGCAAGTGGGTTAAAAGTGCTTTTTACCAGATGGTCATTTTCTTTAATGTGCACCAGCTATACTGTTCAGAGCAAGGCCATTATATAATCCTTTGTTTTCAAGATAGCTGAATTGAAAATTTAAAAAAAAAACATTAGATACGCCTCATATACAGTGGAGAGCACTATCAGAATGACAAGAATAGTGATCGATCGTCGTGAAAAGCTTCTTGAAGCTGTTCTCAAGAACGTAGTTTGATTGGCCAGATGTTCGTTGAATTTTCTCCTCAGCGATTGGTCCATCGTTAAAAGAAGCTTCCTGAAGCTGTTCTGAAAAACGTAGTTTGATTGGCCATATGTTCGTTGAATTTACTCCTCAGCGATTGGTCCTTCGTTAAAAGAAGCTGCCTGAAGCTGTTCTCAAAAACGTAGTTTGACTGGCCAGACGCTCGTTGAATTTTCTTCTCAACGATTGGTCCATCGTTAAAAGAAGCTTCCTGAAGCTGTTCTGAAGAACGTAGTTTGACTTGCCAGCCGCTCGTTGAGTTTTCTTCTCAACGATTGGTCCATCGTTAAAAGAAGCTTCCCGAAGCGGTTCTGAAGAACGTAGTTTGAATGGCAAGACGTTCGTTGAATTTACTCATGCTTTTTTGTCCGATTTTGTTTTGATGATGTTTTGTGTGACTGTTTTGTAGAGAACATGTCGTTGTCTTCCCCAAGTCGCACCAAGGTCTCACGTTGGTCCAGGCGATGGATGGTGTGGATTGGTCGAATCAGGACATTGTTGATCAGTATACAAATGACATCAGGGGACCAGAGATAGTCGCCAGATGTCTTTTCTGTAATAGTAATGGTACCTACAAGGTAAGTATTGCTAAATCTAGACTGTAGACATTGCATAGCTTAGTGGGATGTATGTAACTTTCGGGCTGCAATTAAAAACACTTTGTCTCATGACCGCAGAAAAAAGCATTTGGAGCACCTGAGAATTGCGAACTTGTATTGGTCCTATGGTAGCCACCATTTTTCTCTACCAATTCTCTCCAAAACTGACCGGCTCCAACATAATGTTACTTTTTGACCACCTTTTTATCAGTTTCTCATAAGAGATTCAATAAACCGAACGTCACATTTCTGTAACACAGTAAAATAAATATGTAATGGTTACGAATGGTCCTACATATCATGAATACCCTTCGTGGGTAGTTGTTGTAGTAGTTGTTGTAGTAGTTGTTGCTGTTTTCCAAATTGGATAAGTGCTCCATAAGGATTTTTCGCTTTAAAATGTTTCTAAAAAATACATTTAGTCATGATCAATGTATTCCAAACCGTCCTATACTAATTGGTTGTTTTCTGGTTCTTTCATGTTGTTTACGGAGTTGATTATAATGTCTTAATTTGGCTGTGTCCTTTAATTGCAGACTGATCGTAATCTTGTGACGTTAGAGCCGATAAAGACGTCTTACGTAGTACAAGATTCCTGTTCCGGACAGAGAAAAAACTTTGAACCGATGGCGATATTATTGCTTATTGCCATCAGCATGGGTCCGGTCATGTGTTTATGACCATCGTGACTTCTAGAAAATAACTTTTATTTTGAGGTGAAAAGGAGAGACTCCGTTGGGCGACATGAGGAAATTGCTTGACTTCTGGGACAAATTCAAGGTCAAGAATTCTGAGACAAATTCACGGTCAAGGATTCTGAGACAAATTCACGGTCAAGGATTCTGGGACAAATTCACGGCCAAGGGTTCTGGGACAAATTCACGGTCAAGGATTCGGGTACAAATTCACGGCCAAGGGTTCTGGGACAAATTCACTGTCAAGGATTCTGGGACAAATTCACAGTCAATGATTCTGCGACAAATTTACGGTCAAGGATTCTGAGACAAATTCACGGCCAAGGATTCTGGGACAAATTCACGGTCAAGGATTCTGGGACAAATTCACGGCCAAGGATTCTGGGACAAATTTACCGTCAAGGATTCTGGGACAAATTCACTGTCAAGGATTCTGGGACAAATTCACGGCCAAGGGTTCTGGGACAAATTCACAGTCAATGATTCGGGTACAAATTCACGGTCAAGGGTTCTGGGACAAATTCACTGTCAAGGATTCTGAGACAAATTCACGGCCAAGGATTCTGGGACAAATTCACAGTCAATGATTCTGCGACAAATTTACGGTCAAGGATTCTGAGACAAATTCACGGCCAAGGATTCTGGGACAAATTCACTGTCAAGGATTCTGAGACAAATTCCAGTCAAGGATTCTGAGACAAATTCACGGTCAAGGATTCCGGGACAAATTCACTGTCAAGGATTCTGGGACAAATTCACGGCCAAGGGTTCTGGGACAAATTCACAGCCAATGATTCGGGTACAAATTCACGGTCAAGGGTTATGGGATAAATTCACTGTCAAGGATTCTGAGACAAATTCACGGCCAAGGATTCTGGGACAAATTCAGAGTCAATGATTCGGGTACAAATTCACGGCCAAGGGTTCTGGGACAAATTCACTGTCAAGGATTCTGCGACAAATTCACAGTCAAGGATTCTGGGACAAATTTACGGTCAAGGATTCTGAGACAAATTCACAGTCAATGATTCTGCGACAAATTTACGGTCAAGGATTCTGAGACAAATTTACGGTCAAGGATTCTGAGACAAATTCACAGTCAATGATTCTGCGACAAATTCACTGTCAAGGATTCTGAGACAAATTCACGGTCAAGGATTCTGGGACAAATTCACTGTCAAGGATTCTGAGACAAATTCACGGTCAAGGATTCTGAGACAAATTCACTGTCAAGGATTCTGGGACAAATTCACTGTCAAGGATTCTGAGACAAATTCACGGTCAAGGATTCTGAGACAAATTCACTGTCAAGGATTCTGGGACAAATTCACGGTCAAGGATTCTGAGACAAATTCACTGTCAAGGGTTCTGACAGCCTTTAACAAGCGTGACTATCACATATGTTGAAATCATATCCTTAATGTCATTCTGATGTAAGTCTAGTAAAAGACACTCTACTATCTCTTTATACACACAAAGGTTTACCCTTTGTTATAGCGCATCCCTTTGCCAAATTCATCAATGTGTCTGTTCTACAATTCAAGGTGATGGACATAAAAGACCCTAGATGGGGGTAGAACCAATGGTGTGTACGCTGGGAAAAGCGTATTCTGGTACCCTAACCCATTTACTTTTATCTAAGTATTCAGAAGTTAGAGGAACAGACTTCTTGAATATCAGTAAAATTGTACGTTAACGACTGCGCTTTCACTCGTGAAGTGACCAGATTCCTTGAAAAACAAGCTACAAGAAATCAGAAATGCCCAACAGGTGTTCTTGATATACAGACGTCACAACAAAAAATGGCTAAGGTTTTAGTTGAAGACTCTTTTGGCGATGTACATTCAGGAAGACAGTACACCGCCGAAATAAAAACAATGCATCCGCAAAGCTAGCTTCATCGAACAGTAGAGCTTAATTGACAACTGTACACTGGTACATGTATTTTGATTTAGTAGTTTGTATTTGATACGAACCACGTTGGGATGTCGTGTTTACAAGGACATTTTGGCGGGCATTAATGTAAGGGGCATAACTAAAAACATTTGATCACGCCAATTTTCAATAGGCTCAAATAGGCTTCCTGTAATTGCCAGATTGAACAGCTGAGTGAAGTTTCAAAGTTGTGAGTGAAAAACGTGTTTAGATAATTTGTTTACAAGGTACAATGGGCAGATTTTTCCCTGGCGGCAATGTAACTCAAGTAAAGAACATCGGATCACGCTGATCTTCCATAGGCTTCTTGTACTTGGTATATTTAACAACTGTGTATCCAGATAAATTGTTTACAAGTTACAATGAACAGATGGACGACTTCTGGGGCTTAGGAAGAGAAGTATGTGGAAACGATTACAACGGAGGGCTGATTTATATTTTATCGACCAATAAGAACATTGATGATGTGAAAAGGGGTTCTCCAAGATCAGGGATTCGTGCTTTCCCTGGCTGCTTCCAGTTCCAGGCGTCTGAAGGTCCGCATGCTTGGAGAGTTGAGTTACCAATGAACTGGTCTGCAAGAGTTAAATCTGCATCAATCATTGACTGGATGGACATCTCCACCAGCACCACAGGGTTAGGTCAATATCCGAAACGGTTACCACTTATACCAGCTAAGAGTGTTTTGTGATGTTGCAAATATACTGAGAACTATTTTCTTCGATTTGTCTATAAAACTTGTTGAAATCTCGGCCTGGACACGTGGTGCTGACGGAGAATTCAAACTAATTGACTTTTTACCGGTTTAAACCAAACAATAGTTTAAACCTTGACAAACAACATGACTTTGAAATACTTTTGTTCAGTGTGCCCAACAGGTTAAGAGAACACAGAGATTGGCGTTTTACGCCACACTATTCACTAGATTATGTTGTGGCCTTGCCAAGTTAAGTGCTCTTCGACTGGATGAAACCCCAGTTCTTTGGCAGGTACCTCACCTGGAACCTGTTTCACAAAGCGGTGTAGCGTAAGTTTTTACGTAACTGCCATAGCAACATATCTATACAGTATGGGTTGCCATGGCAGTTACGTAAAAACTTATTCTTCGCTGCTTTGTAATACAGACGTCAGGTAATCAATTGAGTACTCTCTCGAGTTTTTTTCACATTTTTTTCTTTTGAATCAGCTGTATCGAACCTGTGACATATTAACCGAGGTATTTTTTCAGTATAAGCGACTATAACACAAAGATGATGCAAAGTTGTCAACCCAGAACATGATGAAAATAACTTCTTAGTTTATTGGGTGACAGCGTTTCGATGTAGTTCTTACATCGTTATCAAAGTCAATGACAATCATCAAGTGTAAGTTCATTATATAGTGGTTGAGAGAAATACAAGTTAAGACAGGTGCTAGAATATCATGATTTGTATTTCCAACTTCTAAATGCCATTGAAAGATATGATGACAATAAGCTCATAGTCTGGGAGCTGGGTGAAGTTTATTTAACATGGAAGGTACAAAAGGTTAGAGGTTATTGAGGTGTAGTACCACTCAAACTTTACACAAAACAGCCATTCTTACGTTCCGGAAGTAGTGGATGTAATAGGGGGCGCCACCCCAAAACCCCCCAAGATTGGATTTAATTAACATGAAAGGTACAAGTTTCATTTCTGTGCCAAATGTTTATGGGCACCCCACTAAATCCAAATCTACAACGTAAGAATGGAATTTCTGGTGGAATGATCACTTAAGAACGACGTTTAATTAGCGTTAATTAAGGTTTTAATTAACATAAAAGGTACAAGTATGGAACCAAATCAGAAATGAAGAGGGTGGTTGCCTGGTTCACAATCAATTGTAAGAATGAGAATTGTGGTGGAAAGGTCACATAAGAACAGGCCAAAGGTCACTAATTAAGCCAGACACTAATTAAAATTGCCATATCTCTTGAGGTTAATCATACACCATGTTGAATTTGGTCTTAAAATGAAGGCAGAGTAAAGAAGTACCAATAGGATGCCAACAAATCTCAGATTGTTAGTTCTAACTGGGTCAAATGTGGGAAAAACCCATAAAAAATGCACCTAATTGACCACTGGACTAATTATCATTTTAATTAACATGTAAGGTACAAATACAAAACCAGTGGGGATTTGTAGGCTGTGGTCATCTGAATATAAATCACAAACGTAAGAATGGAAATTACGGTGGGAAGTTAACTTTAGAATAGGTCAAAGGTCATATCGTGTCTAATCATCCCTAAATAACATTTTAATTATCATGGTACAACATCAATCTTGATGCAAACGGTTTTTTGGTTCCCAATCACCAACTGATGAACTGAAGAACAGAAATAGTGGTGAAAACAGTACTCAAAATTACACCGAATTACTATGGGGTGGACAGGCATCACATACAATGTAGTAAATATTACGGATTAACTCTCAGTTAGAATCACAATACTTAATAATCAGCAGCTTTACAGTAGTGTTTGTACATAAAAGAATAACAATTGAACTCAATAAAATTGAATTATCCCTTCTAGTGCTAGGTTTTAGAACAATTTTGTCTTATTACTTTTTCAAAAATATAGTCATCAAATCCTAAAACCATGTACAAATGTTCTGTGTTTACAAGGTCCGTAAGTAGCATAGGTCTCCATTTTCAAAGAGTTTCTCTAGAAAAAACAAAACAATAAGATTTGTAGTTCGAAGGCGGCGCTCTTAATATTGAAACAGCGCCAATGTTCATCCAATAATAACATCATAATATCATTAACAGTTTCTGCTATCTGCAAGCTGGTATACCCATGCTAAACCATTCATAAGAGCCATAGTGTATGTGAAACCCCATAAGTTGACTCAAGTTCTACCTAGTGTCAAATGAAATGTTTCATATATGGTGTCAATGTGAATAATTGGTCTTTGCCTGACGCCTCATCCTCGTCTGTTAACGAATATGTTGGGTAAGCTCAGCCTCACGGGTGGGATCGTTGTCGCATCGATGCCCGTAATTTCTTCAGGGGCTCTTTGCATGTTGCCTTTGGCCCAAAGCTTTTTTCAAATATTTTGTGCCGATATCCAACGATAACGTTGCTCCGCTCCTCTTCGCGCCATACATCATGCCTGTAAAAGACATCACAGCTTGTGTTCAGGTTCAGATATTGCTGTCATACTGATCCATCATTCCTGGAATATTAGAGCGAACAGCTGGAAAATGACACTGACGCACAAACAGCATTTGCGGAAATGGCAAAAGGAAAGCTTTGGGCCAAAGACAACATGCAAAGACCCCCTGAAGAAATTACGGGCATCGATGCGACAATGATCCCACCCTGTGAGGCTGAGCTTACCCAACATATTCGTCGAGCGTCGTTTGTCGCAAGAATGTCAGCAAATGCCGATGTTGCCCACATTCAGCAACATCCTACTGAAGATGATGGTTGGGAACTTCAAGAGGAGACGTACGGGATTTGTTGGTTTAGTGGTCTTCAACTGCCAGAAGCTCTTGTACCAGACCAAGAAGTCACCGATGAGGAAAGCGACGAAGACATCCAGCTGTCCTCATCAGATGAGGAGGAGGATCTATCGTCAACAGATGAGGATGAGGCGTCAGGCAAAGACTAATTACTCCCATTGACACCATATATTAAACATTTCATTTAACACTAGGTAGAACTTGAGTCAACTTATGGGGTTTCACAAACACTATGGCTCTTATGAATGGTTTAGCATGGGTATACCAGCTTGCAGATAGCAGAAACTGTTAATGATATTATGATGTTATTATAATATTGGATGAACATTGGCGCTGTTTCAATATTAAGAGCGCCGCCTTCGAACTATAAATCTTATTGTTTTGTTTTTTCTAGAGAAACTCTTTGAAAATGGAGACCTATGCTACTTACGGACCTTGTAAACACAGAACATTTGTACATGGTTTTGGTATTTCAGGGCTATATTTTTGAAAAAGTAAACAGACGAAATTATTCTAAAACCTAGCACTAGAAGGGATAATTCATTTTTATTGAGTGCAATTGTTATTCTTTTATGTACAAACACTACTGTAAAGCTGCTGATTATTAAGTATTGTGATCCTAACTGAGAGTTAATCCGTAATATTTACTACATTGTATGTAATGCCTGTCCACTCCATAGTAATTCGGTGTAATTTTGAGTACTGTTTTCACCACTATTTCTGTTCTTCAGTTCATCAGTTGGTGATTGGGAACCAAAAAACCGTTTGCATCAAAATTGATGTTGTACCATGATAATTAACATGTTATTTAGGGATGATTAGACACGATATGACCTTTGACCTATTCTTAAGTTATCTTCCCACCGTAATTTCCATTCTTACGTTTGTGATTTATATTCAGATGACCACAGCCTACAAATCCCCACTGGTTTTGTATTTGTACCTTACATGTTAATTAAAATGATAATTAGTCCAGTGGTCAATTAGGTGCATTTTTTATGGGTTTTTCCCACATTTGACCCAGTTAGAACTAACAATCTGAGATTTGTTGGCATCCTATTGGTACTTCTTTACTCTGCCTTCATTTTAAGACCAAATTCAACATGGTGTATGATTAACCTCAAGAGATATGGCAATCTTAATTAGTGTCTGGCTTAATTAGTGACCTTTGGCCTGTTCTTATGTGACCTTTCCACCACAATTCTCATTCTTACAATTGATTGTGAACCAGGCAACCACCCTCTTCATTTCTGATTTGGTTCCATACTTGTACCTTTTATGTTAATTAAAACCTTAATTAACGCTAATTAAACGTCGTTCTTAAGTGATCATTCCACCAGAAATTCCATTCTTACGTTGTAGATGTGGATTTAGTGGGGTGCCCATAAACATTTGGCACAGAAATGAAACTTGTACCTTTCATGTTAATTAAATCCAATCTTGGGGGGTTTTGGGGTGGCGCCCCCTATCACATCCACCACTTCTGGAACGTAAGAATGGCTGTTTTGTGTAAAGTCTGAGTGGTACTACACCTCAATAACCTCCAACCTTTTGTACCTTCCATGTTAATTAAACTTCATCCAGCTCCCAGACTATCATGTTTATAACAATCCTGTAAAGTATACTTTCAGTCAAAAGAAAACAACCAGGTCTGCCCAAACTTTTTATGTGGACATAAACATTTGAATTGTGGGGGCTTGTAATTAAACACTGTGGAAAATACTCACAAGGGTATAAAACAAGTCAACTAAGTCAGCTTTAATGTACATATTTAATATACAAGATTTTTTTTACAAATATAAATACGTGTTTAAAGTTGTTTTGATATATTATTATAACCAATATGTATATGTAAAATATATTTACAAAATGTCATGCCTTAGTCTGAAATCTTTGCTACTCAAACATATCAAGTATAACATTGATTGATTCAATAGCTAAGAGTAAATGGCAACATAAGTACATATCAGACATCCACAAGATACTCAGTGAGTGTCATTTTGTTCCAGCTGTGCAAGCCATCGCTGAGTAGTCGTTTTCAACCACCTTCTCAATTTTCCCTGTGGTGACGAAATCGAGAATAGTACCAATATAGACAAATCCCATAATCTGCAGTCAAATTGTCATTGCCAGCAAATAAAAGCATCATAGGCTCCAATTAGTTGACAGGAAACTACAGCCATCAAATAAGAAGGAATTGGGAATCTAACTTCTTGTCCAGCATCACTCTCAAATAGACTAGTGTGTTGGACCTCTTCTGTTTTATAAGTGGTTGCCATGGTGACATGTCATGTTGTTGTTGCAGCTGATGTAAACAATCCAGGAAACCAGTATTGTCTTTCAGAAGCTGCTTCATCTACCCAGGCCAGGCCTTCTTTGACCATGTAATCCTATCAATAAAATCATAGAAACTTTGTACAGAATAAAGGAAATTTAGTACTGTAAATGGTTTGTGACCATCTGATATTGTACACTTTAACAAATACTATTTCCCATGAGCTGTCCAGTGGTTGATTATGATTCCTCAAGACCACCAACAATAAACCAGGAAACCAAATCCTAAACTGTAAGGATTTATGGAAACTTTGCGTTAACTTAGTATTAGAACATCCACTTTACACGTCAGATCACATAAGAAAAAAAAATCTTTGGGGTCAAACATACAAAATTAAATGCCTTTTATACCCGCTGATTTGAAATCATTGATTCAAATTGATGGAAGGCTTTCAATTTTTGTTTCCTTTGCTGAACATACATGTACTACATTTAGCTTGAGTCCCCCTTAGAGTAGAAAATATTGTCCATACCACAGCTCTATGTGCTCTCTCTGGAGTCCATTTTAATAATTTCTCTAATTGTGAAACTGTGACATAACCAGTGTCCTGAAAAATAAATAAAGGGTATTAAGTGACCTTGTTACAAGCAAATAATTAATACATGTATGTCATGATCATCATTTATCATTGACTGATTGATGGCTTACGACGCACTCAAGATTATTTCACTTATATGGTGGCATTGCCAGGTTTAGTGGGGGAGGAAACCCTGCTCATTGCCTGGAGGAAAGCCCCGACCTTCGGCGACCCTGGCAACTCTTCCATATACAAAATTTTTTTTGGGCCCTCAAATTCGGTCTGTGTGGGACTGAGGGACGATTACTCTAACCCACTGGACAACTGAGGCCCCTCCCTCTTTTCTCACCAGTGATCATCACAACATCTTCCCAATATGTGTAAGACAGTAAAATGTCGGAATTTTTTTTATCTTTAATTTGCCTCATACCCACTCTTCGGAACTGAACCAAAAACCCACTTTTTTCTTTATTTGAACAGGGTGCGATTTGAAGCTCTGATCAGTTTGTTTGTTTGTTTATTCATCATAGCATAAGATTAATTGAATATATTACAAGGTATATCTGATGGAAAATGGCGGGAATAAAGTTCTAGAGGAACTTGTTCTATCCCTAATTGTAGAACTTAACATCACTATAACTGAGAGAAAACGATCCGCCTTGAGTTGCAGACTGACACCAGGCACCGATTTCAAGAAACCATCACAAAATGCAATCAATCTTAGTGATTCCCTGATGCCGCATCGCTATACTATGGTAACCATTGGCAACCAGGTCTCATTTGTGATGTGATGGCTTTTTCAAACGAGCCCCTGGTGATTTTATGGAGTAAATCCGACTTACATCTGCCTGTTGTAGTACAGTAGTGTGGTCCATTGTCAGTTCTCCGGGTACTGACTGAACTAAATAACTGCCTCCTACAGGAATCACAGTAAAACCATTACCTAACACCTTCAGCTTCCGTATTGCTCTCAACAAGTCATCTCTGAAAACACAACAGTGAAATATAAAACTAACTTGTTGAACAGGATGAGGAGTTTTACCTCCCACGTCAGATTATTCCAATTAATTGTAATTGTTACATTTGTTTTTAAGAGGGTTGGGAATTTGCGCCCAAAGGCTATAAAGGTGACCTCCTCTATAGTATACATGATGAACAATACATTGATTGATTGGTTGTTTGGTGTTTTACACTGCGCTCAAGATTATTTCAGTTATATGGCGACATTGCCAGCTTTATTGTGGGAGGAAACCGGGCTGTATGCCCGAAGGAAACCAACGACCTTCCGGTGGTAACTGCCAACCATCCCACAGAGGATGTTTGAGTGGGATTCGAACCCGTTACTCATTGGTGGAAGGCTGTTCGGATTGAGCGTCCAACGCTCTACCTACTGAGCCACAGAGGCCCCGATGAACAATAACAAACAGCTTAACTATTCCAATTAAACTAGAGAACTATTAAATGAACAAACATCAGTTTCACTTTGATTTAAAATTGTTATTGGTTGATTGATAGGGTATTTTTCTGGTGATTCATAGATAAAGTTACATCCTGAAAAATAAACCAAGAGACCAAACCAAGATAGCAGCGAATATACACAGACTTCTATCTTTTAATGATAAATTGAACTCAACATACATTTATGACATTTTTAATTTTTTTTGTTTTTCATTATGATGAGTAGGATACACATATTCGTTAAAAACTATAGAAGTGTACCATACTTATATAATGTTGTGAAGACAATTTAACATGACAATAGGGCCTGGGAGTCTACCGAGAGATTTCGCAATATCCGGTGACAGGTGACGTTTTTTTATGACGTTTTCAGTTCGATTGGCGTTTTTTGTTCCAAAACGTCAGAAATGAGCGTCATATTCGAACGACAAAAGGCTTCCCACATGCGTAATGACAACGCCGGTGACAGGAAATGTGTGGAATTGTCATGTGACTCCCGCTCCCTATAGACCTAAATGTGAACTTACATACTGATGTCCTGTCTACTTCTACCACTGGCAGCTGTTAGTCGCCTTTTTAATTCCTCAATACCTATCAACCCTGTCAACAAACAAACAAAAAAAGTCTATAGTCAAATATTTTAACAAATTTGTTGTCTGACCTATATTAATATGTGAGATTGCCAGAATAATCAGACCAATTAAACTCTGAATCTTCCTCTCTTACAAAGCTAGCGTACAGTATAAGTAACATCAAGCATCATCCCTGGTTACGACTGTTCATGTTGCAGGCTTAGCTTAATGCCACCTGCCTCTGAGGCCTACAAGATAAAGTATCATGCTACAGACTTTAACGTGACCTCTGAGGCTCAGGGGTCATATCCCTTGACAATAACACAAACCTTCCAACAATGTGTCTAGGTTAGCCTCCAGATACTCAGCCCCAATAAAAATGACAACAAAAAAGTATGACTGGGTTACCACTTTTTCATTCTATGTGCAATCAACACCAGAGATGAAATTCACAACGTTTCTTACAGACATTGTCTCTAACTTCCTGGCAAGGCTGAGATATAAGTTAAGTAGTCTTAAAACTGTATGATGGTGAAACCTCAATCAATAACAGTCAGCCCAAAGAATTTATGGAAATAGAATACATGATCATATTGATTGATCTTTATTCTCAAGGTAATCTCATATGGCTTTGCCAAAGAAGAAACTGAATTCTTTGCACAAAAGATTGCCCAATTTTCAGCGAATATCTGTCAACTCTCCCACTACCGGCAATTAAATGAAAAACAAATTCAGAAATTTTCTCATTTGTCTTTAACTAGTTTGGATTTGATTGATTGATTGATGTATTACGTCACACTCAAGATTATTTCACTTATATGGCGACGTTGTCCATTTTAGTGGGGGCGGAAAGTACCTGGCAACTCTCCCACATATAGCGATCAAGGGAAAAATCCACTCAAAATTTGATCAATTTTTATTTGGTCTGAGTGGGATTCATCTCCTGCCGCATCAATGGGAGGCCTGTGTCGGACTGAGGGACTATCACTTTAGCCGACTGAGCCACCGTGGCCCTTTTGGGTTTGAACCCATGAAATGTAATACAAGCACATGGTATGGATTTGTTTATTTTGGGTTTGGATAAAGTACTAGTCTATCAAACCCCCCAAAAAAGAATATGTATATTTCTGGCTAGGTGTATAGTATGTAATTTACCTCCATTCCTATGACTTGTGGCCAAACAAACTTCAATAATCTGAACTCCTAACTCATAGTAAAAATCTCCAACACCTAACATCTCCGACCAAAACCCTTTACCAGCTGAAATTTAAACACAAGTTTTTTATCAGCTTGCATAGAAAGAAACCACAAGAAATACATACAATGGAAACAAACAACCCCACTAGAGGATTTAAAAGTGGAGATAGCTGCTAAAAATAAGGAAAATTTATTTGAAAAAGAATTAGCTTCTTGTTTGACATTTTTGGAAGTTTAAAGTAACAGCTTTCTGTTGATACAGGTACAGTACAGTAAGGTAATTTTTAATAAGTAACGAAGACCCTATATGTACTCATACAGTCCAGCTATTTAACTTGTGTACGTTATTACCACACATTTTCAGTTCATACTGTATCGTTTCTTTATTTCAACATCAATCCTTTAGTTTTTTCAATGTATTTCAAAGGCTCAACTTTTCTAGACAAATATATTTTATGAAGAAGTGCAGATTTTGGCACCTCATGCCACTTAAAAGAAATGGAAATCTATAGAAATACATATATAGTAAAATAATGTTTTTACCGTCTAGATAAAAAACGTATTGATTGATTGATTTTTATGCCGCACTCAAGATTATTTCATCTATATGGCGGCGATGCCTGGCTTAGTGAGGGAGAAAACCGGACTCTTTGCCCGGCCGAAACCGTCGACCTTCCGCTAGTACCTGGCAACTCTTTTAAATAGGGCGATCAAGGATATGATTTGATTGATTGATGTTTTAAGATTATTTCACTTATATGGCGGCGATGCCAGGTTTACTGGGGGAGGAAACCGGGCTCATTACCCAGAGTAAACCCCGAACTTCATATGAAGGATATGATTTGAAGTATGCCCCTTCTGTAACTAATTACAAAAAATGCTTTTTCAAAACAACATTTTTGCAAAGAGATAAATATGTGGCATTAATTTGAAAATAAAGATATACATACATGCTAATGGATCAACCCCAATAGATGCACACATGGTCTGAAACTGGAATCTAAATTCTGTATTCTTTTTAATGTCCCCAGTGTGTTTGCCTGCAAATTCTGCTAAATGACTCCTGAATGTCTCCATCTGTTTTGCCATCTGTAATCAATGAATAGAATAGTAAGGACTGGTGTCAGAAACATATTAACTTGGAGACAGCTGACTGAATACTGTGCCGCATCAATTCATGTTTATTTCAATACACATTTCAATGAATAACTGATTGATTGACGTTCTATGCCGCACACAAGATTATTTCACTTTATGGGGGCATTACTGGGGCTAGTGGTCGTGGTGGAGAGCTGTTAAGAGCTATTATCCTCAAAAATGTATGCTAAAGGGACATGTTTGGAACCAGCGACACAAATAATGTTGTCAATATTGTAAATACATGTACATTTTTGGCGGAAAGGCAACTTGCAGTCTTTCATTTCAAGATTAACCACTTATTATTTTTCTAATAATCGGAAGGACAACAGAGAATGACAACAAACTTAAGCGGTATAGTGGTTTGAACTATTACCTAAACTTGAAATGAATGAACGTTCGGCTCGGTTATTTAAATTTTTTTTACTTTTTGGACACTATTTCGGTTGGTATAGGCCACAAACTGTATGGAGCAGCGGGGAATTCCAGAAATAACTCACATAGGACTATGTAATAATTGACAAACCTGTGCTATTTGGTCCGCAGCTATTTCTGAACCCTTGTCTTTATATCTAGCCTAAAAATGACAGTAAAAAAGAAATATGTTAAATGTTTAAAAACTTTACAGGGACATTATGTATTGAACATTGTAAATTCTACTTGTATTTTACTAATTACTATAAATTATAATTATAAATATAATATAAATAATACTAGCCTAATCACGTTGAGCAGTTTCCTTGTTCACTTTAAAAATATGACAAAAAATTTACTCTCAAATCTTAAGGTCAGTAACTGTTAAGTTGAGGAACTGGTTACGTAGAATAATTGAAAAATTACATTTCAAAATTGAATTTGAACGACAGATTTCAGACACTCGCGCCATTCAGTGATCAGTTTTCGTCAGCAATTCTCTCGGCTTGAGTACACAAAACGAATGTACAAGGGTAAATATTATCACTAGAAGGCAAATGCCACTTACCTGAGCTAAATTTTTGTTTTTGATCGCTCCAATACCTGCACTACGTCGAGGCATTTTGATCCAAATGCTTGATTTAAAGAAGAAGATTTACAAAATCAGTGCAGATGACGTTCGATCAGAGGAATAAAGAGTTATGTCCCTTTAGTTTGCTGACTTATAATTTCACTAGTTCGATCCATCATCAAGTCTACCGCCTGGTCATCGGGCTTATTAGTTTAATCCTACAAAACGCAATACAGCCAGTACCCGTAGAGTGGACTTAGGGAACATGTAGGCCTATACCCTCTATAAGGTCAAGAATTACTTATGGATAACAACTTCTTGGTTTATTGGGTAACGACGTTTCGATGTAGTTCTTACATCGTTATCAAAGTCAAAAATACATTTGACTTTGATAACGATGTAAGAACTACATCGAAACGTCGTCACCCAATAAACCAAGAAGTTGTTATCCATAAGTAATTCTTGACCTTATTGTAACCTTCCAACTTCTCAATGCCATTGAAAGATTTCTATACCCTCTAGTTCATATTTCAATCTGAGATATCTACATCTTATAATATATATCCTGGCACCCCCACCCGACAAAGCTTCAATCTCAACAAAGCAGGATGTATTATTCAGATTGTATGTAGTAGGCTTTACAATAATGTTAGCGGGAGGGAGGGGGGGGGGGGGGGGGGGTATATGGTGATGATTGGCATGGTGATGATTGGCATCTTTAAAAATGCAATAAAGTTGTTACCTTGTGCGTGGCATGAGTTAGGTATTTTACTACACTATATCATAATGCACAATATTAGAAACTGGTGTGTCAAGCATAAATTCTAAAATATGTTCAACTAGCACCCCACCCCATCTCCTACCCCGCCCCTTACCTTTGCTCCCCTTTCTGCACCTGTCGGGAATTAGAAAAGACAACTAAAAGAACATAGAGAAAGAGGAATACTGCAAACTATTACAAAATACAGAATATAGAAACAGATCCGACGTCTCACTGGAGGGTTGAGACGCAGGTTGGAAGCTAATGAAGACTATATGCGCTATTGACCTTCTGCTCTAGAATGTGTTCTACACACTCAAAGTGGAATTTTTACTTCAAATTGTTCGCCCTTTGAAGCCAGATGGACTCACAAGCATCTTTGTATTTTGTTAAAATACACTTTTGATTTGGCTAACGATATCCTAATTAAAATGTATAGCTTGTTGCCGTCAATGGTGATTTCTTATCGCTAGAATGTTGCCCGTTTCTGCAACATTAGTTTGCCAACAACCTCCCTACACCAATGATTTTATCGGTCGGTGCAGACTTTCCAGGGGGTGCTTAACTTTTTTCAATGTGTATATAATCTTGGTCATAGCGATGCTGACCTTGTGATACCGAAACACAAATGGTATTATAGTTTTTTCACGACATCTTCCTTGGTCCAAGTTTAGACCCAAAGGATAAATAGTTTGTAAAACTTCCTTTCCAAACGTTTGTGCTTGGTATCTGCAGCGTAAGTGAGAAAAGGGATTTTCTCAATAGGCATGCTTTCAAAATGGTCCTTGACCGAATGACCTAGAGTGTTGAAATGTTGTGCATGTAGCAGCTGATGCTTGTCAGTAGGTTTGAAGAATACTTAGTAATCTAGATACCCAGTAAAATGATATGTATGACTCTTGTAAAAAGTTACATTCTTCTCTTAGTCGTGATGGAGTAATACTTCACAATAATACTGTGATTTTTGGATATTCAAATTCAATTATTCATTGTTCTTATGGCCCAGTGAAATTTTTTCTTCACATACTGTATGTCATAGTTACATTTATTGAATGTCTTTAGTGGCATTTAGAAGGTGGTATAGATGAATAACGTAAGACTTTCGTATGGGTAACACATTTCTAGGTCTATGTAATGATTAAATAAACCTAGAAGTGTTACCCATACGAAAGTCTTACGTTATTCACATTTATTGAAGGTTATTTTACAAAGATAATGTACGTATTGTTCTGCAATTGAGTATTTATTTATGTATCTTTGAACTGTTCAACATTTATGTGTTCGTGCTGTCAACAAATTGAAGGTAAACATCATTTGTATGAGGAAGGATATACTAAAAAAAAATATAAAAAATACGATTTCCGCGGTTTCATCGCGCACTGTGATGAACTGGGTCGATACGCACAGCAATCTGAAATTAGAAGTTACCCCAGTCCTAAAGTCCAGATTTAACTCTCTTAGCCAGGTCTAAAGGAGATCTCACGAGAATACGATTGTACGCACAGCACATTTCAATGGGTTGGCGTGAGAACAACTAAAATATCTATTTGAAACATCAACCCGCTTCGTTTGCGATGTCGTTATTGATTGATTGATTCTGGGATGAATATGAAAACCTTACCGACGTCGTGGATATATGGACTGCGAATGAATCGGAATGCCTTCACGGGGTGTCCGGGACAGACAATAGCGAGCCAAACTGCTGCTCGTAGACTGACTATTATACAAAGGCGTTTCATACCCCTTTCATATTCATCCCAGATTGATTGGAGTTTTATGCCGCACTCAAGATTATTTCACTAACACGGTGGCATTGCCAAGTTTAGTGGCAGGGGAAGACCAGTGGTTTGCAATGCAACCCTTCCACACAGTGCAATCGAGTAAAAACACCACTCATAAATGATTCAATTTTTTTCACCAACTGAATGAGATTCGAACCCGGCTCCATCGATCGATGAATCGCGGAAGACTGAGTAGGTGATTTTTGATGGATCTGAAACTATGCTATACTTCATTGTCCTTGTCCGTTTGGCTCTCCAACGGTACATTTGGTCATATATCTTGCGTGGAATGTAGCCCGAAAAAACGTGGTGGAGAAAATTTAGCTAACGCATAACAAACGAAAACTATGGTATTCTTTGTTGGTCCTGCTCGAACGGCATATTTGACCATGCAGCCCAGAATGATACGTTAACCTGTTAAATGGAAATACCTTTTTCCGTAAAAAAAATATTCCAAAACAGAGTAGTTCTTCAGATTGATTAATTGATTGTTGTTTTATGCTGCACTCAAGATTATTTCACTTAGGCCTATAAGACTGTATTCTGGAAAATGATTGGTTCAATGATGCTTGTACCTTGTTAAAATCGTATACTGGTACAGATTGCATAGGGTGTCAATCCACTACAGCTTATTTCCTAAAATTGAGACAGTGAGGTACAAAGTCCCAGAAACTCTATCTGCTGATACTAGGAGATCATCCCATACATGGTAAACACATCAGTGGATTGATTTATGCTTTACGACACACTCATGATTATTTCATTTATATAGACACCAATGGGTCGCGCGTTAGAATCCCACTCAGTCCAAAAAAATGGGAAAATTTTCTGACTGGTTTTCACTCGAACGACCTATGTGGGATTGTTACCAGTTACCACCGGAAGGTCATGGGTTTCCTCCGGGCATAGAGAACGCTTTCCTCTCACGATAAGACTGGCAATGCCGCCGTATAAGTGAAATAATCTTGAGCGCGACGTAAAACACCAAACAATCATTTATATAGACACGTGGCCAGTAGGATTTCGACCCCCACACATCGTCAGGCTGATAGACAATACAGAAGTTCATATGCGATTTCTGAAGGGAAGGGAGGTAAGCATGTGGACACAACTGCCTCACTCCCAATGGATAGAAGGTTTATGTTAGTGTGCCAATTTGTATGTCAGACTCAATCCATTCATAAAACCCCAGTTTTTTTTTTTAAATAATCATGAAAAACTCAGACTACTTAAGAATAACTTGAGTGGCATTTAGAAGTTGGTGGTGTAACAAGTCAACAAGTTACTTATGGATAACATAAATTAAGAAGTTGTTATCCATAACTTAAAGGGAAAGAAAACCTAAGCTTTAGACTAGTTTAGATGGAAAGAGCAGAGTTAATTTAGTCCAAAACAACTGTCCAATGTATGTTTTATCCCCTCGTAAGCGAATAATTGAAATTTGAAGGTGGCGTTACAATAGAGAATAAACTCCACAGGCCATTCACAAGGCCGCAACCATTTTTTCATTAGTTTTATCCAATTATTGTTGAATAAAAAATTAAGTGCGTTATAGAGTAGTCATGTGATGCAATTTAGCCAATGGCTGCCTAAGCAATGGCGTGCGGTTGCATACTGACCTATATATTCGGAGACAATCTTCCCACTTCAAGTTTGTCGCCATGTTTTTTTTTACCTAAATCTACCATTATACATTAGAGAGCGGTAAAAATACATCATTATTGATCTAAAAATAGCTACACCAACATCACGTCATCCTAAAAAGGAAAAATGGCTTCACAGATAAGCCACTGAAAGGACATACTTCTGTCTGATTTTATTAGCTTGAGGGTCACTGGAGGTAATTGACGTGAAATGTTTAAATCACTGTGAAGGTTGTTATCGACGATAATCCCTATGTATTTCTAGAGATTTCCCCTCCTTTAAGTAACTCATTGACTTGTTACTTAAAGTGGCATGAGCTGCCAAAATTCACACTTTTTTTTAAAAATTTTTGATCGTCACGACAGTAAGATGCTTTGAAGGCCATCGAAAAAATTAAATGATTGGCGTTGGAATGAGGAAAATCCATACTGTATGTCGCCTGTACCAACCGAAAACATGTTCGAAAAGTAAACAAAATTTAAATAACCGGGACGACCATTCATTCATTCTAAGCCAAAGTTAGTTCAAAACAATACTTTATCGTACATTTTCGAGACTAGAAGCACTAAAAATTATACATCTTGAGAAAAATAGCTAATAATTTCAACATTCTGTTTTAACGTCAAAATATCAACATTTTGGCAGCTCGTGCCACTTTAAGAATAAACCGGATTTAGATCGGGATGAAAGTTAGTAGAGACAGCAGTGTTTTCAGTATAAAAATACCAATCTTTAATGACGAATTCAGAAATGTACAACGGGAAAAGTAATTTTGCTAATTTTTACACGCACAAACTTATAATATTAATCACTACCGTTATATACAGATATGCTTAGCCATATATATAAATATTTGAAAGTTTTATAACTTAACAACAATAAATTCACTCAGAAACATTGATAAACTAGGTTAGGTTAAAATGTAAAAAAGGAAAACAAAAGCTATCAGTTTAATATCTGCACAGAGAAAGAAAAACTGGAGAGTATTGGGACAAAGATCAACATTTTGTGCATAACATATATAAGGCTAAAATAACAGGTCATCGAACAATATGTCTGATTTTTATGCAGGATCTGACAATGATGGGTTTCTATATCGTACTTTAGAAGGGATCAGGTTTTACATCACCACCCTAGTGCCCCATGGTTAAAATCGCACCAACCTCTCAAACTCATCGTCGAAACCCATGGTTAAAACTTACGCTTACATTACAGTAAGAGGTGAGCTTGTCGAGAATTTAACCCTTGGTATCCGAGGATGCTCAAACTGACCGGGAGTGCAAGTTTTAGTTGTGGGTTCCCATGATAGTGAGATACTTGTAATGGCTGGAAAGTAAAGACATTTACTGATCAACTAGCGAATACACCAAAATGTTGTAGTTGCAAAACCTGTTTCACAAAACAACGTATTGTTAGTTTTTAAGTAACTGTCATACTACCAATACAGTAGAAATACATTGCTTTGAGGTACATCAGAATTTTTTTATGTCTAAACCAATTTGTTGAACAGGCTGCAGGTTATCTTTGATCAAGGAAAGCTGGTTTGTCATGTCAACTGATATTAAGATTAAAGTAGCAGTGAAATAAGACATGGGTCAGATTTGAACAAAGTTGAGACATAGGTGTATAGCTATAGCTAGATCTGGGTAGATCTGTACTAGCTAGATCTGGGTAAAGTCACTAATCAAGGTTACAGTAAAAAAAACTTGCATACAAGAAGACATAGTTAAAAGTCAGATCTGTGAAAGAGTGATATACACCCCCCCCCCTCCCTTAAATCCAATCCAAAATAATATAAACAGAAATCTACCCACTGCGCATTTGTTTTTTATTCTAATAACTTGTTAATTTTTTTGTTGCAGTGAAAGATACATGCACATCAAAAGTAAAATTGATAAGTGATAACGTTAAAACTTATAACGTGAGATATTTCAAAAAACGCTCAAAACTGAAATGAATAAAATCTTCCCTGTTAATGGTACAAATACAAAAATACAATAATACTAGACGATGGTGGGCAAATTGGATGTTTGGAATGTTATTGAATACAGATCAACTTTTTTGAGATTACTTAAGTACTAAGTGAACAAAAAACATCACCATTTGTAAACAGAAAGTGTATAAAAATTGTGCCTTGCTGTAGTCCTGTAAGGCTATATGGGGGCAGAGTTAGTCATAATGGTATTATCAATACACAACTAGAACATATAGAAACAGAGAATAAAACATCATAAATAAAAACCTGTAACTATAATAACATATTCATCCAACAGTATTTATATCATATTGGTCAAAATATCAGGTTAAGCATATCGTGTTTCTTATTCTAAAAAAGTTAAAACAGGAATTATTCTGATATGTTCCGGTCATTCTAAAGTGAGGAAAATATTGGACGCCAAGTAACAAATAGAAATAAACTAATAAGTTACAATCTACAGTAGTACACTAAATCCCTTGCAGAGATAAAAAATAAAGGGCAATGAAACTATCAAAACTACAAGTAACTGTATTGAGTACAAAATTCAGATCCCATTTCCAGGCGGTACAACGTTTCAATTTGAGCATTACCATTGTTAAGGTCGACACTAAAATTCCTTTAAAAAATGATTGATTTCTTTTGCAATTTTTGAGAAGATTTGTAAAGCAAGATGGAAGCAAAAACAGTGCTTCACAGAGGCTGAGCTGGGAATAATTTATACTTTGAAAGACAATCTGTAGTTATCTCCCTTTTCCCCTTCGATAAATGGCCCCTCGATATTGCATGAATATGAAACGATGGTATATCACAATAGCATTTGATATGTAAGATGATTTTTTCAAACAATGTTGATACAGTAGAAAAATTGTGAAAAAACTGTACATCAATAAATCTAAGTATCTCACGCACAGAGATGGGAGAGAAAGAGAGAGGGCTAACCTATCACATGTCAAGAGGGGAGGAAAAAACTTTTGCAGTTTCAGGGTTGTTTACCCGAAACACGGCCGAATTATGGTTATGGGTATTCAAACTTTCAATTCCCATTGATTTTCATCCAATCATTGCCCTGCTATTTTATTTACCAGGGGTTGGTTCTTTTATTACGAGACCTAACTTACAGTCAAGCTAATCCATCATTGGATCCCCCCCCCCCCCCCCAAGAGGATACTTAATTTATCTTTAAGGAATCTAACAGGGGGAATTTACAGAAAGGGTTTAGTTTGCTACAACATCTTTTTCTTTATTTTTAAAGTGGCAGCCATTTTTATGAAAGGTAATACTAACAAGAATTTGTTTCATTTTTGTAGATTTTTAACATAAATTTTTTTGAATTAATGCGTAAACTTGTAAAAACTGACCGGTCAAGTCAGACCCATAAGCCACAATGGTGATGATTCTTTGGAAATCTCATTTTAAAAAGTTCAATACATTTCCATTGTCCCTTACAAGATTATGAGCTGATAAAGTCATATTAAAAACAGTAACATGTTGACCATTCATGGAATATCACCCGATTTTAAAAACTGTATATATAATGTCTCAATTATTTTTGCCTATTTTTATGATGTTTTATGAGATGGCCCATCAGGCTTCAGACTCCACTGCATATTTATCCCCGGACGGAGTACTTTGCTTCCAGAACTTCATTTTGGCTAGTTTGGTCTTCATTGCTTGAGGTCGGTGCTAAAAACAAACAAAAATATTTATTCATAGATTGATTTACGCAGCACTCAAGGTTATTTCACTTACGTGGCGTAGTTCCGAGATTTAGTAGGGGAGAGAAACTGGGCTCTTTGCCCGGAGGAAACCCCTACCTTCAGTGTGAGGTGGGATAAGGTAGATTTCCATCAGGAAGGAAACCAAGGGTGTATGTTTCTAAGCTGTTGCAGTTAAATCTTGTGCTAAATGTATAATCAACTATATGGATTTGAACTGATTGATTGATGTTTCACATATATGACAGTGTGGCCAAGTTTAGTGAGTGTGGGGGGGGGGGGGGGGGGGGGGGGGGGGGAACCGAGGCTCTTTACCTAGAGGAAACCCTAGCTCTTTTGCAAGTAACTGGCCAACCCTTCCAGATAAGCAATGACTTGTTGCTTAATGATGTCATAGCAGGGATAAAGTGGCACATGACAATTAATCAGCACTGAAAAATATATTTATGAACACTATAACACACGGGCATAGGGAAAAGCTTCTTGTCTACAAAAACCAAGACAAGTTTCTAATTGTGTTAAAAAGAGGTATATCATTTAGACCTTTATACCCCATCATAAGTTGTTGTAATAAACTAAACCTATGATATTTCATTAGGTTGACTGGCAGGAGCTCGGCCTTAGTCAGCAGAATCTTCTGGAACACTTTTTAGTGCATTGACTTACCTCCATTAGCCAGATTCCTGATGTTGTAGTTGGATTCCTATAGGCATAGATTACCCAGCCAACAATTCCCACCACTATGGCTATTATCACTATGATGGCCACTACTGCTCCTGGATGAATACCACCATCTTCAACAACAAAATACAATGGGAAAGTTATTTCACCTATCTCATGGTTTTATTTCTTATATCTTAATGTATATTTTATCCCAGAATGTATTCCATGTGTCTTCATTTTTTTAATTTGTGTATAATCAAAACTCATTAAGCTCTAATAAGTGAGACAAAAAGGAGCCTCTGATCATGCATATTCTACCTTGAAAATCAACATTTAATAATGAAACAGTACGCCATGCATCCTAATACAGGAGGACAGAGTCATCATTGCTAAACAGTTCAAAACAAATAAACTGACTATAAATTTTCTTCATGAATAACATAAGTAAATCAATGCATTTTATTTATGTAAGAACTTATCATTGTAAATATAAATGACAATCAATTATCAATTGTAAATTTAAATCCATTTTATGAATCAACCTAAATTTGACTCCTTTCTTCAGCAGAAAACAAGGGTGGGATAGGAAAATTCTAAATTTGTAGTTTTTTTTTTAAATGTGTGATTAATTTAAATGATTATAATTAACACCGCATTCAAGATTGCTTCACTTACATAATGTAAATGAATGTTAATAGCTAAGTGATATTAAGTGCACGTCAATGTATTAGATCATAGACACATTTCTATATTTCTAGGCAATATAACAAATCAGACACACTGATGTGTAACTGTTGCCCGTGTATTTCTTTTCAAAGCTTCAGCAAATCCTATGTGTACTACATTTATCCCACTAAATTTAGCATAGTCTCCAAAAATTGTGGTACGCTATTGTAGTTTTAGAAGTGAATATCTTACAACATACAACTGACCTCTCCACCAGAGCCATGGGGTTTGGTCAAACGTCTCAAAAGGTTATACAAACCCAGAGTCTTTGTATTGTGACGTTACAAATATAGGGTTGTTACAAATATTATTGTACGCTAGGATACGACATGTTGCGCTGGCGTGGAGGTCTTGGTCTTGTTTCAATTTTGGGCTAAAATTCTGATTGATTGATTGGTCGGATCTTAACAACAAAAGCACCAATCAACCAAAAGATCACCCTCTTCAATCCCCCCCCCCCACCCCTCCAATCTAAATTTGGACATAGGGCTGCATAGAGCATCAGGAATGCTAAGGCATTTGGCATGTAGTGAATATTATTCCTTGCTTCATCAACAAAACTGGCTAAAGCAAAGCCACAATGCCCCAGCCAGAGGGATAGACAACTTAACCTTCAGTGTAATAGTTTTGCGGGGGGGGGGGGGGGGGGGGGGGGATAAGAGTTCAATATGAAATGTTAACAAGCAATATCCACACACACACACACACATGTTTATACTGTGCTGTTCAAGTCAGATATAGAAGTAAGCGGAAAGATTAACTAGGAGCAGAGTCTGTTAGGGTATACAACTTAACTACGATCGGTATGAAGCTAATAAACTATTAAGCATTAGCTTGATAACCATCATTCAACAGATAGACTGAAATATTGTTGTGTTAAGGTAATATAAAACAAGTTGTATACTGTAACATAATTCGTTCTTATTTAATGTGATAGATTTTGAAGAGATTATAGTGAGTATAATATGAACCTATGCAAAGTGAAGTTTTGATGCACATATTCTCATTCAAGACAAGTGTGACACATTTCCATTTCAGACGATCGGCTTAACCTTTACAAAACTATCACAGGATTTTGTCCCTAAATGAAAGCACTGGAAATAGTATTTATTCAGCTTAGGATAATAGATTCTTATATCAGCCTTCGTAAATTAAACATACAATAAATAAATAGATAGCTGTGTCATGTTTTAGCCCATTGTGCTCACAGGCTACTCTTAGTGCTAGTGTGCAGTGTTATGTGCGATTTCATTGGTCAAAATATGACGGGTGTCAAATTTAGACCAATGAGGTCACAGTTTATTTACAGTGTCAAAAGCTTGTTGAAGTGTGACATGTCAAACCTTTATGTGGTAAGAATAAAGATTGACTTAAAATTGAAGTAGTTTTTTAAAGGTATTTTTGTTAGACCGTTTGTGCCTCACAAATTGACCACTTCAACTGCTAAAGCCAGGCGGTTATCGGTCACCATCACCAATAGTGTGCAACTGTTGAGATAACTGGCAGGTTTGATTTTCAGATTCAGAAGATAGTCGGCCACTATCGGTGGCCAATCGACTAGTGTGCGGCAAACTGCCGTCCACAAAATCTTGACCATCCAATCAAAATGAAAGGTAATGTCACGCGTTGTCAGACATTGTCACTTCGCCTTGTTACTTGACGTAATATGTCGTAATTGAGTTCTTCAAGGTCACAGAGAAACGCATTACGTGTGGCAAAACAGTGGTCAACAGAATGGTCTAGTGTGCGCCTGGCTCAAGGTAGCATTACTAAGGTTATTCAAGGTGGAAAATGCCATTTCAATTCTTAGCACAGTTATGTCATTCAAGAGTGGAGGGAAAGAGTAAGAACAGAATTCAAATAATGACAGATGATACTTGATACTCGCTTCCTGTCATACTACTGGCTTTTTTAGATGGTACACTATGTATGCTTATGGGCGGCCGTTGGTGTCAAAATTAAACATTTACCCCTCAACACAAAACTTAACACTTTACGCGAAACATTTTACAATCTCCAAACTTTATACCAACTGGATACTTCATACACCACCAGGGGGGCGCAACATTTTACAATCTCCAAACTTTATACGAGCTGGATACTTCATACACCACCAGGGGGCACGCAACATTTTACAATCTCCAAACTTTACAAGAACTGGATACTTCATACACCACCAGGGGGCGTGCAACACTTTACAATCTCTAAACTTTACACAAACTGGATACTTCAAACACCACCAGGGGGGCGCAACATTTTACAATCTCCAAACTTTACACGAACTGGATACTTCATACACCAACAGGGAGCGTGCAACATTTTACAATCGTTCAGAGCAGCGCTGATTGAGCAAAACAAGTACGGAGGCTTTGAGGATATGGACGTTCTTTCATCGGCTGAATACTATATGAAAATAATACAGTTTTTCTATATTTCAAATAAAGTATTCAACAGTTGACAGAACGTCCATATCTAGGGAAGCGTATTAGGGCCAGGGGAAAAAATGTTTTTTAACTCGGAGTGACTATCTCTGAATCAGTTACATGGGACTTAGTAACTACGAATTAGCGGCTAACAATCCAAACTGATTGTTAAATTGAAGTAAACTGCATGTATTTTTTAGAAAATTTAACACGACTGCTACTAAGATTTGCTGTACTTAAAATTGGAAGCATGAAGCTGTAATAAGGGTGACAGATGAAATAAGGGAGAAGCTAACATAGCGTAATATCTACGACAAGCCTGCATATAACATGTGCTAAACTAAGTATCATCTGTCATTTTCTAAATTCCTAGCAGAAAAATTGTAAATAATATCCATCCTGCCTGTGGGAGCCTCTGCAGTTATTAAGCTCAAAGGATTTGCTGTGGACACTGTAAAAGAACATCTTAAGGATAACATCTCAGGCTATTTAACAACACAAAATTACTAAGTAGTATTATCAGGCAGTGCCTGGTAAATAAAAACTCAAGATAATTTCACTTATATGGCGGTGTTGCCAGAATTAGAGGGGCTCTGCTGAGAGATTATTGCTTTGTTGGTATATAAACAAATTGATGAGTTGATATTTTACGCTGCACTTAACATAATTTCACTTATATGACGGTGTTGCCAGAATTAGTGGAGCTCTGCTGAGAGATTATTGCTTTGTTGGTATATAAACAAATTGATGAGTTGATATTTTAAGCTGCACTTAACATAATTTCACTTATATGACGGTGTTGCCAGAATTAGTGGAGCTCTGCTGAGAGATTATTGCTTTGTTGGTATATAAACAAATTGATGAGTTGATATTTTAAGCTGCACTTAACATAATTTCACTTATATGACGGTGTTGCCAGAATTAGTGGAGCTCTGCTGAGAGATTATTGCTTTGTTGGTATATAAACAAATTGATGAGTTGATATTTTACGCTGCACTTAACATAATTTCACTTATATGACGGTGTTGCCAGAATTAGTGGAGCTCTGTTGAGGGATTATTGCTCTCTTGATATATAAACAAAAAAGTCTTTTATGATTAATACCTTAGTCCCACTTTAATCTATCATAATTGGCAACTTAATTAACAAAAGAAACACATAATGCCTCGGCCTTTAAACCTGGTTTGTCTATAATGCCTCAGTCTTACCAGGTTTATGAAAAATACCTGAGTAAAACCTGGTTTGTCTATAATGCCTCAGCCCATGAACGATCGGCATTCATATAATAATAGTTATAAGCAGTCCAAAAAAACAAAATTCAGTAGGTTGAGACTCAGGGGGATGTAATTTTACTGCCCGTAAAGCCACTTGTCGCAGTGACAGGTAGCATTGCAATTTAGTTGTCGTTTATAAAAATGACGTTAAGCCGGGCGTCTTCGCTGTTGGTTGAAATGACACCGAAAGCGTTCAAATGTCAACTATGACGTCAAATCAGATATTTCCGATTGGTGACGGAAAATATGCATATTTTCAATCACTGTTTCTTTAACACCCTGTGACCTTACTGGAAGTTGGTTTTGTTTCAACACTATGTTTTTTAATATATATTTACTCAATTTACAATAACAAATCACCGCCAGGTGTTCAGGAAGAACTTGGTATTTATCCTTTATAGCAAATGTGGTTACCTGTTTGTGGTTTGGCTATGGTGGGTCTCACATTTGGAATGGCTGAGCAATTCTCCTGACCTGCCTGCAACAACATCAGAAATTTCATATACATGTAGTTTAAAATATCCAACAATCAATATAGCTTTCCCTCCTTCCTTTGTAGCTTTACATGTAGTTAATAGTAATAGTTCATTTACATATATATCACGATGATCACTAAGTTGATAAAACTGTTTGGACACAAACTTTACATTGTAACATCAGGATACCCACTTTTAACAGTCCCAGGGCTCAACTGAGTGCCTCCCAACGAGAAAGGATAAAAAAGCTTTCCTTTTAAGGAACACATAAATGGTTTAAAATGTTGGAGGATCATTCTTCTCTTTATTAATTGACTTTTTCCCCCCAACGTTTCCTTAATGCCCGGGTAATATCAAAAGATAGATCAAGTTTGTATTGGCCCCAGAGTCAATACAATGCATTGGTTGAGTTCAGCTGTATTGGCCGAGTTCAAAATGTATTGGCTGGGTTTTAGCAGAGTTCAAGCTGTATTGGCAGAGTTCAAGCTGTACAGACAGAGTTCAGCTGTATTGACCGAGTTCAGCTGTATTGGCCGCGTTCAAGCTGTAATGGCCCAGTTCAGCTGTAATGGCCAAGTTTATCTGTATTGACCAAGTTCTGCTGTATTGGCCGAGTTCAGCTGTATTGGCCGAGTTCAGCTGTATTGGCCGAGTTCAGCTGTATTGGCCGAGTTCAGCTGTATTGACCAAGTTCAGCTGTTTTGGCTGAGTTTAAGCTGTATTGGCAGAGTACATGTTTTGGCCGAGTTCAAGCTTTATTGGCCGAGTTCAGCTGTATTGGCCGAGTTCAGCTGTATAAGCAGAGTTCAGCTGTATTGGCCGAGTTCAGCTGTATTGGCCAAGTTCAGCTGTAATGACCGAGTTTAAGCCGTATTGGCAGAGTACATGTATTGGCCGAGTTCAGTTGTATTGGCCGAGTTCAAACTACATTGGCGGAGTTCAGCTGTATTGGCCGAGTTCAAGCTTTATTGGCCGAGTTCAGCTGTATTGGCCGAGTTCAGCTGTATTGACAGAGTTCAGCTGTATTGGCCGAGTTCAGCTGTATTGACAGAGTTCAGCTGTATTGGCAGAGTTCAGCTGTATTGGCCGAGTTCAAGTCATATTTGCAGAGTTCAGCTGTATTAACAGAGTTCAGCTGTATTGGCAGAGCTGTAGCTGAATGACATATTGTAGACAATGACGTCAAATTGCTCTGAGCTAGCTCAAATGAGGTTGTGTCACAACATATATTATTTTAAGTATGATGAAACCTTGGTTCAAAGTGGAATAAAGTCAGAATGCAGATAACATTGTAACTTAAACAGTTATTAAATTTAAAAAAAAGCCCCACAATACTAACGGAATCTTACCGCGTATTTAAAGACACTAAAACACACGGGCACAGGGAAATTCTCCTTGACTAAAATAATCATATCTTACCAAGTATTTACACCCTTGGTTTAACCAGTGTTGTCTGTACCAGTCAATCCCATCTGAACATCTCTGTACAATCCCACACCAGAAACAATCCAACCTTGAATCTTTGTTTAATTGGAGACATGTGTCACATGTTGTGGCCATGTTACAAGCTACAAAGAATAATTGTCAAAATGTTTAAGGGCATTGGAGTTTCAATGTTGGCAAAATAATTACAACACAACAACAACAGGTTAATGAACAAGATTATTCCACTTTTGTGCCGGCATTGCCAGTTTTATTGTGGGAGGAAACCCACAACCTTCCGCTGGTAACTAGCAATATTTCAAAGAAAGACAATGTTAGATGCCATTGGTAAGCAAGTAAAACAAAACTTCAAAAAAACAGGATGACGGATCACATTATAACAAAATAATAAAGTTTTGCTTTGAGTGAGTGTCACGTTTGTGAGCCAAAAACCAACACAGAGACGCATTGCAAACACCTCAGTAAAAGCAGTGATTCTATGCAACTTTTTCTTGCACTTTTGTTGAAAATTGGAATAAATAATTCTCTTTAAAGATTTCTTGCCGGCACCTAGTAAAAGCATCATTTTGCGCGTGTTTAAAATTTGAATAAATAACTTCTCCTGAAAGCTTAAACAGTTCAGAAAACAAGACATTCTTACTTGGGTTAGGTTTGAGAGTAACAACAGTTTTGTTGACAACTTCCGTTAAATTCACAGTCACTCGATGATATTCATAAATTGTTCTTTTCTTGAGACCTGTTAGAAAATAAAATCAAAATAGCTAAAAGAACTGATCATTCTTATTCAAGTCCCTGTGCCAATATGATTTTATTACCAAAATGTATAGACTTTGGTATTTTCAATCATATTATTGAGCAGCGTAGAGTCAGAATGTCTGCAATCTCATTGGATAAAATAAAATCATAATAGCAGACAGTGAAATCTTGTGACATGTAGACAATTGGTATTTTTATTCTTTTCAAGGTTATAGCCTTCTTAAGTTCTGGGGGCTTGGTGGCTCAGTCGGCAGAGCAATAGTCTCTCAATCTTACACAGGCCTTCCATTGATGGGTTGCAAATTTGAATCCCAGTGTACACAGAAAAGTTGCCAAAAATCTGAGTGGGTTTATCACTTGATCTCAGCATATGGAAGAGTTGCCTGGTAAATATCCAGAGATTCCTTCCAGCAAAATGTCTGGTTTCCTCTGCCATATGTGAAACAATCCTGAGTGCAGCATGAACCATCAGTCAAGCTAAATTTCTTATCTTGAGTCTGCCATAGAACAATCTCATTCAAATTTCTGATAGGATCCTTTGATTGACTGATGTTTTTAATTTAATGCACTCAAGACCAGGTTGTTGCAGTGAAAAACACTCAGAATTTGTAAAAAAAAAAATTAATGTTTTAATTTAAACCAGAGACCCCTTGATGGAAGGCCTGGGTTGGTACCATCGGGGAAGGTACCTCTTTTAAAGAGGAGTATGGTTGATTCATTGTTTTATATTTTACGCCTTAATCAAGTTTATTTCACTTGTGTGGAGGCGTTGCCAGGTTTAGTGGGGAGGTCTCTGTGCCAGAAAGACACCCCCAACTTCGGATGAGTACCTGACAAATCATCCACATAGCTAAATCAAGTAGTTGAGAATGGAAACCGAGGCATAAAGGTTCAATGAAATAAAGAAACTGATCTGCATAGTCAAGGTTTTACAGAACTTACCCAATCTCTTGTCATCTTTATCAATGTAAAAAGCATCAGAAAGTCCAATCTTTACTGGGTGTTTATCCTGAGTAATGTTTGCAACAACAACCGGCACCTGTCAACAGAGAAATGTGTAGAACCTGAAGAATTGGAAGAATAATTCTCATATTCCTCCAAGATATACCTACCTGTACAAACACTTGCCTTTTGACCCTAGGAGAAAGAACAATCTGCATTTTACACAATAAAATAAAAAAATCTTGCCCTAACATCCTGTATAGTAACCTAGGCTAATGCCCTGTACTGGCTATCCGTTTGTACATACCGCGCATGCGCGAACCTTCCCTTCCGGTCTACCTCTTTCAACGCTTGCAGGCGTAATAGTGAGGGGAGGATGGGCTGGGTTTAACTGTTTGTACAGGTAGGTATATCTTGGAGGAATATGAGAATTATTCTTCCAATAGATAGTACCTACAACTGTACAAACACTTGCCTCGCATGCCACAGTCCGGAGGAGGGACTAATACGCCGTACAGAGCATTAACCAAGTTTTTTTGATTCCCGCGTAAAGAATGGTAACCTCGGTATTACTCACCTCGAACTCTCCTGGATCCGTCCTCAGGTGTCCAGTGGGCCAGGATGAATTAGATCTTTCTCTGAACGCTGTTTGGGCCGCTACCAACGGACCGAGTGAATACAACCCACCACGTACTAAAGTGATGTCGCGGAGACAATAGTCCGCGAAAGTCGTCGGTGACTTCCAAGACAGATAGATTGATAGGTTGTTTGGTGTTTTACGCTGCGATCAAGATTATTTCACTTATATTGCGGCGTCGCCAGTTTTATTGTGGGAGGAAAACGGGCTGTGTGCCTGGAGGAAAACCACGACCCTCCGCTGGAAACTGGCAACCATCCCACATAGGTCGTTCAAGTGAAAACCCAGTCAAAAAAAAAAATTTCCATTTTTTTTTTTGGGGCTAAGTGCGATTCGAACCCGCGACCCATTGGCGGAAGGCTGTTTGGATTGAGCGTCTAACGCTATACCTACTGAGTCACGGACCCCAGCCTTCCAAGAAATAAGCCCTCATAATCCGAGGACATCGTGTAGGGACATCATCGTTTATCAAGCGGCTTGGTAAACGAAGATTGCACAGGAAATATATTCTCTATTAGAGAAATGTGTTTTATTTTACTGATTTATTTATTTCTTGGAAATAAACTTCACTCAGAAAGGAATAAGCAACATTCCTGTGTCGGCTACGAAGACCGGTGGTCTTCGAAGACCGACGGAAGACGTATGGTCTTCGCAAAGGTCCGCGCTCAAATCTGCAGACTTTCTGCGTCTTGACAAGCAAAGTCAGCACCCAGGCTCAAGTGGCCGTACATACTAGGAATAACGGCTGTTAGTGTATTTCTTACTACGGTAATATACACAAGTACTGTCGGCTTCGGCGTTCACAGCCCGTCGACCCGTAATGGCGAAAGGGTGTAACAGTCGACTATCCAACAGGCCTATCAGCCGAGTCGTTACTGATTAGCCAATCACAGCTCCTTTCTTTCCCCGGCATGGGAAATCATGAAGATGGCGGAAAGAGGACAATTCCAGCAATTGACGGGAGAAAAACATCTCTAGTATGGTTTATGTTCGAACTTAATATCTGTAGTCAGAACAGGTACGATACTTTTTCCTTTTGCTCATTTTGGAAAAAAAGGAATTTACTTGAAAACCAGTTGGCAAAAAGTCCGTTTAAGATTAGAAGATAACGACATTCTAATGAACTAGGAGCTCGGTCTTGTACTTAGATTGTGGATTGGTCTTCGCGCCGCACTGAAGTTATTTAACCTATAAGGTGGCGTAGCCAGATTGTGGGGGAAGGACCCGGACCCGGAGGAAACCCCCGACCCTCGGCATGGCAACTCCTCCGCATACGGCAACCGCCATAATGTAAAAGTTGTCATTTTGCAACGGTAACTGCGAGAGGAAACGGTCAGGGTAATAATTTAAAGTGGCCTGTACGAACCGAAAACGTGTTCGAAAGTAAACAAAATTTAAATAACCGGGACGACCATTCATTCATTCTAAGCCCAAGTTGGTTCAAACAATACTTTATCGTACATTTTCGAGACCAGAAGCATTAAAAAGCCTTGAGAGAAATAGCATAATTTCAACATTCTGTTGTGACGTCAAAATATCAACATTTTGGCAGCTCATACCTCTTTAATAGTAAGCTGTCATGACGCAATGCCACAAGAAAATAACAAACAGCGCACCATTTTAAACTACGAACGGGCTGTTAGTAATTTACAACCGCGCAGTAGTGATATCATTTATTGGTCAGCCTTGAAATCTGCGAGCAGGCCGGGTGAGCAGTCCAACCTGACGATTGATTGATCGAAGAATTACGCTGCACGCAAAAGCTATTCCGTTTATACGGTGGCGTAGCCAGGTTTAGTGGGGGAGGAAGACCGGGCTTATCGTCCGAAGTAGACCCCGAACTCCGGCAAGTACCTTGGGAGTCTTCCACATACCCATCTTGACGAAGGCTGTGCCAACGCACGTGTGCCCGACGAGTGCAACCTCGCCCTGCACTAGTGTCAAGTCTCATATGTAGAATACTGTGAAGGTCGTAGGGGACCCCCCGAAGACCAAACCTCCTAAAGCCTGATCCCATAAATTATGGATGAGGGCTCACAATACTGCCAAGAGCCTGAATCCAAGAAGATTAGTCGTCATGATCGGCTAATAGTCTTCTGTTTACGTACCACCCCCCCCCCCCCCCCCCCCCCCTCATGTCCTATGACACAACTTGCAGGTCGTCCTGCAGGTCCAAGGGGGGGAAATCTAATTAATGTATTAATCGCTGATTTTTTGCCGCAATCCATGTTATTTCACTAACCGGGCAACTTGTCAGGTTTAGTGGGGGAGGGAATCCCCGATCCTCAGGGGAAAGGGTTGCATGGTTAATGCTTTACGCTACATTTCGGCTTATTCCACTTATACTGCAGTTTTGCAAGGATAAGTTGGGGAGGAAAACCGGGCTCATCGTCTAGAGGAAGCCCCCAACCTTCAGTGAGAACCTGGTAACCCCTTTCCATACGGCGACTGAGTGACGAGTCCTCTCAGAAATGTATTTGTTCTGAGTAAGATTCGAAGCCGCGCCGCATGATTTGTGTAAGTAGGCCCCGGGCTGACATGCCCCCCCGGGCCTGTGTACTGGTTGAAGGGCCTTGGTTTTGAGCTAGGTTTTAAAAAAAAAATCAAAGGCAACCAGGTGGGGTCCAGGGCCTAGCTTATCGGATGGGGAGACTCCCACGCTTGGGCGATTTCCCGCTGTCGACCGGTCACCCCAGTGGCCCGCTCTAAATTGAGCAGCAGCTGGTAGATATAGTCCAGGAGTTCAGAGAAAGTGAAATATTGATCGTCCGTCTCCTGTTGGTTTGACAGTTGGGATGATAACCGCCGGCGGTTCGACTCGCACCTGGGCGTACATCCGTGGCCGAAACATGGTAGGTTTAGGCCTCTTGGAACACCTCTTGGCGTTTTGACAAACCCAGAACCTGGGTTAGGGCTGTTAGCCTTTCCCCCCACTCTAGTTGTCAGGCCGATCGACTCATGAACCTGTGGGTAGTGTCGTGATCGAAGGCGCCGTAATTTGAGGCTCCCCGGTGGACTGACAAATCCAGAGCTTGGGATGACGCCAGTATTACAATCCGCCCACTTTAGTTGTCAGGTGGCCGACTCGTGTACCTGGACGTACAGTCAGGGTCGAGGCCGCCGTATGCTAAGCCCCCAGGTGGATCGACAATACCAGAGCTGGGGTGACGCCCGTAGGCCCAAAAAGCCACTCCGGTTGTCAGGCGGATCGACTCGTGTGCATGGGCGTACAGTCGTGGTCGAGGCCGTCGTATGTTGAGGCTTCCCGTCGGCTCGACAGATCCAGAGTTGGGGTGAGGCCCGTAGGGTAACCAACCCACCCCGGATGTCAGGCGGGTCGAGTCGTGGGCCTGGGCGTACAACCCTAGTCGAGGGTGTCGAATGTTTAAGCATCCTGGTGGCTCAAAAGATCCAGACTTGGGGTAACGCCCGCAGGACTCGCCCACTCTGGTTGCTAGGCGATGTACCTGGGCGTACAGACGTGGTCGAACCGCCTTGTTCAGTAGTTGAGAAACACTGATCATCCGTATCTTCCGCCGAATCCGTCAGAGACTCCTCTCCAGTGGGCTCCGGTTCGGGATACTGGACCTTCGGCTGGAGGTAGTTCCCTGACCAAGTTTTAGTCTGGTAGTCGCCCTCTAAGAACTGGTCCGACCGTCTCCTGGTCTCAGGGAGCGCCTCCTGGCGGTTCAACTGATCCAGGGACAAGGTTGCCGGTCGTTGCCTGATCAACCCGCCCTGGACGTCAGGCAACTCGACTCGTGTGCTTGGGTGCACAGTCGTGGTCGCAGAAGCCTGTTTAGATCGTGAAGATCTGGGCCCCTCGATTGCCGAGCCTCGAGTTGTTTATTTACTCGAGCTTGACAATTGAGAATTTAACGCCCTCTAACGTTTGTTCCATGGCACACAAACGTTCTGCGTCTGACCTCTGCGTGGGTTCCGGCTGACGGGTGTTCCGACACGCAGACTTCGTATGGGTAGGTGTAACTGACGTTCGGTCGCTGGCTTGAGACAAACTGTCGAAGATAAGCAAAATGAACAGAACATATGTTGAGAGCTAATCCCAACAAAGCATCAACGACAGCCAAATCAGAAGAGATAATCAACAAGAGAACATAGAAAAAAAATTTTTTTTTTTTTTTTTTTTACTAACTCGTTATTAATTACTCATTCCTGTTATATTATATATCGTTTTTTTCTTTTTATTACAGTAAATAATAGTTATTGATTTAGGACTTGCCTGGACCGTTTAACCTCGTCCGCTGAGTCTGGGGAGATCGCCTATGAAAATATGTAATAGTGTTTGTATGGGAGGGTGGTGAGCCACAACAACCCGACCGCGTGGTGACGAATTTTGGACCCACGACAGCATATATGTGGGTTGAGATGGGTTGAGTCCGAAAACTCTCCAAAAACAAAAAAATACAGGACATTTTTTGGTCAGAAACCCTCTAGTAATCTAGGGGAGGGTATCTAACCGCTAGGGACAGTAAAATTTCCTACCAAAAACGATTCAGAGAGAAGGATTAGTAAGAAAAGTATACTTAGTAAAATTTGCAGTGTTGATCTCTTCTCTGCAGAGTTGAAAGAGGTAGACCGGAAGGGAAGGTTCGCGCATGCGCGGTATGTACAAACGGATAGCCAGTACAGGGCATTAGCCTAGGTTACTATACAGGATGTTAGGGCAAGATTTTTTGATTTTATTGTGTAAAATGCAGATTGTTCTTTCTCCTAGGGTCAAAAGGCAAGTGTTTGTACAGTTGTAGGTACTATCTATGGGAATATGACAGACATCTAGGTGCTGGTTACAACCTTCAACTAAAGGTGCTTTGCCAACTACTGTATTAGCATGTCAACAACAATATTAGACCCTTTTCAGTTTAGAATATGTTTCTCATGACGGTCGAATTGTATGGCATTGAGGTCAAAATGACATATCCCCCTCTGATTGATATTTTATGCCACACTCAAGAGTATTTCACCTATATGGCGGAGTTGTGGGGGAGAAAGCCGAGCTCTTCGCATTGAGGAAACTCCCGACCCTCAGCGAGTACCTGGTAACTCTTCCACAATTGAGTGAAACGCAATTAGAAACTTGTCTCCATGTAAAATCTCTAATGTCTGAACTTTCTATAAGTTCATTATTTCAATATGATAAAAGGGATCATGTTTGTTACTGCAGAAAGATAATTTCATTGTATTTTCATCCATTATTTTAAGAGTCGAACAGGTATTTTTACTGACTTTTACTAGCTAATTGTTTTCTGTGGAATTTCCCAATACTTCACAATTGATCTGTTCGAGATATTTTGTAAGACACATGCAATTTTTCCTGTCAGGATTGCTCAGTGAATGTTATCAGGTTTTGAACTGGAGTACTTTCTCCAACTTGTCCTGACTAAAGCCAAAGCTTCTCAAAACCAAAATAGAACAGGACCAAACCTTTGTACAAAAGTCATATCAGGACTTAAGTCCCAGGTCGCCCGATGTGGAAGGGTTGCAAAGGTCCTCTAAAGGATTACCACAGAAGTGATGTAAACCCTCAAACAATCATTTCAAATAAAAGCTTTACTTACATATTTATATACAAATAGAATATCCCCTGATCTTTTCAGATGTACTTGGAAATTGAAAGTACCAACTGAAATTTAAAAAAAACAACCCATGTAAAATCAAAGTTTGGAATTTGTGCCAGCAAAATGAACAAATGTATTCAAATGAATAACTGTGACGAACATTAAAATAAAAAGTTTTAGCTTAAATATAGTGAATACAAGATTCCTGTACCTTCAGGGCAGAATTTGCCCCTCTTCTGGGAGTGGAAATATCAGGTGTGTAGTGTGAAGATGGCTATTTATGTAGCAGTATTCATTTTCTATGCTGTGCCCTATGAGTAAATACTTACATTCAAGTTGGTCTTTCAGATGAACATTTTCCCATTGAACAATAAAACGCTCACCTGGAAGACAAATAAACAGATTTTAATGCAAAACTTGCCCAAAAAAAAATTTCAGTCGAGTCCCGTATATGATCCCTTTTTTTATTTACAATAAGGGCTGTAAAGATAGATACCATTTAGTGGGTAATTTTTCTTACGGATATACTAAGTCAGACATATTTCATTCTCGTCCCAGCTCACATAAAAAGTTATAACAAACTAATCAACCCTTTATTCAACATGTATACTGACGGGTACTTTAAGCCTAGCGCACACGGGAGGCGCCGGCTGAGCTACAAGGCACGCGTGACCCAGGGAGCAGCTACAGATTTCAGCGCAGACGATGAGCTCTCGGCTGAGGCAAGTTCCTGGCTACCCAAGTTCACTAAGCTACATAAATATCACTACCTGTGTTACGTAATATTCTAAGCGGTCACATGATTTAACAGGCCCACGCGATTGGACTATCCCTCCTCTCAGCTCAGCTGGCAGCTCACGTTGCGCGCACACGGTGAGATTCTTGCCACGAGAGGCAGAAAATATCAAACATGCCTGGAGAGGCGAAAATCTCACCAAAATTTACGCGCACACGGTGGAAACAGCTTAGCTCTCAGCCACGCGTAGCCGGCAGCTCAGCCGGCGCCTCTCGTGTGCGCTAGGCTTTAGGAAAGTACAACCGACCCTATGGTCGTATTTTGCAACCCCGGTCCTAATGTTTGAAGTATGGTTCTACACAAATTATGAGAATATAATGAGAATATAAATGACTTACTATCACTGAGGAAGCGGATATAAGATTCGTTGCCGATTGAGGTGTCAAAGTTAGCCATTAGAGGAGCCACATACTGAGTTGCTGTCAAATACTTATGGAGGAACGGACTCATATAGAGGAAACCTGAAAGTAAATAAACAGAATTCAGTGTTAAAAAACTATGGTGAATAAACACTGACAATGCTAGAGTTTAGTATAATTAAGCTGGGGCTCGTTCCACAAAGCAATCGCATAACAAACGAAGCCTAGTTGCCATTAGATACCATAGTGAAGATATATGATGTCATAACTCCGACTGATTGCACTTTGCAACGGGTTTGATGAAACGCCACCTGGGGTGAATAAATACAACGGTCAATATGCAAATTTTCACTGCTGCAAAACATTTGTCTTTTTTCTGCGGCACAAGGGATTAAAAATTTAAAGCATTTTTGTATTCTTTTTTTTTTGCTGAGAATTCAGATTTGACAGGTCATGCTTATTATTGTAGCGATTGACTGGTTGGGCTTAGTGCCACACTCAAATAAAATAAAGTGTTAATAAACTGAAATCAACTGCCAAAGGGTTGACATTTCCCATTAAAATAGAACTACAGTCCTATCGCCGTAAGCCGGCAAATAATTTTCGGTAGCTTTCGCGGAAACTGGTCTGAACTCACGCTTATTCTCACAGCTGGATGAGATTTTGTCCGCGGAAGGTATTTCAGAAGTAGTTCAGGTCGCCTGGAGAGGTGTGTATTCACTGCGTCCGAGCTCCCGTAGTGTCTTCGTTAACGCGGAAGCCAGTCCAGTCACTTCAGCTTACATTGGGCTTTAGTCAAATTTACGCCATGCATAGTTTTTGTCAACAAAAACCTAATATTTTTAATCAAAAAGCCCATATCGTTGATTTTTCTGATGCATGGTTTGATTACTTTCACAAATCGCGTATCATTATGGTATATTTTGCCCATGCGCTCTGTTTGAAAACGAGTCCGACTCAAAAGGCGGACTGAATTTGTGAATAACATTTATATAAAAATAGCTTCTAAAAATGTTTAGTACAGAGTAAGGGAGGAATTTTAATAAAATATGACGTGGAAATTCAGAATTCCTAACTTGTAAAGCTTTGAATTGTTGTATGATGGTATATGAAATTGATACCTTGTGCGAAACAAGTGACAAACATTATGAATGTTGGATCGTGGAGATGTAACAGAAAATGTAATCAAATATAAGCTCATGGAACATAAAAAAATGCCCAAGAAGGTCAAACAAAGAGTTTAATTCATACACAAGAGATTGTCGGTAAAAAATGCAGTTATTAAATACAGAACATATTTCACAATCTAGTTTTGTGTTTTTCTTGCTTTCTTTTTTGTTTGTTTTAAAATATATCCATAACACTCTGTTGACAGTATGATTTATATGCTCACGCTGTGTTGAGCAACACTCCCTTGGAAATTTCCCTTACGTTAATCGCATGTTATTTTCAAGCGCCGGGTAATTAGAGACTATAAATGGTGTCATATAATAAATCCGAACACATGGTGAGAGTATTCACAGCATTTTTTTAAAACTGGGTTCTGTTGAAAACAACTCAGAATTAACTCAAGGTAATCAGCTGCCCCTTCTTAAATAAACACGATCTGTTCACCTTCATATTTTGACACGTGTAGGTTCATGAGCTTTTAGATTGATTGCTGTTTTACGCCGAACTCGAGATTATTTCACTTATAAGGCGGTGTTGTAAGGTTTAGTGGGGGAGGAAATCGGGCTCATCCCCGACCCTGCTTTTCCACGGCCATCAAAAATGCCGCAAACGATAAAAAAAAAAATGTATTCATCTTGGGAATAGCCGTTGAATCAGAATACTTTATACGAATTCTGATTTGTACAAGTATTAGTTTTATCTTAGCTTCAGCTGTTGAATTACATATATTTAATAAAGAAACCACTCAGTTGTTTGTATTTAATCTGACCACAATATAACTAAGGACACCTAGCCCCATAAACCTGCCGTTGTGAAGTGACAGTTATAGACAACTTGGAAAGTTTCAACTCTCAATTAATATTCTGACTTCCCATTGGTCTGTACCCTCTACAACTCGATCCAGGTGACGCCATACAGTCTACATGACAGTTGTCAGTAAAGATTCATTGGGTAATCCTTATTTAATATTAATAGGGGTGTAACCTTCATGTGCCATGTACATGTAGCTGTTGTCTTAGAAATAGTCGAACATTTTAATTTCTATTTTTTTTTTAATGTAAAACGATTTAAAGAAATCCTTACCCAATAATAACCATATTTCTTGTTGATCATACATGTAAATAAAAAACCTCCAAAACTCCACAGAAAAGGTTAGAAATGGACTCAACCAGGCTTGATCAACTGCGCATGTGTCTTTATTGGGATTTTTACCGTGCACTATCACGCCAACGGTGGATATCCCTTTAGGTTGTGTTTAGAGATTCATTTGTGGAAAAAATACTTTACAGAACGAGTGACTAATCACCAGGATCAGATATTTAGGAACCAGTTATTTCCAAATGAAAGACATTTCATGTGAATTTTAAAAGGAAAGATCCGTGAAAACGACAAATTCATTTGATTACGGGCAAAACAGACTTTTCTGCGGCAACTTTTTTGCCGTAGCCTAATAATAATATTAATAAAATTAAAATTGAGTGAACACAGGTCTAAAGCAACAATAAGCACCTTCCGCGTAAACTGCAGGGGCTAGTTTTAATCGGTCGTTAGACCATGGGTTTGTCTGCCACAGGGAGTAGTCAAAGCTCTGCTGGAGTTCACTGAAGACACACAGACGGCCTGTCCCAGGGTAAAGTAACACATACAGTTCGTGGGTGCTTAGTTACAAATCTTAAATAAAATACTGTTTTATCATTGAAGATTGATAAATATAAGACTAAAAGGAAATCTGTTGACATTTTCATACAAAAATAACGCTAAAATGTATCCCGTATAGTGAATTTTAGGTCGGACTACTTTCAATAGCGCACTCATTATTAGCCGTTTTGCAGGGCAAGTTCAACTCTCGGGGAAGCTTCCGAAGGCTGTCTACCGCATTGGTCGGCTGGGGATTTGCCGGCTTACGGCGATAGGACTGTACCAATCACAATTCTTGGTCATTTTCCCACAAAATACAAATTGGAAGCTATTCAATGATACCAGTCTCTATCTATGATATGATAATCTATGATAAAGTAGAGTAACTTATGGCTACAATGAAAGAATGGTCATCTACGTTATTTAAATCCTGTCTACTTTTCAACACTTTCTAGCTCGTACAACCCACAGACTGAGTGGATTTTCCTTATTTCAAAGTCATTCAATTTTTTAACGATCTTCAAGTTCTCTTTTTGTCTGGAAAATCAGAATTTAAGGAGAAAAACCCGACAAATTTTGGCAGCTCACATCGCTTTAACATGAATTGTGAAGGTTAAAATATTAAAATGGCTTTGATCGATAGTTTTATGCTGCATTCAAAATCATTTTATTTTGAAACACCAGACTATCTAGTGATGCCTAACAACTATTGCACATCTAGGCTGATCTACTGAAATCACAGATAGATCTGTTTTCAAATTTTGTTTGAGTGAGTGGGATATGAACAAACCCGACCATTATTGTGCACAAACTTTTCACTTATAGACCCTTTCGGGTTAAGGATTGACGCTTGCGCAGAAGTCTCGTTGTATGGCAAAATGACGCTAAATTGACCTTTTGGCTCAATCTGACGTCGGAATCGTGTTTATTTCATCTATGAAGCAATGCAAAAGAGGCGTGTCACAACAACTGCAACAGAGAAACGTCATTCTAAGCCAAAAGGGTCTATTGCACTTATATGTTGGCATTGTTACGTTTATGAGGCGAGGGAATGTGCATTGTGTCAGAGTGTTCACAATAAAATGTCAAGTAAGCAACTGAAGAGTAGAGTTCCTCAAAACGTATTTAGCTAACTTCATACACAGGCATCTCTACATCACATCCAAGGGACAGGTATTTTACCTGTTTCAAGATATCAAATTCTTTGAGTATATCGGCTGTATAGGGAAATCAACATTTTTATGATTCCCTGTGATTGAGTTGTATATTGAACACTGTCACTTTAGCTTGATAATAAAAACCTAGTCAGAAAAGGGCTGTTTATGAAAGATACATGTAAAATGAAAAGCAAAAACTATTTACCTCCAGTTGCTATGGTAACATTTTTTATGTTGTGACCATAAAAGGAAAAGGTAAATTTCAGCTTCACAGTCTGAAAAGAACAAGGAAGAAAAACATGAACATTTTAGCGAAACAATAAAAAAAATAGAGTGATTCAGCTTGTCTTTAGTTCTTCGCCATTAAATGCTCTAGTTTTGGGTCAAAACATATTTCAGGACTTTCAGATATGTGTAGTGTTTTTTGGCTATATTGGAATCTTCGCACGACTTGCAACTGGGAAAGAATTTGCTACTTGCATAAGTGTGTTGTTGAACATGTACATTATATGTCTGAACAAAACAAAAATTCGATTTCAGGCCCAGCACATAATTCAATGCTACATTTACCACTCTTAGTCTACAATGGTTTCAAAAGTTGACGTCAAACACGACCTACATGTACATTGTGTACATAGATTCACAGTGGTGACTATGTCTGCTGTGTCAGAGGACATTTATGTACTATAATAACCATTATATTGTAATGTAGAGCTCAGTGGTAGAAAAAAGGGAGATAACAACGTACCTGAGCCAGTCGATGCCCTGTTGAGAGGGTACTATGTACCACAACACCTGGACCACTCAGGTCTGCCCAGTATCGTTCATAGTTTCCCTGCATCACACTCAGTGTGTAGTACTTTTTATAATGCTGGAAAACAAAGATAAAAACTTTAGCAGGCAGGTACATTATACATCTAGCTAATTGTAAACTAACCAGTACTATATCAGCAGTCTTGGCTGGCTTCGGAACCTAGCCACATTGTTTAGTCTGTGTGCGCAAGCTAGTTTTTGACGTCACAGAACAATACGTTCCACAGCGTGCATACCAAACAGCGTTTGCAGTTCAATAGTGGATAGAAACAAGTCACTTTTTGAGTGAATGACTGATTTATAAAACTGTATCGTACCTCAACAATGGGTGGCTCAGTGATTGATGGAGTTGATGGAGTCGGCCTCGGTGTCGTAGTTGCTGCCTGTGGGGTCGTTGTTGAACTTGCTGTGGATGGACTCGGTGTTGTGGATGGGGTGGGTGTTGTAGAAGTGCTGAGGGTCGTGGAAGGGCTGGGTGTCCCGGATGGGCTGGGTGTCGTGGATGGACTGGGTGTAGTAGTTGAAGGGGAGGTGATTGAAGGTGACGTCCCATTATCAGAGTTCAGTGTTGTTGTTGTTATTGCCTGACGTTTGAATCTGTTTACGGTTTCCTCGTCCTCAAGCCAAACAGTCAGTGGAGATATCCCATCTCCATAGTACAGTACAGCATCTGTGTTCAGTTCTGAAAGGATAAATAAAAGGCAGTTTTAAAATTACGATTTACATTTGTAACTTACAGGTCTCGAGTCAAGGGACTAATAGGTATTATAGTTTACTTTTTGCAATAATATTTCAACTAAGTTGAAAAATAAGAGGGATTTCAATTTAGATGTATTTCAATTTAGATTTGAAGGTAGTAGATTGATTTTTAGAGAAAAAATGATCAATTCACAAGCAATTTGTGGGAATTCCATGTTACATTTGTCATTCATTTACTTCTGATGTCGGTCAGAAACATTGAATCGGTTTGGTATACTGAAATGCTGGGAACTGTTGTGTATCGTAACAAATGCTGGCGTTCATTATTGGTAACAGATTTTCGTTTCCGTAGTTTTAGAACAACAGGGTAAAGGAACCGATTATCAAGAAATCCTCTTGCCTCACAGAAGTGCTGTTTTGACGAACCTTTATACTGTACGGTAGTGAGTTGTTAAAGTGTAACTAATATTTATCTAACTGATATACTGTGAAGCGCTGCTTCTTTAGGCTTTTTCTACATTATAGAATCAGAACAAAAACCACAAAAAATCAGAAGACTGTGAAATGACCGACCACCCTGTAACTTAAGCATTTAACAGCCCACTCTACAGCCTCTGTTAAAAAACCCTGTGTAGCTAAAACTAGAAATAAACAAACCAGCTGCAAAAGAATTCAAAAATCATATGAAATGGTCTATCAGGAGTTTACCAGTGATCATCCCAACACCGTCTGTGGGAATTTTTTCTATTTGTAATTTGCCTCAGAAACACTGGTTATCTTTTTAAAATGTTGCCCGTTGGACTTTCTTTCTTTATTTGGCTGTCCAAATAACACCTTTAAAGGCCCACTTGCCGCCTTAGCCTGTTTAAATTTGCTAAGAAAACCAATTTACATGAGCTTACTACGACTAATACCACTAAACTTAAACATAGGACACATAAAACATGTCTAGTTAGCTTTAGAATGTAGAAACGGGGTGAAAAACAAACGAAGAATCGAAGCCTGATTACAACAACAACGATCAGTGTCGGTCAACGTTCATGTTGGATTACCCTCATTTCAGGCCTTTTTATCTGTGGTTTACACTCAAACAATTATCAGCAGGCTTTTCCAGTCGCTGTTAACCGATTGTCAGTCTGTATTTCTCAGATAAATAGGCCTACGTAAAATTACACTGTGCTGTTAGTTCACTCACTCGACTGAAACATAAATGCGCACCAGCGAGCAGTTTGGTTTGTTTACGTTCCGGGCACCTAACAATTCAAATTTTCAAATTCAAATTAAAAATACAAAGTGACGTCCAAACTTTTAAATTTTGGTAAAAATAGAAAGTTCCTAACCTATATTGTCTGGGAAAAATACAGCAAACGGTCTTTCTTTTTTAATGTTAACAATATTCCTGATTTTCGTGGCAAGTGTGCCTTTAAGAAAGTCAAAACGGAGACAGTTAGAATGTACTGAATACATGAAAACGTTTTCTTATATTTTTGCCCCTTTCTCTGATTAAAATTTTGAGCACAACAATCAAAAGATTTAAAACATGCTCATATGATTAAACTGACCTCAAATCATACAGGGGCACCTGTTCCCAAACAACTCAGTAACCACCTTTTTTTATGGGTAAGGACAAATTCTACTAAAACGACCTTAAAGTGGCATGAGCTGCCAAAATTCACACTTTTTTAATAATTTCTGATCGTCACGACAGTAAAAGGCTTTGAAGGCCATTGAAAAACCTAAATGATTGGAGTTGGAATGAGGACAATCACATGTATGTGGTCTGTACGAAGCAAAAACGTGTTCGAAAAAGTAAACAAAATTTAAATAACCGGGACGACCATTCATTCATTCTAAGCCAAAGTTAGTTCAAAACAATACTTTATAGTACATTTTCGAGACTAAGAGCTTCTGAATTATATGTCTTGAGAAAAATAGCCAATAGTTTCAACTTTCTGTTTTAATGTCAAAATATCAACATTTTGGCAGCTCATGCCACTTTAAAAAGATGCAGAAATTGTATGCATTTCGACCTGAAAATGTATCTATAAAAACACTTTGACTGAACTGAGGTCAACTTAAGGATACTCACAGCTGTAACAACTGTAACAAAAAATACTTTTAAGTTTAAAAATGTCTTAACAGTAGAAAAGTAAGCTGAGGTATTATAATATAGACAGATGTGATTAATACACAAGTGTCACAAACACAATGTTATTTGTTCACACGCGTAATTCAAACAATACTCTTTTGTTGCATTAAAATGCCTTGATGAAAACAGAAACGATTGTGAATGAGAGTAAGCCGGTGAGAACAGCACGTGTATTGTGTCACTGGTTTTCAAGAAAAGAAAAAAAATTACTACTGCCTACAGCAAAATGTTTCCTGACATAACAATGTTAAACAAATACATGTATATATTGAGAACAAAACAAGATTTAAAACAATAGGTAGAATTGGAAGTTCTTTAATACATGGTAGTGATTGTACACAATCACAAAGCGTGGAAGTTAAGGACGTTTCATGCCTGTGGTAGTGATTGTACATACTCACAAATCGTGGAAGTTAAGGACGTTTCGTGTATCGGGTAATGACTGTACAATACTCACAAATCGTGGAAGTTAAGGACGTTTCATGCCTCTGGTAGTGACTGTACATATCCATAAAGCGTGGAAGTTGATGATGTGTATTATCTCTTTACACGTGACATTAGTGTACGTATTGTGTCAGAATTCACCAATGCTTTGAATGCTTTGCAAACAAACCTAAATTATAATTGTTATATATCTTCATTCAGATAAAAAATTATTTCCATCGCTGAAACTACCCATCCCCCCCCGACGAACAGACATCAAAACTTAATCAATTACAGGGCCCCACCAATGAGTTATAAAAAAAATTCATAAAATATCTGCAAGTGGTTCTCAAAATATCTTACAAACAAGTCCCAGTTAACGAACGGAGGACTTACAGCTTTTGTACACTAGCAGTATCCCCCCCCCCCCCCCCCAACATACATTGTACAGCATTGGGCGAGATGCACATTTTTGTAATAGTAAATAACACATTAATAGGTTACTTACTATGGTACAGTATGTCATATCTATCAACTTGTTATCTGAAGATGACTTATTAAACAATTATCATTTTGCCACATAATTTGTAATGTTTAATTTGTGATTTCTGATAATATCTGTAGTTAACCATAACAATTTTAAACCACCTTAAAATCTTATTTTTTTATTAAGCAGAAATCTTACAAAAAATGTGAACAATTCTACAGAATGGGTCCCTTAAAGCGTGTGGTTATACATGTATATGGCACCAGTCTCAGTGTTTACATATCATGTGGTGATACATGTACATGGCACCAGTCTCAGTGTTTACATATCATGTGGTGATACATGTATATGGCACCAGTCTCAGTGTTTACATATCATGTGGTGATACATGTATATGGCACCAGTCTCAGTGTTTACATATCATGTGGTTATACATGTATATGGCACCAGTCTCAGTGTTTACATATCATGTGGTGATACATGTACATGGCACCAGTCTCAGTGTTTACATAGCGTGTGGTTATACATGTATATGGCACCAGTCTCAGTGTTTACATATCATGTGGTGATACATGTACATGGCACCAGTCTCAGTGTTTACATAGCGTGTGGTTATACATGTATATGGCACCAGTCTCAGTGTTTACATATCGTGTGGTGATACATGTATATGGCACCAGTCTCAGTGTTTACATAGCGTGTGGTTATACATGTATATGGCACCAGTCTCAGTGTTTACATATCGTGTGGTGATACATGTATATGGCACCAGTCTCAGTGTTTACATAGCGTGTGGTGATACATGTACATGGCACCAGTCTCAGTGTTTACATAGCGTGTGGTTATACATGTATATGGCACCAGTCTCAGTGTTTACATATCGTGTGGTGATACATGTATATGGCACCAGTCTCAGTGTTTACATAGCGTGTGGTGATACATGTATATGGCACCAGTCTCAGTGTTTACATAGCGTGTGGTGATACATGTATATGGCACCAGTCTCAGTGTTTACATATCTACAGAATGAGTCCCTTAAAGCGTGTGGTTACATGTATATGGCACCAGTCTCGGTGTTTACATATCTACAGAATGAGTCCCTTAAAGCGTGTGGTGATACATGTATATGGCACCAGTCTCAGTGTTTACATATCTACAGAATGAGTCCCTTAAAGCGTGTGGTTACATGTATATGGCACCAGTCTCAGTGTTTACATATCTACAGAATGAGTCCCTTAAAGCGTGTGGTTACATGTATATGGCACCAGTCTCAGTGTTTACATATCTACAGAATGAGTCCCTTAAAGCGTGTGGTTACATGTATATGGCACCAGTCTCGGTGTTTACATATCTACAGAATGAGTCCCTTAAAGCGTGTGGTGATACATGTATATGGCACCAGTCTCAGTGTTTACATATCATGTGGTTATACATGTATATGGCACCAGTCTCAGTGTTTACATATCATGTGGTTATACATGTATATGGCACCAGTCTCAGTGTTTACATATCATGTGGTTATACATGTATATGGCACCAGTCTCAGTGTTTACATATCTACAGAATGAGTCCCTTAAAGCGTGTGGTTATAAATGTATATGGCACCAGTCTCAGTGTTTACATATCTACAGAATGAGTCCCTTAAAGCGTGTGGTTATACATGTATATGGCACCAGTCTCAGTGTTTACATAGCGTGTGGTTATACATGTATATGGCACCAGTCTCAGTGTTTACATAGCGTGTGGTTATACATGTATATGGCACCAGTCTCAGTGTTTACATATCGTGTGGTTACATGTATATGGCACCAGTCTCAGTGTTTACATATCGTGTGGTTGTACATGTATATGGCACCAGTCTCAGTGTTTACATATCATGTGGTTGTACATGTATATGGCACCAGTCTCAGTGTTTACATATCATGTGGTTATACATGTATATGGCACCAGTCTCAGTGTTTACATATCATGTGGTTGTACATGTATATGGCACCAGTCTCAGTGTTTACATATCATGTGGTTATACATGTATATGGCACCAGTCTCAGTGTTTACATATCATGTGGTGATACATGTATATGGCACCAGTCTCAGTGTTTACATATCATGTGGTTGTACATGTATATGGCACCAGTCTCAGTGTTTACATATCATGTGGTTATACATGTATATGGCACCAGTCTCAGTGTTTACATATCATGTGGTGATACATGTATATGGCACCAGTCTCAGTGTTTACATATCATGTGGTTATACATGTATATGGCACCAGTCTCAGTGTTTACATATCATGTGGTGATACATGTATATGGCACCAGTCTCAGTGTTTACATAGCGTGTGGTTACATGTATATGGCACAAGTCTCAGTGTTTACATATCATGTGGTTATACATGTATATGGCACAAGTCTCAGTGTTTACATATCGTGTGGTTATACATGTATATGGCACAAGTCTCAGTGTTTACATATCGTGTGGTTACATGTATATGGCACAAGTCTCAGTGTTTACATATCGTGTGGTTATACATGTATATGGCACAAGTCTCAGTGTTTACATATCGTGTGGTTACATGTATATGGCACCAGTCTCAGTGTTTACATAGCGTGTGGTTATACATGTATATGGCACCAGTCTCAGTGTTTACATATCGTGTGGTTATACATGTATATGGCACCAGTCTCAGTGTTTACATATCGTGTGGTTATACATGTATATGGCACCAGTCTCAGTGTTTACATATCATGTGGTGATACATGTATATGGCACCAGTCTCAGTGTTTACATATCATGTGGTTATACATGTATATGGCACCAGTCTCAGTGTTTACATATCATGTGGTTATAAATGTATATGGCACCAGTCTCAGTGTTTACATATCATGTGGTTATAAATGTATATGGCACCAGTCTCAGTGTTTACATATCATGTGGTTATAAATGTATATGGCACCAGTCTCAGTGTTTACATATCGTGTGGTTACATGTATATGGCACCAGTCTCAGTGTTTACATATCGTGTGGTTACATGTATATGGCACCAGTCTCAGTGTTTACATATCGTGTGGTTACATGTATATGGCACCAGTCTCAGTGTTTACATATCGTGTGGTTACATGTATATGGCACCAGTCTCAGTGTTTACATATCATGTGGTTATACATGTATATGGCACCAGTCTCAGTGTTTACATATCATGTGGTTATACATGTATATGGCACCAGTCTCAGTGTTTACATAGCGTGTGGTGATACATGTATATGGCACCAGTCTCAGTGTTTACATAGCGTGTGGTGATACATGTATATGGCACCAGTCTCAGTGTTTACATAGCGTGTGGTGATACATGTATATGGCACCAGTCTCAGTGTTTACATAGCGTGTGGTTACATGTATATGGCACCAGTCTCAGTGTTTACATATCATGTGGTTATACATGTATATGGCACCAGTCTCAGTGTTTACATATCATGTGGTTATACATGTATATGGCACCAGTCTCAGTGTTTACATATCATGTGGTTATACATGTATATGGCACCAGTCTCAGTGTTTACATATCATGTGGTTATACATGTATATGGCACCAGTCTCAGTGTTTACATATCATGTGGTTATACATGTATATGGCACCAGTCTCAGTGTTTACATATCATGTGGTTATACATGTATATGGCACCAGTCTCAGTGTTTACATAGCGTGTGGTGATACATGTATATGGCACCAGTCTCAGTGTTTACATAGCGTGTGGTTATACATGTATATGGCACCAGTCTCAGTGTTTACATATCATGTGGTTATACATGTATATGGCACCAGTCTCAGTGTTTACATAGCATGTGGTGATACATGTATATGGCACCAGTCTCAGTGTTTACATATCATGTGGTTATACATGTATATGGCACCAGTCTCAGTGTTTACATAGCATGTGGTGATACATGTATATGGCACCAGTCTCAGTGTTTACATATCATGTGGTTATACATGTATATGGCACCAGTCTCAGTGTTTACATATCTACAGAATGAGTCCCTTAAAGCGTGTGGTGATACATGTATATGGCACCAGTCTCAGTGTTTACATATCTACAGAATGAGTCCCTTAAAGCGTGTGGTGATACATGTATATGGCACCAGTCTCAGTGTTTACATATCTACAGAATGAGTCCCTTAAAGCGTGTGGTGATACATGTATATGGCACCAGTCTCAGTGTTTACATATCTACAGAATGAGTCCCTTAAAGCGTGTGGTTACATGTATATGGCACCAGTCTCAGTGTTTACATATCATGTGTTTACATATCATGTGGTTATACATGTATATGGCACCAGTCTCAGTGTTTACATAGCGTGTGGTGATACATGTATATGGCACCAGTCTCAGTGTTTACATAGCGTGTGGTTATACATGTATATGGCACCAGTCTCAGTGTTTACATATCATGTGGTTATACATGTATATGGCACCAGTCTCAGTGTTTACATAGCATGTGGTGATACATGTATATGGCACCAGTCTCAGTGTTTACATATCATGTGGTTATACATGTATATGGCACCAGTCTCAGTGTTTACATATCTACAGAATGAGTCCCTTAAAGCGTGTGGTGATACATGTATATGGCACCAGTCTCAGTGTTTACATATTATCTACAGAATGAGTCCCTTAAAGCGTGTGGTGATACATGTATATGGCACCAGTCTCAGTGTTTACATATCTACAGAATGAGTCCCTTAAAGCGTGTGGTGATACATGTATATGGCACCAGTCTCAGTGTTTACATATCATGTGGTTATACATGTATATGGCACCAGTCTCAGTGTTTACATATCGTGTGGTGATACATGTATATGGCACCAGTCTCAGTGTTTACATAGCGTGTGGTGATACATGTATATGGCACCAGTCTCAGTGTTTACATATCTACAGAATGAGTCCCTTAAAGCGTGTGGTTACATGTATATGGCACCAGTCTCGGTGTTTACATATCTACAGAATGAGTCCCTTAAAGCGTGTGGTGATACATGTATATGGCACCAGTCTCAGTGTTTACATATCTACAGAATGAGTCCCTTAAAGCGTGTGGTTACATGTATATGGCACCAGTCTCAGTGTTTACATATCTACAGAATGAGTCCCTTAAAGCGTGTGGTTACATGTATATGGCACCAGTCTCAGTGTTTACATATCTACAGAATGAGTCCCTTAAAGCGTGTGGTTACATGTATATGGCACCAGTCTCGGTGTTTACATATCTACAGAATGAGTCCCTTAAAGCGTGTGGTGATACATGTATATGGCACCAGTCTCAGTGTTTACATATCATGTGGTTATACATGTATATGGCACCAGTCTCAGTGTTTACATATCATGTGGTTATACATGTATATGGCACCAGTCTCAGTGTTTACATATCATGTGGTTATACATGTATATGGCACCAGTCTCAGTGTTTACATATCTACAGAATGAGTCCCTTAAAGCGTGTGGTTATAAATGTATATGGCACCAGTCTCAGTGTTTACATATCTACAGAATGAGTCCCTTAAAGCGTGTGGTTATACATGTATATGGCACCAGTCTCAGTGTTTACATAGCGTGTGGTTATACATGTATATGGCACCAGTCTCAGTGTTTACATAGCGTGTGGTTATACATGTATATGGCACCAGTCTCAGTGTTTACATATCGTGTGGTTACATGTATATGGCACCAGTCTCAGTGTTTACATATCGTGTGGTTGTACATGTATATGGCACCAGTCTCAGTGTTTACATATCATGTGGTTGTACATGTATATGGCACCAGTCTCAGTGTTTACATATCATGTGGTTATACATGTATATGGCACCAGTCTCAGTGTTTACATATCATGTGGTTGTACATGTATATGGCACCAGTCTCAGTGTTTACATATCATGTGGTTATACATGTATATGGCACCAGTCTCAGTGTTTACATATCATGTGGTGATACATGTATATGGCACCAGTCTCAGTGTTTACATATCATGTGGTTGTACATGTATATGGCACCAGTCTCAGTGTTTACATATCATGTGGTTATACATGTATATGGCACCAGTCTCAGTGTTTACATATCATGTGGTGATACATGTATATGGCACCAGTCTCAGTGTTTACATATCATGTGGTTATACATGTATATGGCACCAGTCTCAGTGTTTACATATCATGTGGTGATACATGTATATGGCACCAGTCTCAGTGTTTACATAGCGTGTGGTTACATGTATATGGCACAAGTCTCAGTGTTTACATATCATGTGGTTATACATGTATATGGCACAAGTCTCAGTGTTTACATATCGTGTGGTTATACATGTATATGGCACAAGTCTCAGTGTTTACATATCGTGTGGTTACATGTATATGGCACAAGTCTCAGTGTTTACATATCGTGTGGTTATACATGTATATGGCACAAGTCTCAGTGTTTACATATCGTGTGGTTACATGTATATGGCACCAGTCTCAGTGTTTACATAGCGTGTGGTTATACATGTATATGGCACCAGTCTCAGTGTTTACATATCGTGTGGTTATACATGTATATGGCACCAGTCTCAGTGTTTACATATCGTGTGGTTATACATGTATATGGCACCAGTCTCAGTGTTTACATATCATGTGGTGATACATGTATATGGCACCAGTCTCAGTGTTTACATATCATGTGGTTATACATGTATATGGCACCAGTCTCAGTGTTTACATATCATGTGGTTATAAATGTATATGGCACCAGTCTCAGTGTTTACATATCATGTGGTTATAAATGTATATGGCACCAGTCTCAGTGTTTACATATCATGTGGTTATAAATGTATATGGCACCAGTCTCAGTGTTTACATATCGTGTGGTTACATGTATATGGCACCAGTCTCAGTGTTTACATATCGTGTGGTTACATGTATATGGCACCAGTCTCAGTGTTTACATATCGTGTGGTTACATGTATATGGCACCAGTCTCAGTGTTTACATATCGTGTGGTTACATGTATATGGCACCAGTCTCAGTGTTTACATATCATGTGGTTATACATGTATATGGCACCAGTCTCAGTGTTTACATATCATGTGGTTATACATGTATATGGCACCAGTCTCAGTGTTTACATAGCGTGTGGTGATACATGTATATGGCACCAGTCTCAGTGTTTACATAGCGTGTGGTGATACATGTATATGGCACCAGTCTCAGTGTTTACATAGCGTGTGGTGATACATGTATATGGCACCAGTCTCAGTGTTTACATAGCGTGTGGTTACATGTATATGGCACCAGTCTCAGTGTTTACATATCATGTGGTTATACATGTATATGGCACCAGTCTCAGTGTTTACATATCATGTGGTTATACATGTATATGGCACCAGTCTCAGTGTTTACATATCATGTGGTTATACATGTATATGGCACCAGTCTCAGTGTTTACATATCATGTGGTTATACATGTATATGGCACCAGTCTCAGTGTTTACATATCATGTGGTTATACATGTATATGGCACCAGTCTCAGTGTTTACATATCATGTGGTTATACATGTATATGGCACCAGTCTCAGTGTTTACATAGCGTGTGGTGATACATGTATATGGCACCAGTCTCAGTGTTTACATAGCGTGTGGTTATACATGTATATGGCACCAGTCTCAGTGTTTACATATCATGTGGTTATACATGTATATGGCACCAGTCTCAGTGTTTACATAGCATGTGGTGATACATGTATATGGCACCAGTCTCAGTGTTTACATATCATGTGGTTATACATGTATATGGCACCAGTCTCAGTGTTTACATAGCATGTGGTGATACATGTATATGGCACCAGTCTCAGTGTTTACATATCATGTGGTTATACATGTATATGGCACCAGTCTCAGTGTTTACATATCTACAGAATGAGTCCCTTAAAGCGTGTGGTGATACATGTATATGGCACCAGTCTCAGTGTTTACATATCTACAGAATGAGTCCCTTAAAGCGTGTGGTGATACATGTATATGGCACCAGTCTCAGTGTTTACATATCTACAGAATGAGTCCCTTAAAGCGTGTGGTGATACATGTATATGGCACCAGTCTCAGTGTTTACATATCTACAGAATGAGTCCCTTAAAGCGTGTGGTTACATGTATATGGCACCAGTCTCAGTGTTTACATATCATGTGTTTACATATCATGTGGTTATACATGTATATGGCACCAGTCTCAGTGTTTACATAGCGTGTGGTGATACATGTATATGGCACCAGTCTCAGTGTTTACATAGCGTGTGGTTATACATGTATATGGCACCAGTCTCAGTGTTTACATATCATGTGGTTATACATGTATATGGCACCAGTCTCAGTGTTTACATAGCATGTGGTGATACATGTATATGGCACCAGTCTCAGTGTTTACATATCATGTGGTTATACATGTATATGGCACCAGTCTCAGTGTTTACATATCTACAGAATGAGTCCCTTAAAGCGTGTGGTGATACATGTATATGGCACCAGTCTCAGTGTTTACATATTATCTACAGAATGAGTCCCTTAAAGCGTGTGGTGATACATGTATATGGCACCAGTCTCAGTGTTTACATATCTACAGAATGAGTCCCTTAAAGCGTGTGGTGATACATGTATATGGCACCAGTCTCAGTGTTTACATATCTACAGAATGAGTCCCTTAAAGCGTGTGGTGATACATGTATATGGCACCAGTCTCAGTGTTTACATATCTACAGAATGAGTCCCTTAAAGCGTGTGGTTACATGTATATGGCACCAGTCTCAGTGTTTACATATCATGTGGTTATACATGTATATGGCACAAGTCTCAGTGTTTACATATCATGTGGTTATACATGTATATGGCACAAGTCTCAGTGTTTACATATCTACAGAATGAGTCCCTTAAAGCATGTGGTTATACATGTATATGGCACAAGTCTCAGTGTTTACATATCATGTAATCTTGGTGTAGGAGCAATGAGCCAGTATTCAGACAGTCATCTCCCCAGAGAGCCATTTCCTCATCTCCCATTCATTGCTTCCTCTAAAGGCGAGACACGATAACCAAAACTATCTAGCAAGTCCCTCAATCAATTAGATAACCAAAACTATCTAGCAGTTCCCTCAATCAATTAGATAACCAAAACTATCTAGCAGTTCCCTCAATCAATTAGATAACCAAAACTATCTAGCAGTTCCCTCAATCAATTAGATAACCAAAACTATCTAGCAGTTCCCTCAATCAATTAGATAACCAAAACTATCTAGCAAGTCCCTCAATCAATTAGCTTGACCAACACTTTCACAGTATCCAAACCTCTCAGATCTATACCCAAATCAATGTAGGCTTTCTTGTCCAGTCTTGGCAGGTCACTACAAAGACGGTCCAGCAATTTCTAAGTTCTATCACTTATTCAGCAAACATGCCAATACCTTTATTCTTGTCTGAATTACATTCCTCGCATGAAGTGCTGGCCCCAAGTATCCAAAGGGATAGGTAAAAGTATTGATTCAAGCTACCAGACTCCGATGACAAAAAACTTATAGAATGATTTAAGATGAATTAGCTAATTGTTTGTTAATTAGCTAATTGTTCGTTACTTTTATCAAGAAGTACACAAAAGTGCTTTCTGCTGATACGAGTGTTGGAAATGCTCTCGTAGTTTTTGTAAGCCACAAAAAACGCATACCCCGGTACATTTGAGCTATTTAATTTTTTCTGTTATCAGCACACCTCATAACCCCATACCGATTACTGGCTTTACCAATATTTTTTTTTATTTCTAAGTCAATTCTTTAGGTTTTCAAGCACTCAACTTCTCTTGACAATTGGAATGTATTAAAAAAGTTCAAATTTAGCAGCTCATGGCCCTTTAACTAAAGGCTGTGAAAGAGGACTTGAGGGACGGAAGCAAGAGGGAGAAGTGCTTGATTCATAAATTTACGAAAAAAGAGCTTTGCTATGTTACTCAAAGAATATATGTACTTTTGAGACTTAAATTGTCATATGAAATAATGCACATGAAAAGTCCTACATGTATTTAAAAATAATGGCATATCTTGCACTGAACACTGAATTTTTGAAGGACAATCAGAAATGGACAGTTTGAAATAAAAGTAAACATTGATGAAATCTGTAGATTGTTAATTTTTTAAAAAGTTCTATTTGACAAGATACACTATACATGTACATGTAGACGGGACTATACAAGATTCTGGCATCTTGGAGATATGCCAAAGCAACAAGTCAGGAATAGAGCCTATGGTGGACCAAAAATCACAGTCAACAAGATTTTTGATCTCCAGTTTTAATATTTATATTGACACATCGGCCATATTTTAGAATAATACACATGGATCAAATAACGTCAAATACATGTACCTTTACTTCTTTTTTTTTTTAACGTATGTTGAAATCAGGGAAAATTATTTTTTAATCTGAATTTCTTAAGGTTTGAATATATGGCTGACTAAATAAGGAAAACATGGCAAGGACGTATTTTACATGAAGAGTCTAAATCTGAACAAAGCATGAAGTATAAAGTACATGTATGCAGTATTAGAATTTTGTTATTTATATTTTATTTCACCAAAACATATACAGTACAGTAAATGGTTAATAATATAGATTAAACAAACAGAAACTGAAGCTTTAACGAAAGATCTAGTAACATTTGGCGGGATGAAAACCCTAAGGGGCTTGAATGAAAGATGGATGCAACAGTTTAATTAAAAGGGCAAAGAGGTGTAGAAACATTTCTGAATTTACCAAAAACTACATGTATCCACAACAAAGAACCCAAACCATACACAGTATATAAGACTCAGAACTTGTAAAGTCAAAGTGTCTTACATGTATATTACAAAGTAAGGGTTTGTAACATATTCTGGTCTAGATTTATTTGCCATATGTAAGCTTCAACCCATAATAGGGAGACCTAATACTAGACTGTGTCCTGAATAAGAGGTTTATTTACAATAATGATGGATCAAGTTGTCTGGGGAGAAGTGAGTATTGTATCTATTATACATGTTATATGCCATAGAACAGACAGTCTAAATCTCTATTTCTTCACTTTGTAGTGAAGATGGTTGTTAGACGAAAGCCGGGGAAATATCAATGTAATCATAGCATCTGTGGGGATAACTGTCAGAATCTAATTATGTTTTACATCTACACGTATCTTTATCTTCATTAGATCTCAATTGAAACAAAAATCAATATAATATACATCTTGTAGGAATAATCTAATCCTAGTGGACCAAAGTCATAGCTGTGAGAAACGACAAACAGTGCAATTACGGTCATTATCAAAAATATGAGAAAAATTCATCTTTATATACTTAGTGGATCAAAGTTATTACTGCGTAAAACGACAACAGTGGAATTTCGGTTATAAAAAATATTAATATTTCTTATCTATATACTTAGTGGACCAAATTTATTACTATGAGAAACGACAAACAGTGCAATTTCGGTTATTATAAAAAATATGAAAACATTTCTTATTTACATTAAATAGTGGATCTACATGTACATGTATGAGAAACGACAAATAATTTCGGTTATTTTAAAAAATATGAGAAAATTTCTTATTTATATACTAAGTGGACCAAAGTTATTAATATGAGAAATGACAAACAGGGCAATTTCCGTTATTATAAAAAATATGCGAAAACTTCTGTTTTATATACTTTAAAAATTGAGCCACTACATGTACATGTAGTATAATAGAAATATTAGACGACCATAACACAAACTTCATTTTTGGTGGGTACCTGAGAAAACTTCCACAATCTACATGTAGGACATTCAAGTGAAAACTTGGAAAATTATCACTTGACTTGTTTTGTTTTTTCTTTCTTTGATTGTTTTTTTTTTTTTTTGGGGGGGGGGGGGGGGGGGGGGCTGAATGGGATTTGAACCCGAGACTACAAGATGGAACTGACAAAAGTGAAGCTAAAACTTATAAAAACATACCCATGATACCTGGTTCAGATCAACTTCAAAACTTTTTCTAAAAGCAACACAGTTAGTTTTCTTGAATGAAAATTTCCATCATTACAAATGTGACAGTATCACCCACACAGAGTATATTGTCACACAGATTATATTGCCACACAGATTATATTGTATGAAGATATATAAGTTCACTGCAGAGTAAATTACACTGTAGATTACAGTCAGCTCAGACTCAACTGAGAGGAATTCTATCAAATGAGCTGCCAAAATTCACAATTTTTTTCAAAAATTGTATATGTAATTGTCAAGTAAAGTGAGTGTTAGAAGTAACTTGAAAAACTAAAGGATTGACGTTGAAATAAAAAAGTATTGGTAACCCATACCAACCGAAGCTGTGTGCTTATAAAGGCAAAATTCAAATAGCCAAGAGTTCAATTTTGGGGTGTTCATGCTTATAAAAAGTACCTTAATATACAGGTACATGTACATCCCAAAGATTTGGTATTCAAGTGGAATTTAGCTCTTATTTTGTACAAAAATGGCGAACAATTAGCTAATTCTGTTTCAACGAAATTTTCCCTATATTTGCCAGCTCATCCTAATTGAATTATCACGAAATCAGTTACATGTAGATATTTTTCTTCAATTATTATTTGAGTTATAAAACAGGGAAAGCCATTGTGTATGGAAGCCCAGAACACACAGTTGTACCATATAAAATGTACATGTATGGTAATGTAGGCCAGCTTGATTCCTACGGTGACCTCAGCATAGAAAATGAATTATTCATAGCTTAATAGTCCCTCATGAAGAAAATATAAATGTTATGAACGGCAAGAATGTCTTAATAATTCATGCAAGTAGTGGAATATTTTCTCCCTTCCACATTCACACATGGATGAATAGAGGCAGTCACACTGACACTACAGTTGAAACAACTCATTAAGCCACTTTCAGAACACGCTAATAGATAAAACAATACTGTATATTGTAAAACTTATATATATATACAGATCATCTTAACCACTTATCACAGAAAACAATGCATGTAAATTGCTCTAAAACTAAATTAGAAAAAGATGAATACATGTAAAGGCAACATTGAATTTTGAGCATTGCCCTTGAGTTTTATTAAATGGTATCAGAAGTCTATGAACAGGGAAGTGTGAAAGGTTGCATAAGCCCATATTCAGGGCACTGGCGCTTATGTGACGTTTATGCGCGGTATATTTTGAAATTGTCAACGGTGCCGTTACCCAATTTCAAATCCGAAGACAAATTCATTCTCCACTTACTAGACTATCATACTTATTGGCTATCCCAGTAAGCGCAGTTAGGAGAATGCATCTGGTTGTTATAATTTATAAGCTTTACCCAGACTCTGATATCGTCATTTCAACTCAAATCATTCCATACAAGGCTTCTTGTCTCATTTTCAACCATATGAAGTTCTTCAGAAACTTTAACGCTTGCTTCAATCATTAAGTACTGTTGTCATATCTAAAAGTTTAAACATTCGCCATGTTTTTTCTTATGCATCCCATAATAGTTCATAGGAGGAAGTGAAGAAAAGCCACGATTTCTGACTAACCGAGAGAGGGCGCTATTTATGGTGACCTTTGGCTCAAAAGATGCCAATGCCCTGAATATGATGTAATGGGACGTTTCACACTTCCACATTCATAGACTTCTGACGGTATCAAGTGATGTACAAATTCATTTTTTCAGCCATTTTTTATCAAATACATTTAATTTGATATTTTCCTGCTACGTGTAACGTGGCATATATTGAAAGAATTAAACCTTGTTTTGTCTGTTCAAATGCGCTACTTTACATGTATTTGCTGATTTCTGGTCAGTATGTGAAAGATGAAGGTAGTGAAGGTGAATGGTTATGAATATACATGTCTCTCCCTTAATTAAGTCATAAAGCACTGAAACATCTAGCATAAATTGCCCAGTACATGTAGATGTGATGGAGAGTGAGATAAAATGTACATACAGTTAGAACCTATAGCATTAACTTGAAGATGAGCTTTGACATTTGTTAAGATGGGTGTTTATAATAGGTCTAGTATGTAGTGGTATTTGAAAGGCAGCCGTTCCTCACTAACTTCCCTATGGTCAGGTGAAAGTCAAAAGGTTACAGGCAAATTGGAAAAGCCCTTTACTAAGAAGAAAATGACTTGTAAAGCTGAGACTGATGTCCCTCTGTGTGTACAGGCATTGGAGAGCTATGGAAGATGTAGGTGATGTTAAGTGAAGCGATCAGGCTAACACCTGCTTTATCAACCTCCATCACCAGTCAATTGCCTCAACTGATTTCTTGGCATTGAGCTTAGTTGGTGGCAGCCAGTTTAATTCCCACTCCCAGTAGAGGTTAGGAATTGGTCAGACCTCCTACTGTATTGATTAACTCATTAATCTGCTTATCTAGGCAGACCTGTAGAAATATAGCCTGAGAATATTGGACAAACCGACGCCTTCAATTAGACTCCAGTTAAAACCTCCTCCTCCTAACCAATTGCTCACCTAAAAATTCCATTATCATGAAAGGGACAAATTGATTTGAGATTACCCTCTTATCAATACAGTAAAGAAGTCTGAAAAATCAAACTGCAGATGGAAGATTTCAAATCCACACGATAAACATGAAAGTTAGATGCTTCCACAGAACAAACAGAACTTCCAGACAGTTTCCTTCCTTAATGATATTGGTTGGTCATTTGGGTTTAGCACTTAAAGGAGAAGAAAAGGAAAAAACTAAGTAAATACAGTACAGGCGCGACACATTTTCCTTTCTAACGGTACCAAAACCATATTTCTACGATTTTTCCTCGCCCAACTGTGCTATAAGAAAGTTTACAATTGTTATCAGAGAACGTCTAAACTGACTCGGCAGCCATCTTCACAGCAGAGCTTAGCTGTGTGTCTCGATCGGCCAATCAGCATACGCCTGGCCATCAGTCACTCACTAGCGTAAGAGAAATTGGTCAACTCTGAAAGTCTCCCATTTAAACCTAGGTTAATTTTGATCATTTCGACGCGCTAATAAGAGAAGATAAACACTCTAACAGCTCTGAAATGTACACTGGCTAGTAAATCAACCTTTTGGGAAGACGTGACAGGCTGCTATGCTGTCTACGCAACTTGTGGGGATCGTTGTAGAATTTTCAAAAAAGGTAGTCTTACCGCTGACATTGCAGGTTATAACCATACAAGATATGATAAGCTCGCAAGGGAAGTTATCTACTAATACTTTTTCCGGTCAATTTCAAACCGTCAATGGCGCGCTCCACTGACGATCGAGCACGAGCTTGTCGGGCAGATTCATATCCATTGTATTTTCACACCGTAAACCACGTGCAAGACTCACACACATGGATACGATGGTCTATGGGAGCCAGTTCGATACAATTGCATGTCGTTTTTTTGTTTTCTCCTCCTTTAAGATTATTTCAATTATGAAGACGTTGCCAGGTTAAGAAGGGAAGGAAACTGGACTTTTTGCCCCGAGAAATCACTTTTTAAACATAAGCCGTTGGCAGATATTTGGTAGCCCTTTCACATAGGGCAATCTAGTGAAACTCCTCAGATTTTGTTTTTATCTGACTGGGTGGCATGTGAACCAGTGACCAGCTGCAGGTGTACCAATTTAATTTTTTCTCTGAGTATAACTTACAAGTTATGTAAGTTTATAGGTAAATCAACTTTTCAATAATAGATTAATTGATTGTCGCACTCAATAGGACTTCACTTATATGACGGTTGTATCATTACCGCCCAATGTTTCTCTTTGGTACATCAATGAAGTGCCTCAAGATGCAATGTTAACTCCATGTATACATGCACCAGCCAGATCAGGGAACTCTTTTCAGACAACAATTCCGCAACAAATATCAAATGGCAGAGGACCTTAATTCCAACTCCTCTAGCATTGTGAATGTTACGGTGTGCTAAAAAAGCCTATGGCACCGCAGAGCATTTCAATTCAGTTAAGGACCATTTCAAAATGATGGCTCGAGCTCTGACGAACCAAATTACATATTTTCCCTTTCTTTTCCCATAATCATATTTTCTTCAATTTCAATTTAACCAACTTCTTGCCAAAGCTGAAGATCCATAGAATTTGATAATCTTGAGCGCGGCGTACAACACCAAACATCCCAATGTCCATATGCCAGTGTGATTTTATTTTTAACAAAAACATATAGCATACAAAATTATGTGAATGCAAATTAGAAAATAACCAAGACTGTGATCTATTTTGCCTCATTCAACAAAACCTGAGAGTTTCAATGCAGGTTTATATCAAATACAATATACATGTACGTCAAGTAAAACAAAATAATCACTGACTAAACTTATTTACATTTTTATATCTGCATTTCCCATAGCAAATTTTATTCGCTTTTTTACCCAATCCTTAGGGCTGAAATTTTATAAAGTTTTCTTCTTTCCCAGTGTGTTTCTCCAAGGTGTTATAAATGTTTGCGAATCCCTAGTGATGTGCCTTAAAGAAGCCTTTTAAATCGAGGCTATCTGTTTTTCTTGATGGGTTGTTCATTACAGTAGGAGAACTCAATCATGACAGTTGGTTCAAAGCTCAGGCAATTTACTACCTTTGATCCTCTGGGGAAAAACTAACCACAGAAGGAAGAGAAAATAACTTCTGTTATCTGAGTTATACAAAACATGCAAGCTTCACATCCATTGTCTTTAAGCTCAATGATAAGAAGTAAATAGTTACTGGGCATATAGAGAACCTTTTACCTTGCATGTCATGCTACATATACATTGTAAACTACCTGAATTGTGTATTTATGGACACTAATAAACACTAATACACACAGGCACAGGGGAAATCTTCTTGACTTAAATCCATGGTTGGGTTTCTAGTTGGGTTAAAAGAGGGTACCGATATGTCATTTAGACCTTTAAACCAAGTCATACATGTAGACTACATAACATGTACATGTACATTGCACACAATTCAACCAAATAAAATGTTATGGTTTTGGGTTTATAGCCTATGATTGGGTATAAAAGACAAAATGATGTAACCCATCCTCTCCCATCCCCTCCCCCGGACTATACATGTAGTTGGAAAAGGTTGCCACTAATGTTCCTATACTATCAGACTGTAGTGTTATGTAATCTATTCTTTGCCTATTTGATGACAAATATGTGCCAGCGTTTCGTTTTTTTCGAGACATCAGAATATAATTTTTTAATGAGTAATGTGGGCACTGACCAATACAGATAAAAATTCGCCCGAGTTCAGATTTCTTGTTAAGAAATATAGCAAATACTTAAAATGTTTTCTTTTTTCCTTTAAAACAAAATTATGAAATTATAAGATTTTTACATTGTACACACTCTGATTCTAGAATTAAAATTTAAAAGCACTTTAAATTAATCATACTACTTGCAGTATCAACAATTTGCTTTTAAGAAGTGTTTAGAAGTAGCTTGGGGCAAAAATAAAATATTTATTCAAATTTTCTTTGTCGGTTTGTATCTAGTCCTGCAGATTGCATGGAAATCTTTCATTGAAATGTCAACATATAGTTTTTTGGTGAACTTTTTTAGTCTGACAGTCGGAATCTATGAAAGAAAATGCAAATTTCGGCAGCTCATGGAAAAAGCACCTAAAAAAGCACACTCGTCGCCACAGCCTTTGTGGTATTCAATGGGGTATTCGATGCCAGCTGTATTCGATGTAAACAGTCTTCTAGATTTTAATGACGAGTGTGCCTCTAATTTCTTTTCCTTACCCCCCCCCCCCCCCCCCCCCCCTTGACTGTAAGCGTTTTTTTTTGCAGTCAAAAATAAAGGTCTAATTGGCATGTAAACCCTCTTATTATCACAATTAGAAACTTGTCTCCACGGTTATTTTAAATCCTCTTAAAGATTTTTGTGTGCCCGTGTGTTTTAGTGTTGCCTTTCAAGGGTTCTGAGTGAATTTTTTCACTTGTTCCCTGTATGTGAAAGAGTTTCTTCAGGGTAATGAGCCCCCACTAAACTTAGCAATAATCTTGAGCGCGGGGTAAAACATCAATCAATCAATTCAAGGGGTAGATACTATAGGAATCGGTAGTCGATCACAATGTACTGTTAAACTAACCAAAACTCTGCTGTGAATTTTAAAAATCAGAGGAACACCCTAGAGCTACGTTTAAGACGTTTAGCATCACTGAAGCCTTTGATATAGGATATATTATAGAAACCCTTCCATCGGATGACAATAAGGGGATCAAATAATACAACCTGTCTGATACCAGCTATAAGCCAGCATTGACATTTAAACAGTTTCAATCCATTTACTGGTGTTTATACAACTAGAGGCCATTTTTAAGGCAACATTGTTACATTTCGCCTTGTTGAGGAAAATGAAACGGTCAAAATATTGAGCCATAGAGGCAAAGAAAGTGAGCATTAAAGCAAATTTGGTGCTGGCCTCAGGCATGGTAAAACCACATCTTTTTTTAAAATAATTTTATTTAATTTTAATTTAAACAACCAACACATAATATATAAATTGTATAAGAGTTTCTAAAGAATTCATGACATTGTGTAATTCACATGAAGTTTCGAATGATAATGTCAATTTAAACATGGGACCAAAGAGTCTTTAAGCAAACAACTTTAAGCTGACATTATCAAAGAGAACATATCGGTCTCCACCATTCCTATCCCATACAATACCCTCTGATATGTACTGTATACTGTTTGTGTTACGACTGAGGTAATGTTAGAAGTGACATCAAATCTTATTCACTGGCTCATGATGTTATTGTTACTGCCAACTATATGATATATGTACGGTATATCAAAGAAAGGGCTGAAACCTAGATAGAGAAAACCGTCACAGATTCTCGCATTACAAAGTACACACAGAGAATACAGTTTGATAAGTCTATAGAGCTTGTCAATGTTTCAATGACGGTCGATGACAGGTCTGAGAAAAAAGTTGAGATTAGTGTCCATGAAAAAAAAAAGATACCTTTACTTAGTATGACTCTTCCCAGAATTAATATTTGATAAAGGCCCGTTCTCACTGTGCGATTTGTCGAACCGACTTGTAGGATGCGACTAAAATGGATGCTTTAAATTGGTCAAAATTATTTATCAACCAATCAAATGCATCCATTTTAATTGCATCCTACAAGTCGGTTCGACAAATCGCACAGTGAGAACGGGCCTTAAGCAGAGAATAGGATTGCTTTTATTTAAAGTCATAAAAGCTAAAAATCTGTGAGCGACCCAGTGATGCAGATCAAATTGAAAAACATTAGACATGACAATTCCTTAGTACTGCACATGTTTAACAGTGATTTAATAGGAGCACTGCGTCAGTTGAAATTTCATCTTCCTGACAGTCAAATTGCAGAGTTTAAAAAACACTCAGAACAATTTCTACGTTAGTCTTGGTACAGGTAGATTTAGTCTCTCTAGGCTAACCAGGTTGATCTCTATCTTATTATATCTTTGGCTATTTCTTTAAGATTTTATTAATGGTATTTAAAAATTGATTTATTATTATTGATTGAGGTTTTTAACCATACTTGAGATAAGGCTTAGTTAGGGAGAATATGAGCACCATTGCCAGGATTAAATAACCTCTGACCTTCGACGAGTACCAGCGAAATCTCAACCGAGTGAAAACCCACTCTGAAATTTGTAAATCTTTGTTTGACTGAGTGGGATTCGAACTTGCAACCCATAGATGGCAGGCTTGCAATCGACTGAGAGATTATTGATCTGCCGGCTGAGCCACCAAGTTGTTTAAAAAATTCAAAACTGAAACTGTCAAAAGTTATCTGGTCAGGAAAAAAGGTGACAAAAGCAGTTTAGTTCATCAAGTTTAGTGATGAGTAAGTCTCACAGATACTTAGTGAAAATAATGGATTTGTCTTGAGTAATGTCCAACCCCTTTGAATGACCATCTAGGAAGACAACACAAACTCTGTCTAAGCCTGTTAGGGGAAAATCATCTTGACATTCAGCCAATGTAATCCGTTTTCAACACCATAAGCTGTCAGTTTTTCTTGTGATGGTAGAAAGCCCCAGCTATATGCCAAAGAAAAGTTCAACCAAACTTGGCTGATTATTTAACAAGGCTGTCATTCTGTCACTAGAGAGAAAAAGAGCGGGAAATCCTGAATAAAACCTGATTCTTTCTCCGGCAAAATCAATAAGAATGGAGTTGAGTTAACTAAGCATGCCTTTTAAGTGAGAAATATCACCAAGCTTAACTTCAATTTTAAAACATTTCACTAAATTTTATATCCGAGACTCTACTGACCTCAGTTCACAAATTAAGCAGTCTTCAATAATAATACATATTAAAGCATACATGTAAGCTGTCCAAAATTACCTTTTTTTTTGTTCATTTTTATTTGCACATTAAAACACACATCTGTGCATACAGATTCTGCTTTCCAACATCAGACAATCAAAATTAATGCTAAAATTTATTGAATATAAAAATCATTACTACATTGTACATCATTGACATTGTAGCCAGTACAAAGCAAACATTAATTGATTAACATACAAAATTCACCTACATGTAAGTGTAGTTTTTATATTGTTTTGGCTTTACATGAAGACACATTTCTAAACATTGTCGACACAAATTTTTCAAATTATTTGGAAATTTAATTTTCATACTCTTTTGACTTTACATGAAGACACGTTTCTAAAGATTGTTCACATCAAATTTTTCAAATTAAATGGAAATTTAGTTTTCATATTGTCTTGGCTTTACATAAAGACACATTTCTAAACATTGTTGACATCAAATTTTTCAAATTAATTGGAAATTTCTTAAAAAGTTGACATAGAATTATTCAAATTCTAGAAAATAGCAGGCAATTTCCGACCATGGTCAAATTTCTATATGCATGAGGCACCTGTCTAAACGGGCACTTTTTACTTTGCCCGAGAGATGTCAGTTTACACACATTTAACTGTAGAAGCATTTATATACAAAGCTCATTTTGTTTGGCTTAATTTACTAGATAAATTGGATTTTACTGTGACAATCCCTGAAGTCATAAAGAGAGTATAAATTTTGGCAAATCAAGCCACGTTATCTTAAAATCAAATGATATGATTACAAAAAAAAAACATTTCAATTCCAACTGTTCACTCTTGCTGTCATTATTAAGGAACATCCATTTGGCTTTATTTACAGGTACAGTTTAGTTAAGAGAAGATTCAGAACATCCAATTATGACTGAAGTTTTGTTATTTCCGAAAGTTGAGCAATTATTTGGTTTTAAAGATGGCCGTCGTGTTAATGAAATGTACATTGAATAACCTTGTGTCAAGAAAGTCTGGCAGATATATGGACATTTTCTGATTTTCTATGAACCATAATTTCCAGCCTGACAGGAAACCTCCAAGATTGGGTATTTACTTACACACCAGTAGAAGTTCTGACATGGCCGAAGTCGGAGATGGCCGTTTGGTTTTGACAGCTACTGAGAAAATCGGTCCATATGATTGGGTTACAAGCATTGCTGATCAATCAAGGCTTAAGGTGAACAGTCCTCATTATCAACAGACTTCAGAATCCTTACCAAAATAAACTTCTCTGGTCATTAATCAAACTGATCATCTTGCAATACAGATCAGTGATCCGTTTTTCAACTCAAGTGCGTCTAATCGCGTTAATGTTGGACAAGCGATATGGACCTGAAAATGAGTGTTTACACTGTACATCGCTTTACCTTGCTTTGGAAATTTATGAACTATGTACATGTATGGATACAAAAACAAGCCATTTTTTGAGAGGCATAGTTTTATGCTACACTCAAGATTATTTCACTTATATGGTCTTCAGGAAGAACCTGGCAACATACAAATAGTTGATTATAGGGCCAGTTTTGGGGGGATTCAGTAGCCCAAACTGTTTAGTTGCAGTTGCAGTAACACTTACTTTTTGAATGTTTTAAGATTGATTAATTGATTGTTTGGTGTTTTACGCATCGCTCAAGATTATTTCACTTATGTGGCGGCGTTTAGTTTTAGTGTGGGAGGAAACCGGGCTTTATGCCCGGAGGAAACCCACGACCTTCCGGTAGTAGAATGTTTTAAGACGCTCATCACATGTATTTCACCAAAATATATGTACACGCAAAACAAAGATCTTTCACGGCAAAATGTCCAGAGAGAGCTTGTATCGTCTGATCTTTTTTTTTTATACCACACAAAGTCTCCTGATACAGCTCAAGGCGTGAATGATTGCTAAAAATTGTAGACACCACATTATATTTTCAGTCAAATCAATATGTCACAAAGTTGCTAGGATAATTGTAAACAAAAACAAAACCCTGGAACTTCAGTATGTAGGACAGTCAGACAGCAGCCCTCACAATTCACCAAAGCAATGTGGCGGTCCAAACTTTGGATTTATCATATTTAAAGGCACACTTGCCGCGAAAATCAGGAATATTGTTTACATTAAAAAAGAAAGTCCGTTTTCTGTATTTTTCCCAGACAATATAAGTTAGGAACTTTCTATTTTTACCAAAATTTAAAAGTTTGGACGTCACTTTGTATTTTTAATTTGAATTTGAAAATTTGAATTGTTAGGTACCCGGAACGTAAACAAACCGAGCTGCCCCCTATTGGCGATTTTATGTTTCAGTCGAGTGAGTGAACTAACGACACAGTGTAATTTTACGTAGGCCTATTTATCTGAGAAATACAGACTGAGGATCGGTTAACAGCGACTGGAAAAGCCTGCTGATACATGTAATTGTTTGAGTGTAAACCACAGATATAAAGGCCTGAAAGGAGGGTAATCCAACACGAAAGTTGACCGACACTGATCGTTGTTGTTGTAATCAGGCTTCGATTCTTCGTTTGTTTTTCATCCCATATCTACATTCTAAAGCTAACTAGACGTTTTTTATGTGCCCTATGTTTAAGTTTAGTGGTATTAGTCGTAGTAAGCTCATGTAAATTGGTTTTCTTAGCAAATTTAAACAGGCTACGGCAGCAAGTGTGCCTTTAAATTAGAATCCATGAAACAGATAAAGTCTTACGATTTCAATTTCTAATTATGTAATCACTCAAGTACATGTAATTCTTAATAATTTTTTTTTTTTCTTTCTTTTGCTAATTTATTTATTTGTTCATTGATTTTTATTTCTATAAGCATTATTAAATGATATAATTAAAATACATCAATTAAATAGGGTAAATAGTTTTGAAACTACTTTTTTCATAACTTCTGATCGTCACGACAGTAAGAGGCTTTGAAGGCTATCGAAAAACTAAATGATTGGCGTTTGAATGAGAAAAATCCATACAGTATGTGGCCTGTATGAACCGAAAACGTGTTCAAAAGTAAACAAAATTTAAATAACCGGGACGACCATTTATTCATTCTAAGCCAAAGTTAGTTCAAAACAGTACTTTATCGTACATTTTCGAGACTAGAAGCATTAAAAATCTTCTGAATTCTACCTTTTGAGAAAAATAGCCAATAATTTCAGCATTATGTTTTAACGTTAAAATATCAACATTTTGGCAGCTCATGCCCCTTTAAGTAAGGGTTTTACTCCATTATTTAATTTTCGGACATTTATTGGTCGTCGACCAGGTACCAACCAATAAATATCCAATTAACATAAATAATGAGGCAGACATTTAATATTATTGAATTACTAGTACTATAGATTTGGTTATATATTCAAGCGAAAGAACATACATATGATATGTTTCGTAAATGTACAATGTACCTATTTTACAGATCCCACAATAATGTCAAATAATATGATTTCAAAATGATTTATTTTGTATTTTCCATTTAATGTAAGGTGAAACTGTTATTACACAAGGTAAATTGTGCACGAGCAATAGTTAGTACGGTGGTACTGACTTCACCTTGAATACATAACGTATCTACATGCATGTTACTGGTCACTGTACATACATGTACCAGACCCCTCGCTAGGCGTTTTTAGAGGGGCGCAGCGCCCTGCCCCTTATTTCTCCCGCCCCTGTGCCCTTTCATTGCGCCCTTTGTGCCCCAAAGACCAAGTATGACTACCCACTGTCTCCACATCAGTCCTTCCCTGACCAAAATTTATTTAACTGCTGTCAAAAACGTGTACAACACCAACACATTACACACTTCCATTCAGGTCAATTATTCCGGAAATTCAGCTCCCCACAATGCATCAGTCATTGATGCTCTCCTTGCAGACATACGTGTTATGAAACCTTAGAGAAAAACAGACATATGCTACGGAGAGTCAACCTCATTCCCATGGGCCACTTGTTGTGGCGGGTATTGCATCACTTCAACATGTCTGAAAATAGTGACCTCGTTCACCGTAATAATTTACCAGGGGAAAGTGCCTAACATCAAGCACTGCACAGTCTTCAAATGGTGGATAGAATTCACTCAAATAAAAGAAGTTAATAATAGAATTTAGCCCCCTGCCTGGACACAGAAAGCTGCCATTGCCAAAGGTATTCAGTTGAATCGATTGTACAACAACAACAACAACACGATCATCTTTATCAAATGAAATCGTGTTACAGTTGGAGTTTAAGGCAAACGAAAAAGAGACACACAAACACATTAGAAATTGTACAAAATACTAGAAATAGAGGATAGTTTGGGACATTTTGAAAGAAATTTGACAGTTTCATAGCAATTAGTTTTGGATTTTTTTTATTGGATTGTTACACCGCCAAGTTCAGCAAACACTGTCTACAGCCAGTCAATGTCACATTCGCAGTGTCAAACTTCATTTAAAACTTTAATTTGTACTAATAATTTGTTAAGAGTGTTTTCTGATAAAAAGACCCCAAGGCAACTTAGCATTAATGATACATTGCAAAAAATACCCTACTAGAATTATGCCTATAAAAATTAAATAGATTTAAAAAATGGACTTTCCCTGCATTTTTAATTTCATAAAGTGGATTACACAATTTTCCTATTGCCATTCCCTACTCTTGTTATTATCCCAGCAGAAATGACTTAAGAAGTTTAAGGTATCATAGTTAGACCAAAACATTGAACCTAATGAAAAAACTTCCAACGTATTTTTTTTTTCTTTCCTAAAAGTAAAATTGAATAAGAATCAATCTGCATGTAAGTGGCTATCAGTTTTGCAATTTCACTACCATATAAATTAAGACGTTCAGTGAGACGCTCAGACCAAATGAAGTAATCGACGATCAGGTGCCCCTTTTTCTCTTAAAGTGCCCTTTTTTTTGGGACAGCACCCTGCCCCTCCCAAATCCTAGCTAGGGGTCTGTGTACAATGTACTAACTAAAAGCCTTTCTGAACGCTGTTTCAAAACATGTTATGAAAGAAACGGGCCATGCATGACAACATCAACTTTATACTGGATATATATCAGAGCTATCTTTAGTTTCCCCGGTGGTACAAAACAAACAAATAAATACCACGTACATGTGTTGTGCGTGAGGGTCAATGACTCAGTAGAAAATCATTCAGAATAATGTTTTGTAATAAATTTACCTATTATTACCCGATACCCCGGGGGGGGGGGGGGGGGGGGGGGGGGGGTAGTCGTACCTACTCTACATATAGATCGGAAGATATTTCTGGGACAGTTGACATGTACTTTTACACATGTGGTACTTTCAAAATAAAATGACACTGCGAGATCAGAGACATACATGAAAGTATTAAAGATTAATGTGGATCTACCTGCCATTTTGCACAGCTCTATCATGCCTGTACATGTCGGGCAGTGTATATTGGATGCCATGTATTGAGTAAATGTACCGTACCTAATTTGTGTGTGCGTGTGCCTGTGTTGTGAGGAGAGGGAGGGAGGGGATCATGGCTTTGAATTTTAATAAAAATTCGAGACAAAAAAATGACAAGACAAATAGTTTATTTCTAACAGTTAAGTATACATGTATCTAAATCGAGTTAAAAAAAACTCAATTCCAACATTTACAGTTTCAACAATTTAGGTAATGAAATCCTGTAATCTACAATATTTATCAAGTTTCTACATGTATATAAAGAAAAGCAATTTATGATGGGGTATAAAGGTCTAAATGATATACCTCTTTTTAACACAATTAGAAACTTGTCTCCGTGGTTATTTTAGACAAGAAGATTTTCCCTGTGCCCGTGTGTTTTAGTGTTCATAAATATTTAGAAAAAAATGTATTCCCTGTAATTTTAGTCAGATATATTTGAAATATTGTTTCCTGAGAAATCAAATTTGTACTTGTTTGAAGTTTGAATCCATCAATAATCAGTATTGAAGAAATGATAGAGTTCTAAATTGAGTGATCGGTTTGTGATACAACCATTAGGATTGAGGTTATGAAAAGTAAAACATGGGGCAGAATTTATTGATTACTTCAGAAAAATATGGACTGAACAATTTCGATCAGTCACATAACTGATCTGTTATCTCTTACAGCCCCCTGTGTAGTCAATTTATCTTTCTTGTTAGGGAGATCCATCAGCTGTAAATACAACCTAAATACCAGCTCAGATAACTGAGGTAGAAAACTCTACAGGAAGCTAGATAACTCTCCTTTATTACAGAAATAATCTGATATAATAGGAAGGACTCCCAAACTAATTAGCCCAGGATAAATGAGTTATTTAGAAACCCTTAGTGACGTACATCTCAAAGACTTGGAATCATTGTTGTCATAGCAACAAACCAGATATTAAATAAATCATGTAATTGGCAGGTGGAAATCACTGGGAATTGGCTATTGTGCATCGGCCAAGAACCAATAATGTTTTGCAATTTACAGATTTTTCAGTTGACACTGTTCAATGCTAATAACCATGAAAACAGTCATTTATTCATAAAGATTCTAAAAATGGTATCGAACATTATATATTTAGTTTATAAATATATTATATTTATAAGACAAATACCTACCATACATAATATTAAAGGGACAAAGGTCGCTAAAATGTGTGCTATTCGACTGTTGTTTAGAAATATGAGGTTTCCAGATGGCCATTGGTAACTTTCCTAACTCCCAATGCCATTGACTGATGAATAGCGAGTTTTAATTGGGGAATCCTTTGTCTGCTTTGTTTACTGACTGAGAATGGACCGTAGCTAGGTGCACAGTACAAGAGCGTTGTGGGTGCGGATGTGGTGCAACTGTTTGTTTACAGACTGTCAAACAGAAAACAAAGCAACAGGGAATAGACCCTTTCGCCTTAAGCATTGACGGAGAAGCCTTGGTGTATGGCAAAATGATGCTAAATAGAGTATTTAGATCTGACGTTGGAATCGTGCTAATTTTGTCTATGACACAATGCAAAAGACACGTGTTGATGCCATACAATTTGAACGTCTCAAAAACATCATTTTAAACTGAAAGGGTCTATTCCTATATAACGCTTTAAATGTATATTTTTGGCGGAAAGTCCACTAAACAATCTTTCATCCGAGATTAATCACTTCTTATTTTTCTACTAATCTGAAGGTCAACGGGAAAATCATAACAAACTTGCGAGGTGTCTCTTTTAAAAGAAATTTTAAACAGAAGGAAGGAAAGATATGAGTCCCTTCTTACATGTACATGTATGTATCTGTATATTTTATAACAAAGAGGGGTTATTTTATAAGATTTATCACAATACTAAGTCATTGTACATATTCTTGAAAATAAAGTCAAACTGGCACAGGGACATTGTACCCATTATGTATTTACAGACCTGGGGCCTGTTTCACAAAACGCCGAAAATGGTGCAGATGTATTTTTTGCCTTACTTTCATACCAACGGATCGCTACAGTATGGGTTGCTATGGCAGTTACGTAAAAACTTACGCTACACCGCTTTGTGAAACAGGCTCCAGTGTTCTAAATCTGACTGAAATGTCTATGGTGCTAAATATTGCAGGGTCCAATTAATAGCCTTAGGGCTTGAAATGTAGGCTAGTCAAACTCCAGGGTTCTGTCTTACTGTGTACATGAAAGTTAGTATTTAGATGTTCATATGCCTGCAACATAGAAATCTTGGCTCAAAGTTGCATATTATTGTCAATATCTTGCTTTAGAAATATAAGACAATTTCTTGTCCAAACTTTTAATGTCTCACAAAAACTCAGTTCATCGAATATATCCAGAAGAAAAATGTTTCAAATGAAAGTTCAAATTTAGTTTTAGGGGAAAAATAATCTCTGTTTTCAATTTCCATAAGTGTGCACCTATTCACTTGAGTCTATTTTACATGTACATGTAACGCTCTATTATCTATGAATAAAGAATATATTATTATTATTATTAAATGTAGGCCTACATGTATCTAAATGCAACCTTTTTTTTCCAAATTAATCAAGTAATCTATAATCAAATTACAGTTTCAATAGTTCACTTCAGACTGAATTAACAAGTTGTATTTGCGCCAAAACTTTCCTTAATGCTTGACAGCTTTATTTATAGAATTAGAAAGACAGACAAAAATCACCTACATGTACATGTACATTTATAAGCCTTGAAAAAATGAAATCAGGGTTAAAAGTTGAGCGCTTAACATTAGCTTGTGAAAATGTAAAAAAAAGTCATCAGTTGTCTCATTAATATGTAAGGTTTTTGAAATGTGTAAATGACAGTGTCACTTCCTCATATCCAGGATGTAGAGTATGTCGTATAAAAACATAAACCTATGAATCAGGTGGGAAAATGAATCAGCAAATAACAAGAAATGATCTCTATAAAGCACCAATGACACAAATATCAAGTCTAAAGTTCACTTCCATCAAAAGGATTTCTTTCAGTGATTTTTTTTAGAAAGCCCATCTTTTTTTATATCCTGCACATATACCCTACAATACACTTTCTTCAGATTATGGTCTCTGTTTCCCATATGATAGTTCTGAATACCATTATACTTCATGTACAGGTGTAAATGATATACCTCTTTTTAACACAAATAGAAACTGGTCTCCAGGTTTATTTTAGACAAGAAGATTTTCCCTGTGCTGTGCCGGTGTGTTTAGAGTGCATAAATATGGTCTCCATGTTTATTTAAGACAAGAAGATTTTACCTGTGCCTGTGTGTTCTTAAATATATAAGGTACTCTACATGCATGATGTCCATGACAAAGTTTCATAGTCCAGGGAAAAGATTTACAAATCTGGAGTATATATAGTATACATATTTTATTCAATTAATGATGAATAAAATCAAGATGCATTAAAGACTCCTGAAGCAACTTAACCAATAACTTGGCTAACAAATGAAGTGCAATTGCCTCACTGACCTACAATATACTAGAAACTATATTAAAGGGGCATGAGCTGCCAAAATGTTGATATTTTGACGTTGATACAGAATGTTTAAATTATCGGCTATTTTTCCTAAGACGTATAATTCAAAGACTTTTTAGTGCACCTAGTCTCGGGAATGTACGTTAAAGTATTGTTTTGAGCTAACTTTTGCTTAGAATAAATGAATGGTCGTCCCGGTTATTTAAATTTTGTTTACTTTTCGAACACGTTTTCGGTTCGTACAGGCCACATACTGTATGGATTTTCCTCATTCCAACGCCAATCATTGAGTTTTTCGATGGCCTGTACAGCCTCTTACAGTCAGAACGATCAGAAATTATGAAAAAAGTGTGAATTTTGGCAGCTCATGCCTCTTTAAGCTAGTATTGATAATACTAAGTGTTGAAGACATGTGCATTAAAAACATGCTATAACGTCAAACATGTTTCTGTTCATTAAATCCATGTCAGTATAAATACCAGTATTTGTCATATATATTTATTTAGTATAATATAACCGATAATGACCTAGTTATCCCTTGTACAACAGAATCTTTGTATTTAAGTCATCCAACTGATCTTCTATAGATAATTAGTAAGGTAGCTGAAGAGCTTCAATGTATATCTAATCCAATGGCAAATCACAAGTGAAAAAAAAGACATACCAAAGTCAAGCAAAGCCTGGATAAAATAACAAGAAATGGTATGAATTTCAATATAGACCTGGTGTGTCACTTACAGCTTCAGGACAAATGTTCAGAACTTTACCTTTTTAAAACTGTCCATTCCTTGCTTAAATCGTGGCTCGATCAAATTTTCTAGATATAACCTGTTTATTTTAAAGTTGAAAAAGCGATTTCAAATGGTTGAGTACCATGGAGAAAACAATAAAACATTGAATACTTTATTCTGTCCCAGTTAATCCACTGAGGATAATCTTCTTAACTACCTAATTGTTTTAAAATCTGTTAGATATTATGTGGGTGGAGTGAAAACAATTTGTATGGATATATCATGTAGCCTACTTTTTGTAAGATTTTATTTTTAACTTTTTAATAAGCTTATAGAAATTTAAATATATCATTTATAATACATAATAATGTTTTACAAATTATAATCAATATAGTAATTTGTACTCAGTCATACATTCCAGTTTAGTTGGAGATCTCCAAACTCTGTGGCCAAAGTGTATTGATGATGGGTGACCAACCCATCATCGATATACTTTGGCCAAAGAGTGGAGATCTCCAACTAATACCAATATGAATATGTTGTCTGTCAATAGTAAACCACTTCCATTCAGATGGATTACTGGCTTCATCACAATTAATGAAAAAGTCCGAATTTTGGGCAGCTCATGGCACTAATGCCGTAAATGCGTAATGGGTCGCTTGCATTTAAATTAAATTGAAACAATTTCTTTTTCAATCATCTGACAGCCCGAGTGAAAACTGGCAACAGCTACCTTCTACGAACTAGCCAGGCTAGTACTGTATAGAAATGTAGTAATAGTACTAGCTCTGGAGACTGGACTTCAAAGTAGGACTAGTAGTAGTAACTTAAAGTTTAACTACGGAAGTATCGGAGTGACAGTGTCGGCTTTCATAACAACACCGTCAACACGCCACTGTGAAAACGGATCGCTTCTGAAAAAAAGTACAATTTATTCCTATTTAACATATCAACACTTACCGATTGGGGTAATTTCCTTCACTAAAGTCAACAGACTGACTGTAAAAACGATCTTAAAGAACGCTTCTATGAAAGCTCTCGCCATTTTCATACTAACACTACCTCAAAATACCTGTACGGAAGCAGCCGATAATTTTACCTCGGCGATAAATAGGAAGGTCACGTGAAACGAAAATTGTAATGGAGACAGAAGAAGCCAAAGTTTTTATGGTCAGGTATTTTTGTTCGGTGGAATTTACTCAATTATACTCATGTTTTATATTGGTCAATATGAATTCTATGATAATTTTTACATGCAGTATGCTAGAAAAACAAAATTAGTTTGTCCGTTCCGTATTTCTTTTGTGTGTGACTTTTACCTATTAAGCGGAAAAGGGCGAATATTTCCAAATAAGGAATTTGTTTCTTGTTGACAGGCGTTTTGATTGGTTCAATAGAAAAGAAATAGCCCAAGCGCGAAATCCTATGGCGGCTTCAATTTGAGAAACATCAACGTTTGTGCTAAATTTTAATTTATTAGAAGTTCGGTTTTTGTAAGTATCCGTAAAACGGCGAATAATCTAGCTAAGATCAATTTCTATCGATTGCATGCCCACATTATCCGTTGAATCGGATTAGTTTCAAGTTTTTCGACGAACACTGATGCCGAATTTTCACTTCACTCAGTCTCAGTTTGTTGTTGTTGTTTTAAATTGGACAGAGTATTTATGTTTGTTCTTAGTTCGCAATATGTTGAGTGGATTGAAGTTATAACTTATTCTAATTCACCAACATGTGTTTCTTCAATTTGAATAATCTATGAATCTTTCACTGAATTAAAAAAAACAAAAAAGCTCTAATTTAAATTTTGACAGGTTGGGGAAAGTCGCCACTCGCCGGGCTGTCCATCGATCGACGGTTGATCGGTGGGTAAAGTTTGGACAAAAAGGTCAATTTCCTCTCTATCTGCCGAACTATCGAGTTCTACGACAACAGTGCATGTCCCAAGCTTGTTGTTAATGGCTAGTTCTACCTTCAAAGTCAACTTGCTGCGTGTGCCAAAGCCGGTGAAATTTATTTCTTAAAAGTTAAAACAAATTGCGCCATTTTAAGCATGTGTTTTAAAATAAACCGATATATCTACTCACATGCTTCACCTACATGTATCCATGTGTAGTGCAAGCTCTTAGTTTCCAAAAATGACGTAAATCCATGCCCAAGTAAGGCGGAAATTGTCGGAAGAACTGGGAATGATAGCATGTTAGTGTGTTAGCATGTTTCCCCCGTTCTTCTGCAATCAGTTCTGTAGCATTACCGGTTGACTAAGGGCGGAATTCAGACTAAGGGCGGATAGTGAATTCTGCCCTAACGACATAATGAATAGCAGATTATTAAACAAAGAGGCAGGTAAGGAATTCACTTTTGATGAATTAGTTGGGGAAATTTGCCGAATGGTGGGTTTTTGGTCGATCGGTGGGTAAACTGCTGAACAACGGAGATTAGTCCTCACTGATCATTGGGTAAAGTTTGGACAAAAATGATAATTTCCTGTCTACCTGCAGTATCTTGCGTTTTCGCTGAACTGTCAAGTTCTTTGACAACAGACTGTTCCAAGCTTGTTACGAATGGCTAGATTTACCTTCTAAGTAAACTCGCCGTGTGCACTAAAGCGGTTGAAATTTGTTCCTTGAAAGTCTAAAACAAATTGCGACCCATGTGATACCTGTCATTTACTCTTCCTATGTTTCTTTCAAAACATTTATCGTCTTGTGCAGTGACCGCTTATAAAATGTTAACACAAACTGCAAATTTACCATGCCTTGCATTAGGCTTTTCAATTTCAAGGTAGATCTCTGCTGTATTGCATGCTTCCCTCTCGTCAGGTTGATTACAAAATTTGAATTTAGAATCTGTGTGCCACCCAAGGAATGTACTGCACAAGTGTCAATTGACCTCTCCATTGACCAGTGATGAGGTCAGATAAAAACTAGCTGTGTGATGTCATGATATTTGTAACGTCACAAGCCCAACCCTCTGGGTTATCCTTAACAGCTGGCAGGGTTGTCCATTCTTAAGCTGAAAGGTCCTATAAATACTATACTATACATGTATTTGCTGAACCTGTTTAGCTTGAATGAGAAAATTTGTATTCATTTTGTCTCCCCCAACTTATGTTGGGGGGACATACTGTTGTTGTGCTGTCCGTCGTCTGTCGTCCAGCATCCGTCAACTAGGGCTTGTCTGCAAGATATCTCCAGAACCACCTGGCGGAATTTGATGAAATTTTAATTACAGCTTATTGGTGAGCCTAGGACGTAGAGTGTTGATCAAGTTTTGGCACCTGTACGCCCGTCCGATCTTATGTGGGCCTCCGTCAGACAGGGATTCATAGAATTCCAAAGTTTACAAAAAAAATTACCGGCCATTTTAGAGCCATAGTTTAATGTACCTTTCATCATTAATGGGGGAGACATATGTTTTGATCTCAAAACCTTCTAGTTGGTTCTGATATTATTAATCTTATTATTACTATTTTTTTTTTTTAATCCAGATTATTGAGAAGATGGAAGTATCTGTGCCTTCTGCCAATTCAAATAAAGAAAACAGCAGCATAAAAACTTATTTTAAATCAAGGTAATGTCTTTTTTTACTCATTCCTATAATGTGCCGATAACCATATCTAAAGAAATTGAATATTGACAAACTATTATATATTATCTAAAACCATATAGAAGTGTAGTATTAAGACTGTACCTTGAAAATTGATTTTTGTTAGTATTTCTGGTTGCATTAACTTCCAAAATGTTATTTTCACTCGAATGACCTATGTGGGATGGTTGCCAGTTACCACCAGAAGGTCATGGGTTTCCTCCGGGCATAGAGCCCGGTTTCCTCCCACAATAAAACTGGCAACGCCGCCATATAAGTGAAATAATCTTGTGTGGCGGCGTAAAACATAAAACTACTAATCAATCCAAAATGTTAATATTCCATGAATTTCAAAATTTATGAATATTTTAGCCTTAGCATAGAGCTGATTTTCAATGAACAACAAATTCCCTTTTTCTCTTGACTCATTCTGAATAAATGATAATGTTATTCCAGCAACTTGTGCCATTTTAACTTATTACGCTTATTATTATTAAGCTATAACTTAGTCAAGCACTTCTTCCCAATTGGCTTTTGACTTTACATGAATTTATTTAATTTTTTTTTTTTGTCTTTTATCTTTCTTGAATTTCAGTAAAAATGTGAGAAGTGCTATTCCTAAACCAATTCAATCAAAAGCTGCCAAAAAGAAAAAGGTTCGACCAGCCCCGGACTTCTCAAAGCTTCACCAAAAATGGAATTCAAAACTAGAAACAGGAAAGGCTGCCTCAAAAAAGCCATGCACTGTGGTAAACAACATTTGTGTTCATCAATACAGAATGTCTTTTACATACACATGTTGTGACATTATCTAACCGTAGTCCTGAAATCTGGATTCCCTCTTGATTTCAAACCAAAATTTGTTTTTTTAACCATTATCTGTTCAATACCATGTATAATTATTTAAACTAAGCCTAAAGCGGTCTTTCTGTTGCCAAGAATCTTGAATGTTGTTTAATATAAGAAACAATCTTATGTTCACATTCAGTTTCATTGTTATCTTGGGGCCTCTGTGACTTGGCTGGCAGTCTGATAGTCTCTCGGTCAGACATCTACCTTTCATCAATGGGCTGCTGGTTCAATTCCCACTCAGACCGAATAAAATTTAAAAACTTCTGAGTTGGTTTCTTTTGGACGCCCTATGTAGAAGAGTTAAGTCATCGGATCCTCCCACTAAGTCTCAAGTAACGCTGTATGAAATAATCTTGAACGCAGTCTAAAACTCCTACCAATCAACCCTTGTGTCCTTTCAGTCGACAGGGTTTGACCTGACTAAACCTGGCTCTCATTTTTCACGAGAGCCAATGCGAGAGATAAAGGTATGTGAAGAGAAGGAAGAGGACATTACAAGCCATGGACCTCATTCTGCAGAAGATCAGAGTTTACCCAATAAAAATCAAACACAAAAAGGGTGAGTGTTTATCAGTCATGTGGGTCCTCATCGGTTAGTCATTTAGAGTGATAGTTCCTCCATCCGACACAGGCCTTCCATTGGTGCAGCCGATTCACACTCATCCAAAATTTTTAAAATTGAACGATTTCTGAGTGGATTTTTCACCTGATTGCTGTATGTGGAGGAGTTATCAGGTGCTTGTCGAAGGTCTGAGGTTTCCTCCGGGCAAAGAGCCTGGTTTCCTCCCCCGTTAAACCTGCCAACACCGCCATAAAAGTGAAATAATCTTGAGGGCGCTGTAAAACATCAATCTATCAATCATATATCACATGTTGTGGTAGCACCAAAACTAGTTATGAATCATTACATTGTGATTACCATCAGATTTGACCAAGATATTCTCAAATTCAAGCTTGTAAAATCTAAAGTAATGTGATGCAATTTCCTATCATCCGTGGCGATCAGTGAATTCCAGCATAGGGCAGAAAATCAATTAAATTCTGGATTTTTTTTTTTTGCACAAAATTATTACTGATTGATTGAGAGAAGATTAAACGTCGCATTCAACATTATTTCAGTTTTATCACAACTATGTTAAAAAATGAATATAGTAGAGGTCACAGGCTTTTGTATGGATATTTTAATGGACTTAGTTTCCTTCTTAAAGTTCCTAGCATGAAGGAAAATTAAATATGCCAAATACATTAGCCTTCCTGACAATCATATGGTCTGTGGAGGTTTTAATGTTAAAATTTAGGTGGGGGGGGGGGGGGGGATATGATCTTTTAGTTAGTTGGTCGCCATATAACCTTAGCTGTTGGATCCGACGTTAAGCCCCAATCAATCAATCCATCTTAAAGTTAATAAAACTAAAATTATGACAGAGAGGTTCATAGTTATCCTGTTATCCTGACTGTATATTTAAAATATTTTCATCTATGTTACAGGGTGAAGCGACGAGTGCTAGGGGAGATAACCTCTGCTGGACTTAATTCCCCCAATAAATCTCCCAGGACACAGAACAAACATATATCTCATGTGAAACTCTCACCTAACCCAGGTAACTTTATTTTCAAATTAATTTTTCATATGTGGAAAATTAACTTGATCCTGTCGTTGGCGATAAGAGTCATTCTGTGTTTTAAGGGCTTTGATGGGTCTTGTTTATGTTAGATTTTGTCTAGTTTTCTATGCTGGGTTGTAAATTCTCCCACCACATGTTTCATGTGTCACTTGTTTAATTCACTGACTATAATTCTGGCATTGTGTAATAGAAAGTTTGTTCCTGGATAATGACCAGTATTGAAATGTGGATGCTTTCATTGATTGATTGTATTATGCCACAGAAATGGTCATGTCACTTATGTGACGGCATTACCAGAACTAGTGCAGAAGATCTGGCTGTGTCCTGGGAAGAAATTGCAGACCTTTTATTATCCATCCGGCAGGGGGATATAGCGATCAGCTTGTCTGTCTGACAGTATAAGAAGACATAGACAATGGATGCTTGTCATCGCATCTCCTCCAATGGTTTTTATCAGATTTTTTCGAAACTTGGTGCACATAATAGATATCATGCAAGGATGTGCACCTCCTATTTTGGTTGCGGTGGTTTGATTATTTTCAGAGTTACTGCCCTTTTCCGACAGCATAAGAAGACATAGACAATTAGACATAGACAATCGGTTTCTCAAGGCATTTTTTCCTAAAAATTGCATAAAATATTGTTAAAACTTGGTGTCAGAGGATGATTGCTATCAAGTGAGGATGGGGATATCCTGTTTGTAAATGGACTTTTGTCTGTTCTTAGACTATTTCCACTTTACTTAACATTGATAAATCTGGGGGGGGGGGGGGGGGGGGGGGGATACCTCATCTTCTGATGACTCTTGTTGATACCTGGCAACCCTTCTATATCCACATTGGCGTCTTGATCATGTTTCCATCAAATAAGCCCACGGCTGCTATGTACCAGGGGAAAGTCACCCGATGATAGAGCCCGCTTTCTTACCCTTGTAAACTTAAACTGTTGCTATGTTAATGAAATCATCTTTGAGTGTGGCACCATGACATCAATGCTATTTGTGATTATTTGTTGTAGTTATAGAGTTTCAGTCTGATGATCAAGCTCTATCCAGTATTCTGACTGATAAAGGTATCTCTGCACCCAACATGTGCACCCCAGGGAGACTTACACAGCAAACACAGGTATGTAACTTTATCAACAGACCACAGAAAACAAACAGTGATAGGCTGGGCAGTATTAGCTCCAGGCAAAGGGCACACCTGCCTGACTTGGTCATATAAATGAAATCTATTCATATATTCAACTTTAGTTAATCAATTGTTGCCAGAATCAATCAAGCCTTGTAGCACCATGTATCAAAGACCCCCCTTTGCACACTAAGCATGACTTCTTGTCATCAATAAAATAGTCTTCAATTCAATGTGTAGAAAGTCAGTGTTTGATTATTTGATGTTTTATGCCGTATTCAAAACTATTTCACCTATATGGTGGCGTCAAGGGTTCATCCATAGGGGTATCTTAATTTGGACACCCTGTGATCAAAATTCATTTCATTTGGGCACCCAATAATCCAGCAATTTAACATGTTCAACATACTAAAGTAGGTCAAAATGAACGCCCAATTTTGTGGAGAATGTGCAAAAAAGAGCTGTTTTTGACACCCTATTTTCGGATCATGGATAAATGTATGGGTGGCGTTGCCAGGTTTAGTGGGGGGAGGAAACCGGGCTCATTGTTCAGAGGAACCCCCCGACCTTCGGCGAGTACCTGTGAACATGGGCGATCATTCTAACCCACTGTCAATGTTTGAAGTAACTGGTTAATTAGTTACTATTATTTTTTTGGGAGAATATCCAAGAAATGTCGCCTGAAAGAAAATGTTTGTTTTTTGTTTACAGTCTGCCAGATCATCATTGTTTCATCAAAGACCGTCGCAATACTCTTTGAGGGATCTTGGAACAGGTCTGTTTTATAAGTCTTATACACAACTGACACCAGATTGTCCTAGCCTTATAATCTTGTCTGTGTTTGGTTTTGTGTTTGGATTTTGTTCAACCGCCGTAAATACCGCAAATTTCTGATCAAACAAGCAAATGATAGACTATTTAGTCCACCAATCTAATTTTAGGGTAAAAGAGAAAGTTTTTGTCAGCTTTTTTGGATCTTTTTTTATGAATTCATAAGCTCTTGCAACAATTGTTCTCCATAATTTGTGAGAGTCCGGTACCTTATATGGGAATGATGGCGCACAGTCATTTTGACACTTAACGGACAGAGCGCATCATGTCTTGAAAACAAAGTAACCGTCTCTTCACTTAATTTTAATAAAAAAGATTGACACAAAGCCATGACAAGCCTATTTCACGTCTTGGATTTGCACGTACGTAGATAGCCGTTATGGCAACTTATGGGGATAAAGGAACTGTCTTAAACGTTTAGAATGTCTGTTATTTCTTATATATAGTTCTAATTGAAAATGCAAAAAGAGCTTGTATCACAACGAAATCCCATGATGCGTTGGACGGTTCAATGTGTGTATTAGGCTTATTTCTATATACTTGATCTTGATTGTTTTTCATAGGAACCTGGATGGAAGGTGTCCGAGAAAGAAACTCCATTTATATTAACTACAAAGTTCACCACAGGGACCAGTTTCAGGAAACGCCAGAAAAGAAACTTACTGCTGCTCCAAAATCTACATCTACTTTAAAGGTAAGTTTGGAACAAAATAATGACACGAACAAAATACTGATATGAACAAAATAATGATATGAACAAAATAATGGTATAAACAAAATAATGACATGAACAAAATATTGATATGAACAAAATAATGATATGAACAAAATAATGATATGAACAAAATAATGGTATAAACAAAATAATGACATGAACAAAATATTGATATGAACAAAATAATGATATGAACAAAATAATGATATGAACAAAATAATGATATGAACAAAATAATGGTATGAACAAAATATTCATATGAACAATATATAAGGATTGACTTCAATGTTTCTTCGGTTCATCAAGTTATGAACAAACTGGCCCCCGTGCAAACTAAATAAATCCGCGAAGCGGTTTATGAAAAGTTGTCACAGGGGCCAGTTCGTTCATAACTTGATGAACCGAAGAAACATTGAAGTCAATCCTTATAATTTAATTACTATCACATATACTACGTTAATCAATAAAAAATATTCACAGGGAGTAGATATTTTATTTTGATGACCAGCGATTCATTCAGAAAAAGTGATTTCTGTTAAACCAATATTATCAAAGTTTTTATATCCACCGTCTGTGTGTTAAAACACATGCTCTGTTTAGCAGCAAGGCAGGTTGAGTCCATCTCTGACTCTTTTGTGAGGCTGAGTTTTTATTTTTGAGTTTTTATTTACATGCACGTCCAACAAGAAATATAGCTTATTTATAGCCTATTTAGTTGAAATTCCTTTAAGTAGCTTCGCAATTGTTAAAAAAATAGAAATAAAAATAAAAATTCTACACCAGTTATGAAGATATCCCCCCTATATAAATGTAATGAGACACAACTGACTATTGTCATGGAGACAACATATCCAGACAGGTTTGGCGCCAGGGTACTAATTGAAGGTTGAACAATGTGCCAAGTGTGGGAAAATTGTCACCACAACAAAGCAGATCATTTTCCACTGTATAGCTATACACAGCATGTACTATCCTTGGTTATTTTCAATGTGATATTGAAACAAGTAAAACTGTAATTTATAACTAGTCTATAAGACGGTCACTGCCACTGCAAGACTGTTCATTCTTTCTCAATGGCTTGAATCAGCTGAACAAATACATTTTCTTCATCCGACAAGCATTATATGTCAATTAATGAATTTCTAAAAAACATTTTTTTTTTAATTTGTATGTATTTAAATAAAATATATTACGCATTGTTTCTTAATTAGGTCATTTCGCTGATTGCTGATTGGTCTAAATGTCAATCAGGTCATGTTCCCGTTGTCTGATTGGTCCAAACTGAATACAGCTCACTTAATTTATGTCAAACTGTAATCCTCTTGATCTTTTCCTGTTGTGTATTGATGAGTTTTCTATCCATTTGAAAGTTTTATGAAATAATGAATAAAGTTAGTTTTGTTTTATTAGAAAATTCCTGCTGTTCACATTCAATTGTTCAATATCAACTTAAACAAGATTCTTTGCAATGTTAAATAGTGATTTGTGCAGTGCTCATGCAGTGTTGTATACAGTACGGCTGGGTCCGCAGGGGATCCGCGGAGGATTGATACTTAGTCACTGACAGTACTGTACACTATGTTTCATAATCATAAACTTTCTTTACTTTTTGTTATCTAATGCTCAACTTGTTGATCTGTATTCTATGGATTTTACAGGCAGGTCGAATTATCAACCGTCACCTTAATGCCAGTCAGTTTCAATCTCCAGCAGCAAGAGTTCTCTCCCCTATATCAACCATAAAGAGGTCCCAAACAGATAACCCCCACGTAAGCTATTCTTTTACGAACGATTGAGCTTGTTTGAGCAATTAAGCTTGGTTGAGCAATTGAATTTGGTTAGCGATAGTCACAAGCATTCCATCGTTAGGCTACGGATTCAAATCTCACTTATTCCAAAGATTGATTGATTAATGTTTTACTCCGCACTGAAGATGATTTCGCTTACATGGTGGCGTTGCTAGGTTTAGTGGGGGAGGAAACCGGGCTCATCGCCCGGTGGTATCCCCCGACCTTCGGCGAATACCTGGCAACTCTTCCACATACGGCCATCAAGTGAAAAATCCACTCAGAAATTGTTCAATTTTTTTTGGGTCTGAGTGTGATTTGAGCCCGCTCTGCATTGATGGAAGTTCTGTGTGCAGGGGTGTGAGACTTCCGCGGAAACGCGGAAAATCGCGTTTTAAAAAATGGCTGTCCGCGTCATTTTTCTGAATTCCGCATTTTTAAAATAGGCCTACGTACACCTTCAATCACTATCAGTTAAATGCTAATACTACATGTACATAAAAAAAGGGTGAAGTGTCAATTTTTTTATGTACATGTAGTATTAGTATTTAACTGATAGTGATTGAAGGTGTACGTAGGCCTATGTAAAAATCTCCCGTAGAGTTCCGCACGAAGGACTGGCAAATGTTTGTTCGAAGGCTTAGCCGTAACGCCGCCGTGTGGTAGCTTATTTATAATAGCCTACTATTAGTATTACTACATTCGTCCGTGTAGGTTGTTTTCCAGTGATTTGCCTAATTCTATAAACGCAGACTCAAGGAGGTGTATTTCCTTGCGCTGACTACGATGTGAAAGACCATGAGCGCATCCAAACATAAAATTCCAAATCCAAGACCAACTCGTGCTTTAAGTTTATTGCGTGTTTGAAATGAACGTGTCGTTTTGTCTACTGGATATCAAAAGCAATCCAAAGACCACAATTAAGCGTTGTTTTTTCAAACATACTGCCATAATATTGAATATAGTCTGGAATGCACGGCCTCTGCTATTTTTCCGCAGTGATGACAAGTGACGATAATTGGACCCTCACGGATACAACGCCAATAATACGTCTTCGCTGGTGACGCACGTTTCGGCAGTAGGGCCTAAATGAAACAGACGGTATATGAAACAAATCAAAAGTTTCAAAACTCGAAGAATTCAGTTCGCAATCTATTAGGGACAAGTTAAATGGCACCATTTTCAGGTACAATTTACTTTAGGTCCAGTAATTAATTTTTTTTTTTGAATTTTTGATTTTTATTTTTAATATTTTTTTTTTTCAAACTCAATCAGTCAATGTACGTAGTAGTAGTTCAAATTGATCGTGATTTGATTTAACTCTTAAGCAAACCCTTTGGGGGTATTCTTGATAAAAAAAAATCCTCTTTTTTTTCGGGCCGGCTCTCACACCCCTGGTGTGGGACTGAGGGACGATCAATCCCCACTGGACCACCGAGGCCCCCAACTTAAAATGAATAGCTAAACCAAAACATCTGATCAACACAAATTGCCAGTTTCAACAAGACAAAGAGCATGGTTTTCTCACCCACCCAACCTGGCATCGCTGCCAAATAACTAAAAAATATTTATCAAACTTAGCCACTCAGTTTAGCACAAGCTAACTATTCTACATTGTATTAGCCCCAGGGGCCAGTTGTTCAAAAGTGTATTAAGCTTAATATCGATGTAACTTCGTAACGCAAGGTCATTTAGACCTGTATTAAGCTTAATACACTTTTGAACAACTCATTCAAACCTAGGGAATACAAAATCAGTAATATTATTTATTTTGTGAAGAAGCTTTAATAAAGTAATGTTTTTACATCTTACAGCGTACACAGAAATTTACCTGGGCAGATGTTCTCTCCAGTCCAGTTGCTGAAGAACAGGTAAGACTTTCAGGTCCTTTTATAAGTCTGTGTTTCGGACTCCAAAATGGCTATATTTTTTGTTATTGTTGACTGCCAAAGTTAGTTGTATTATCATAATGATATACTGAATGTCAATCCTGGATACCTCCTTGCCTATAACTTGTTCACTTTTGAGTTTATCTCAACGCCTGTTTTGTAACTTTGTTTATCAATCGTCATCAAGCCCATGAAAATAACCTTGTCGGTATGGGCGCGGTCATAAATTTATGTCACTCACTATCTGAAACAGCCAATCAGATTTAGCCAATAGCTGACCTTCAACCAATCTGCAGCATTCTGTTGTCATCGAAATTAATACAACCTACTAGCCCCATGTACTGTTTGAAGGCAAAGACGTACTGTTTGAAGGCAAAGACTGATACATTTGTTCATATGGGCAATTAGATTCACTAAGACAATTGCTATTTAAAACTGGCTGACCCTTGTCTTAAAAATAATAACAAAAACTGTTTTCGAAGACTTTGATATGTAAAATTCTTTACTTTTGCTGAGAAAGGTTTTATTCTTGAAGTTGCTTTTTGTCCTTGCTAATGTTTCTTGTTTCACTTCCTCGCTGTCTGTAGACTATCAACTTTCATACAGATGTTAAAAGCTGTATTTCAAACAGGTCGCTTTTCTAAAGAAGAAAAAACTGTAATAGTCTACACTCTTGTATAATGGGGTCTAATAGCTGGTCAGATTTTACTGAAAAATAATGTGCATTATGCACGGTGAATACAGTGTGCCATTTCTGTGTAGATTTTCACATGATGAAACCTTGAGACAGCCTTTCGAAATCATACAAGAAACAGCTCCATGGTTTCACCTATATTTTGATTATTTGCAATAAGAAGTGCTATATTTTTATGTTTTAAGATATAACGCGAAGGTACTGTATTAAGTTTACAAAATCACTCAACTTTCACTTCTGCAATACCAAAATTCCTACCAAGTGCATTAACTTTGAAACAAAGCCTGGTAAAGAAAAAAAAAGTACCATTCTCTGTAGTCCTGAACATTGGTCTTTCTCCCCCCTTTTGAAGGACAATGAAATATGTTGACTGATTTTCAACGTTTTAAAAAATTAGTTCTGTGTCTTTTTTTCATGGCCAATTTATAAAACAAACCATTTAACATGGATTTACCACGGTTTAACAAGAAAGTAAAAATACTAGGTAAAAATTCCTAACAACAATGTAACCATTTCTGCAACCAACAAAATGGCGACTCGTTGGATTTGCTGCAATGTAATAAGAGTCTGAGCTTAAACCATTTGATGATTAAAATGACAAAATCAAAGTATTTTACAGTATTGTTATGATGCACTTAATTGCTAATCACTCCACAACTATCATAGTTTGAAGCTCTGCATAAACTGTAAGGATTTCTTTTGTTTGTTTTATATCTGTTAAAATGCAAAATCGGTTTCTGAATTAGCTCTATTGCGTATCCGACCTATGTGGGATGGTTACCAGTTACCAACGGAAGGTTGTGGGTTTCCTGCCCGGTTTCCTCCCACAAAAAAACTGGCAACGCCGCCATATAAGTGAAATAATCTTGAGCGCGGCGTAAAACACCAAACAGTCAATCAATCTGTTGTGTATCCTCCATGGTTAATGCAGGAAACACACATGAATTGAACACATTTGCAAGCTTCAGATTGCCATGCCAACATTCAAAATGGTTTGATAAATTTTACAAATGTGGGATTTTTCATTTGATTGTTGTGGATTGATAATTTTTTTATGCCCCAGTGACCACTCAAGACTAATAATTTATTTCACTTATATGGCGACTTTATCAGCTTCAGTGGGGGGAGGAAACCCCCAACCTTCGGCGAGTACCTGACAACTCTCCCACATATGGCGATTAACTGAAAAATCCACTCAGAATTTTTTAATTTTATTTGGTCTGAGTGGATTTTGAGCCTGTGACGCATTGCCGCCTGTGTCAAACTGAGTATCTTGAAGAACGTTAGGTATACTCAGAAGGCAGAATGCTTCGTCTGGGAAAAGAGCCCGGTTTCTTCCTCTGCTAACCTGACAGAGCCGTCATATACATGTAAGTGAAATTATCTTTGAGTGCTGCATTATACATCAATCAATCTGGGTATGTTTACTATTAAAGCCAGTGGTATTGCATCATAGTTATATGTAAATAGTTTGTGGTTTCTTGAGAAAATACAATATTACAGTTATCAAGCCCAATGTTAGAATAAATCTTCTGCCATTAAACACTTGTGAAAATACAAAATTGTTGAAGATATAAAGTAAGATATTGTCCAAGATACACAAGTTAAAATTGGACGAAAGGACATTTTTTGAAGAAAAAAAAAAGTCCAATTCTGTTTATCTTGCAGGTGTCAATTTGTGTTTTTTCATCACTTTGCTTTTTTGCCCTTTTTTTTTTTGCACATGTTTTTAAGCAGCCACATTTTTATGTTGGATGTCATGTGCAGGTGTATTACATATCTGAGCTGAGAAACAGCAGAACTTACATGTGTTCAAATCCATGGGAACTTTTGAGTTCTTTTAGAAAGTCATTTTCTGGTGATGAATAAATTTAGCGAGCTGATGTGTTTGGCAGACTCTGGAATGCTGTGGGGGTGTGAGAAAATACCACAACTTGTGCAAACCTCATTTTTACTTTTATAACAATATTGTTATCAGTGCAATATTACAGCACTGATCTCTACTTAAGGATGTTTCTAGAAATTCTGTTGATATCCACCTTGTCTTAATAAAGGGACGACACGACAAAAGGATCGATTTGTATTTAGAAAATTCCTGAGTAGATTTCTCTTTTAATTGCTGTGGAAAAGTTGCCAGGTACTAGCTGCAGGTCTGGGGATTCCTCTGGTTTCCTCTCGGGGTCTCCGTGGCTCAGTAGGTAGAGCGTTGGACACTCAATCCGAACAGCCTTCCACCAGTGGTTCACGGGTTCGAATCCCACTCAGTCCAAAAAAAATTGGAAAATTTTCTGACTACGTTTTCACTCTAAGGACCTATGTGGGATGGTTCCAAGTTACCACCAGAAGGTCATGTGTTTCCTCCGTGCATAGAGCCCGGTTTCCTCCCACAATTAAACTGGCACCGCCATATAAGTGAAACAATCTTGAGTGCGGCTCAAAACACCAAACGATCAACCGGTTTCAATCCTTTAGCACTTAACCTGGCAACGCTACCATTTAAGTTAAATAGTTTTGAGTAGATTTTTACCAGGTTTAGTGGGGAAGGAAACCGAGTTCTTTGCCCACAGAAAACCAATCTGACTGTTACAACGATGGTAGGGAAATAATCTTGTACGAATTAAAAATCAATAAATTAAATCGCTTTATTTACCAATAACTTTATCTAGACACATGTGATATAGCCTCGTAAATAAAGGAGACACTGTGGTAAAAAATTTATCAACTTATAACAGCATTGGTAATTGTTGTGGTTGACCAGGATATGTTTGTGGCTAATGTGGTTGTTGCTGACTCAATCAGTTACACTGACAGTTAAAGTGATAGTGTCTGGTGCTTGTAGATAATGCCATTGTCAGTCAGTGTTATGTTAACGTACCCCCTGCAGCCCCAACCATCAGCCACTGTTTATTTTCCCTGGTTCCCTTCACTCTCTGGCCTTAACCCTCCTAGTTCTCCTCATACCTTTCACTTCAGTAAGGCGCTACTTTTTGTTTTCTCAATGTCTTGATCTCTATCCTGTCATCACTTCATGTATCATAATTCACTGCCTTTAAAAAGGTTGATTGATTGTTGTTCAACACTTTGCCTTAAAAGAAGTTCAATATAGTAAACAATGTACCTAAAGTGTCATTTTTTAATTGTGATCTAGTTAAGCTGATTTCTGGTTGTTTTATTGGTGCATAAGCTTTAGTTGGTCAATCTAAAGGAACTTAACCAAATGTAGTAACCAATCTCCAAAATTTGGTTTCCTGACTTCAATTGACTGAGAACGATTTTCTGATGGCATTGTCTGATTTCCGCTTGACGCAATCTGATTTCTTCAGGGGTCTCCGTGGCTCAGTAGGTAGAGCATAGGACGCTCAATCCAAACAGCCTTCCACCAATGGGTCTCGGTTTCGAATCCCACTCAGTCCCCCCAAATATTGGAACATTTTCTGACTTTTTTTTTTTTTTCACTTCAACGACCTGTGTGGGATGGTTGCCAGTTACCACCGCACTGTTGTGAGTTTCCTCCGGGCAAAAAGCCTGGTTTCCTTCCACAATAAAACTGACAACGCCGCCATATAACTGAAATAATCTGGTGCGCGGCGTAAAACACCAATCAATCAATCCAGATTTCTTGATGAGAGTTATTTCACCCTGACACAATCTGATTTCCCCTTGGCACAATCTGGTTTCCCCGTGACACAATCTTATTTCCCCTTGACACGATCTGATTTCCCCTTGGCACAATCTGATTTCCCCTTGGCACAATCTGATTTCCCCTTGACACGATCTTATTTCCCCTTGACACGATCAGATTTCCCCTTGACACAATCTGATTTCCCCTTGACACAATCTGGTTTCCCCTTGACACAATCTGGTTTCCCCTTGACACAATCTGATTTCCCCTTGACACAATCTGATTTCCCCTTGACACAATCTGATTTCCCCTTGACACAATCTGATTTCCCCTTGACACAATCTGATTTCCCCTTGACACAATCTGATTTCCCCTTGACACAATCTGATTTCCCCTTGACACAATCTGATTTCCCCTTGACACAATCTGGTTTTCCCTTGACACAATCTGGTTTCCTCTTGACACAATCTGGTTTCCCCTTGACACAATCTGATTTCCCCTTGGCAAAATCTGGTTTCCCCTTGACACAATCTGGTTTCCCCTTGACACAATCTGGTTTCCCCTTGACACAATCTGATTTCCCCTTGACACAATCTGGTTTCCCCTTGACACAATCTGGTTTCCTCTTGACACAATCTGGTTTCCCGTTGGCAAAATCTGATTTCCCCTTGACCCAATCTGGTTTCCCCTTGACACAATCTGGTTTCCCCTTGACACAATCTGATTTCCTCTTGACACAATCTGATTTCCCCTTGACACAATCTGGTGTCCCGTTGGCAAAATCTGGTTTCCCCTTGACACAATCTGGTTTCCCCTTGACACAATCTGATTTCCTCTTGACACAATCTGATTTCCGCTTGACACAATCTGGGTTCCCCATGGCACAATCTGGTTTCCCCTTGACACGATCTGGTTTCCTCTTGACACAATCTGGTTTCCCCTTGACACAGTCTTGTTTGTCCTACCTCGTCCTTTTTCCCTTGCCTGTGACTGGTTTCCCCCTGAAACAGTCTTGATTCCCCTACCTTGTCCGTTCTCCTTTGACAGTTACTGGTTTCCCCCTTGGCTTTGTGGTTTCTCCCTTGTCACTTTGAGGTTTCCTCTCTTAACAGTTCCATTTTCTATGGACAATATTTCGCCATTTAAAAATGCTTTTTTTTTTAACTTTTTTTGTTAAAAAAAAATTAATTAAAAGGGGAATCTTTGACCACAGAATATTAGTGAACACTTTAACTGGACATATCACAAATTTTACGAAAGTATAAATTTGTCAGCTTGAGGCTACTTAAGATAAGATTACTGCCATAGTTTTTTTTTATCTTGATCCTTTCCCCTTTCCGTGTATTTATATACGGTTGTTTTTATTTCCGTGTTATTTGGATTGAATCCCAAGATAAATGCTATAATTATTCTGTGTTTACCGTTGAAATGGTTTCCTGGTGCGTTTTTAGTAACATATCGGATTATAAACTATTGTTAGAGACAGATGAGAATGGCTTATAACATTATCCATGGTATAAATAGTTGTGAACAAAGAGATGGAAGCTGCCATCTATTATATCAGTGTAAAACAGATGTTTAACAACTTTTCCCCCGGGGTACTTATGCAGGTAGAGTAACAGAGACAAGAATCTGACAGTGTTTATTTGAACCAACTCACTCTCCTGTTATCTGGTATTTTCCCACTGTCAAAGTTGAATAATACGCCATGCCGGAGATAACTGGATGAAGATTCACTCTTTTCTTTTTGTCAGAAATGTGCCTTCACTTAGTTGATTTGTCAGGTGTTAAAGTCCTGTCAGTTCGACCATCATATGCCCCTCTTCAAATACCTGTTGGGGGCCTCTCTGGCTCATGTGGTTAGTGTGATAGTCCCAGGCCTTCCATTGATGCGGCACAGTTTTAAATCCCATTCAAAGCAAATAAAATAATTAAATGGAAAAATTTAATTGAGTGGATTTTTCACTCAAATGTTGTATGAGGAAGAGTTGCTAGGGGCTTGTTGAAAATCTGGGTTTCCTTCGAGCAAAATAGCGCAGGTTTCTTCCCTACTAAACCTGGCAATGTCGCCATATAAGTAAAATAATCTTGAACATCAATGAATCAATCATAGACTGGTTATAGGTTAATCAGTCTTTTTTTCTTCAAATATATCTCAGATCTTTCCCTGCACAAAAAGAGATTTTTTGCCTATTGTATTGACCATCTATTTCGCTAATTAAAAGAAACCAATTCCATGGAATCCAATAATTGCATCTTTAAATAGAATTTGACTGAATTTAATATTTTAGTTGACGTCATCCAAAATTGCTTGAAAAATTTCTGACATGTTTCTAGAAAGTAATCCCTAAAAATAACCAGATATCATAAATGATGTGGTGACTTTCTTTTTAAAAAGTTGTCTTGACTATTCAGATAAAGTAAATATGCTTTATTTCTTCTCAGCTCCTGTATTTCTCAACATTTCAATGTTATTCTAGTTGATATCTGAAACAGTGATATCATTGGAGATTTAGTCACTGAGAATGATGACACCGGTAGACCACTGTAATCAACAATATCCATATATCTTTCAACTTAAAAATGGTTTCCTACTCTGTGATGTAAATTAATGTTGATATGTGTGATAGAAATGTAAACAGTGTATAATTGCTGACTCAACAGTTTTGTTAGACTGGGTCATGTGGTGTTTTATGATAATATCTAGAGAAGCTCCTGGGGGTAAGGTTCCCAGGATGGGGTTATTTTCAGAACCATCAACTATTACTCACACTCCCAAATGAAGAAATAACAATTACCCTAAATATCTTAAAACTGGGTTAGACATTTTTGTATACTAAATCTTTATAAACCTTTATACATGTATGTAATATTTACTCTGCTAGGCATATTTGATGAGGCAATCAAATCTCCTGCAATGTTTGTTGTTTTTTGTGGGTTTTTTTTTCTCAACATTTCATGTATTTTAATCGCCAGAAAAAAACATTTTTTTCAGGAAGATTATTTTTAAACTCTTACCTAAAAAAAAAAACGTTTGTTTTATATTTCTTGCAATTATACATGCTGCTTTGGTCTGGAACAATTTTGCATTTTAATAAAAATAAGAAATTTATAAACTTGGTTCTAAATGTTTTTGATAAATTCATGGGTTTGAATGTTTTTTTTTTTAAAGTTAAAAACATTTTTCCTTAGTCACTTGTACAAGAAAAATTAAAAGAAACAAGCTCCTTGAATATTAACCTTTTGGAAATATCGTAATAAAAACTTTTAGGTGATCGTTGCAGTGCACATGACTGGTAAAGCACAGATTTCTCTGCTGGAGTCTCCATGTAAACTGTTGAAACAGTGGAGACATAATTAAGAGTTGTTGCATGTGTTTTTTGAGTTGTCGGTTAACAGCTGTTTCCAAAGGTACTGAGGTGTTACTTCTCAGATGTAGATGGTTACACATTGAAAACTGCTACCTGATAACATTGGAAGCTAAGTCAGTTTGCTTTCTAGATTGATTGATTGGTTTGATATTTTATGTGGGGAAGGAAACCCTTGTTTTTCAATTTTGGATTTGAACCCTCTGCGCATTGATGGACGGCCTGTATCCGAATGGATATTTTGGTTTCATTTATTTTCTTCGTAAACCCAATCTACTCTAACATATTTCCCCTGTGACATGTAGCATATCTTCTCAGTCGAAATCTTTGGATAGTTGTTTGTTTATATTTGTCAGTGTAAGCTAGGGCATTGTCATAGGATGTAGATTGTCAGTCTGTGATGGCTGACTGTTTATCCTCATGTCAAATATGTTTAGACTTAAATGAACTTCCCCTGGGCATTATTGTAACAAAATAAATGTACAATGTTAAACAGGTTTGGGACAACAAGAATAATCAGACCTTTTTTTAGGCCTTTCTTCAACGTAACCGGAGAGTTGCCCAAGGTCCTGGTGTTTCCTCCGGGGGGAGCAGTCTTTCTCCTTAAAAAAAACTGGACTTAAAACATAGATTACGGAATTCATAAAGAGATACCTACATGTATCTGAATGTCCTGTATATGTCATTGTGTTTGGTATATTCTCTGGGGCTGTGTTACGACCAGTTGTGACGTTACGCCGGATCATAGGACTAATTGATTGATGTTTTACACCGTACTCAAGAGTATTTCTCTTATAACGAAGCATTGCCAGGTTTAGTGGAAGAGAAAACTGGGCTCATTGGCGAGTACTGGGCTAATCTTCGACATATGGCAACCAAGTGAAAAGTAAACTCCGGATTATAGGCACAAAGTTTTTTATGCAATACAACTTCTACTATATTAAAGGATAAATACCTAGCGGTGATTTGTAACAGTAAATTTACTAAATATGTATTTAAAAACATAACGTTGAAAGAAAACAAGCTTCCTGTATTGTCCCAGGGTGTCAAAGATAAAGCGATTGAAAATGTGTGTAGCTTCCGTCATCAATCGGAGATATGTTTGTATTTGACGTCATACTTGACATTTGATTACTTTCGTCATCTTTCAACCAATCATGAAGACCCTTTAACTCGGCGTCTGACGAGACCATTCATTCATTCTAAGCCAAAGTTGGTTCAAAACAATACTTTATCGTACATTCTCGAAACTAGAGGCACTAAAAAGATTCTGAATTATACGTCTTGAGAAAAATAACCAACAAATTCAACATTCTATTTTAACGTCAAAATATCAACATTTTGGCAGCTCATGTTGCTTTAAAAAAATTAATTACAAAATAGTAGGCATTGTCTTATCCCTTAAGTAAATTTGTGTACAACAGAAAACATAATATAGTAGAAGTTGTATTCCATAAAAGACTTCGTTCCTATTATCCCTCCAACTACTATATGTAACCACCAGAAGATCGTGGATTTCCTCCTTACATAGAGCCTGGTTTCCTCCCACAATAAAACTGGCAACGCCGCCATATAAGTGAAATAATCTTGAGCGCGGCGTAAAACACCAAACAATTAATCAATATATATGCCGCTCAAACAACTTAGCCACTGTGCGCAAGATCCTCTTAATTCTGGTAATGTTTCCCGTTTTCAACTACATGTAATTTTTAATAGGTGGTCTAACTACTAAAGAGATGAGATAATTCATATCTTTACAGATAGGTGTGTACTCTACATGTAACTAAATGTCTATATCTGACCCTTAACATTGTGATGTGAGTGGACCCTCCCATGTAAAGAGGCGTGGCTCACACAGTCAGGGTGGTCTTCCCAATACAAACCCCACCACATGCTGTTAAGTGTTGTTTTAAATGATAGAATTACCCAGGTCTTCAGTCTCCCTTCTCTTAACTGCCTTGTCTTTCAACTCTTTATCAACATGTAAAAAGAGATTTGTTTAACAGTTTACCACAAATCTCAATAAATAAATATATCAGAGTGTTAGGATATATTCATCTTTTATCAGGGATGGTGTTATAACAGTCATCAAGGTCCTCTACGTGATTGTTAACAGGCTTTTTCCTCATAATCCAAGATCATTAAAGGGAAAGAAAATCTTAGCTTTAGACTAGTTTAGATGGAAAGAGTAGAGTTCATTTAGTCCAAAACAACTGTCCAATGTATGTTTTATCCCCTCGTAAGTGAATAATCGAAATTTGAAGGTGGCGTTTCAATATAGAATAAGCTCCATAGGCCATTCACAAGGCCGCCACCATTTTTTCATTAGTTTTATCCAATTATTGTTGAATAAAAATTTAGGTGCGTTATAGAGTAGTCATGTGATGCAATTTAGCCAATGGCTAGCTAAGTAATGGCGCGCGGTTGCATACTGACCTATATATTTGGAGACAATCTTCCCACTTCAAATTTGTCGCCATGTTTTTTTGGACCTAAATCTACCCTTATACATTAGAGAGCGGTAAAAATACGTCATTATTGATCTAAAAATAGCTATACCAACATCACGTCATCCTAAAACGGAAAAATGGCTACACAGATAAGCCACTGAAAGGACATACTTCTGTCTGTTTTTATTAGCTTGAGGGTCACTGGAGGTAATTGACGTGAAATGTTTTAAGTACTTTGAAGCTTGTTATCGACGATAATCCCTATGTATTTCTAGAGATTTCCCCTCCTTTAAGTGCCATTTACTGGCTTACAAATAAATCCAGAAGTTTGGTATTCTGTTAAGGATTTATTCTCATCCAGCTATTTACTACTCTTACAACATAACTTAATTTTACTTTTGTTAAATTTCTTTGCAAACATTACACAATATAAGCCCAGGGCTTAACGGGTAAATATATATATATTATACTCTGTAGAGTTCTTTTATCTGAACTGGCTCACTTAAAAGCATCTTTATTGAATATCAAAATAGTTATAGGTCAACTACATGTAGCTGCTCTTCTGATTATATGTTATCGGGCTTTCATTTTAATAGCTTTTCGACGAAGGTTGTGATTTTCCTTGGGGCAAAGAGTCCGTTTCTCCCCCTACTTATCCTGAAATAATTGAGCATGATGTAAAACACTAATCAATCAGGGCTAAGAGCCAGGTTTCCTCTTCCATTCAACCGGGCAACGCCGCCATGCAATTGAAATTATGTTGAGCATACAACCTCAGTTAATGAGTACTTATTTGTAGAGACTTTTTTGATTTACTGTACCATGCTAGTCATTTTACAATGTTTGAGAGTGCTTTAGATAAAAGGATGTTACGTGACCGTTGGACGACGCGTGGGGTGAAACCTGGGAACCAGATAGTCTTTGGGGGGTGCTGACTTGACTGTTTTTTACTCGACTCTCTCTAGATTCGTCTTTCACTGTGGTTTCAGTTTTCAAAGCTCACTGAGAAGCCTTTGTGTTAGTACTGTAACTAACATATGGCTTAGTTTAACAGTATCTCTGTCCCTACCTTTCCTCAACACAACTGCCACACCCCAGGCCAGGTGCTAACCAAACAGGACAAATCTAAATCATTGCTCCAAGGTCCTTAATGGCTGTAATCTTATTTCCATAGTTATCTTCAGGAATATTCTCGCCATTTATTTTCACTGAATACATTTAACTGTTGTACTTTTTTTTCTTATTTTTGAAATAAGTCAAAATCAAATAATCTTTTCCTTGTTACTGAGCCAGATGGCTCAGCAGGTAGAGCAATAATCTCTAATGTCAACACAAGCCCTCCATAGATGAGTGGCTGGTTCAAACCCTACTCATAGGGTACTTCAAGCACAGTCTTCTCTCATTAACCCTCTCTTAATTTTACAAATCATTAAAAAAATTCATTTGTTGAAGCGCTCCTGTAATTCTGCCTAGCAAAGTAATTATCAACAACCTCTATTTTCCACAGCAATATGCAATGCTGCAGTAAATGCAGTACAATCAAATTTCCAGAGTAAAAATATTGTGTAGACAATCTGAGCTTGGATATGTATATACCAAGAGTCGTAAGCATTTTCAATGTAATACAAAGTGTTCCAGAAAATTCTACTGACTAAGGCCAAGCTCCTGTCAGTCGTCAACCTAATGAAATATCATAGGTTTACTTTATTACAACAATTTATGATGGGGTATAAAGATCTAAATGATATACCTCTTTTTAACACAATTAGAAACTTGTCTCCGTGGTTATTTTAGACAAGAAGATTTTCCCTGTGCCCGTGTGTTTTAGTGTTCATAAATACATATCAAGAGTCCCTTTTGCATCAGGAGACTGGTTATACTGTAAAAATTTTTTGACTTTGATGAAAATGTGAATTGTGGTGGTTGTTGAAGGTACATCCTAATGGTTTTGCTGACTACTGTAAAATAACCTTCTCTGAATCAGATTGTTTGTCTACTCTTGTCTTAATCAAGAAATAGTTATAGCAAGAAAAATGATTTTTACTCAGCTTTCTTTATTTATATTTGTTATACCAAACTCTGACTCACTGTATTTAATCTTTGTGTTGTAGGTTCCAGTGGCCAGAAACCTTGAGGAAAATGACCTGCAAAAAGAATTATCACAGAACTTTTTAACCCCGCTCCGTGTTCCCAACAAGGGCAGTAACAGCAATACTCAAGACCCTATCCCTGACGATGCAAAGTTTCGAACCCCGATGACATTTACCAACAAGGAGACCAATAAAGCACAAAACTTGATGACTCCATTAAGAGTCTGTAGTAAGAGCGTGAACACGATCCACGAAGAACCCGAATCGGAATCTGTAACCCTGGACGAAGACACGAACAAGATATTACAGCAACCCGCTACTGTTGCTCAGAACTTTATGACGCCGCTAAGAGTCTGCAGTAAGAACACAAACACGATCCATGAAGAACCCGAATCTGCAACCCTTGACAAAGACACGAACAAGGTATTTCAACAACCCACTGCTGTTGGTCAGAACTTTATGACGCCGTTAAGAGTCTGCAGTAAGAACGCAAACACGATCCATGAAGAACCCGAATCTGCAACCCTTGACAAAGACACGAACAAGGTATTACAGCAACCCGCTACTGTTGCTCAGAACTTTATGACTCCGTTAAGAGTTTGTAAGAAAGAAACTGGTGACAAACCTATTGTAATCACCAAGAATTTGCCTGCTCCCCTTGTCAATAAAGACACAAACATTGAAGAGAAATCAACTTCTGCGATACAGCTGTGTAATACACCATTGCGAGTACAGACAAAAGACACATCAGTTCATCACAAGCCAACTTTATCGGAAAACACTCCAGACCAACAGGTAAATGTTTTTTTATACTCCTGCTTTTAAAATGGATTGAGTTGTCAAAATCTCAATATTTTTCTTAAGAAAGTATCCATGATTTTCCAAGGATTGCAAATGAGAAGCTTTTTAGTGACATTGAGTTTAAAATGTATTTTAAGTTTTTAGAAGTAACTCCTCTATGTGATTTGTTTTATTAGCATTTCTTAAAAGGGTTTGTTTCTCATCACAGGGTCAATGAATATTTTTTATTTAAATAGCTGAGGTAAAACTCATCTCCAATCAATCAATCAACCTATCAGGCTGTTTCCTCTATTTAAGAGCTATATATATATTACCTACAAAAACTAAAGTACACTTAAATTATCTGTGTTGAATAGTTATTGCATAAAATAACAAATTTATTTAATTTATAGTTAAATCAATAATTTTGAAAAATCCCCAGGTTTTGTAAATTTCTGTGTGATTCTAATAATAAGTGGGGTTTTTTTTTTTTGTTAATTAATTATATTTCAACCTGATATTAATAAATAAAATTTGAGTAAAATAGTTTTATTATTTCTTATAAAATAAACAACAATGAATAACAATTATCATCGGTTTCTGTAGGCTATGGATAATTTTTTTTTTTTTTAAATTCCTGAAGACAAACCCATCTAATTATGTGCTTGTTAGGTTTCATGAGAATAAGAATTTACATTTCTGCTGCGAGACACCAATCACAGATTTATACTCTCCCATTTTACCAACCAATGTTTGGTTCCTAAAAATTCATTCTAAAATAGATTGGGAAGCAAAAAATCTATATTTTCAGACATTCCCTATATATCATAGCTTGGTGATCGTTCATGTAAGCTTTAAATCATTGTGCAGTGTTTGATTGTTACTTAAATTCATACATAGCAGAGAAAGGAATAATTTTGGTTTATGTTCATTATTTTATTGGAAGTCATACTTTCTCTATTATTAAAAAAAGCAAAACTATAATTTGGAATATTCGAATTCCCCCTATAAGTTCTAATAAATTGGAATTTGTGTGAAAACTCAATTTTGACCTTATAATCGTCATTTAATTTTTTTTTAACTCCTTTTTAATTTGGGTTGGTAAATTTTGGACTTAAATGAGCAACAGTAAACAATTATAAGTCTATTAATTAGCTCATCTGTGTGTGTTACTGTTAAATATCATAGAATCATTTGCAGCTTTTTTCCTCATCATCTTGAGATGCAGCAGTTCTGGCTGTGACTCATTCACTGGGAAACTGTTAGTTAAACACATGTGGGACGGTATAATGTTAACTTCACATCACTCAAACCCATGTTTACATTTCTCTCTCATCCATTTGTCATAGGGGGCTATTTTTCTATCCTCTCACTGGGCCTAATGACATAACAATAGTCCATCGAGGAGGATTCCCTGCATTGATTCTGGTGTTAATGTGTTGATAGTGGACGGTTTTGACCAAAGTGACCTACATGTTCTCCTCAAAGAACTTTACCTATGTATGTAACCATTCTATGATAGGACGTTGTTTACGGTGATGCAAATCTTATATCACAATACATTGTATTGCTGTGTAAAGACAATGTGGAAATCACATTTTGGCTGCCCAACTGAAGATAGGTTTTAGCTGAAATGACTTAATCCTTTCTCATAACCAACTTTTAAGATCCATGACTTTGACAGCTCTGCTACCGGGCCACTTTCATTTCTGTGTCCCAGTTTGGGGAGATGAACATAAATTTTAATATAAAGGTGTTAATGTTGTGCTACATGTATAAGCATAGGAATCCAGTTACTGATGGGCCGAGCTAAGGTAAATTCTGTGGTTTTATATATTTTGTCAAGGTATCTAATTAAGTAGTTTGTTTTAATTTGAAATTCCACGTTTTCATATTTGTCTTATCATTGATGATTCTCCAATGGAAAATGAGATATTACGATAGATCACCTAATCAAGCCCCTCGATTCCCTTGTTTGATGATGATGTATTGTGGTAGGTGGGACTTAAGATCAGTTGGTTTGTTTGTAGCATTGTCACCATATACAGCTGTTTAGTATGCTGGTCATAACAAGTGCCATCTTATCATGAATTAATAAAAAAACTAGAAAAAATGGATTGTGGGAGAGAGGGGGATAGGGGGTTCAGGGATATATGCCCGATACAGGTTTTATGCAGTATATATCATTTTCTGATTCGGTTCCTACCAACTATTTGTATTTCTTCTTATGCACAATTAAAAAACTTTTCTGCATAGAACTTTAAAATTGTATTAATTAGTGTCTTAGACATAAAGAAAATAAATTGACAGGCTAAACAGGTTCAATGACGTTTTCTAATGGCACACAAAACTGTCTCCTAATAGCAATCATCATCAGAGAAATAAGTAAATGACTGAAATAGTAAATTATAGACTCTGAAGGAGGGGCTTATTTAGTAGCAGTTATTTACTGATTTAGAACTGTCCCCAATCTTTCAGAATGCAGCAGAATTGTGATTGGCCTGCAGTATCAATTCTCTTATTGTTAAAAAGCAAATTGTGCAATTCACAGGCTAAATACAATGTCAGGCTAACTTTGAGTCATAACGACACGTCAGATTAAAAAACATGGAATCCCTTGCTGGATCTTACGTCATTCCTGGAAATATCAAAATTCACAACTCTTTTTTATAATTGGATTTATTTTTCCCATTCTAAGAAAGTAAATTGTTTTAGGTTACATTTGATGTTTCTCCAAGCTTTAGGCTTTTACTTCAAGCAGTATCATCATGTCTTTTATCTTCATTTTGTCCGTGTGTGTTGACTTTTTAAAACAAACTTTAATATTTCCCTGAAGAAAAAAGGCAAAAACGATTTACGATTACCGCCTGCGCCTAAAGGCTTTATTAGCACACATGTAGTTTGATTGTTTAGTGTTTTACGCCGCGCTCAAGATTATTTCACTTATATCGCGGGGTTGCCAGTTTTATTGTGGGAGGAAAACGGGCTCTATGCCCGGAGGAAACCCACGACCTTCCGTTGGTAACTGGCAACCATCCCACATAGGTCTTTCGAGTGGAAACCCGGTCAGAAAATTTTCCAATTTTTTTTTGGGACTGAGTGACATAGTTGAAGAAAGAACTAAAATTAAAATAAAGTCATAATTTTCTCCAAGAATCACAAAAATATTACAGGTAGGAGAATATATTACAGGGGTGTACATTAGGTTTGTAGTCGCCTTATAAATAACTTTTTTTTTTCAGTGACATTTAGACAGTAGACATTTGTAAACAAATAGCTAGAATTTACAGCTAATGATGGGATATGTTTTGGTTTTCTACCAAACTCCTGCCACTGTGGAGTATAAGCTAGTTGAGTTATACTCACTCAGGGGTCATATTTTTAATGTTATGGTGATTTCTTCTGGGTTGTTTTGACATTGATGGCCAATTGGGTGTGGTGAGCTGCCCCAGCTTATTATATCTATCTGTCTGACAGCCTATAGTTAATGGTCTAACACTTCAGCCCTTGGAATCCCACTGGCACAATTTTCCCCACCAGTGCTGGTACTGCAATTCTCTCATAGAATTACATTCAATTATTTTGTGAAACTAATAGCCCAAAATAAATTTAGTGAAAATTATTCGATACTTAGCAACAGTCAAAACTCAAGAAGAAAGAAATTTTATTTATTTTATTGCAATACATGATACAGATTGCAAAATCAAGGTATGACGCCACTCTTTGGATTTTTGGTTAAAAAGAAATTGCTTAATTTCTTTCAAAATTTGTTCGTTTCTTGAAGAAACTGAAAGTAAGTATAAGGGTATTCTTGTTTTTGTCTCCCTCTTCTGGGTGACGTCCGGATTTAAAATCGAACGAGGTACACAGGTGTTTTTGTTAATCAAACATATTATTGAACACAGCTTCAGGAAATAGGAGCTGCCTGTTGGGTTTTTTGTATTGACTGATGGCAACATGGATCCCCAGAAAAAGTTCTTGGACAAGAGAAATTCATGAACATTTTATCACCAGACATATTTGCAGATAAAACAAACGTGAATTTATAGAACTTTCTACGGAATCTACCTAACATAGTAACGTAAATCTGTCATGTGTGGTATTTCCCAGTCTGGTGTATTTTGCCAAGGGTAAATTTCAGTCAATTAAGATAAGTAGGCAGTGGTTATAAAGACGATGTTTCCTCTAGTCTGGGGAGGCTGGTCTAACTCCCTGTTATATTACAGAAAGTATAAGCAATTCTGGCAGAAACTGATAGGAAGTTTGTCATGTATTGCTCGTCTTGACACAAACTACATTATGATGTATACTGACAAAGGGCGTCTCCCCTTTGTTTATTATGTCTGTGTACCAACATAGACCTAGGGGATGTCAAAAATGTGAATTTGTCAAATTACACTCATTTAGTTTAATTGTGGAATGTGGTGAGTGTTTTTATTATCTCCTCTTCAGGGTTTGTCTGGTATAAGTCAGTATATATAACTGGTTCAGCTAAGAAAATATATAACTTGTTTACCTGTGATGGAACCAAGATCTTGTTCTAACAAACAAAATTGTTTTGTATTTATTTATTTATTTTCTCTAGTTATCTAATGCAAGTCAGTAAACTGGATCAGGTTAGTAATAGTCACTCAGTCGGACACAGGCCTTCCATTGATGTGGTGCGGAATCGAATCCAATTCAATCCAAATAAAAATATTACAATTTCTGCGTGGATTTTTCACTTGATCGCCCTGTGTGGAAAAGTTTCCAAGTACTCGCCGAAGGTCTTGGGTTTCCTTCCTGAAATAATCTAGAGTGTAGTGTAAAACATAAACCCTTCATAAATAAAAATAATAAAATTCTACTGACTAAGGCCAAGCTCCTGTCAGACGTCAACTTAATGGAATATCATGGGTTTAGTTTATTACAACAACTTATGATGGTGTGGAAAGGTCTAAATCATATACCTCTTTTTAATGCAATTAGAAACTTGTCTCCAAGGTTATTTTAGACAAGAAGATTTTCCCTGTGCCCATGTGTTTTAATGTTGATATATAAAAATAATATAAAAAAAACATGAAAATATATCATTGGTTGAAAATGATCAATTTATATGCTAGAATTGATGAAGAGAGCCAGTTATTCACCCAACTGAGCAATTGTTTAGAAATTTTAACTTGGGAGAGATTTGACTCCTCATTTAAAAAAAATAGCTTTTAATAACAAAAAAGTCAACTTTCTGGCCAACCTAGGGTGGGGGGAAGAAACTCTTTTTTTACTCTCTGAGGTCAGTCAGTAGACTCTCTTAGTCTGACACATGTCTTTCACCAAAGGGTCACAGGTTCCCATTTTTTAATGGTTTTCACTCAATCACTGTTTGTGAACGGGTGGTCATGTGCCCTTGAAAGGTTGAAGGTTTCCTGCTAACAAAGAGTCTCCTGGTACCGTTTACTCCCCCCACAAAACCTGGCAATATGGACATAAAAGTGAAATGTATGTAATCTTGAGCATCAATCAATGTGTTTGCTGTCAAATTATTCTCTTGTCACAATAAGCAGTGTACTTTGTGATTGTTTATTGTCAATATATTTTGGTCAATATCGTCTAACTTAATGATAAAGGTATGCGGTTTTACCAATGTACGAAATCAGTGTTAAGTGCAGGAGGAAACCTTTATGGCTTTATAATACCTTACAGTTTAATGTCGTGTTATTAACTATTTCAAACCATGACAAAGCACTAAACTAGGGGTTTGAATCCCACAAAGTCCAAATAAAATTTGAAAAATTTCTGAATCAAGTTTTCACTCGATTGATCTATGTGGAAGGATTACCTACCACAACCTGTCAAGCCCCCTTCCACCCACCCAACCACACTAAACGTTGCAACATAACAATATCTTGAGGTTGATAAGTAATCACACAGTTTATCTTTAAGAGACTGTAGCCATTTTTCTTTGGTAAGAAACAATTTGTGTTGAACATGTACTTGGCATGTTTGTCTTGTTGTAAGAGCCGACCTGAAGTCTCCTTGTACCAGTGTTCACTGGCTCCTGTACCCGTCTCCTTCCACTCAGACATACACACCTTTATTTGTATTACAAGTTTGACTGACACCAGCATTTGCTGCTTACATGTAGTTATCCCTACCTTGCAAGATAAATTGAAAAAAAAATATCCTAAACTCTCAAAGTCAGTTTTCTTAGATGTTACCAGGAGTTTTGTTGTCAGTTTACTTACCATTACCCAGACCCCAATCCAAACAGTCTATCACCGATGGTTTGAAGACCACTCAATTAGAAAAAATGTCATCATTTTTGCCTGGTGTTTCATTTGATAAACTTTACCTATTACAGACAGAGCTGGCTCTCCCCCTCAATAAACCTGCCATAAGAGTTTAAATAATTATATTGTGACATAAAGCACAAATCTATCATCTGTCTTTTAGAATATCGGATCCAAGAATTTGAAATCTAGCAAACCTTCGTCAGTTTTGTGCTGATATGTGTAATGTTTTCACAAACAGCAATCCAGTCTGATCTTAATATTTAATGAAAATGATTGGATGATTTGAGATTTCAACTTTTAGAAGAAACAGAAAGGTGGTAGGATATGATATATAGAACAACTGAACTTCAGTTCAATCAAGTGAGCACCATTTGACAATACACACCAGAATTATTTTTTTTTTCTAGGGGGGGAGGGGAGGTAAATTTGGATAATAATTTACTGATTATGTTGAAAAGTTTAACTTTGGAAATTTGTTTTCAGATGGTCTTGCAGTAAAATAAGTGTGCATATATTGTTTTTCTCTATAATTTCAGATGGTACATGTTGACACAACCTTGCCAGAATCACTAGCAGATATAAGTAATTCCAAGATACAAGACCCCAGAGTTATTTCATGTGATATTACAAATGTTTCTGGGAAATTTGTAGATGAAACCGAAGACAAAATGGTAAACAACAACCTGGTACCTCAAATAAAACAATTTGTCAAAACAACTATGAAGCAAAGACGACAGAGCGTTGACGAGATCAACCAAGGCCTTTCTAATTTTAAGAACTTACAAGGAAAGCTAGATCAATTACAAAATCAAACAATTGTCGATAAACTAACGAACTTGCAAAAATTAAAAGAACAATTAGCTCTAGCGGAGAAATCTCTGCAGCGTCAACTAAAAATTCAGGCTGAGATTGATTCTGAAAATATACCACCAAATGAAAACGTCAGAAGTTCACAAGAACCCCAAACTAATTTTAAATCAACGGTGGTGGATTTTTCTGAATCGTGTGGTAATATTGAAAAACAGCAAGATGTTGAATGTAATGAAGAGATGCAAGTTGATTCAGTTATGCATGTTGAAAATTCTGAGAAATTCCAGGAAACAAACATGTCTGAAGTATTTCAAAGCCCAAGCCCCCCTAAGCAATCTCCAGAAGAAGCAGTAAAAAATCATCTCGAACTGACCCCATTTATCACTAAAGTTAAAGAACTAAAGCTGACGGAAACTACAGACTTCTCATGTTATTCAAAAGAGAGCACGGAGCCTCAGAACCTAAACTTAGAAAATGTGGAGACAAAAAATCTAGACATTGCCAGTCAGGGTTCAGCACCTAAAAACCAAAGCCTTTTGACTCTTGTTGGCCCAAACAGTAATAACTCATCTTCTAACAACCTAGAAAATTGCAACAAGACATTGTCTCCAATAAATGGGCAGAGTCAGATTAAGAATGTTGATGCCGGGGAAGATTGTTTGATATCGGCACCAATTTGGACACCTTTGGCTTTGAAATGTAAAAGAGCCGTTACGTCTCCCCAAGCAAGGGCATTGGTGCCAAAGGTGCTTTCCCACGCTGCCTCAATGGTTTTGGATGCTGGTAGGTGTCAGTCAAAGTATGAATCACACTGCTGTACAAGTCCATCAGCATCTTACATCAATCAGTCAGACAGTAGAACTGGTAGACACCTTGGTCTATGTAGTGCTGCTGGTGGCAGCAGTGGGATCAGGCAGTGGATGACTCATCCCCCTGACTGTCTTCTTACCCCAGACAAACCTCATGCAGTCTCCTCATCAACAGACCAACAGCATTACCTGGATCACAGCCTTGATAAAGCTGGACAGGACACGGAGAATAACATTACGCACTTTGCTAAAGATGGACAAACAACTTCTACCAAAGACAAAGAATTTGACTGTGTACCACTTATTACTTTCTCACCAGTTCCTGTATCCAAGAATCCTGCAACTGGTTTCAAGTCCACTTCTTCTACCAAGATTGTTACAGCAGGAAATTTCCACAGTATTTCACCAAAAACAGCTACCCCAAAGTCGAGGACGGCACAAAAATCTCCCAATAATATTCAAACGTCGAGGACAAGTGGGCGTGTCACATCGACCACGAGACATACATCTTCTCCAACGAGACATGTTACAAGTGAACAACAACACATGACTCCAGCAGATTCACAAGTTGGGTCCTTGTCTTTAAGAGGTAATGTTTGGCAGCGATTACGCCCCTCCCCTCGTGTCCACCCTACCCCCCAGATACACAGCAGGCTGCAGGACAGTCAACAGCTATTTCTGGAGACCTTGTTGGATGAGGAGTGTGCTTTGTTTACATGTTGTAGACCATTGGCTAATGGGTTAGATACTAGAACTAGATGTCCCAATCCTGTAGCTCAGGTCCTTAGTGATGGAGATACCATGGTAAGTACAATTAACATTTAAACAAAACAAAAAATTTAAAGATTGAAAATTTTAATCCCCATTAGTTTTCGACTTTAAATTCGAATATTAGAAGGCCATTCTGATTCCAGGGATATTTTCAAAATTCATAAAGATCTGAATAAACAATCAGAATTTAGGTTAAGAAAAGCATTTGATATTCTGTCCAGAAACTACGAAAGATTGCACCAAAGGTCAAAATGATCATAAGTTTATTTGTAAAAATTAACATAGGCCAATAAATAATAATCAAAGTGGTACGAAAATTCTGACTTCTGAGTTCTGATAGTCGAGTGAAGTTGAACGTTTGAAGTAGGTTGAAGAACTGTAGGATATACGTTGAAATAGAAATATCAGAAGTTCAATACGTACAAACCAAAGATGTGTACTAATAATGAGCAAAATTCTTGCAAAATGGGAGAAAAACACATTAAAATGCTTCAGAAGTTTTTGTATGCATTACAATCTGTTAGTTTAGTTCTAAGACAATAAGTCACATCAAAATCCCACTTCGTTACAAATTCGTATGTTTATCCATTTGGATGCAGAATTGTCCATCATTTCACCAGAAATTTTAATTTGTGTTGGAAAACTCTGTTGTGACTTTGATATTAAACAAAATTATTATCTGGTAACATATGATATCCTTTCAAAAGCCTTCATTTACAAATACATTGTATATCAGATATTTTATTTCACCAAAAAATGTCAACCAAAATATATATTCTCTAATATGCTAGGTATTTTCATTGTGTAAGCTGTCTGGTTTTCTCCCCATCTAACTGTAACCTGGCTCACTCCTTATAAGATCTTTCATCCTTATAAGATCTAGTGACAATACTGCGCATAACAGACTCTTTCGACTTAAGAATTGATGCTTGCGCAGTAACCTTAATGTACATGTATGGCAAAACGGCGCTTCATCAAGTTTTTGGATCAATCTAACATAGAAATCTTACTCAATTTAACTATGACGTAATGCAATAGATGCATGTCACAGCGTCTGCAACAGAGAAATTACGTCAATGCCATATGATTTAAACAACGTTGTGAAAATTTTCTCTAATTCTCACGGGAATTTAAGTACCTTGACGTGCAGTCTGTGCTGTAACAGATGTAACAGTATTCTATCTGCACTTATTTCACTGGCCTATCTCTCTCACTCCACCTGGAGAGTTTGTCTAACTCTGTTTTTATCCAGGTTTTAGTAATTACCTTGCAGTTCTCATGCTCACTGCAACAGGTGGGAAGGCAACCAAAACACAAGTTTGAAATAAATCATATAAAGAGCAAGGAAGACTTTAAGTACCTAACAAGTACCTTGCACTATTATATTTATGGCTGCTCCCTTTGTTATCAGTTTCGATTGAATGCTGCCAACGATGCGATCTTCGGTTTGATGGGCTTCACCAGTATTTTATTTTAACCTCAATCCTTCAGTTTTTCAAGGTACTTCAAGTTCAAACACTCATTTTGGCAGTGCATGCTAAAAACTTGATATTGGACTGACTTCATCAACTAGATTGGACTTCATTATACACAGGCCAGATAATTTCAGTGTCAGAAACATTGAATCGTTTTGGTATATTGACATGCTAGAAACCAAGATCACTTTTGAGTAAAGGTTGTCGAGTACCTACTTTAAAGGGGCATGAGCTGCCAAAATGTTGATATTTTGACGTAAACACAGAATGTTGAAATTATCGGCTATTTTCTAAAGATGTATAATTCAGAAGCTTTTTAGTGCTTCTAGTCTCGAAAATGTACAATAGAGTATTGTTTTGAACTAACTTTGGCTTAGAATGAATGAATGGTTGTCCCGGTTATTTAAATTTTGCTACTTTTCGAACACGTTTTTGGTTCGTACAGGGCACACGCTGTATGGATTTTCCTCATTCCAACGCCAATCATTTAGTTTTTCGATGGCCTTCAAATCCTCTTACTGTCGTGACCAACAGAAATTATGAAAAAAGTGGGAATTTCGGCAGCTCATGCCACTTTAAGCTTCCCGCTTTAAGCCTTGTAATTGAAATAATGCAGATTACAAAGTAAACTTCAATCAATTCATGGACGCTCATTTTATTTTATTTCCAGCATTTTCTGCCAATAGCTGATGATTACCACGGTGAGATGGGTCATTTGGAAGGGTCAGCGTTTGGTGCATTTACTCCCGTCCACACACGAAGTATGACTAGACCTAACTGATCTCATCAAATCAAACATAACGCCCATGACGGTCCATCCAACATAACATGACACGTCCATCCAACATAACGTGACACGTCCATCCAACATAACGTGACACGTCCATCCAACATAACGTGACACGTCCATCCAACATAACGTGACACGTCCATCCAACATAACGTGACACGTCCATCCAACATAACGTGACACGTCCATCCAACATAACGTGACACGTCCATCCAACATAACGTGACACGTCCATCCAACATAACGTGACACGTCCATCCAACATAACGTGACACGTCCATCCAACATAACGTGACACGTCCATCCAACATAACGTGACACGTCCATCCAACATAACGTGACACGTCCATCCAACATAACGTGACACGTCCATCCAACATAACGTGACACGTCCATCCAACATAACGTGACACGTCCATCCAACATAACGTGACACGTCCATCCAACATAACGTGACACGTCCATCCAACATAACGTGACACGTCCATCCAACATAACGTGACACGTCCATCCAACATAACGTGACACGTCCATCCAACATAACGTGACACGTCCATCCAACATAACGTGACACGTCCATCCAACATAACGTGACACGTCCATCCAACATAACGTGACACGTCCATCCAACATAACGTGACACGTCCATCCAACATAACGTGACACGTCCATCCAACATAACGTGACACGTCCATCCAACATAACGTGACACGTCCATCCAACATAACGTGACACGTCCATCCAACATAACGTGACACGTCCATCCAACATAACGTGACACGTCCATCCAACATAACATGACACGTCCATCCAACATAACGTGACACGTCCATCCAACATAACGTGACACGTCCATCCAACATAACGTGACACGTCCATCCAACATAACATGACACGTCCATCCAACATAACGTGACACGTCCATCCAACATAACATGACACGTCCATCCAACATAACATGACACGTCCATCCAACATAACATGACACGTCCATCCAACATAACATGACACGTCCATCCAACATAACGTGACACGTCCATCCAACATAACGTGACACGTCCATCCAACAACTGGAATTGACAGTATTTAGAAGCGCTTCCCCGTGGTTTGTGTGACTGATCAATGGCCAACAATATCGTATGAAACTGCTAAACCGTATGAAAAGCTTTAACCTGGCAGTGTTTAGAAGGGGTTCCCCATGGTTTATGTGACTGATCAATGACCAACAATATCGATTCATATGAAACTGCGTAACGGAGTCAAGCAGCTTTAACCTGCCAGTGTTTAGAAGGATAAGTTTCCCCATGGTTTGTGTGACTGATCAGGGGCCACAGTTATCCTATCCAACAAGCACCTGCTAGCAGAGTCGCTAACAATTTGAGATCTGTCACTAAAGGAAAATTTGCGTGAACAAAATCAGCTCCCATCCTTATTGCTTCCATCATCCTGGAAAAAAACGTAATCCAGCCAAATTTTAGTACTAAACTTTGGGGATCAGATATTTTGACAAGTGGGTTATTTTTTTAAGAATGACCAATGATATGAAGAATTTTCATACTTCTCAATTCTACGCATCAACATTTTAACGTACCGCTTTGCAATTATTGTTATTTTACTCTTATGATTTATTATTTCACCAAAAGCATTGGAAACTTTTTTTACTGAACATACAATAATTCATTGCAAATACATAATCATTATTTGAGAAATGTTTGTTTTACGTTACGTATTAACAAATCATTCAAAAGAACCACATTGACCAATCATTGTTTTGTATTTTTTTTTTTTTGGCAAAACTTATGTCAGAAGTATCCCGTTTAATTGTATATCACATTAAGCAATATGTTGTAAATAAATTTGGGCAATTCTTGAGACCACTCCTGGAAAAGGAAGGTCGCAATATTTGTATGTGATAATGTTTGAATTTGTATATCGCTGTTGATGAAAATTTTACCAAGCATCCGCAAATATTTCATTGGTTTTTCCGACCGGTGACAGTGAATTTGTGTAAATTAGACTGGTTATAAAGTTGACATTTTAAACGTAGAACCAACAGAATGGGAAGGCTTTCATTTCCTCTCAGAACAATGTCGGCCGTACAATCTTTCGACCAAGCACCAGCTTTTTGTTTTTGTGAATTTTCGGTGTTCGAAATAAAAACTAATAATGATTGTTATTAGGACCAGGTTTTCAAAGATCTCAAATGTTTGTTGGTTTTTTGTTTTTCTTTAATTTTTTTACCATGCAAAATTACTAATGAATGTTTTAAATAGGCATGATGCTAAACCACGTATATTATTTGTACATTTGTTGTAAGACTTTATATTTATGTCTCAAAAGCAATCTTTCTAAGTTCCTTCAATAGCATAATATATGACGCTCTGCTTTGGTTATGTTCTGTTTATTTATACGAGGAATGTGTACAAAGGTAGTAGAATTGGAGATGGAATTGTTTGCTTTACTAACAATATGCCTTGATACAAACTATTATAATAGTGTAAACAATTTAAAATTAAAAATTTGGAAAGGAAAGCATTTTTGCTGCATGAAAATTCATTCATTTGACCATGTTTTTTAGAGTATAACAGAAGTCTCGCTATATTTGGGATCACACTTTCTTGAAAAATTGCGAAAACACCCAGACTTTGAATCAAACCCGCCACCAATATATGGACACTATCGCGAGCACGAAATACAGACTGTTGTATCCATTGTGTTAACCGACATTTAGTGCTGGTGATAGGTGCCATATTCTGGGACCTGGGTTTGATTTTCCTCAAAATCAGTAGGAGAATTTCTGCCATTTTTCAAGAAAGTATAATCCCTAAAATAACGAGAATACAGAAACATTTTGCTTTTGCTCTTTGATTCCAAAACTAAATTCTCGCTGGGGCTTTATTGTTCTTATTGTACTGTCTAGGATACTTATTTTGAAAATATTTGTTGTAGTTTAAGGTAATTTAAATTTTTTGGCGCTTTTAAAGATGTGCTTTTTAAATGTCTTAAACTCTTTTTGATTTGGTTTGACGAAGGCTTTTGTGCCAGAAAGTCGTGTATCTTTCATATTTTTTGTAAATTTCCGTTCCGTTTCCAACATAAGGCTTTACCTTTTTTCTTCTTTATGAATATTATTCCATTTTGTTCGTTATGTGTAGATAATTTTTCCTTTTTTTTTTTTTCATCCTGTGATTTTGTTTATCCAATTTTCCACAACTCTTGTTATTTAGTTGGTGTTATTAAGCTCTGACTATAATTTTATTTCAATATTTAATTTTAGTGTGAAATATTTAACTTTTCTTTTGAAGAATAACTTTGTCATAGACACCCTTGACCTGTTCTACTAAGGTGGCGCATAGATTTACAGCATGGAGTTGTGGTTCGAAATTGCGATCATGCATAAGTTACTATCATACGAGGTGCATTTGCGACAAGCGTAACTTACGCCAGCTTAGTAGAACGAGCCCGTGGGAGATAAAATGACCTGCATCTTGGTGAAACAGGGAAACTTGTTTTCTATACACTATGGCTATGAGGCTGGTCCTTATAGCTCTGTCGAAAAAATAATTGATAAATTAACAAGATGACCTGTTGTATCTTTTTGTTCTTAGTTGACAAAAGACAAAAAAAATCAGATTTCTGCCCAAGAATCCTGGCTTGGGTTTCACACACCTATCCCACTTGAGGATGATTTTCAGTAACTTGATAGTGTGTGCTGTCGGAATCATTTTTCATTGATAAATAATGTCCCCAGGGAAAAGCTGTTGTATAAGCGCAATTCTCTCCAGCCAAACTGTAAAATTCCACCTCGTTGGCTCAGTCTGTTCGAGTGATAGTCCGACACACTTCTTCCATCAATGCAGCACCTGATCAAATCAAACAGACCAAATGAAAATTGACTGAGGGGATTTTTCTCTTGATTGCCACATGTGGAGGAGTTGCCAGGTACTCGCTGAAGGTAGGGGGGTTTCCTCCAGGCAAAGAGCCAGGTTTCCTCACCTATTAAACCTGGCAACACCGCCTTATAAGTGAAATAATTGTATGCGATTGTAAAACATCAATCAATCAATTATTCTTAATTTGCGTCTTATGGTTTATATTCTTAATATTGACCAAAATTTGTTGAACTTTTTTTTTTCCAAACCTGTCATCCATTTTATGAGTTATTAATCAATAGAAAAGTCTCCAGTCCTACCCTCCTGTGTTTAACTCCCTGTCATTTGACTTTCCCTATGGACGTCATTCTTCAATAAGGAAAGTTGACATGTTGTCCCCACGCTGTATCAGCTGGTGAAATAAAGTTATGCTTTATATACAATATTGGGTTTCCTTTGATTTGTTCAAACCTTACTAAAATTGTTCTTAAATAGATAGGAATAACTTTTACATATAGATATTTTGCAATAAGGTGAAGAAACTTATGGATAACACCTTCTTGGTTTATTGTGTGACGACGTTTCAATGTCGTTCTGGCATCGTTATCAAAGTCAATGAAAAAGTGGTATTTTAATGCAGCTCATGACCTCAACTCATTGACAATTGATAACGATGCAAGAGCTACATCGAAAAGTTGTCACCCAATAAACGAAAAAGTTGTTATCCATGAGTAATTCTTCACCTTATTGTAACATTTCAACTTCTAAATGCCATTGAAAGATTTGGATATTTTGCAGTTCAAATCTAATTTAGAATAAGAACTTTCACCTTATTTTGTTTCTCTTAGAGTATATGAAAAGTTGGGATTTACTCCCCCACTTAACTAATGCAAAACAAAATTTGGTTGGCATCTGAACAATTTATTTGGGTTGACTGTCAGGTTCAAATGTAAGAGTGGATGAGTTGCCGGGTCCTCGCCGACGTAAGGTGGTTTCCTCCTACACTAAACCTGGCAGTGCCATGATATAATTTTGATTGATTGGTGTTTTACGCCGCGCTCAAGATTATTTCACTTATATGGCGGCGTTGCCAGTTTTATTGTGAGAGGAAACTGGGCTCTATGCCCAGAGGAAACCCACGACCTTCCGGTGGTAACTGGCAACCATCCCACATAAGTCGTTCGAGTGAAAACCCAGTCACAAAATTTTCCAGCTATAATCTTGAGCGGCATAAAACACAAAGCAATCAAGATTATATAATGTATATGGTGGCACTGCCAGGTTTAGTGTAGGAGGAAACCACCTTACTTGGGCGAGGACCTGGCAACCTCCCAACTTTATTATAAAACCATGACCGCATGAGCTGCATTAAAATCCCACTTGTTGTGAAGAGAATATGAAGCTTTGAAGTCGGTAGAAAAAAGTGTTAATGATGAGAATACCAGGTGAACGGCAGTCTGAAGATGTGATCTGATGAACAAATTTGAGTAAAAATGATACCCGTTCATTTAACGCCTGTGTTACTCCAAACACTGCTTTTACATATGTTTTCAACACTGGTATGATGATGGTATCTACTCAAAGCTTTGTATTGGTGTGGTACCTCCGTCGGCAGAGCATTTAGTCTCTTAATCGACACAGGCTTGAATCCTCAGCAAATCAGAAATTTGTGTTTTTTTTCGCTTGTTTGCCGTATGTGGCATCTTCGCAAGCCAAGTTAAAATCTTCATGTAACCCATTCCGTGTTTTACCTTGGCGGACTACTCCACTTCTACCCGTAAATCGAACAGCGCCCACTGGTGGGAATGTAAGAGTTGTCTTTCCTAGACTTACAGAGTCTTAGCCAATCAGCACTCGTTAAACAAAAGTTCAAGGTGTACACAGCCGCCATTACGTTATTTTCAGTGTAAGTGCCTGAGGATTTGATTAGCTGCGAGAAGTTTTACTCGCATCCAATCAAAACGAGCTGTTCGATTGCGGGTTGAAGTGGAGTCGTCCGCCAAGGTAAAACACGGAATGGGTTACATGAAGATTTTAACTTGGCTAGAGAAGATGCGTATGTGGAAGACTTACTGGGTACTCACGAAAGGTCAAGAGTTTCCTCCGAGCATAGAGCCCTGTCTCCCCCCCCCACCCTCCCAATCCCTTTCCCCACCAACCTGGCAATATTATTAATAATCTTGAGTGTGGCACAAGTGGGTTTCACAAGTCAAAACAACGCATATAGATTTGAGTTAGTAATTTAAATTCAGGGGCTGGTTGTTGAAAAGAAAATTAGCTGAACGGCAGGGGTAAACAAAGAAATTCCCTTGTGACGTGGTGTCCTCTAATCTGCCTTTCTTTTTCATTTCAACAACCTACCCAAGCTGACTACACTGCCGTGTGATCAGAGTATAAGCAAGAATTTGATTGAGATTTGTCACCGTACTCAAGATTATTTCAAGTATATGTTGACATTACCAGAGGGAGGAAAAAGATCAAGAAAGATAAACAAGTAAACCAAATGTCGTATGTACAACAGAATTTATTAATACTTCTAACTTTGCTTAAATTGAACGCTTTTATTTCCCCATGTTAAAATTAATCCCATAACAATTGTTCAATTGCATGATATCGTAACCTTTATACTGTAAGCTCTTTGCATGTTAAATTATTTGATGATAAAATTGAAAAAATAAAACAATTCAAGAGATGCGGTATTGACATATACATGTATGTATAAAAGAAATTCTCAACAGCATGGCTTCTCAATAAATAAGTTCTGCTAATATTTTTCTTCAAAACGTTAGAAAATATGACAATAAATATATATCACAGTATTCTTTGATTAAAAAGAACTAGAAAACTGTACAAATCATATATGTGTGCTATACATTGGTACTTTGTGAGAAACGATATATTCAAACTGGACGGAGAAACTTCACAGCAGATCTGAAAATAAAAAAATAAGCAATCACTTAGAAACGATGAAAAGGTATCACTTTTGAAAGACCTTTAGAAGTAGACAATAAGTAACATAAAGACATAGTTTTCTGGATAACTACTTCTTAGGTTTATTTCTCACAATATTTCGCTAGAATTACCTCTAGCTTCATCAGGTGTATACAGGTATTCAGGTAATTCTAGCGAAACTTTGTGAGAAATAAACCTAAGAAATAGTTATCCAGAAAACTATCTTTATGTTAATGAAAAGGTAATGGGAACTTAAAAATTCGAAACCAGTCCCAAATTTTGTTATTCACTGAATTGCATAAGGTGTGAGGTACTGCAACAATGGGCAACACTGTGAAAATTACAACAGTAGAATCAGATTCTCCCAGCAAAAATAACGCCACAAACATTGAGAACACTCATTTGTCTATGTAAAAATGCAGAGAAATCACATGTCTACAGCAATAAGTTGCCCTGGTGAGAATATGAATTGCAAATTTTGCAACCTGTTGAAAATGAATCTTCGGTGGTACCATTTAGCCATTGTTGTCAAATGTTTTAGTTGTTGACAGTGGGAAAATATATAAGGTATGTATTAACTGATAATTACATTCAGGTAAATAAATATCCTCATCATCAAAGTGTTTCTGAAAGTTCGCTTACCGTTAAAGTTTCACAGCAGATCAGAAGGCAATTTAATGACCCTCCTTTTCTGAAGAGTTCCAGTGGAGTGATCAAACTTTGCCAAGGGGCCGCCGGTCAGATGACTTGGTGTGCTGTCTACTTGAACATGTCTTCCACTGAAAGCCTAATATAACAAAGTATAAAAAGTATAGATTAATCAATGTCTAATAAATGACCCAACTTTTCAATGTGAAAAATTATTATCTGAAAACTACCCTAGAATGTTTAATGGCAGCATGGTCTCCTAGGGTAATGTGTGATAGGGGCATTAGGAGGAAACCATGCAGCATGGCGTATGGAAACTCTTCTTTATATAAAAGTGTCTAGACAAACTGTCTTTAAACGCATTTATGACGGATGAAAAACAAATAGCTAACAACACTGAGGTCATCATGGTTTCATTTAAATTAACAGCGGTCCCCCTCAAAGAAAGACACCCCTTTTATTCAATAGATTGCAATTCACCCTTTCCAAGTGATGTCATAAGGTTGCAGGTCTATTTCTATCTCAATAGTTATTCCAAGTATTCAAAATGTAAAGGGAAGAAATACTTCTCATAGCATTTACAATGTGATAGTTTATAACATGAAAAGGAATTATCAGTAAAACTCACTGTTGTCTGCAGATGGTCTATATCAGTTTTATGGAAGGATTCTCTGAAATAAAAATATCAATTGATTTAAGATGACGGTGAAGAATTCAATTTTCATTTTTATTCACACTGAAGTAAGTTATTTCTACGAGATTCATTTACTGTGATAGAGACCTGTCTCTGACATGAGTTATTTTTCTTCTCTAGAAAGTTTGAAATGTGTGTTCGACATGGAGGGGGCAAACTTACGTATGCAAGCCATAAAAAATTGGAGGTACAACCAGTCTAGTATTGATATTTGACTTACTTCTCCTGATATTGAGGCTGTATCCTTGATCCATCTATTGATAATGCCTGTCGTTCCTTGGCAGCCTGGAAATAAAAATCACTCTTACTATCCCAAAATGAACACATTTAGCATTGATAATAGTTATACACATCTTGTCTGGATTATTTGTACAACTGCCTTAAGCCATGAAATATTTTACACCTAAGACACAATACAATATCACAATACTGGAGGTCCTTACATGTACATGTATTGCATTATCTATCTCGTTTGACATATAGTATGTTCATAAAAATATTTACTTACATGGATACACTATTCATAAGTCGTGATATAAAGAAAGTTTTCAAAAACATTTTAAGTTAAAATGATGAGATTATGAGGCTCTCAGAAATGATGAGGCTTTAATTAACAAACAATCAAAAGACTTGGTTGATTATCCTTTTACGCCAAGCTCAAGACCTGGCGTTGCCTGGTTTAGAGGGGAAAAAACAAAAGACTTGGAAAATTGGAATTTAGTAATGTTGGTCTGCTTGCACAAAGTGCTTTTAACTCACACAAACTCCTAGCCTATCTCTACAACATGGAAAGTTTATGAGCCCTGTCTCATGTTTAACGGGTCCTGGGTTCGATTCCCGTTCCGGGCGTCACCCAAAAATCGCAAGAAGAATTTCTACCATATTTTCAAGAAAGTGTAATCCCAAATTAGGGAGAATACTGTCTTATGTTGAAGAAATACCCTAAGAGTACTCTTAGTTACGAGGACTTCATGAAAGTAAACCCAGGGACGTAAAACATGCTTTCTTTAATAGCCAGAGAATGTAGGTAACTTACCCTCAATATGGAGTAGTTGGATGTGCGAGCCACAAATTCTGTGAAATCTGCCAAGGACTTCTCTTTTTGTTTGTGATTTTCACGAATCTGAAAATGGGGAGAAAAAAAGTAACTTGAAATATTGATCGGTGTTTTACGCCACACAATATTATTTAACTTTATATATGGTTAGAGAGAGATAACTTTATATATATATATGGTTACATTTCCCGGTTAAGAGAGGAAATAAACCACTCTTTTTCGGAGAAAACCTCTGACCTTTCACCGATAACTGACAACCCTTCCACACCGGATGATCAAATGAAAACCGACTCAGGCACTTTCTTTGATCTGAGCTGGATTCAAACTCGCGACCCATTGATGGAGGCTCTGTGTTGGACTGAGAGACTATTGCTCTATTGACTGAACCAATAAAGCCAGAGCATTGTATGAGAGGTAGTAATTGGAATATATTTAACCTCTGAACCGAAAAAATTTGGACAAATCTTTTCTGTGGGGAGACAGGTTTTCCTTTTATTTTCAAGGTTTTCCCCTTGCGCTTTATTTTAACATCTTTGATCCACCACAAAAGTTATGCTCCCATGGTTAAAATAAAAAAGACTAAAAATTCTACAGGAGTCATACCTCAGCATAAAATTCTTGTTCATCCAAAATATCTTGATTTTTCTGTCCTTCTAATAATTCTATTTGAACTCCGGCTACAATTTGAGCACGTTCTTCCACGGCCCGACTTATTGCCTCCATGGCTTCCTGATCCGGGGTAACTGGGCGAACATTTTCCTCTTCCAGTTCATCTATCACCTCCGTAAACACTTCCCCTACCTGAAACAAAGGGGAGTAATTCAGTTTACTATGGTTATATATATTTATGAACACTAAAACACACGGGCACAGGGAAAATCTTCTTGTCTAAAATAACCATGGAGACAAGTTTCTAATTGTGTTAAAAAGAGGTGCATTATTTAGACCTTTATACCAGATCATAAATTGTTGTAATAAACTAAACCTATGATATTTCATTGGGTTGACGACTGACAGGAGCTTGGTCTTAGTCAGTAGAATTTTCTGGAACACTTTGTAATACATTGACAATACATTAATTCCTAAAAGCATAAGATCGATTTATTTTGTTTTTACCACAAGAAAAACTTACCTTGAAGTCCATGTATTTTTCGATTATAGTTAAGGTCACATGATCACTGACACTTAATCCTGGCAGTTCGGAAAAACCTGTTAAAGCAATCAACATCACATTCAGATAAAGTGCAAAAATTATTCTTTCACAAATTCAATAAAAGTTGACCTGATTAGTGCAAAAGAAAGATACTGATAAAATGTAGGCACATATTCTAGTAGGGGCCTGGGTGATTCAGTTGGTAAAGTGATAATCTCCCAGCCAGACACAGACCTTCCTTCCATGGGTAATGGGTTCGAATCTCATTCAGATTAAATAAATATTGAAACATTTCAGAGTGGATTTTTAACCTGTTCGCATAATGTGGAAGAGTTGAAAAGTAAGTTACTGTAGGTCGGGGGTAGCCTCAGGGCAAATTGCCACAGGGCAATCAGCCGAGTTCCGTCTCCACTAAACCTGGTAACACCGCCATATAAGTGAAATAATCTTAGATGCAGCATAAAACATCAATCACTCAATAATGTTCTGACAGAGCACAAACCAGAACTTCATTTATACTTACCAATCTTACCAAAGAGAGCATAGAGTTTAGCCCTCATGTTTTCACAGACGTCAACAATAGCCTGACTGGGGCAGGAGGCGGGTAATGGAGTCACACCTAATTCCTCCTGTAATCTCGTCCTCAGAGGGTGATGGACGTCTGCAAGGAAAGAAAATGGATTTAAATTAAATATTCAAGTAATTACGTTTGGAATAATTTGGGAGAACCCGGCCTCCTCTATGCAATGCTAAGAAACTTAGTAAACATATTTCCTTAAATTAAGTCATGAATGGGCTGCTCTTCTTAAGATGCGGATGGTCATTTATAATTTATATTTCACTGCAAAATGAAGTCTTTTTGCTACAAATCCTATAACTATTGTAATATTTTCCTAAAATAGAGACAACTAAATAGTCTGATTCATTGTTTCCTGCTATATACAGTTGTGAAGATTTCTTCACCCTACAGCAATGTTAAATTTGTAAGGAAACCGACCCCAATGCCTGGTGAAATTTCTTTTACATGTTCCACCCTGATTACAATGCTGAGGGATGATATGAATACGACTGCTCAGTCTTGCTCTAAATCAACCATGAATACAACTGCTCATTCTTGCTGTAAATCAAAGTTGCTCTTTCTATACCTCCAATAGCCCCGGACGTATCCCGTCTAACTCCGATCTCCATCTCCTCCTCCCTCCAGATCTGACAGAACAAATGGGGAGCGGAGATGTTCTTACTCCCCCTCCATGTTAACACATGGTGAATCGTCTTGGGATTCTCACATAGGTCCAACAGACAACCAATTATCAAATTGTGCATGCTCTTTGGGCAGTACTGTAAACAATAGAATGAATATAGATATACGTATATATACAGCAAATTAACTAAAAATTCAAACAAGAATAAGACACAATAGCAAATAGATTAATCGATTGATGTTTTAATTTTACTTGTACGGCGGCGTTGCCAGGTTTAGTAGGGCAGAAAACCTGGCTCATTGCCCGAAGGAAACCCCCGACCTCCAACGAGTACCTGGAAACTCTCCTACATACGGCGATCAAGTGAAAAATCCATTCAGAAATTTTTTCAATCTTTACTTGGTCTGAGTTGCATTTGAATCCGCACCGCATAGATCGAAGGCTTGTGTGGGACTGAGGGACTATCCCTCTAACCGAGGCAAATAGAAAATGGGAGGGTCTCATACAACGGACATCAAGTGATTGGTGCTGGTTGATCACATCACAAATTTATTTGATTGATATTTTACATCAAACTCAAGAGTATTTCACATATATTTTTTTGAGGGGGAGGGAGGGGGAACAGGGCTCATTGCCCGGAGAAAACCATTGATCTTTGACGAGTACCCTCAAGCATTGTGGAGAAGCATTATGTGTAACTTTATGCCAAGTTTATGCAAAGACCTGAATCAGAAAATGTCCTAACCAGGATGCAAGTGTATTCATACACAAACTCCATGGTTTAAAATCTCCTTCCTCAATGTCCACACATCTATTCTTAATTCTTTACAACTTTGCACTTTATCTTCCAATGTGGATGGATTGACCTAATGACCTAATTTGAACCAATGTGTCATCCTATTTGAACCCTCTTTAACTTCATCTCAGGATTGTGTTAATGTACCTGTAACAAATCAATCAGTAAGAAAACCCCCTCTTTCTCCAACAGGTAATCTTCTGTAATGTAACAGCCCACAACCGCACACCTGAAATACACAACAAACTAATTAGTAATTGTTCCATTGATTACTGATCTATCCATTTTTTAATGCTGTTTAAGGCCACAATCGAGAAAATTATTCTTTACACATGACCTCTGGATAATTTCAAACATGGTGGTTTCAACCAATCATGAAGACATATGACATTGGAAAATACTCAGTAAATTAATTTCTGTAGCGCCGTAAAGCGATAATGAAAGCATTCTGTAAATTTTGCACTTGGACGATTTTCTTTTCATTCAGGGTTGCACAAAAATTAGAATTTAGTGGAAAGATGAACTTACCAAATACAGTCTACTGTGGCCAGTAATAGTTTATGATGTCCCAAACCTCCGGAAACCAGACGAGAATCTGTCTTGAGGTAGGCCACACAAACATCTACACCTTCTGTACCAAATAACTCCTAAAGCACAAGAAATTAAATTGGATTATTAAGATGCATTTAGTTTTTTTATGTCTTTTGAGAACTCTGTCAGTTTAAACGTTGTTTTTTATTTGTAGGATATCCAGAGCAGAATCACTGGGAGAAATGATTTGTCTCAAATCCCGGCACATTTAGCATAAAACAAGATTTGAACAAAAATTTAATGAGAATTTCTACCAGATAATAGACAGAGAACAGGTTTTGCTCCTGTTTAGTTTACACTATTGGCAAATACTTGAATTGATTGATGCTTATAGCTGCAATTATTGCAATTATATGTTGGTAAAGAAAACCGGCCTCTAATGCCAGGATGAATTTTGACATTCTAATGCAAGGTCACGCATCTTCCGATATATAACTTTTAGTGTATTTATTGACTCAGGTATAGCATCCTCACGGGGACCTCTCCCATCCTATTTTTCCGATTTAGCATTAAATATACATGATACTAAGGTAAGCCATGGAGACCCCCTAATACACAGCAGGCAACATTCTAGGAAACACAGGTTACAAAAAACGAATTTTCAAAAGCTAAGAGAAATAAAAGGTTGGTTTGTTTACCTTTTTATGCATGTCCCCATCACATAATGTGGAGAGAATTAACAACATGTCTGACTGCATCTCCACATCAATTGTATCATCTTCATCAGAACTACTGGTGGCGTTTGTTAAAATACCTTAGAAGGGGAAACAAATGAAAAGGTTGTCATGTTGTATGTAATCAGTAAACGTCATGAGGGATTGATTGTTGCTGCTTAGAGTGTTGTGCCACAATGGCAGTGATAATAGGTTAACTGGGGAGGGGGAAGGGGGCTGTATGTCTAGGAAACCTTGAGGGTGGTCACAGGGCTACATGTATAGGAAACACTGGACTGGGTTGTATATCTAGGAAAAAATTGGAAGAGGAGGGGATTTGGCCTAAAACGCATGAAAGCTAACTTGTAAACTTTTCGCATATACAGGTCATATACAGTTTACTTGGACTCAAGATTATTTCACTTATATGGCGGCTTTGCCTAGTTTAGTGAGGGAGGAAACCTCCAACCTTAGGTGAGTACCTGGCAACGCTTCCACATACGTCTATCAAGGGGAAAAAACACTCAGAAATTGTTCAATTTTTATTCAGTCTGGGGTGGGATTTGATCAAGCGCCGCATCGGTGGAAGGCCTGTGTATGACTGAGGGATTATCACTCTAACCAACTGAGTTATTGAGGCCCCTGACATCAAACTTAAAACCAACCGAGAATAAGCTTAACATATAATACAAAAAACATCTCCAACATACCAGTAAGTTGGTTAATAGCTCCTTGATCGACCAGATCTTGTAAGATACGCTCATCTCCAGTAGACACCACACTACGCAATAGTCGCACACAGTGTCGCATCTGAGCACGTTTATTACCACGCCCTCCGGAACCATGGAAACTGTTGCCATGACCACCAAATTCATCTAATAGAAATATGAGCCATAAAATATCATATCAACAAAACAAACATCCGCCTATTTTTCAATGTTAAGTTTCGTTGATTCTTCTTTTTTTAATTTAATTTTATAATGCAGTCCTCCAGAGAGAAAATAAGCATATTGTCTTTAATACTTTGATATCAGATTTGTTTATGACATATTAAAATAATAGCACATCTTATTATGTAATGCAGGCATTTTATTCAATTGTTAACGTTCAAACTCATATTTCAATGACTCACACATGTTGGGGGTTTGCTTCGCTGGGTAACAGCCTGATTTTCTACCCCCACTGAACCCGGCAATGCCACCATAATGTTGAGTGTGCCGTAAAACATCAAACAATGATTCAAAACTTTGGAACCACAGTCAGTATTAGGTCTATAACTATATGTTATGTCTTCCATAACAGTTTAAATTGTCTTTACTCCTCTAAAAAACAACTAATTAAACATGCCATTAACCCTCTAAGACCCTCCCCTCTGCAATACCTACCACCCATCCCTACAAAGGGCTATGTGGTTGTGGGTTGTTTACCTGAACTAACACACCACTCCAGTAAGAGTAGTAGTCTGGTATTTCCCTGGCATGTCATATAATCCTCCAACATGAGGGGACAAACACTAATTAGACACACATCTCAACACCCAGCCCCACCCCTCTGTTACCCACCCCCCTAAAAGGGCTGTGTGGTTGTGGGTGGTTTACCTGAACTAACACACCACTCCAGTAAGAGTAGTAGTCTGGTATTTCCCTGGCATGTCATATAGTCCTCTAACATGAGGGGACAAACACTAATTAGACACACCTCTCAACACCCAGCCCCACCCCTCTGTTACCCACCCCCCTAAAAGGGCTGTGTGGTTGTGGGTGGTTTACCTGAACTAACACACCACTCCAGTCAGAGTAGTAGTCTGTTATTTCCCTGGCATGTCATATAGTCCTCTAACATAAGGGGACAAACACTAGTTAGACACGCCTCTCAACACCCACCCCCTCCCCTCTGCAATACCACCCACCCCCCCTAAAAGGGCTGTGTGGTTGTGGGTTGTTTACCTGAAACTTTCCAATAAGAGTAGTAGTCTGGTATTTCCCTGGCATGTCATATAGTCTACTAACACAAGGGGACAAACACTCAAACAACCCCCCCCCCCCCCCCTCCTCAACCAGCACACCCTAACTCTCCAATCCTATCCTACATATCCCCCAAAATGGTTGTGGGTTGTTTACCTGGACTAACACACCACTCCAGTAAGAGTAGTAGTCTGGTATTTCCCTGGCATGTCATATAGTCTTCTAACATAAGGGGACAAACACTCAAACAACCCCCCCCCCCCCTCCTCAACCAGCACACCCTAACTCTCCAATCCTATCCTACATATCCCCCAAAATGGTTGTGGGTTGTTTACCTGGACTAACACACCACTCCAGTAAGAGGAGTAGTCTGGTATTTCCCTGGCATGTCATATAGTCTTCTAACATAAGGGGACAAACACTCAAACAACCCCCCCCCCCCCCCCTCCTCAACCAGCACACCCTAACTCTCCAATCCTATCCTACATATCCCCCAAAATGGTTGTGGGTTGTTTACCTGGACTAACACACCACTCCAGTAAGAGTAGTAGTCTGGTATTTCCCTGGCATGTCATATAGTCCTCCAACATAAGGGGACAAACACTCGTCAGACAGGCCATACTCTCTAACTGAAGCTCTTCAAACTGTGCAGGTGTCCATTCACGAGGAGCTGAGCTTACTTCATTTCCACGTACATATGAAAACAAAGCTAGCATCAAGTGACCCTCAGACAATATCTGGAAAAATAAAAACAGAAACTTTTAACACCTTTTCATGTATTAGAGAAACAAAATTCCAATGGAACAAGGGCTTGGTTCCATCCAAACAGTAACAGTAACATGAATTGCAAATAAAGTTTTAAAAAAATTCGTTTGATAGAACAGCAAATATAATAACGAATTTTACAGACTGATATCAGAATATTAAATGAAGATGAAAATGTCCAAAGTGGACGACATCTGCCAACTAACCACATAAAACCTGCTACAAAAAAACTGCACAAGAGTACCTACACAAGCAATACCACTAGAAAGTTTAAAAGTTTCAAAGACATCCATCAATTAAAATTTATTTTCTCACACAGAAGAACCAGAGAAGAAATGACTTACAGGTAACACAGACGGATCTCTGCTCAGCATGGCTAACATATTAAATAACAGTTTCTTCAATTCAAAGTCTTCATGGGTTTGAGAAAGTTTCAAATGTTTCACCAAAACATGGTTACTTTTCACTGGAAAAAAATAAAGAAAAATAATGTTATGATCTAAAGCAAATAACCTTCTAGATTAAAAAAAAAAGATTAAAACAAAAAAAAAAGATTAAAACAAAAAAAAAAGAGGGAAGGGGGAGAGGGGGTATAATTCTATTCCAGGGGAGATAATTCCCTTAAAGAAAAAACATTCATGGAGTATTGTCCCCTTGTCTGGGATAGCCAGAAAAGAGAATGAATGCAATTTGCTTAGTAAAGGTAAAAGGCAAGCCTCTGGATTATTTCCAAGGTATTTAATTGCAGTTTTCTGTAATGAAAACAAAAAAACAAAAGTCCTCCAATAAAATGATATTCCAAATTTTATTGATGAAATAAAACATGTTCCTATGAGTGGAATCAATGTACACTACACAAACATGTACTCAATGTTTTGACCTTTTTAAAATTGTCTAATACATCAGAAAAAATGTATCTATAGCTATGGATTTTTGATAGGGGGATGATACAAGCTCTTAGTCCTTAGACAGGTATCTTAAGCAGATACCTGGCAAATCCTTCCACAAAGGGCCTAATAATTAGAAAATTATAGTCTAAAACTTTCTAACTCACCTTCTTGGAATGTAGCAAATAAAACCAGCTGTTTGGCAAATCCTGTTTCCACAAAGGGCGCATGTGGACAGATGGAGGCGACAAGGGAGGCAATTACAAGTAAATCATTCCTCAGTTGTCTGTCATAATGACTGTATCCCTGGGTTAATTGATACACATAGGCATCCCGCAGTTGACTGAAAATAAAACAGAATATTATGCTATAAAGAGGATTGAAGGTATATTTAATGGGAATTTTATTTTTAACTGCTTCTGTTTAACATGTAGTGTTACAACCAGCCTTTTCATAATAGACAGGTGGTTCTGATCCCAACCAGTCTGACCAGTCCAGAACAAAAAGAAGCAAATTTCTTGACTGTTTTTTTCTTCTCTCAGTTATTCAGCATATATTCCATACCTCCAACAATCTTGAGTTGTGCACAAAAGTCAAAAAAAACTTTCTGTCATAAGCAATGAATACAATTTGACTGAAGTATTTTCCTATACCTTAAACATTCTAAGTTATTTAGTTGATTGGCCACCTCTTCTTGATCCCCATATGATAGTAGATTCCACAGAACATCGACAGAGCGGAACAGCATCTGTCCACTACCATCTGATACATCCATTAAACGAGAACAAATTCTCTCAGCGGCACCACCTTTTAACATCTCATTGCAATTCCTCTCTATAAAAAAAATTAAAAAAGTGTTTCCTTTATTGGTATCATTGAGACTGGCCAGATTACTGGCAAGCTCTAAGTCTTCTAGACCAATTAAACAGAGGCCTCCGTGGCTCAGTAGGTATATCATTGGACGCTCAATCGGAACAGCCTTCCACCAATGGGTCACAAGTTCAAATCCCACTCAGTCCCCAAAAAAAAATTTGAAATTTCCTGACTGGGTTTTCACTTGAACGCCTCATGTGGGATGGTTGCCAGTTACCACCGGAAGGCTGTGGGTTTCCTCGGGGCATAGAGCCTGGTTTCCTCCCACAATAAAACTGGCAACGCCGCCATATAAGGGAGATAATCTTGAGCGCGGCATAAAACACCAAACAATCAACCAATTAAACACAAAAAGTTTCAGCAGTTTTCTATTATAGAGAACTCCTCTATGAAAATGGTGCTCCAAATTTTATTAATTAAATAAAACACGTTCCTAAGAGTTGAACCAATATACACTACACATACATGTACATGTACAATGTTTAATATCTTTAAAATGGTATAATACATTAGAAATGGTGTATTTATAGCTATTGATTAAGGATAACATAACAACATAAGGCTTCTTTATGGATTGCAACTTCTTCTTTAATGTATCTTTAATGTTCTTTAATGTAATTATCAACTCAACTTCTAAATGCCACTGAAACAAGATAACATAACAGAAGTAATTTCATTACCTGATCCTTTAGAGAAGTTTTGAAGGACATTCAACACTTGTATTTTAACTTCTGTGTCATTTTCCAATAAAGCCAAAGACTGAAACAAACCAGAAATGTATCAATATTTATATTGTGATGAAGAATAGATACTACTCATGGGGGAAAAGGGCTCCTTCATCCTTTTTTGTTTGTTGTGTAATTTAGGTGAGTGTCGTATATATAACCCTCACTCTACCCACCCCACACACGCTCTCTGACCATCACTTTAAATTCTTACGTACGATTGAAATGAGTTTTAAAACGACTTTGAATTAATGAACAGTTTATGTTCATGTGCAAGTTCATGGGAAAACACCATACAAGCCTTTTGAAGAGGAACATACAGTGTAGTTAACAACGCAATAAATAAATAACAGGTACTTTGGTCACTTTGAAGGTTGAGCTAGAATCGTTCATTTTAGTTATGCCTTTTTTGATTTTCGTAATGAGTTTTAAAAAAAGACTTGAATTTTCGAAAAAAATTATGTTCTTTATGACAAGTTCATGGGAACAGACCATAGTAGCCTCTCGTAGAGGAACATAGTTAACAAAGTAATAAATACCAGGGGCCGGTTGTTCAAAAGAAAATTAGCTTAACGGAAGGTTAAATGACGTGACGTAACAAAGAAATTCATTTGTGATGCGACGTCATCTAACCTGCCGTTAAGCTAACGGCGCTTTGAACAACCTGCCCTTTTCAGGAAATTAAAATATCTTAGGCAACTTTGAAGGTTAACAAAAAATCTTACCTTCACTAATGTTTCTGAGATGTCACTGGCTTCTACAACTCTCTTGTTAAAAGCTAAAGTTGTACCTTTAAGGTCTAGAAAGAGATAAAAAACAGAATGTAAATTTATTGTGAAGTTTAGTACATGCATTTATCATCTTCAGTTAAACACATCACTTCCTTATTGAATCTTAAATTAGTAAGATATTAATAGATCTGGGGTTTCCTAACTATGACACAAGCTTACCCCTCAACACGCTTAACTTGACTGTTTGATTGACTGCCAAATTTAGTTATTGATTGATTGATGATGTTTAATCAAGTTAACGAATCTGGTTTCGCACCTAGCACCATCCAACATATGGGCATCAAAAGAAAAGTCAGAAAGTTACGAATTTTTGTTTTAACTGAAAAGAATTTGACAGCTTTAACCATCAGTGGAAGGCTTGTGTTCACATGCGAGTGCATCTATCTACCCAAGGAGCTCCTTGTCTCACCCCATATACTTATAAACCATATTTTAGATTTCTTGTTGTAACACAAAAAGCACATCTTATACAAAAATTTTCCTAAACGATAGTTGTCAAAATAATGTTGTCAATATCAAACTTCTTTGAGTGGCATTTTAGAAGTTGGCGGTATAACAAGTCAATTTAACCAGTAAATTAAGAAGTTGTTATCCATAAGTAACTCGTTGACGTGTAATATCAAACTTACTTTGGACATCTTGTTGTTGTTGTTTGACACAGTAAAAACTGTTCAGTGTTTGACAGATCTCAGACCGCACAGAGCTGCTGGGAACTCTCATTAAATAACCTGTAAAGGAAGAAATAAAAAAACAACTCAGGTATTGGAAGCGATGGATGTGATTATGGCTACAAAACTTCAAACTGGTTAATTTGTTTTACCATTTTCCAAATATAGGTTCTCAATACTTGATGTGATTTTTGCTACAAAGCATGATTAAAAATCTAATAGGGGTTTAGATCTACTAGCGCAGGACACAAGCTTATCATATTAACATATCAACATATATCAACAAGAACATATTTCATTTTTTAAGTAAATTTGGGGAGTGAGCCACAACATTGTTAAAATTACCATTTTCCAAATATAAGTTCTCAATTGCTTGATCATTTTGTATCATAAAGTTTTTTTGTAACAGCTTAGCAAATGATGCAGGTATTAATGACGACATACCAAGTTGTGAAACTGATTCTTGAACAATTTGTTCAAACGCCAGCTCATCTGAAGATTTCTCCATTAAGAAGGGAAGACAACATATTCTGAGAATATCACAGAGAGGTTCTTCATACATTGGTTGATCTTCAACTCGGTCAGCGCACACATTCAGTATTTTAAATACCTGAACCAAGTCTTTCATGGGCTGTGTTAAGTTAAGGTAATAAACCGGACATAAAATCTGCTAATATATTTGTCCAATGAAGAATTAAAACAAACACTTTTACAACAAGACACATTTATGAGGAACGTATAAAAAAACATAAATAAATAATTATTTGTTGGAAAGGATACAAAGCCTTTGCTGTAATGTCGAATGACTCTCTTCAGGGCATGTGTGTGTCGGTCATAAAGCATAGCCTATAAATACAATAAAAAAAAAATAAATCAAATGATTGTAGTTAAAAGGGCAAATTAAAGATATAAAAAAATTCCAACATTTTACACATATTGGGAAAGTGTTGCGATTTTCATCGGTAAACTTCTGTCAGACAGTAACCAATGTACCACAGAATTCTCACTAATTTCTTGTTATCTGTAAATTTTTGGCTAAAAATCGATCTTCCACCTTTTGTCCAAAGTCGACCAAATAATATTTATCTATTTAGCAGAAGATTTAGCAAAAATGTAAACAATTCTACAAAAATAGTCCCTTTATATAGAAGACCTAATGTTTTATCAAGGTTATGCATTACTAACTGGAACACTATACATAGCATCTTATTTTAATATTTCTCAATAATTATCAATGTATAAACGAAAACATATGTAAGTCCAATTAGTTCTTAGCGCTGCAGTCTGCATTAAATACATGTAAAAACAAAACAAATTGACTATGCTTACAGAATGGGGGTCCGTGAGGAGCTTCACAACTTTGTTCAGATTCACTGGTACCATTCTGCTACCCTGTTAAAAAAACTATATATTTAAAATAACATTTTTAACATTTGTGGGGGAATTCAGGAACTACAACTTAAAAAGAGCATGGCAATCAATTTGTGAATATATATGTTTCCATATACAGGCCCTAGGTTGGGTAAATTTTGGGTTATCAAATAAGTTGGAGAATAAACTCTGGCACATGTTATTATCGACCAATGGCCTTCCTTAGAATGAAGGCTTCTACCATTTTATCAGAAGCGTCAAACCCTTTGACGTTTCGTTTATTCTCAGGTTGAATATTACTATTAGTATTAGACATTTTGGGAAAACATAAGAAAAAAATTATACAGAGGTTTAGGCTGACATCTGTCAGACCCACCCTCCACCCACCAAAAAAACGGCAAACATTTTGTTTAGTTTAACTATGTCTTAATAACAACTATTGAATTAGCATTGATTATCTAACCTGAATCAAACCAAGATCTTCATCATTTATCACATGAGCAACCAAAGGTATTCTCGATTGGTTGAATTTCTCCGTTGCAGGAGCAGTCTGGGTCTGTGTAGCCATAATTGGCAGTAAGATGTGGTCCGAGTAAAATATATATTTTTTTTAGAAAACACAGTAGTGAGCTTAAGCAACCTCAGCAGTTGTAGTGGTTATTTTTGTTTATACTGCTGTAGTCAGATTGGTGTTGTTGAAGTTCATGAAAGTCAAGACGTCAAACAAGTCAATTCCAGATTACAAACGTGATATCTAGAAAGAAACGAATCCTCATCACTAAAATGGTCTTTTTTCTTTCACGGTGAAGGCAGTTTCTTTACGTTATCCATTTCAAGACCACTAAAAAACGTAAACTTTACACAAACTCAACGCAGATGAATTAAAATGACAACAGTCGCCATCTTGAAACTGTATCCCTGGTTACCGTACCGTGGAATTATGGGAGACCACCTGTTTAGTCTCCAGTATGTGGCGATTTTCATATTCTCGACAAGAAGCGAAACAGACGAACGTGGAGAGGAGAAGAAAAACTGCGTTTTGACAGAAGAAAATACAAGAACAACTGCCAGTCCCTTATATTTGGGTGGCCAAAAACGAGCTGCGAGTAACATGAGCGGTCGATCAAAGAAAATTAACAATGCAAGGCTTGGATTATTTTCACTGAGGAGTTGCACGTTCTCAAAATGTGTGACTGTATTTGGATTTCTATTTCTTGTGTTGGCTGTGGTGTTGACATTTTTGATTGTATCGAATCCATACCCAGCGCATGCTTCTTGTGCCATTACATGGTGGGTGTTACCTGAAGTCTATGACTTACTTTATTTTTGATTTACTAATCTGCAACCTCAGAATCACATTGTATGGATTTGTCCTGAATCAGTGAATGCAGAAATGCGAAGATTGATTGATTGATTGATTTATTAGAGTTTAACGCCGCGCTCAAGATTGTTTCACTAAGTTATACGGCGGCGAAAAGAAATTAAATCATCATACTTTTTTTTTACATCAAATATACATTGGAACAGAAAAATGACAGAAACAGAAATAATAAAAACTGGTAAAACACTAAATCATTTTTGGAGATTAAAAACAAGAAATATCACAATTATCTCAAATGGAGCAACAATAAACAATTTATATAAATAACCTTTTTATAATATACAAATTTGTAAATATGTTTTAACAAATAGGTTTATACCATAATAATTAAAAATTTTCCCCAGGTTAGTCGCCTTTTACGATCAAGCTTGCCTGGGAACTGTGAGCCAATTCTTATCCCCCGAAACTCACACGGGGACCCAAGGATTAGTCGCCTCTTACGATCAAGCTCCTTGGGAAGGCTGAGGGTCTATTCTTATCTCACCGAAACCCACACGGGGGGAAATACGAAGAAAAAGTTCACATGTCATGGAAATCTACCCCCTGTATTAGTTAGACTCTGTGGCCAAAGTATAATAATATTGATGATGGGTGACCCACAGTCAACCATCATCAATACACTTTGGCCACAGAGTTTGGAGATCTCCAACTACCCCTGTACTAATTCAATAATATGAAATGTCTACATGCAGGTACCTCGTTATTTATGTTTGGATATCTATGGTCGGTACCATGTCGACGACCATAAATGTCAAAATTATCAAATAGCGGAGTAAACCCTTTACTTTAGTGAAGTACCCCTGTTCTAGCCCAATGTTAGGGAACCCAGATGTAGATTAGAGTCCAATTTGAATCTTGAAGATTAAAATAAATTTAAAGGCTTTTTATGACCTCACAACTGCACAAACGACATCATGAATAAGCACTAACTATGATCATAATCTCGTTATTTTGTGGACTATACCCATAATACGTGTATATGGAAGCCGATAGAGGCAATCTCGCCCTTCAAAACCTATAGCGAGACGAGCTAGATTGAACTAGATTGCGAAATCGTGAGGTAATATTGCGAAATATAACATCTCGCTATGTCACTCTGGATTTTGAAGTTCAAGATGGCCTCTATCGGCTTCCATATGTAAATATTTTTTAGTTATGTGTTAATGATTGTGATCTGTATGGCAAAATCTTAGTAATGAACATGTTAATTTACATGTAGCTGACTTATAAGTTCTTGAAATATTGAGTATTTGTCTTTCATACTTCTACAGGGTTTTAAAAATTGTAATACATTGTAAAAAATTTGCTATAAAAACCCCTGGCATCACCCAAAATCGGTATCTGAGAATTTGTGCTATTTTTCAAGAAAATGTAATCCCAAAATAACTAATTATAATTTATATATATTTTTAATTACAGGTCTTTCCAAAATAGTTGTCTTCCTATTCAAAATGCGATCAGAACCCAGATTGAGAAATGGAAAGGGTCCCAAAACTGTCAAATTGGGGGTCAACGGTGCCTGTATGAGGTAAAGGAAACTCCCTTTAAACAGAAGTTTTGTTTTACATATCCATATAATAACATAAGGATTCAATTAAGATTGTGATTTGAAACGTCTATTGTCCAGTGTGCTATATTTCTTGTTTTTTTGTGTTATAAAACCAGATTTTTGCCAGTTCGACACAGGCGTCGGTGGCTGAGTCTGCAGAGTGATTGTCGCCAGTTTGACACAGGCCTGGGTGGCTGAGTCGGCAGAGTGATTGTCACCAGTTCGACACAGGCGTCGGTGGCTGAGTCTGCAGAGTGATTGTCACCAGTTCGACACAGGCGTCGGTGGCTGAGTCTGCAGAGTGATTGTTGCCAGTTCAGCACAGGCCTGGGTGGCTGAGTCTGCAGAGTGATTGTCACCAGTTCGACACAGGCCTGGGTGGCTGAGTCTGCAGAGTGATTGTTGCCAGTTCGACACAGGCCTGGGTGGCTGAGTCGGCAAAGTGATTGTCGCCAGTTCGACACAGGCCTGGGTGGCTGAGTCTGCAAAGTGATTGTCGCCAGTTCGACACAGGCCTGGGTGGCTGAGTCTGCAGAGTGATTGTCACCAGTTCGACACAGGCCTGGGTGGCTGAGTCTGCAGAGTGATTGTTGCCAGTTCAGCACAGGCCTGGGTGGCTGAGTCGGCAAAGTGATTGTCGCCAGTTCGACACAGGCCTGGGTGGCTGAGTCTGCAGAGTGATTGTCACCAGTTCGACACAGGCCTGGGTGGCTGAGTCGGCAAAGTGATTGTTGCCAGTTCGACACAGGCGTCGGTGGCTGAGTCGGCAAAGTGATTGTCGCCAGTTCGACACAGGCCTGGGTGGCTGAGTCTGCAGAGTGATTGTTGCCAGTTCAGCACAGGCCTGGGTGGCTGAGTCGGCAAAGTGATTGTCGCCAGTTCGACACAGGCGTCGGTGGCTGAGTCGGCAAAGTGATTGCCGCCAGTTCGACACAGGCCTGGGTGGCTGAGTCGGCAGAGTGATTGTCACCAGTTCGACACAGGCGTCGGTGGCTGAGTCGGCAGAGTGATTGTCACCAGTTCGACACAGGCGTCGGTGGCTGAGTCTGCAGAGTGATTGTTGCCAGTTCAGCACAGGCCTGGGTGGCTGAGTCGGCAAAGTGATTGTCGCCAGTTCGACACAGGCGTCGGTGGCTGAGTCGGCAAAGTGATTGTCGCCAGTTCGACACAGGCGTCGGTGGCTGAGTCAGCAGAGTGATTGTTGCCAGTTCAGCACAGGCCTGGGTGGCTGAGTCGGCAAAGAGATTGTCGCCAGTTCGACACAGGCGTCGGTGGCTGAGTCTGCAGAGTGATTGTTGCCAGTTCAGCACAGGCCTGGGTGGCTGAGTCGGCAAAGAGATTGTCGCCAGTTCGACACAGGCGTCGGTGGCTGAGTCGGCAAAGTGATTGCCGCCAGTTCGACACAGGCCTGGGTGGCTGAGTCGGCAGAGTGATTGTCACCAGTTCGACACAGGCGTCGGTGGCTGAGTCTGCAGAGTGATTGTTGCCAGTTCAGCACAGGCCTGGGTGGCTGAGTCGGCAAAGTGATTGTCGCCAGTTCGACACAGGCGTCGGTGGCTGAGTCGGCAAAGTGATTGTCGTCAGTTCGACACAGGCCTGGGTGGCTGAGTCGGCAGAGTGATTGTCACCAGTTTGACACAGGCCTCGGTGGCTGAGTCTGCAGAGTGATTGTTGCCAGTTCGGCACAGGCCTGGGTGGCTGAGTCAGCAAAATGATTGTCACCAGTTCGACATAGGCCTGGGTGGCTGAGTCGGCAGAGTGATGGTCACCAGTTCGCCACAGGCCTCGCTGGCTGAGTCTGCAGAGTGATTGTTTCTCACTCGAACACAGGCCTGAGTGGCTGCGTCGGCAGAGTGATTGTTGCCAGTTCGCCACAGGCCTGGGTGGCTGAGTCTGCAGAGTGATTGTCCATCACTCGAACACAGGCCTGGGTGGCTGAGTCAGCAGAGTGATTGTCTGTCAGTCGAACACAGGCCTGGGTGGCTGAGTCTGCAGAGTGATTGTCCCTCACTCGAACACAGGCCTGGGTGACTGAGTCTGCAGAGTGATTGTCCATCAGTCGTACACAGGCCTGGGTGGCTGAGTCGGCAAAGTGATTGTTGCCAGTTGAACACAGGCCTGGGTGGCTGAGTCTGCAGAGTGATTGTTGCCAGTTCAACACAGGCCTGGGTGACTGAGTCTGCAGATTGATTGTCCATCAGTCGAACACAGGCCTGGGTGACTGAGTCTGCAGAGTGATTGTCCATCACTCGAACACAGGCCTGGGTGGCTGAGTCAGCAGAGTGATTGTCTGTCAGTCGAACACAGGCCTGGGTGGCTGAGTCAGCAGAGTGATTGTCTGTCAGTCGAACACAGGCCTGGGTGGCTGAGTCAGCAGAGTGATTGTCTGTCAGTCGAACACAGGCCTGGGTGACTGAGTCTGCAGAGTGATTGTCTCTCACTCGAACACAGGCCTGGGTGGCTGAGTCAGCAGAGTGATTGTCTGTCAGTCGAACACAGGCCTGGGTGGCTGAGTCTGCAGAGTGATTGTCCATCACTCGAACACAAGCCTGGGTGGCTGAGTCTGCAGATTGATTGTCCATCAGTCGTACACAGGCCTGGGTGGCTGAGTCTGCAGAGTGATTGTTGCCAGTTCGACACGGCCTGGGTGGTTGATTGTTCCTCAGTTGAACACAGGTCTGGGTGGCTGAGTCAGCAGAGTGATTGTCCATCAGTCGTACACAGGCCTGGGTGGCTGAGTCTGCAGAGTGATTGTTGCCAGTTCGACACGGCCTGGGTGGTTGATTGTTCCTCAGTTGAACACAGGCCTGGGTGACTGAGTCTGCAGAGTGATCGTCACCAGTTTGACACAGGCCTGGGTGGCTGAGTCTGCAGAGTGATCGTCACCAGTTTGACACAGGCCTGGGTGGCTGAGTCGGCAGAGTGATTGTCCCTCACTCGAACACAGGCCTGGGTGGCTGAGTCTGCAGAGTGATTGTCCATCACTCGAACACAGGCCTGGGTGGCTGAGTCAGCAGAGTGATTGTCTGTCAGTCGAACACAGGCCTGGGTGACTGAGTCTGCAGAGTGATTGTCCCTCACTCGAACACAGGCCTGGGTGGCTGAGTCTGCAGAGTGATTGTTGCCAGTTCGACACGGCCTGGGTGGTTGATTGTTCCTCAGTTGAACACAGGCCTGGGTGACTGAGTCTGCAGAGTGATTGTCCATCACTCGAACACAGGCCTGGGTGGCTGAGTCAGCAGAGTGATTGTCTGTCAGTCGAACACAGGCCTGGATGGCTGAGTCAGCAGAGTGATTGTCCCTCAGTCGACACAGGCCTGGGTGGCTGAGTCTGCAGAGTGATTGTTGCCAGTTCGACACGGCCTGGGTGGTTGATTGTTCCTCAGTTGAACACAGGCCTGGGTGACTGAGTCAGCAGAGTGATTGTCTGTCAGTCGACACAGGCCTGGGTCGCTGAGTCAGCAGAGTGATTGTCCCTCAGTCGACACAGACCTGGGTGGCTGAGTCTGCAGTGATTGTCCCTCAGTCGACACAGGCCTGGGTGGCTGAGTCAGCAGAGTGATTGTCTGTCAGTCGAACACAGGCCTGGGTGGCTGAGTCTGCAGAGTGATTGTCTGTCAGTCGAACACAGGCCTGGGTGGCTGAGTCAGCAGAGTGATTGTCCATCACTCGAACACAGGCCTGGGTGGCTGAGTCAGCAGAGTGATTGTCCATCAGTCGTACACAGGCCTGGGTGGCTGAGTCTGCAGAGTGATTGTTGCCAGTTCGACACGGCCTGGGTGGTTGATTGTTCCTCAGTTGAACACAGGCCTGGGTGACTGAGTCTGCAGAGTGATTGTCCATCACTCGAACACAGGCCTGGGTGGCTGAGTCAGCAGAGTGATTGTCTGTCAGTCGAACACAGGCCTGGGTGACCGAGTCTGCAGAGTGATTGTCCCTCACTCGAACACAGGCCTGGGTGACTGAGTCAGCAGAGTGATTGTCTGTCAGTCGAACACAGGCCTGGGTGGTTGATTGTTCCTCAGTTGAACACAGGCCTGGGTGACTGAGTCTGCAGAGTGATTGTCCATCACTCGAACACAGGCCTGGGTGGCTGAGTCAGCAGAGTGATTGTCTGTCAGTCGAACACAGGCCTGGGTGACCGAGTCTGCAGAGTGATTGTCCCTCACTCGAACACAGGCCTGGGTGACTGAGTCGGCAGAGTGATTGTCTGTCAGTCGAACACAGGCCTGGGTGACCGAGTCTGCAGAGTGATTGTCCCTCACTCGAACACAGGCCTGGGTGGCCGAGTCAGCAGAGTGATTGTCCCTCAGTCGTACACAGGCCTGGGTGGCTGAGTCTGCAGAGTGATTGTTGCCAGTTCGACACGGCCTGGGTGGTTGATTGTTCCTCAGTTGAACACAGGCCTGGGTGGCTGAGTCTGCAGAGTGATTGTTGCCAGTTCGACACTGGCTTGGGTGGCTGAGTCGCCAGAGTGATTGTTGCCAGTTTGACACAGGCCTGGGTGGCTGAGTAGGCAAAGTGATTATCCCTCAGTCGAACACAGGCCTTTCATAGATAACCCACAGGCTAAAATCTCACTCAGACCTAATGAAAGTGAAATATTTCTGAGTAGGTTTTTTGCAATTACCACTTTAAATGCTCAACTTAACATGCATAAGTAAAATAATCTTGAGTGTAGCATAAAACATCAATCAATCAATCAAACGCTCAACTTCTCTTGAAAAGCGAGATTTGACAATTCAGGAAAAAAAAATCCTAATTTAAGCCACTTAAAGGATTTATGAACAACTTTTGGAAATATTTTCTAATTTGCGTTAAGTGTGTTGTAGAACGTGTACTTTAAAAGTCTGACCAAAAAGAAAATTAAAATTCGGTCGCAGCACATACAAAATTCAAGCTACGTTTGCCGATCTACAATGTTTACGAAAGTTAATTATCTCAGAGACTTATGACGTCAAACACGACCTCCGTTGTGTACATACCCTCACAGCGATGACGTAATAAACGATTTCTGCTGTCTCAGTACGTCTTCGTGGCAGTTTGTACACATCGAAGGTCGTGTATGACGTCATTTTTCCGAGTAGTTACGACAAATACGGAAAATATGCATATTTCCTCCCCGTTCTTCTTTTGACTACCAGGGAACTAACGCGAAGGTTGTTTCGTTTCAACTGATGTTTTTCGAATAAACATTTAGTCCATAAACAAACACAAACCAGTTTTAAATCCTGTTCATAAATCCTTTAACATTTTTATTTTCCTTAGTTTAGCACCAAGAGCCATTGATTGCAATGCTTTCTTAGCTACGGATATTATTCGTTGTCTTCATTAGTTTTATTATCAATTAAATTAAATCTTTGTTCATTTATTTTTGTTCAAATGTATCTAGCTGGTATCGGAATCGATTGGATTTTTAAAGGCAACTCACATGACTCCGGTGAAACACTATATTGATGATCTCACTTTTAATTTCTCTATATCAGAAGAGGAAACTTCATGTACAGTCACGGTAAGACAGTTTTATATGTATAGACATTAAAACACATGGGCACAGGGAAAATCTTCTTGTCTAAAATAACCAGTTACCATGGAGACAAGCTTTTAATTGTGTTAAAAGGGGTATGTCATTTAGACCTAACCCAGTCAGAGGTTGTTTTAATCAACCAAAACCCATGATATTTCATTTGGTTGACGACAGTTTGCCCTTTTATACTGCCCCAGTTTTATAGATAAGGACTACAGCCAGCTATCATAACACTGCTTTGATTTATTCTAGTTTAATTCCACAGGCCTTGAATTTGGGATTATTTCAGACACCCATCTTGACCAATTTAGTCTTGCTGGTATCAAATCAAGTCGACAAAAGCTTCTTTGGCCTTCCTTTGAGGCCTGGGGGTTCCTGCGCAAAGCCACCCCCAACTAAACCAGACCACTTGACCATTCAAATAAATTATCCGTTTGCAGAGTAGAACAGTGACCAATTAATGTACCTGTCAAAGGCACCACTTCTTCTCATTCAAACGACCAGACATGTATGAAACTGAATGACCATTATGACATGAGCTCTGTGCAGAATAACTTGCAGGTGTTCTACTTACACATCTTTGATAAAGCTACATGCATTCTTACCAATGTTTAAAAACAAGTTATTAAATTGTTTGTGGGCCTTGGTGGCTCAATCAGTTAGAATAATAGTCCCTTAGTCGGGCAAAGGCCCTTCATCAATGTGGCGCGGGTTCGAATCACACTCAGACCAAATACAATTGAAAGATTTCTGAGTATGTGGAAGAGTTGCCAGGTTCTTGCCGAACGTCGGGGGTTTCCTCCGGGCTAAGATCCTCGGTTTCCTCCCTCACTAAACCTATGGCAGCACCATATAAGTGAAAAAATCTTGAGTGTGGCATAAAACGTAAATCAATCAATTAAATTGTTTCTGTGTTAAATTGTAACTTCTCTCATCCCCAGGGTTTCTCCTCATCTCAGTTATGGTATGCTATCTTAGACTATGGAACTAATTATTGTAACCTTCATAATCTAATTACAGGTATGTATTAATCATATAATTTCACCATTAACCTTTAATAATGGTACTCGCTGAGGGTGGGGGGGGGGGGGGCAGGGGGGCTTCCTTCGGGCAATGGGCCTTGGGCAAAGCAGCCAAACAAATGTACTTATCTTAAGTGCAGCCCAGAACATCACTCATCTATATATCTTTGTTGTTTTTTATTTTTTATTATGCGGCTCGGATTTGAATTCCACTCAGACAAATAAAAAATTTTAACTGGATTTTTCACTTGATCACCATATGTGCAAGAGTTGCCAGTTACTCGCCGAATGTCGGGGGTTTCCTCTGGACACTAAGCCTGTCGCCTGTGCAATATAAGTGAAATAAACTTGAGTGCAGTGTAAAACATCATTCAATCAAACTTAATATTTTAAATAGACTGGGATTCATCTATTCTACTCAACTAGTGTATTGAAAAATGAAGTATTTTGTGAATGTGTAAAATATCTAATTAAACTTACAATATATAATATTTAAAATTGTCACAAATGTATGTTTTAATATGCTTTGTGAACTGTCTTTGTTTTATGTTATTAGGTGCTGGGTTGAATACTCTAGATGGATTTATTGAGAAAACTCAGGACTTTCAATGTACGCAATATTCCCAGGCCAACTGTGACAAATACTGAAGGAACTTAACCATTGTTCACCTCAACCATTCAAACTGTGATAAGTTTTAGGAACTACATTCAAACTGTGATAATTTGTACAAGTTTAAGGAACTGAGTTTTCGTTCGATTCACAATGTTTGGTTTAGCACATACTAAATAGAATGTCAACTTTTTTCACTGGCTTAACGTTTTGCTGGACAGGCTGATGGCTGGTAATGACTCCAAACCATGAGGGGAGGAGCTATCTCCCACCAATGGTATAGAACCATCCTTACTTTGGTCGAGGCCTATCCTACCAATGGTATAGAACTATCCTTACTTTGGTCGAGGCCTATCCTACCAATGGTAGAGAACTATCCTTACTTTGGTCGAGGCCTATCCTACCAATGGTATAGAACTATCCTTACTTTGATCGGGGCCTATCCTACCAATGGTAGAGAACTATCCTTACTTTGGTCGAGGCCTATCCTACCAATGGAAAAGAACTATCCTTACTTTGGTCCATGCCTATCCTACCAGTGGTATAGAACCATCCTTACTTTGGTTGAGGCCCATCCTGCCAATAGTATAGAACCATCCTTACTTTGGTCGAGGCCCATTCTACCAATGGTATAGAACCATCCTTAATTTGGTCGAGGCCCATCCTACCAATGGTATAGAACCATCCTTACTTTGGTCGAGGCCTATCCTACCAATGGTAGAGAACTATCCTTACTTTGGTCGAGGCCTATCCTACCAATGGTATAGAACTATCCTTACTTTGGTCGATGCCTATCCTACCAATGGTATAGAACCATCCTTACTTTGGTTGAGGCCCATCCTGCCAATAGTATAGAACCATCCTTACTTTGGTCGAGGCCCATCCTACCAATGGTATAGAACCATCCTTACTTTGGTCTAGGCCCATCCTACCAATGGTATAGAACCATCCTTACTTTGGTCAAGGCCCATCCTACCAACGGTATAGAACCATCCTTATTTTAGTCAAGGCCCATCCTACCAATGGTATAGAACCATCCTTACTTTGGTCAAGGCTTATCCTACCAATGGTATAGAACCATCCTTACTTTGGTCGAGGCCCATCCTACCAACGGTATAGAACCATCCTTACTTTGGTCAAGGCCCATCCTACCAATGGTATAGAACCATCCATACTTTGGTTGTGGTCCATCCTACCAATGGTATAGAGCCGTCCTTACTTTTTGTTGTGGCCTGTCTACCAGTGGTATAGAACCTTTCAACAAATGGCCTAGAACCAGTCTAACCTGGGAACTGACCTACCTTGGGTCAAGAACCATCCTTCAAATGTCCTATAGCTGCGCTACCATTGGTTTAGAACCATCTACCCTTGGTCAGGATAGTCTGATAGTCAGTCATTTTATATTACCTGTAGGTTAGGCGTTATTCAGTCACAGTCCCAACATTATACCAAAGCTCTCTGCAGTGGGACAATCATCAGATACTAACATTGGCTAGACATTTATAATCGAGTGGCATACATGTTTATATAGTTGGCCTCTTTACAATAGCAAATGGTTTGCTGTTCACCATTGACTCATCGTTAGTTGTATATTATCATGGTCTGCCATCCTATGGTTAGCCTAAGTGTTGGCAACCCAAAACTGGTCAAAGCTCAAGGTTGTGCTAAGGTTGGCAACTCAAAACTGGTCAAAGCTTAAGGTTGTGCTACGTTTGGCAACCCAAAACTGGTCAAAGCTTAAGGTTGTGCTACGGTTGGCAACCCAAAACTGGTCAAAGCTTAAGGTTGTGCTATGGTTGGCAACCCAAAACTGGTCAAAGCTCAAGGTTGTGCTAAGGTTGGCAACTCAAAACTGGTCAAAGCTTAAGGTTGTGCTAAGGTTGGCAACCCAAAACTGGTCAAAGCTTAAGGTTGTGCTAAGGTTGGCAACTCAAAACTGGTCAAAGCTCAAGGTTGTGCTAAGTTTGGCAACTCAAAACTGGTCAAAGCTCAAGGTTGTGCTAAGGTTGGCAACTCAAAACTGGTCAAAGCTCAAGGTTGTGCTAAGTTTGGCAACTCAAAACTGGTCAAAGCTTAAGGTTGTGCTAAGGTTGGCAACTCAAAACTGGTCAAAGCTCAAGGTTGTGCTAAGTTTGGCAACTCAAAACTGGTCAAAGCTTAAGGTTGTGCTAAGGTTGGCAACCCAAAACTGACCAAAGCTCAAGGTTGTGCTAAGGTTGGCAACCCAAAACTGGTCAAAGCTTAAGGTTGTGCTAAGGTTGGCAACCCAAAACTGACCAAAGCTCAAGGTTGTGCTAAGGTTGGCAACCCAAAACTGGTCAAAGCTTAAGGTTGTGCTAAGGTTGGCAACCCAAAACTGACCAAAGCTCAAGGTTGTGCTAAGGTTGGCAACTCAAAACTGGTCAAAGCTTAAGGTTGTGCTAAGTTTGGCAACTCAAAACTGGTCAAAGCTTAAGGTTGTGCTAAGTTTGGCAACTCAAAACTGACCAAAGCTCAAGGTTGTGCTAAGGTTGGCAACCCAAAACTGGTCAAAGCTTAAGGTTGTGCTACGTTTGGCAACCCAAAACTGACCAAAGCTCAAGGTTGTGCTAAGGTTGGCAACCCAAAACTGGTCAAAGCTTAAGGTTGTGCTAAGTTTGGCAACTCAAAACTGGTCAAAGCTTAAGGTTGTGCTAAGGTTGGCAACTCAAAACTGGTCAAAGCTCAAGGTTGGCAACCCAAAACTGGTCAAAGCTCAAGGTTGGCAACCCAAAACTGGTCAAAGCTCAAGGTTGGCAACCCAAAACTGGTCAAAGCTCAAGGTTGTGCTAATGGTTGGAAAACCAAATCTGACCAAAGCTTAAAGTTGTGCTAAGGTTGGCAATCTTACGTTTGGCTAATCAAATTTTTACCTACATTGGTTAGGTATTTGTATTAATATAACATGATTGGCTTTAATCCTATAAGTGATTGGTTGGCGATACAGCTGTGGTCCAACATTGGATAAATGTCACCATCATTGTTCTGACTGGGTTTTTTATAGCCATTAATGTTTGAAGCATAAGATCCTTGTTTGCCTTTTCTGTCCAATCATGCAAGTTATTAAAAACATTCTTATATTTTCACTCAAAAATGTTATGGTTTAAGGGCATTGAAATTATTAATTTTATGATTGATTGATTGTTTAGTGTTTAATGCCGCGCTCAAGATTATTTTATTATTGTGGGATGAAACCGGGCTCTATGCCCGGAGGAAACCCACAACTTTCCGGTGGTAACTGGCAACCATCCCACACAGGTCGTTCGAGTGAAAACCCGGTCAGAAAATTTTCCATTTTTTTTAACTGAGTGGTATTCCCCTTGAGCTTACTGAGCTTAATTTTATGAAATGCGGCTTACAGCTCTTCACTGAAACGTAGGAAGCTCCAGAAAGCTTCTATATAGCCATCCTACCATTGGTCAAGGGCCACCCTACACATGACATAAGGTCATCCTACCATTGGTCTAGGACCATCCTACAAATGACATAAGGCCATCCTATCATCCTAAAAAAGGCGTATAACCATCCTACCATTGTCTAGGACCATCCTACAAATGGCATTAAGTTATCCTACCATTTGTCTAGGACTATCCTATAAATGGAATATAGCCATCCTACCATTGGTCTAGAACCATCCTCAAAAAAGGCGTATAACCATCCTACCTTTGGCTAGGACCATCCTACAAATGACATAAGGCCATCATACCATCTCTTCTTGTTTCAGTGGCATTTAGAAGTTGAGTTGATAATAACATAAGGCTTCTTTATGGATTGCAACTTCTTCTTTATTGTAAACACGACATCATACCATCCTAAAAAAGGCGTGTAACCATCCTACCATTGTCTAGGACCATCCTACAAATGCCATTAAGTTATCCTACCATTTGTCTAGGACTATCCTACAAATGCCATTTGGCCATCCTACCATTGCTCAAGGGCCATCCTACACATGACATACTGTTATCCTACCATTGGTCTAGGACCATCCTACAAATGGCATAGTCATACGACTACTGGTCTTGGGTCATCATACAAATGGCATAAAGCCATCCTACCATTGGTCTAGGACCATCCTACAAATGGGATATAGCCATCCTACCATTGGTCAAGGGCCATCCTACAAATGGTATAAAGTTATCCTACCATCGGTCTAGGACCATCCTACAAATGATGTATAGCCATCCTATTTTTGGTCTAGGGCCATCATACAAATGACATATAGCCATCCTGCATATTACAGAAAATCATCTTACCATTGGTCTAGGGCCATCCTTCAAATGGCGTATAGCCATCTTACCATTGGTCTCGGATTATCCTAAACATGACATAGTCATCCTACCATTGGCCTGGGGCCATCCTACATATCCTACCATTGGCCTGGGTCCATTCTACATATCCTACCATTGGCCTGGGGCCATTCTACCATTGGCGTGGGGTCATCCTACAAATGCCTTAAAGCCATCCTACCATTGTCTAGGGCTATCCTACAAATGGCATACAGTTATCCTACCATTGGTCTAAGACCATCCTACAAGTGGCGTATAGCCATCCTACCATTGGTCTATGACCATCCTACAAATGGCATACAGTTATCCTACCATTGGTCTAGGGCCATCCTACAAATGGCGTATGGCCATCCCACCATTGGTCTTGGGCTATCCTACAAACGACATAAAGTCATCCTACCATTGGTCTAGGGCCATCCTACAAATGGCGTATGGCCATCCCACCATTGGTCTTGGGCTATCCTACAAACGACATAAGGTCATCCTACCATTATAATTAAAGTACATAATATAGAATGTACACAATCAATATGAATGACATGATTTATAGAATACATTAATAGTTTGGTTCTAATGGGAAATGTTTCTGGACACCACTGAATTCTTTGCAATACATTTAAATGAGTATGGCTTGAGGAGACCAAAGATGAAGTGTGTTCTTTACATACGGATAAAAATTGTGAATGATCATTAGTGACTTTCTTTGCAAATGGTCGGCAAGTCCTGTCGGTTAGGCAGCACCTAAAAGAGCGGTGGAAATCCGCCCTGCAACAAGGAGACAACGTCTTCATATAACTGAAATACTGTTGAGCAGGACGTAAAACCCAAATCACTCACTCACTCTCTCTTTGCAAATGGTCTGCTGAATATTGAGTTTTATTTGGGAATTCCTTGTTATGGTTATGTGTCTTGACTCTCTCAGCACAACTCTGGCATGATTGATTCTCGATAAATTTTTTTAACAGTCCGACAACAACAAAAGCAATAGAGAATTCTCATAATAACCCCCGTACATCTACTTTTAGGTTGAAAAAATCGCAGTCCTCTATCCAAGATTGATTTCCTCTCATTTTTATACGCCCGACTTAATAAAAAGTCGCTCGTATTATGATATCACCAGCGCCGTCCGTCCGTCCCGGATTCCCTTCCGCTCTATAACTTGAAGAGTTTTGATTTAATCTTTACACTTCTTTCACAACATATACCTTGTGTGTAGAAGGTGTGTCATGAACCATTTAGGACATCGTCGACTGCATAATGTGGCTTCTACATTGGATTATGTAATATTCTGTCTAAGTCTATATCTTCGTTCCCTTCCGCTCTACAACTTGAAGAGTTTTGATCCGATCTTGACAATTCTTTCAGAGTATATACCTTTTGGGCAGACAGTGTGTCGTGCACCGTTTCGGACTTCACCCGTTGCATAATATGGCAGCCATATAGGATTATGTAATATTCCCTTCCGCTCCATAACTTCTAAAGTTCTGATCCGATCTTGACGATTGTTTCAGAGTATATACTTTATGGGCAGACAGTGTTCACGTACCATTTCTGACATCACCTGTTGCATAATATGGCAGCCATATTGGATTATGTATTATACCATTTAGGCTCCAGAACTTCTTTCATTTTGGTATAATCTTTCCAGTTCTTTTAGAGTATATATACCTTATAGGTAGATGTGTCGCATACCAAATTTGATTTGGGTCCACATATTTTTTGTGTGTTTTCAAGAGTTTTTTTTAATCAGAAATGTGTACCTGCTGTTCGATAGATATCAATGCTTTTTTAGTACACTTGGTCCAGAGTACTACTGGAAGCCAATTAATTTATAAATTCTGAGACTGTTTTCTTGGATAATTTAATGTGCGCTATAATAACAAAAAGACCATTTTCACAGATTTATCAGAGTGGCTGTTTAAATAGAGATAAGGGGACAATGACATCCACTGAAGTGGACACACAAGGTTTATATATTTACATACCATCATATCAGTGGTCAGCCTGAAGATTGTTTGCTTTGTACTAAAACTATTACAGCCAAGTCCAATAGAACAGTGTCCAAGTCAAAACTGTTAAAATTGAAGAATTTTAAGCTATTGCATTGATTGCTCCTTTCCAATTTTGGAACATAACAGCAATGTCAAAACAGCCACAATATTTCAGTTTTTGCAATTAAAATGTGATTGAATATACCTGAACAGATAACATATATGTGTACAACAACGTACTGGTATTTAGTTGTAGCTTCATCAAATTCAGAAAAGAAAAATTTCTAATGTGAACAAGAAATTTCAATTGATGAAATCAAAACAAATGTTATATTAAATGTTAAGTTGGTAATCGTAGCGGTTCGACTTTGCCACGGCGGGCGTATGCTGAATTTACCAAAACTCTTGTTGTACTAATCTGAAGGTCGACAAAAACAAAAGATTTGGCAGTATGTCTCTTTAAGTGTATTAGCATTCCTCATCCAGATGCTCGCCGAAAATCGGGGTTAGCTTCCTCCCCACTAAACCTGGCCACGCCGCCATGTAAGTGAAATAATCTTGAGTACTGCGTAAAACAGCCATTAACCAAATTTCTACCGTATGAGCTTTGTAAGGTATTAAAATGTTATTTTGTAGACACCAGCAATGTTCTTTTGCAGCAATATTTTACGTTTTCCTCATATGTTATTTTCTACCCCCTTTTCATATTTATTTTTATATACCAAATAAAACGGGAATTGTTTATATGCATAATCTACTTTGTTACAATTTACTGTCCTTTCAATGTCCCAGACTATGAGTTTTCAGATTGGCAAATGTAGTCAATAAGATAACCTGCATCAGAAGGTAATATAGAATCCCTTACATTTACAGGATCCCTTGCCAGATTGGGTGGACCAAAGCAAACCAAGATCCCCAAATCAAAATGACCCATTGCCCAAATCAGGTTGTGGAATACAGACCCCTCAGTAAAGTTCACCATGGACTTCTTGCATGTAGCACACGCCTTCTCCAAAAGATGTCAGTGTGGGCTCATTGCATGGAGCACAGCTCATCCCTCACTCCCCTTTACATAATTTTTTAGTGTGACTCATTTCATGAAGCCCACCCTTGGTGATTAGGTTTTGGAAAAAAAGAATGATTGATAGATGCTGTACTCAAGATTATTACATAATAGCAATTGCCAGGTTTAATTGTGTGTGTGTGTGTGTGGGGGGGGGGGGTCATTTGCATACAGGGACCCCCCCCCCCCCCAATCTTCAACGGGTACCTGGCAACCTTTCCACCCGGGAGCATTGAGTGAAAATTCACGGAAAAAACAAACAATTTCCATCAATATAATTGATTAACAAATTTCCACCAGCCATTGGGATTTTTTGGATTGATATTTTCCACTGAATGTGTAGGTCATTGTCGATTGGAATTTGGAAGGTCACCATATGTTCTGATAAAAACTAGATCAACACCTGCTAATATCAAACAGAATGACTACGGTACACATTTTGACCTTCAGTTTAGGCTTTACTCGGCAGAGCGGTAGTCTCTCAATCTAACATGGACCTTCCATCTATACAAACTAAAATTCAAAACATTCTGAGTGGATTTTCACTCGATTCCTCTATGTGAAAGGGTTGCCAGATACTCACCAAAGGTCGAAAGCTTTCAGGGGTCTCCGTGACTCTGTAGGTAGAGCGTTGGACGCTCAATCCGAACAGCCTTCCACCAATGGGTCGCGGGTTCAAATCCCACTCAGTCAAAAAAAAATTGGAAAATTTTCTGGCTGGGTTTTCATTCGAACGACCTATGTGGGTTGGTTGCCAGTTACCACCGGAAGGTCGTGGGTTTCCTCCGGGCATAGAGCCCGGTTTCCTCCCACACTAAAACTGGCAACGCCGCCATATAAGTGAAATAATCTTGAGCGCGGCGCTGCGCGGAACACCAAACAATCAACAATGGAAAGCTTTCTCTGGACAAATGATCAGGTTTCCTCCCTCACTAAATTTGGCAAACCCACCATATAACGGACAATATTTTGAATGCAGTGGGAAACACCAATCGATTAATCTAATCAACAAAATCTCTCCCTCAAGAATATGTTTGTTTTTTATTTGCAATTGCTGGTTTATGGTAAATACTTCTAGTTTAGAATAATGTACAAATTACAGCAGGTGTTATCCGTACTTGGTGGGAACAAATAATGAGATCTACTCAGAAATAAAACCACCCCGATGTCCGTCGAATAGAACGAATAATGAGATCTATAGCCAGAAATAAAACCACATCGACCAATTTATCCCTGGTCTATTCTACTGTAACAAGGATAACTTTTCAGACCATTACTGTTTTCCCCGTTTCTTAATCCATAAATACACTAAAATGTTTGTAGAACTACAAGAAAAACATTTGTATTTCATCACAGCAGAATGTGCTGTAAACGTTTTACTCCTGAGTGCGATGTTATTATATTGGCTATCATGTAAATTTACGTAAACACACTGTAAATATACACAGATTTGTAAAAGTACCTATAAGTATTGTTGTTTTACATGTAACCCTGTAGGCTACCACATTTCGGTAATTTTACTCTTTTTGGTTAATTTACAAATCTATAAAACAATCTTGGTAGATTAACAGAGAAGATATTTGTAGTTAAAGAGAGAAGAAAGCACGAAGTGCAGTAAATCCACTGTTTCACTGTAAATCTACTGACACCACACTGTAAATTTACATATTCGCACAGATGTAAATCTACAGCAAATTTTTCTTGTCCTACGATTGCCCGCGAACTTTGCTGTAAAATTACAACCACATTTTTTACAGTGTAAAATGAGCCAGGGATGAGCACAAAGAAGCGTTTGAAATGGAGTTTTACTGTTTTAGTAAAGCTATACTGTTTTTCCCATTTCATAAATGATCTTGAATTGAGCACAGAATTAAACTGAGCGGAAGGGTCAAAGGTTATCTGCGATTTGACGACACGGTGACATCCATTATCAGCCGTATATAAAGATTATTTGTGAGGACAATCTTCCCCGTGTCATTCGTCTATACAGAATTACAAGATCCACAGCCTCTGCTTACAAGATGAAGCTTTTACTTTTCTCCGCTGTTATCTGTTCCCTGTATGTAGGTACTCCCGCACCGCTACACGCATCTTGTAAAGTATCATGGTAAGTCTTGTCGAGGCTATATGTATTAAATATGATAAAGTCAGCTTGTAGATTAAAATTTGATCTTTGGTCGATTTCAGTCTCAGTGGTTAACCTAACATATGTTTTGATCTATAGAACAGTCAAGTTATAACCAGTGAGAATCGCCAGCCTTACCTTTACTCAGCTGAGCCATTGTATAATCTCGTTCTGGTTATAAGGCACTCTCAGCTGAGCTATTGTGTAATCTCGTTCTAGTTATAAGGCACTCTGTGCTGAGCTATTGTATAATCTCGTTCTAGTTATAAGGCACTCTCAGCTGAGCTATTGTATAATCTCGTTCCATTTATAAGACACTCTCAGCTGAGCTATTGTGAGCTCTCGTTCTAGTTATAAGGCACTCTCAGCTGAGCTATTGTATAATCTCGTTCTAGTTATAAGGCACTCTCAGCTGAGCTATTGTGTGCTCTCGTTCTAGTTATAAGGCACTCTCAGCTGAGCTATTGTGTAATCTCGTTCTAGTTATAACGCACTCTCTGCTGAGCTATTGTGTGCTCTCGTTCTAGTTATAAGGAACTCTCAGCTGAGCTATTGCTTACTCTCGTTCTAGTTATAAGGCACTCTCTGATGAGCTATTACGTACTCTCGTTCTAGTGATAACGCACTCTCTGCTGAGCTATTACGTACTCTCGTTCTAGTGATAAGGCACTCTCAGCTAAGCTATTGCGTAATCTCGTTCTAGTGATAAGGCACTCTCAGTTGAGCTATTGCGTACTCTTGTTCTAGTTATAAGGCACTCTCACCTGACATATTGTGTACTCTCGTTCTAGTTATAAGGCACTCTCTGCTGAGCTATTGTGTACTCTCAGTCTGGCTATTTAAAAGCATTCTCAGCCTATATATATTATAACATACTCTGGTCACAATTGAGTTTAGTATAAACAGGCTTCTATCAAACTGGTTTCGATCTGTTGAGAAGGCATGTCAATTTGGAACATGTTTCATTAAATCTTCACCTGATGACCTGTGTGTCAAAGAACGCTGCATTAAACTTGGCAGCGCCACAATATAAGCGAAATAATCTTGAGTGCAACCAAAAACATCAGTCTATTTATCAATCGGTAAGTCTGGCGGTTAATATACCTGAAACAAGTTTAAAGTATTTACAAATGTGATTTACGATCATTATTTGAGAGGAAAACCAGTATGCTATTTCAACAGAGATTCAGTAGACTTTGACTTTGCAGGAAATTCCAAATGGACTGTGCAGCTGTTAATAAGAAAATTGTTGACCAAATGACTACCTGGACGTCTGCTGATAACTGTGCTAATGGTGGAGAGAAATGCCTGTACACGGTGAGAGATTTCCGTCAATCAATCTGATTAAATCAATCAATCAATCTGATAAAATCTATCAATCCAATCTCATCAAATCAACCAATCAAATCTATCAATCAGTAAGATAATCAGTCAATCAGATCCATCAATAAGTGAGATCAGATCAATCAATAGGTGAGATCAGATCAATCAATAAGTGAGATCAGATCAATCAATAAGTGAGATCAGATCAATCAATAGGTGAGATCAGATCAATCAATAAGTGAGATCAGATCGACCAATAAGTGAGATCAGATCAATCATTAAGTGAGATCAGATCAATCAATAAGTGAAATGAGATCAATCATTAAGTGAGATCAGATCGACCAATAAGTGAGATCAGATCAATCAATAAGTGAGATCAGATCGACCAATAATTGAGATCAGATCTATCAATAAGTGAGATCAGATCTATCAATAAGTGAGATCAGATCTATCAATAAGTGAGATCAGATCAATCATTAAGTGAGATCAGATCGACCAATAAGTGAGATCAGATCAATCAATAAGTGAGATCAGATCGACCAATAAGTGAGATCAGATCTATCAATAAGTGAGATCAGATCTATCAATAAGTGAGATCAGATCAATCAATAAGTAAGATCAGATCAACCAATAAGTGAGATCAGATCAATAAGTGAGATCAGATCAATCAATAAGTAAGATCAGATCAATCAATAAGTGTAATCAGATCAATCAAACAGACTTTACACGGTAAACTTATGATATTTTCTTATCTAAAATTCACTGATAAATGAGTATCTTCTTGACTCAAATATTTTTTATTAGTTGTCGAGCCACGATGCCAACAGTATCAAGGGAAAACATACCACACCCGTCAAGAAGTACGTCGATGATTTGAGCTTTACCCTCAAAGCTGATGGTTCCAACTGCAATGTCGAGGTGAGCTAGTTTATAGTTAAAGTGGGAAAGAAGACAATTTGATATACCGATCTCTGATAAAAACGAAACAAATTAGGGACCAATCTATGGTCAAAAGCTTTAATTTCAAAATTTTTGTTGATTCAAGTTTTAATGCAACTGCGAATGGGCTGAAGAGTGTTAAAGTATATTTCACCTATATAAATTTGGTCGTGAACGTTGGTGATGTGAAGAATTTATACTATTTTTATTGAATTTCTCCATGTTTTTCATAGTTTTATTTTCGAAAGTAGACCGACGGACAATAATGATCAGCATTCATTTTAAAGGGTGTCCATTATTAACGCCATGTTCCTCCTTGTAGGGCTATTCTACCTCCGAGACATGGTATGCCGTACTGGACCAGGGTACAAACTACTGTAATCTCCGTAACCTGATTACAGGTATGTCTGCTTTAAAGTAGTTACGGCTTTTAAATGAATTATTTGGAAGGACTTCAGCTTTCAGATTTAAACCCCGTTTTTAATATCTATTAATCCTACCAGTCTTTTAGATTTTACCTCCAACACACATTTAAAACATTCCTCTTTTCATTTTACGTATTCATTTTAAATCTACCAAAGCCCTCTTCATAAGAACACAACTTTAAAATTGGCCTTATAGACTTCTAACTCTCCTCGTACAATGTCTGTTGATAGAGAATAGTTATCTCACCCGTTTAACCGTGGTTTAATGTGCGGCTCTTCCTGACGGGCAAGTAACTTACACAGGAAAGAGACACATGAGTGCTACTAGCTTTAAAGGTGAATCATCAAGCCAGAGTGAAGAAAATGTGAAAATCCTCCCAGCCACCATTAGAAACGGGTGATATAGTTATTAGTTATATTTCTGTACTTCAGAATTGTGAATTTAAGGTACCATATCAGCGCCCCCCGACATCGGTGCTGTGACGTCATATAGGGACTTCACTTGCGCACTGGTTATTTTAGCAACAAATCGATCTGTCTGAAGACCTTGTTCAGTGTAAAGTATAAGACAAGTCACTAAAACATACATATAGGCATATTCGGTTTTGTAATGGATGAGTTTGAAATTTTGTCTGACTGAAGTCCTGCCGTATTGAGTTCATGTATTGAAGGTTCGCCAGGTAGGCCTACTAACAAAAGACCTACGTTTCCCTTATACAATATATTAGCTCGGAAGTACATAAACTCACTCTTAATAATATTTTGGTAAGAATCAAAACTCATATAAATATGTTGGTTTATTTTTTGTCATTTCAGGATCTGGCTTACACCAGACCACCGGTTTTGTGGAAACTACCTCCAATTCTGCGTGCACCCAATACAGCTCTGCCAATTGTGACAAATATTAATAATCGAACCACTCATGTGCCATTATAAATAAAATTCCTTGACCGCGTCGTTATTTTTTGGTTTAAAGAACGAAAATAAAGGATATTATGTTTTGGTTAAACTTCTCGCCACCTCACTGAATATGTGTTGGGTTGCTGGTTTTACTGATTAATCGATTCATTGATTGATTGAATCACTGATTGATTGATCGATTTTTTTTAGTTAAAGGAAGTCCTAATTGCGTATAACGTTCTCAGTCCCCTACACATTGACAGAGGTACGGTAGGTATAGCCAATTTTGGGGAACAAAGAAACCGGCGTTTTACGTGGAAGGGACCCCTTAGAGAAACATTGGTGGATTCGATGACAGCCAAGTTAGACCCCCTTCGATTTGTACTTGAGGGTGTGGGAATCAAACCATCAATCCATTGACCCAGCCATTTATTATAATCGATTAATTGTCCCGTTCGTTTATTGGTGCATGTTTGTTCTCATCACAACTGGCAGACTAATTGACAGAACAATAACATGTCTGATCGATTATTGACCAATCAATGGGTATTGATTTTATTGACACCTTGATTCGTTTATGACTTAATTCAGAAAATGACAAGTGAGTACTTTCACTGACCAGACAATCGAACTAATAGGCCCACTGACCATAATTGTTTTACTGTGTAATAAGTCTGCTCCCAGTCCCACTGCCTCTGTTTGCGTCAAAATAGGAAAGCATATTTTCAAACCCACCGTTAAAAGAACGTGCAATAAAAAGATAACGTTATCGAATTGTTTTGAGAGTTTCAAAAATCTTCCCTGGTGAAGATATTTTTTCTCCTTTGGTTCCTTTGGTTCTTATTGCTAGTATCCAATTGATTTCGTGTATAGCCGAGAAATCTGGGCTCTGCCGAATTTTTTTCCCGATTTCGCTGGACGGTGTATGTTAGATTCTCAGCACCGTAGCGACCGATTTTTCGTTCTTATTCCGTGTACAGACTAAACATTCCAACTCATGTTAACGTTCTTCTACAAGCGATCACATATTTTACCGATTATTTGTCTTAAGATATTCTATAGGACAGAACAAAGATTTAGTGTCAAACCATATATGGATTTATGGCATAGGCCTACATTTTCGATGGACACATCAAATTTTCACTTTCAAATACAAAACGATGTAAAAACTTCTGAATTCTGGAAAGCATTGAATCTTTTTCCCTTCTGTAACTGTTACTGAAAAAGGTAATTCTTTTTTTTTCCAGAAAACGTTTTTTCTAAGCAAGTGTTTCAGAATTTGAAAGTTTTTACATAATTTAGCATTTTTAGACATGAAAATGACAATTTGGTTAGCAAGGTATCAGCAACGTGAATAAATTACGATCACGGGAATGCGCATAATCGCTCTACATGAATTGGGTCATAATAATACACTTTAAACCAGCTGACAGTGGACCCATTTTACGGACTTAACCGGAGAAATACAGATCCCGGTTTGGTTCCGAGGCCTTCCGATAAAGTTAACCACTAACAATAATTTTCAAACACAATAAGATTATTATCTTCGCAAGCCAAGTTAAAATCTTCATGTCCCCAAGTATTTTCCCCAACACGGAATGGGGACATGCAGATTTTATCTTGGCTAGAGAAGATGATTATACACATGAGTCGTGTCTTTAAACATCGTATAGTAGCATTATCAATCTAAGGATCACGGGCCTGTTTCCCAAAGCGGCGTAACGTAAGTTTTTTCTTAACTTTTATAGCAGCGTATCTCTACAGTATGGGTCGTCAGGACAGTTACGTAAAAACTTACGCTACGCCGCTTTGTGAAACAGGCTCCCCTGAACATTCTAATCAACTCGCACTTGGAGACAACAAGTAGTATTTTGCACGTGTACGCGAGAAAAACGAACTTTTAGCACATGCACGCGGGAAAACATAAATGCTTTTTGTACATGCACTCGAGAAAATGCGTGATTTTGCATACGCTATCGAGAAAACAGTTGTAGTTTTTAGCGTTATTGGCGCATACAGTGTGTGTGTGCGTGTGTTTTCGCCGAAGAACGCCAGAAAAAGCGCGAGTTTTTATAACATGCCACGAGAAAAGGCATGTTTTGCACACGCTATCGACTTCTTTATGTCATAGCTCTTACGGCTTTTGATTTACGTCAATATCTATGCAGCATATACAAACAATATTTTTGTTTTGTAATCTGACAGAAATAGCGTTACCATTATCTCATAACGCCCTGTGGTTTTGTTTTTATTTTATTGGTCATGTCGAAGTTTACATTAGTCTTCAGGTGTCTTCATGTTGACGTAAATAATTGTATCGATTGGATTGAGACAAAGCACCTGTGGTTAATTCTACAAAGGACAAACAAACAACGTTTAACCCCACGGGAAGCTTTCAATAGAGACAGAAGGCGATTAATAACAATTGCGCTGGGTATTTAGAGTTATTGATGAAGCATTGTGAAATTTGTGAATAACCCATCATTGTTCTCGTCCGTGAGTCCAAGTTGACCAAGCGATACAGTGATTGTTCCACTGCCGGGATAGCCAGGAAATAGCTCGCTCTGAAACAGTGACCATTGATCAACCCAATACAAACAAATCGACACTCGTTATTTAAACGGCATTTACATCAGTTCTACCGAGGGGCATCTTTGGCCGGAGGAAAAAGGCGGCCGTCAACTTCAACAACGGGGCCATTTTTCACATCTGTCAAGGAATACAGCGGAGAACCATTTCTTCAGTATTGTGTACCAGCAACCAACCACATTAAAACCAAATCATCCTAAAATAGTTGGAGATCCGCGACCATATAGAGAAAAACAGCTTTTCACATAACTAAAGCATATTTATTGTGGGCATCCCCATTGGCCAGGGCTTCTCTTATTGTCACACAACTCGCCAGGCTATCAAGAACAGCAGTTTGAAAGTCATATATCCGATACCGCTATGTACGAGTGCCTGTTATCATCGCTTCCAAATCTCCACGTCGTTAAATATCAGACTGTGATCTGTATTCTATTCCTTGCGATTATTCAGATACCAAATGTAGAAACAGGTGAGTAGGAGAATTCGTTTATTTATCTCAACTGTTTAAAGTGACATTTGTTGTCAAATATAAAAGGAAAGATTTCGTTGTAACAGAATTAGCTAATTGTTCGACAGTTTTATCAAAAAGTTCGAAACAAGAGCAGTCCACTGATACCAATCTTGCAGTTGACCGTTAAGGTAGTTTTATCAGAAACAACCCCCCACCGCAAAAAGAGAGAAAAATATCCTTTCATACATCCCATACAAAAGTTTCTAATTTGTGGTCCTTGAGTAAAAAACTCGAAAATATAAAAAAATTTGGTTATAACCCAAAAATATAATTATTTTTGCAGCTCATGTCACTTTAAACGTTATACATACATAACCTACAAGCGTTAGCTCGTGTCCATATTCCCTAACAAGAAACAAATGACTTCCCGTCGTTCAGATATGACTATTTTATTTTAAAATGGTTTATAATTTCCACTGTGCGTATATGAAATTTGTTTTTCCAAATCGAATGGCTTGTTTGGGGTTTCATATAGTAAATGTATAATAACGTAATTTTTGAGAAATCATTTGATGGGAAAACTCAACATGGAGAATAATTGTTTGCAATGTCATTAAACTGACCGCCCTCATTAATTATGTAATATAACCATACGTTTTTTAAAATTGAATAAGACTAATGCTAGAATATTACTACTAATTCGAAAAATAAGAAGAGATTGAATGAATATAAAAGGTACTAAGTCGTTTTTAAACGAAAAAGTCGCATGCGGTAAGATATTTTATATAGCATGATGCCAATCCGTGGATAAAATAAGCAAGGGATCGACAAGTGGACATATACTGTAAGAAAAATCATCATCCTTTTAAAATCTGTAATGAGTACGATAATAACATAAGGCTTCTTTATGGATTGCAACTTTTTCTTTATTGCAATCACAACATTTCGGTACAGTTTCTAGCACCGTTATCAAGGTAAAATAAATTACGAACAAGTACACCCATTTAATCTGCGTCATGGATGTCGCCAAAACCTCGCGGTCGTTATCGACCGGCGTCCGTTTTCGAGCTACCCTAATTAAACAGGTTAGATTTTAAATTTCTTTTACATTATTTGCTCTCCCGGTATCCAAACAGAGTCTGTAGAACAAGGCACCATAAAATGTGAGGTCAATAATGGGAATAATAGATAAAGTTACTCTATGACAAAGGAGTAACTTTTTCTTCCAGACAATCGATTTGAAAATCGACAAAATGGCTTTGCTATTTTGTTAATGTATTCTGGCAATTAATGATTTTTAATGGGGACGTGCGTATTAGCTAACCAACTTAAATTTAAAAAACGCTTCTCGGTGTTATAGTCTCATTCAACCACAGTCACGCGAAGCAATGGGGTAAGGGGAGGGGTCAAATTATATATATCTTCAATAGAGGTTATGCCCCCTTACACGATTGAAAATGCCCCCCCCCCACCCCCTTTACACCATCGCTTCGCGTGACTGTGCATTCAACAGTCTAAAAAGTAGATTTTAACCATTTATTTAGATGTATCGCTGATACATAAATTTCTATGTTTTACTAATTTGTTGAACATTTAAACCAGCCCATATGTGGGGATATTGGACCAAGGATTATCCAATGTTCCCTGTGCCTGTGTGTTCTAGTGTTCATAAATATACTGATATTATGTATATTGATTGGGGCAATCACATCCATCGAGTGTAAGTCAATTAGGAACTCTCCATCTTATTTTAAAGTGACACGAGCTGCCAAATATAGGGAAAATTTCGATGAAACAGAATTTGCCAGATGTCCGTCATTTTTATCATAAAAGTACCAAACGAGAGCTTCCGTTCATACCAATCTATAATATAAGAAGAAGATCTTCCCTGTGCCCGTGTGTTTTAGTGTTCATAAATATAATATAAGGAGGATAGAAAGCAATTTTTCTTTTATATTCATAAATTCCATATTTGAATTATTTGTCATATTTATATCCTCCTAGGTTTGTTTTCATGTGCAACCAAGTCAGGTATTCTGATCATTCTTATGGGTAGGTCATCCTTGTTTCTCTCTGTTTCTTTTAGCCGCCACTAATTGTCCAGATGTTGCTGGTTCGGAGTGGTATTACCGCGCGGAAACAGACGTTTGCTATTATCAATTTCCCGGTCAGTACACGTTCCCAGTCGGCAGAAGCCTCTGTTCGGATCACGGCTTGATATTGGTGGAACTGCCAACTGCTGCAGAACAACAATGGTTGGTTTCCAAAATTGGTACGTATTGCGCAAGTCCAATGTGGTTTCTCACTTGTTCAATTCTGAGTGGCATGTTGCACACGGGGTTCGATCATTTGCACGGGAAGGATGCCCGCAAAACTCGGGATGCAATAAAAGGGAGTACCTGACATCCAGCATATGTTCTTCAGCAAACGCCCAGCTCAGTCTGAAACTTCAGGGATTTACCTACGTGAAATACCCAGTCGGAACTCCCTTCGGCTATCTTCGCTCGCTATCGGTCGGCTTTGACACGCCTCGGGCAGTCTGCGCTTTTTATACGGTAAATCACCGCATTTTTGGGCTGAATAAAAATGGCGTCGAAAGTAAATATCAAAATGTTTCACTGCAGACGATAAAAGAAAATAAAAATAATTATAAATTTATTAAATTCGAATTTCATTTAGAAAGATATTTGTTTATATATATTATTAAGCCCGGAAAAGCACATGTTATAGACAGACGCAGTTTCGGTACATATCAGGAATCCTCCAATGCTTCAATTATATAACTGATCGAGGCTGAAAGTTAACAAACCGAGTGTTTCGGTCCCTTACATTATCACTGGGACACTTGTGTGGGGTCCTCAAGAAGATTTGGAAATTGTACACTTCACGGCTACCTATTTGGTCGCCATATTCAAAATGACCTGCAGTCTATCAGAGGGTATTTCACGCACGTAAATCCCCGAAGTTTCAGAGTGGTGAAATACCAAAGCCGCCCATCAGCGAGCGAAGATGGCCGAAGTGTATTGCGACTGCCCACCTAAGTCGACTGCAAAAAGGCGCTATTGGAAAACTGAAGGCTGAAGTCACATTCGGTACGAAACCAGGGGTGCAGGCCTATAGTTCTTTCGAAGTTCAAATACCGAAGGTGCATTTGGGTTAATATAGGTTTGTAGGCCAGTAATTCGATTCCTGAATCTAGGCTAAATGTTTTGGGTTCGAATCCCGAACCTAAGTGTGGCTACGTATAGGATTAGATGTTAAATGTCCACTGGTTGGTTCCTAGTCCGGGCTTCAGACTCTAAAATAACTATTTTTGGTCATACTGATGGCCGTATTTTGGAATCAGGGCCACATCCTGCCCCCTCAGAAGCGGGCACTTTACTCCGGGCAATGAACCCTGACTCCAAACTTCGGCCGCCAGTATAAAAAAATAGTCATTTTGGAGTCAGAAATACGGACTGGTTGGTTTCCAATTCCGTAAACGGAATCTAGGAGAATGGATATTGAAAATCACGGTGACTTTCCCGGTGTATATTCGTTAATAAAAGTAGACAACATCTAAGGTTCTACCTACATGTGCCTTAAATGATGTCCACCAGAAGTGTCCACTCATAAACGTATTTGAGATAATATTTCGGGGTTCTCAAGCAAGGATGACGCTAATATAGTTATCTGCATGTGAAGAGACCCTATTACATGAATTAATAAATTTACTAAATCAGTAATTTCCCTGACGGTGATAACAAGAGACCCTATTTCCAGGAGGATATGAAAATTATGTAATATGTTGAATTATTAAATAAGGCAATTACACTTAAGTTAAACATTTCAGCAATGCATCTTCAATATTTTTTTTATCTAAATGCCCTATAATTTATTTCATTTTATTTTGTTTTACAAAAGCAATTCAACATTGGCTAGGCCTGAAGAAATCAGCCGGTGTTTGGAGATGGACGTCAACACAGCAGATCTTTCCGTCATCTGATTCGCGCTGGGTGCCAGGCACAACGTCAGGAAACCGAGGTTTTAAACAGACCAATCTGAAGATTGCATCAACAGAATCCACCTCGTCGTATGCAGTGGTCTGTCAAACCACCTCAGTCACAGCAACATGTGCGTAGATCTAATATTGTAGTTGTAGTTGTAATATTGTAGTGGTAGTTGTAACATTGTAGTTGTAGTTGTAATATGGTAGTTGTAACATTGTAGTTGTAGTTGTAATATGGTAGTTGTAATATTGTAGTTGTCGTTGTAATATGGTAGTTATAATATTGTAGTTGTAGTTGTAATATTGTGGTTGTAGTTGTAATATTGTGGTTGTAGTTGTAATATTGTGGTTGTAGCTGTAATATTGTGGCTGTAGTTGTAATATTGTAGTTGCAATATTGTAGTTGTAATATTGTAGTTGTAGTTGTAATACTGTAGTCGTCAAAATGCTAGATAAATTCACACATTTCACAACAACTTAAATGATCCTGTATTTGTCACAAACCTCGACCCACAGCTTTAGTTTGGCTTTTGAAATTTACTTTCCACTTCAATTTTAGCTATATAGAGCGACTCTCGTTTTATTTCAAACACAAATGTGCAAACTGGACCGATCTTCGAACAGATACAGATACGTCCTGAAAGGATTAAGTCACATTTCAGTGAGGATTTTACCGATCACATGTTCACCCGCTTTTTGTACGTACTCCTAGTGGATCTTTTAACCTAATGTTGATTCTAAAATTGTATACATCGTATAAAACTCGATGTGTTCCACTTCTTGTGGTCTCCAAAACCCCATGGTGTATGGGACCTTCAAAGTCTTACGCTTCTGTTAGTCAGGAAAAGTTTAAACTTCTTGTGGCCCCCAAAACCCCATGGTTCACGTGTCCTTCAAATTTTGTAAGTCAGGAAAAGTTTACACTTCTTGTGGCCCCCAAAACCCCATGGTTCACGTGTACTTCAAAGTTTTGTTAGTCAGGAAAAGTTTACACTTCTTGTGGCTTCCAAAACCCCATGGTTCATGTGTCATTCAAAGTTTGTTAGTCAGAAAAAGTTTACACTTCTTGTGGCTTCCAAAACCCCATGGTTCATGTGTCGTTCAAAGTTTGTTAGTCAGGAAAAGTTTACACTTCTTGCGGCTTCCAAAACCCCATGGTTCATGTGTCGTTCATAGTTTGTTAGTCAGGAAAAGTTTACACTTCTTGTGGCTTCCAAAACCCCATGGTTCATGTGTCGTTCAAAGTTTGTTAGTCAGGAAAAGTTTACCCTTCTTGTGGCTTCCAAAACCCCATGGTTCATGTGTCGTTCAAAGTTTGTTAGTCAGGAAAAGTTTAAACTTCTTGCGGCCACCAAAACATTTTGTTGGTCTGGACAAGTTTATTTCAAGATCCAAGGTTCTTGTGTCACTCACAATTTTACATTTCTGTCGAAACTTTGCCGCAAAATATACCAAGAAGTTGCAATCCATATTTACTTGTTTTTCCTTCCTCTAGTGAGGAAAAGTTTAAACTTCTTTAAAACTATTTAACTTTCTGCTGGTCAGAATAATGGCATAGCTCGCGTGGCTTTCAAAACGCTTATATCTCAAGTGATCCGGAAAACTTTCTATTTCAATTGGTCTCACAACAGTATCCATTATGTATCTTTCAAACTTAGCATTTCTAGTCGTCTGGACATTTTTTCTGGTTCTTGTGACTGAAAACTGTAGCGGTGTATTTAGAGTGCTCTTCTGGTCCTCAAAACTTCAGGGACTGGTTCTACACAAGTTTATTAAGCTTAAGTCTGACTTATCTGGGCGACGTCACAATCACGTATTTAAGCCTGACTTACGCTTAATACAGCTTTGTGTAACCGGTCCCGGGCTTATTAGGTCCTTGACAATTTCATGTTATTATAATCTTGGTTCTTAATATTTTAAGCCTTGTATGGTCCTCACAACTGAAACCTCCTTGTGCCCTTCCAAACGTTAAAGGCACACTTTCCGCCGTACCCTGTTTAAATTTGCTAAGAAAACCAATTTACATGAGCTTACTACGACTAATACCACTAAACTTAAACATAGGACACATAAAACATGTCTAGTTAGCTTTAGACTGAAAAAATGGGGTGAAAAACAAACGAAGAATCGAAGCCTGATTACAACAACAACGATCAGTGTCGGTCAACTTTCGTGTTGGTTTACCCTCCTTTCAGGCCTTTGTGTCTGTGGTTTACACTCAAACAATAATCAGCAGGCTTTTCCAGTCGCTGTTAACCGATCGTCAGTCTGTATTTCTCAGATAAATAGGCCTACGTAAAATTACACTGTGCCGTTAGTTCACTCCCTCGACTGAAACATAAAATCGCCAATAGGGGGCAGATCGGTTTGTTTACGTTCCGGGTACGTAACAATTCAAATTTTCAAATTCAAATTAAAAATACAAAGTGACGTCCAAACTTTTAAATTTGGGTAAAAATAGAAAGTTCCTAACTTATATTGTCTGGGAAAAATACAGAATACGGCCTTTCTTTTTTAATGTAAACAATATTCCTGATTTTCGCGGCAAGTGTGCCTTTAAGTTTCTTGTGGTCTTAAAAGGTTTAAGTTGAAGAAAAGAAAACTCTTGCGTATGGATTTACAACTTCTTGGTTTCTTTCCTTCATTATTATGCTCAACTTCTAAATGCCACTTAAACAAGGTTTAAGTTCTATGTTGTCTTGAAACCATTGATCCTACGAGTGACCATTTAATGAGTTTAAGTTTATCCTTGATATGCATCCTTTTCATTGGAAATAATATGTTATCGTTCCTTCAAACAGCAGCGGTTCCCACCACTCCGAGTACAGCTGTAGTAACAACCCTAACAACTGGAGCAGATAACAAAAATACAACAGGTAAAGCTATATATATTCTATCCCACAGCAAATGTTCAAAGTAGAAAAGGGATGTTCTACTATAAAAAAGGTATACTTCTACTTTAAGAAAATGGTGTCTTGTCGGTAGATTTGATGACACCTGACCAAAGCAAAACCAAATGTGTGATACGTCGCGAAACTAAGAATTTATATTTTGTATTAATTCCTATTAACATCTAGAAATAATCTACAGCAATCGCAGATCAATTAAGAGATGAAAGTTTTTTCTAAAACAATGGTTTGATCAAGCAGGGAAATTTGGAATTTTTTATTATTTATGGCACCGGTTTATGGTGATTGGGCGATTGTTTAGAATAAAGCTTCAACTGGATGAACAATCTTGCTGACGAATCACGTATAGTTTTTATTTGTTTGTCAGCGTTCCAAAACGTTAATGTTTGGCTCATAACTCATTTGACCATTTATTTCAAACAGAACACAAACCCTCTTTGTTAATATAACAAGGAAATGGACATAGGTGAAAGTGAACATGAATGTGTTCTAACATCTATCTATTGGTCGAATTTCCCGGAAAGGCACTGTTTATGTTTAGTTCCATTCACCAGTCACGCGCAGTCCATTAGGAACGATAATAAAAGTCACTGTAACCTTCAGCTTGGTAGCCTCGATTGTTGAAATGGGCGTGACAGTTTGGCCATTGTCATATGGACATGTACTTCCTCTTTGTCTATAACGACCCATGATGACACGTTCTTCTGAAAGATAACATATAAAAACTTCGGTGTGGGCTGCAGTGCAAGTGACCTTAAAGTTTACGGATCTTTGATTCTCTTTGAGCTCAGGGTTAAAGTTAGAATGGATTGATCTATGGTTATTTTACTTATATGACAGCGTTGCCAGGTTAAGTGGCGAGGAAACCGGACTCTTTGTCCGGAGGAAACCCCGACCTCCGGCGAGTACCTGGCAACTCATCCACTCAGAAATCTTGAACTTTGTATTTGATCTGAGTAGGATTTGAATCCGCGCCAAGTCGATGGAAGCCAGGAGCCTGTTTCACTAAACGGCGTAGGTATAGTTTTTGCGTAACTTCCATAGTAACACATCTCTAGGGTATGGGTTGCCATGACAGTTACGAAAAAACTTACGCCACGCTGCTTTGTGAAACCGGGTTCAAGTGTCTGGCTGAGGGACTATCACTCTAACTGACTGAACCACCGCCGCTTAAGAAATCAATCCGCAGGACAACTCCCTTGATATTTTTGATAAAAGTAACGTTATTCTTACTCAGAGACATTAATAAGACTGATGTCGATGTAAGTCACGCAGTATATACCAATATACAAATCCAACATTTTCAGGGATAAAAAGCCATTGTTCTTTAAAGGAACAACAACTATCTTGTCTATCTTTTGTTCGATCTAACTTTCAGAAAAGTTGAAGATAATTGCATGACTAATGCCAATAGAAGTGACTTGTCGATTACAGCGAATTTATATAAGCTGACAAGAGATCTTTATCCCTTCTAATTCTATATCATTAGAAATGTCATGGTTTGTATGAATAGAGTCAATGTCGTTGGCCGATTAATCTTTCCAAAACTACACAAATAGAGAGTCATAAATGAACGATAACCAAGTGCAATACAGGACTACTGATTTGAAACTTTTTACTCTTTCGACTTTTATATAGCTATTCCAGGAATGGCGGACATTTCCAAACTCTGAAAGGGCGCGGTTCGACCAAACCGTGCCCGTTCGGGGCCTCGCCCTTTCGAGTTGTCCGTTATTTAAAAAGGCGAAAGGGAGGCAAAGGCGTGACTTAGGCCTAATCTTTCTTTTTTCTTTCTTTTTTTTCAGGTTCAAATTGTTCCGGGTTTGAAAAATTTCGGATTGAAAGAAAAACTGAAGGATTTTCCAAACCTTACAAAACGTTACAAGAACACGTGGAGACTTTAGTGGAATGTGGAATCAAATGTATCATCGATGATCGGTGTTTTGCCTTACAATACTATTTGGGAAACACTACGTGTATATTTCTGGAAAGATCAAGTGAATACATGACGTGTGACACAAATAGTGATTGTTATTATATACACCGCATTGAGTGAGGTCTGATTTCGGGAACGTCAGAGCCTTTTATTCTGGTCTGATAAAGGTTAAAACGTTTAGGCCTACATGTGAAAAGCTTAAAAATGGACTCCTACATCCCCGCTACTTCAAGCACTACGGACATCTCTCGGGGAAAGAAACACAGGTCGATTCAGACAGAGCTATTCTATCAAGGTTATTTAACATGTATATTAATTAATACCGAAGTAAATGTAGTATGGAAATGGAATGTTGATCCACGGAGATTGTATATTGTTAATGGAGGAAAAAATCACGTTTGAGTCCTTAATGTTCTGGACAAGCGTGTCTTAATCTTAGTCAAGTCATTACTCCACTATTAAAGCTTGTCCGCGTGTTTCATTGATTGATCCAAACATTATTTACTTCTCTCCTGTATACATTGTCTTGTTGCTTTTCAACTATATGAACTAAGGTCCGTCCATTTTGTCTTGTTATTGACCAAGTTCCAAACATTTATGTACTTATGAGACTTGTTTCTGGGTTAATCTATGCCTTTAAATCTTTCTATTGTCTATGTGTATGTTGAGTTGTCAGATAAAGATGGTTGTCCGAAGACAATAGGCAGTTAAACATGTACATACATCCTTACTCGGATAACTTCGGGGATTTACGTATATCAAATGCCCTCGGACAGGTTAAACATGTACATACATCCTTACTCGGATAACTTCGGGGATTTACGTATATCAAATGCCCTCGGACAGGTTAAACATGTACATACATCCTTACTCGGATAACTTCGGGGATTTACGTATATCAAATGCCCTCGGACAGGTTAAACATGTACATACATCCTTACTCGGATAACTTCGGGGATTTACGTATATCAAATGCCCTCGGACAGGTTGAACATGTACATACATCCTTACTCGGATAACTTCGGGGATTTACGTATATCAAATGCCCTCGGACAGGTTGAACATGTACATACGTCCTTACTCGGATAACTTCGGGGATTTACGTATATCAAATGCCCTCGGACAGGTTAAACATGTACATACATCCTTACTCGGATAACTTCGGGGATTTACGTATATCAAATGTCCTCGGACAGGTTAAACATGTACATACGTCCTTACTCGGATAACTTCGGGGATTTACGTATATCAAATGCCCTCGGACAGGTTAAACATGTACATACGTCCTTACTCGGATAACTTCGGGGATTTACGTATATCAAATGCCCTCGGACAGGTTAAACATGTACATACGTCCTTACTCGGATAACTTCGGGGATTTACGTATATCAAATGCCCTCGGACAGGTTAAACATGTACATACGTCCTTACTCGGATAACTTCGGGGATTTACGTATATCAAATGCCCTCGGACATCTTAAACATGCACATACCCTCGGACAGATTGCAGGTTATTTTTATTGAATGATTGATTGTTTGGTGTTTTACGCCATGCTCCAGATTATTTCACCTAAATGGCGGCGTTGCCAGTTTTATTGTCGGAGGAAACCAGGCTCTATGCCAGGAGGAAACCTACATGTCATTTTGAATGTAGCTACCAAAAACGAACACTTTCCAGGGTCTAACAAAAGACCCAGGGTCTTACAAAAGTGTCACAATGATAACGTATGGAACCAAAACAATCAATTTGTTAACTTTCAACCTCAGTTTTAAATGAAGCATGTACCGAAACTAGGTCTTTCTCTGTGTGTTATCAAAGTTGATAACGATGTAAGAACTACATCGAAACGTCGTCATCCAATAAACCAAGAAGTTGTTATCCATAAGTAATTGGTTTAAACAATATTCATTTCGTAATGAAGAAAATGGATAGGTGAACAGGTAAACTGCCTATATCAACGCTGCTCCACATGTACAATGACATATATTAGGATTATACAAAATATTGTCTTACACTGGTTTAAGTACATTATAAGAGACATATTGATATATAACATTTCCATGGAATTATTTAAATCTTTTGGATAAAGCAATATATTCTTGAACTGATTCAAACAAGGCAATATTTTCATTGATACTTTTTGATTCATTACCATACAATAAAGTATATACATTTAATGGTATAGAAAGGAGCGAAAAATTTGATTTCTAATACCTGTAAACAATGGGCAATACAGAAGAAAGTGTTCCGAGTTTTCAAAGGCATGTCCACACACACATGCAGGATTTTCCGAAATGTGTCGGAGAAATTTGTGCCCGTTTAAATTGCTGCATTGGAGACATTGTGTGTGAATTTGTGTGTGAACAACGTGGGATTCACGATCTCTTTGAAAGAAATAAAAGGAAGGAACTGAAATGTTGGCATGTATATATTTACAAAATATTGTGTATGATGGTGCATCCCGGACATGTCGATCCAATGAGTTCCATATGCGGGTGACAGAGGGCAAAAAAGAATTTGAATATAAATTGGTTCTGGCAAATGGGACTGCAAGGTGATCGGCATTCCGAAGATGATAATCAGTATTAATATTAATCTGGGGTGGAACAAGCGATGAAAGGTACAAGGGGGAGTCATTTTTCACCATTTTGTAAAAGGTCCTCAACTTATGTTCAGTACGACGGTCTGATAAAGGAATTATTCCAGTTTCCTTGTATAATAAGTCATGGCTTGTTCCACGTGGACAGCCTGTTATTGTGCGAAGTGCGTCCAGTTGTAGCTTTTCCAACTGCTCGCTTTGATACTGTGTACAGCCAAACAACATCAGAATAATCACAAACAGGAAGAATAGATGAACGATAAAGTGTTATAAGGGCTTTCCTACTAAGTCGATATTTCATCCTCCGTAAGTTATCTATCATCGGGGATACTTCTGTAACCAATGAGTTAATATGGTGATCCATAAGTAATTCTTCATCTCATTGTTAACCTTTCAACTTCTAAATGCCATTGAAAGAATTGTTTACATTGTTTGTTTCATGTTGCCAGTCACGAGAAGCAATGGTGTAGAGGGATGGGTATAGGGGTATATAAAATATATTATAGATATTATCTACACATTATATGTAACCCCCCCCCCCCCCCTCCTCCTCCACTAATATTTGCTAATCAATTGTACCTTCACGTGTACCCCAAGGGTCAATTTTTGGGGCACTTCTTTTACATATTAGTCGTGTATTATTGTTTACATGTTTCTACTTATTTGAAAAATAAGACTGATTTAACTTGGGATGAAAGGTTGTATGTAGATTTTCAGCCAAACTGTACAATTAACGAGTAATTAGTGGGAAATCAGTGTTACATTGTTTATAAATTACCGTCTGACGGCTTTAGGTGGATGTAAACAGAGGTCCTACGTGGGTGACCCCTACTATAGTGAGTTGTGAAAGCGCCACTTTTATTTATCTATGTGATAAACTTTGAAGTGCCCACCTTCTTTAGTTTATTTCTACATTGTAGAATCAAGACAAAACCACAATAAAGTTAGAAACAACGAAATGACCTGGCAGCCAGTAAGCGTTCAACGGCTGGCTCTTGAGCCTCTTTTAGAACATCCTGTCTAGTTAATACTAGAGGTAATAACAAGCAGATGCAAATGAATTCAAAAATCGTTCAAAACTCGTCATTAAACAGTCTATAAGGTGAAAGAAGTTTATCAGTGATCATCCCAACTCCTTTCCAGTATGTGTACTACATTAAAATGCGGAAATTGTTGTTATCAGTAGTTTTCCTCAGACGCACGGTGCCCCTTTAACCCCAGAAGCAATGGTGTCCCTAAATTAATTTCTGTGCATGTATGTTCAATAATATGATCTCTATTTTGATATGGGAGAACACAAATGAAATATCAGCTTCTCGTTGTCTGGTTGTTGTAGTTAAGTTTAGGACATTCCGTGCAAACCGACAACATCGTAAATATCTAATAAAAGAAGGGATTAGCAAGGCGACAACACTAATCCAAAGGCGAAGAGAAATCGCTTATCAAAGGGGAGACAACCCCACTATCGGCTTGTTGTCGTCTTACCTTTATTATACACGTGTTATTGATTACTTAACGATGTCTTTTTGTTGATGAAACTCAGGTGTGAACAAAAGATGGCTCACACGTTAAGGGGAAGGTTTACTGTTCTGACCACATCCACACCTTTAGTAAACCGAAATATCGAGTCAGGACTTACATGTTATTTTCAGGATTGTTACTGGGCTTTTTTTACGCTAAACTGATCAGTGGAAATCTTAACATTTTGTAATACATTAAACATAAAAGTTAAGATGAAACATAATAAACGCTTTCTTTTGAATTTTTCATTGTCTAAAGATATCAGAAATATAATTTTTCGCTGTTTTCTGTCATTAAATGTATATAATTTATTACATAGTAATGCGTGAAGAAATGCTATATGTCAATATATACCAAATATTTTGTATATTGAAAATAGATTTCATTGTACATGTGGAGCAGCGTTGATATAGGCAGTTTGCCTGTTCTCCTATCCATTTTCGTCATTACGAATTAAATATCGTTTAAACCAAACATAAGAAAGGTAAATCAGATAGTTTTACTTATTCGCATTGGGGTGGGGGGGGGGGGGGGGTATATAGGCTATACATCACTCGGAACACAACTTTGCCAAGAAGTAAAAGCAAAAACTTTTTTTGCATTTTAATAGCATCTGGACTATATTACTTGGTGAATAACATAACAACGTCTAGCGTTCTATGGAGAACCGCGAAATTTGTCTCTTTTTACAAACCTACATCAAAATAAAGATAGTATTTAATATAATTCGAATGTACTGCTTTTCTTAATAAATGCTACAACTGTGTAGCAAGTTCTTCGTAAAGACCAGTAAAAGACCAGTTATTTGGCAAATTTCTTTTAAAAATAAAACAAAATTTACGAAAACATTGACTTGATTGCCCATGTGATATCCCACCCCAAATTCCCCTATATATCAAGAAGGGGTAACATTTCCCCATGAACAAGGGTTGTCCGGTAAAATAAGCTTGCTCTCGTCTTCCTCATTTAGAGCTCTTGTTCTCATTGACAAGACGTGAACAACTGTATTGTGAAATAATTTCCTGCTTTTGCCCATCACAGTGTGCTCACTTCACAGTTCCTGATCGGGAGATCATCCCCAGGGAGGCGGATTAGCACCATGAAGTTTAATGCACGTCACGTGATGCACAAGACAAAGCTTGATTGGTGGCGCACCGAAGGAATAGATAATGTTAATTCCTCACCGTCAAACACCCTCAGAGTGGATTTGTCAGCCAATTACTTAAACCCGGATTAAAATGTGTCCAAGCGGGCGTGTAGTAGTCCGACATAGAGTAGAGTACTGCCGTGAAATTGAGTAGATTGGCAATGATATAAATGGTGTTGGAGGTGAACACAAGTCATTATCGAGTTTCACTGACAACTGTTCACATCATTCCAGTGCTATTCATATCTACTAAATTATGTCTCCTTCCGATTCTAGAGAATGCCTCTTCCAAGAGCTGTCCATGTCAAACAGTGAAATATTTGCACCCCTCAATGCCGGGCAAGGTAGGAATCTGTCATATTATATTATAATAACTGGGGTTGTATCTTACTGACCGTTCTGGAAAAAGACATTTTTCGTTTTATTCGTTATATTATAGGCGACTGAACAATTTCACCCATAGCAGATTTTTTCCGGATAAAAAATTGATTCCATTATAGTATGCCAGAAATAAAACCAGTTTCTAAAATGAACGTTTATTTAAAGAACCTGTCGGTTGCAGTTCGTTATTTAAAAATACAATTGCTTTCTCGTTGAATTCCCACTTGATAATTTATTCAACTCTCAATTTATTTTAAAAAATCATTTTATTTATTTACAGACACTACCCTGGATTTGAAATCCATCAGCCTATCAACATCTTGGAGCGAATCGTCTTTCTTCTCTAACAGTTCCGAAGATTTGGCCGAGGTAGCCGAAGAAGTGAAAGTGTTAGACTTCAAAGACAAATCCGGCCTGCGCGGTGACCTCAAATTCTTGCTGACCGTACCGGAAATGTGTGACGTGAAATTCCTCGTGGGTGTCAGCAAATTCCCGATGTATGGAGTAAAGGCTATTTTGGCATCTCGCAGCAGGTGAGCTTAAATCCCTAACACCGTATAAAAAACTTTCCATTAGGTTAAGTGTTCGCTTCAAAGGCGGAGCATTTAGGACAAAAATGAATCGTAGAATAACAGCAGTTTTACAAAATGAAAGTTCACTCCGTTTATGCTAACTTCAATATTTAGAAAATAAGAAAGAGGAATTTAAAAAAATGAAAGTTCTATATTTGAATACAATGAACACGATTAACCAATTCCAAATAACAATGACTTTATGATGATTACTATATTGTACCGATTTTTATTTTCACAGAGTCTTCTTTGATATGATCATCTCAAAGCAAACCAAGGAACCATTGTCCAAACATAAAGCGAGAAATTGGTTGGTCGGTCAGATCAAACGCCTCTTGAAGAAAGACGCGAAGAAAGAGAAGACATCTCAGCTCGTGATTGAAATCCCAGAGTTCGAACCTGATGTTTTCAGCCATATCCTAACTTACATTCAAACTGGAGATATTGATGTCAGATTTGACTCCCTAATGGGTATGTTATAAAGCCATCTTACTTTAATGTTATTGCTTGTCCAATTACAACTATATTACGACGCTATTTTCAACTCGCTCATACGTCTATTTTATAAATAGAAAAGTCCTACAAGCTACTTTTATAAATCTCTAATTGTCACTTCTTTGTTTTCCACCAGGTGTTTTGAATTGTGCTGACACGTTTGGACTTGATGGTCTTCGCTCCGCCTGCTACGACTTTGCCCGTCAGTTGATAACCACCCCTACAGTTCTACCCCTGTTCGTCTCCGCCCAGACATATTCTACCTACAAATGGACTAAAATTCTACAAATTGAGGTGAGAATTGCAGATATGTTTTTTTATTGTTTAGCTAATTTGAACAATTTTAATTTTCCATCCGGATACCTATACTTCATACGGTATAAATAGATGACCCCTTCTAGTCTAGGTCTGAACTTATCTTTTCGTGAAAATCAGTATTAAGGATTTCCCGAAGAAACATTAAATGCATAATTTTAATAGAAACTATTTCTTGTCTTCTCATCAGATTTCCAAATTCATCTGCGAACAAGCGCATGATGTACTTCGTCTTCCAGAGTTCACCCAAGTTCCTCTCGAGTCCGCCATTTGGATCTTGACGAAGAAAACTTTACGAGCAGCTGAAGAAAGGAAGTGGGAAGCCGTTTTGCGATGGACGGTACACAATTGTAAAAAGATGGAGGACGTTGAACTACAACAGACACTGAGAGAAATGACGTCAGGGATCAACTTCTGCGATATCTCCGCTAAGGTTTTACAGAAAGAAATAAAGTCATTGGGTTTCCTCTCTGACGATGTACTAAATAGAGCCATATCTCACCAAACCAGCCCAAGACTCATCATTGGCGGAGAAACGAAGTCGTCAGCCAATCAAAGACATGGGAATTCGAAATCTCGGTCAAGGAAAGATGGCGGATCTAGAAGCCCCGAAATACTTCTCTCGAATGACTTTTTCCACATGCAACCCTTGGCTTCGTCAACGTTTAACTCATCGTCGGATTTTTCTGACCGTTCCTCTGTTGGAGTGTCATTTTAGGAGAACATTATAGCTTGCATATAAAGTGCTAAATATTTGTACTATATTTATTGTTGGCATGCGTTGTGCATCACCTCGTGTACATGTGTAAATATTTACGAATAAATTAAATATATTTATCTTTAATATTTTCTATTCGCCTTTTGTGAACGCATCGTAAAGTCATCTCCATGTAATTTAAAAAATACCTGAACAAAGAATTTCAATCTAATCTTCAAAGCGGTATGAGCGCAAGAAAATTTCGTTGAATTAGATTTAGGTATTTGCTCGGTGTTTCTGTCAAAAAGTACAAACTACAAGATTACCGATGCTACCCCCCCCCCCCCCCCCACCCCTCCTCCTCAAAATTTACTCATACATGCTGGGTATTGGAATTTTTACACACTTCTCGGATTCGCACTTAAAATGAGCAACTGAGCAATAAGCGGACATTTCCGATAATCACCGATAATCACTCAAGGGTGCCATCCACTTGTAAGACAAACCTGAAACTCAGATGTTTTAATCTGAAGTGGTCTTATTCTTAACACTGTGTAGCAAGAAGACAGGTATTTCTACCTGATATGTGTAAGTGGTTCCCCACCGACAAGAGGATTATGTGAGACCAAAGGGAGATTCACCCCTTCATCAACTTCAAGTAGCTGGACGTTTTAAACATCTTTGATAGCCGCGTCCATTCCATGTTAAGTGGGCACGCCCATACCGTTTCCTGCCAAATCAAATGGGCGTTTTATCAATTAATTGTTACCCGATAGAATCTTTGTTCATTGTGTCAAATAGAATGAATGTTTCTCGCTTCAAATTCCAAAACATCTTCTTTTTAAATGATGTTCATTAATAAGGGCCACTTTTAATGTAGCGAAACAGTTTCAAACATTTCGAAATTATATTAAAGGGACTGTTTTTTTAGAATTGTTTACATATTTGCTAAATAGATAAATACGATTTGATCGACTTGGGATGAAAGGTGGTAGGTCGATTTTCAGCGAAAAATGTACAATTAACGAGCATTTAGTGCAAATTTTGTGGTACTTTGTTTACTGTCCGACAGGTGGTTTCGGGTTAATGTGCGACATGGGTCAACCCTACTGTAGTGAGTTCAAAAATCTTATTAAACAGGTCATTTAACGGTCTATCAGAGAAGCTGAATTCCGACGAGTTGCCTTGAAGGCACACGCCGTTAAAATCCAAAATAATGTTTACATATAAAAGACAGACGGGTTTCTGTAGACAGAATAAGTGAGGAACTTTCGATTTTTACAAAGATTTTAAAGTTTTGACATCGTTTTTTATTTGAAATTACACATGTGATTTGTTAGGTACCTGAAATGTAAACAACCCCGAGACTGCATGGGATAATGAATCAGGAACAACGTGATCCTGGTCACATTGATATTGGGATTGTTTTAGAATCTTCCGTGAGTACCTGGCAACCAGTAGCGTAGCCAGAAATTGGCTCAAGGGGGGGCCAATTATCACAGGTCAAGAAGGCGAGGGTCCAGGGGCCGCCCAGGCCCCGGAAGCTCTGGGGTCCTAGATCGCCAGAGATGCGTTCTGAGCGTTTTCCAGGGAATAAATCTGAACTTAATTTGTGAAGATTTATTTTTCTATTTCCGACTTATTTTTCAAAAACAGGAAGATCTACTATTTCATAATCAATATTCGTTTATTTTGTTATCATTCTAAATGCAGCGCTGCAAGCCAATCATGGTCTCCGGATCTCTCCATGAGCCTGTTTTTCATTTTTTTTCTATATATATATAGATCCGCCAATGGGCCCTGCTAAAGCGCCATAGAGCGCTAATCCCAAACTGGAGGTACCGGAAGACACTTCCCTGGAAATTTGTCTGTTTGGAGACCCAAACTTCCGATTTTCATACATTCGAACTCGAAGAGACTAACATCCACCTAGAACTACACTTTGGTTAGGTACCCCTCACCAAGTCTCTCTGAATGTTTGAAATTCAAATTTGTAACAATTATTACAAAGTGCAACTTTGTTGTTGCAATCAAACAGTGCTCTGTGCTGTGCTCTGACACACATTTTTTTTTTGGGGTGTGGCTGAGGGGGGGGGGGGGGGGCATGGCACCATGGCCCCCCCCCCCCCCCCCCCTGGCTACGCTACTGCTGGCAACTTTCCCACATACCAAGAGAAAAATATTCACTTGAATTGAATTGAATTTATATTTGCTCCGAGTGTAATTTGAACTCGCGCCGCATCGATGGAAGGTCTGTGTGGGACTGAGGGACTATCACTCTAACACACTGGACCATCGAGCCCCCCCCCCCCCCCCCCCCCCCCCCCCCACCTCCCGGGATAGTTTTGGAAAAAGAGCGGATATATATGTTAGACAGGATTAAATTCCCATTAAAACTTGTATCAAGTTTAAAACATATAATGTGGAAATCTCAACAATAATGATGCATGTAGTTTTGTACTCTATTAGAATATCCTTACCCCAAAAATTGAACGGTTTTTGAGTTGTTTCTTTCTCGCATAAAGTTCCCCTGGGAAAAAGTCTGGTTTCGTTCCCAACTAAACCTGGCAACGCCGGCATATAAATGAAATAACCCTGAGTGCGGCATAAAACATTAATCAATCCATCCGATAAAGCGAACGAGTTTTAGTTTATTTCAACAACTTATGGTTGAGTATAAGTGTTCAAATGATCCCCCTTTTTAACACAATTAGAAACTTGTCTATGGTTATTTTAAACAAGAGTGTTTTAGAGTTCATAAATATATAATTTATTCTCAAGTGATCTAGACATGATGTTTATACGAATAATGTTGTTTGAAACTGTGGAAGTTAGGCCTACGTCTGTGCACAGAAATAGGTTTTTGGCGAATTCCCTTTAGACGCCTTCACTATTTTGCTGTACAATGAAAACGTCTGTATCAGTTGTCTTTCTCACATTGCTGTCAACTAGAAATTGCATAACCATTCTAGTTTTCCTCAGATCTTGAGCAGGATAAAGTCTTGGAACCATGTGATAGTGTACGTGCTGGTGGTCTTTTATCTTGTACTCTGATTGGGCTAGATCACACATGCGCCGTTTAATCTTGACTCGACCACCTTGTCTCATTCTTCTGTAAATTTCGTCCTATAACAAAAAAGATAAGATTTTTTTGTTTACATGTTACTGGGGGATCCGGTAGAAGTGTCGAGAACTTACCCACTAGAACTTTAATTTATGCACGCAGGGGCTTATTTCACGGACAGGCGTCCAGCACTTTGGTGTTGTGCGGGTAAATTAAGCCAATGCCCGAATGGATTGCACTGAAAATCTTCTCGGCTATACGACAAGACCCCTATCAGCATAACATGCACGGCCAAAAAACTTTTTAAAACCCCATCGCTACCTACTTAGATTTTACATTTCTGTCAATGCAAAAATTCAAATGATATTCAGGTCAGGGGCGGATACAGGATTTTGTGAAAGGGGGGGGCGCAAGTTCTAACAGATCGAGGCAGTATTTTCAAATGTGTCTGGAGGTGGTTCGAGGATTGGGAAGGGGGGGGGGGGGGGGGGGGGGGTTGCTGAGTGCAATCGAAAACATAGTCACGGGTAAATCAAATTAATTTGCACGAATTTCACTTTGTTAGACCCTACCCGAATTCTTAATGGTCAATGGTTCCAGGCCCTCTGATTACAGAAACAACAGATTCGAAAGAGGCCTGTAACCCCCCTCCCCCCGTTCTACCTACACATATTATGGTGACTATCCCGAGCCAATAGGCGAGGGTGCAGGGGCCGCTTAGGCCCCGGAAGCTCAAGGGTTCTAGATTGCCTGAGAAGCGTTCTGAAGCTGTTCTGCAAGTAAAATGGCTTGATAATGTTCGGATTTTGCTTTTCCTAATTCTTAAAAAATACCAGTAAAATCGGTATGTTCCCAAGTTATAGATGAAGCCTTATAACGCTTTTGAAGCATGAGGAGGGGATGACTATCCCAAGCCAATAGGCGAGGGTCCAGGGGCCGCCTAGGCCCCAAAAGCTCAAGGGTTCTAGATTGCCTGAGAAGCGTTCTGAGGCTGTTCTGCCAGCAAAATAATTTTCGGATTTTGCTTTCCCTTATTGTTAAAAAATACCAGTTAAATCGGTATGGTCTAAAGTTATAGATCAAGCCTTGTAACGTTTTTGAAGTATGAGGAGGAGATGACTATCCCAAAGCATTAGGCAGGGTCCAGGGGCCGCCCAGGCCCCGGAAGCTCGGGGGTTCTGGATTGCCTGAGAAGTGTTTTGAGTCTGTTCTGCGAGTAAAAATGCTAAAGACTTTCGGATTTCGCTTTCCCTAATTCTTCAAAATAACAAAATAAGGCCAGCAGGAGAATCGCCCACGGTTTGTTTTGGACTGACTTGGGCCATTATATAGAAAAACTACATACTTGTGCTACACACAAGGGCCTCTGGATATAGTTTTTTTTATTGAAAGTGGGAAGGGGGCAGAGTACCCAAACCCAGTAAGCCTATATATACAGGCGTGGGTCCACGTGCCGCCTTGGCTCCCGAAAACGCTACTGCTACCAGTCCACATCGCTTAACTTCGTGTGGCTTTGCGCCCCCTCCACCCCCCCCCCCCCTGACCACTCTCCTTACCACTTCTCCAAGAACCTGGTGTTTTTAAATATACAACACACATAGGCACTACCCGTACCAATGAGGCAATTATACGAAAAATTTAAATGTGATCGTAGCTCCATATAAAGCCTATTTCTTCATAGTATTATAATGCAAGATGTTTTCGTTTTCCTACTCTCTTTTCCCTTTTCTCTCTTCTTTTCTCTCTTCTCTCTTTTTTTTTTTTTGGCGGCTGATAGGGGGGGCGCGCGCCCCCTGCGCCCCCCCCCCCTAAATCCGCCACTGCAGGTTAAACGAGGATGTGAGCACTTCGTGTCTGGATTATAACCCAGTGGACCTCTGTGGGATAGCTGCTTAAACCAGCCGGAGGTCAGGGGTGTCCTTGTGACACGGAGTAGGCTAGTTGGTAACGTAATGACATTTATCGCGATAAATAAATGGAAGCAGAAAAGTAAGTATTTTTATGCGGAATTTCTTACAATGATCCAAAATGAAAATAAAAAGATTGAAAGGCTATTTTAGCCTTTCACTAATTTAGCTTGAAAGAGCAGTGTTTCTTTTACATTTTCGGGCTTTTGTTATCATTTTACTAACGTACAGTTTGTCAGTGATAGGAGTCGCTTTGTATTTAAAGGGCCTTGGTGGATATTGCTTAAATTAGACTACACGTACCGATTTCTGGAGTTTTCTATCCCTTTAAAAAACCTACCTGTTCAACTTTAAATCTTCTTAATTTGGGTAGCTTCAAGGGCCGTTTGCCGGTGTTGTATTTCAAATGAAAGGCTCTGATTCTGTTCTCAAGGAAATTCAAAGTCCGTTCACTCGTGTCATAATCTTTATACTCGGTGTATCTATCATCAAATAAACTACTCTCTTGCTTCTTCTTCTCGATTTTCTTTTGGACAAACTGTCTTGTGAGATTCCAGGCTTTGATGCCCATTGGCGTTTCTTCTGCTTCGGCGTCTTCCTGTTTAGAACGTTTTCTCATTCGTAAAGATTCAATTTCTGGCGCGGTTAGTTTATCAGCTTGGGAAGAATTCTCCATTTCGAAATCGGCTTCAACGTTATTGGAATCTCCTTTTACTTCCACCGGATCGACTGTTTGTACGTTTATTTCTGGTACATCTTTAGGAGGCAAACCATCTTCTATGGACGAATCGCCGTCTGTACCTCGTTTATTTCCAAAACTTTCATAAGGTGAACTGAAAATGCTCTGTACGGCATTCTCTTCTGGCTCGTCTTCATGAACAACAATATGAACAACTGGAGACATGTCTTTTGCAACGGTATCATGCTTGGTAGTTTTCCGTGGTTTGCTTTTACCACTGGGATCTGATATTTTTCTTACTTTTATTTTGTTTGATTTATCATTCGTTTGCGTATTATTAGAATTGGCTGCCGATAGTTTGATTTTATTTGCGTCTTTCTTTTCAGGATAACGAGGGGCATTAGCGTGTGTGGATTTATTTCCCTTGTGTTGTGTTTGTGAAGTTTTATCGATGTCCTCTTTGTGAAACATTTGCTTTACAGATGAGGTTGTGTCGGCTTGAACTTGACTTTCTTCTCGAATTGCCGTCAGATGGGTTGTCGTTGCAGCTTTACTTTGGGTTTTGTTTAACGTAACTACTGATTTGACGTTAGCGGAGCTCACTGGCTCCGTATAAACTTTAGGGTCAGCGGCTTTCGGAGAATCGGTAATCCGTGTTTCTGTTTTTTCCAAAATTCCATCCCCATCACCAACGTTTTGTATCACAATATTTGCTGTATCTGGCATGGACTCATCCACCAAACTTTGCTCTGCCTCATGTACAATTTCGGACTGAGACACCATTACGGTAGAATTATTAAGGTCAAGGTCGAGGGAATCCTCAGCAGGCTTTTGAACACTGTTAGCAGTTTCAAAATCCATATCATCTACTTGTTCGGTCTCCGTGGGTGCTACTGGCGCTCCAAGATTCTCAGGCTCACCTTTCTCTACATCGAAATCAGCTTCGTTTTGTGAGCTGTCCTCAGTTTTATCATTTTCTCGGGGATCCAACAGCGCACCCTCTTCTCTGGCAATGGTATTTGTTGATATGCTGATCTCGGTTTCAGAAGACAACATATCTGGTGGTAAGTGTGTTTGTGCATTTTTATTTTCAGAGTCAGGGAGATTAAGAAGATTTGTCTGCGGTGATATAGCCAAAGACGGCGATAACTCAACTTGCATCTCAATTGTATTTTCTGTAAGCTCTTCGGTGGGTGGTAACCTTTCTTGTGTTTCAGTCTTGTTAGGGTTATCCTCAACCGGTTCATGTGGTTGGATTTTTGGAATAGAGTTGAACTTAAAGCTGACGTTTTCGATTTTTCTCTCGGAACTTTTATTTTTCAATACACCCTTAGGTTTAGCAGTTGTGTGTTTGTTGTTAGCTGCTGTTTTGGTCGGGGGTACTACCATTTCTAGGAAATCTTTTCCAACATGTTCCCTCCACGCGATCATATCTTCGTCCTCAAGCAGCTCAAGGGCATCTTTCAAAGCAGCAGAACTTCTGGGCTTTCGATTCTTCAGTTTCTCGGAAAACAGTTTCTCTCGGACACGTCTGATACCTTGGTTAATGCGTATGTTCTCCCGTATTCTAGCCTTGTCTTGCATCAATTCTCTGTAGTACATCATACCAGCCACATGGGGCTCGCATATTTGAGTCTTTCCTTCAATAAACGATTTCACCAGATATTTCTGAAGTAAGTCCGGATCTGGAAGACTTTTCGTGGTTCTAAGGGGAGGTAATTCTTTGGAAGACTGGTAGCCTTCTTCGTGAAGTTTAAAATGAAGATATTTCAATAGAGGGACCTGACCACCTTGTACAGTGCTCATTCTACTCAACAACTTATCACTCACAATACTTTTAATAACGTCTATAGTGGCAGGGTTTTTCCTTATAATTAATCTCTCGTAGTTTTTCATGTCCAGTATATATACTTGGGTTGTGGACGTACACACAACGCTGTGCATGTACGTCTCCAATTTGGAAGTGACTTCTGCTGCGCCGATGACTTCCATGTTGCTAACAGAACAGAGAGTTACAGTCCTCCCGTGTGCCAGTTTCTCTGCCGCAGCATAACCCTCTGATCGACGGACAGAAAGGCTGTCATTTCGGGTCTGCAACACCGTGGGGTCCTGGCTGTATTTTTTAGCTATGGCTTGCCTCCTGGATTCTCTGTAAAGCAAACACAATGAGTATGAAGCCAAACACAAACATAGACATTTAAATTTCTTAGAAGCTTTCCATCAGGCTCAAAGTCAGAAGCCGCACGATTTAAGGATATGCTGAAAACCTAAACATTATTTCGGTTCCGTGTCAAAACCGAGAAAATTTAACATTGGTACGAGATTTAAATGACGTTCAAACCTCAGACATTAGGTACTGTTTTCATGTTCAAGTAGCATTTAGAAAAGTCTGGTATAATCAGAATTGAACAATGTATACATAGAGAACACACTCAACAGTTTGGCCCCTTTATTTATGAACTCTAAAACACACGTTATAAGCTCCATTAACGTTGCCATGTTTAGTAGGGAGGAAACCGGACCTTCCGATTTTCCACAAAGGTCGAAGGAGCACTCAACTCTGACAAGCTATACACAGTCTCGTGGATTCCTTTGAGGATCACGTGATTTTACCTGAGCCATTCAAATTCCTGTGCATAAAGATCAGCAACGGCTTCGAACGGCCACAAGTTCCGGTATTGCTGTTTGTGTTTCGATGGGTCAACAATCAACTTGGCTTGTCCACTGAACAAAACAAGACATAAAAATATATATAGCTACTTGACAAATTGTGACAAGTTTAGAAAAAGAGAACTCATGCTTATTCTTAACCTGAAATCAGTCTAAGGCTTTATAAGGATCGTTCCTTGTGCCGCTTGGTTTCCCAAGTATTCAGCATTGGGACAGTTAGATTCATGGATCTATGAGAAAATAAAAAAATCATAACAGCTCCAGACCCAGACCCAGCCGCAGCCCCAGACCCAGCCGCAGAACCAGCCCCAGCGGCAGAACCAGCCCCAGCCCCAACCCCAACCCCAACCCAAGCCCAAGCCCCAGTCTCAGCTTCACCTTCCACCATCCATCATAACGCAAGCTCTCATCACTTAAACGAATGACAGCAAGTTACATAATTAAAGGAGAAGAAATAAAAGAAAATGTTTTAGTTCAGTAGAGGCGGGCTAAATTTACCTTTCCAATGGTACCAAACATATATTTCTGCTATCTTTTTCATGCCTTATGATGAACTTTATAAAATACTGAATTGTGCCACCACACGCAAAACCAAACGGTCAACTTTCAAAAACGCAGGTTAATTTCTTTTATTCAATTTTTTTTTACCGCAAGGAAATTACATTTAGGAGACTTCCGGTTTGACATTAGTGGAGTGACGACGTGTTTTTTTCTCCCTCCCAAAGTTGTTGTTGTAGCGATTTTCACCGCTTTTAACTCATGGAAGTACCTTGATTTAAGTCATCTGAGATGGCATCCCAGGATGGTCCCTCCACAAAAAAGGACACCAGCCCAAGAGATGGGTATTTGAAAGAACTGACATTGAAAATGATGACGAACGGAAAACAGATCGCTGCTGGAAAAGTGATTTAGGCTGTAGAAAGTGAGCGTGGGATCGGGTCAATTCTGGCCTGTGTACCGAAAAGTGATTGCTATGAAATAACTGTTGTTGATAAAGTAGCCATGGACTATTTATTAAATGGATTGGAAATTGACGGGGATATGTATCGGTTAATTGAGATTACACAGCGTACTTTATTAATTTCAATGATGAATCTTCCGAGTTATGTGCAAGATCACGAAATACGTCAAAAATTTACGGATTTAAACATAATGTTACTGTCCAATATTAAGAGGAGGTTCCACAAGGGAACGAACGTAGTGGACGGCACTCGGTTTGTGAAAGCGCTGCTGCCACCAGGAATGAAGTCTCTGCCGTATGTAATGCGGTTTGAAACAGCGTCCGGACCGGAATACTTCCGTATTCTTCACGACGGACAAGTGAAAGTATGCTCTATATGTTTTTCGGATGCTCATTTGTATAAGCAATGCGATTTGTACACTTGCCATAATTGTAGAGAAATCGGTCATATTTCCAGAGTGTGTAAAAGTGAGCCATGTTACAAATGTGGGAAGTTTGGTAAAAAATGTCACTTTCAGGAGATTGACTCAAACAATGCTACTGTGTGTGACAGGTGTGGGGGCGATGAGGAATCCTGCTATTGCAAGGAGGGGTCTGTCGACTCTCACAACGATGCCTATTCAGAAATATCTGATTGCGATTCACAATCAGGTGGGGGAAATGGTGAAGTAGATGGATGTGATAATTATGTTATCGAAACAGATCAGCCGACCAACAATGCTGAGGCCACTATGCCAGTCAGTTTACCTGGTGACGAGGTCAGTGTGACCGACGTGACAGGTGTAGTACTGAACGACGATATAGAGCATACACAGGTAGAGTCAGCCGTTGAACCCACTGCGGAGATTGAGGACGAGTTCTCACAGGACTCTAACCAGGGATTTACGCAGGTGTCGAGAAGGCGAAGCAAGCGAGTAAAACCCTCATCTGATGTCGCTTCCTATAAAGCCAGTCGGAAGAAGCCGTATGTTAAGAGACAGGCACCCACATAATAGTAATAATGGCTAACAGTTTATTTTTCCTCTTTAATTTTGTAAGTATGGTCCTGTTTAGTTCTTTGAATTGCAATGGCTTTAGAAGCACTGACAAAATGAGCAAAGTAAATGCCTTATTTTCTGAAAACAAAACGGACGTCGTATGTTTACAAGAGACTCATTGGGATAAGACTTTTATTGAACCTCATAAACATTTATTTGATTATACAGTTTTCTATAATTGTGGCACATCAAATAGTTGTGGTGTTGCACTTTTATTGAACAAAGGTATACAACACAAAGTTGATCAAATTAAATGTGATAACTCAGGAAGAATAATTCGAATCACAATTCATTTGGATGATAAAGAGTATGATGTGATTAATTGTTATGCTCCGAATAATGTAAAAGATAGATGTTCCTTTTTTCAAGAATTGTCTCATTATATACGTGATGATAAATGCACAATTGTGATAGGGGATTTAAATGTAACATTTTCTCCTTTAGACAGGTCTACAAGAGTATTGGAGGCTGACAGATCACGTGACTTATTCTGTTCAACAGCAAGAGACGCTAGTGTTAGAGATATTTACAGGTACATCCACCCTGAAAAGGTTAGTTTTACATGGCGTCGTCAAGTGGAGGGTATTTTGCGTCAGAGCAGAATAGATCACGTGTTTGTCAGCCAACCAGTAATTTCTGCTGTCAAATCAATATATTATAGGCGTAACACTTTAAGTGACCATAGCACCATTTTCCTTAGACTTGATTTATGTTCTGTAGAAAGAGGACCTGGCTTGTTTTCTTTTAATAATTTACTCTTAAAAGACGAATGTTTTTGTAAGAAAATAATAGACCTTGTAAATGAGGAGAAAGGAAAGGAATTATACGAAAGCGAGTTAGACGTATGGTGGGATAATTTAAAGTACAGAATAAAACGCCTATCTTTTTTACATGGAAGGAAACGAAAACAAAACCAAAGTCAAAAAATGTTCGATATACAAATTAAGCTAGACCATGAATACAGGCGTGTTGCTAACATTGTCAATTATGATCAAACTAAAATACATGTTTTAGAAAAGGAGTTACAGGATTTGGAAGTAATCTATGCCAAGGAGCTATGGTACGCTCTAAAGCTCAGTGGGCAATAGAAGGGGAAAAAAATACTAGTTTTTTTCTTTCCTTAGAAAAGCAAAGACAAGAGTCTAGGCTTATTAAACAGTTAGTGTCAGATAGTGGTGATGTTATTGCCGACACTGAGGGTATGTTGTCTGAAGTTAACAATTTTTATAGTAATTTGTATTCGGAATATGAGATAGATAATGATAGTATGAGTGAAGTCCTGTCTCATCTTACTGAAAAACTAGACAATAACCAACAAAATATATGTGAGGAAGGTTTAAGTCTTCAGGAAATAACTACGGCTATGAAAGGGCTATCTAGGGGTAAAAGTCCTGGTAGTGATGGACTAACAGTAGAATTTTACTCACATTTTTGGCCTATCTTCGGAAATATCTTGCTAGAAATCTATCAAAAAAGTTTTATCACTAAAATACTACCCAGATCTATGAGAACCGGGGTGATTTCGTTGATTTTCAAGAAAAGATGTGAGAAAGACAGGCTTAAAAATTGGAGACCCATAACACTGTTGAATGTCGATTACAAAATCTTATCTAGAGTCATGTCAGGTCGACTTAAATTATGTTTGGAAAGTATTATCTCCCCTTATCAGACCTGCTGTATTCCTGGGCGGGACATTGCTGATACCATAGCAAGTATAAGGGACGTTATTTCTTACGTTGAACGGGATGATAGTGAAATGTTTTTTCTCAAGTTAGATCAAGAGAAAGCTTTTGATCGAGTTTCACATTCTTTTCTTTTTGAGGCATTAAAACGGTTTGGGTTCGGGGAAAGTTTTATAAACTGAATTAAAGTGTCCTATACAGGTGTAAGGAGTGCTGTTAAGGTTAATGGGTTTCTTACCCCTTATTTCAATGTTGAAAAGTCTGTAAGACAAGGATGCCCTATTTCAGCAATGCTATATGTATTAAGCGTTGAACCTTTAGGAGCATTGATAAGGCACTCAAAAAGTATCAGAGGTATTTCAATTGGCCAGTCAGGTAATAGTTCCGTATGTTTTCAGCACTCTGATGATTTAACACTGACACTATCTGACATACAATCCGTTCAAAGTGCTCTAAATGCCGTAGAAACTTATTGTTCTGCATCTAATGCGACAGTCAACATACAGAAGAGCGAAATTCTTTACCTTGGTAAATCCTTTTTGAAAGATTCACTATGTAATATTAAAGTAATGTACGATTGTATTCAGATATTAGGAGTGCATTTGGGACCAGATAATGAGCAATGTGATATCCTTAACTGGCAAGAATTAGTGCTGTCAATCAAACGTACTTTGAAGCTGTGGGAACTAAGGAAATTGACCATCTTGGGTAGGGGCCTTGTTGTAAATACATTGATAGTCTCTAAGTTATGGTATAAACTTTCAGTGGTAAATATCCCTAATAAATACCTATCTGATATTCAGAAATCATGTTTAGAATTCTTATGGAGACGAGGTGCCCACCTGGTCTCTTATGGTGTCTTAGTTAAGAGAACAGATGAAGGGGGCATAAACTACCAAGATATACCAACGAAACTAAAGGCTCTCAGGCTAAAAATGTAGCCAGATTTTTGAACCCAAATGTTAATACTGTATGGAAGCATTGTTTAAGGGATTTCTTGGTGAAGTGTGGGGGTTTAAAGTTGACAACTGAATTATTGTATATAACATATAGTCATAACGTTTTTAAATCTCTTCCTTCTTTTTACAAGACAGTATTTTTGGCTTGGGATACGGTTAAAAAGTTTGTAAATATAGTGATTAATGAACGTGAACAATACTGGTCTCAGCCACTATTTAGTAATCCCCTAATTCAGGTGAATGGTAAAAGTCTTCAATCTTACATGTTTGTTCAATCAGGGCTTACTTTAGTTAAACATATTCTGTATGAAACAATCCCTGGGTATCTCCCTGTACAGGGCATTTGTGAAATTATTTTAGAAAATTTCCCAGATGCAGATGTTACTAAAATAGCAGGAATGTATGCACTTATTAAGAGTTGTATCCCTAGGAAGTGGGTGAACTGTAACAAATATGATACCCCCTGTGGGGAACCTCAATTAGTTGTTAAGCTAACTGCAAAAGATAAACATGTAAAATCAATGTGTACTAAAGAATTTTATTATGTTTTAAAACGTGATATTGAAAAGACTCCAGCAAGTGAAGAATTTTGGTTAGTTCATTTTCCACATGAAGACCTGTCTAGTTTTTGGAGAATCGCAACTATGGCTGTCAAATCTCCTGAATGTAGAGAACTGGATTTTAAGATCATGCATAACGCTATCTTTACTAGGAAAAAACTATTTAAGATAGGTAAAGCGGACTCCGAAATGTGTAAGGCATGTGGTGTAGCTAAAGAGGACATTGCTCATTTGTTCCTGGATTGTAAGCTTCTTAAAACTTTCCATAACTATGTTAGCAAGAAATTAGAAGTTTTATTTCAATTTGCTCCTGTATGTCATCTGAATAGTCTGAACTATGAACTGCTTATTCTCTTGGGTTACCACAAAAACAACCCCAAGGTAAATAACATAGTTGTTAATTTTTACTTAAGTTGTGTAAGATTCTGCATTATGAAATGTCGTAATTTGTCTCTATATCATGGTAAGACGATCAATATCCTAGAAATGTTTAAATATTACTATACTAGAGAAACTGACCATCGTTTTTTGTACTTGAAGGGATTAAAAAAGGGAGATAAATTTGGGAAAGATTTTCTGAATCTAAATCCATTACTAGCTGTAAGTACAAATGGAGCTTTAATACATAAGCTCGATTAACTTTCATTGTATTCAACTGATAATGATCATTTGTACCCTATAACCTGTGATATTTTAATTTTTAATTTGGGGTATGTTTTGCTGTCAAGATGTGATTAAATTTGTTTTGTGCAAATAAATATCTTTTCAACAAAAAAAAAAATAACACATTGACTATTTCAGCCCCTGTCGCAGCCCCAGCCGCAACCCCAGCCCAAACCCCAGCCCCAGCCCCAGTCGCAACCCCAGCCCAAGCCCCAGTCTCAGCTCCACCTTCCACCATCCATCATAACGCAAGCTCTCACCACATAAACGGATGCCAGTAAGTTACATAATTCAAGGAGAAGAAATAAAAAAAAATGTTTTAGTTCAGTAAAATTGGGCTAAATTTTATACCTTTCCAATGGTACCAAACATATATTTCAGCTATCCTTTTCATGCTCTATGATGAACTTTATAAAGTACTGATTTGTGCCACCACACGCAAAACCAAACGGTCAACTTTCAAAAACGCAGGTTAATTTCTTTTATTCAATTTTTTTTTTTACCGCAAGGAAATTACATTTAGTTTCTCAAAACTTAAATCGAATTACAAAGGAAGCTTTGGGGAAATGTGGCTATGCGAAAAACTAGTCTGCGTGCCATATTGGTGAGTTACGAGGGCATTGAAGTGGATGAATTTAGCCTAGGTTTAAATGGCATACGTTGAAAATTGACCAATTTGTTTGGGACCTTTAATCAACTTCACGGTCTGGCCTACAAAAAAATCTATTTTTGGTACCGTTGGAAAGGAAAAATTAGCGCACTTCTTCTGGCTCTAAACGTGTTTTTTATCCCCGCTTTAAGACTTGATTAACAATGTGATACTTCTTATTTATTGCGCGTTATAAAAAGGAGAAACTGAGCTATCATGTGATACCTACTCGTATATGAAGTACAACGCCGTGACTGGATCCCCTTGTTTGACGATAACAGAGTTATACTCGTAGATCTCTTTACGAACGCTCATCTCCATAAACCGTTTTAACCGGCGTTGCCAATGAAAAAAGAACGGGTGACTGTCCACGAAATCCCGAATGGCTGCAAACTCTCTTTCTTCGTGAACCTATACATGAATTAAAAAAACATAATTAGTACTTATCTATAATATTGAGATTTACAATCAAATTCTTGTTACCTCAACCAGATTGGTACAATTATTCTCTATGCATTTCAGCTAAGTTTAATTGATTGATGTTTTACGCCGCACTCAAGATTATTTCACTTAAATGGCGGCGTTGCCAGGCTTCGTGGGGGAGTTAACCGGGCTCTTTGCAGCGAATGCCTGGCAACTCTTCCACATACGGTGATCGATTGAAAAATCCATTTTTCAATTTCTATTTGGTCCGTTCAGCGTATTTGCGTACTGTTGCCATGTAAAATTTCCATTCAAAAGACTCCCGACGGGCCACCGAAAGCACCCACCAAGTCATGTGGTGAATCGAAACATTACAACTACCGCAAACGGGAAATGAGACTATGCACTATCTCCATATGAGTCCACATACTCGACTGCAGCGCGAAACAACAAACAATTGATATAAAACCTTCATTGGATAAGGACTTGACCTTAAGGCATCTGTTGAACAGGTGACGATGGACAAGCAGGAAGTCTGTATCTTCATCCACGATGATTGAAGCATTCCGGATACTACCTTTCGTCAACAGAGCAATTTCTCCAAAGCTTTTCCCAGGTTCTGTAATAAAGAGATAAGTCACTAATAACACACACGCTACAAACATTATTATGGTTGTAAAGGGGCGAGTCACTAATGGCACACACGCTACAAACAGTATTATGGTCGACAAAAACAGGAAAATTGAACACGAGCTCATATATTTTATGTACACATCAATATGCCTATATTTCGACTGTGTTTCCATGTCAATTAAGCCTCTTATTAATCCACGTAATGGGCATATTTTTTTAACAAAATAGCCTTTAAGAATGAGTTAAAATTGCATGATCTGACAAATATAGGCAAAACATTCACTGAAACAGAATTAGCTTAGCGGTCATTTGCAACCAAAACTACAAAATATGGGCTTTCCGTTTATACTAATCCTGCAGATCGTCGGAACTCACGATTAAAACTTACACTCAAGCTCAGTTTAAATGGGAGCTTGCCGCCATCTTCACCCTTTTTGCAAAAATCTACGATTCCTATATTTTACTGACTTTATCAATATCTGTTTATTTCAACGTCAATATACTTTAGTTTTTCAAGGTTCTTTAAACGTTGGATTTCTCTTGACAATCAGAATTTATGAAAGAAAGTTCGAATTTTGGCGGCTTAGTTCACTTTAAGATAAGCTTTGTATACGTGTAATTAGTCCCGGGTATATCAGTCAGCGACAGTTGACTCAAGGGCATTCAGCAAGGGCTTTGACATGAAAACATCCCCACTTAACAAACACAGGCGTTAGTCTCCAACAAAAAATCATTTTGAAAAGGTTAAACCTAGTTAAGTTAGAGTTCATCCAATAGCTTTCGAAAAGTTTGGAAAATATTTTAAGAGAAAGTTATAAACAAGAAATAGAATAACATCTATGGTCGTTGAAAGAAATGCCATTCAGCGACAACGGATTCACATACCAAATTTTACGATGAACTTTCCAAATTTTGTTCTAACAGCACCGTTTATTTTCTTCGCTGGATCCGGCTGTTTAGGAGGTACTCTCTTTTTGCGTGACTGTTTATCGGTGTTGGGTGTTCCCCCGACTGTGGCAATATTATCTTCCCCACTTAACTGAGAGTCAATATACACAGACACACTGCCATGGAGGATTATATAGAAGCTATAGATGAACAGAAAATACAATTTATAAGCAAAATAAAACAGGAAAGGACGTACCAACACACAAGAATTTTGTATAAAACAAAAACATGCAACTCCGAAAATTGAAGCCAGAGTTGAATGATATTGTATACATGTATTTCTATAAACAGGAAAAACATGGCATTTTTTAGAAATTTGTCCAGATCATTAAATACCATGCAACATGGAATAAACAACAATTAGAACACTATAGTATGAACTATTCTGTTAATCTCGTATCTTATATAGATTTGTTCTCGATTTATATTTAAATTCAAATCTTGACACCTTGGCAAAACCTAAACTGCTTTAAACACTTGGGAGCTATAAAATACCCCTTTCACTTTATCTAATACACATGTTACCCAACTTTGTAAATGCATTTGTAAATGGGTTTTTATTGACAAAACATTTATTTAATTGTATGTTAAAAGAAGATTATCAAATAGCAAATGTTAGGATAAAAACATTGCAAATGCTGTGCGTGCACACTCCGAAGCCGGTGATAATGTGCTATGTTAAATATATAATGAAACAAACAATTCTCAAAGGCTTACGACAATGAGAAAAGCACACCATGAAAGAGAAAATAAAAACATATTTGAAAAGCATTAATTTGCCAAATACTGCAGAAACGTATTTAACAGTCCTGTGTCACTGTCGGATAAATATTACATTAATTTCTTCAGGAATGTAAACTGGACGGGCGTGCGTGTTATGCGCAGTAACGAAAATCTTAATCAGGGATTGTTGGAACGGGACCTGTTGTTAGATCGATGGTGTACAGAAACAAGTGGATGGAGAAAAAAAAAACGAAAACATAAATAGAGTGCTTGAAAAAGTGCAAGAGAAAAATGGTGAGAGAAGCCACTTGTGAACACATACAAACAGCAGTGGGGACAATAGGTCTCCATTGATGTTACAACCCAGTGCTATAAAACCCATGATCAAAATACAAGCATTTAGGTAAACATATGCGGTTTAATTTGGTTTAGTTCACATAATGGACCAAGCTAATGAAATATCAGAATAACTGAATTAAGTTCGAATTTCGAGAGTTTCTCTGTAGCTTTTTCTAGCATCGGTGTTTTGTCACCTCTGGCGAATCAGTAGGATCCAGTATGATTCAGTCGGAACAAACTTCGGCTGTCTTCGTTCGCTACCAGTCGGCTTTCACGTACGTAAATCCCCCGAAGTCTTCAGACTGATCATTCATTATCATACACCATAAAAATTTGTTATTAATATAGTAATTAGTATATTGGGGGATTGCTGAGGGTATTATTTAAGAACGACATACTTACGGCCTGTAAATGAAAACAAGAAATAAAAATAACTTATAATTACGATTCGTATCTAAAAGCAGCCATTGGATAGCCACATACGAGATTATTGCACCTTCGGGGGTTTCCGAGAGTAGAAGGTGTCACCACGTAGGCCCTAAGCCCAAGATATTGGACTTTTTTTTAGAATACGGCGTAGGGATATCAATATGAAAGGACCAAATACAATAAAATACAGTTTGTGTTAAAATTGAAAAAAAAAAACAGTGCCAACTTCACAAGTAGGACATGGCGAGCGATTCTTTTTGACTGAAAATCATTGCATTAAAGTGATCGTTAGCGGAAAATGGAAGATAACTTTTCACGCAGATTTAAACCACGCAGACACAGATCAAACCGACACAAAATCATGCAGACACACCACAAACTTAAAAATGCCGACACAAATCACGCAGACATCAAGCATGCAGACACAAATCAGACAGAAACGAATCATGTAGACATAAATCACGCAGACATAAAGCATGCAGACACAAATCACGAAGATTCAAATCATGTTGACACAAATCTGGCAGACACAAGTCATGCAGAAACGAATCACGCAGACACAAGTCATGCAGAAACGAATTATGCAGACATACATGCTATTGAATAATCATAGTGAATAGTTTATAAAGACAACAAAAACATGCTTCATGATTAGAAAAAAATATGTGCAGATAAATGATGAATGTGAAACAAATTAAAAAAAAACGAATGTGTTCGTTTATACAAATATAGTTTCCTTCATGCAATGAGTACATCCAAACTTGTGAACATCAAAATACACGGATATAGGGAAATATGTTTGACAAAAATGACCTTGAAGTTTCTAACTGTTTTAATATACGTTTTTCTCTATTTAATCTATATATTTTGATAGTCTTTGGAAATTTTCATTCAAATTCAAACAATTGTCAAGCATTTCCCGTATCTACGAGATAACACGCATGCATCCAGATCATTAAATAAACTGACTGTCTGGAACCAAAAACAACATTAGAAACTTACATTTCACCAATGTCCCCCTGGCGGATGATGACGTCATCTTTATGGCATCTTTGGTGATCACAATTTTTCAATATATCGTAAAGAACCGCTGAAAAAGACAGAAGACATGCTAGTGATATGAGTTTACCCCCTACTGAATTTTACTTGATTGATTTGCTACAAGCTCATCACTTCATAACCAGCTTGTTTGTAACGTCGCAAAATATATCTAGAACCAACGCCATTGTGACGACATGCGTATTATTGTAACGTTTGATTATGACGATAACGTACGCGGTCATAAAAAGGCAAAGTCACATGATATCCCATTGTAACGTATCTTGGAAACAAGCTTAGCGTCGTCAAACTGTAGAACTGACGTCTTGTCGCTGTAGTTTATTACATAGAACTCGAAAGCTTTCAGCACTCAAAAGAGTCATTTAGAAGAGAAAAATCGCGTGACGCAACTGGATGGAAGAAGAAACACAGTTAAGAAGAGGTCTGACCCGGGTAAATATAAATATAGCAATGTTAAACACCAATTAAGTTAATGATAAAAAAAAATTAAGACATCACCACGTCGTTAGTTGTTTTTTAACAAAACGAACTTTCGACACCTGTGCCGGTGTCTTCGTCAAGTGTAACGAAGACACCGGCACAGGTGCCGAAAGCTCGTGTTGTTCAAAAACAAGTGACGACGTGGTGATGTCTTAATTTTTTATCATTAGTATGGAACCCACGTTTAAAGAGAGTTTCAAACATTTCTTACCAGTTAAGTTAGCTGAGAGTCAATATTGCAAATTAATGCGTACTTATATTAATTTTTTGTTGGGATTTCATCTTGGTTTCCTTTGTTGTCAAAGCTGAAATCCATGAGCTTTAATCTATTCTCGAATTGCCTCTATCTAACTTCGAGCATGGAGCTTATATCTATGATGGCCGAGACGCGATGAAAAAAATCACAAACACGATGGAAACACGATGGTAAAGCGATGGTAATATTAACCATCGCATTTTTATCGTGTTTGTGAGTAAGATTGAAGAAAGATTTGAAAGTAAAACGCGATGTCTCTTCTCAGCCATCATATATAAATTGGACTGAAGACGAATGGCGATCGATGTTTCATATATGACACAGAAAACAAACCATTTTCGTTAGATATATGTACATAATCTGTTTTCTCGTTTCAGGCTGTGTTAAAACAGGGTTGGACACCCCGTCTGGCAAATGCTTCACGAAGACTATCAAAGCTCAACTATATACGTCCTCTTGGGGACAACTCCTTTACCAGACATGGTCACAAGTTGTATGGCCTTGATAATGTATGTACCGCTTTACCATGGGATGTCCTGGTCCATACAGGAGTTCCCAGTATCCCTGATCTTCTCAAGAAAGTCGATTCCGGAGACCAAGGGATGGTATCCCAACCCACGCCGGCCATCTCTACAGGGACCCAGGTCGAACTTGTGCCCCGAACAGAACTAGCCGCAGGTGAGGGTACATCTGTGGATCGCACAGGCCATAAAGATTTTGCTGTACAAGTAAAACCAGCTTCGGTGTCATGTGGAACGGAGACAACTAATACAAAAAGCGATGCCAGCATACAGTCAACTGCGGCAAACACAACATCATCAACACAGACTGTAACAAATCACCACACAGTCTCCACACAATGCATGGTCTCCACTTCTGACAAAGAGTTACAAGTGGTACCAGAGTCAACAGCCACGGAGACAATCTCTACCCAGACAACCCAGGTTAGTTGTACCGTCTCAACCCAAAGTAGTGTATCAGTTGCCGACAAAGATGTACAGATCGCACCAGAGACGTACACTGTCAGTATCCAAACCGAAGATCCAATTGTTACAACAGAATCTGGTATTCAGTGTGACATCTTACGATCAACCCAAGATGGAAATAACAACACATGGCCACATTATGATACTTTAACATTGAAAGATGTCCAAAAACAAATAGCTGATCTTCTGGAACGTTACGCAAATCAATGCGAAATAGCCCAAGATCAGAAAGACATTGTGAATGAGAGGACGAAGGACTTGCTGGTAGCTATAGAAAAAGTCAGCATAATCCACAATACAACCGAGAATATCCTTGCCGTAGAGATAAAGTCACCAGGCGTTTCTGAAAAAGTTGAAGAAACCCCCGGGAAAGAGACGGAAAAACAAGGTGAAAACCCACCTTCCCAACTTCCTCTCTCCGGTGAAACACACAGATCTAGCCTGCAAAAGGAAGATGGAATCCAATTGCCTATTAACTTTGACACGTCAGGATATCCTGTCCCCGACTTAACAGTACATATCCTGAAGGAAAGTGAAATACAATGGGAGAATGATGTTCTAGGCACAGGTTCCTTCGGGTCGGTGGAAGCGGCCAGATTGATTACTGATGACGATAATTTCATCTTCGTGGCGGTAAAGCGATACCATTCTCCAACTTCCCGTGAAGGATTTATCAGAGAGGGAAAACTTCACCAATACTTGAAAGGTACTGGAGCTCTCCCAGAGTTTTATGGATTTCTGAAGTTGAAGGAAAATGACGAACTTTGTCTGGTATCGGAAATGTTTGGAAATGGTATAACCCTAACAGACATTTTAGCTCAGGGTTTGTTTGCTGACAACCATAAAGACTGGATAGACATTTGTCTACAACTTGTGGATGGTATGAAAGTCATTCACGACAGAAACATCCTTCTAAACGACGTTAAGTCTGACAACATCCTTGTGGATATGTCCGACCCTGATCGATCTGTGATCAAGTTTACAGACTTGGGTCTGTCTACATACCAGTCAGGAATGTTATATAACTACTCACAAGAACAGTTTGATAGAATCCCACATTTAGCACCAGAAGTGAGACACGAACAGGCAACATCGGTGTTCTCCGACATATGGAGCCTCGGTTTAGTTTTGGGGGATATCGCTGAGGTCACCAAGCTTCCGGGACTAGCCGAAGTATCTCTTGCCTGTTTAAACGATGAACCCAAGGATAGAATTTCTCTGTTAGCAATTAGAGAGAAACTGGATGACATACATGTGTCCATTTCTGCTAGAGTTTTCTAAAGTTTATTTGATTGCTATCTAATTTTTAACTGTTACAATTTAAGGACACTTTTTAATCACTTATTCATGTATATATTTTTCTGATATTTCAAATATTTATTACAGATGGTTCTTACCGTTATATTATTTAATTATTCCTAGACTTTATCTCAATATCTTCGGAATTTAAATTTGTATTTGTTTCTCCTTGGGGATAGTTGTTTGTATTTTAAGTGGGAGAGGGGCGAAATATAAACTTATTCTTTGAACAAAGCTAGTTGCAAATCATATATAAACCGAGAGTAAGAATATCACACAGTGGAACACATACGCCCCCCTGGTGGTCTCTTGCGACCGTCGAAATTGTCTTCTTAGGTAGTTCCTATTTAGTATATTATTTGAGTAACAAATTTGTACCAAATTAAGATGGGCAATTGTTACCAAAGTGACGGACCGGTTATACATGATACTTATAGGTTAATCACTTACACAATAAGCATTTTTGTCGGGGTTGTTTTTTATGTGAATTTTAAATAACTAATAACGAACACATATATTAGACCTTTTTTTTTCATTTTGACTGTTATTATTTTTCGATAAATACAAGGTTTATGTTTTTGAAACTCAGATGTTTCCCCCTGGTTGATTTGTTACAACAATTAGTGTATTGAGATCATCCGGGAATCTTCTTTAAAGTGGAATGAGCTGTCAAAAATGGGATTTTTTCCTTAAAAGGCTATTGTCAAGAAAAGTTGAACGTTTGAAGAAAGTCGAAAAACTAATAAAGCAAGTAACTTGTACGAACAAAAAACATGTGTGCTAATAACAGATATAACTCAAATAGCTGAGATGTATGAGCACAGTTTAGGGGGGTTTTGTTGCTTTTAAAACTATCTGAAAGTACATTTTCGTAATTATTTTCAGCGGAGAGTTGTAATTTTTTAGCCCGCCATCATTCTGATGGAGGGCTATTCAAATCGCTGTTCCCTGGTCCGTCGTCCGTCCGTTAACTTTTTGCTTGTTACCTTTATTCCAAGAAAATTACCAGTCCAATCTTAATCATATAATTGATTGTCTTAACATATCATAAATGAGCATAACAAGGTTTTTTAAAATTCGAGATGCTGTTAAATTATTGAAACGTTGGACCAGTGGGCAGAAAAGCCAGTGGAACTGATATGATGGAGATGTTGGAGTGTGCTTTTCATACCCTTATTGATCACATGTATGTCTATTCAATCCGATTCTTACTAGTGATCATTTTCCAGATCATCATTCCTGAAACCAATACCTACAGTTGCAGGTCTAAATTATGTAGCTTCATTCTTAACACTAGACGCTACGATTTTCTAAAGTCAAATGACGTCTTTGATATCTCCGAACATAGCTTTAGGCAGGACCATAGAACGACAGACAATGTTTTTTTTATTATTACTAAAGTTCTTATCAATAAGTATAAAACAAAAACGAAGAAACTCTTGATTGCCTTTATTGATTTCCCAGTCTGAAGAGAGCTCCTATTTAAAATAATGTCTTTAGGAATAAAAGGCAAGGTATTTAAAGTAATACAGAGTACGTATGCATCTGTTTAATAATTACACTGTAAAGTTCAATTCAGTATTGTCCAAACATATTCCATCTCATGTCGGCGTTAAACAGGGTGGTGTATGTAGTCCGGTTTTGTTTAATGTATATTTAAATGACATTCAATCAATCTCGCTAGCCCTGGTATTGATGCACCTATACTGCCAGACACATCTCCTGTTTGCTGATACAATGTGCCTTGGTCTTATTCGGCACTCACTAATATGTCTTCAGCGTAGCCTCAAGAACCTTAAGTTATTCTGTGACGATTAGAAACTTACCCTTAATGACAAAAGTCAAAAAGTACTTCATTGGTTGCAGTCTTAGTAAATATACTTTAGCAGGTATTTTGTTATGAAAATGCTGATATAGAAATAGTTTAACATTACTGTTACCTGGGAATTATTATTAATGGAAATGGGACATTTGAGAGGGCATGAGTTTCTTAAAGTCTGCTTTAAAATAAAACAAAAACTGCACTGTAACAATAGAACAGCAACTTCAACACATATAGACGTATGTTTGCGCCCCCCCCCCCCCCCCCCCCAAACCATATGCCTAGAAAAAATTACAAGGGACAATGACTAGTTAGCACGAAATAGTCGAAGGACAGAAACTGTTGTAAATTAAAACGTATGTAGGTAAAGGGAGATTACCTGCCAGTGTTCGAAAACATCGAAAGTTGTGGCGCGTGCCTTATCTAATATGTGAATTGTGACAAACCTGTGAAAGATGCAGCGCAGTATCGCAGATTTTTTTTTCTCAACGTGAGTAAATTTATAGCCTTTATTGACTTATCTGCCGATAAACCACCGTGTGTGTACGTTTGCATGATGTAAGATTAATTTATTTTAATAAAATTAGCCTCTTTCGAGTTTTGCCAAAGTCACTCGAGACCAGAAATTAGGGGAACCTATCACCGATCACCTATCCGTATAACCTTCACGCGGTTAAAGATTAGGCTCACATTCATTGAATCAAAATTTGAAGGTAAATAACCTAATTGACAATACTATATTACACTGCTGTAAAAATTAAATAACACTCTCATTGTATAATAAGAAACTACAAGATTACTGAAATAGGACTAAGCTATTTTACCTTCAATGTATTGATATTTTATTAAAGTTAAATTATATATGATCAACATATATCATGTAGTATCCAAAGGATGAATAAAATTGCTTGTTCCGTACATATATATTGCATGAACTAATACAAAAATAAATTTTAGGGTCCCCTGAGAATACTAGTTCAGCTAACAGTGCTGACGAAGAAGCGTCAGATAAAAATAAAAGCGGGCCACAAATAGAGTCTCAATCTGGACACAAACGCTCCTCAATCCCTACACCCAAACATCCATCGACATCTACAGACAGTGGAGTCAGCGAACCAGCAACGGTAGGTTGCCTTTAATAAATCATGAATTTCAATATTAAATTTGATCGACGTTAGTGCCAGACGAATAGTGTTTACAGCCAATCAAGCTAGCCTGACTGTGAAATGTGAGGCCGAACAAATTGTAATATTTGGCGAGAAAAAGTATGTTTCGTCTTCACATAAAAAATATTACCAAATGTAAGAAAAATGCAAAGCATTTTGCTTTGAATGCATCGCTGCTCAACAAAAAGGTTTAATTACTTTTAATACAAAGACAGAGCCTGCATTTATTACAGAAGGATTCCAAAATTGAAAAAAAGCAAAAGAGCGATTCATAAGGCACGAAAAAAGCCACTGTCACGGTGAAGCTCAGCAAAAACAGGCAGCCATGACAAAGGAATCATTAAACGTCCAACTTGTTTCACAGAAACGACAGGAGCAGATCGCGCACAGAAAGCTGTTGATTATGGAATTAACTTCCATTCAGTTTCTTGCCCGCCAAGGTCTTGCACTTCGCGGCCACCACGACGAAGAGGGAAATTTATACACTGTAAAATGTAACCCGTAAATTTTACTGTAGAATACTGGCAGCTGGGCTGCCAGCTTTCTACCGTAAAAATAAGGGTAGACCGTAAAATCAACTAGCCACATTCCTAATCAGTGAAATCGTCAACCCCAGCATGGATCTGTTAATGTAGATTTTCAAATGTTATGTACCCCCAACCAAATAGTAAAACTGACTACTTCTGCAAGTTGACAAACATATAGGCCCTATTTATTTAAAAAAAATTGAAAAAATGCTGATGAAAATTCTCCCTTAGGGCAGGTATCTACACTATCTACACTTTCAAATACAGCTATGTTAGATTAACTATCTTAGCCTATAATGACAATTTTTTTCTTATATTAAATCGCCTACGGCGGGATTCGAACCTCTAACCTCCCATACAGGAGCTGCGCAGAACTATGTGCGCACTAGCCATAACCGTAGCTTTTAACCACTACAAATACGAAGGGCTGGTGGCCACATATCTATGCCCTATTAGCGCTTCGGTGTGCGCATGCGCACTTCCGTTTTTTTCGCACCCTTTGACCCGCAATGACGTATTTTGGACGAATCCTTCACGGAAACAACCGAGGAGATCAGATCTCGTTAGCTCGGAAACGACAACTCTGTCTCAAAGTTATTTTTACGGTACACGACCGTTCCACTGAAGTATAAAACGGCAATTTACCGTTAATTTTAAAATATTCTACTGTTGAATTGACGGTAAACGGTTACAGTGTACCAACTTCTTAAGACAAGGTCAGAAGGAAGTCCAGAACATGAGCGATGGCTGAATTCAAAGACTTATCTGTCTCATGACATCGTCAATGAACTGATCACCATTATGGGGAATACAATCCTGCGAAATGTCCTCACTGAAGTTCGTAGGGCCAAGTGGTTCAGTATACTCGCTGATGAGACCAGAGACTGCAGTAATAAGGAACACCTTGTCATCTGTTTGCGTTGGGTTGACCAACATGAGGAACCAGTGGGCTTGGTAAGTAAGCCTACCGAAAACCGATGCTGACACTATCGTCAAGGCCAAGGCTATGATGGGGCATCGAATATGATGGGCTATCTTAATGGAGTCAAGAATCCAACGCGAAGTTCGTGCTGCTGTGCGGGTTCACTGTCTGGCCCACTGTACAAATCTGGTTCTTCAGGATCTTTGCCGACAGAAGAAAGTAATCCGTGATTCCTTGGATTTAGCACAAGAGATCGCTCGTTTGATAAAATTCTCTTCGAAAAGAGAATTTTATTTTATCGAAAACCAGATCAATGCCCAATCGTCTGAAGGATCCCCAGTATCTGCCAAAGGTCCAAACATAAAGCCAATTTGCCCAACCAGATGGACTGTTCGCACAGCCTGTATAGATGCTATAATAAAGAACTATAAAACACTGCAGAAAACTCTAGAGGAGGTTCATGCCACAACCAGAGACGACAATGGTATCTCGGCTGGAGGTCTGGTATCTGTTATGGAAAACTTCTCCACTTATTTTGGACTCAAACTTTCCTACCACGTGTTCTCCGTAGCAGAACAGTTATCAATAACACTTCAAGGAAAAGACACTACAGCACAAGATGCCCAAACCGCTTGGAAGGCTCTACGCGAATTTTATAGTAAACAGAGGAGTTCGACAAATTTCGACAAATTTTTCTCTGCATGCACCACCGAAGCAGAAGACAAGACGGAAGAACCATAGGTTCCTCGCTATAGAAGGAGACCATTACGCCTTGATGATGGTGATAGACCACATCAGTTCTTGCAAGCGAAAGATTATTTCCGCCAGCAATACTTTGAAGTGAGATGCTTATTTCAGAGCTATAAAGGCGATTTGAACAACGGGAATTGCATCTTATCCGAGAAATTGAGGAGCTTTTAATCAAATGGCACCGAGGTTACTTCTCTTCCTACTTCCATTGAAGAACTATATGGCAATGACTTGTCAGTTTATCAACTAATCAACCAGCTGAAGATTCTTCCAGATTTTGTCCAAAACGCAAGCTCAGGTGCTGTACCTTTAATTTCCAAGAATCTGACCAATAAAAGATCCCTTTGTGGGGCTTTCAACGCCGCCAGCATTGGACAGAAGCTATTCAGCGAAGTCGACACTCTCATTCGTATCTATTTGACTGTGCCAGTAACCACGGCAACAGCGGAACGTACATTTTCGGTCCTGAGGCGCCTTAAATCGTATATGAGATCCGCCATGTCTGCTGAGCGACTCAACAATCTCCTTCTCCTACATGTACACAATGCACGCACCGATCAGCTGGATCTGAATCAAATTGCTCAGGTGTTTGTTGAAGCGAATGACAGAAAAAGAAACTACTTTGGTTCGTTTGTCACAGCACAAGGCCGAAGCACAGACGATTAATAACTCAAGAAAACAATACCAACATTTTTTAGTACTTTCGGAATAAAAACCTGTTGCTACGTATATAATTGCTGTGAACAACGTATTCGAAGTGTTATGAAAAAAATAATTTTGTTTTAACTACATTTGTTGTTAGAAATCTTTCAACCAATCCGTGCTTGAAAATGGCCTAGAACGAATACATGTATGGCGTTCTCCGGTTTCAGAGCTTCCGGGGCGTAGGCGGCCCCTGGACCCTCGCCTGATGGGCTGAAATAGTTGCCCCCCCCCCCCCCCAATATCAAAAACGTTCCGCCGCCCCTGTAATATAGGGGCTCTTAGAGAACTAGGTATCTTGCCAAATTATTCTGAATATGTCATTACTGTATTAAAGTATTTATGGACACTAAAACACACGGGCACAGGGAAAATCTTCTTGTCTAAAATAACCACGGAGACAAGTTTCTAATTGTGTTAAAAAGAGGTATATCATTTAGACCTTTATACCCCATCATAAATTGTTGTAATAAAGTAAACCTATGATATTTCATTAGGTTGACGACTGACAGGAGCTTGGCCTTAGTCAGTAGAATTTTCTGGAACACTTTGTATTACATTGACAATGCTTACGCATCTTAAGCTATAGTAAGAATATCGTCAGACTATATAGTATGCCCCCCCCCCCATACCCTTTCCCAGAAAACCTAGGTAGAAGGCAGACAGGGGAGTTTAGCCCTGACCAGTATGTCTTTCAAACTCTTGTTCTTTTTATAAGCAATGACTGGCCTTTGGGTCAGAGGTCGAGCAAGTTTACTTTGAAGTAGTTTGTATTCTTCTACTATAATCTTGGCCATAGCGATGCTAGCTTTGTTATACTGAAACACAAATGGTATTATAGTTTTTTCACGACATCTTCCGGGGTCCAAGTTCAAACCCAAAGGATAAATAGTTTGTAATGTTTGAATCCAAAAACTTTCCCTTTCCAAACGTTTGTGCTTCGTATCTGCAGCGGAAGTGAGAAATGGGATTTTCTCAATAGGCATGATTTCAAAATGGTCCTTGACCGAATGACCTTGAGTATTGAAATGTTGTGCCACGGGTACATCATGTTTAAGTCTTATGCTAGATAAATGGTTGGCTGCTCTTTGTCGTAGAGAATTCTGAGTTTCTCCGACGTACTGTTTGCGACATTTTTTGCACGTGATTACATACACGATATTAGAGGAGTCACAATTAAGGTATTAAAGGGTGTGCGCAGACTTTCCCGAGATATTTCCCGAGACAGACTTATTTTAGTGCGTTCTGTGAGGATAAGCTTCTAAGCAGACATAACCCGATGTCTATAAATTCTCAAGTGAATCATATTAAACTCTCTCGAGGCTTGACTACTTTAATGCTTGATTTAAAAAGGCTAAAATTGCACTGCTTTGTCTGTTTTGACTCTGTAAACTGTGATGTTAACAGCGGTAAAAACTAAGAACGTATGGCTTAGGTACAAAAGACTTTAAAGAACCAGACCATATATCCCACGATAAAATTAAAAGCCATAAGCGAGCCCTGGCAGCTCTAAACTTGAGCTGTCATCCACTTGAAATAGTGAGAGGGAGATACAAAAGAGGTAAAGATGCCCTTCATTGTCGGTTCTGTCCCATTTGTCCTACCCAGATTAAAGATGAACAGCATTTTTATCGGACTATTCATTATATAATGAAAACAGACCGTTACTTCTTAATAAGCTAGAGATCCTGGGTGGAAACTTTACGGGGCTTGGCAGAGAGACGTTTTTCTTTTTTCTTTTGGACCCACCTGGTTATATTGCCTGTGCTGTGGTCAGGTTTGTTTATTCTTGTTTTGTAAAAAAGAAATTATCCATTAATAAAGAAGGATCTGTTAAATCAAATTACTTCGATGCTCTATATTATGCTAGTAAAATAACCCAATGTTTGAAGTGAGGTGGGGGCAGACCTTGTCGAAATATATAAATATGGAGCCTTGTTATTTTTGGAAGTTTGATCACCATTATAACTCGATAGACGATGTTTTTTGGCCGCCAAGCCGATTTTAGTATTGATAACAAATATAATGAATAGGTGATTTGCCAATTACTTCCAAATGCCGTAATTTAGCGATGTCACAATTGTGGTGCAAAGTGTTACACCTGACAGAGCATCCGTCTGTTTTTAACATTTGTCAGCATTTTTACAACATATTTTAGATAATAAACCTAATATTGTGAAAGTTTATGTCTGAAATAATCAAGTAATGCGAAAAAATCTTCCATGAAACGGGAGCTCGACTAATTAAGTCTGAAGTCTTATTGGAAGCTGAGTTGTATTAAGCTTAATACTGGTCTAAAAGACGTCGCGTAACAAAGAAATTCAATTATAACGTCACAAATCACCCATTCAAAACCGATGTTAAGTAACGTTACAATCAAAAATATAGAATGGAAACTATTGTGACGCGATGAGTTACTATTGTAACGTTCAATTATGACGATAACGTACGCTGTCATAGAAGATAGATCACATGATTTCCCATTGTAACGTATCTTGGAAACGAGCTCGTCAAACTACAGACGTTTTATCTCTGTAGTTCAATGCTTTGAATTCGAAAGCTTTAGGCATTCAAAAGAATTATTTAACCAGACAAATACCAGAAACCTCAATTGGATGGAAGAAGAGACACAGCTAAGGAGAGGCCTGACACGGGTAAATATAAATATATCAATGTTATACATTCGTTTGGTTAGCTGACACTCGAGAGTTCATATCGCACATTGGTTGGGATATTTTGTTTCTTTCGACGTCGAAGTTCGGATGTTTATGATGTCAATGCAAAACTATTCTCAAAATATACATATAATTATACATGATACACAATTAAGGCATCACCACCAAATTACTTTTTTTTGTTAACAAGAGCAACTGTATTTGTAAAAGACATCGGCATAGGTGTGGAAAGCTCGTGTTGTTTACAAAATGTCATTCGTGGTGATTCCTTAATTATATCTCATAAGTATGGTACCCAGAAATTGGTTCTTTGTCACTTACAGCATGAAGCTTATACCGAACTTAAAACTAATAGCAATTGATGTTTCACATATAATAAAGAAACAAAATGTTTATGGTATATTTTCTCTTTTTATAGGCTGTGTTAAAACAAGGTTGGACACCCCGTCTGGCAAATGCTTCACGAAGACTATCAAAGCTCAACTATATACGTCCTCTTGGGGACAACTCTTTTACCAGGCATGGTCACAAGTTGTATGACCTGGATAATGTATGTACGGCTTTACCATGGGATATCCTGGTCCATACTGGAGTTCCCAGTATCCCTGATCTTCTCAAGAAAGTCGATCCCGGAGACCAAGGGATGGTATCCCAACCCACCCCGGCCATCTCTACAGGGACCCAGGTCGAACTTTTACCCGGATCAGAAACAGCCACGGCTGAAGGTACATCTGTGGATCGCACTGGCCAAAATGATTTTGCCGCACAAGTAAAACCAGCTTCGGTGTCATGTGGAACTGCCACAACTAGTACAAAAAGCGATGCCAGCATACAGTCAACTGCAGCAAACGCAACATCATCAACACAAACTGTAACAAATCACAACACAATCTCCACACAATGCATGGTCTCCACTTCTGACAAAGCGTTACAAGTTGTACCAGAGTCAACAGCCACAGAGACAATCTCTACCCAGACAACCCAGGATAGTTGTACCGTCTCGATCCAAAGTAGTGTATCAGTTGCCGACAAAGATGTACAGATCGCACAAGAGACGTACACTGTCAGTATCCAAACCGAAGATCCATCTGTCACAACAGAGTCTGGTATTCAGTGTGACATCTTACGATCAACCCAAGATGGAAATAACAACACGTGTCCACAGTATGATACTTTAACATTGAAAGATGTTCAAAAACAAATATCTAATCTCCTCCAACGATACACAAATCAATGCGAAATAGCCCAAGATCAAAAAGACATTGTGAATGAGAGGACGAAGGACTTGCTGGTAGAACTAGAAAAAGTCAGCGTAATTCACAATACAACCGAGAATATCATTGCCATAGAGAAAAAGTCACCAGGCGTTTCTGAAAAAGTTGAAGAAATCCCAGGGAAAGAGACGGAAGAACAAGGCGAAAACGCACCTTCCCAACCTCTTCTCTCCAGTAAAACACACACACCTAGCCTGCAAAAAGAAGATGGAATCCAATTGCCTCTTTACTGTGACACGTCAGGATATCCTGTCCCCGACTTAACAGTACCTATCCTGAAGGAAAGTGAAATACAATGGGAGAATGATGTTCTAGGCACAGGTGCCTTCGGGTCGGTGGAAGCGGCCAGATTGATTACTGATGACGACAATTTCATTTTCGTGGCGGTAAAGCGATACCATTCTCCAACTTCCCGTGAAGGATTTATCAGAGAGGGAAAACTTCACCAATACTTAAAAGGTACTGGAGCTCTCCCAGAGTTTTATGGATTTCTGAAGTTGAAGGAAAATGACGAACTTTGTCTGGTATCGGAAATGTTTGGAAATGGTATAACCCTAACAGACATTTTAGCTCAGGGTTTGTTTGCTGACAATCATAAAGACTGGATAGACATTTGTCTACAACTTGTGGATGGCATGAAAGTCATTCACGACAAAAACATCCTTCTAAACGACGTAAAGTCGGACAACATCCTTGTGGATATGTCCGACCCTGATCGATCTGTGATCAAGTTTACAGACTTGGGTCTGTCTACATACCAGTCAGGAATGTTATATAACTACTCACAAGAACAGTTTGATAGAATCCCACATTTAGCACCGGAAGTGAGACACGAACAGGCAACATCGGTCTTCTCCGACATATGGAGCCTCGGTTTGGTCTTTGGGGATATCGCTGGGGTCACCAAGCTTCCGGGACTAGCCGAAGTATCTCTTGCGTGTTTACACGATGAACCAAAGGATAGAATTTCTCTGTTAGCAATTAGAGAGAAACTGAATGACATACATGTGTCCATTTCTGGGAGGGTCTCCTAAATTTAAAGAGTATTTCCTGAGTGTTTAATTTAGAACTTGTCATTACTAAAGACAATATAACTTATAACGAACACATAATAGGGTTTTTCTTTTTATTTTGACTTTGTTATCATTTGTCGATAAATGCAATGGTATCTTTATTAACCTCAAACGTTTTCTCTGGTTAATTTGTTACAAACAATATAAGTAAATTCCATTTATCGAGATCATCCTGGAATTCTCTTTAAAAACAATGCAAATCCCGGATAGAATAAGGAGCGAGTGAAATTAACGCATTGATTCGCTGTTAAACATCGGTGATTCGTCGGTGGATTCCTTGATTAGTTACTTTATTAATTCGTGTTTTGATTGGTTGATTGATTGATTGGATGATCGGTCGATTGATTGGCTGGCTGGTCAATTGATTGGCTGGTCGGTCGATTGATTGATTGATTGATTGATTGGTTGGTTGGTTGTTTAATTGAGTGTTTGAAACTTTGGGTGTGAAGTTATGGTAAATCGACCAGGACAGGTTTTAATAAACGAGACTATATTCCGAGGGATTTTTTCCGTTTTGATTCGATATTTTTCACTCAGTGATACCAACCGCCTGGCCATTCGAGGAATTCCTCAAGGGTGAACACTTCTTGTGCCTCTCTATATTTATAACCACTAAAACACATGGGCACAGGGAAACTCTTCTTGTCTAATATAACCACGGAGACAAGTTTCTAGTTGTGTTAAAAAGAGGTATATCAATACATTGACAGACATGCGTCAGTGGGGACAAAAGTGGATATCATTTTACGAGCGTACAGGTTGTCGATGAAAGGAGTTGTTCTGTGTTTTAGGAGCCTTGATGGGTATTGTTTAAGATACCTGAAATTTTCTATGTCTTTAAGTTAGTTAAAGGGGGAAACTGTGCGCTATATCTGCAGGACAGGTAACCCTGGGTATTCCAGCTTTCATTTCACTTGTGTTGTAAACAGTTCTAATCAATCTAATCTAATAACCAGGTATAATGGTTACATGATGTAAGAACTTACTGCGTGGGGACGTCAATAACATTTGTCCTGGAGTTGACAAATCAAATTAGTTAACAATCAGCGTTTGTTAATTAAACATATTAGTAGCTCAATTTCCGTCGATAAAAAATTTAATATCATCCAGCGATTGTGTGGGAATTGAATAGGGTATTAATTTAGAGGGCAGCACGAACTACAGAAAATTTAGACCTCTACGTTTTGTTTGGACTGGTGTGGTAGTATTTGGTTACAAACCTAGTTTGATTGGATATTGATCAGATATTAGATCTATGTTTTATTAAGATGTACGTTGACTACCCGACAGTTAACGCAATACTACACAATTAATGTCAACACGATCCGGTAACACAATATTAACTTAGGTCTATACAACATGTAGAGGCAAGTCTGATTACAGACTATGTATTCCATGTGAGACTTTTTGTGTGTAAGAAATTGCAAGTCAAGTGTAAAATATATATATTGTATAGCCTCTATATATTTATGAACACTAAAACACACGGGCACAGGGGAAATCTTCTTGTCTAATATAACCATGGAGACAAGTTTCTAATTGTGTTAAAGAGGTATATCATTTAGACATTTATACCCCATCATAAGTTATAATAAACTAAACCCAGGATATTCCATTAGGTTGACAACTGACAGGAGCTTGGCCTTAGTCAGTAGAATTTTCTAGAACACTTTGTAATACATTGACATTGATTATACATCTTCAGCTATAACAAGAAAATCGGTGGACTGAGATTGAACCCCATGTGATCATGTTAAAGAAAGTGAATCTTTTTATAAGCAATGACTGGCGTTTGGGTTAAAGGTCGAGCCATTTTATTGGTGTATGGTGTCCAGTCATTAAACTATGAACTATGAACCACACAGGAAAATCGGGTGTTTTATTTGTTATTCATGTCTGTCATTTTCGATTTATCCGTCTAACGCCATGGAGTGTAAATTCGATTCTGAGCCCCAGAGACCGATGGTCCGGGCTAGCCTCATCCCCAAAACGCGGGATGTCAACTGTATTATTGATTCAACGAAGTGGAGCAATCGAGTTTGACCAGTCAGTTTGAAGTCAGGAAGGTTGAATAATTCTGAATACTCTGATTAGATGGCAAAACAACAACAGACATCTTGATTGGCTTTCAGAAATCGAAGTTGATGTTTTAGCCCTATATTCAGTAGAAGCAGTCTTGCCACATCAATATTTGCATTGTGAACTTTTTATGACGTTTTTTCGAATAAGTTGTTGGCATTTGTATGAGACGATCAAATACCATAAAATACTTGAGTAAAATCGAGACGTATATGTAAAACTCCCGTAAGTGCGAAAATCTCGCGTGATACAAAATCTTGCAATCAGTAATCAAAAACACACAATTGTTTTATTTGGGGCTCTGAGATTGCTATTTTGACAGATCTTATATACGGGCGATAAAAAAAAAACTTCAATGTGAAAAAGTTCCAAAGTGTAACACATTTTACCGAAAAAATGTCCTTAATTGGACGAAGGAATATCTGCATACTCTTTGCAATCTCAGGTGTGGTAAATAATTACGAAAGCTTCAGTGCCAAGAAAATTTTGTTGCATTAGAGAGAATCTTAAACTGAACTTACGTTTTTCAAGTCCTTTTAAAAGTTGGCTTCTTCTTTTCAGCCATGGCACTACAGCCTCGATTTCACTCTCTAATCGTTGATTGGACGGTTTAGAAATGACGTCTATCACTCGTTCCACTGTTAGAGCCATTTTGTCCCCCTACTAGTACTCTTACTTTTCCTACGGGTCGAAAATGAAGTTTTAACACATCTTTTCAAATCCGAAGCAAACTCTTAAAGTGAAATTCAACCCCCTGTTCTTGTCCACGTCTTTCTTTCCCTGTTTTTCACCAGCCATGATGAATTTCCTTTTCATTAAATGTTAGTTTTGGTGTCACTGGCTTGTGGAAAAGATGGACTCGATATGATATCCATAAATTTTGTTTTAAATCCCAGTGTTGTAAATTGGTCTCGTCACAGCTTAACTTTCGTTTCCTTCATTCAGAGAATCTGTGGGGAAAAACACAAACCAGTGAGAATGGAAGGATTCCATTATACAGGATCGTTAACCATTCATACAAAATGAGTAAACTCAAGAAATACGTTATATCCAATTGGCCTCAGAATTTACAGATATTTACGGGCGTTATATGGAAAGCTATTCTGATGTCATTTCACACATTGTACATTTGTATGTAGTTAAAACGGATATATCAGAGAATAATATTTATTTGGTCAAAATTACGCCGTTATTTCCACAAGACACTCAAATGACTTCAATGACGTATGGCGAGCCTGGACGACCTCTCTACTCCCCAAATTTAAGTACGGTTATTTAGTTGGTTGATTGGAATTTTGTCTTCAGAAATTGTTTCTCAGACGCACGGTTTAGTTTTCACCTTATTATTTACTAGTAGTTAAGTCATATAAACTTCAGAAAATGACTCCATGTGAACTCTTCTTTCTACCCTGATCTATGAATGTGCTGAATATGCTCACTTTATAGAATGCCATGCGTCACGCACAATTAATCTTACTATGGTCCCCAGTACAGGTATGTGGGATTTCACTTACACTCATTTTACCGTCTGGACAAGCTGTAAAGTGGTCTTAACTACCACAGTAAGATTTTATGAATTTCAATTACCGAGGGCCAGACTATTGATAATATAAATTCACGAAACATCTTAGTCTGTCGCATTGAAACAGACTTTTTTAATCAAAAAGTTTATTATTTTAAAAAACATAAGCTGCAAACATTAGAAATAAATGACTTTGAAGTGAAAAAAAATACATTGAGACTACAAACGAAAGTGTTTACGAAATGTAAACAAAATTTAAATAAATGGGATACATTCAATCAATCTTGATCTAATTTACTTCTAAGCACGGCCTTAAGGTGGATGGACTCTAGATCCCAATGAGTTTAAAATATCCAACAAATAGCATCTAAGTAAAATCCTACTAAATTGATTCAAGTGGCATAAGGAGCAAAATTCAGATTTTTTTCAGAAATTCTGATTGTCAAATTCAACATTTGAAGTACCTTGAATAAATAAAGGATTGACGTTGAAATAAAAAATATCGGTGAAGCTAGTAGTCCCTAAACGAATCGAGGACATAATTCAAAGAGTCGGGATATACGAGTTAATTTTTGGAGGTGTTGCTGCATACAACTTCCTTAACGTAAATATTCAAGATCGGTGTCAGTGGAAAGTGTCGATATAATAACATGTGGCATTTGATCATTTTATTAAACATATATTGTTCAATTTGGTCGGGTAGTTTTAGACGTAATTTTGTAAGATAAGTACAATAAACTAAAGCTGTTGTTTAATCGAATACGTCCAACTCAAAGATTACTCAAAGAATGAAAACTAATGAAATAACAAATTAGCCTGACGTTTTCGTTGTAACACCGTTCGTTTATATCTTATACACAAATTCAGAACCGCGAGTTTCGATATATATGGCGGATATGTCCGGTAAATCGCAAGGTACCAGTTACTAATATATTTACATCGCACTGTTACTTATATTTACATCGCACTGTTACTTATATTTACATCGCACTGTTACTTATATTTACATCGCACTGTTACTTATATTTACATCGCACTGTTACTTATATTTACATCGCACTGTTACTTATATTTACATCGCACTGTTACTTATATTTACATCGCACTGTTACTTATATTTACATCGCACTGTTACTTATATTTACATCGCACTGTTACTTATATTTACATCGCACTGTTACTTATATTTACATCGCACTGTTACTTATATTTACATCGCACTGTTACTTATATTTACATCGCACTGTTACTTATATTTACATCGCACTGTTACTTATATTTACATCGCACTGTTACTTATATTTACAGGTAGGATTTTGTACATTTTGCTGACACAGCACGATTATAAGAAATAGTTATCTCGGTGTAGAACTCTCGCTATCCTTAGTAGCCTAATAGTCTTCGAATTTAAAGAAAACACTTCATTTTAATAATCCTGACAAAATAACTTACCAAGTTTTCCAGGTATCCATACGGTCAGCCTTAATGTATCCAAATTGGACGTTGATACGCAATACACCTGTTTATAAGTACGGCAAATCGAACAGGCGTTACAAGACAGGGAGTTGGAACTGTCACTAAGCTATAGGCTAGGTCTCTTCTATGGGTTCCGGTAGACCGTTGACAACTCACGGCCGTTTAGTTGAACAAATATCAACATTGCAGTGAACTTGGCATTTGTCAAAGGGCCTCTCAATAAAGCAAATAATAGATTTCTTCTGACTGTATAAAGGTTTATGTTAGGTGAATATATCGCCTTTCAAGTTAGTTTAGAAGGCTGTCTTAAACACGGCTGTCAAGCGACCATTTCAGTTTGAAGTCCTTAAAAGAATACCAACCACCAAGCGAACATTTCAGTTTATGTGGACAGAAATTATTAATGTCTTTTGATCGGTTCAATAATTATTTCTTAAACGAGGGCAAGGTCAGAGGTCATATCCAATTCTTCGAATACCCTATAAAGGTTTTATTGTGGACCCATGTAGAACTCTTCAAACGCATCACGTGATATTATAGTCTCAAAGTAAACAGTCCTTCGTACACTTACCCTGAAGATCTTTGATCCAATTTAATCGATTACGGTATTTTAAGGAGGAATATATACTTGTCAATCATCTAGAGGCCTTGTGTTTCTGTTACGTGTAAACAGAAGTTCTGATTTATGGATTTATTGGTAGATTAATGTTTATTGGTAGTTAGCCAACCCGAGATGTACATGCATAATGCAGAGGCGAGATTAGATAAATACATTTACCGTCTGCTGAAAATGACCTAAAATGTTATTGTTTTGAGGTTCCCCAATGTAATTGATAAACTTGCGTGATCATACAAAATAGACTACATACATCATCCATTGTTAAGATTCCTCATCGGCAAATCCAAATCCTGAAGGTGCGAAAATATTATCGTATCTTGCGTGATCCACTGCGCAGATATGCAGTCTGGCCAATTATCCAATTGAAATCGTTGTTTGTCTGGTAAAAACCTAAACCAATCTGATCTAGGCATTTAATGAAATGATTTAATGAATATGTATGAAATCTCATATAATACACATGTTCCAAAACGAGAAAACCATATCATGGAAGCCAAACTAAAAGAAGTCCAGTTTGTACAGAGGCCTATTAGTGCCATGGGGGGGGGGGGGGGGAGGGATTTTGATATTTCTGGAGTTTTTGGGTCGTTATCGGAATTTTACCCCTGTGGTAACTTCGATTTGAAACGTTATTCTCGGTATGTTATAGACAATGAAGGGTGCATCATAAGAAATATGTCTAATTAAAACGATTTGCAGAGAAATTTGAAAGCCGAATTAAACTCTCAACCCACCCTTTGCAGAGAAAAGGTTCCCACCGCGGAGAAAAGTTGTCTCTGTTCCACCGTGGTATGATTTGAATCCAAGCAAAAGTTTAACTTTTGACAAGATGTGATTCATTGATTGATGTTTTACGCCGCACTCAAGATTATTTCACTTATATGGCGGTGTTGCCAGGTTTAATGGGAGAGTAAACAGGGCCCTTGTCAGCAGGAAACCCCCGATATTCGGCGAGTACCTGGCAACTCTTACACATACGGTGACAAAGTGAAAATCCAAATTTGAGTGTGATTCGAACCCGCGCCGCGTCGATGGAAGGTCTGTGTGGGACTGAGGGACTACCACTGTAACCCACTTAACCACCGAGGCCCCAACAAGATTTGAAGAAAATTCTAAAAATGCGTCCCCGTGATTTCCAGTATAGCATATCTGACCATCAAGGATACTGTAGCTTCTGGTTGGGCTTTTTGGCTGTGAGATCGACTACGAAGTTCAGGACTTTCCAAAATCTGTAGCACAAATTTTAATTCTGTCATATATTGCAGTTGAGTCTGCTGAAACGCCAAGTGCTGGGATAGAGTGGTAACCATATTGAAATGAACTGTAATAATGCAGTGTATATGATGATATATTATCCCTGATTAAGATTTGCGTTCACTACGGGGTCAATCGCAAATCCGTTACTTAAATTGTCTTTATCAAATAAAGAAAATGGCCCGCTAATAGCGGACGGTCTTGTCTGGATGTATAGCAGTGTTTAGATACGCAGCTTTACTATATTTATTTATTTATTTATAAAAACGTAACTCTGAACAAGATACGCCAATCTGAACCAAATAACTTCGTGTCTTCTTATACAAAGGCAACGATAGAAATATAATGAGCATTGCAATCACGTGACTTCTTATGTTCAGTTCGAGGCTGAATGACTGTCGCAAGTACTGTACCACGCATGCCAGAAAGCCAACTGGGATAAAATAGCTTTGACGATACAAACTTTAGCTCATGTCTGCATCTGTCGAAATGAAGGATGCAAACAATAGCAGACTTGATGAGGGAAACTACGAATATTTTTGGGGTAGGCAGATGATCTAGTCAACAAAGACTATGGACTCTTGTATCGTTACTCTATTTACAGACCCTCGTCAGGTTTCTTATGCAAGGCCCGTACTCGGTGGTTTGTAATTATGAATCCATTCAATTTTCAGCATTCGTGACCGGTTTGGTTTATTGATCATTACCTAGAATTGTTTTACATATCAAATTCGCGATTTTACATTTGTTTTATGGACTTCATTCGGGTTATATTCATCAATAAAGTCTTTGTATATGATCGCATCCTCTCTGGCTGGTGCATGGTGTCTCTGCTTTAGCCATGTTTGCTGACCCACCAATGAGGAACATTATGCCCAAGACATTAGCCTTCCTGAAGTTCTATGGTCTGTGAATCGTAATGTCCAAATTTAGATGTGGGTGGATGGGGCGGGGATCGGTTATAGTTACGAAAGACATAGGAGTGTGTGCAGGTCGCTTGATACTTTAGTCGCCATATAACCTTAGCTGTTGTATCAATCGTATATCGTTTAACTTTTTCTAACAAATAATCTAAATGCGGTCTTCCTATGTGGATACGGTATTATGAGTGACTGTAAGAATCGAACAGGTATCCGGGGAAGCTTGAAGATGTTATCCTGGCATTTTCGAATGTCCTCCCCAATAAATGTATGGTCACCTCCAAATATCATATATCTTAATTACCTGATGTGCTCCATGTGGCTATGTGATTAAGCCAGAGATGATGGTAGTAATCTAGCACATATCTGGGAGAGGTCTAAGGTTTTCTCCTGGCATTGTTCGATGCCCTCTACCAATTAACTCACCTCGGCCTATACACATCCTATTTCTATATTTTCTACTACCAGCTATAAAGTTAGAGCAATTTATTCTGTTCCTGAAGTGCTTGGTGTTTATTATTTTTAGGATGTGAGTTAAACGAGGACAAATTAGCTGTAACCTGGTCGTTTGAGGACGAAGAGGGTGACACAGATTTTTTGATACACACATTATTTCTAAAGCATGTACGTATGGTTGTCCATTGTTTCAATTTTTGGTTTGTTTTCTATTACGGTTGATAACGTGAATTACTTATGGATAACTTCTTGGTTTATTGGGTGACCCATAACTTATGGCATAAGTAATTCTTCGCCTAATTGTAACCTTTCAACTTCTAAATGCAATTGAAAGATTTATTACGGTTGACATTGCAAATTTTTAATTCAGTTTGAAAATGGTTTTTCCAAGACGCTGTTTTGAAATTGAAATCGGTACGCCAAACACAATGAAAAAATGTTTTTGCACGACTGTCTTAATGGGAAGCAGCCTGTTTTGGAACAATGAAAAATATGTCTATGGTTATTGCAAAAATAGATATCTAAAAAGGTCGGTCGTATTGACGAAAAACGTAAGGCATTAAAACCAAAATCATCTTACAAGCAAATTAACATTTTTTTCAGGCGGTGCTGGGGGCGAAGGCTGAGAAAGGGGAGAGAAATTTAGTACAAGTTGAAACGAAAAATTACGATGGCGAATCCATCGCCCAACCTTTGTTTTCTTTAACTCTAGGACAGAATGATTGTGTAAGTTAACTAATAATGAAGAAAGAAATCTTTCGCTTATGGGAACTTGTTGAAGCATTTTTACGTATTTTAAGGCCCGTTCTCACTGTGCGATTTACCGACTGAAAACTCTATTAAAGTGGGTCAATAAGATTTGCGAACCAATCAAATGCATCCATTTGAAGTCCATACGACAAATCGCACCGTGAGAACGGGCCTTTAACTTAAACAAAATTGCAATGGTAAAGGTAAAGCCGATGGTAAAGTAGCCTACTATATTTCCAACTATAAAAACAATTTCGTACAGCGAATGGATTTTACTACAAAGTGATCTTACTACATCGACTCGACCGTAACTGCATGTCCATACCATACCATACCTATTGTCTATATCTTTCAGTGTTTTTTGGATGCGAGTTTCGGTCATCGGATCCCTGTAACATTAAGACTAGTACAGGGTAAAGGCCCAGTCTTCATCTCGGCACAACATTTAACAGGTGAGATATGCCTATTTCTGAATTAGTAAATTATCCGACACTGACCCGGAAAAATTCCGGGCCAGGGTGAGAATCGAACTCACGACTTGGGGTTACCGTCCCACCGCTCTACCAACTGGGCTACACGGCCCTGCATCGGTAACCCTAAGTAACCGTGAGTTCGATTCTCACCCTGGCCCCGAATTTTCCGGGTCAATTAGTGTCGGGTAATTTACTAATTCAGTAATTTCCCGGAGGATTGAAAATATGGCTATTGACGGATTCCTAACGTCTATTGTCTGAAATAGGACGTAATCTTCAGAGGGATTACGAATTGCAACTCAAAGACAACTTTTGATGTGTTGGTAAAACCGAATTTAAGTGTCGACATGTGAAACTTTCCCCATCAATTGAGCGGAATGATAGTTGATTATTTTAATTAGTAACCTCTTTAAGCTATCTAGTCTCTTTGTCATTTGCCCTTTAGTCGCCCACATGACAGCATCCTGATCATAATCTTGAATGCGGCGTCAAACTCTAATCAATCAAGTCTACAGCAGCCATTTCTGTAGGCGTCTGAAGTTTTCAAAATCGTATTTCGTACACCATTGGCCTTTGTTATTCTCTTGTCATTTCGTAAGATTTTGTTAAAATTATATCTATTTTTTTCTTCAGAATTTCCTTCGGATGCCAATCTGAACGATAGTCAAGAAGATTTATATGTAGCTGAAGAGACTGTAGAGGACGAGGACGATGACTCGCCTGTTAAACAAGCCAAGAAGAGGAAAGCTGGCGCACAAAAATCCGCTAAAACGAAGGTGGTTAAAACTTGATGTGTAAATCTGATTTGATTGAATCCACGAATTTTTTTTCATTTTGAAACGTTTACATTTTGTCGGTGAAATACACTGTAACCCGTTGTCCAACTAAGTACCGCATGGTCAAAGTCACTACTGAGCCACAATGTGGGACTTGCAGAGTGACCCAGGACAAATGCATATGGTTTTCACGAATGCACTCATGGGTATTATTCCTTGGAATTCCCCAGGGCCAGTGGGCCTCGATGGCTAAGTCGGCTGAGTGAAAATCCCTAGGTCCGACTTCAATCGAGAATTCGAATCCCACGAAGACCAAATAAAATCTAAAAATGCCTGGTCGAAGTTTTTCACTCGATTGTCGTGTGCGGAAGAAATGTCAGGTACTGGCCGAAGGTCATGGTATCCATCCTGGCAAAAAGCCCAGTTTCCTCACATGTCAAATAAATCTTCAGTGCGGCGTATAAAAAGCCCGTTCTCGCTGTGTGATTTGTCGTACCGACTTGTAGGATGCGATTCAAATGGATGCATTTGATTGGTTGATAAATCATATTGACCTATTAAAAGCATTCCTTTTAATCGCATCCTACAAGTCGGTACGACAAATCGCACAGTGAGAACGGACCTTAACACATCCATCTACAAGATTAAGTAGTAAGATATATTGGTCTCGACATACAGGTGTGCTAAAACAAGACCTACATTATACCGTGCAGTACTTACGATCATTCACTTAATTACAGAAAGGTAAACTAGATGCAAGTGCTGACGATGAAGATGAGGACGAGAGTATGGACGAGGTATGGTTTTAAAGTCATCAGCAAATGGCACAACGATGCACTTTTCACTAATGAAGTAGGCTTAAAGGTTCATTGTGTAACTAAACTAGACAAGAATGGTCGCCAGGTATTTGCAGAATCTCTAAGATGGCAGCCCCGTCATAGAAGTGATTTTAAGTTTGAGTGCGGCGTAAATCTGAATAAATCAATGGTAGCCACAGGACGCAATTGGAGAGCACAAAGTTGAATTTAACTAGCGGTGCATTGTTTTCGTATAAATATGCTTGCTTGGTATCCCATCTCCAACCTAAAGTTTAACATTCTCCTCTCTACGGACGGTCCCGTAGAAAAGCGCTCTAGATCTTGATCGACCCGATTTAGTCATTTTTGTTTGAACGAATTAATCATGTAAAATTGTGATCTTGCCCATTCATTCAGGACGACGAGAATGATATTGATGAGGACGACTTAGACGATAATGATGAGGAAGACGACGACGAGGATGAAGACGATGACGACGAAGAGGAGGAAAGTCCCAAAAAGTGAGTCCGGTTTTCCCGTTGTCTATTTTGTACCGGGGGGCCCCGTGGCTCAGTAAGTAGAGCGTTGGAACAGTCTTCCACTAATGGGTCGCGGGTTTGAATCCCACTCAGTGTGCAAAAAAAATTAGAAAATTGTATGACTGGGTTTCCACTCGAACGACGTATGTGGGATAGTTGGTAGTTACCACCGGAAGGTCGTGGGTTTTCTCCGGGCATAGAGCCCGGTTTCCTCCCACAATAAAACTGGCAACCCCGCCATAAAGGGAAATAATAATTCAGTATTTTATGAATTTGGATAGCTTGACGTGACCAGACTGTTTTGGTACAAGGCGGCTGACTTTAATCATTTTTTTTTTCAGAAGAGGGAAACCGAAAGCCAAAAATGCAAAGGTAAGTTTTGAGATTTTATCCCATTTAAGTCCTATGCATAATAGAATGAATGTGTCGGCTGTATATGGCACAAGGCTCTTAGTTGATTGGGAAATTCTATTAGTGCTTATCATTAACGACTTAAGTGCTCTACTCTAAATGCTACCATGATGCCTCATAGATAGAATAACCACCGCTTAAAAAGATTATCCGCAAGCAATAAAGTCCGTTAGTGTTTTACAGTGTTACGAAGCGTGTTTGGACCTATAAAACTTCTCATCGAAGATTAATACTGCGGTTTTGGTCCGTTGGTTCAATCGTTAAAGTAAGTCAAATGCGCTTGATTTTTTTTATCACGAGCTATGGTTTTCTATTGGACAATAGACATTTACTTCACCACTTTATTTCGTTTTTCTCAACAGGGCGGAAAAGCAGCCCCCAAAGCAAAGGCCAAGAAACCCGTGAAAGCCGCTAATGGCAAGGTAAAGCTCGGATAAAAGTAATCATTTAAAATTAATGGGTGGTTTCATGCTTAGCTATTTCTGAGTAGATTTTCAGTCGATCTCCGTATGTTGAACCAAAAATTGGAAAATTTTCTGACCTGGGTTTTCACTCGAACGACCTAATGTGGGATGGTTGCCAGTTACCAGCGGAAGGTCATGGGTTTCCTCCGGGCACAGAGCCCGGTTTCCTCCCACAATAAAACTGGCAACGCCGCCATATAAGTGAAATAATCTTGAGCGTGGCGTAAAACACCAAACAATCAATCAACCGTATGTTGAAGAGTTGCCAGGTACTCTCCCAAGGTAAGGGGGTTCCTCCGGGCAAAGAGCCCTTTTTCCTCCCCCTACTAAACCTGCCAACGCCGCCATTAGTGACAAACTTGAGTGCGGCGTGAAACATCATTCATATTTAGCTAAACTTGGAAAAGGATAGGACGACATTAGCTGGGTGGGATCTGAAATGTTTCGGCACGTCGTTCATGTAACGCTACGAGAAATTTGATGGCGAGGTTATTACCAAATCGATAACGTTATGCATTTTGAAAACCGTTTCGTTTATAAGATGACCAGCTCCGATAGCTCAGTTGGTAGAACGTATGCATCAGGGTTGGAAGACCCAGGTTCAAGCCTGGTTCGAGTCAGACCAAAGACTTTAACAGTGGGAGCTACTGCTGCTTCGCTTGGCGCTCAGCAGCAGCGACTGGTTGGCCCGGTGTCAGTATGTGACTGGGTGAGGGGGCTTCCTTGGTGTCTCCGGCAAGTCGTCTCGGTGAGGCAGCACCAAATGAGAGCAGTGGAAATCTGCCTGCCACAAGGAGACCACGTCTTCATATGACTGAAATACTGTTAAGCAGGACGTAAAACCCAAATCACTCTCACCCAAATTCAGATGTGGATGGGGAGGGTGCTATATTTGTCTGTTGGTATTTTAGTCACCATGTAACCTTTGCTGTTGCGTGCTTCGTTATGCCCCAATCAATCAATCCTTCGTGTACATTTAAATGCTTGTAAAAAAAAATGGGTTGCTTGTGATTGGGTAATTTTCTAATCCTATTTTGGTTTTCAGGCTGCTGCAAAGAAGGGTAAAAAGGCGAAGGCGTGATGGCCGCCCCTACGGAACCATTCATTTGTTACCATTACTGTATCGTTAACTATTACCATCCAAATACACTGTGCTATCATCCCATCTTACCAACATCTTTATTTTCCTTTTTGAAGTGACAAGAGCTGTCAAAATTCGAGGTTTTCTGTTGATAGTACCTTTAAAAAGTAAAGGATTGACGTTATAAAAAATATCAGAAAAGCCATTAACTCGTACGAACCGGTTTGTGCGTATGAGGATAAATTGAAATAGCCGGGATGTGCGAGTGTTCGGAGATTGTGTTGCTTAAATCTTTATGTATATCCTCGATGGGTATTAATAGAAATTTATTTTGTACTTATTTTGTACGTAAAGTACGAACAATTAGCTAATTCTGTTTCAACGAAATATATTTGGCAGCTCATGTCACTTTAATGACTAGTTCGTGTGTCTTCGTTCTCGATGGATTTTCCACTAGATCGCGGTATGTGGGAGAGTTGTCAGGTACTCGTCGGGGTTTCGCTAAGGTCCAAGAGCCCAGTTTCCTTTCCCACTAAAACTGACAGCCCCGCCATATCGACGAAATTAGTTCGGATTAATCATCCAGCACGTGTAGTTAAGTCAAAGCTATCCAATCAAATCTGTTTACTTAATTTTGATTAGTTTTTAAAACTATTTCGGCTCACACAGGTCATAGGCTTTGTGACTTGCCCTTAGTCCATCATCAATCCTTCGGTCTGTTAATTTCGAACGCTCCTATTGCGATCAGAATTTGAGTGTGTGAAGTTTTTTGGCAGCTCATATAACGTTTACACTGTCTTGTAACATATACGTTTTTTAGAGCGTTTTTGTTTTGTTACTCTAATATTACTCCCAGCAGACAACGCGGGATATCCTTTCCTGGTGCGAAACTCCTGCACGGTTTTTAGATAAATTTGATATCCGATTGGGCCAAAATGTACTTGCCAGACTACAGTTCAATTTGAATTTGGCGACCAAGAAGGTATTCCAAAACGAACATTTTGCATATCCTCTTCGCGACAAAAGTGTCTAAGTGAGGCACCCATATGTTTAACTTTCAGTAGCAATCAGAATTGCCGAAACTATGTCGGTGGCTAAGTCTTGAGTGATAGTCCGTTAGTCCGACAAAAGTCTTTCGTTGATGCTGCACGGGTTCGAACCCCACTCAGACCAAATCAAATTGTAACAAATTTCCCAGTGGATTTTCACTGGATCGCCGTATCTGGGAGAGTTGCCAGGTACTCGTCGAAGGTCTATGGTTTCCTCCGGGCAAAGGGTCAGCTTTCCTCCCATACAAAACCTGGCAACACCGCCATTTAAGTGGAATCTTTAGTGTGACGTAAAAACCCCCACAAATCATCTAGCGCTTTAAATTAAAATTTCCTACTGCTCCACTCTAATATCATATCGTTTAATGAGCATATTCTGACCAGAAGGGCCGATGTTGCTGTTAAGCAGACAATCTACCCGAATATCCAGTCACTACTGAGCGCGGTGCCTTTTTAAATTCAGCTGAGGTTTTAAAAAAATGCCGATTCTCGTACCAGCAACCTTTTGTGGGATGGATTCACGAACTAAGGGAGTTTCTAAATGGTCGGGTCGCGAGTTCGAATCCCACTCAGTCGAAACATTTTCTTTTCATTTTCTGACTGGTTTTTCACTCTAGCGACCAGGGATGGTTGCCAGTTACCACCGGAAGTTTCCTCGGGGCATAGAGCCAGGTTTTCCCCCCCACAATAAAACTGGCAACGTCCCCAAATAAGTGAAATAATCTTAAGCGCGGCGTAAAACACCAATCCATCTAAATGCATGGTACTCTTTGGGCCGTGGGCCAAATTTTCTGACCATAAATCCTACGCCGATATGATCAGCGTACACTGAATATTTGCAAAGCCATGCAAACGAAGTCCGGATCAACTTACATAGATTTAGTTTTCGCCACCCTCTAGATTCTTTCACGAATAGGTGACATTTTGTCTTCCCGGAACAGTCTTTTTAACAAACACAAAAGATCATAGAGACTTGGGCCTAAATAACTGCAAACAAGACAAACAAGAGTTTTAATAAACTCAACATACGCCCTCCACTAGGACTGATTACTCTACATTATAGAACATATTTGTTTAAATTTCAGCAATTGAAATTCTATGTTCAAATAAAAGATTTTGATTCCTCTATCCGATGAACATATATGGATACCGTACTATGTAACCAGGGATATCCTAAATTGTAAGACACACCATCAAACCCTTCGGTATATATACTCTAAACATTGTCAGGACCAGGTCAAAACTAAAGATATGGACTAAGACAACATTACATAATCTAATATAGATGCCGTATTATGCAATCATGCAACCAAATTTGTCGTAAATGGTTGATAACACACCATCTATCCATTAAGCCTAGCGTACACGAGAGGCACCGGCTGAGCTGCCGGCTAGCGTGGCTGAGAGCTAAGCTGTTTCCCCCGTGTGCGCGTAAATTTTGGTGAGATTTTCGCCTATCGAGGCAGTGAGGAAAGTATTAAAGCCTAGCGCACACGAGAGGCGCCGGCTGAGCTGCCGGCTACGCGTGGCTGAGAGCTAAGCTGTTTCCCCCGTGTGCGCGTAAATTTTGGTGAGATTTTCGCCTCTCGAGGCGGTGAGGAAAGTATATAGCATGTTTGATATGTTCTGCCTCTCGTGGCAAGAATCTCACCGTGTGCGCACAACGTAAGCTGCCAGCTGAGCTGAGAGGAGGGATAGTCCAATCGCGTGTGCCTATTAAATCATGTGACCACTTAGAATATTACGTAACACGGGTAGTGACACTTGTGTAGGTCAGTGAACTTGGTTGACAAGGAACTGGCCTCAGCCGAGAGTTCATCGTCTGCGCTGAAATCTGTAGCTGCTCCCTTGGCCACGCGTGCCTTGTAGCTCAGCTGGCGCCTCTCGTCTGCGCTAGGCTTTAGCATGTTTGATATTTTCTGCCCCTCGTGACAAGAATATCACCGTGTGCGCACAACGTGAGCTGCCAGCTGAGCTCTGAGGAGGGATAGTCCAATCGCGTGTGCCTATTAAATCATGCGACCACTTAGTATATTACGTAACACAGGTAGTGATATTTATGTAGCTTAGTGAACTTGGGTGACCAGGAACTTACCTCAGCCGAGAGCTCATCGTCTGCGCTGAAATATGTAGATGCTCCCTGGGCCACGCGTGCCTTGTAGCTCAGCCGGCGCCTCTCGTGTGCGCTAGGGCTAGGCTTAAGGTAAATGTTGTGAAAGACTTCAAGAGTTTTGACCCGATCTTTACAAGTTATTATATAATCCAATATGGATGCTGTATTATGAAACTACTCTGGTTCCAAAAAAAAACATCTACCCTTTGTTGTTATATATAATTTCAAGATCAGGTAAAAACTAAAGATATGGACTAGAAGAGATATTACATAATCTAATCTAGATGCCGTATTATGTAACCGGATATTCATATTGTACAGATCGGATCAAAACTCTTCACGTAATGGAGCGGAAAGACACTAAGATATAGACAAAGAGATTACATAATCCAATATAAATGCCATAATAAGAAAACGAAGATGTCAAAAATGGTTCATGGCACACCATCTACCTATAAAGTATGGTGTGAAAGAATGTGAAGGTCTGATCAAAACTCTTCAAGTTATGGAGCGGAATCTGGGACGGTCGGACGCGCTGGTACCATAATACGACCGACGGGCGTATAAAAACGTTTTTGTTGTAAAATATACTAAGGGCTAAGCGATTATTCAAAAATATTTATTGAAACTGCCTTACACAATATCCAAAAGAGTCTAAAAAAATAACGAGAATACAGTACATAAACAAAATATATATGGGTTGCTCTATATAATAACCTATGATGTGTAACGATAGAGCCATTAAGATCTAAAATGGAGATTCTGACGCAGATTCTAGTAGAGAAATCTCGTCGATGTTGGATTTTTTTTTACTGTTCGATTTGTCCACCACACACCCGGCTAGGCAGATTCCCACTGCACATATTTATAACGTTCTTGACCAAATCAAAAGCTTGCTCCGTAACAATACGCAGCATCATTTTCGAACTATTTTGTAAATAAACTGATTCGTTAAAGGGGCATGAGCTGCCGAAATTCACACTTTTTTCATAATTTCTAATCGTCACGACAGTAAGAGGCTTTGAAGGCCATCGAAAAACTAAATGATTGGCGTTGGAATGAGGAAAATCCATCCAGTATGTGCCCTGTACGAACCGAAAACGTGTTCGAAAAGTAGCAAAATTTAAATAACCGGGACGACCATTCATTCATTCCAAGTCAAAGTTAGTTCAAAACAATACTTTATCGTACATTTTTGAGACTAGAAGCACTAAAAAGCTTCTGAATTATACGTCTTGAGAAAAATAGCCGATAATTTCAACATTCTGTGTTTACGTCAAAATATCAACATTTTGGCAGCTCATGCCCCTTTAAAGGGGCATGAGCTGCCGAAATTCCCACTTTTTTCATAATTTCTGATGGTCACGACAGTAAGAGGTTTTGAAGGCCATCGAAAAACTAAATGATTGGCGTTGGAATGAGGAAAATCCATACAGTATGTGTCCTGTACGAGCCAAAAACGTGTTCGAAAAGTAGCAAAATTTAAATAACCGGGACGACCATTCATTCATTCTAAGCCAAAGTTAGTTCAAAACAATACTTTATCGTACATTTTCGAGACTAGAAGCACTAAAAAGCTTCTGAATTATACGTCTTGAGAAAAATAGCCGATAATTTCAACATTCTGTGTTTACGTCAAAATATCAACATTTTGGCAGCTCATGCCCCTTTAAGGGAATAACTTCAACGAAACTTCTCAGACAAAATAAAAAGTTTTAACTCGGTCGCCGCATGTAGAAGAGTTGCCACATACAAGGTCAGGGGGTATTTCTTAAACCACATATAGCCGACTACGGTCAGATAGTCCACTAAGCAGTAATGTTAAAGCAGTGCTATTCTTGTCGGCTAAGTCAGTTTAGCCTTCTAAACCTGTTTATGAAATACCCCCCTGGGCTTTCCTACCGGCAATGAGCTCGCCTTCCTCTCCCACTAAACCTGACAATGCCGCCATTTAAGAGAAATAATCTTGAGTGTGGCGTTAAACACCAATCAATCAATCGAAGAAACTTGTCTTTAAATTTAAATCCGACTATCTATAGGTTTACTGCTTTTAGACATTGGCGATCATCCCAGAACCCCTGGGGGATCATTTGTACTTTGTAAACGAGCAATTAACATGATTGATTTGTTTTTAATACCACACCCAGGATTATTTCACTAAAATGGCCGCATAGGCAGGTTTAGTTGGTGAGGAGTGAGTGATTTGGGTTTTACGTCCTGCTCAACAGTATTTCAGTTATATGAAGACATGGTGAGGATTGATTTTACGCCGCACTCAAGATTAACTAATATGCCGCCCTTGCCAGATTTAGTGGATGAGGATTGAGTTAACTGGATTCCTTGGTGTTACTATTAAACCAATAGTAAAAATGAGTACGGTCAAAATGTGTATTTAAAAAACCTAAAAAACAATATTCACAAACAATACAAGTTCTTGTAGGAAAATATATATATGCATGTACATAATGATTTCCTGTCATATTTTTGCAAAACATTACATATGTTCTTCAGTAATACTTCAGTGACATAAGCTGCCAAAAAATTATAGGTAACCAGGAAGGGCAAACTAGAAACTGTTTAATGATGCCAGACTAAAAACTGTTGACCTAAGGTAAATGATATATATTTAGATTTCCTTTACTTACATGTATCCTTAATATTTTAGGTGCTTACAGTTGACAGCATTAGGGTAGCATTATTTCAACTTAAATCATTTAGTTTCCTTTTTCCAAGAACTTCTCAGTCTCTTTAAAAATCAGAATTTATGAGCTGGGACTGATCACATGGCTGAACAGTGATTGATTGATTGATTGATTGATGTTTTACGTGACACTCAAATTTAATGGGGGAGGAAACTGGGTTCTTTGCCTGAATGAATGCCGACGAGTAGCTGGCAACTCCTCTAAATAGGGTGACAGGGTGAGAAACACACTTGAGTTAGACAGAACTTCAATCCTTAATGCAGATTTCACACTTGAGTTAGACAGAACTTCAATCCTTAATGCAGATTTCACACTTGAGTTAGACAGAACTTCAATCCTTAATGCAGATTTCACACTTGAGTTAGACAGAACTTCAATCCTTAATGCAGATTTCACACTTGAGTTAGACAGAACTTCAATCCTTAATGCAGATTTCACACTTGAGTTAGACAGAACTTCAATCCTTAATGCAGATTTCACACTTGAGTTAGACAGAACTTCAATCCTTAATGCAGATTTCACACTTGAGTTAGACAGAACTTCAATCCTTAATGCAGATTTCACACTTGAGTTAGACAGAACTTCAATCCTTAATGCAGATTTCACACTTGAGTTAGACAGAACTTCAATCCTTAATGCAGATTTCACACTTGAGTTAGACAGAACTTCAATCCTTAATGCAGATTTCACACTTGAGTTAGACAGAACTTCAATCCTTAATGCAGATTTCACACTTGAGTTAGACAGAACTTCAATCCTTAATGCAGATTTCACACTTGAGTTAGACAGAACTTCAATCCTTAATGCAGATTTCACACTTGAGTTAGACAGAACTTCAATCCTTAATGCAGATTTCAGTGAATTTTTACAAAAATATTGAGCACATAAGATAACAAGAAAATCAGTTTTCTCATTGGTCAATTTTCGATAGTTATGTAATAAGTTTTCTCTATATCACACTCAGATTTATACCTATCACACTGTGTTACAAAAATACTTGTTCATTAACATTAAAAATATTTATTCGGATTCCAAACATATTTCTTCTTTTTCTTGGTCTTCGGCTTCTTCTGGTCTTCTTTGTAGGTTGGAATGTGTATTGGTTGCCATGGTAACGGGTTGTAGAAAGATGGAGCTGGATAGTCCTGAGAAATTCCACCTGAAAAACAAAATTGATAACTTTAATATCAGAGTCAAATAGTGATCAAATCCATTGATATATTAAGTCTAACTAATACTTAAAGTGGCACGAGCTGTTAAATTTGTGCATTTTTCATAAATTCTAATTCTTAGGACAATGAAAGGGATTTATTGATGTTTAATGCCACAAGATTATTTCATTTATATGGAGGCGTTGCCAGGTTTAGTGGGAGAAGAAACCCCCGACCTTTGGCAAGTACCTGGCAGCTTTTTCAATTTTTAATTTGTCTGAGTGGGATTCGAACCCTCACCACATCGATGGGAGGCCTGTGTTGGACTGAGAGACTATCCCTCTAACAGACTGAGGTTCCCTTGTCGTTGAAATCAGTTTGAAAAAATTTAAAATCTAGATAAACCATGTATTGACAAACAGAATGAACCAACTCCTAGGTTGTAACCAGCTTTTATCAAATAAAGCTGAAATCAGTTAAATGATATATAAAAATAAATTACCTCATGTTGTAAACAATGTTAAAATTCGTTAAAGTGTTTGAAAAAAAATTGAATGATAAAATTCTAACACTTGTAACCCACTCACTGTCAATTAAGTCAGTAAAATGATATATAAAGACAAATAAAAAGCTGTTGAAACCACAAACAGAATGAATCAACTCCTAGTGTGTAACGAACTTTTTGTCAACTTAATTAAAACCATTAAATGATTGAAAAAAAAATTGAATGATAAAATTGTAACTTGTAACCAATCCCCTGTCAATAAAGTTATGAGTTAAATGATATATATAGACAACAAATAGAATGAATCAACTCCTAGCATGTAACCAACTTTTTGAAACTAACTAAAATTGAACTAAACTAAATTGAAACCATTAAATGATATTTGATAATAAATAACAAAATTGGTCATATAATGAATTGATTGAGTAAACCTCAAGCATGTTACGGGCTGCTTGTCAATAAAGTTAGCATACTTGAGACTGACAATGGGTACAATAAGTCCCCACTTCTAACACTGGCTGTGGAGGTTCAATAGCGTAACTAAGGTAAACAACTAGTGCAAACCGCCACCTATTACAGCTGCCCTATTGAATATAGCCTTAACCAGTCTGTACAGGTAGGCCATACTCCCATAGGTGTCATCTGGACTTCAAACACAGATTAAAATATATTTTTCTTTGAGTTATCAGTTAATAGGTAAGTGGATTTCAGTCTTCATATAAAACCTTTCAGTTACATACTTAAATTCTAAACTAGGCATCAGATGGGAGGGTTATTTATGAACTTTCTTAATCCCATAGTCTACCTGTTGTCAAGGCAAATCAGGTGTTAAAAAGGCTGGCTAACACACCTATGGTATTACCCTCTCTTAGTTACCAACCTGTCATAAGGATTGCATGCTGTGCTGTGCTTGTGTTTTTTCTAACCTGAATCTTATTTGATCCCAATCTCAACCTGCACTTGTTGTCTGTGCATTTTTTATTTCCAAATACAAAACCTTTTATTTATGTAGACTTTCCAGGGACTGATTAAATTATATTGATCAATATTGAATAGAACTTACACACTATCATTTATTTAACTCAAATATGGTTATTGAACTGTTTGATACTGCTTAGGTCTAAGTGTTTGTTTGTCTTGATCATTATCAATTGACCTCTACGCCAGGGCCAGTTAGCATATCGGAAGGTCAAATGATGTGGCGTAATAAAGAAATTCTAACCTGCTGTTAAGCAAATTTTCTTTTGAACAACCGGCCCAGTAAGATAATGTTAGAAACACTCAGCGAAATAGCTCTGTGACATCATGATATTTGTAACGACAAAAAGCCAACAACTTAGGTTTTTCAATCCTTTAGGAAGGTTAGAGCAAACCATGCAACGCTCGTGGAGAGGTCAAGTACAACGGGCCTGACCCCTGTTTCACAAAGCGATCTTAGCTCAAGTTGATCTTAATTACCAATGACAACGTATACCTTTAGCATTGGTTGCCATGGTAGTTAAGATCACACTTAACTAAGATCGCTTTGTGAAACTAGGCCTGTTTCACATAGCGGCGTAGCATAGTTTTATACATAACTGTCATGGCAGCCCATACTGTAGAGGTCTGTGGCTATGGACATTACGCAAAAAAATTATACATCTATGTTATTTCGTGCAACAGGCTCTTTTACTCCAAAATATTTCTCAAATGAAGCAGATATAGCAGTTTCATTGGTTGAGAACCAAACTGTAAAAGCTCTACAAAATTATCCAGGTAGTCCTCAACAGTTAAGTCTAAGTAATTAATTATAAAAGTTCAGATAAAATGATTGTCTTTTTTTGTAGACTGGGTTAAATCTGCTTCAAGATTGTAACAAAAATCAACAGAAGGGATACACAAATCATGGATCAACAAAATACACAAAACACCGATGACCAAAATACACAAAACATGGCCGAACAAGATGTACAGGAGCAAAATAATACGCAAAATGTAGAGGAGGAAAATACACAAAATGCTGGGCAGGAAAATACACAAAATGCTGGGGAGGAAAATACCCAAAATGCCGGGGAGGAAAATACCCAAAACGCTGGGCAGGAAAATACCCAAAATGCCGGGGAGGAAAATACACAAAATGGTGGGGAGGAAAATACACAAAATGGTGGGGAGGAAAATACACAAAATGGTGGGGAGGAAAATACACAAAATGCACCAACTATGGAACAGCAAAATTCAGTATCAACGGAAGAACAGCCGCCGAAAACGTTATATGAAGCTGTAAAGGGAAATAACTGTGAAATGGTGGAAAGTTTGCTGTCGTCAGGGGAAGATGTGAACTTGCGTGGAATGGATGGCAAGACACTTTTACATTTAGCTGTAAACGTAAATGCAGATTTGTCAGTGTTTAAAGCTCTATTGGACAAGATGGAGGACTTTTATCAGAGGGATGAAAACGGAGACACTGTCTTAGAAGCCATTTTTGCCACGGACTACTCACAGGAGGCTGAGGATGCTATCAGAGAGAGGCTGCATAAGCTCGTAGCAGAAGGTGATTTAGAAAAGATAAAGAGTTTGGTAATGTCAGGATGGACCTATTTTTTGGACAAACCAGAAGAATTCCCAGAAAGTTCACAAGAAATGACAGACTTTCTCAAAACCATTCCCGAACTGAAGGTAACAACTCATGTAAAGCAGAATCCATTTTTTTTCAAGAGAAAGGATGTAAAACATTATCTGATCCTAATTATCAAATATTATAAATGAAACGCTAATAATAACAAAGTTTTTATTTATACATACAAAGTTTACAAAATGCAGTGATAGAAAACCAAAGGATCCTGGGAAATCAATAATTTATTATCTTTTTAAGGAGAAAATCAACAAGATCCATGACGATGTTAAAAATGGAGAGATTGGAGTCGTTAAGCAACTTCAAGAGGATAAGGAATTGCTTAGAGGCTGTGACAGAACTGGGTTACCTCCCCTGACAAAAGCCTTAGTTCTGGGCAAATATGACCTCGTAAAGGAGATGGTTAAAGAATTTCCTGAGAGCCTCAATTTCAAAGATAATGTAAGCTCTGTTTAAAATAAGTTATTTAATGAAATTACCAATTAAGAATATTGAGCTTAAAAGACAGGGATGGTCTGCTTATTACCGTTTACCATCAATGTACCCGTCAATATCACTCTAAAACAATCATTGCCAAAACTTGAGCAATAACCATTTTTTAATTTATTAAAAAAAAAATATTTCAGAATAGAGTCAATTCAACAGTGCTTATGCTAAGATGAAATTGAAAGTCACAAACTAAGTTAATCTCAACTTTGATAAGAATACTAAAACTTTTTTTTAATAAATATTGAATATTTTTCTGACAACCATTTCAGCTTGGTAAAGTACCCCTACATTATGCCGCTGTGGCTGAAGATGGAAGTGAAATGTACGATCTCTTTCTTGGTGCTGGAGCAGAAGATACTCCTGACAATGTACGAGTCTAACATTACTCATTCATTTCCAAATAATTTCTGTGGACCTAGTTGAATAATTCATAAATAACGTTATGTGTAAAATAAGAACATAGATGGTTACTTATTTTGAATCCCATGTTTTAAAAGAAAGAAAAAGATCAACTACAAATCTTTTATGCCTTCTTGATGATCTTATTTACATATTTCTTTTTTTAGCTAGGGAAATTGGCTAAAGATTACAAGGAAAATCCAGAGCTGTTAAACTTTTCAAAAACGCAAGAAAGAGTTTTGAAGATTCTGGAAGCCCCTGAAGTTTGTGAAAGAGTGAAAAAGCAGAACATTCTTCAGGATGATGTAGAGATACAGGCAGAGCAGGCATCAGAGGCACAAAAAGGTACTTACATGTATGATAAAGTTACATGTCATCAACAAAATCTGGTCCAGCACATATGTTATATTTACATCAAGGAAAAGTTACTTCCCTTGCTGTGCTCTCTATTGAAAGGAGGAAGCATTTCCCCACTCTTGTGAGATTTGTGGGACGGGCCTTGTGTTAAATGAATGGGGAACTGTATTTTGGATTTTACGTCAGATATTAGGATATTTCATTAAAACCTAACAAAATTATCTGTAAATAATAGATCTCTTTCATTGTTTGTATTGCGTTGCATTAAAACGAGGAGGCTGTCCCACTCATACCACCAAATGCACCTCCACTTTGAAGAGTTCTTCTAATGGAAATATAACGTATTGGACACACACCAAATTGGTGCCAATGTCCAATAAGGAAAAGGTCTGGTTGGTCAAACGTATGGTGATTCCAATGTTTACTGTCAAGTACATGTAGCTGATGTATCAAGTGCTTGGTTGGACAAATAGCTTGTCCAAAATTAAGGTCAAACATCACCAAAACGTTCTTAATAGCGTCATCTGTGAACGATATCACAAAATATCGTAGGTAACTTGCAAGTCTTATACAATGTATCAAACAGCCATCCTTCAAAATGTTACATTATCAAACTTATTATATTTCAGAATCATCAGAAAAAGTTGACACGGACGACGAAAACTCGTCTGAACAACAACAAGAAAATGTCTTTGAAAATCAGCCAGTTGACCAGAAAGAAGATAAGAACATGCCAACATCTTACGAAGGTCGATATTTAGCCAGTGTTCTGGGTGAAGCATTGACCAAAGCTTTGGCAGAGATTTCTGAATGTCGCCCATGGGACCCCATCGAGTACCTGGCCCATTACCTGTATAAATATCATGCTGATATTGCCTACTCCCAACATGTGAGTATTTACATCAATAATAATAGTTTATTAACATGACAAATTGGAAATCCATAGAGTTTTAGAATACAATTAATATATAAGACTCCCTCTTCTTTGTCCCCTGATTGGAAAACATAGCCGTAAATATCAAGAATAAAAATGTAACAGAAATAATGTGCAACAAAAGTACAAACCCCTTATGAATGATTGACAGCTTGATATCATAATGATAGAAATCAGCCCTAACTTGAGAGGTGCGATTTTACAAACGTGTGTGTATTCATTAAAAATACTTGAAAGAAAAGTCCTTTGCTCGTAACATACATGTAAATCCTATTTCAGAAGAAATTAAGTTACAGATAATCTCAATTTCAGCAAAAAGAACTCAAGGCAGAAATACAAGCTGAAGAAGAGGAAAGACAGAATGAGTTAATTTTAAAGGAGAAACGTAAAGAGGAGCAAAGACAGATTCGAGAGGAGGAAGCGAGGAAACGAAAAGAGGAGGAGGAAGAGGCCGAGAGACAGAGATTAGAATTGGAGGAACAACAGAGAAAGTTTGTACACAGTTATCTCCCTTATCCTTCAGTTTATATTTGTTAAGAAATTTTGATTCTTCTTATCTGAGAGAGATCCCACAACCTGGAGCTTTGCACTATCACAGTGCGCCCTTACACCAACCCTTTTTAACATAAATCTTACATGTTGTTGCAAGATCTTTTTACTTTCATTTTCCAGAGACAGATGTTGTTGCAAGATCTTTTTACTTTCATTTTCCAGACATAGTATAGACAGGCAGTCTCTTTATAACCCCCATATACTTGACGTCTTCGCCAGAGTCACGTCGCCAGGCCAAAAGTTAATAAAAACGGTTGAATACATCCAGAGTGAGGGCTTTGTGGTTATAATGTATCGGCACAGAAAAGTTTGCATGAATGTGTTAAAAGTTTCCAAATATTTGGTGTCGACATCTGTGGCTGGTGTAGAGGCCAATCCCATATTAAATCTAAACCCTTAGTATTATCCATATTCCAGGGCCAAAGAGGCGTTGTTATCTCAGCCACCTGATTTACCGACAGTTAAAGAGGAGACGGGGGAAGTTGAAGCTAACCTGAAGGAGAAAGATGAGAATGGACAGACAGAACTCCACAGACTGGCAGCTATAGAAGGTAGGAACTGTTCTCAGGTAGTTAAAACCTTAACATACGGTCCTTGTTAAAGCAAAATTTCTAGGTGAGCAAAGTCAGGGTGTTACATGATTCAATTTTCAACAATCTAATCCAAAACAGCAATCATGATCAGGGAAATGACTGAATTTGTAAATACTAAATACTTTCATAGGTAAGCCAATTAGTATATTAATAATCAATATATTTATTTTTTAGATGCTGACTTGATGAATTTACTTAACCAGGGTTACAGTCTGGCAGACAGGGACGCCCAATCCAAAACACCTCGAGATATTGCGGAGGAAAATAACCTGGACAAAAATGTTGAAGTTTTTGGTAATATTAGCCGATATTTGTTTGAGAAAGTTATCGAGCTAATTACATGGCAATTAAGGCTCTACTCGGCATAATTAAATATAAAACAGCAAAGGCCCATACAGAAAAAAAAATAATATTGGTCTACAGTAAAAATATACGATTAACAAATTCAGGTTGAACCATTTCTTTAAAAAATATTTTAAATTATACTAATGTTTAATATGTCATTTCCAGACAGTTACTTGACAGACCTTATAGAGGGGGAGAAACTGGACACTTTACAGCAGTTAATCTTGGAAGGATATGATAAATTTTCTAGCGTATTGGATAAAGTCAGTACAGATGGTTTACCAGAAACTGTGACAAGCTTTATCAACGATATTCCTGAGCTTCAGGTGAGTCAAGGAACGTATCAATGCTCCCAGGGTTGGGTGTAGACAGGTGTAATAAGCCTAAGTACAACGGTCACTGTCATAACTGACCTGTCCGCCAGCATCACATGACCAGGGTCCTGTTGTACAAAACTGGCGTAAACTAAAGATACGCATTGGGGGTACAACATGGACTAGCTGCGACTAGGTTATAAGTTCTAACACTGATTTATGTCCGACATAACTTACGCCAGCTTTGTAAAACACGTGACGACACAGAGCAGTTCCTTAGTAAATCTATTCGACCAAAAAAAAAATGTGCTAGGCTTTGAACTAAATGAGTAAACTTTATTCCTTTTCAGACAAAAATTAAAGATCTTATAAAAGCTTCCAGATCAGGCGTGGTACGAAATGTGAGTCAGTTATTAACCCGCAAGGCTTTAGTTCTTGCTAAAGACAACATGGGGCGGACTCCATTACACAATGCTGTATTGTACAGTCATGAAGAGGTGGCTGCATATTTAGCTGAGAATTATCCAGTCAGTCTCCGAGCCAGAGATACAGTAAGTGGGAAAAGAAATACAATGTTTGTGATTGATGTTTTTCGCCATATTCAAGATTATTTCACTTATAAGGTAGCATTGCTAAGTTTAGTGAGGGAGGAAAATGAGCCTTTGCCTAAATGAAAAGCAAGTACCTGGCAGCTCTCCCACATAGATTTCTCCATAGAAAAGTAGATCTAGATAGGCGTATATCCATGTATGTGTCTACAAGGGCTTGTGAGGAAGCAATCACGTCAATGCCCGCTGTAAAGTCTCATAATTTTGTTAGAGTGACGCCATTAACTTCAGTTCGGTTACTTGTAAGTTGATTGATTGGGGCTTAACATCACACTCATAGCGACAAAAGTACCAACTGACCAAATGATTACCCTCCCCAATCATTAACCCATATACAGAGGAATTTAAAAAATAAAGAAATTAAATCCCCTATACCTAGATGCATGACACTCCATTTAAATTATCTTAACACTGTGTTTTATATTTCAGTTAAATAGAACTCCAGTTCACTACGCAGCTGGTCTGTCTGAAGAGATTTATCAAATGTTTATAGAAAATGGTGGGGATCTAACGATAAAAGATGCAGTAAGTGTTTCCTTTAACAAAGTGTCACCCACATACTTCTCAAAAATCACTCACCCATACATGTAGTTACCATTTAAAATATAGACAAGTTACAAGTACACAATAACGCACTGTAAAAATATCTTTTAAAAATTAGTTTGGGTTATCTAATCTGCATGAATATAAAAAGGCATCAACAGCTTTTCCCAGTAGTGATACTTAATTTTCATAAACATTATTATTAATATACTTATTTTGAACCCCTGGCTGTAAGTATTATATGTAAGTATTATATATAGTTACAACAGCTGTGGTGCAGTAGGTAAATCACTGGACCACTCAAGCCTGCAAGCCTTCCACCAATGGGTCGAAAGTTTGAATCTAACCAAGTTATTCATGTTAGATGTTTCTTAGTTAGGAACTAGGAAGGTTTAGGAAATTATCATACTTGAATACTTCAATTTCTTTGTAAAGATAAAACGAATTATCAGCAATGAATTATGTAAAATATTTTATTAAACTTGCAGAGAGGGAAGACCCCTAGTGACTATGTTGAGAACAAAGAGGAGATAATTGCATTGAGAGATGAAGCACCAGGTATAGAAGTTACTGCCCCTGACAATGATGACGCTGAACGTAAAGATGCAATGGATGGTGACAATGCTGAAGATGAGCCCAGTGAAGATACAGAGAACAGTGCGGATAATGCAGCCGAGGAAACACAAGAACAAGAATCTTAACAATTCAATGGAGTGTTTCAATAACACTAACTAGCTGGGATTTTAAAACATAATGATTTATGTCCACTATAATCTGGAAAATTGTGCTTTTAACTTCCTTTCATAAGATAAGTTAAATTAATTAAAAAAAAATGTTATCAGCCATTTACTTATTGATGTCATGTGTGTAAATTTTATAGATTGCCAAAATAAACTGTCAAACATTTTATTTAAGTGTTACTTTGTCCATATGCATTTCATTTTTATTGAATTATATATTTTGAAGATCTCACTACATGTAGTTCAGGGACATTATAAAGAGAGGTCCCTCTTCTAACACAATTAGAAACTTTGTCTCCATTGTTATTTTAGACAAGAAGATTTTCTCTGTGCTCGTTTGCTTTAGTGTTCATAAATAAAAAAAGTTTCAAGTTTTTATTACACCACAAGACATAGGATTATATATTAGGGTTACATGTTAAATACAGCACGAAATTGCTAAACGAGAGAAAAATTATGCTTTTTAGTGGTGGAAAAAATTAATATACACAACTAAATAAAAAAGAGAGGGTATGTCTTTAACACTCATATATAGACAAGTGAGGAATAATATTTTGTTGTATGTTTCAACAGTATATCATGATTGTGTCATGAAAATCAGTGCCAGTGGTTGGGATTAAATTCTATTGATTGATGTTTTATGCTGCACTAAAGATCATTTCCCTAAAAACAGCTGTGCCAGGCTTAGTGGGTAAGAAAACCAGGTTCTTTGCCCAAGGAAACCCTGACCTTCAGCCATTCAAATGTTAGGATTCAAATGCTTGCCTGGCAAGAAAACATGTTTCTACAAAGTCATGCTAGGTTTAAAGGTGGAGATGAAAATCAACCATAAGCAGATCTTGATAAACTTTACATAGAAACAGTTTTGGTGGTTCAAATGTGAAAATTTCAAGCAAATAATATCTGATAATTTTAACAATTCTGTTACATTGGTGAAAAATACTTAGTTCCGAAGACATGGGAGGAATACAGGTGTTAAAACTGTCCTACACAGATGACACCAGAAATCACTTTTTGACTTATACCTTTTGAGAATAAGCCTCTTGCCAAGATTAGTTATTCATGTATTTAAACTACTGAAGAGTTGATTGATGTTTTACGCCACATTCAGAATTAATTCATTTCAATGGTGGCTTTGCCAGGTATAGTGGGTGTACCATGTGCTTTCATTGGTACACATGTTAACAATTTCACAAAGTGCGCTACTATGTTAGATTAATTGATGTTTTACACCACACTCCCAAGATTGCCAGGTTCAGTGGGACAGGAACCAGGGTCTTTGGCCAGGGGAAACCCTCAATCTTCAGCGAGTACCTGGCAACTCTTCCACATACGGCAATTGAAAGAAATGTTTATTTGGACTGCTACGAAGTTATAAGCAGGTCAATACATGAGTGAGAAATAAACTTACCTTTTAGTTTAGTATCTTTCTGAGGCGGTGGTGCTGATTTGGGTCTATGCTCAGCCAGTTTTACCCATTCTTCATATTTCTTCTCTGCTATTTCTTTTCGTTCAAGTCGCTGTTTTTCTTCCTCCTCTTTTCTCTTCTTTTCTTCGAGTTTCGTTTTACGAGTTTCTTCTTTCTTCTTCTTCGTCCACTCTTGAAATTTTTCCTCCGATTTTTCTTGGATTCGTTGTTTTTTAGCTTCTTCAATTTCTTTCTTTGCTCGGAGATGTTGTTGTTGTTGTTGTGCTCTCAATTTCTGTTCATATTCTTTTTTCTTCATCCATTCCTCACGCTTTACCTTAGCTTTCTCCAAGGATATAATTTTTTTCTGTTCTACAATTTCTTTTTTCAACTTTTCCTCTTTTTTCTTCAGTAAGATTTCCTGTTTTTGCTGCCTTTCTTCTTGAGCTTTCTGAACGAGCCATTTCTCCCACGGTGATAGCATAGACTCATTTTCAATATCACAGAATGCGGTTTTTCTCACAACCTTGGTTTTATTTTTGGAAACATTTTTTAATCTGTAAAATACAAATGAAAAGAAATAAGTATTATTTTATGTGTTAGACTCCTGATAATTACTTCTGTAAAGTTAAAATCGTGGCTAATAATGGGGAAATATTATTGAGGTTTTTCTTATCCAAATAGAGCCATTCAAAGAGGCGTAAAAACATTCTGTGCTGTTATTGAGTTTCACATTACTTTATAAAAAAACAAGTAAATATATCATGTTGATGATTGATCGTGACTTAATGCCAAACTCAACAGCTAAGGTTATATAGCAACAAAAGTAAGGACCGACAAAATGATCACCCTCCCCACCCGTCGACAAACATCTAAATTTTGAAATTAGGGTCCACAGACCATGTGATGTTGAAGTTATATAGTATACATGCATTGCTATGAAAGTTGGTCCTTGCATTTGACTTGTGACGTCGGTGTAAATCTTTTGAAAAAGTTTCCATTGGTACCTGGCCAGATCAAGTGATTGATTGATTGACTGATGTTTTACACCATACGGAAGATTTCTCTTATATAGTTAGGGGAGGAAATCAAGGACTGTGCCCAGAAGAAACGCCCCCAAATTCTCTAAGTATGAATTTCAAAGGGTACCGTCCTTACAACTCTTACATATAGAGCATCTTCATTTTTTTTTCTTCGGTTGCTTGGATGATTGATGTTAAATTGTTTCACGTTTAAACCAAATGTTCAAATTCTTTTAGCGCCATACTCAAGATTATTTCACTTACTCTTCATCATCTGCATCAAAAGTCACATTGACACGAGGTGGTGACGATGGTTTCTCATAATGTAGTTCCTGTTCATCATCAGCACTACTTTCATAACTGTCATGATCAAGACAGGAAATGAGTGAATCCGTTGAGCCAGAGGAATCTAAGGAATGGGTATATGGGCGATAAGCATACTCGGCTTTCATCCATTCTGGCTTGGTAACCGTAGCAGTGACAGGGCGGGGCCGAGCACTCATCTTCAAGTTTAAACGCCTATTTAACAAAAAAATATGAGGATAAAAATTTTGTAAGCTTTTAAAGATTATTATTAATATGAGGAAATAAGCAATGGATTACCAAGAAAATGTATCTACAGGCCATAGGATTTCATGGTAACGATTGGTTTTGGTAGCCTGTTGCTCTAAAACTAAGGAAACGGAAAACTGTAACCTATCATGAAAGCCAGTATATGGTACAAAACTAGCATTGGTACCGGTTGGTTCCCAGCTTTCAATATATGGAACCGATACAATGTTTCTTACTGACACTGAAATTATACAGCCTGATCTAGTTCCATACAGGTTATTAGCTTGAATGGCATAATACAGTGTCTCCCATGATATGTACCAAAAAAAACAGTATTTGCTTGGCAGATTGGTAATGTAAAAAAACAATGGCGAATGCTTAAACAAGTTGCTGCTTCTCAGCGAACAATTTCCATCAAAAACTTTCTATGGTCCTGCATCAAATCGCAAATTTTTCTCTGATCAAAATTGAACTTAGGCAACAAATAAAAAACAAGTATATTTGCTGTGACAAACATTTTCTTAAAATAAAGGATAGGTATATGTAGGTCGGTAATAATTTTTGTAATGTCCCCCCCCCCCCCCACCCCCAGCAGTTCAAAGGCTTAATTCCAAAAATATTTATTAACACATGTAGAGCAGTTAATCTAGGAAGACTTAATAAGTTCAATATGTATCTCATCTGTATTTATTCCAGTCATCAAATCAAAGCTGGAGTGTTATTTTACGGCTTGGGTAAGGTTTAATATCATTTAGTGACTAGAATATTTTTTTAAAAAGCGTAAACTAGGCCTATGAGGGCATCTGAGGGGTCGCCTACTGGTAACATAAGTACTGTTTTATTTAGTTTCTAAAAGTAAATCCATCCTCAAGTGAGTCTAAAATTGGTGAAAAACTGTAAGCGACCAACTCTTACACTGAACTGTCACTCTTCTAATTTACATCAGTTGACATTTGCTCTTCCATGCTTAGTAGTGGTCGCTTCCAGTTTTTCCAACAATTTCATCCTCATTATATGTAAAACATGTGAGTAGATATTTTGTTCTGTTCTAAAACATATGCTTAAAATGGCACAATACGTTTGACACAGTGACTTTTAAGAAACAAATTTCAACTGCTTCTGCGCACATTCTCGATTTCGGCATGACGTCACGATCCCAGCAACAAGGCTTCCGAGGTGACATTAAGTCCCTGACGACTCCATTTTGACTGGCTGAGGGAAGACCACGTGACGCCAAGTACCCTACTCGGCTGGTCAGGTACCCGGATGTCCGAAACCGAGAATGGAGAGTTGACTTAGCCAATGGAATATAATTACATGGAATGGACGTCTCATTGACTGGTCTGGATCGGACTATGTAAAAAGTGCAGCCATTGATAGTTGAGGCATGCATAACCGTTCTGGATCGAAATTGCACCATCTCTTAGTAATGGCCGCATTCCATGGAAATCAAATACCCTGTGATCTCCATTTCACGCATACAGTTCATTGGACCATTTGCAACAATTTTGAAACATGCACTGTTGTCAAAAGAACTCAATAATTCGGCGAAAATTCAAGAGAGGGGAGATAGAGAAAATTTTCATTTTTTCCCACACACACAGCGATCAGCGGGGGGCTATTCTTCGTCGCTGTGGAATGAAGCGGCTGTTTACCCAGCGATCGGTGGATAAAGGTTGGTAAATGTATACGGTAATAACAACAGTAGATTGATTATTTCTTCCTGACCAGCAAGTAACATAAAGTCATAAGAAAAGAGACACATGAGTGCGGCTATAGATTGATAAGTTCGGTAAACTCGTACTACCATGGTCAGACGACAAAATCAATATACTTTGGCAATAATATTTGGATAATTCAAACAACAACTTGAAGTGATGGTCATTGTCAGTACTGGTCAATATCTTACCAACTCGACTGGCTCAGATTTCGTCACTGGAGACGGTCGTTCTCTAATTCGTTGCGATCCTCTGATTAAAAACTAATAAACCTAAACTTAAGACGAGGATAAGATCCTGCACACAAACTAAACTGTCAAATGTTTGCAGTAGCTGAGACAGCTACGCAGCTGTGCAATGAACTTGAACATCTTAACCGTGGAGCGTGTCAAGTCAAAACATGAATCAGAGCCAAAATTCAACAAAACCGCTTTCGGTTTCTCAACGGAGATAAATATTAAATTCATGTGCATTGGAAATTATCCTTCTGAATTTTTATACACATTAATTTGATAAAAAATGCAAATAAAAATAATATAAATTTATTCAGTTTGGTATTTCAGCTTCTCGAATTCTGTTTTTATTTGCCGCTGAGCCAGAAAGAAAATGGCTACCTAACAACGGGATGCCGTTCTTCATGGCGGGTAAGTGTACGGGTTATTTTTACCGTGCGTTGATACTGTTTACACTTTTTAAAATAGTAATTTATACATTTTTGGGTTTACGGCTTCGTGAAATATTTTACGTAACCTGTATACCGATATTCCTTTGGCTGAATAATACACGTTGGGGTCTTTTAACTGTTATGATAGTTGATACAAAAACGTCAGACAAAATAATAAGAACGCAGGTGCGTGGTTTTCAAACCCATCCAACGTAATTTAGACCTATCATTTATGTGGCAGACGTTAAGGCTATTGGGAAGAGTAAAGACTAAAGTACAGGAGGTAATTAGGCCCTACAGGCTACAGACCCCTAGCTAGGATTTGGGAGGGGCAGGGTGCTGTCCAAAAAAAAAGGGCACTTTAAGAGAAAAAGGGGCACCTGATCGTCGATTACTTCATTTGGTCTGAGCGTCTCACTGAACGTCTTAATTTATATGGTAGTGAAATTGTAAAACTGATAGCCACTTACATGCAGATTGATTCTTATTCAATTTTACTTTTAGGAAAGAAAAAAAAAATACGTTGGTAGTTTTTTCATTAGGTTCAATGTTTTGGTCTAACTATGATACCTTAAACTTCTTAAGCCATTTCTGCTGGGATAATAACAAGAGTAGGGAATGGCAATAGGAAAATTGTGTAATCCACTTTATGAAATTAAAAATGCAGGGAAAGTCCATTTTTTAAATCTATTTAATTTTTATAGGCATAATTCTAGTAGGGTATTTTTTGCAATGTATCATTAATGCTAAGGTGCCTTGGGGTGTTTTTATCAGAAAACACTCTTAACAAATTATTAGTACAAATTAAAGTTTTAAATGAAGTTTGACACTGCGAATGTGACATTGACTGGCTGTAGACAGTGTTTGCTGAACTTGGCGGTGTAACAATCCAATAAAAAAAATCCAAAACTAATTGCTATGAAACTGTCAAATTTCTTTCAAAATGTCCCAAACTATCCTCTATTTCTAGTATTTTGTACAATTTCTAATGTGTCTGTGTGTCTCTTTTTCGTTTGCCTTAAACTCCAACTGTAACACGATTTCATTTGATAAAGAGGATCGTGTTGTTGTTGTTGTTGTACAATCGATTCAACTGAATACCTTTGGCAATGGCAGCTTTCTGTGTCCAGGCAGGGGGCTAAATTCTATTATTAACTTCTTTTATTTGAGTGAATTCTATCCACCATTTGAAGACTGTGCAGTGCTTGATGTTAGGCACTTTCCCCTGGTAAATTATTACGGTGAACGAGGTCACTATTTTCAGACATGTTGAAGTGATGCAATACCCACCACAACAAGTGGCCCATGGGAATGAGGTTGACTCTCCGTAGCATATGTCTGTTTTTCTCTAAGGTTTCATAACATGTATGTCTGCAAGGAGAGCATCAATGACTGATGCATTGTGGGAAGCTGAATTTCCGGAATAATTGACCTGAATGGAAGTGTGTAATGTGTTGGTGTTGTACACGTTTTTGACAGCAGTTAAATAAATTTTGGTCAGGGAAGGACTGATGTGGAGACAGTGGGTAGTCATACTTGGTCTTTGGGGCACAAAGGGCGCAATGAAAGGGCACAGGGGCGGGAGAAATAAGGGGCAGGGCGCTGCGCCCCTCTAAAAACGCCTAGCGAGGGGTCTGGGCTACACTACAGGCTATACGATGAGTTTAACAATTGAAATAGTACGTCGCAGTACGGGTATCCGATCAGCTATCGTACAGAACCAATTATCATCCACCTTACTCTCAATCTCATGAGTGTTTAACCGAAGCGATCAAGCTTTCTTGTCGATGACAGCTGGCTTACTTATCAAGGCAACGTCCTGTATAATTTCAACCTCCAAACAGATTTAAATAAAACTTATTAATATTATGGAGTTACATTTGGCAGGCTAGCCCAGAAATAGTTGCCTTTATCCTTGTCAGTGAGTTTTCGAAGACAAAAATTACATCACAACAGCTTTAGCGTTGGATATACTGTAACTGGTTCCCGCCACTCTACAAAAACAGGCAGACGAGCCGGTCCCAAAAATTTCATTTAAGAGTCTTATGGGAGAAATTAAGTTATTTTAACAAAATTCAGCTGAGCCCAGTTTCACTTGTGTGAAATTTCTTGTCAATGCAATTTAATATGTAAATTCTAGCATTGAAAAACTGGCAAAAGTGTACGATAGCCTATTGGATACACATAGTGTACTACTACTAGTACTAGATTGGATTTTTTTCCCTCTTTTCATTTTGCCCGTTAATTTGTTCAAATTTCGTTGTAAATCTGCTAAATCCCTCTTTGTAAAAAAACATTGGTCAAATATGAGGTCTATTTTATATGTCTGCGTTACCCTTATTGTATTTTTCTTCCAGATCCTCCAATGTCCTGTCGTCAAAGGCTGTAGGGAAACATATGTACCCAGTGTAGTTGTAGATACTCAAGATGGCGACAAAACTGGAAGCTCAAAGCAACCAGAAACACTTACAAGCTACTGGTACTCCGGTCCTGCCTGTTCTCCAGGAGGGACGTGCTACTTTAGTGTCTCCGCCCCAAGGGGAGAGGACACCCTCCTTTAAGGATGCTGCAGCACAATGGTCATTGGACGTTAGGAGAAGGTAAATATGTATAAAATGGCTGGTACATGTGTTCAGAAATTATTTGGGGGGCTCAGTCGGTTAGTTTAGAGTGATTGTCCCTCAGTCCGACAGAGGCCTTCCTTTGATGGAGCACAACTTCAAATGGCAGCCTCTCAGACCAAATCAAATTGAAAAATTTCTGAGTGGATTTTTCACTCGATCCACGTATATGGAAGAGTTGCCAAGTACTCCCCGAAGGTCAGGTTTTTCCTCCGACCTAAGAACCTGGTTTAGTGGTAAACCTGGCAACGCCGCCATATAAGTGAAATAATCTTGAATGCTGCGTCATTCATCGCGTTGATGACTCAGTAGGTATAGTGATAGTCTATGGTACCTGCTCAAGCCTTCCATTAATGAGTCTCTGAATCAAATTCCTCTCAGTACAAATAAAAAAATTGAACAAAAAGAGTTGTTTTCATTTTTGAATCAATTGCTCTTTGTGGATAGGGTTGCCAGTTTCCTTTCCAATAAACATACGTATAATACATATTTTCTCTCGTCTACATCTGTAAACAGTACACTTTGAGTTGAAACAGATTTAGTTAATTGTTTGTTATGTTTATCAAAAAGATTTCCATTGATAGCGATCTTGCAGATGTACGTTTAGATTTTATAAGCAAAAAAAAAAAAAATGTACTCAAACACCCTGGCTATTTGATTTTTGTCCATTATTCGTACACTCAGGTGGTGTTCTGATTTAAACAAAGATGTATTTTTCAAAGTCAATCCTTAGTTTTTCAATGTACTTCAAAGGCTCAACTTTTTTGACAATCAGAATTTATGAAAAAATATTACAATTTTGGCAGCTCATGTCACTTTAATGCCCACTGGAATGGTGGGCAAATTTGCTTCTCCTTATTTATAAATATCAAATAACATGGATGGTGCTATGGGATTCTGTCTAACATGATTTGTTGTTATTTCTCTACCAGAATTGAGACATGCCTGGAGTCAGGAGAAGACATTGATTTATCTGATCTTCAGGAATTATACAGAGAATTGATCACCAGTTTTATCACAGCACTTCAGAAAGATAGGTACGCCTGTTAAACAGAAATTATTTAGCTTGTGACGTTAAACACCACTTAATCAATCAATCGATCCATGCCCGAAGTCCTCATATTTGTATTTGATGGGTGGGTTCATATTAGGTGGGTGTTCTCAATGGCTCAGTAGGCAGAGCGTTTGTCAGTTGGACAAATGCCAAATGCTTTTAATTGATGGGTTCACTGTCACAGATTCAAATCCCATCAAAACTCAATTTAAGAATTGGGGGAATAAAAGGTGTGTTTTTTTTTTCCAATATGGAACATTCGCCAAATATAGGGGAAATTTCATTGAAACAAATGAAAAGTAGCTATTTCTTTTGCCTTTTTTGTCAAGAAGTACAAAATAAGAGCTATCCGTCAATAGCAATCTGAGGGATGTACGTTCATTTTTATTAGCTACAAAACCGTAAAATTGACTCATACATTTCGGTTATTTGAATCTTCATGGGTTTTTTTACTTTACTTTCACCGGCAATCATTTAGTTCAACTTCTCTTGGCAATCAGAATTAGTGAAAAAAGTCAGAATTTTGGCAGCTCATGCCACTTTAAAGGCATTTTCAATTATTTACATACATGTATATATATATTTTTTTTTTCATTTTTTTCCTTCAGCCATTCAGAATGGATGTTACTTTGTGAGAAACTGACCCTGCTCTATCCTTATCAAGAAATACTGAAAGATTTTGACAATCAATCTGAAGTGAGTGGATCATAGCTTTACATTAGATAGGAATATACACTGACTTCTTGTCTAGTCATGGTTACAACATCACAATTTTACATGTATTTACATTAGTAAGCAATTTACTGTTTATAGAAACAGTTGATGCACATGTGTGCGTCAAGCTATAATTTGAAATTTAACACAGTCAGTCACAGCCAGTCCAACACATACCTTCCAATGATGTGGAGCGGGTTCGAATCCCACTCAGACCAAATAAAAATTGAAAATGTCGGAGTGAATATTTTACTCGATTGCCGTATGTTGAAGAGTTGCCAGGTAGTTGCTGAATGTGTGGGATCTTGAGTGCGACGTAAACATCAATATTAAAATCAATCTAAAACATTAGCAATCAATCAACCAGCCAAGTAACTTGCTGCGGAAAATGGTCATAATTTCCCATCAGTATATCAATTGAATGCTCCATCAAAACCACATGCCGGGCAAGCCAGAGTGGCTACTGCAAGTCTCATTACGTCACACTTGGGGCTCTTTTCACAAAGCAATCACGTCACAAAAGAATCCTAGTTGCCAATGGATACCATAGTGAAAAAATATTGGTCGCATTTTGCGAATGCTTTGTTAAGCTGCCCCCTGGTTAGCTGTATTTGTACACCTTTTCAGATGTTCGGCCAGACCCTGTCCGCGCTGACAGGTCAATTGATTAGAATATCAATGCTATGAACAATAAATTAAAATGTCCTTGTTTTACTTCAGCTATTCCATTACCTGGAGAGAGTCATCCACCATGTTGATCTCCATAAAGAAAGATTATTTGATGTCCAGATTTCAACAGCTCTTCACACGATCTTTCCAAAGGTTGGTTTTCATTACAATTGCTTACTCATTTGTCAAGGTAATGTAAAAACTGACAGCTAAACCTAAAAATGCATATCCAGGTGAGGTTGATATGTAGGTATTTTTATTCTATAACCAATCAAAAACAAATATTCATGTCTCACCAAACATATGTTAGGGGTGGGTGGGGTGATCTTTTGCTCAGTTGGTAATTTTGTCGCCATATGACCTTAAATTAAGTCACAATCTAAGACGTATCCCCCCCCCCCCCCCCCCCCCCCCCCCCCCCTGTCTCCCTCCCTCTCCTTTCTCCAACAAATTTGTGAAAAAAAACTGAAATGAACATCCCTTACCATTACAGGAGGTTAAGGAAATCAGAGACAAGGGTCATCTCCCTTTGAAGAACTACTGTATGCCGACCCCACCACTGGTCAGGCCACCATGCTCTCCAAGAAAAATCCCCAAATCAACATTACCAGATGGGACAGATCCGTTTGATTTACGACCTGCAGTAAGTTTAAATTTTTTTTAACAGATTGATTGATTGATTGTTTGGTGTTTTACGCCACGTTCAAGATTATTTCACTTATATGGCCGCGTTGCCAGTTTTATTGTGGGAGGAAAACCGGGCTCTATGCCCGGAGGAACCCCACGACTTCCGGTGGTAACTGGCAACCATCCCACATCCATTCCAGTGAAAAATCCTACAGCTGTATTAATAAAAGAAAAACAATTTTAAGAAATTAAGTCCCAGAAAAGATTTTCTTTATGCTGTATAATAAGACAAAAAGTAGAAAGTATTTTGGGAAATTATTTTCATTTCTATCTCAAGCAATTAGAATAAAACATTTGCAATGTAAAAAAGGAAAAAGAAAAGTATTCTCTGGATGAAATAAAGCTATGGTAATTCATACAGTGAAGTGCTGTCCATGGAATTATTGGGATTGTTTCTTGCCAGAAAATTATTAAACATATTTTTTGTTATTTTATAGCCTGACGATGAGACGTATCTTGTTGTCAAACCGCTGTCATTTGGAGATCTTAGAAAATCCTTCGGAGCGGTTGCTATGGAAGTGGCCAGTCGTAAGTTGTTGTTTTAGTCATTAGTTTTATTTGTTCAACGGGTACGTTCCACAATTTATCTGAAAGTAAACGTCCAAGAAGCGGAGAATCATATTGTTTTTTTTTGTTGTTTTTTTAAATGATGTAGTTAGCAGCTTTTGGTTGCTTTTTATCATTAGGCAAGTGTACTTGAGAGAATCCTGGCGGATCTAGTTTGTGATTTCGTCCTATCTTTTTTGCGTCAATTCCTCAATAACAAACACTATTGTATATTTGATAAAGCAAGCCTTTGGTTTTATTTTCCTTTAAATACATGTACTTTAAACCTCTTCTATGTAAATAACTTTTAGGGGGATTAAATCAGCCATGTGACATGTTTAATTTTTCTTGCTACGTACTTGTTAAAATTTGTTGGTATTTTTCTAGGGGCTTATTTAAATTTTATATTTTTCATGTCCCGATATTTGTAGTTGCTGGTAATTTTTGTCATCTTTCATTTTGTAGGTGAGGCTGTTTGGGGTCAGAGTTTAGGGACCACAGTCCAGTCACTGAGTACAAATATTCCTGAACAGGTACGTCACTTGTCTCGTTGTTTTCTCTGCGGACGTTGGCTCACTTGTCTCATTGTTATCTCTGCGGACGTTGGCTCACTTGTCTCATTGTTATCTCTGCGGACGTTGGCTCACTTGTCTCATTGTTATCTCTGCGGACGTTGGCTCACTTGTCTCATTGTTATCTCTGCAGACGTTGGCTCACTTGTCTCATTGTTATCTCTGCGGACGTTGGCTCACTTGTCTCATTGTTATCTCTGCAGACGTTGGCTCACTTGTCTCATTGTTATCTCTGCGGACGTTGGCTCACTTGTCTCATTGTTATCTCTGCAGACGTTGGCTCACTTGTCTCATTGTTATCTCTGCGGACGTTGGCTCACTTGTCTCATTGTTATCTCTGCGGACGTTGGCTCACTTGTCTCATTGTTATCTCTGCGGACGTTGGCTCACTTGTCTCATTGTTATCTCTGCAGACGTTGGCTCACTTGTCTCATTGTTATCTCTGCGGACGTTGGCTCACTTGTCTCATTGTTATCTCTGCAGACGTTGGCTCACTTGTCTCATTGTTATCTCTGCGGACGTTGGCTCACTTGTCTCATTGTTATCTCTGCAGACGTTGGCTCACTTGTCTCATTGTTATCTCTGCGGACGTTGGCTCACTTGTCTCATTGTTATCTCTGCAGACGTTGGCTCACTTGTCTCATTGTTATCTCTGCAGACGTTGGCTCACTTGTCTCATTGTTATCTCTGCGGACGTTGGCTCACTTGTCTCATTGTTATCTCTGCGGACGTTGGCTCACTTGTCTCGTTGTTATCTCTGCAGACGTTGGCTCACTTGTCTCATTGTTATCTCTGCGGACGTTGGCTCACTTGTCTCATTGTTATCTCTGCAGACGTTGGCTCACTTGTCTCATTGTTATCTCTGCGGACGTTGGCTCACTTGTCTCATTGTTATCTCTGCGGACGTTGGCTCACTTGTCTCATTGTTATCTCTGCAGACGTTGGCTCACTTGTCTCATTGTTATCTCTGCAGACGTTGGCTCACTTGTCTCATTGTTATCTCTGCAGACGTTGGCTCACTTGTCTCATTGTTATCTCTGCGGACGTTGGCTCACTTGTCTCATTGTTATCTCTGCAGACGTTGGCTCACTTGTCTCATTGTTATCTCTGCGGACGTTGGCTCACTTGTCTCATTGTTATCTCTGCAGACGTTGGCTCACTTGTCTCATTGATTGGCTCGCTCATTTGAGTGATAGTCTCACGTACCAATACAAGCCAGCCATCTGTGCATCACTGGATTAAATCCCACTCAAAGAAAAAAAAGTTCAATCTTTTCTGACTGTTTTCACTCAATTGTCCTATGTGGAACGGTTGAACTTGCCTGGTACCTGTCAATGGGATTCCGCTGAGCAAAGAACTCAGTTTGTCTCCCACTAAACCTGGCAATGCCACAAAAAAAGGGAAATGATCTTGAGTGCGGTGCAAATCATCACTCAGTCAATCACTTTCCATGCAGCTATAAAAGTAATTTGAATCCACACAGTGGATTTTTAACCAATGCAGCCTGGACTCAATTCAGACATCAGTGATATTTATTAGCTAGCCGACAGCATTCCTATATTGTTAATGACATTCATGCCATGGTTTGATTGCTGCAAGTGGAAGTCATGATTGTCTTCCTCGCGTAATCACTCAAGTTACTGGCCTATTATTTATTTACGGTTTCCTCCCCAAAAAAAAAAATGGCAATGCTGCCATATAAGTGAAATAATCTTAGCGCGGCGTAAAACACCAAACCATCAATCAGTATTTACTGTATGTATCATAGGGTGAAAAAATTGATTGATTGTTTGGTGTTTATACGCCGCGCTCAAGATTATTTCACTTATATGCTGGCGTTGCCAGTTTTATTGTGGGAGGAGACCGGGCTCTATGCCTGGAGGAAACCGACGACAAGATGAAAAGAATTTTGAAAACTCTCTTCTTATTAAGCAAACCTTTATATGTTTATATGACTTATTCAGAGAAAGAAATTACTCACTGATGAATCCATTTTTTATTCCACTCCAACTCAACATTATTTTTCTGTCTGACAGCATTCTCCGATACCAGAAGAAACGAAACCTGAGAGTGTGAAATCCACGGTACTTATTGAGACTCAGAGATCCCCCAGAAAAACACCAGATGTCAAAAAACAGGTCCAACATTTATCATGTATATTTATATATCTATAAACACACGGGCACAGGAAAAATATTTTTGTCCAAAATAATCACACAGACAAGTTTCTAATTGTGTTTAAAAAGAGGTTTATCATTTGGACCTTTATACCCCATCATAAATTGTTGTAACAAACTATAATTTATGATGTATATTTATATATATTATTCGTAGACATTGTCAACTATTTCATGTTTGAAAAGGTAAATTACCTTATTTTTTTCTAAGAATCCACTAAAGTTAATTTTAAGACATTCAAACAAGTTAATCATTTTTTTATTACCCCTCGGGCAAATTTTGCCCGAAGGGTATTGTCGTTGCCTCCGTCTGTCCGTCTGTCCGTCTGTCTGTCTGTCCGTCTGTCCGTCTGTCCATTGGTCCTTGTAAACACATTATCTAAAAAAGTCTTTAACTAATAACTTTGAAACTTCACACATTTGTTCAATACAGCAAGTACAAGAAGCCTATTTAAAATCAACGCACTCGGATGTTTTTTTCAAGAGTTATGCCCCTTTTATTACCGCTGCTATAAAAAGCCTCGTAAACACATTATCTAAAAAAGTTTTTAACTTACAACTTTAAAACTTCACACATTTGTTTAATACAGCAAGTACAAGAAGCCTATTGAAAATCAACGCGCTCGGATATTTTTTTCAAGAGTTATGCCCCTTTTATTACCGCTGCTATAAAAAGCCTCGTAAACACATTATCTAAAAAAGTTTTTAACTTACAACTTTAAAACTTCACACATTTGTTTAATACAGCAAGTACAAGGAGCCTATTGAAAATCAACGCGCTCGGATGTTTTTTTCAAGAGTTATGTCCCTTTTATTACCGCTGCTATAAAAAGCCTCGTAAACACATTATCTAAAAAAGTTTTTAACTTACAACTTTAAAACTTCACACATTTGTTTAATACAGCAAGTACAAGAAGCCTATTGAAAATCAACGCGCTCGGATATTTTTTTCAAGAGTTATGCCCCTTTTATTACCGCTGCTATAAAAAGCCTCGTAAACACATTATCTAAAAAAGTTTTTAACTTACAACTTTAAAACTTCACACATTTGTTAAATACAGCAAGTACAAGGAGCCTATTGAAAATCAACGCGCTCGGATGTTTTTTTCAAGAGTTATGCCCCTTTTATTACCGCTGCTATAAAAAGCCTTGTAAACACATTATCTAAAAAAGTCTTTAACTTACAACTTTAAAACTTCACACATTTGTTTAATACAGCAAGTACAAGAAGCCTATTGAAAATCAACGCGCTCGGATGTTTTTTTCAAGAGTTATGTCCCTTTTATTACCGCTGCTATAAAAAGCCTTGTAAACACATTATCTAAAAAAGTCTTTAACTTACAACTTTAAAACTTCACACCTTTGTTTAATACAGCAAGTACAAGAAGCCTATTGAAAATCAACGCGCTCGGATATTTTTTTCAAGAGTAATGCCCCTTTTATTACCGCTGCTATAAAAAGCCTCGTAAACACATTATCTAAAAAAGTTTTTAACTTACAACTTTAAAACTTCACACATTTGTTTAATACAGCAAGTACAAGGAGCCTATTGAAAATCAACGCGCTCGGATGTTTTTTTCAAGAGTTATGCCCCTTTTATTACCGCTGCTATAAAAAGCCTTGTAAACACATTATCTAAAAAAGTCTTTAACTTACAACTTTAAAACTTCACACATTTGTTTAATACAGCAAGTACAAGAAGCCTATTGAAAATCAACGCGCTCGGATGTTTTTTTCAAGAGTTATGTCCCTTTTATTACCGCTGCTATAAAAAGCCTCGTAAACACATTATCTAAAAAAGTTTTTAACTTACAACTTTAAAACTTCACACATTTGTTTAATACAGCAAGTACAAGAAGCCTATTGAAAATCAACGCGCTCGGATATTTTTTTCAAGAGTTATGCCCCTTTTATTACCGCTGCTATAAAAAGCCTCGTAAACACATTATCTAAAAAAGTTTTTAACTTACAACTTTAAAACTTCACACATTTGTTAAATACAGCAAGTACAAGGAGCCTATTGAAAATCAACGCGCTCGGATGTTTTTTTCAAGAGTTATGTCCCTTTTATTACCGCTGCTATAAAAAGCCTTGTAAACACATTATCTAAAAAGGTCTTTAACTTACAACTTTAAAACTTCACACATTTGTTTAATACAGCAAGTATAAGAAGCCTATTGAAAATGAACGCGCTCGGATGTTTTTTTCAAGAGTTATGCCCCTTTTATTACCGCTGCTATAAAAAGCCTTGTAAACACATTATCTAAAAAAGTCTTTAACTTACAACTTTAAAACTTCACACATTTGTTTAATACAGCAAGTACAAGAAGCCTATTGAAAATCAACGCGCTCGGATGTTTTTTTCAAGAGTTATGTCCCTTTTATTACCGCTGCTATAAAAAGCCTTGTAAACACATTATCTAAAAAAGTTTTTAACTTACAACTTTAAAACTTCACACATTTGTTTAATACAGCAAGTACAAGAAGCCTATTGAAAATCAACGCGCTCGGATGTTTTTTTCAAGAGTTATGCCCCTTTTATTACCGCTGCTATAAAAAGCCTCGTAAACACATTATCTAAAAAAGTCTTTAACTTACAACTTTAAAACTTCACACATTTGTTTAATACAGCAATTATAAGAAGCCTATTGAAAATCAACGCGCTCGGATGTTTTTTTCAAGAGTTATGCCCCTTTTATTACCGCTGCTATAAAAAGCCTTGTAAACACATTATCTAAAAAAGTTTTTAACTTACAACTTTAAAACTTCACACATTTGTTTAATACAGCAAGTACAAGAAGCCTATTGAAAATCAACGCGCTCAGATGTTTTTTTCAAGAGTTATGCCCCTTTTATTACTGCTGCTATAAAAAGCCTCGTAAACACATTATCTAAAAAAGTCTTTAACTTACAACTTTAAAACTTCACACATTTGTTTAATACAGCAAGTACAAGAAGCCTATTGAAAATCAACGCGCTCAGATGTTTTTTTCAAGAGTTATGCCCCTTTTATTACCGCTGCTATTAAAAGCCTTGTAAACACATTATCTAAAAAAGTCTTTAACTTACAAGTTTGAAACTTCCTACATTTGTTCAATACAGCAAGTACAAGAAGCCTATTAAAAATCGATGTGTTCAGACATGTTTTTCAAGAGTTATGCCCCTTACTTGACTATCAGCCAAAAACCTCCTTGGAAATGTGATGCATGTATGTGGAGTAGTTTTTCACTCACAACAAATTGTCTGGAAAATAAATATATCTTCGGTTTCTTTGGCCCAGACCCGAGGGGTCCTGATGGCGACAGCCACTTATTTATCTTCCCTTAATGGTACGTGTTTTATTGTTATTATTAGTCTCCTTGTTGCTCTGGTTTTCTGATCAGGCTAATAAAAAACGATGTTCATGTTCACGTTATCATCTAGTGGTGGTAGGCATGTATGTTAAAACATATATATTGCACACAGAAAGTTCATTTGTATTTTTCACCAATCACTATGCATGTTTTTCTTCACTGCACCCTTCACTAGGTGTCACCACGGAAACCTATGACTGGAAGAGAGGCTGTTCAGTATTTTGCTGGTTGCCATCATGTGGGGAAAATTGAAACCCTGTTTTTTAACACAGCCTCAAATCGCCATTACAGACCTTATGATTTGATAGAAGTGCCCCAGAACAAAGTAAGCATGCTTTATATTTGGGATTTTCTGATAGAAAGAAAAATAAACCCAGAGGAAAAAGAGTTGTAGCTGAGAAACGCTTGACTGAATTTTTTTAAATTGACTGTTTCTGACAATTAAAGAAAATTCTTCATGTTGGAAACTATAATTTATATAACGAGAGTATGGAGTCACCCTTTGGTCACTAATGGCTGTCAAAACATAAACTGGCTCACTGTTTGAGTGTTTTGTGGCACCATATTATTTGTATTTATTTGCTAGGTTTAGTACATGTAAGTTTGAGAATTAAGGGAAATTAGTCTGTATCTCATTTCTTCCCTGGTGAATTTTGGACATTCAGATTTCCATGGGCTAAAATCTCAATTTGACTATATTTGACTTCTTATAATATGATCAGCCACAAATGCTAATGTCAAAGAGAACTGAAAAAAATCTGTTACTAGGTTCAACCTAACTCAATATGTGGAATCTTAGAATGTAATGGTTTTCAGTGGTCATGGAAGGCAGTGGTTGGAGGCTGTCTTCTACTTTTGGCCGGAGTAGTTTTTCAAGATGGGTAGCGTGGGTATAGCACCAATGGGTCACATGTTCAAATCCCACTCAGTCCAAAAAAAATTGGAAAATTTTCTGACTTGCCTTTCACTCGAACGACCTATGAGGGATGGTTTCCAGTTACCACTGGAAAGTCGTGGGTTCCACTCGGGTATAACTAGAGCCCGGTTTCCTCCCACAATAAAACTGGCAACACCGCCATGTAAGTGAAATAATCTTGAGCGCAGCATAAAACACCAAACAATCAATCAACCAAATCAAACAATCAATCAGTCAAATGCAGTTAGTTGTAACCATCTTGGATCAAAATAAAACACTCATAGTAGTCAATTTTTAGTTAACTTTCTATAAAACCCTATGGTCAACATCATACCGTTCTGCTTTAGGATATTATATCTTCTTATCTGCCCTTGTTTTATTGTTTTTCTCCCAGGTGGCGCCGGAACATTTTGTCTTCTCTACCTTCAGTATTCTCCATGTATATCCTGATCAGCCCAATGAGAAGCTCAGCCTGGATGATTGGCAGAAGGAGGCGGTCCTATGGAATGCTATATCTCATATTCCCTTCTTCAAGAACTTCCTCATTATGAAAACATTCAAACGGTACTCACATTTTTCAGGAATTAATTTCTTTGGAAGCTGGAAAAAGCAATGCGAGTTAAACTCATTAATGCAAGTTAAATCAACTTCATTACCCATTCCTGCCGCTACCACTTTTTTGCATGTGTGCTTTCTAAAAACAAAATGTTTTCAGGTTGATGGATTGATATTTGGGGTTATTTGACCTAAATGGCAGTCAGGTTAATTTATTTTAGAAAAACATGTATATGTAACATGAAGAACCTAAAAAAATCTTCATGCCCAGTTTGTATCAGATAACGATTAAAAAAATCCATAGAGGTCAAGCGCTTCAATTGTTTATGGCCGAGCTGGATCTGCATCTCCTTGATAATGTTTGGCTGTGATTTTTGATTCAGTTTCACCATTTTTGAAAATTTTTGAACATAAAAGTAAGAACAGAATAAAACCTATTAGTTTGCTCCTATACGACTTATGTTTCTGTTAAATAATCAGTGTGCCAATAGAAAGACCTCACCAAAATTCATAGAAATATCTATTTTAAATCCAACTTTATTAATTAGGTATGTGAGCCCATCTTCACCCCTTCACAGTAATGAAAATTTCCCATGACTAAATTCTTCTCCATTTTTGTATTAACCTTCTATTTTAATAGTTGGCTGAAGAACAAACGGAGATTGGACTTTTTACGAAGAAAAGAGACATTGAATTGTAAACTTTTACAATCTGTTCCTCGGTATGGAGCTGCTCTGCTTCAGATTTCAAGGTATTTGTTTTTCATTCTTAAACGGTTGCTCAGCCTTGAACAAAACCACATAAAAGTTTCTTTCTTTAAAGGCCCACTTGCCGCCGTAGCCTGTTTAAATTTGCTAAGAAAACCAATTTAGAATGTAGAAATGGGGTGAAAAACAAACGAAGAATCGAAGCCTGATTACAACAACAACGATCAGTGTCGGTCAACTTTCGTGTTGGATTACCCTCATTTCAGGCCTTTTTGTCTGTGGTTTACACTCAAACAATTATCAGCAGGCTTTTCCAGTCGCTGTTAACCGATCGTCAGTCTGTATTTCTCAGATAAATAGGCCTAAGTAAAATTACACTGTGCTGTTAGTTAACTCACTCGACTCACTGCAAGCAGTTTGGTTTGTTTACGTTCAGGGCACCTAACAATTCAAATTTTCAAATTCAAATGAAAAATACAAAGTGACGTCCAAACTTTTAAATTTTGGTAAAAATAGAAAGTTCCTAACTTATATTGTCTGGGAAAAATACAGAAAACGATCTTTCTTTTTTAATGTAAACAATATTCCTGATTTTCGCGGCAAGTGTGCCTTTAAGTATTGAGATAAATTGTTTATTCTTGTTTTCTGCGGATTTAATTGTTGTTGTTATTTCTTGTGTTTTTCTTTTCTGTCCAGATTACTGAAGGAATTGGTGACCGTAAACTTTATTCCTTTAGATGACAAGTGAGTTTATCTTCTGTAACAAACTTGATTTCCATTTGTGGAGTTGTCAAGTATAGTGTAGATGCGAACTTAATCAAAATATAGTGGGAAAGGTTTCATGCCTAAATCAGTAGTAAAAGTTCCAGTAGTAACTAGTCTGTTGAACTGTTGATGGATCAGCCGTTTTGAAATGGTCACACAATGGCTTTTGGCCCAGCTGAAGGGGCACGGATGGTGACAGTCTGTTATTCATAAATTACAATATTAATAGTTATCATGGTTCATGGAGGGGGGGAGTACAAAGTATTTACACGGTCAGTGTGGTAATTGATAATGGCTGCAAAAGGTGACCTGATACGAGTATGCACTACAGCGTCATCAAACGACGTAAAAATAGCGTTGTGCAACGTCGTATCGGGTGTGCAAATGTGAAAACAATTTTCTACCGTATAGCATGTGCTAGGACACCCAATAAGAGTATTTATCAGATGAAAATTGACCAATCAGATTGCAGAGAAGCTTCTTTAAGGGGTATCAAATCTTTCAGTGGTATTTAGAAGTTGAACTGTGGCAATTTGCTGAAGAATTACTTATGGATAACAAAAATTGACCCAACAAATCAAGAATTTGTTATCCATTGTTGTTCATATCCCTTTCTCTTTTCAGAGCCTCGTATTCACTGCTGAGTTTTGAAAACTTTGTCAACTACAGAAATAAACAAGCTGATAAAACACTAGAGAAGTTCTTCAAGTAAGTTCACACCTTTTGCACCACCAGAATTTTTGATCATTTTGTCTGTCATATCTCTACTATTTTTGTCAGGGAACATCCTATTAAAGAAGGATTCAGTGACATAAAAGTTTTGCCAAATAAAATTTCTGTGTGGATTTTTCACTCGGTCGCCGTGTGTGGAAGAGTTGCCAAGTGCTCGCCGAAGGTAGGGGTTTCTTCCAGGCAATGAGCCCGGCTTCTTCCCCCACTAAACCTGACAACACCGCCATATAAGTGAAATAATCTTGATCAATTAAAAATCAATCAATCTGCCAAAAAGGTTTTGACATGTATTTATTCTTTACAGCTATTGTAAACTAACAGCAGATGTAACTGCTGAGGAAACGTTTAAACTGCTGGCCTTTTGTGAAGAACAAGTCCAGAAAAAATCTGTCTTGTAAGTATGGTAATTTCAGCAATTGTTGAACTGAGTTTTGTTTTCTAGCTTTTTCTTTGTTACACAGTACGTGTATTTCACCTGGTTATTTCATCTTTGATTTAATCACTTTAAGACTATTTTATTTTTAACTTACAGTAAATTTACTTAGACCAATTCTTGAAAAAGGACATTGTGGCTATTATATTGATAAGTTAATCAGATTTCTTGAATTTGTTGTAAAAATTTTCTGACATTTATTTCAATGTTGTAATTTTAGTTCCAAAGACTCTTTACACCTCCAGAGGTTAAAGAAAGAACAAAGGGAGGCAAATCTTCAGAAAGCTAAAAGGGAAACCGGGTAGGTTCAACCTTTTAAAGTCTTATATTGTTTTTATCTTCACCTATAATATGCTTTAATCATGTCGTTTGATATCTAAAAGATAGGGATATACTCGTGGCTTTAGATTTGGTACTTTGTAAAACCAGTCAAATTTGAGAGCTGTATAACTATTTTGAAGCCTTATGAATTCACCTAGCCAACTTTGCCGAAAGTTATGCACGATCATCTCGGGACTGTCTTATAATTGTGTATGTAGTTTTACATCGAACTGAAACTGAAAGCATGAGACATACTTTGATCAACATGTTGCGGATGATGCTGGATGCTTTGCTATCCATTTTATCCAACATAAATTATCTTGGTTTGGAACATACATTATCGAAACTATGGCAACTACATAATGTAACGAAAATGGATTTTCTACAAATTTATTTGACTGTTAAATATGTGTGTCATTTATGTAAATATACTTTGATTGGAAAATATTTAGGAATTACTATTTAACAATACCATGTATCATGTAGTAGTACTACTATACTCTATAGTAGTAATACTACGGGTCTCAGGCGCAGGCGGCCCCAAGGCTTCGGCGGCCGCCTGTACTAATGTTCCTATGTAGGTCACAGTCCTATGTATCTGGCGCGGCGAACCCGCTGTGATAACTTTACGAGCTGTGCTCAGGTCTATTGAGAAATTTAAAAGGTGTTTTTGATGATCTTTTAGAACGCCAACTTTTACAATATTTGATCCCTAAAAAAACGTAAATAGGGGTTTTAAAAGAATCTTTTTAATGATGATTATAAAACTGTGCATCTGTGTCTTTCGCAACAGTTATATTGTAATTTAGCCGTTCTGTTTGTTTGTTATTTGTTGTTGATATTTTGACAAGTAAACATTGTTTTTACCAAAAGGTTGTGGATTGTAAAAGTGTTTATGATTGCTGAACATGACAAAATGTCGAAGACTGTTTACAATGACAAAATAAAAAAAACACACAAAAACTAAATCTGAAGGCCGCTATTTTTCTCAGAAAGAAGAAGTTATGAACATTCCTTTTTTCTCACAACAAGAACTTTTGACATATTTTGTGTTTATATTTGAATATGAAAAATAAGAAACGCGTGTATTTGATGTTAACAGTTTTCAATATTTTGGCGAGGGGTTTACCCTAACAAAGAAGACAATGTTGCCTCTTTCAGAACAATCAAGGTGTGAAAGATTAAATCTCTTGATTAAGCTTTTCTTATTTGGGGATTAAAATGTCCGCTAGGAATACTGCTAATACTCACGGCATGTTTGGTTTTAGTTTGCGTTGATAATATTCTAAAGGCGTGAATTATTCCCTGCCGCTGTGAATGACTGTTTCTGATACGGCTAATTTACAACAATTCTACACATCCCAAATCTGTCGGAAAATAAACGCAATTTTGAACATTAAAACTGTATCAGAAACTAATTTTCATAATCTGTTGATGTCAGCTATGGGATGATAACTATATTTTTCTTATCTTTTGAGTTCTGTCTCTGTACATCATTTTCTTTCCAATTTCTACAAACTATTTAGGAGATCAGATCTAATATAAACCAGTGTTTCATGTTTTTATTGATATATAGAAAGGTGAAGTGTTAGAAACCTTATTATTGTTAATGTAATTGTCTTGTATCCCGCGACAATGATTCATAAAAATTGTAAATTTTCAGCCGAAAGTGCTGGTCGCCGTTTTGCCAGCACTTTTGCCTGTAAATTTAGGCCTACAAATGATTTCTTACAGTGAGAGTGTATTTATTTTTTATTCTGAAATTTTATTTATGCTGAGTTCTATAGTATATAATTTTGAAGTTAAAACACAGATTATACTGATATTGCATCAATAAAAAACATATAGTCTCCGTCTCATGTACGCGCTACCACACACGTGTAACGTTAATCCCCTCCCAGCAAGGCCCGGAATATCCCACCGATGAAGGATTACGCTCCCTAGTCACACAATAGATCCATAGAAATAATTAACTAATGAACATCCGACGAGCTTTAGTGAAACTTTGAGGAAATGTATAAAGGTAGCGGGAATTTGTAAAGCAAATCATTCGATCATTTGACCGCAATACTACAACATGGAAAATATTTGTCTACAATCATGAATGCCTAACTACTGTTCGCCCTCGCCAAGAAGGACTCCAATGTGACGGTTGTAACCGATGGTGCCATCGTACTTGTGGTACAGCTATCACTAGAGCCGAATATAGGATTGCCTGCCGGAGTGGGTATATCGAATGGCAATGTGAGCCTTGTCGAGAACCTGCTTCCGACCTTGTCGCAGAGATAGATTCGTCCGATCCCACTCCCGACCAATCCATCGAAGATCCGAACTCATCAGATTTAGGCTCCTTTGTTGAACCCGTTGTCCACCATGAGTCCGATATGGAAGACCCGTCGTCTGTCCCTGTCCCTGTGTTTGTTCCTCCGCAGATGTCTGAACCTGTGACGTACACCATTGTGGAGGAAGGCTCCAATCTTGGAAAGGTAATTATCATTTTACATTTTTGGACTCAATATATATTTTCTTAAATTAAATAGGTATATTTGACATTTTATATATATATATTTATTTTCTCCGTACCTTTTCTTTTCACAGGATGTTTTAGTTGATTCCCTCGGCTATCAATATGCAAGGAAAGTGTCTTTCGGAAGATTCAGGAACTGGGGCTACAGGTTGCTTACAACGGCGGTGATCCAGGCACACATAATGTAAGAAAGTCTTTTTTTATTACCGATACCGATAGAGAATAATTATTTATTTAATCTTTCATGTCCTTTTTTCTTTTAAACCCTTATCCTGCTGTTCTATATTGTGTCTCTGTTCTCTTTGAAGGTGTGTCGCAATCTCATGTCGCTTCCTCTTCTCCCGGCCGAACACATCCCAGCGATGTTTCGCAAGATAGCCCAAGCCGTGCCAGCTGACAACTTGCCCCTTCAAAGCCTACTGGAGTATATCCGAACCACGTGGATAGAAGGGAGGTTGTTTACTTCTGCAGACTGGACTGTGTACCGTCAGCCAGTCCGGACCAACAACGACGTGGAAGCCCGGTCGCTTCTCACCGCCGGCAGCCAGTTAATATGTCCCGCACAGAACGTTTAAATTGTTTTCCGTTGTTTCTTTGTTATACTTTACTTGTTTTCCGTCGTTTATTGTTTTCAAAATTGTTATATTAATTTGTTATTGTAAATAAAAATAAAAATCTGTTAATCTCACTTTTAAAATTAAAGTTTTTATCTTATTTCATTTTCAACAAAAAAACTAACACACACATTCAATCAGTGTAGAGAGGCGACATACTTCCCGATGAGAAGTGTAATAAATAATCCTTTGTAAGGTAATTAAGATATTAGCCAGTTCATATTCCCGCTGTGAACGCCACAAATCCGTTGTCCTCTATTGCCTAAGGGAGAGAACTCACATTCCCGTTGTGTCCTATTCCCTGGCGGCCGGAGGAGCCTTGCGGCCGGATGCTTCCTACCCCATACTACGTACTAGGCTACCAGACAGTAAATAGAAATAATAGTAATTTGAGCTGAACACAGCTGAGAGGTACATTATTTCGTTATAACTTGAATTAATTTACAAGAAATTATTGTTTGGGTGCATACACTGATGGATGAGATCATTAAACTAGTGAAGAGGCCACATAGAAACATGAAATCTGTCTGAAATTGAGCGAGGCGAAAAACTGGACCCTCAGTGATCCTTTACATGCTGCAGATAAGCAGACGATATGTAAACAAAAAACTAAGTGATTGACTTTCGTCTTCTGTATGAAATTAAGCCATTTTCGAGGAAATTTGACATGGTAATTAAGAAATATATGATCCAAACTTACTTTTGCAGCATTGATTTATTATGGATGACATTTCTTTACAACGAAAATCAAATTTTATCAACGCGTGTTGACAGTTCGAATGTCGCATTGGCCATGTTAGAAAGCGCTCTTTGTAATTTTTAGGTCAGTCTGTCGGCGCTTCGTTTGGAGGAAATATTTCTGTAACTGTTGTTCAAAACAATATGGAAAAATAGCTTAGGCATCGGAAAAAAAGTTTCTATGAATACTTTGAGGATATTTACATTTTCAGGCTATTTATCTTCAACTTTCTGATGTTTGTATTTGTGAATTTCGACTGTCAATTTTATACGTCGCGCTTTGGATAACTTCTGTTGGCGCTGTGCCAAGTGACGTATCTGCAACGTTCTTCAGGATTAACCAATCAGCGATCGAGTTTATCATCCTGGAGAGTATAAAAGGCAGCTGCAACCAGTCACTCGTTCAGATGTGGCCCTGACGGGCACGCTGCTCAGCAGCACCTGTCAACCACAGGCACTCGGCCTAACTAGCTGAGAAGGAACTGGTAAAACAGTTCGGAGTCAGAAACTGAAGCCAAAACTACAAATAGTTTGTCAAAACATTTTAGTTTCAAAACAGTTTGGAAAACGTTTTAGTTTTGAAACAATTTGGAAAACGTTTTAGTTTCAAAACAGTTTGGAAAACGTTTTAGTTTCGAAACAGTTTGGAAAACGTTTGAGTTTCGGAGAACGTTTTAGGTTCGAAACAGTTTGGAAAACGTTATAGTTTTGAAACAGTTTGGAGAAACGTTTTAGTTTCAAAACGGTTTGGAAAACGTTATAGTTTTGAAACAGTTTGGAGAACGTTTTAGTTTCAAAACGGTTTGGAAAACGTTTTAGTTTTGAAACAGTTTGGAAAACGTTTTAGTTTCGAAACAGTTTGGAGAACGATTTTAGTTTCAAAACGGTTTGGAAAACGTTATAGTTTTGAAACAGTTTGGAGAACGTTTTAATTTTGAAACAGTTTGGAGAACGTTTTAGTTTCGAGGCAGATCGGAGTGCTAAAATAACAATTCGGAAATTTGTCTACTGGAAATTTCAGACTATGGAATTAAACTTGTGAATTAAAGAAACCTCTGGGATGAACTTTGGAAATTGAACATTTGGTGATTGGTGGTTAATTATTTTGCAAATTAACTTTGGAACAATATGAGTAATTGAACAATCAACATTTAAATGAACTCTCTAGCTAATAGAACAATTTAGAGGGAATGACATTGTTTCAGTGACTGTTAACGTTTTCATTTCAATTCTTCATTGTAACAACAAAATAAATGTATGAAAATCACTCAAAAGTGATAACTTCGTTTGGACGTTTCTCAATTGCCCTTAGATAAGAATTTATAATAACCTACATATAGCGGTGTCTCCGGAGTGTTCAATCAGTTTCAATCTCTTTGATGGAAGTTAAGAATTTCCGCTCGATTCTTAAACTTTGAGATTGAGGTTAAGACTGCGCTACCTTGAATTGTAAAATAAGGAACCTTTTTCAGTTAACCTTAGACATCAAAATTCCGCTACAATATCAACCAATGAGAAATGGGATTCGAATTAACTGCTGACCTATCTATGTTAAGACCACAGGTCAACTAGTCAACAGCTTTGATGTGCCTCGGTTTCACATCAGTTCTTATGAACTTATGTTATATCCTAGGTTTAGAAGTTCAATTAAATTTTTTTTTTACATCTCCCGTTGAATTGATACTGTTAAATAAGCCACCTGTTTATAATATAGATAAACCATTAACATTTTTACTGGGTCTACAGTGACATATACGTTAGATATCTTAACCTATCTTAACTTAATTCTGCATCAAATATGCAGGATTTCAGCCTTTCAGAGCGAACCCTGTTATTGGGTTACTTATTAAGCTTTGTACCTATTGTTTATATTCTGTTGACATTTTGAACACAGGTTTCACTCGTACGCACAAGTGACCGTGTCTATGTAAAATTTATATTGTGTTGTGGATCCTATATATAGCTTTTTGGTCAACTTCAAACTTGTTTTAGCCGTATGTGAAAGAGTTGCCAGGTACTTGCCGATGGTCGAGGGTTTCATTCGGGCAATGAGCCCGCTTTCCTCCCCAGCTAAACCTGGCAACGCCTCCATATAAGTGAAATAATCTTGAGTGTGGTGTAAAACATCAACCAATCAATCAAACTTGTTTTGGTAATTGAAAGTCATGAATAAAGTGTCATTTTTGGCCACTTTAATGGCTGATTTGTTTATTTTGGTCAGGAATTTGGGTAACCTTGTAAAACTGATGGATCAGATGGTGATTGAGCACCTGTTTGAGATAACCAAATCACAGGTGGGCCAGTTTGTTAACGTGGTGATGAAATCACGTCAAGATGCTGATCGTGACGGAAAGGGAATGTTACAAGTTAACTTAGTATTTACAAAACAAGGTGAGTGTATTTGTTTTTAACACAGGGATACTAAAAATAGAAAGAAATTTGGGAATTAAAATACTTATTGATATGGGCTTTAACTAACATGACAGGAAACTTACTGACTTCCAGAATCTGATGATGACCATAGCTTAACCACAAACGGGCATTATGTAAAATTTTATGCTGGGTGATTTTACATGAAAGGTCAACTGTTCAAAAACCAAACTCCTGGCTTTAAACAATGTCTGTTCCTATATAATAAAACTGAAAGTGTTTTTTTCTTTTGATTGACTACTTTAAAGAATGCTATATCCCCAAAATAGCCAAACTATTTGATAGGCTTTCACATGCTCAAAAGGTGAGGGGGGGGGGGTGTGTTTCTCAAAAGAGTAACATGTGACCTACAACCAGGTGGAAAGTTACATCATACCTCATTTTTTTGAGAAAATAGTTTCGAGGTTTCCCACAAAGTTCTGGCCAGTCAGTCACTCTCGAGAAGCTCTGCCACAAAAATTTTACGTCTGACTATCTATTGTACATTATGGTACAACAAGTCATAGAGATACTTTACAAAGTAAATGAAATGTTTCAGAAAACCACTAAGTTTTCCATCAGCTTAAACTGATTCTTTCTGCACCATTATTTGGCATTTCAAGTTAGCTCACTGTTTTATTTTTTGTCTACTACTTGTAGATGTCCTGGGTTTATCACCCACTAAAGAGAAGATCCTCAGTGTGATCACGGAGACACTGAAAAACATTCCCAGTGTGCTTTGTGCCCGGGCTGTGCCTCTGGATTCCCACGGAGCTGCACTGGAACAAGATGACGTTGTGTCAGAAATATCATCTCGACCTAAATCTGCCATTGGACTGGTTAAATCCCTGGACCTCAAGTAAGATTTTTAGGGGTTTATGTGAAGTCGACCAATTCAGTTTTGAATAACTTTCTGTTCAAGTTATTTTTATAAATAGGGATTAAATTTAATGTTCAGTTATTGTTTAATCTTTATTGAAAAATATTTTTTATCCGTAATTGTTTTTTTTTAATTTCCAAGGAGAAAGAAGTCATCAGCCATGACTCCGTCGACAGTAATTGGGTCTGAGCCTCTTCCTGATATACAAACCCTTCACGCTGCAGAGAAACAGAGTTTATGTCAAAGTGAGGCTGCGTCCATCATCACACAATCTGCTCGCTCTAAACTGGACGATATCGACCCTCTGGCTCTTCCAGATCTTCCAAAATGGGGTCAGTTTTATGTTTCCTGATTGGAATTTTAGTTTTATCTTGTTGAACTCAATTGCATTAAAATGCAAGTGTAGTGTGTTAAACCAAGTATGCAGAGAAAAGTTCCGTTTTATATATTTAATGGTTTGGGCAAGCAAAAAAGATGAAGAATTTATTAAAAAAACAATAGTATGTTAACATAAATGCTGGTTAAATTTGACTTGTCCTGTGTGGTATCACGTCAATACAAGCACCCGTCATTATGGTAACACTACACTTCTTGCTAACAGTATTGTATTGTCTCACATTCATTATAAACTGATCCCCTTACCGACATACTGTTGGACGTCAAACAATCCTTTAATTTGGAACTTTCACTAACATGTCCAATCACACACTGAAGTTGGCGAATTTTATCTGTCGAATTTTCTACTTTTGCTCATAATTTGTTGAAGGGCTATTTGCATATACGGGTGATGAATTATGGGGTTTCTTTTCGTCTGCTTTGAATCTGCACTGCTTTTGTACTATTGAGAAAATTAAAACCATATAGGATTTAATGTGGATAAATTCTGTTGCCATTCTTGTTGTTTTTGCGTGCTATAGCTGAGCCCCAGAAGGAAGACGATGAGTTAGGTGTGGCGACCCCTGACCTTGTCATTAAGAGAGACACAAACCTTCGTATTGAGGGAGCGGGGTTTATGGGGCAATACGAACCATTATCAAGGGCAAGTCTTGAGGAAAAACTATACTTAGAGTAAGTGCATGTTCCTCTTACGTACAGAAATAAAAATTACAAACTTTCTATTTGGGTTATAAAAAGTAAATCTGTTCTTTGACCACCCCACCCCTCTCATATTTAATTTTTTACTTTTTTTTAAGAAATCATTTTTTTATTTATTTTTATATAACTATATCCAGGTCTTTGTATTTTAAAATAGTTCCTATACAACCAAATATTATAAAAAAAATAGTTTTTTGTTGTTTTCTAAATGACTATCAAAGTTTTTCATTAAAAAATAGTAATTATAAATATACTTGTCCCAAACATCATAAATTTATTTATTTCCTTATTTTCTTTACACAATTCTTATTCTTGAAACCGATCCCAATTAACTCCTTATGATATTTTTATCCAGTCAAGAGTTTCAAGGCTATTTAGAGAGTACGAACGACATGTTAGAAGCGGCCATGTTTGAAGTGGATCAGTACTGTGAGGCTAACTCCTGGTTAAACCCAATCCACGAGTTCGCCTCACAGTGGACAGACCGCTCCGTGAAGGGGTACGCTGGTATGGCAGCTTTCGCTATTGAGGTATGTACTTATTACATGTTAAAATATCAATACCCCCCCCCCCCCCCCCCCCCCCCCCACCACCACCTTCCCACTCACACACACACACACTAAGTGGATAATTTAAAGATATAGTTTAAACCTGATTTTGATAATATTTAGAGTTATCATGAATGGAGTATTAAACAAGCTAATTATTTTACTGCTTTTTTGTTTGTTTTGTAAAAGTGAAAAATACTTTTATTTTTATGGTTGCATCTTAAAAATCCATTTTTAAACCAAGCATACTTCTGTTGCCATCTGTTCAATAAATAACACTTTATTCCAAACACACAGTAAAGAGGTCATCCATCTTCTTGGCTTGATAATAACAAATTAATATCTGTAGTATAAAAAAGATGTATTCATTTAAACTTATTTTCTGATTGTCTTATTCATGCTACATTGAATAGAGGATTCAGGTAAGTTAACACGTGAATAGAAATCAAAATAAATCATTTTCCTGAGTGCCAAAGCTTGGGAGTCTTTTTTTCTTAGCCTAACTTGGAATTTATGAAAGTTATATCGTGAAATGTTGTCTAAATGCTTTTTGGGATAATCTCATTTAGAAAAAAAACTTTCGCCATATTTGGAAATGCTGAGAATATAAAGGCCATGATTTAGTTTGCAGGGATCAAATACATGTACTATGCTATAGGCCTTCTGTAGAATTGGTCAAAATCTGCTAATGACTGGTGACATATTTATACAAATGTTATGCTCGAAAAAAAAAGTAAAGGAGTTTGTGTGCTGTGCGAGTTTGTCAGTTTTCTTAAAAAATAGGTAAAGGATTTTATGTTTTGTATATATGTATATCCAGCCTGGAATTTATTTATATTGTAGCAAAAACTGAATGAGCTACGACAGTGGTCAGAAAGGATTCGCAATTTTGACCAAAGTTTTTTGACGGAGAATGGTTTGGTGTATGTTGATTGTGTGCACATTCATGAAGAATTACTTCCTCAATTGGACAAGATCTACCAACAACTGATCACGTTTGTGGCTGAGGAAATGAAGCGCCTCTCTAAAGAATTCTGTAAAGATATCAGTTTCATTGTCTATGTAAGTTAAATAATGTTTACACATTTAACACGCGTTTCATAATCGTTTATTGTTTTAATTATATGAAGCCTTCTGAACCCATCATACGCAGACGGTTTGAACAAGCCGGATAAGTTTGCTGACAGTGGGAAACATTTAATGTCAATTGCTCCGTAGATTGGAATGCTTGGAACCAACCTGTACTTATGGTACTTTCTTTCCACATGATCATATATATGACCCTTCCATGTTGGGTAATAGATTGTTTTTCCTTAGTTTTCGAACAATGGCAGTGACACGCCACTGTGACAAATATTTTTTATATTTTTTTATATAAGTTTAGCTCAGACATGGTTTGGTCTGACAGATAGTTACCACGAAATCCTTTGGCTTGGTTGAGTTACCTCCCTCACCTTAAGTCATAATTGGTGAAAACCCAGTCAGAAAATTTTCCAATTTTTTTGGACTGAGTGGGATTCGAACCCGCGACCCATTGGTGGAAGGCTGTTCGGATTGGCCATCTGCAAAACAATGATTAGTTCAACTAGAAACCCCGACCAACAAATAGACCATGTGACCATCTCTCATCGACACCCTGCCCGAAGTGGAGGAGTTGCTAGGTATTCACTAAAGTTCAAGGGTTTCCTCCTTGCAAACAGCCTGATTTCCTCCCCCACTAAACCCGGCATTGTCGCCATATATATTAAGTGAAATCATCTTGGGTGTGACGTAAAACATCAACCAATCAGCTCATTGATACCAAGCCTCTAATCTTTTATGTGCTTTACTGTTCTATTTTCTTCATTTAGACATTGAAGGACAAGAAAAAGAATGTTGAGGCCTTCGCTAAATATGCCAAAAGTTTTCATGAGTACAAGAGAGACACACCACAGTATCAACAACAACTGGATTATATCAAGTCACTGTTTGAGGTAAGTTTTCTTCATAGGTTGATTTTCCTAATGATAAATAATTAAGGCATCACTGCGAAGTTAGTTGCTTTTGGACAACACAAGATTTTGACACCTACACTGTATACCGTTGTCTTCATCAAGTTTAACTGAATTCAATATTTTCAAAACATTGACATGAATACTAAAGAATAAAACAAACGTGTAAAGTGGCCAGTCAGTGAAATTGTTAACGAGAGTAACTATGTTAATAATATTCTTACCTTGGAATCTAAAAAACAACATCAATCAAGAATGACGTAAAATATAAATATGTTAACATTGCAATATAATAAATTATGTAATAAGTTAACATTATAATACAATGGCATCACAATAAACAAGCTAAATAAAAAACAATATCAATATTACATTTAAAAAAGGTTTACATAAAAATTCTTACATGTATTTTACATAAGGTTACATAAGGTTAATTTTAACCTATTAACTGACCAGATGAATTATATATTTATGAACACTAAAACATACGAGCAGATGAATTATAGGATTACAATAGGGAGGCTAAGCTGACCCAGCTATCTCTCAGTTCTACGCAGGCCTTCCATGAATAGCCCACATGCACAAATCCCACTCAGTCCAAAGAAAAACTATTAAAAATTCTCTTCGGTTGAAGAGTGTGGTTTCCTCTCCCACTAAACCTGACAACGCCATCATTTAAAAGAAACAATCTTGATGGCTATGTAAGATATCAAACAGCCAGAAAAAAACACGGCAAAGGTTAAAGATGAAGAGAGAATCTTGCTGGATATCTTTTTACCAATTCCAGTATCATTTCAGCTTATATCAGTTGTACAATTCCACCTGCATCAGTCAGACAAAATACTTGATTTTTATTGGACGGTACTACCATGTCATCTACTGAGTCAAAAACTGAATAAATTTTACAAAGACTACACAGTAAATGTGCTTTTATTTATTTTTGCCACTCACAACAATATCTGTCAATCTGGTTACTTGAGCTTGATACCAGATTAACAATAACGCTGTTTAATGATAAATGCCTGTTATGTGTGATTTAGGTAATCCGAATGAGTTATCGTCAGTTGACATCAGATGAGGAGAAGTTAGAGGAGAGTGTATGGCAGGCGTGGGAGTCGTTCCTCTTCCAGATGCAGTCAGCTTCAGAGTTTGTCAACACACAGACACCCTTGTTCAGTCAGGAGCTGGAAAACACATACACTGTAAGTACATAATGTCTAAAGACAATGGCTTTGTAACTTGTCTCAAATTTTAACATGACAAACATGTGATCAATATAGATTGAATGTGTAAAATGAAAAATTGCTTTCAATTTGTAACAAATCATGTTACATTCACTGATACCAACTGCATTACATACAGCAGTGTGTGGTTTCCATGGTATTGTATTGTTACACAAGACGTTGCAAGTTAACCCACGGTATTGTACGGTAGCCTTTGGTATGGTTATCCATGGTATTGTACGGTAGCCCATAGTATGACTTGGCTGTTGGCTTGTACAGTAACCCATGGTATTGTATGGATACAATTGTGTTGCAAGTAAACCCACTGTATTGTATGGTAACCCATTGTATTGTATGGTAACCCACAGTATTGTATGGTAACCCACGGTATTGTATGGTAACCCATGGAATTGTACAGTAACCCATGGTATTGTATGTTTACAATGGTGCTACAAGTTAACCCATGGTATGATATGGCTATCCATGGTATTGTATGGTAACACATGATATTGTATGCTATGGTATGCCGACCAATGATATTGTATAATATAGATCAAAGGATATAATATATTGTAATAATATTTCAGAAAATTTATATAGAATTTTGATCTAATTCATTCATTACATAATAAGTATAAATTTATATAAACTTCTGATTTTAAAATGAAACTAAACCTAGAAATTAGTTCTAATTTGGATTAATAATAATTTTCTTTACTTACTCTAACCTCATTTATATTATTGTAGTTTTTACTGACTAATTTGTGATATCACTGTTAGATACACATTGTAACTGTCTCTTCACTCTATCACCGTATGTGGCAGAGTTGCCAGGTACTCAACGAAGGTCAGGGGTTTCCCAGTTTCATCCCCCATTAAACCTGGCAATGCTGCCATATAAGTGAAATAATCTTGAGTTCAACAGAAAATATCAATCAATCAATCTTTTTTTTTTAAATTAATATCAACCTCTGTCTAAAATTTTGACCCTTATAATCAACAACAGAAGATGGGAAAGTAAACATTGATCAGTGAAAGCGGGTTATTGTTGTCCTTCATGGCCTCGGTGTGTCCTTTGGTTAAAGCAACAGAGCTTTCTGGTACCATTGAAAAAAGTTTGTTAGTGTGTTCACTGCCTGAATGCTGATTTATTGTTCCTGGAAATCAATCAACCAATCAATCAATCAATCCATCCATATATGTGTACTATACTCTGACCAATACACAAATTGACAAGTTTATCTATCTAGTATATTGTACTACTGTAGTTTTTATTACATATTAACCTTCACTTTTCTTTTAGCGTTTAAAACATGCCAAAACTCAGAAACAACAGAGCGAGGCCGCTCAGCCTCCCAGCCGTGTCATGGTAAACTATGGAAGACCTGAAATAACACAATTATTATATGCATGAAATTACCAAATAACCCAGAGGAATGGCTTATTATTGACATACTCATTTTAATACTACTTTAATATTTGCATGAAGACTATATATTCAATATGTCATTATATACTGTATATTTCCTGTAATCAAAGAATGTTGTATGTCTACACGTTCACATATGGATAACGGGATATGCAGTAAATTGTCTTCAGTTGACCTTTCCGGCAAGCGCCACGTGAGCGATCAAGCTTTCCAAAAAATTTCACCTTCAAGTTTTGGCGTAATGCGATGATTCATATCACTTTTGTTTTACGTTTTCAAACAGTTTGGCCTGGTCACATGGCACTTGCGGAACAGTCAATTGACTTTTCAAAAAAGGAAAGAATCAAAAAGTAACGCTCACTCTTAATGAGTTACAACTTTTTGTTAAATTGACGTCAAACACGATCAAACCCATATAATGTGTGAGTCTTTGTTATAAATGCGCAACCGTCGGCTCTCTGGCACTTGTATCTTGATCATGTTACAAACTGACCTCTCCACCAGCGCCACACAAAACGTCCCAAAAGGTTAGATATGTTTAGCTAATAAGCTCTGTATCGTCATGAAGTTAAAACATCACCAAGCGGCTAGTCAGCATGGTGGTTTTGTCTAACCTTTTCGAATGTTTTGCCTGGGCACATAGCCTGGCAGAAAGATCATTTTCTATTGGCCATCTATTTTTGTATATATCAGAATACGTGACGTTTATGTGTATGCTTGAACAGCTTTGCTATGGTGAATTGGTACAGCTTATATTGTGCTTTCAGTCTCTAATATTATCATACTTTACATGGGACACTTGTATATAATCTTGATCAGGAGTCTGTTTCATGAAAGAGCTGATGCATAGTTTTTTTCTTTACTGTTAAAGCTGGGTATATACAGTACAGGGGGCCGTTTCACAAAGTGCGATCAATATTGTAGTTGCCATGACTCCTTATCTCTTCACTATGGTATCCATTGGCAACTAAGCTTCGTTTGCAATGCGAATGCTTTGTGAAACGAGCCCCAGGTTACCGTGACAATTACGTAAAAACCTATGGTACAGCACTTTGTGAAATATAGCCACAATTATTTATGGTAGTGGTTGATGAATGGACATCATTCTTTTTAAAATAATTACTACCTCAGCTTTTCAGGTAGTTTGTTTGAACCAGTATCATGTTCTATCCTTGCTCAGATCCAATTTTTTTACCAAAAATGTCCTTCATAATAAGTCATAAATTATCAACGTGTTCTTAGGCTATCTCCAATCAGGTTATTTTTCAAGTGTCCCATGAACTTTTATTTTCAGCTGCAGTGGATTTTTACATGATGCGTGAACATTTTAAAAACCTAATAATGTTTGGTATGATTTTAAAATGATTTGAGTTCTAACTTTTTACGTTAAAAATTAGTGGAAACTTATTCTCGTAAGTAAATTCATACGTCAAACAGTCAAGGTAGTATGATCAGTAAACACAGTTTGGCTTGTTTAACAGATTCTAGTTGAAATTTCTAATTAAGGAGCTATTACAATTTTTCAAATGTTAATCCTCTCAGTAAGTTACGTAATTTTCACAAGCAATGAACCCTTTTGTACCAGTTACAAAAGCGAGATTTTTTTCAAGAGAAATCCAATTTTAGTTCACACAGTCTGAATCTATTTTTCTTGGAAATTTTATTAACGTTGCTCCCGCTCTGTTTTTAATGTTGATATTAAAGATATCTCACTAAAGTTTATTCAAGAGGAGATAAGCCCAGAGTCTGAATGATCACAACAAATTTGTATAACCTCTGCCCGTGGGCTCGTTCATTTTTGATGATACACTTTTGAAGCTGAGCAGATACAGTCATGCTTTAAATGTCCCTCTGGAGATTATTCATCGAAGGTCAGTGGTTGCCTTTGAGCCTGGTTTCTTCCCACAGTGTGGCGTAACACATCAATCAATCAAAATCCACGGTGTACATAACTGATTACGTATGTAAATTTTTTCTGTAGATGCTGGAGAAAGAAGCTTATGAACTGGCTGACCGAGGCACTAGTGGGATATTCCTCAACCCCCAACAGAACCCCAGTGAAATACTCGCCAAGTTGAAAGAGGTATTCAATCATCACTAATTTTTCTTCCCTTTTTTGTCCATTAATGATTTTTTGTACCTAGCTGCAATATCAGCTTTGGGGTCTGTCTTACAAAGCTGGCATAAAGTTGCACATAGCCCGGCAACATGGACCGTTTAAGTATAATTTTACTGCTAATTTGAAGGTCAAACGAAAAAAACAACAACAAACTTTTGCTCTATGTCCTCTTATATCACGATGTTATGAATATCTAGAACTGATATTTTCTTTTTGTTTTCAATTTCAGATCCGTATGAAGTTTTTCTCCGTTCGTGAACAGTTGATGGATGCTAGCTGGAGACGAGAGGCTATCAGCGGAGATACTTACGATCTGACTTTCTTAGCCGAGTTAACCAAACGTCTTGACATGAGATATGAGCTATGGAAGTATGTAGAGGTATCCGCATTGGCAATCAAAGACTGGAAAAACTTACTCTTTAAGAAGGTCAGATTTTTTATTGGTTTTGTTTCGTTATCTATTAGAAGTTAAGGTTCAGGGGCTTAAAGAGACTAATCTTGTATTATTGTTTACATTTTGAAACTGATTTAACTTTGGACGAAAGGTGGTAGGTCGATTCTCAGCGAAAAATGTACAATTAACAAGCAGTTAGTGAGAATTCCATGTTACATTGTACTGTTTACCTTCTCACTTATACTGTGTTAAAACTAGAATTGAAATGATTGGCTCACATGAAATAAAAAAAGATTATGTCAGTCTGCTTGTTTCTGACAATTTAGACACAAGCTTTCCCATCAAAAGGTTGTAGATTCAAATGTCACCCTGTGGGCTTCTTACTCGATCAGCCAAAGTTGAAGGGTTACCAGATATCTGCCAAAGATCGGGGATTTCCTCCAGCAAAAGAGTAATTAGTAATGCTGCCATATAAATTCAATAATCTTGAGTGCAGCGTAAAACATCAATCAATCAATCTGATATTGTTATCATATTGCCGAAAATAAGTTACCTGTAAACAACCTCAGAAACTGACCGTGACCTTGTTTTGTTTCTTTGTTACTTTCAGTTGAACACCCGTAAAGTGTTGGAGAAGATGGTAGAATGGCAGACAGCTGCTGGTCATTTAAAGGTTCACTTACCCCAGAGTGATGAGGTTCTAGCCCATTGGTTCAGATCACTGCAGGATTTTAAAACCAAACTTCCACTTCTACATAAACTACGACATGAATCTCTCAAGGTCGGTATTTCAAAAATGCTTTCAAACATTGATCTTTTCAGCTATTTTCAAAGTTTACTTTATCTGTTTAGTTATTTATTTTGCTCCTCTTGGCTAATGATTGAAAAGCATGATAGCATAACGTAATGTTGAACGTTAATGTGTTCTTTTTTAGCATACATGTATAATCTTGATAGAGTTACGTATAAAATATTAAACACAATGACTCAGGTGGTAAAGTGACAGTCTCTCACTCCACCAATAGTGCGCAGGTTCTAATTCCGTTCAATTTGAAGGAAAGAAAATCTTAAAGTCTTTTTCACTCGATCTCCCTATGTTGAAGTTTAGTCAGGTTTCTGTCCAAGATAGGAGGTTTCCTGTGGGCAAAGAGCCTGACTTTTCCCCACCAGCATGTAGGGGGAATAATCTTGAGTGCGGTGCAAAACATCAATCAATCCTGGCTTATGGTTAAAAAGTATAATGGTTTTGTGACACAACAAATATCACGGAGCCATAGAACTGATTACAGGCATTGAGTTACCACCAGGTGTACATTCCGATTTCCTCCCAACTAAACTTGGCAACGTGCCACGATGTAATTAGAATCGAAATAAGGTTGAGTGTGCCATTAAATAACGTTACCAAGAGGGGTACTAAATGTCCGCTGTAATATCTACCAGTCAACTACCTCCTTTTTTTAGAGGAGGTCGGTTGGCTGAATGGATACGGCAGCCGGCATTTAGTGCTGGCGCTAGGTGCAATACTCCGGGACCCGGGTTCGATTCCCGTTTCGGGCGTCACCCAACAATCGGTAGCTGAATTTCTGCCATATTTTGACAAAAGTGTAATCCCAAAATAACGAGAATACCATTAAATAACAATCAATATAAACATATTCAACCCACTTAAACCCCTTTCCAGGAACACCATTGGAGAGCCATCTTTGTAGGAATCGGCGATGTGTATGATTCTCGTCGGGAACTTCTCGTACACGAGCTGTTGGATTTTAACCTCAACTATAATGACAAGTTGATTGACCAGATATGTCAAAATGCTCTGGGGGAGTTTGACCTGGAGGTCCAGGTACAGAAACTGGCCAAGTTCTGGAGGGAACGAGAGTTCAAGCTGGCCATGCACATTCCAGACAGTGTCTATAACAGTAAAGGTCAGATCAATTAATTCTCCCATTCAATACTTATTAATTAAAGTTGGGACCCCAGCTGGTCAGCCGACAGAGAAATAGTCTGTCAGCCCCAAACCGGCCTTCCATTAATGCGTCGCTTGTTCAAGTCCCAATCCCTTTGCCAAAGAGTTGCCAGGAACTCGCTGTAAGTCTGGGGTGTCCTCCAGTCCCCCCCCTCCCCACTAAACCTGGCAATGTAAAATAATCTTCAGCCTCGTGTAAAACAGAAATCCATCAATCAATCGAACATATTGAAGCTATATGTATCTATCCCTGTTGTATGATTGATTACTTTGTCCTAATTATTTGTTAACATCATGTGAGTAATTTTTATATGCTATCATTGGCCAATCATTTGCTCATACATAAGGCCTGTCCTAATATAAGTAAAGTAAAGACTTTTTGGTTTGTTGATCTATAGTTCTAATTTGTATGAATTGTTACCAGACTTACAGCACAGAAGACGACAAAATAGTCGACGGAAATCCAAATTGGAGAGATTTCGTTTGGAGAAGGAAATATTGGCTGCTGGGAAATGCCTTGACGTGACGTCAGAAGATTTCTACATTCTGATTGATGTGGATCAACTTCAATATGAACTGGAGGTTTGTAAATGACATTTAATCTTCAGATTAAATAGTAGTGTTTAATACAAGTGTTAGTAACAGAATTTTGTTTTATTTTATATTTAAATAAATAAACAAGATTGGTTTTGCCTAAGTTTGGGGAAATTTCTTATGTTCGCAGAAATCCTTTGAAAATTTTCACAAATAATCTTTTACAGTATACTAGTATTACCTACAAGTATAGACACAGAAATAAAATCCTTTCTAAAGTAACTGTAATGATCCTTGCTTTATCCTGTTGTTGTTGTTGTAGGATAGTCAGATTAGTGTACATGCCATGTTGAACTCTCCACATTTGGCTAGTATGGAACAGGAAGTAAAATACTGGTCTAAAACACTGAGCCAGATACAGGAGATCACAGATCTCTGGCTCACCTCACAAGAAAAGGTAAATTCTTTTTGTATTTTGGTTTTGAACTGTTATCAGGTCATGGGTATATTTCAGGTTAGTGGGGAAAGCATACTCCACAGACATACCCGTCTAAATGATTGGATGTTTTACGCCACACTCAAGATTATTTCACTTATATATGGTGACGTAGCCAGGTGTAGGGGGGGGGAGGAAACCAGGCTCTTTGCCCGAAGGAAATCCTGACCGTAAGCCAGTACCTGGCAACTCTTCCACATATGGCGATCAAGGGGTAAATCCACAGTTGGTGTGAGGGGGATTTAAACCCGCGCCACATCGATGGAAGGTCTGTGTTGGACTGAGGGACTATCATTCATCACCCAAATTGATTATCTTTGTTTGTTTTTTTTTACAGTGGTTATATCTGCTGAAGGTGTTTGAACAGTCAGCTTTATACAGAAAATACCCACAGCTTAGTTTTAAATTTGAAAATCTCCACAAAAAACTCAAGGTAACGATTTTCTCCTAACTATTTTCAAATTATCTCTAGTATTTTGTCACTTCAATGAAGCTTAGTAGATTCATTTTTAATTTATAAATAAATCGCTAAATGTAAAAATTATTTGAAGAATTTCTATGTTTTTGTTTTTATAGTTCTGTGATCCCAATGGTTATACACATAAATGTATTTTTCACTGTTTCAGGACCACATGTGGGTGGTGTCACATGACCCTAAGTGTATGAGTGTATTGAATCATAGACGTGGTGAGAAGGGATTCCGACTGTTACAGGGAGATAACCTCAGGTCTCTCCTTACATCCGTCATCACAACTCAGGTAAATTAACTGGATTCCGACTGTTACAGGGAGATAACCTCAGATCTCTCCTTACATCTGTCATCACAACTCAGGTACATTAACTCTCCTCACATCTGTCATCACAACTCAGGTAAATTAACTCTCCTTACATCTGTCATCACAACTCAGGTACATTAACTCTCCTTACATCTGTCATCACAACTCAGGTAAATTAACTGGATTCCGACTGTTACAGGGAGATAACCTCAGATCTCTCCTTACATCTGTCATCACAACTCAGGTACATTAACTCTCCTCACATCTGTCATCACAACTCAGGTAAATTAACTCTCCTTACATCTGTCATCACAACTCAGGTAAATTAACTCTCCTTACATCCGTCATCACAACTCAGGTACATTAACTCTCCTCACATCTGTCATCACAACTCAGGTAAATTAACTCTCCTTACATCCGTCATCACAACTCAGGTAAATTAACTCTCCTTACATCTGTCATCACAACTCAGGTAAATTAACTGGATTCCGACTGTTACAGGGAGATAACCTCAGATCTCTCCTTACATCTGTCATCACAACTCAGGTACATTAACTCTCCTTACATCCGTCATCACAACTCAGGTAAATTAACTCTCCTTACATCCGTCATCACAACTCAGGTAAATTAACTCTCCTTACATCTGTCATCACAACTCAGGTAAATTAGCTCTCCTTACATCCGTCATCACAACTCAGGTACATTAACTCTCCTTACATCTGTCATCACAACTCAGGTAAATTAACTCTCCTTACATCTGTCATCACAACTCAGGTAAATTAGCTCTCCTTACATCCGTCATCACAACTCAGGTACATTAACTCTCCTTACATCTGTCATCACAACTCAGGTACATTAACTCTCCTTACATCTGTCATCACAACTCAGGTACATTAACTCTCCTTACATCCGTCATCACAACTCAGGTAAATTAACTCTCCTTACATCCGTCATCACAACTCAGGTACATTAACTCTCCTTACATCTGTCATCACAACTCAGGTACATTAACTCTCCTTACATCCGTCATCACAACTCAGGTACATTAACTCTCCTTACATCCGTCATCACAACTCAGGTAAATTAACTCTCCTTACATCCGTCATCACAACTCAGGTAAATTAACTCTCCTTACATCTGTCATCACAACTCAGGTAAATTAACTGGATTCCGACTGTTACAGGGAGATAACCTCAGATCTCTCCTCACATCTGTCATCACAACTCAGGTAAATTAACTCTCCTTACATCCGTCATCACAACTCAGGTAAATTAACTCTCCTTACATCCGTCATCACAACTCAGGTAAATTAACTGGATTCCGACTTTTACAGTGAGATAACCTAAGATCTCTCCTTCCACCTGTCATCACAACTCAGGTACATTAACTCTCCTTACATCCGTCATCACAACTCAGGTACATTAACTCTCCTTACATCCGTCATCACAACTCAGGTAAATTAACTCTCCTTACATCCGTCATCACAACTCAGGTAAATTAACTCTCCTTACATCCGTCATCACAACTCAGGTACATTAACTCTCCTTACATCCGTCATCACAACTCAGGTACATTAACTCTCCTTACATCCGTCATCACAACTCAGGTAAATTAACTCTCCTTACATCTGTCATCACAACTCAGGTAAATTAACTCTCCTTACATCTGTCATCACAACTCAGGTACATTAACTCTCCTTACATCTGTCATCACAACTCAGGTACATTAACTCTCCTTACATCTGTCATCACAACTCAGGTACATTAACTCTCCTTACATCTGTCATCACAACTCAGGTACATTAACTCTCCTTACATCCGTCATCACAACTCAGGTACATTAACTCTCCTTACATCCGTCATCACAACTCAGGTACATTAACTCTCCTTACATCCGTCATCACAACTCAGGTACATTAACTCTCCTTACATCCGTCATCACAACTCAGGTAAATTAACTCTCCTTACATCTGTCATCACAACTCAGGTAAATTAACTCTCCTTACATCTGTCATCACAACTCAGGTAAATTAACTCTCCTTACATCTGTCATCACAACTCAGGTAAATTAACTCTCCTTACATCCGTCATCACAACTCAGGTACATTAACTCTCCTTACATCTGTCATCACAACTCAGGTACATTAACTCTCCTTACATCCGTCATCACAACTCAGGTACATTAACTCTCCTTACATCCGTCATCACAACTCCGGTACATTAACTCTCCTTACATCCGTCATCACAACTCAGGTAAATTAACTATCCTTACATCTGTCATCACAACTCAGGTAAATTAACTCTCCTTACATCTGTCATCACAACTCAGGTACATTAACTCTCCTTACATCTGTCATCACAACTCAGGTACATTAACTCTCCTTACATCTGTCATCACAACTCAGGTAAATTAACTCTCCTTACATCCGTCATCACAACTCAGGTACATTAACTCTCCTTACATCCGTCATCACAACTCAGGTACATTAACTCTCCTTACATCCGTCATCACAACTCAGGTAAATTAACTCTCCTTACATCTGTCATCACAACTCAGGTAAATTAACTCTCCTTACATCCGTCATCACAACTCAGGTACATTAACTCTCCTTACATCCGTCATCACAACTCAGGTACATTAACTCTCCTTACATCCGTCATCACAACTCAGGTACATTAACTCTCCTTACATCCGTCATCACAACTCAGGTAAATTAACTCTCCTTACATCCGTCATCACAACTCAGGTAAATTAACTCTCCTTACATCCGTCATCACAACTCAGGTAAATTAACTCTCCTTACATCTGTCATCACAACTCAGGTACATTAACTCTCCTTACATCCGTCATCACAACTCAGGTAAATTAACTCTCCTTACATCTGTCATCACAACTCAGGTACATTAACTCTCCTTACATCCGTCATCACAACTCAGGTAAATGAACTCTCCTTACATCTGTCATCACAACTCAGGTAAATTAAATGAACTAAAATTCAATTGACATCAAAAGTTTCATGGTGGGGGGGGGGGGGGGGGGGGGTTGGGGGTATTCTGGTATGTTCACCAGTTTGGCCACTAACCATGTTAGTAGATTTAACCAAGTCATTTAAAGGATCAAAACTAACTCAAAGACGCATAAATAAACTAAATGACTTAAAAATAAGACATTTGCTTTCTATGAGATCAAAGTGGTGCCTGGTGAGAGTCACATTCTCTTTTTTTCAGCCTCATTTATGGGAACAATCTTAATCTAATAGCCATTTTCATCGCTATAAACCTTTCTATAAATCTAAGCTCAAAATGAAGGTTCTATAAATGAGACAGAATTAAAAGTTTTTATCACTCAGGAATTTTTTATACTTTTATAGCTGTTACAGTCAATCAAGTACCTGGCCCAGAATTTTTTCCAGGTCAATCAGTGTTGGTTAATTTACTAATTCAGTAATATACAGCCTTGATCATTTTCTGTTATTGACAGGAGGAGATTTTGAAGCAGATCTCACAGTTATTGGATGAGGCTCGTCTACAATTCCCACGCCTGTACTTCCTCAGTGATTCCGAGTTGGTCGGGCTACTGGGGGTGTCTCGTAACCCTCAAGGTTTAATGCCTGCTGTCAGTAAATGTTTCCCTGGGGTGAAAAACATTAAATTTTCCCTCCCTCCCGGAATGGACAGTCTTAATGCTACGTTAGACTATACACTTCATGGTGAGTTTCTAGCTTGTCTGGTTGTCTGGTACATGTATCTGTTGAAGGTTAGGTGGTTCCCCCAGGTAATAAACCAGGGGCAGGGATTATAAAACTTGTTTGAGCATGACTCTGTTCTCAAGAGACGTTTCTGTGCTCAACTCCAAACTCACACTTCAAAAGTCGAGAGTTTCTGAAATTCCGAGGAAGCTATCGACCTTGCTCCAAACCAGACTCAACATATAATAGCCCTCTAAACAAGTTTTGATATTGATATTGATATTTAGTGAAAAATTGTTGTTTCTTAGTATATTTCCACTCATTTTGGAAGCGATAAACCCTTAATTTTACTAATTTCTGAATGATCGACCTGCCGATGACTTGACAAAATTGCAACACCACCAAAACAATCGTTCATTATTACCTTCCTTCCTAGAGAGGTCCAATAATTTATACTCAACTCCTGTGAGTATGCTCAATGAGCTTGTCGTTTGAGTTGAGTACAGCAGGTTTTTATAATTCCCGGCCCCAGTTCTCCTATGCAACTAATAATGACAAGGAAGCTATATGAGTGAAATGATCTTTATTTCAGCGTGAAACATCAATCTATCAATCAATCAACCCATTACCCTGCTAGTGTATTGAAAAGACATTTTTTTAAACATTTAGTTATTATAATTATTTTAACGGCCTGAAAACAATAAGTAGTCAATCAATCTAATAATCATGTATCAGACAAGGAGCTAAATGTTTGAGCTTGACTTTTATTGGAATGGATGATCAGTCGATTCTGCAATCATGCTAAGATTTTAAGCACAGAAAAAAGAAGAAAGGGACGTTATTTCTATGCTAGCATAATCATTTATAATCAAATGTTTAGTGTAACACAGGCCTGTTTTGTAATTCTGTGTTACATTTTTTTTCTTAAAAACTGTTGCATCATTTTGTCTTTTTCACCTCTGGAAATATGCCTTTTGGTTTGATTTAAGCTGACAAGTTGTATGGGAGGATGTTACAGGGTAACCTGGGAGAGACTGTAATGTTAAGTAGAAGTTTAGAACCCCAGTCACAGGCCACCACATGGTTATCTACCCTGGAGAGCCTCATGAGGAACAGTTTAGCTGAAAATCTGCAGGAAACAATTCAAACCAGAATGGATGGTAAATGATGAAATTTATGAATTTTTAATTTGATTTTAACTATTAGCTAATTATAATATAAATTTGTGACTTTTGTATTTGATTTTAACTATTGCTTAATTATAATATAAATTTCAAAATTTTTAATTTGATTTTAACCATTCTTTAATTGTAATATAATTTTATGAATTTTTAATTTGATTTTTGCTTCAACATGCAATTGAAAATAATCGCGAAGAGTTGCTGACTTTCTGGAGTTAAATGCAATGATTCCGTCCTATTCCAATATTTGCACCATATAATTAAAATATGTTTCAGCTTTGAAACTTAACTTCTAAGTTTGACCTTGTCACAAATTTAAACAATGTCAACCCAATACTTTAATGAACAAAGTTTGAAAGACGTACAGCTTTGTGTCCGTTACCCCCCTTTACTTCAGCTGTGCTATAACTATTTTACTGTAATGTTTAAGATTCGTCAATTGAAATAGATCGTGAGCAAGAAAATGTATTGACTTTGACTAAAAGTGATCTGATTTTATGTTCCTCAGGTGCCATACAGCCTTCAGAAGTATTGAATGAGCTGATCAATTATAACACTGAAGAGCTACAACAAGGGAGTGAAGTGGATGAGGAATCTGAAGTGTTCAACCATTGGTTGTTGAAATACCCTGCCCAATGTGTTATGATATCTGAAGGTGTTCTGTGGGAAAAGGCAATGACTCAAGTTCTGAACCAGGAAGATAAACATGCCCTCAACAGTCTTCTGTAAGATCATTCACATACATTTTATAAACTTTTCTCTCGGTCTTTTGCCTGATCACATTGTTTCAGCTGATCGACATGGAGTATCCAATAATGAGTTGAAGCTAATTATATCTTCAGGTTTAAGCCCTTTGGATTTTTTTGGCTCAGACATAGCACATGGCTTACATTTTGTTTTAATGCCACGTCTGCCAAAAGCCAACAGAAGTTTGATCAGGAGACTGTTTGTCCAAAGATTTAAGATTAGACAAAGGTGTCTAATGCAAATTGTAACCATCTTGGCAACTTATGTCTTTAAGATTACGCTACGACCCATCGCACAGTTACATTGGGTGTAATAATTTGATAAACACTCCCCTGTCTTTAGACATAGTTTGAGTATCAGCTTTTTGGAAGAGTTTCTTCTCTCTCCAGCGGAACCTGATGTTGCCGCCATAGTAAAATAATCAGGGGTATGGATTAAAGCATCAATCAATCATACTCAATATAAAATAATTCTTAGCAATGTCATTGGCCATTTATACCAAACCAATCTGTTATGCCAATCCTGTACAATATAAAAAAAATTATCACAGCCTTTCCAGGAATTGTGTAAGTTGAATATCAGGATGACTGTTAAGGAATCCAAAATAGTTTTATGGGTTCTAATTGATTGGGGGCCTTTGTGGCTCAGTCGGCAGTGATAGTCTGTCACTCAGCCAGAGGCATTCCATCGATGAGCTGCAGGTTCAAATTCCACTCATACCAATTGAAATAAAACAATATCTGATTTTTTTTTGTTTTTCACTTGGTTGCCTTATATGGAACAGGTACTTGCTGTAAGTCAGGGTTTTCCTGTGGGCAAAGAGGTTTTCTTCACAAAGCTGTTGATGCCGCCATATAAGTAAAAGTCGGCGCCAAACATTAATCAATCAATACATTTTTATGAATATCATAACTTAACATGATGTAATTATCTAATTCCTTAACCTTTCATGTGTAGTATCACCAACTTTTTACTTTATCAGGTGTCGGGTCCAGAGTAGACTAGATGAGTACCTGTCCATATTGAAGGCAGAAATACGAGGTAAAGTGGACGTCCAGGTGAAGAACAGATTAAGGAGTCTTATGTCTAACCTGGTTAATCAGAACATCTACCTGAGGGACGTCATGACAGGTGAGTACGTCAACCCAAAACATACACTGTAAACGCTTTGTATTTGGCAATATTAAACTTTTTGAAAATTAGCTTTCCTCCTGGCATTATGAATGTTTTGGAAATAATTTGATCAATATAGAGAACAGTTTTGTTGTGAATTTTCAAATTCAAGCCATTTCCAAGAATAATTTATTTATTGTTCAAGATACCAGAATCATTTTCAAAAATATATCCCAAGCTTTTTGTTTCCTGTTTCAGTGATAGCAAAAAGTGGAAATGTGAGTTTGGAGACCTTTGACTGGCTGAAGGTATTAAAATATCACATTGACATCAAATCAGTGTTACGTGCCAAGACGGAGATATCAGAAGCGACTCCTGTTGTCACTCCTACCACCAGCCCATTAAACTCAGCTCGACTCAGAAAGAAATCTGTTCCAGAAAAGGGTAATGTTTAGACAGTGTCGTGTTAATTCTAAGATTATAGAACTTACCAAGGTCAGACCCAGTGTTTAATTTTACCCACTTTCTGTTCAAAAGGGTTATTTATTGTCAATCTTAAGATATGTCGGACATAGGATACTTTTTTTGTTGATCAATAGGAATATATAAGAAATTTTGCAACGCTCTTTAAACGTGGGTTCCATTATAATGAGTGGACCTCGGTGGCTCAGTTGGTTAGATAGATAGTCTCTGAGTCTGACCGGCCGGGGGTCTCCTGCGGGCAAAGAGCCCGGTTTCCTCCCCAACTAAACGCTGCCATTGAGTGAAATAATTTTGAGTTATTTGGAAAACATCAATCAATGCATTATAATGAAAAATAATTCATAATATTGTAATTGATAAAGACATCGACACATGTACCAAAAGCTCGTGTTCACAAAAACTTACTTGGTGGCGATGCCTTATTTATTTCTCATTGTAATTGGAATATATACCTGTGATACGGTGACGTAATATAATGCATTCTATCAAAGAAAAAAAATGGTTATAAAAGTGAATTAGGTTGATACCTGTTGCGTCCTGACTTGGATAAGTTTGTGAGTTAGTTTTGTGTTTGACATCTAACTGAAGATTTTCACTCGATGTGGGGGAGTTGCCAGGTATTCGCCAAAGGTTGGGGGTTTCCTCCAAGCAATGAGCATGGTTTTCTCCGCCTTGAAATCTGGAAACGCTGCCATGTACGTCAAATAATCTTGAGTGCAGTGTAAAACATTGATCAATAAATTTAACTGAAGATTATTTGTAATGTTGTGTAAAATCTGTCAGCAGTTGGTGGTAATATTTGAGGCTCGTTAACTGTGGATATTACGACTCTGCTGTAAGAAAAACAGATCTATGTTTATGAAAGTTCATGTGGATTGATTGTTTGGTGTTTTATTTCACTTATATGGTGGCGTTGCCAGTTTTATTGTGGGAGGAAACCGGGCTCTATGCCCGGAGGAAACCCACGACCTTCCGTCGGTAACTGGTAACCATCCCACATAGGTCGTTCGAGTCCTTCATGTAGAAGATTGATCAATTGCCTCCATCACCACTTGAAAATCAAGACGTGATGGATAAATTAGTCTCATATCTCAATTTTGTTGTACTGTTGTTAACCTACAAAACAATGACGTTGTTAACCTTGCAAATTCATTGCCTATTCTTATTTTTTTTCCCTTTAGTTGAATCTCCAATGTTAGCTCGTACGAAGACAACAGTTTCCTCCGTCTACTCCTTCAGTCAGTGTTATGTACACATGTTTGCCACACCATACTCTTATGATTACGAATACCTGGGGCCGTGTTCACGGTTAGTCGTAACTCCGCTGACAGAGCGTGCCTTTATCTCCCTTTCATCATCCCTCCAGTCATTTCATTGTGGGGCTCTAGTGGGACCCTCTGCTACCGGAAAGTCACAAACAGTTCGAGAATTATCCAGGGTGAGGCATTTGGATTTTCTTGTTTTTAACATACCAAATAATGAAATTTAAATGAACTAAACCATCACAACATACATCCTGTTGTTTTTCATTTTTGGTTAGATGTCAGTTTTCAGCATTATTTTCTTTTATTTATTACTTTTTTCTCTTTTGCACCATTCATTTCTAGTGCCATTACATTTAGCTACTAAATTTGGAGCATACTGTATTTATGTAAGAACAAGATTAAGAGAGTTTTTTGTTAATGCCACATTTAGGAAGCATTTAGAAATAAGAATAAAAGGTTTATCTTGCTTCTTGATTACCTGTTTAGGTCAGTCAGTCTAACAGTAGGGCACGTAATACAACCTTAATTCACATGAAAAGTTATTTATCCATAATATAAGCTCTTTACATTTTGGATTTTAATTTTACCCTTGAAGACACTTGGGCGCCACCTAGTGACGGTGAACTGCAATGAGGAGGTAACTCTTCCAATGATTACCCAGTACTTGAGTGGAATGTTACAGACAGGCAATTGGGTTCTATTTGACAATGCTGGCAGCCTGACTACAGGTATGGATAACCCTTCCTTATCAACCAATTTATATTCAGTGAAAAAGACTATGTCACACATGGTGTTATACTTGTAAAATATGGTGTGCAATATTCAAATCTTTCAATGGCATTTAGAAGTTGAAAGGTTACAATAAGGTGAAGAATTATTTATGGATAACAACTTCTTGGTTTATTGGGTGATGACATTTCGATGTAGACATTAACTTTGATAACGCTGTAAGAACTACATCGAAACGTTGTCACCCAATAAACCAAAAAGTTGTTATCCATAAGTAATTCTTCACCTTATTGTCTAATATTGTTTGTTGACATTATCAAGAATATATTTGGTAAGTCCCCTCCCCAATTTCTGTCTACCTGTACTGTATTTTTAAGAACATTTAAATGACTATATTCAATGTGAGACTTTCCACACTGTCAGAACATGCCTTACGGACATGCTCCCAGCTAACCCTAGAAAAACTTTTTTTTTTAAGTTTTTAAGTTTTTATTTGGTCTGAGTCAGTCAGTGGAAGAAAAATACAAGCTAAGGGAGATAATAGATTTATGACTTCTTTTCTAGGCATGCTGTCAGTAATGACCCAGCATATGGATTACTTAAGGACAGCTCTCAAATCCCTCAGTGACTCAGATGGCTCTCAGTATAACCTTAGAGGTCAACCCAGATATGACAAGGTAAGTAAACACACTCATTATCTCCCTTTGTCTGTTATTACTTCCCTTTGCTGATTCAGTTATCTCCCCTGACTGAGCAATTATCTCCCTTGGGTGTGGTCTAATTTCCACTTTATTGTTTGTTTGACTATTTGGCTGTTTGTTTACTTCTTATTGCATGGCTAACAGTTTGTTAATATAACCAACCACAACATGCTGGTGTGGGCAATACCTCAACACTATAATAACGTCATGATAAAATGTATTGTATTTTAGGTTAAATGCCAAATATCTCTTACATGTTATCATTAACAGCCATCAACAATTATCTCCAATACTATATCATTGTTAGCCAGATTAGATTTCTCTATTGATAAACTTCTCCATTATCAGCAATAAAGCTGCAAGCATACTTTTTTCCTCATCGTTTTCTGGGGGTTTTTTTCTTCTATTTGTCCTGTACCATAGCTCAGTTCTTTCATCCCGTTTTCAAAATAAAAAGATAAACACAGAAATAAAATAGATCACCAGGACATCAACAGATTTCATTTATTATCTGTTCTTTATTAACATACTCTTATTTAAAATAAAACAATAGGTTTGGTTTAAGCATTTTGTTTTTTTACTTTAAAGTAAAGAATAGTCTAACTGTAGATGTTGATAGCTCATCAAAAATAAAATTAACAAAGTGCTTACATTATTTTGTCTTCTGACTTCATCACTTTCTCCTTTATCTCTGTTTCTAAAGTTCTCGTCTCTATTTTGTCATGATAAGACTGACATAGTGTTGAAATTGATGCTATATCTTCTCTCATTCACTCTCACTTTTGTCTATAATTCTTAAAGTTATCTTTGTGTGCAATTTTAACTCCTTTTATGTTTTCAATGAACAAAATTCAAAGTTAATATTCTGAATATTTCCAAGCCAATAGTTTTCTGAGATATAAATAAAACTATAAAATAAAATGAACAAATAACCAATCCTAACTGTGCACATTAATATTGTTTGTTTGATTTTATTGTATAACCTTCAATGTACCCACTTAATGCTTCATCAAAGACTGGTTTTTACCACTGATCAATTTTTTTTATTAACTGACCAATCGCCAGAGGAACTAAAAGCAATTGTAAGATTGACCCCTACCAAATATAGAAGGAGTCCATGAAACACTTATATATGGAAAGCTTAATAAGCCAAATGAGTACTACAATTCTGCAATAGGGAGCGGGGGTATCGTGAGAATTCCACAAATTTCCTGTCACCGGCATTGTCATTGAACAATGGGGAGCCTTTATCGTTCGAATGTGATGCTCAGTTCTGACGTGGTAGAACAAAAAACGTCAATCTAACTGACAGCATCAAAAATCTTTATCTGTCACCCGATATCGTAAAATCTCTCCGTGGACTCCCATGCCCTATAAACAGGAGCACTTTCTAGGAAAACTGGTGATTGGTCAATTCTATGTATTCACAAAAGTTAATTTTGTTCAATTTCTTTTTTATTTTATTTTTTGCTGGAGTAACAATTAACCTTGCTAACAGTGTTGTTTGTGTTTTGTTGTTGTTTTTGATTTGAATTATGGTTGGCCAGTTTGGTAGACGTGTGTTCTACGATATTGACCCTGTCTGTAAGAGAAAGGTAAATCTTTGACCAATCACCATTCTTTCCTGAATATATAGGTCACGAGTCGACCTATTTTAATACTTACATGTACTGTATCAATAATAACCAATAATAGTTATCATGGTTCTTGAAGGGGGGGTATGAAGTGTTTACATGGTCAGTGTGGTAATTGATAACGGTCGAGCACCAAATAGCTGCAAGCGGTGACCTGATATGAGCATGCGTTTCAATCATCAAACGATATTGCCTAAAAACATCAGCATTTTGTTCGCCTGATGCCCACCATATAGTTGAAGCACGCCCGATAAGTGTTTGCGACTGGCGCAACTTACGCCAGCTTAGTAGAACGAGCCCCAAGCAAACATTCAGCATTGGGTTATAGAAGGCAAAACCTGGTCAGAAAATTTTCAATTTTGTCTATTGGACTGAGCGGGATTTGGACTGGGAGATGGTGTAGCTGTATAAAAACACACTCCTCTTATAATTATTTTGGGGCTTCACTTTTTTTGTTAACTTTAATTTAATGACCAGCAATCTTATTTAACGACCAACAATGGAATTATTTCCGTCAGTCAAAAACATTTGATATTCATGAAAACATTTTGATATTCATGTATGATTTGTTTTTAGAAACCTGGTACGAGTGACAAAGTAATTCGGCGGAACTCTCTGACAACCCTTCACCCCCTACCTCCTGATGACAGTCAACCATCAATGCTGCGTCAGAACACTGTACCTCATGGATTCAACGTAAGAAACTCATACCTTACTTTGGTTAATACAGGAATTCCATACCTCATGAAGCTGTGGTAAACAATTATTTGATATGGAAAATTCATTCAAGGCTTGTGCTTGAAATATGTTATATATAGATGTTAATGTGTTTACTTATAATGGTTTAGGATAAATAGTCTAGGTTAAAATAATGGCAATGTGAAATCTGCATTTGTTACAAATACACTGTATTCCTGGGTTACAAAATCTATATTTTAAAAATTTTTGGCCTTCTACTGGACCCCCATGTTGGCTCTGTAAGAAATAAGTAAAATTACATGTTGTATCTATACTAAATGATTTGAGCTTCCAGACCAAGTATATCATTTACAATATGCACACGGCAAAGGAGAACTTTTATATGAATATCCACACAGATTTTCAGGTCAAATGAAGACTACATGTATTTGTGCACAGATCTTGACTACTGAAAAATTTGTTCTGTAAAATTTATGAATTTTGCTCAATACATTTCTCTTTTTAATTTCATTAAAATATATTAAATCCTGAATAACATTATTGCATGTGGATGTCGTTTTGGGTTAAGCCAACTCAACCTGGTTGTCTTCAATCTTTGTTATTCTTCTAAGAGTGTGGGATTCCTATCTGAAGGATGGAATAACATTAAGTACGTAAACTGGAGGAGTGTGTAACAGGAATCTGTTAGTTCCACTGATCAGTTTTGCGTAATACATGAGTAGTGTCACTCTGAAAACTATTTTGGCACTTTATTTTGCCATCATCAGGTGAGTGATCACAAAAATAAAGTGCTGAAATATTGAGTTAACATGGGTCTTACATTTCAGAGTAACACTACTCTTGTAACATGAAGCTGTGTTATTCAGTTATATCAACAACATTGTTCACTTTACCCATTGTGGAGTGGTGGGTGAAACGTAGTACCTTTGAATTGCGTAGCACCTCTATAAAAACATCTACTTTTTCATGAAACTAGAAATTGAGCCTGAATTGGTTTTTGATGTTATACACCGTATTGTGTGATTAATCTTTGTTACGTTAAACATTATAACGTATTTTGACTTAAGGTGTAAATAATTCTGTTACGTTGTATGATTATAGGAGAAAGGTTTGTCGACCTATTTTGAAGATCGTTGGATAGAGGAGAGGGAGGAGAGACGACATTCCATCGAGAAGGAAATCCTCATCAAGGAATCTGAACTCTATAAAAGTAACAAACCTCCACCATTGTTTTATGGTAAGTGACCATCCTATAGTTTAAGGGGCTTCGGTTACTCAATTGGCAGATACATAGTCTCTCAATCTGACACAGGCCTTCCATCACTGAGGCGTGGGTTTGAATCACACTCAGTCAAGAATAATCTACTAACTGGCAACGTTGCCATATAAGTGTAATAATCTTGAGTGTGGCGTAAAAGATCAATCAGTCGTTCACATGATTAATAGAAATTCAAGCCAAACGTCGTTCATCATGGTCACAAGAAACACTGGTGATTTGATGATAATTTGATGCTTCAATCATAAAGATATTTTTAACAAATTTTCTCACTTATTTCTTTGACAAGACAATTATTCCATGTATGAAAGCGACTGATTTATCCAGTATGCAAAGAAAGTTTAGATTTATGCAAAATTGCGTCCATTGACTACATTTTTTGCAATTAGTTTTGAATCCTTATATATATATATTTCACAACAGATTTTATATGAAATACTGTTTTTATCATGCTTTTTGTGTATTGTTATTATCTATGTACTTGAATTACAGAGCATGTTGTGAATGGGCGTAAGAAGTCGAGCCCTGACTACAGTAAACTGGGCCAGGAATCCTCGTACCAACCCTCTTACCTGGGTAACGTTCTGTTTAACGGCAGACTTCTCTCAGCTAATGTCAACTATGGCTGTTTCATGACCTTCAACTCTGGTGACCCAAGCTACAGTACAAAGTTACCTGCACAGTTTAGGGTAAGTCTTGAGTAGGGCCATGCCACTTTGCAAAAGTCTGGATATCTTAATTGTTTGATTGATCTTAGTTGAACTCGTTTAGGTAAGTCTAACATGTTTTTGTATATATACTGTCATTGTTCATGATGATCTTATGATGGACTCTCCATCTATAAAGCTCTGTGGACTGTTTTCAAGTTATTCACGCCTGATTGTAAGGGTATCCCACGGGAGCAATTCCTATTTACAGCACCTTGTTACATTACAGTCTCGTTCATTTAAGCCGGCAAATTTATTTCGCCAACTGACACGTCAGGTAGCCTAAAATCAAGCAAATTCTCTTAGCTGGGGGATATTTAGCATTCAAATGTGTCTAAAAGTAGTCTTACGCCTGTGGCAATCACTGATTGTTCGCTTAATGCTTAGACTAACCCGTTAAATGAATTGCTGTTCTTATCTTATCGCTGTAAATTACAAATAAAAGTATTTATATGACAAGAAAAGTTTTATTTTTTGTAAAATTACTGACCTGTGATGGACCTTCAATTTTTAGATCGCAGTAATATTTTTTAAAAATGTTTAGTTCAATTTATTCATTTTCTTGTAGCTGTTGATTCGCCCATGTGCCCTGGTAGTGCCGGACACCCGGCGTATCCTGGAGGTTTTATTGTACGCCAATGGTTATGAGGAGGCAGCTGTGTGGACCAATAAACTGACACGATTTCTCACACTCATGAACCTACAGGTGGGTGGGTTTTATTTGTCTGTTATACATCACACAATTCCTCATATCAATTGATCTCTAGAGGCCGTTTGTTCAAAAGAAAATTAGCTTAACGCCAGGTTAAATGACGTGACATAACAAATGATTTCCTTTGTGATGTGACGTTATCTAACCTGCCGTTATGCTAATTTTCTTTTGAACAACCGGCCCCTCATGGTTAGATGAGCAGGGTAGTTCTCAGTAATGGTGTCATTTAGATCTTGTCCGTCCTGGATTAAATGGTAGAACTTCATTTTGATTCAGATATAGAACGATTCCTCATCCAGCCTAACAGGCATACTTAATTCACAGCTCATAGCAGATCTCGGACAGGTAGTGTCGCCTCAGCAGCTTTCGTCAGGTCACGTGACCAACTGAACGAAAAGGGAAATTCTGTGTGATACAAGTATTGACTTTCGATACCTTTGCTCGTTAAAGAAGTAAAACTTAATTAGAACTCTGATTGATGTATTTCACTACCTAGTGTTATAGCTGTATGATTTAAAGAAAAAAAATCTCATTTTATCCATCATTTTAGAACGCTCTACTTTTGTCTTTGAAAAATGTCAAAATGAGGCTGATTGATTAATGTTTAATGTCGCTCTCAAAATTATTTTACCAATATGACAGTATTGTCAGGTTTGGTGAGGCGGAAACCAGTGTCTTTATTAGGAGGAAACCAAATGGTAACTGATATCATTTTACAGAAGGTGATCGATGAAAAGTTCTCAGGGGTGTTTCTAAAAAACGTTTAGGCAAGTCGTAACTTTGTGCCTGTTCTTAACTAAATATTGATTGTATATGCTGTCATAACAGACCTTATGTCGAGTCTTAATGTTTCAAGAAAGAACTCCCAAGGTTTTTTTTTTCTTGGGGCTGAGTAGAACTGAAATGAATGGAATACTTGTGGCAGTGTTGTTTACTTTACAATCAAATGCGCTACAGAGGTCACGACCTCAGGAAGAGTAATTTTGTTAGTAATTCATACGAAGAAGGCTCTTGAAATTAGTTTAAAAACCAATGTTTACTCTCCTGAATGCTGTAATTGAATCTCTATGTCCATGCATTATTTCCTGATTTTCATATGGTTTGTTCATTAGATGCCCCACAAACTGTCGTATCAGTGTGTGGGAATCCAGGATCTGAAGACTATCATAACTGTGGCAGGAGAGAAGCGATTAGATAGAGGCTTAGACAGAGAAATACATCAGGCACTCTATGGAAACATTAAGGGTATTGCTACACTTTTTTTTTTCAAATGTAGACATGCATCTGCTTCTCTGTGTTAATAGAAATAAACTGTTTTATGACGCATTCAAAATTATTTCATTGATATTTCTGACTTACCAGGTTAAGTGTGGGAGGACTTTCTGTTGGTACCTGGCAACCCTTTCCATATAAGATTATCTCCCTTAGAAAGAGTTGTGTGTTTTGATAACTGTCTCCTCCTCTGGACTATAAAATTGACTGTATAAAACTTCAGTTGACCATGTAACCATTGATAGAAGAAGAACATGCATCACAGATTGAACTTAACTTTCAATGTATTTTTCTCAACAATTATTTTCATTTTTTTCATAAATGCATCAATGACTTAGTTGGCAATGTAATTGTGTCTCTAATGGATTGGGCATCGGTTGAAATTCCACTTGATCCAAGAAAATTTAAAATATTTCTAAGTGGATTTTTTCTTGATTGTCTATGTGAGAGATTGTAAGGTACTCCCTGAAGGTTGAGGGATTCCTCCACCCAAAAAGTCTGGTTTCCTCCTTGCAATGCCGCCTTATAAGTGAAATAGTCTCAGTGCCACAAAAATCATCAATCAGTCAATCATTTTCATAAATACTTAATTTTGTTTCAGATGATGTAGTACAGACTCAGACTGTTTACAACAGAGAAGAGTTCTGTTTGGTTTACGCTTTACGACAGCTGCTTCTCCCGAGAATGGAAAACGAAGACGATAGCCTCCGCCTTGAGAACGTTATCCGGGACCTGTTCCCATCTATGATACGAACACAGGACAACTATGGCACAAACAACTCTAAGTTAAAACAAACCATTATGGATCTGCTAGTACAGAATCATCAGTTTTATTCTGAGGAATTTGTGAACAAGGTACGTACGTTACTTTTTTTGTGGGGGATGGGGGCTCTTTTTGATACTTAATAATACACTCAAACATGACTGAGTGAGAAGGAGAGGGGGGGGCGTTTCAGTTATTAAAAAAAACATACTGCAGTAACTGTGCCAAGAAAGCAAAATAATCTTGAGTAGACGGTTATCATATCATCATTTACATGTAGGCTACTGAGAAATGTCCATTATAGTCATGTGAGCACTGTATAAATTCACAAGTAACCAATTAGTAAGTAACCGATGGCCACTGAAGGGCCTGGGGCTCGATTCACAAAGCTGTCTCATTGCAAACCAACCCTAGTTGCCAACGGATACCATTGTGAAAAGATATGACGTCATGGCAAGTACGATTGATCGCACGTTGTGATGGCTTCATGAAACGGCACCCTGGGTGAGAATCAAACTCACACCGCTCTACCATTTCTGCTAATGACACTGAACAATGGGAATTTATATAAGTGTGGTGAATATTTATAAATCTGATACCTGTATAAAGTTTATTGTTGGTAAAGCCAGTCATAACTTTTTATTATGACATTTCAGATATTACAGTTGGAGACATGTATGGAGTTTAAACAGGGAGCCATATTGGTAGGCCCCAGTGGGAGTGGTAAGACGACCTGTTATCAGACACTGGCTAAGGCATGGAATTATCTCAACTATCAACTGTTTGCTCCTGACCATTCTAATGAACAAATTGATATTCATAAGATGATACAAACAGGATCAACCCAAATCCAGGTTAGAGATTACATAAAAACAGATCAGGTTAAACTAATGAGAAATATTGGGACTTGTTTTAACCAACAAAATCATTTTTGCATGGATGACTTTTTGGGTGTGGGGGCTCTGTCATTGGTGTAGCCTTTGTATTATCATTAACAGCATTTAACACAATTTGTTTATTGTGGCAAATTTAAAATTTTAAAGGGAATTTGCTCACATATATTTCCAATGCCTTTGGTTGCTCTGTAGGTAAATTTATTAATACTCACTATGACATAAACCTTTCCTTAATGGGTCCCAGGTTCGAATCTGATTCAGTCAAAGTAAGCAAAAGTCTGAGTATTCACTTAATTGCTAGGTTGCCGTTGAAGGTCATCAGCTCAACCTGACATTATTTTCAAGTAGGTGAAATAATTGAGTGTGGTAAAAAGCACCAATAAATTGACAAAGATTCTTATGTATTAACTTATGCATCAAGCCATTTTGTGACTAAGATGGGGTGTTTTAAGCTATTTTCTCAGTTGTAGAAAATGGTATCCCATTAACAACAACAACTAATGACTTAATTATTTTAATGTTTGCTTTATTTCAGAAAGAGAATGAAGACACCTATGACTTCAAAAGTTTGGAAATAAAAGAAGTGGTAAGTTATGTTCATTCATAAAAAAATACCAATTTTGACACAACACCATTTAACTAATGCGAATTTCAGCCACATGACTCTGCTAAATGACTGTTTTACTATCTCTGTCTGATGAGGCATCACAACGAAGTTAGTTGTTTGTAAACAACATGCACTGAAAGTTTGACAGTGTTGTTCACAAACAACTAACTTTGTGGTGATGCCTATAATTATTTCTCATTAGTTTAGAACCCAGCATTTCATACAATTCTTATCTCTGTCTGATCAGATAAAACTACAGACCCTGGAGAGAGATGATACAGAGGCCAGGTCAAAGTGGAAGAAGGCAGAGAAAGATTTGATCAGCATGTTGAATACCAAGACTGACATCGAGAGTTTAGGAGGGGAGAAGTGTGTAGACTACGCTATATATCCTAAAGTGGATCTCTATAAGGTCACGCCTAATGCCTTGACCACTGAACAGGTAAGACTATTACCCAGTCAGGGTCTCCATGGCCTGCGGTAGACTGACATAGAGAGTCTAGGAGGGGAGAAGTGTGTAGACTACGCTATATATCCTAAAGTGGATCTGTATAAGGTCATGCCCAATGCCTTGACCACTGAACAGGTAAGACATTTAGCCAGTCGGGGTCTCCGTGGCTGTCAGTAGACTAATATTCAGAGTTTAGGAGGGGAGAAGTGTGTAGACTATGCTATATATCCTAAAGTGGATCTCTATAAGGTCACACCTAATTCCTTGACCACTGAACAGGTAAGACTATTAGCCAGTCAGGGTCTCCTTGACCACTGAACAGGTAAGACAATTAGCCAGTCGGGGTCGCCTTGACCACTGAACAGGTAAGACTGTTAGCCAGTCGGGGTCTCCTTGACCACTGAACAGGTAAGACTATCAGCCAGTTCGGGTCTCCTTGACCACTGAACAGGTAAGACTATTAGCCAGTCCAGTCTCCTTGACCACTGAACAGGTAAGACTATTACCCAGTCCGGGTCTCCTTGACCACTGAACAGGTAAGACTATCAGCCAGTCCGGGTCTCCTTGACCACTGAACAGGTAAGACTATTACCCAGTCCGGGTCTCCTTGACCACTGAACAGGTAAGACTATCAGCCAGTCCGGGTCTCCTTGACCACTGAACAGGTAAGACTATTACCCAGTCCGGGTCTCCTTGACCACTGAACAGGTAAGACTATCAGCCAGTCCGGGTCTCCTTGACCACTGAACAGGTAAGACTATTACCCAGTCCGGGTCTCCTTGACCACTGAACAGGTAAGACAATTAGCCAGTCAGGGTCTCCTTGACCACTGAACAGGTAAGACTATTAGCCAGTTGGGTTTCTCCTTGACCTCAGAACAGGTAAGACTATTACCCAGTCGGGGTCTCCTTGACCACTGAACAGGTAAGGTTATTAGCCAGTCGGGGTCTCCTTGACCACTGAACAGGTAAGACTATTAGCCAGTCGGGGTCTCCTTGACCACTGAACAGGTAAGACTATTAGCCAGTCAGGGTCTTAGGGGCCTGTTGCACAAAGCTGTATTAAGCCAAAGTCAGTCTTAAATATGTCTCGTCACAAAGGAATTTGATTGTGACGTTGTCTAGATTTGTCAGACTTAAGCTTAATACACCTTTGTGCAACCGGCCCCAGTAGACAGACAGACTATCATGTCGACTTCATCTTTGCTATGATGGGCTGCGGGTTTGAATCCCAATCAGTCCAAACAAAACAAGCGACTTCATTGCCTTATGTTGGTCAATGTTGCCTTATGTTTTTCTTGTTGGTTTATCTGGGCTCAGAGCACGGTTTTCTTACCCACTAAATATGACAATGCTACCATATAAGTGATAAAATCGTATTGGATGTGATGTAAAACAACAATCAATGAATCTAACCTGTGTTTGGAATTCTTCTTTATCAGCAATACAATTATCCAATTTTTGTTTTTGTTACAGTTATTTGGGAGTTTTGAAAACGGTATCTGGTCGGATGGATTGTTGACAAAGACGTTACGTGGAATGGAATCTAAAGGACGCTCCATGAAGACTGCCTTGTCTCATCACAAGGTCAATAGGTCGAATTTAGGGGGTACGAAGGTAACCTCTGACCTTCCGTCCTATCTGCTACAATGGGTGATCCTGGATGGTGAAATAAACCCGAGCTGGTCAGAAAACCTGAACACTTTACTGGACGAACACAGGCGACTCTGTAGTGCTGACAGAGAAAATATCACCTTTCAAGGTATGTCATGCCTGTTAACACTTTACTGGACGAACACAGGCGACTCTGTAGTGCTGACAGAGAAAATATCACCTTCCAAGGTACGTCATGCCTGTTAACACTTTACTGGACGAACACAGGCGACTCTGTAGTGCTGACAGAGAAAATATCACCTTCCAAGGTACGTCATGCCTGTTAACACTTTACTGGATGAACACAGGAGACTCTGTAGTGCTGACAGGGAAAATATCACCTTCCAAGGTACGTCATGTCTGTTAACACTTTACTGGACGAACACAGGCGACTCTGTAGTGCTGACAGAGAAAATATCACCTTTCAAGGTACGTCATGTCTGGTAACACTTTACTGGACGAACACAGGCGACTCTGTAGTGCTGACAGAGAAAATATCACCTTTCAAGGTACGTCATGTCTGTTAACACTTTACTGGACGAACACAGGCGACTCTGTAGTGCTGACAGGGAAAATATCACCTTTCAAGGTACGTCATGTCTGTTAACACTTTACTGGACGAACACAGGCGACTCTGTAGTGCTGACAGAGAAAATATCACCTTTCAAGGTATGTCATGCATGTTAACACTTTACTGGACGAACACAGGCGACTCTGTAGTGCTGACAGGGAAAATATCACCTTTCAAGGTACGTCATGTCTGTTAACACTTTACTGGACGAACACAGGCGACTCTGTAGTGCTGACAGAGAAAATATCACCTTTCAAGGTATGTCATGCCTGTTAACACTTTACTGGACCCAGACCCCTAGCTAGGATTTGGGAGGGGCAGGGTGCTGTCCGAAAAAAAAGGGCACTTTAAGAGAAAAAGGGGCACCTGATCGTCGATTACTTCATTTGGTCTGAGCGTCTCACTGAACGTCTTAATTTATATGGTAGTGAAATTGCAAAACTGATAGCCACTTACATGCAGATTGATTCTTATTCAATTTTACTTTTAGGAAAGAAAAAAAAAATACGTTGGTAGTTTTTTCATTAGGTTTAATGTTTAGGTCTAACTATGATACCTTAAACTTTTTAAGCCATTTCTGCTGGGATAATAACAAGAGTAGGGAATGGCAATAGGAACATTGTGTAATCCACTTTATGAAATTAAAAATGCAGGGAAAGTCCATTTTTTAAATCTATTTAATTTTTATAGGCATAATTCTAGTAGGGTTTTTTGCAATGTATCATTAATGCTAAGTTGCCTTGGGGTGTTTTTATCAGAAATGAAGTTTGACAATGCGAATGTGACATTGACTGGCTGTAGACACAGTGTTTGCTGAACTTGGAGGTGTTAACAATCCAATAAAAAAATCCAAAACTAATTGCTATGAAACTGTCAAATTTCTTTCAAAATGTCCCAAACTATCCTCTATTTCTAGTATTTTGTACAATTTCTAATGTGTTTGTGTGTCTCTTTTTCGTTTGCCTTAAACTCCAACTGTAACACAATTTCATTTGATAAAGAGGATCGTGTTGTTGTTGTTGTTGCTGTACAATCGATTCAAATGAATACCTTTGGCAATGGCAGCTTTCTGTGTCCAGGCAGGGGGCTAAATTCTATTATTAACTTCTTTTATTTGAGTGAATTCTATCCACCATTTGAAGACTGTGCAGTGCTTGATGTTAGGCACTTTCCCCTGGTAAATTATTACGGTGAACGAGGTCACTATTTTCAGACATGTTGAAGTGCAGTCGGAACTCCCTTCGGCTATCTTCGCTCGCTACCGGTCGGCTTTGACACGCCTCGGGCAGTCTGCGCTTGTTATACGGCAAATCACCGTATTTTTGGGCTGAATAAAAATGGCGTCGAAAGTAAATATCAAAATGTTTTACTACCGACGAAAACAGAAAATAAAAATAATTATAAATTTATTAAATGCTAATATCATTTAGAAAGATATTTGTTTATATATTTTATTTAGCCCGGTAAACCACATGTTGTAGACAGACGCAGTTTCGGTACATATCAGGAATCTTCAAATACTTCAATTCTATAACTGATCGAGGCTGAAAGTTAACAAACCGAGTGTTTCAGTCCCTAACATTATCACGGGGAGACTTATGTCGGGCCCTCAAGGGGATTTGGGATTTGTACGCTTCACGGCTACCTATTTGGTCGCCATATTCAAAATGACCTGCAGTCTATCAGAGGGTATTTCACGCACGTAAATCCCCGAAGTTTCAGAGTGGTTGAAGTGATGCAATACCCGCCACAACAAGTGGCCCATGGGAATGAGGTTGACTCTCCGTAGCATATGTCTGTTTTTCTCTAAGGTTTCATAACACGTATGTCTGCAAGGAGAGCATCAATGACTGATGCATTGTGGGAAGCTGAATTTCCGGAATAATTGACCTGAATGGAAGTGTGTAATGTGTGTTGTACACGTTTTTGACAGCAGTTAAATAAATTTTGGTCAGGGAAGGACTGATGTGGAGACAGTGGGTAGTCATACTTGGTCTTTGGGGCACAAAGGGCGCAATGAAAGGGCACAGGGGCGGGAGAAATAAGGGGCAGGGCGCTGCGCCCCTCTAAAAACGCCTAGCGAGGGGTCTGGGACCAACACAGGAGACTCTGTAGTGCTGACAGAGAAAATATCACCTTTCAAGGTATGTCATGCCTGTTAACACTTTACTGGACGAACACAGGCGACTCTGTAGTGCTGACAGGGAAAATATCACCTTTCAAGGTACGTCATGTCTGTTAACACTTTACTGGACGAACACAGGCGACTCTGTAGTGCTGACAGAGAAAATATCACCTTTCAAGGTATGTCATGCCTGTTGACACTTTACTGGACGAACACAGGCGACTTTGTAGTGCTGACAGAGAAAATATCACCTTTCAAGGTATGTCATGCCTGTTGACACTTTACTGGACGAACACAGGAGACTCTGTAGTGCTGACAGGGAAAATATCACCTTTCAAGGTACGTCATGTCTGTTAACACTTTACTGGACGAACACAGGCGACTCTGTAGTGCTGACAGAGAAAATATCACCTTTCAAGGTATGTCATGCCTGTTAACACTTTACTGGACCAACACAGGAGACTCTGTAGTGCTGACAGAGAAAATATCACCTTTCAAGGTATGTCATGCCTGTTAACACTTTACTGGACGAACACAGGCGACTCTGTAGTGCTGACAGGGAAAATATCACCTTTCAAGGTACGTCATGCCTGTTAACACTTTACTGGACGAACACAGGCGACTCTGTAGTGCTGACAGAGAAAATATCACCTTTCAAGGTACGTCATGCCTGTTAACACTTTACTGGACGAACACAGGAGACTCTGTAGTGCTGACAGGGAAAATATCACCTTTCAAGGTATGTCATGCCTGTTGACACTTTACTGGACGAACACAGGCGACTCTGTAGTGCTGACAGGGAAAATATCACCTTTCAAGGTATGTCATGCCTGTTAACACTTTACTGGACGAACACAGGCGACTCTGTAGTGCTGACAGGGAAAATATCACCTTTCAAGGTATGTCATGCCTGTTAACACTTTACTGGACGAACACAGGCGACTCTGTAGTGCTGACAGAGAAAATATCACCTTTCAAGGTACGTCATGCCTGTTAACACTTTACTGGACGAACACAGGCGACTCTGTAGTGCTGACAGAGAAAATATCACCTTTCAAGGTACGTCATGCCTGTTAACACTTTACTGGACGAACACAGGCGACTCTGTAGTGCTGACAGAGAAAATACCACCTTTCAAGGTACGTCATGTCTGTTAACACTTTACTGGACGAACACAGGCGACTCTGTAGTGCTGACAGAGAAAATATCACCTTTCAAGGTACGTCATGTCTGTTAACACTTTACTGGACGAACACAGGCGACTCTGTAGTGCTGACAGGGAAAATATCACCTTTCAAGGTACGTCATGCCTGTTAACACTTTACTGGACGAACACAGGCGACTCTGTAGTGCTGACAGGGAAAATATCACCTTTCAAGGTACGTCATGCCTGTTAACACTTTACTGGACGAACACAGGCGACTCTGTAGTGCTGACAGAGAAAATATCACCTTTCAAGGTACGTCATGCCTGTTAACACTTTACTGGACGAACACAGGAGACTCTGTAGTGCTGACAGAGAAAATATCACCTTTCAAGGTATGTCATGCCTGTTAACACTTTACTGGACGAACACAGGAGACTCTGTAGTGCTGACAGAGAAAATATCACCTTTCAAGGTACGTCATGCCTGTTAACACTTTACTGGACGAACACAGGAGACTCTGTAGTGCTGACAGGGAAAATATCACCTTTCAAGGTACGTCATGCCTGTTAACACTTTACTGGACGAACACAGGCGACTCTGTAGTGCTGACAGAGAAAATATCACCTTTCAAGGTACGTCATGCCTGTTAACACTTTACTGGACGAACACAGGCGACTTTGTAGTGCTGACAGGGAAAATATCACCTTTCAAGGTACGTCATGCCTGTTAACACTTTACTGGACAAACACAGGCGACTTTGTAGTGCTGACAGGGAAAATATCACCTTTCAAGGTACGTCATGCCTGTTAACACTTTACTGGACGAACACAGGCGACTTTGTAGTGCTGACAGGGAAAATATCACCTTTCAAGGTACGTCATGCCTGTTAACACTTTACTGGACGAACACAGGCGACTTTGTAGTGCTGACAGGGAAAATATCACCTTTCAAGGTACGTCATGCCTGTTAACACTTTACTGGACAAACACAGGCGACTTTGTAGTGCTGACAGGGAAAATATCACCTTTCAAGGTACGTCATGCCTGTTAACACTTTACTGGACGAACACAGGAGACTCTGTAGTGCTGACAGGGAAAATATCACCTTTCAAGGTACGTCATGCCTGTTAACACTTTACTGGACGAACACAGGCGACTCTGTAGTGCTGACAGAGAAAATATCACCTTTCAAGGTACGTCATGCCTGTTAACACTTTACTGGACGAACACAGGCGACTTTGTAGTGCTGACAGGGAAAATATCACCTTTCAAGGTACGTCATGCCTGTTAACACTTTACTGGACAAACACAGGCGACTTTGTAGTGCTGACAGGGAAAATATCACCTTTCAAGGTACGTCATGTCTGTTAACACTTTACTGGATGAACACAGGCGACTTTGTAGTGCTGACAGGGAAAATATCACCTTTCAAGGTACGTCATGCCTGTTAACACTTTACTGGACAAACACAGGCGACTTTGTAGTGCTGACAGGGAAAATATCACCTTTCAAGGTACGTCATGTCTGTTAACACTTTACTGGATGAACACAGGCGACTTTGTAGTGCTGACAGGGAAAATATCACCTTTCAAGGTACGTCATGCCTGTTAACACTTTACTGGATGAACACAGGCGACTTTGTAGTGCTGACAGGGAAAATATCACCTTTCAAGGTACGTCATGTCTGTTAACACTTTACTGGATGAACACAGGCGACTTTGTAGTGCTGACAGGGAAAATATCACCTTTCAAGGTACGTCATGCCTGTTAACACTTTACTGGATGAACACAGGCGACTTTGTAGTGCTGACAGGGAAAATATCACCTTTCAAGGTACGTCATGTCTGTTAACACTTTACTGGATGAACACAGGCGACTTTGTAGTGCTGACAGGGAAAATATCACCTTTCAAGGTACGTCATGCCTGTTAACACTTTACTGGACGAACACAGGCGACTCTGTAGTGCTGACAGAGAAAATATCACCTTTCAAGGTACGTCATGCCTGTTAACACTTTACTGGACGAACACAGGCGACTCTGTAGTGCTGACAGAGAAAATATCACCTTTCAAGGTACGTCATGCCTGTATACACTTTACTGGACGAACACAGGCGACTCTGTAGTGCTGACAGAGAAAATATCACCTTTCAAGGTACGTCATGCCTGTTAACACTTTACTGGACGAACACAGGCGACTCTGTAGTGCTGACAGAGAAAACATCACCTTTCAAGGTACGTCATGCCTGTTAACACTTTACTGGACGAACACAGGCGACTCTGTAGTGCTGACAGGGAAAATATCACCTTTCAAGGTACGTCATGTCTGTTAACACTTTACTGGACGAACACAGGCGACTCTGTAGTGCTGACAGAGAAAATATCACCTTTCAAGGTACGTCATGCCTGGTAACACTTTACTGGACGAACACAGGCGACTCTGTAGTGCTGACAGAGAAAATATCACCTTTCAAGGTACGTCATGCCTGGTAACACTTTACTGGACGAACACAGGCGACTTTGTAGTGCTGACAGAGAAAATATCACCTTTCAAGGTACGTCATGCCTGTTAACACTTTACTGGACGAACACAGGCGACTCTGTAGTGCTGACAGGGAAAATATCACCTTTCAAGGTACGTCATGCCTGGTAACACTTTACTGGACGAACACAGGCGACTCTGTAGTGCTGACAGAGAAAATATCACCTTTCAAGGTACGTCATGTCTGTTAACACTTTACTGGACGAACACAGGCGACTCTGTAGTGCTGACAGAGAAAATATCACCTTTCAAGGTACGTCATGCCTGTTAACACTTTACTGGACGAACACAGGCGACTCTGTAGTGCTGACAGAGAAAATATCACCTTTCAAGGTACGTCATGCCTGGAGAAGGAATCAACAAATGTACATATACTATAGTATATAGTATATCGTTTCAGAAAGTCTCACATCCCTGGATCCTCATCAAGTGGCCAGGCCAAACGTTTGAAAATGTTCACCATATTTGGGACTTTATGACGCGGTTTTGCAAAACCCTTTCAAATGTTTTGCTTGTCTAGGTGGTGCTGGTAAGAAAAGTCAATAGGCAGTCAGCTGAAAATCACAATGTGTATCCACTTATTTTCAATTTTTCACTCATATCAATTTTTTTCCACTTTAATGCCCCATTATTTCTTTTCCTCAGACTCTGCCACAGTATTGTTTGAGACCACAGACCTATCCTTCGCCTCCCCCGCTATGATTGCCCGTACCTGTGTACTACATTTCCCATCAGACCTAGTACAGTGGAAATGGCTGTATGACAGCTGGGCTGACACCTGTAAAACAACCTTTATGATTACATCGTCAAGGTAAAAACTCTCTGGCTACTCTCAGTATGATTTGGTCTATTTGTTTGGTAATCTTCTAGTAAATTACACATGCCGAGCTCATGTCTTTCTCATGTCTATCATGTCTTTCAACTTTCTAGGATGACATTTGACTGCGGATAGCTTTTAGGTGTTGAGATTTTCACATCTCTGTGTATTTAATGTAATGCATGTGCAGGGTTTTTTTTTTTTTTCTTTATAAGATTTCTTATGTTCAAAAGTTGACAGGTATTCATATAAGGCCCATCGTATCCTCTGGTCAAAGCGTGATGAGTCCGGTTTCTTCTCCCTCTAAACCTGGCAATGCTGCCCAAAAAAGTGAAATAATGTTGAGTTTAACTTAAAGCATCATGTCTAGACGGCTTTAAATCACTGATTATACACAAATAACATGAGAAATGTAATGGTAGCCAGGCACCTGTCAGAGGCAGGGGGTTTCTTCTTGGTGAAGAGTTTGTTTTGGGAATTGTGTGATTGTTACAATCTGAGCTTTTTTTATATATTTTTATTCATTGATAGCCTTAAAATGTTGGACGACTTGGTGACAGATGTCTTTGGCCCCTCCCTAAAATTCCTAGCAAATGAGTGTGTCCCATCATTGGTGACTGACACCAGTCTGAGGACAAGATTGACCAATCAGGTTGGGTTTGGCATACGGGAAGTGACATCGTTCCTGAAGATTTTGTCTTCCCTTTTAAGTAAATCCTTCCTCAGAGAAGAACTGGAGAAAAAACTACAGAAAATAAATCCTCTAGGTAAATATGGGGTAACATAATTTCCAAGAGCTATTTCTGAATAAAATAATGCAAAAAATTGAAATTATTTGCATACATGTACATGTATCTTTTTTTTTCATTACTTTGTCTGCTGTTTCCAAAATTTTCTACAACACTTGAATTGCTGGCTTTTAGGGTCTTGCAAAGTGCCCTGCCGCCTTCCTTTGAAAAAAAGCATATGAAGCTCATATAGGTAAAATTTACCACACTACATCAGAGAATGGTAATCAAATAATATAAACAATTGTGTCAAAATGTTTTTTTATTTAAAGGCATAGAATTTCAAATAGCTTTTCAAGTGAAGATTCCTTGATCCCACAAATAACCGTCTTTTATAAAAGGCTATGGTTCATTTTATATTTCCTTTGTGTAGAGAACAAAGTGGATGAAGATGAGAGTGGCCGCCCATCAACGCTGTCTCGCAGTCTGAGTAGTCGACTAACCACCACCTCCGTGATTGAAGAAATAATACCCAATCACCTAGAGCTTATCAAATCCATGTTTGCTTTCTCCTACATCTGGGCTTTTGGAGGCTCCATACATGACAGGTATCGTTTTCTATTATCCTACTTCACATAAAATACATCCTTCTGATTGGTTAAAACCAGTCACATGGAGTATTTATATATTGATTACGTATCCGTACTGAGCAATATATAGAGGATATTAACTGGTCTTGATGTGTATACCATAAATATTTCATCGAGTGGGATGCAAAAAGTGATATTTTCACGATGTACATTTTCACATCACACGAGATGAAATATTTGTGGTATACACATCGAGACCAGTTAATTTTCTTTTTATTTTATATCTAACAAGCTAAATTTTTTAAATTTTGGTTTGAAAACTACTACGTAACGAAAACAAAACTATGCATAGCTTTATACATCAGACACTGACCTATATACCGAGCTATATAGGTCAATGGTCCAAACTACCACGATGCGCATGACAAAATAGATCGACAAAGAAATTCATTCAGTTAACTTATGAAAGAAAACTATTCTTAACACCCGAACCAAATTACTTATACTGTTTATTAAGATCAAGCAGAAAAAATATATGCACCCTTAGTGGCCTTTCGCTGCTTTTTCGTCATTTTTCGCAAAGTCGTTGTTCAAGACGCGCACATAGCCAATCACATGCAGTGGTAATGTCAAATTTGATCGAAGCAAGGAAAAATATGAAAATGCAAAACCAATTTTAAGAATTACAAAAAATACAATTACCGTACTGAAATAGTTCGCATCTGACTTTCGAATTTATATAGAGTATTAGATAACTAAAAGTGCTTGAGTGCAAAAAGAAAGTGTAGGGAAAAAAAGCTTAATATTGGAGCACGGTCGAGGAAGATTGCGCTGCCTGTGGCAGTGGAGCGTCAAGTCAGGCAGAGACATCAACGGGAAGGACGGCTTGGTAGGCCTGACTTGCAGTGGTCAAAGTAGTCCCGGCTGTCAAAAGTGATATCATCACTGTGATGATATAACAAAAATTGATATCGTCACAGTCACGATATCAGTTGCTATTTTCCCTCTGATATGATTTATATCATGATGATAGTTCTCTATATTTCATTGCCAGATATATAGTAAAGAGGGATAGCTATATATATGGCTTATGACGTCTGGCCTAGACACTTGTTAAAAAACAAAATCCATGATATTACCCTCAGTTTAAAGACAGAATACAGTTTGACTTTAGTCACTAGAATTATCTGGAACAGTTTGCATGGAACACATTGTACGGATCAAGAAGTCGGGTAAACTGTAATTAAGCAAAATATGATAATGGGAAAATAAAGTGAAAATATGTAATTTAGTTCCTACATGTAAGCGGAAGATGGACAAGAGAGTTAAGCCCTGACTAGTAAGTCTTTCAAAATCTTGTTCTTTTACGTAACATTGTAACACTCAACTCTCTACCTTGTGTTTAGATATAAGGAAGCATTTAACGACCATGCTCGGGAGGTTTTGTACCGTTCTAGTCATCCAATAAGAATTCCTACCAAGGGTTCAGTGTTTGACTACCATGTGGATATTACCGGGGGAGGTTTAGTACGCTGGGTGGATCGCCCACTGGACAGACCCCGAGGTCTTGCCCCAACATATGTCATCACACCAGAGGTAACAATCAATGTTTTATTTTTCAAACTCTTCTCTCCTTTAATCCATGGTACTTGAACTAACCGTTGTTAAGACACAGTGATTTACAGGGGGGCCATTTCACGAAGCCGTCGCACAATGCGATCAATCGCATTTTACATGACGTATCTCTTCAGTATGGCATCCAATGTCAACTACATTTCGTTTGCGATGCAACTGCGTTGTGAAACGAGCCCCTGAACTGTTAAAACCTGAACCTCTGCACAGATTTTTATTACACATTTAGTCAGTATATATTTCCTTGATTCATTTTACTTTTAGCTAGAACAGGGTATAAATCAGATCTGTTCTCTATGGTGAGGATAATTCTCTAGTTATTGGAATGGTTTCTTTAAATTTAGAAAATAAAATGACACTGACACAAAGATTTTTTAAGAAGAATAATCATTTTAGAAATACTATCAAGACAAACAAGTTTCTACTATCGTTTAATATACATGTAGGTAATGAGTCATCAGTGACCTTAAAAGATGTTTTTAACAAAACGGCTGGTTTGGAAATATTTTGAACTTTTACTAAAAATAAAGAATTAAAGAGAAAGAAATAACCATAGAAAGTGTTGAAATTCTATTTACAGGTTGGCTGTTATCACTACTTGATGGACTTGTTACTTATGAATGGTCACTCTGTCTTACTGACCGGAGCAACTGGAGTGGGGAAAACCAGCTTTGTACAGGTCAGCTTTGGGATTGTAACAACATGGTTAATGATGATAAACTCCAATCAATCAATCAATCAATGTTATTTGATCAACATGAGTGGGATGGCTATATTGATTGATTGAGGGACGTTCACTGCACATTCGGGATTAGTTCACTTATATGGCAGAGCTGCTTGACTTACATAGAGAGGAAACTACGCTCTTTGCCCAGAGGAAACTGTCAATCTTAACTATGTACCTAGCAACCCTTCCATATAAGACAATAAAGTAAAAAGTCACTCACAAATTTGGTAATTGAACCTGTAACCCATCTATGGGGGGGGGGGGGGGGGGGGTCTCAGACCAAATAAAAATTGAAACATTTCTGAGTGGATTTTTCACTCGATTACCATATGTGAAGACTTACCAGGTCAAGGGTTTTCTCCGGGCAAACAGCTTGGTTTCAACCCCCACTAAACCTGGCAACGCAGCCATATAAATGCTGCGTAAAACCTTAATCAATTTAGATAATAGTATGTGATCAATTTGGATGTGAACTTTTCCTGTTTCAGAATGTGATTGGTTTAAAACACAAGTTAACTCGGATCCATATGAGTGGCAGACTGACGAGTGACATGTTACGAAGTAGGTTGGCAGATCACCTACAAGAGTTACCTCCCAGTCAACCTATCGCCGCCAGTGGGTCTTCACTCTCATTGGATGAGAGAAACTTGACCTTCTTCATTGATGACCTAAATACTGCACCTCTTACAACAGGTAATGCTTTCTATCTTGTTGTTTTTCTGCTACTTGCCACTGTCTTACAAGCCAACTTCCCTTCCCCTCTGTAAAAACTGTTTATGGAAAAAATGTTTGGAAAACAGTATATATTACTTGATTTATTGAAAGTGGCGATAGGCTAGTAGCTGTGTGAGTAGAGACTGCTCCGATCATTCTCATTTACCAATGACTATCAGGACTTTTTGACATGGAAAGATGGTTAAACTATCTCCTACAGTAAGGTGTTACTTATCCTGTGTACTATTGATGTGAACTCAATGTGGTTATTTCGTGATTTCTACCTACATATCAGACTTCAAAATTACCTATGTTGTCGTTGTAAGCAGTCACTGTGTGTTACCTACAGACATACCTGTATTCACATTACGTAAGGCGTTGAACACCTGTGTACTGTAATCACCTACTCAGAACAAAGAGACTGGCTATAGCTCATATCGTGCATGCCCCCCGCTGTATATACAACACAGTAAGTTCTAGTTCCTACCTTTATTAGCCTATCTGTCGACACACTATGTCGCCGTCCAAAAAAAGACATAAGAGACAGGCTATGTCTTCCCAAAGCAGTATCGACGAACCCATGACTGATCTACCTACATCTCAACCATCGACGAATCCATCATCAACGATTACATCTCAACTCAGTGAAATCATGTCTAAATTAAACAATGTTGTGACAGGAGAACAGCTACAGGAACACTTAAGCAACACAGAGAATGTTATCACAAATAAAATAAATATTATCATTGAGAAACAAGAAGCAAGAATTTTCGAACTCGAGAAGGAAAATGATGTTCTTAAGGAAGATGTTAAGGAGTTTCAAAACTAAGCAAAAGCCTGGAGGAAAAAGATAGTAAACTAAATGACCTGGAGCAATACACCAGAAAGGATAGCATAAGAGTGTATGGAATTCAAGGAGATAACAGATCAGAGACTTCGGATGAATGTACAGAAAAGGTACTAAAGACTCTTAACGAAAAATTAGACATTAATCTTACCAAATCTGACGTCAACATAGCACACAGACTTGGTCCGGCTAACTCTGATATTGAAAATAAACCCAGAGGAATAATTGTTAAATTTATTTCAAGGAGATCGAAATTGGAATGCATCTACAAACGTAAACTGCTGAAAGGTACGAAAATAGTTATTAGAGAGGACTTGTCTCCATATAACCAGTTACTACTTAAAACTGCCTCCTCTCATCCTTTGATTATATCAGCCTGGTCTCGTGACGGTAAGATTTTTGCAAAAAACTTTAATGAAGAAATTAAGCAAGTCAAATCAATAGCGTGTATTGAAAACCTCTCTACGGCTAAAACCCAATCCCCAGCCATTTCTAGACAACGTAAGCCTCCTACAGTGCAACCCTTGTCATAGATTGAAATCAAATAGTATATCTTGTATTTACGTTTTTTGTTGCTATTTTCCATAATTTCACTAGCTTTTTTATTTTCAACTGTTGTGCCACAATGAAAGATTTTCTCAATAATTACATCCTCTTCTCATCAGATCACTTATACTTGCTGACTGTATCAATTCTGTCACAGTGCGCTATTACGCTTGTCCATATAAATCACTCGAATCACGTTACTTCTCAAACAACACTTCTAGTCTCACCCACGCTGACATTCGCTACATCACCGTCAACCAGTACCTTAAGTGAAACAATAGTGTCAGTGAATAATCACACCCAACAAATTAGTCTAGATAGTTTCCCTGTTTTCTTTCTTTCTTTGTTTTCTTCTTTTTTTCCATTTTCTTTCCATGTTCAATTTGGTTATTATTTACACAAGGAGCAGGTGCCTCTTGCTGCACTGTAATATGGCCAAACATTGGTCATAACTGCATTCTTGATTATCGTTTATTTCTGTAAACGCTACTCAAAATGTATTTGTTATTTTTCTATTTTTATTTCTGTAAATAGGTTTCTAAATTTAGAGTATTTGACATTCCTACATACTATTTGATGACACATCTGAATAATAGGTTACAGATTTACTCCACGAACTATAATGTCAGCTGATACTAATGATATTCCATTCCTTGGGACTTCCCTTCTCCAATGAACCAGAAATATCACAAACGCCTTCAACATGTTATACCGAACCCAGCAAATTTTCTCTAAACGATCTAAATAATTTGTCTTTCAATCCTCTCGACCTTAATGATCCAACAAATATAGAACCATTATGGATGATAATGAATATGAAGTATCACATTGGCATGATATTGATAGCCACCAATCAAAATACTTCTCTCATCAATCTTTCCTATCTGAACCCCTTATTACTGATCAAAAGTTAAATCTATCTTTCTTCCATTTAAACGCAAGGAGTCTAAACAAAAACTATATTGAAATTGCTGGTTTTCTCCACGATTTGAAGTACCCATTCACTGTACTCGGCTTTTCAGAAACGTGGGTCAATTCAACCACTGACCCCTTATGCGACTTTCCAGAGTACCAAAAATTTTCATTAAATAGATTCAATCGTAAAGGTGGTGGGGTAGCTCTCTTTGTCAACAATTCTGTTAAATCTCCTACAATTCGTAACGATCTCAGCTATAGTGATGCTCACTCCTCTTGTGAATGCATATTCGTTGAGTTTACTCACAATAATAAGAAATATTTAGTTGGATTAATTTATCGTCCCCCAGGTGAAGATCTCAATAATTTTAATAACAGACTGCTAGCTACATTACAAATTATTCACAATGAAAAGTCTCACTGTGCTATCATGGGAGACTTCAACATTGACCTGTTAAAATTAGAGCACCATAAATCATCGAAATTATTTTTGGAACAAATGAAATCGTATTATTTTTTCCCAATGATAACAAAGCCAACTCGTGTTTCCTCATCTTCTGCAACTTTAATCGATAATATATTTCTTAACTTTCATAACCAAAATCTGTTATCCGGTATCTTCTTGACTGATATCTCTGACCACTTTCCGATTTTCCACATTTTAAGTTCCGTCTCCACCAAATCTTCAAGCACAGCTAACAAAAATTCATATCGCAGGTACACAGAGTCTAGCAAACAAAATTTTGTTAAAAAAATTGAGTCTATCGACTGGAATAACATTTTAAAAGAAGAAACGAATCCCTGTACAGCTATGGATAATTTCGTAGAAAAATTTAATAGCATCCATGACTCATGCTTTCCTCTATATACCCACACCGACATCAAAACTCGAATCATCAAACCCTGGATAACAACTGCAATTCTAAATTCAATATTTGAAAAAAACAGACTGTATAGACTTAAATTAAAAGTGAATAACTCAGAAAACTCTAAACGTTACAGAACATATCGAAATAAACTAAATAATATGATTCGTTTCGCAAGAAAACGTTATTTTGAAAACAAATTCAATAAATTCCACCATGACTCTAAAAAAACTTGGAAAGTAATAAAGGAACTCCTAAATAGATCAACTTCAAAACCTCTCCCAAGTTCTTTCGATATAAATGGTGAAACTGTTGAAAACGAAACCACAATAGCAAACACATTTGATTCACACTTTATTTCCATTCCTGCAAAACTCGACGCTACAATACCAGACGCAAGTAAAACGTTTACAGACTACCTCGGTACACCAGTAGAGCAAACTTTCTCATTTTCACCTTTTACTCCAGAGAAAGTCAAATCAATAATTAAAGAATTAAAACCATCATCAGCATCTGGACTTGATAACATTCCCACTATACTGCTTAAACTTGTTGTCGATCACGTTTCTTCTCCCCTATCGTACATATTTAACCTTTCCTTCTCTTCCAATATAGTACCTCCCTGTCTTAAAAATGACAAAATAACACCAATTTACAAATCAGGTGAAAAAAATCTTGTCCAAAACTACAGACCAATTTCAATTCTACCATGCTTAAGTAAAATCCTAGAAAAACTGGCTTGTTCAGATATTCTTGAACACTTGAATAATCATAATATAATCAGCAACGACCAATATGGATTCAGACCTAACCATTCTACTATTTTCGCAGCGCAGTTCCTGTATGACAAACTTGTGGAAGCTAAAGACAAGAAACAATTCAGTATTGTAACTTTTCTCGACCTGTCCAAGGCATTTGACACTGTAAATCATAATATTTTACTGTCAAAACTTTCACATTACGGTATCTGTGGAAAATCAAACCAATGGTTCAAAAGCTATCTTTCTCAACGTCAACAAAAAGTACGTTTTAATTCAGTTCTTTCTTCCCCAAAAACCATCCAATATGGCGTTCCGCAAGGATCAGTTCTTGGGCCTATACTATTTCTGTTGTACATAAATGACATTTCTCGTATATCAAATCTGCTTAAACTTATTCTTTTTGCTGACGATACTAGCTGTTTATTTTCTTCCCCTAATCTAGACCATGCTGTTAAAACCGTAAATACTGAACTAAGTAAAGTGCATGACTGGTTATCTGCAAATCGCTTATCCCTAAATATTACTAAATCTAAATCCATGATAATCTTACCAAACAAAAGTAAAATACAAAACTGCCCAAATGTTACGATTGCAAACACCGTTATAGAGAATGTTCAACAATACACCTTTCTTGGTATTGTAATTAATTGTAAACTCAATTGGATACCCCATATTAGTTCACTGTGTGACAAACTTTCAAGGAATACTGGAATCTTAGGACACTTACGTAGCTCATTAAATAAAAAAACGCTCTATATTCTTTATTACTCCATAATATATCCATATCTAACATACGGTATTTCCCTTTGGGGTAATACCTATAAAACTCACTTACTACCACTTTTTAATTTACAGAAACGAGCCATTAGAACCATATCACTAGCTCATCGCTTGGAGCATACTTCTCCATTATTCCTATCTCTAAAAATACTGCCATTATCTTCTCTCGTATTATATAGTACTCTATGTCTTACTCATAAGCTTTTTTACCACGCTGACAAGTGTCCAGTCAATTTTCAACAATACCTCAACAAAAAAAGTACTACACAACAATACCAATTAAGAAACGACGCTCTAAACTTACGCACACCTCTGTATTATTCAAATATTTCTTTTTACTATCTGTACTCAATTGCTCCCAGAGAATGGAATAAACTACCCACTGAATTGAAATGTATACCATCAATATCTCTTTTCAAATCCAAACTATCTGCATACCTATTGTTGCCATTACAAAATCAGTAACCTTAAAACCCAATTCAAAAGTAAATTGTCTGTAGTAAAAATCATATTATTATTATTATTGTAATATTATGTATATATTTTTCAGAAAATGTTTAATCACCGCCTTCGTTCTTGTAATTATATCTGTCTCAAATGGGATATAACAAGCTCTTCTGAGCTTTATTCCCGCCATTGTATAGCTTCGTAAATACTTCTTCATTTGTATATATCTTTTATGGTGAATAAACAAAATCAAAAGTAAAGAATTCTTTATATGTGTAGATAGAGAAATCAATGTAAACCCTAGGCAATTTATCATTTGGGACTATTTTTATTGAAATGTGACTTTATTAGTCTACTTTTGATAATTAGTATAGTTGCAAAAAAACTTTACAGCTCTATTGTCTTATGATTTGTTATACGCCATTATTTTATGACTAAATAATTTGCTTCAACAACATGCAATGTTGCAGTAATTGCCGCAGTAAAATTGTAATATCCATTTTTCACCAAAAAACTGGCAGCTTTTTTTACCTGTGTGGTGTTGACCCTGTGAGGACTGTGACTGACATATGTAAGATGTTGTATTTCAGGTATTCAGTCACCCCTGGAGCTTCTCCGTCAAGTTCTCACTGACGGAGGATTATACGACACGGACAGGAAGTCAATGGTTGGAACAAGGGAGGCTAACTATCTCGCTGTGGCAACAACGCCATCACAACCAGGTATAAATAACTATAGAAAATTTAAAGTTTTGAAAGTATATTTTGATATAGCTGAATGAGTAAATAAATAAGGACCTGTTGATAGAGTGGTGGACTGGTAACAAAGGGGTCACCTCAAAGCCAGGGTCCACAAAGCGCCCTTAGCTTATGAGCATATCACAACATGGAAGGTTTACAAGCCCGCTCTAACCCCATGTTGTAGACATAAGCTAATAGTACTCTTTAATACCGTAGTTAAGAGTGCTTTGTGTATCCATGATGGTATTCTGGTATATATGGTTAATTAGTTTTTACACATTGTTTCATAAATTGGTTAAAGAATATGTGTTCTGATTCATTAATCTCTAGGATCACTCATTCTCTGACTAATAATTCTAAACCATTGATTAGTTTTAAATTATTATTTTAAATGTGAATTTCTGTGCCCAATTAAGGATTCTTTTGGATATTAATTTTTAGGCCACTTTTATAAAAATTTGACCTAATATCAAATAACCACGAGAAAAAAAAGTCAACTTACCGAGATATAACACTCGTCCCTATGGCTTCTCCATACCATCTCCTGAATGTATAAAACCAAGTCCAAGAATCCCTCCGACTTTATGCTGAAGTATAAATTGTGTACTTTTGTCTCCGTCCAGGTACTGGTTTTGGCGTATCCAGCCATACGTTGTCATCTCGTTTGACTCGTCTGATGGTGACCTTAACCCACTTTAGCCTGGCACCTGAGAGCGTGTTATCCGTGATCAGGAAACCCCTGTTAAATTGGTTAGAGGAATTCCCCACCTATTCTGTTGAACACCATCAAGACTTTGCTGATGTAAGTTTTGGGATATCTGTTTTATCCGCATTGATTTGATCCTTTTCGTCTTAGTGGGGGATTTTTATGTGGAAGGGTTGCCGGATACCAGCATATGGTTGTGGGTTTCCTACATTGCAAAGAGGATTGTTTCCTCCTTCCACTAAACCTGGCTACGCATAATGTAAATGAAATAATCCAGAGTGCGGCGTCAAACATTAATCAATCAATCAATTAGACTCCTGGGTGAGTCACTAATTTTGTAATCAGTCAATTCATGTTTATTTATTACTTATTTTCAAATGTGTTGTTTTTTTCTTTGTAACAAAATCTAGAAGTGCCATTTGTTTTTGTTTTTTATTTTGCTGAGAGCTTTTTATGGAAACCAAGCACTTTCAGCGAATTCCCAGAATGTATGTCAAAACTGGGATAGATTGTAACTTTGATTATTACTGTCGTTGATATGACTGTTTTCTGGTAGGCGATGTCATTAGGGCTGATGGAATTGTATGAGGCAGTGAAAGATAAGTTCAGACCAACGCCCGCTCATGCTCACTATCTATTCTCCTTCCACGATGTGGCACGAACTGTTCAAGGTCTTCTTCTGATGTCACCAAGGTCAAGGACACGGAAAATCAGAGCTCGACGTCGAGAAAGAGATGATTCTAGTATGTATTCAAGTCACTTTTGTATAATTACATTTCTGTTGAAGTTTATTCCACTGAAGCCAGGCAGCTCATTGGCTGCAAGTTCCATTGATGCCTGGTGATCTTCTCGTAAATGATAAAATATGAATTTCCTCAGAAATGTCTATAATTCACTGTGACTAATAGTATTCAGTCAGTCAGATAGGAGCCCCACCACCCCCCTTCCATCAGTATACAAATATTCAACATTTACACACCAAAATATTCTTTAGAAGAGAATATTTAGGGATCATATTTATTTATTTCAAGGAAATGGCAAAGAAGTCCTGCATCACAAAACACAGAGAAAATTACATATTTTGTGTAAAATTATCTCTAAAATCTGTTATAGAATTGCTTTATGCCCATGTTTTTAGGGAGCCGAGCTATGGTGGATGCCCTGGAAATGTTACGTCAGACAAGTAACGTAAGCTCAGTCAGTGGGGTCAGCATGGAAAGCTCAGCACCAATGATGAAAACCATTGCTCAGCTATGGTGCCATGAATGTAATAGAGTGTTTGCTGACAGACTCGTCGCTCATGAAGGTAGGTATAAGAAATGAATCACTGGATAAATACACTGATATAGGTGTCGAAAGCTCATTTTGTCACAAACAGCTTACTTCGTGGTGATGGCTTAATCATTTCTCATTATTATGAAGGTAGGTAGTTGACCAAAAAATAGGTCAAATGGTAAAAACAGCTGTATAGTGGAACTAAGCTGCACCATGGCCTTTTCTGTATTTAGCTAAAACCTTTGATAGTCTCTTATTTGCAACCAGGATAAACAGTGCTTGTCCTAAAACAGAAATCAGTTTTTGGAGAACACAAATAAATCAGAAAATGTTAGATATGCATAGAAATTATTCATACTATTAATAAATATGTTAATGGCCGAAATTTTCCATTGAGTCAGACAGAAACAGAGACATGGAGATTGCGTTTAAGAATAACCATTTTCACACACTGCTCGGTGGGTTGTATTGCCTTTAATTCCCGCTAATAGGCAAATTTGTCTGGTCACATTTAGCATATTTCTTTTCTAATGGTTGAATCCTTATGAGGAAAAAGGTGGCCGAATCTTTAGAAGAAATACGGTAGCTCAACTCTTGGAAATATTCATTTTTTGTTTATTTTTACAAGATTTTGTCTGGTATCAAAAGAATCTGGAAACGATAGCTGTGAAACACTTTTGCACCCCTCGAGAAAACTGGCAGAAAAACATGGGCCGAATCGAAGAGGAGGTGTCGGGGCGTTCAATGGGCACACCCTTACACACACCAGGGGGGATAACTCCATCTGACACGGCTTCCAAAGGGACATCACCAATGGCTGTTAATGAACACGATCCTGTGGAAATGCCTGACTTTGAGATATCCCGTCCTGCGTCAGCGAACAGTCAACACACCTCAGACGGGGGCACACGGCAAGAGTTTACACCTCAAGGGTTATTTGCCCCTGACTCCCGAGTCAGTTCGGTACCCGGAGGACAAGAGACTGAATCTGAAACACAGCCAACCACAGCTAGAAGTCAAGAATCCTCAGGTAAGCCTAAATAGTTTACAATATAAGGTCATTGGTCTTCAATGTTAACCCTCTGAATAATGCTGGCAAAACCAATTCATTCATATTTAAATGGACAGATTTGCAAAATGGGTAATAAACTGTCAAATGTATGTCATGGGATGGAGCCCACTACACTGTATGTCTATGGCAAACCGGCAAGTTATTTTTTGGGGAAAAGCCTGGTGGGCTAGTGTTTGAGGCAACTACACTGAAATATATAGTACTGGTAATTTGTTTTACTATAACTGGCTTTGACATTTAGCTGTTTGTGCAGACCATTGATTTTTATAAAAAAAAAAACAGTAGTTCGTAACTTTTAGTAGTAAAAAAACGCTTACATGCATTGTATCAGTTTATGTTTGTAAGACAAAAACCAATTGTTAACATTTCTGTTTGTCCACAAGGTGATCTCCAAGAAGGGGTGAATGACACACTGGGAAATACCACAGACACGGAGACTGGTAGAACGGAGCTGAGTTCTGAGGAGGAGGAGAGTTCCACAGAGGAGAATCTATCAACGATTGATGATAGTGAAAGTGAAACTAGTGAACTGGGTGAGTATTTATACAGGATATGTATGATTGATTATTGATGACACACTAATGTCGTCTCAGTAATCAACTGTTTACATGTATGAGTTTGGCCGGTTGGCTGAATGGATAAGGCAGCCAGCATTTAGTGCTGGCGATAGGTGTCATACTCTGGGACCCTGGTTCGGTTCAAGTTTCGGGATCGGTAGAGGAATTTCTGCCATATTTTCAAGAAAGTGTAATCTCAAAATAACGAGAATACTGTTTACATGTATGTCGTGAGTGCAAGTCTCTTGAGAATTACGCAAAGTTTTCTATCACTGGTGCTTTCATTGCGCATGTGACTGAGCATTTATTGTTCTAACATTATGCTTACATGCAACGTTGTGAAACAAAATATGTCAAATGCTATTGCAACGTCACCAAAAAACATCCTCAATTGATATGTTTCATCAAAAATCATAAGTGAAATAATCTTGAGCGTGGCGTAAAACACCAAACAATCAATCAATCATTCATCAAAGTCATTGTAACTGTTATTTTCAGCAAGGAGCCGTGACTTTGACACTTCTCTGACTGCAAGTAAAGACCAAATGTCCATGGAGAACCTTCTCAGTAAGTTTATCTTGCAATTTCTCAGTAGAAAACAGTTTAGCTCATATCTGTTTTATGTCTTTAGATTATTTAGATTAAGATTAATCTACTCTTTAGATTATTTCTTATACGACATGTTTATTTTTAGAAAAAAGGAATGGCTTAATCAATTACCAAAAGAAAATTAAATTATATAAACACATCAAGAGCTTGTTTCACAGAGCTAAGTGTAAGCTTTTACGTACGTCATGGCAACCCATACTGTAGAGACACGTTGCTATGACAATAGTCCGAAATATCTGCGATGATGATGTAAGACATTTTCTGACAGATAGGCCATCATCATCGTCAGAACGCATTTGATCAATTTACTGGGAATTTCTTGCCACCCTTCGAGGTGGCAAGACCACCTCTCGTTTCTCATCAAAAATATCGAGATTCTCTTCATAACTTTCAAAAAATAAAATTGCTAACCCGTACTTTAATGATTTCCCTTTCTCCTCGCACCAATCTTAAGTCTGTACGTCGACAAAAGCCATAAATCTGCCCGGTTAAATTTCAAACTGTACCAAACCTTTAGTTTACAAAAGTCGCCATCTGCATAATCTCATTGATACGTCACTGTATGCGCAAAGGTCAATCTGTCACATGACTACCCCACTAGCAGGCGATATAGTTCATTGGTCGTGTTGCTTTTTTGCTGAAGTCACGTGAACCAACACGACCAATGAACTATATCGCCTGCTAGTGGGTAATCATGTGACAAGTTAACCTTTCGCGCGTATATTGACGTAGTATGCAAATGGCGACTTTTCTAAATTAAAGGTTTGGTACAGTTTGAAATTTAATCGGGCAGATCTATGGCTGGTGTCGACGTACAGACTTCAGATTGGTGCAAGGAGAAAGGGAAATCATTAAAGTACGGGTTAGCAATTTTATTTTTTAAAAGTTATGAAGAGAATCTTGATATTTTTGATGAGAAACGAGAGGTGGTCTTGCCACCTCGAAGGGTGGCAAGAAATTCCCAGAAAATTGATCAAATGCGTTCTGACGCTGATGATGGCCTATCTGTCAAAAAATGTCTTACATCATCAGCGCAGATATTTCGGACTACTATGACAATTACATAAAAAGTTACACTACGCCACTTTGTGAAACAGACTCCTGATCAAGCCGTATATGGCAGACTGTTTTTTCCTCTATATGATCACGGAGCGTCTTTGGATATTTAAAGAATGTATTAAACACATGAAAAAAGATATATGGAGATCATATTTTAGCCTTACAAAACCTGTTGATTTAATCATTTTTTCTGGATGTCATCAAATGTGGTAATTAGATGAAGGAAATTCTTAGGTTGAAATAAATTCGAGTAATAATTAATTTTTTCAGTGTTTTTTTTAAAAAATCATTTATAACCATTCCCTATAAACAGATTCCTCTCAAACTCCCAGAAGGCAGTCTAAACAGGGACGTCGTGGCGTGACCTTCAAAATGGGCCTCATTCTCGACTCCACTCAGGACAGTTATGATGGCCCATTGATGACTCTGGAAGAGGTAAGAGATTTAAATACGCTAGGCGAATCTTTCTCAAAACCAATAGCCCGACTCTACTTTATGACAGCTTGTAATGGGATGTTGAAGGTATATGTTGCCATGACAGTTACACTTACGTCGGTGTAAATCTTATGATAAACAGTCTAAACTTTCTGGATTTTCATTGTGGAAGATAGTGAATTCCGGGGGCTCATTCCACTAAGGTAGGGTCACAAATGTATGTTAAATGTTAGGAACTTAAGCATGGTCACAAATCGATGCACAACTTTATGCCGTAAGCCCAGGTGCAACTTTACGCCAGCTAATCAAAAGAGGACACAGGCCTTGAGTAGAAAGTCACATGACTATCTTGACTTTGGATCGCTGGAAACAGGAGAAGTAGCCTGACCGGTTCCGTTGTTTGTTTACGACTCAGAGGTGAATGACAGCAGACTGTGTCGTTGCTGTTTATATTTGTAGTCTTGTTAAGTTAGAACATTTGGCCTGGCAAACAAACATATGGAAACCGCACATCCTATGATATGAAAGTTTTTCAAGTCATAAATAATAAAATATTTGCCATACTTGATTTTCTGTTTTCAGCTGAAAGGCGAGCACAAGAACCTTACTGATGTGATATTCAGTAAATACTTTATGAGGATTTACACGGAAGCCAAAAGTCTCATGGTAGAAAGAGGTCAGGGTTTTTACTTTTCAAAATTTCATTCAGTTCCTCCAGCTTTAGTTTGTTTTTCTTTTCAAGAAGACTTTACACGGTGACAGTGAATTCTCTTTTTAAAAATTGTGTTTTGAATATCAATGTATCAACCATTCTGGTAGATCAGATCTTAATTGCAAGCCTTCCATTCTATGTACACCAATAAGTCCCGGGTTCGAATCCCACTCAGTCCAAAAAATTGGAAAATTTTATGACTGGGTTTTCACTCAAACGACCAGTGTGGGATGGTTGCCAGTTACCACTGGAATGTTATGGGTTTCCTCCGGGCATAGAGCCTGGTTTCCTCCCACAATAAAACTGGCAAAGCCGTCATATAAGTGAAATAATCTTGAGCGTGGTGTAAAACATCAAACAATCAATCAACCATTGCATGTAATTCAAGGTCCAGCTTACCTGTATTCAGACCAATGGTCTCTCGGTCCAACATTGGCATTCCATCGATGTGTCAAGGGCTGGGATCCAACTCAACCCAAAGAAAATTTAAAGAAATTTTACGTTTGTTTTTCATTCGATCATGTGGAAAGGTTGTAAACTACCCTACGAAGGTCTTAGATTTTCTCTCTGTTTTCTTCCCAACTAAACCTGGCCGTGTCATCATATATGTGAAATAATATTGAATGCGACATGACATAAAATAGCTTTCAATAATTCAATCAAAAGAAGTCCATAAAGACTCCACTTTTCAACTTTGAGTAAATGCTAACAAAATAATTCAATACACTTACTACTGTAACATTTCAATAAGTTAATTTCCTATTATTATTTCTAGGTTATGTAGAGAGTAACGAGACAAAGTTGACAGAAGCCTTGTATCTATGTCTGAAGAATTACAACACTGCCACCTCCCAACATCTAGATATGGCATTTTTCTCTCAGGCTGTTAAACATGCTGCTAGACTCAGCAGAGCCTTGGTATGTTCACTATTTTATTCCATGTTGTTGCCCGGCGCATTTGATTAGAATGTTTCATTAACTCTTTTTTTTCTTGGTTAAGTCTGTACAAGTGCACAGACGTTTAGTTATATTGATCACTATTTAACAAAAGAATGTTACAAATATACTTTCCCATGGGATAGAGTGTACACAACAATGTGAATGTTTGTAGTAGTAAATATGTACGTTGCAATCTACATCATTAGTTGAAAGTTACAAATATCTATAAGTTAAAACTCTTATTTTTCCTTGATAATATTAGATATTTCCTTTGTCTTTCTTTAAATTTGTTGAGCATTTATCAGGGATGCGGGAAGCAAACCTCAGTCTTACTGATACTTTTCTTGTTTGTTTTCAAAATTGATAACTTCTGAGGGCTATATTACACTGCAAGGGCGAACAGAATAAGTTACAACCAACCTTATTCATGATATTTTATGTTTCCCTTTCAGGCGTTTCCAGGAGGTCATGCCATGTTATTGGGTCTGAGTTATTCCACAGGGAGAAGTATGCTGACTAAACTAGCAGCTTATATAGCACAAAGACAGGTCAGATTTACTAATACAACATTTGGGTGCCATTTTTATTTGCCAGTTCATGTTCGTTGAATTGCCTGTATGGCAGAAATTTTACTGATTGAAAGTTTAGTGAACGTATGTATATCATTTCAATGTATATCAATTTCATTAAACAGTTTATAACTGTGGTGGCCTTGGTGGCCCATTCCCTAGTGCTTTAGTCTCTTATGCCTACAAAAGCCTTCCATCAAAGTAGTGAGTTCGCACACTACTGGGTCCAAAGAAAAAAACATGAGTGTTTTTTATGACCTGACAGTTTTGTTATTCCTTATTAATATTTCGGGGTATTTCGTGTGACTACCTACTTCATCCTTGTCTCTGCATAATCCAGGATACGTTCTACAAGACATCAGGTGATACCACAATGCCTCACGTTTTGAGTAAAAGCGCAGAACTCCTAACTAGTTTTGGCTGATCTCCGGATTGGAGAAGTAAAGCTGTGGGATTTTCGTGACTGCTATAAACACAATATGCTGCACACAGTTTTCATGGCATAATTTTTCTTTTTGTATAAATTTTTTAGGTATTTGAGCCCAAACCCCAGTCCACAGCCGTGAAAACCCTGAAGGTTGTACGTGAACATATAAAGAGATGCTGTCACAATGCAGGAGTTATGAAGAAACCCACTGTACTACTGATCAAGGAATCGTTGGGAGAAGATTGTCTGAAGGATGTGGCCTGTCTTATGCAACAAGGTCAGACTGATAATCATTATAATTCCATTTTAATTGAATTTTTAAATCGATTTAGTAAATGTACGCAGGAAGCCACAACAAACCATCTTGTTTCATTTTCAGGGAAAAATCAAATAATTATCTAAATATTGAAATCTGTAAGTCCTAATCCAAGAAGTGAAATTAATATGTGACAAAATGTTATGGCAGTGCCTCCATATAAGTGAATTAATCTTGAGTATGGCATAAAACATCAATCTTTCAACGAATAACGAATTTGGTATTCAGACCAAATAAAAATTGAAAAATTTCTGAGTGGATTTTTCACTCAATCGCTGTAATGTGAAAGAGGTGGAGGGCTTTTTTCTCCGGGCAAAGAGTCCGGTTTCCTCCCCCACTAAACCTGGCAACGCCACCATATACGTGAAATAATCTTGAGTACGACATAAAACATCAATCAATCAATCATACTTTGTAGCCAATATTTTCCATCCTCAAAGCCAAGCTCCTTTCTAATACCCATAACACCTTGCAACAGAAGCTGATGACATCATTAGGCTATAGGTCTATTATCATGTCAAAATGAATCGTTCCTTTCCCTAACAGGCACCTGTCCAGGGTTGTACAATGAAGACGAATTCCAAGACTTGATATCCCAAATGATGCCAGGGGGTGTTCAGACAAAGAGAGTGGATAAAATAGAGCAGGCATTTGAACGTTTCTTGAGAAATGTCCGTCAAAATCTTCATGTTGTACTCTGTATCAACTATAAAGGTATGATTGGAAACAGTTTTCAACAAATTTCCATACACTTTTATTCTTGGCCTCGTTTATGAGCAGGGCATCGGTGGCGCAGTTAGTAGAGCACATGTCTTTCACTTCGTCACCCTACCACACCACAAAAACAGGTCTAAAACCCTGTTAGTAAAAAAAAAGTGCTCAATCCAGTTGTCGTTCCATATTTTGATAATCCCCTATGAGCCATCAGACCAATATTTATGGGTGTTGTTGGGCCCCATTGTTCAAGGTCTTAATATTCCTCATGTACGTTCATGTTACAGCCAATGAGCTGTTTTCTTGGTATTCACAGACGCCTGGTTCAAATATTCATTCTGTTATATTTAAACTATTTTTACAGTACATTATGATGTACAAGGTATGGGGTGCAACACTTTTATGGTTATGTATAGAATACAGAAATCGGTTAAGTTGCTGTACTTTCATATTGCCAAGGAAGTTCTATAAGCAAACTATGTTTGTTACTAATGACCTTGAACTTAGTATTAAACTTCTCCCATTTAACCATGAGGGAAATTTGCTGTATTGCCAACCTGATCATTTATAATATTCTGCACCATATGTGGAAGAGTTGCCAGCTACTCCCCGGGGGTTTCCTTTGGCCAAAGAGCCCAGTTTCCTCCTCCCACTAAACCTGACAACACTGTAATATAAGTGAAAAATCTTGTACGACAAAAAACATCAATAAATCAATCAATCTAATATTCTGCTTATTCAGGAAACAGTTTCAGTTCTGATTTCAAGGGCTTACAACACAAACTGGAGATTTGCCCAAGTCTTCTTAAACATTGTGTGTCTATTGATGTTTATAAGCAGTGGGATAAGCAAGCTTATGTTACTATAGCAACAAGATGGCTGACAGATAATAAAGCAAAGGTAAGTATCTATGAATGTCATTCAAAGATTTATAATCTCATTAACTATCAACAAGAACTGTTAAATTAATTATATACTGTAAAGTTATCATTACTTTATAATTAAAGGCACATATAAACCATTAAAAAGGCCAATGTTTATTGGGAGAAAAAAAATGTTTTTTTTTGGTATTAATTTAATTACGTTGATTGATGTTTGACATCACAATCAAAATTATTTCACTTATAAGGCGGCGATCCCAGATTAAATGGAAGAGGAATATGAGCTTCTTTGCCCTGAAACATTTTGCATGAGTTGGGAGAGGACTCAAAAGAAAACCAACTCAGATTTTTGTTTTTTTTAATTGTAGCTAGCTTACAAATGCCATATAATAGGCCATAGGTTACCATTGTGGGGTAAACCATGACAATTTTAAACATTTTTAATTCTGCTGTTATATGTTCTGTTGCAGAGTTCCATCCCTTGGAATGAATCCTGTCGAGAAGATCAAATAGCCTTGACAAGTTCAGCCATGAGTTATATACATCTATCTGCTAAAGCTACGGTAGAACAGCAGTATTCCCGCTGTGCCGAACCTCTGCGATTCTACACACCTCTAACATTCAGAGAGTTTACACATATGTTCAGAATCATAGCTGTACATCTGGCTCAAATAGAACAGGTCAGTATTATTGAAGATTTGAAGGCTTTGACATAGAGACAAAATATATACCTTAAATAAAGGATGTCTGCTGAATTATGTCCCTTGGATCAAGATCACAACGTTTCCGCTTCTTCTGTTGTTTAATATGTTTAATGGACCATTTTAATGTCTCTCAAAAAACCAAGGCCCTGTTTTACAAAGCTGGTGTAAAGATGCATATGGGGCTACATCATACCCTAGTTGTGACAAGGATGCAAGTTTCGATATTTTTAACTCAGATTTGTGTCAGACCTAACTTACAAGTAAAGCCATTTTTGTTATGCTGGAGCCCTGACCAAATATTTGCAGAAGTAGAATAAGTACACAGATATGTTACTGAAAAATATACTACATGGTATTTGGAGATCCTGGGAGCCGTTTCTCAAAATATTCACTCCAAGGTTACTTTGATCTGGTCGTAATGTAATGCAGTCTGAAACTTCGGTGATTTACGTGCGTGAAATACCCTCTGATAGACTGCAGGTCATTTTGAATGTGGCGACCAAAAAGGTGGCCGTGAAACGTACAATTTTCATATCCTCTTGAGGGCCCCAAAACAGTGTCCCCGTGATAATGTAAGGGACCGAAACACTCTGTTAACTTTCAGCCTCGATCAGTTTTATAGTTGAAGCATTGGAGGATTCAGCCAATTAGCTCTTGAACCCAACGATATTTGCAACTAAACAAAGCCAATACTCTGGGTTTGTCTAACCTTTTGGAATGTTCGATGAAAAGGTCAATTATATATGGGAAAAAAATTTATTGTTTTGAAAAATATACTCCGCAATCAATCAATCATGCAATCAATTAGCTTTGCCCGGACAGGTAACATGTACTTCATGAATCTTTTTAATTTCAGAGTAAAATTGACAAGTATGAGGTTTTATTGGGTAAAGTGAACGATGCCTTTTCTACAATAGCTGGTTATAAGAAAGAGATCTCTGATCTGACACCCCATTATAACGCGGCCAGAGAGACCATACAAGACTGGGTAGAAAAGGTGGAGGAAGGAAAGAAAGGATACAAAGAAGTATGTACATTAATGAGTTTGTAAATATAACTCACATGAATTCAATTATATTAACTTAACTAATAATGTTTGACATTGAGCTTGGTTAATCTCGAGATAACATATATTACATGTATGGTATATTTCCTTGAGAGCGACTGCATACGACCCAGGAGCCTGTTTCACAAAGCAGCATGGCGTAGGTTTTATGTAATGCCCTAGCAACATATCTCTACAGTATGGGTTGCTATGGCAGTTACGTAAAACCGCTACGCGGCTTTGTGAAAAAAATAATTATTGTATAGCAATGGGTAATAAGAATTTTTCTCAGATATTATATAAGATAATATGGAATTCCTCAGATAGTCCCAGTAATAATTCAAAATTCACCGGTCTTGTTAAAGATATCTTTTTTATTAGATTGTGAAACATTAACTGTTTTTCGTTGATATATCTTCAGTTTGTTTGTTTTTTGTTTTAAGTGTTTATGGCATGTTGTTGTTGTATGTTTGTAGGAATTGGACCAATGTAAAGCACAAGAAGAGTTGATAGCGGACTTACAGAAACCCATGGAAAATCTCCGAACCAAACTCTCATCAGCCTTTGATAAAGTGAGCCATGAACATTTTATTGAATACATTATGATCGCGGTTTATTGAATACATTATGATCACAGTTTTTTTTCACATTTATGAGGAATTGTTACCAAACGTCTCTCTTACAAAACCTCTCATAATACAAGAAAAACAGTCAAATCAATCAATCCAATATTCGAGATAACCTACCATTAACGGTAGCCTGAAAAATATTTAGAAACTTTTTAGAAATGGTTACTAAATAAATTTAGCAATGCCGCCACACAAGTGAAATAATCTTGAGTATGCTGTTAACACCAAACAATCAGACTTTTTCAAATCAGATTAAGAAGCGGACGTTATGTTTTACTTACTTTGTCATCATGAAGTGGTTGAATTGCGTGGGTCAAGCCTTTTTGAAAGCTCTGTGTTCCTTCTTGCCATTGACGGAGTGGGTATCAAGCTGAGCTGATATTATTATGCTGTACCATTGTATTTTAATTGGATGTTGTATATTACAGGCCAAGCCATCATACGAGGCGGCCAAACTGGCGTTGTCATCCTTGGATGAAAATGCAGGTCAAGAGTTGGGTGAGTTGAAGTCCTATCGTCAACCACCGGAGACTGTACAGTGGGTGGTCGGAGCAATCTGTGTGCTATTTGACAGGAAGGAAGGGTAAGGGAAATAACTCATATACAGAGTTTTCAAATAAAATTCAGTTTAAAAGATTACTTTACCGACTGAGCTTAAAAGGTCCCCGTGATTGTCTGGAACTTGTTTTGGAGAACCAGAGCAGTCACACTAATAGTAACTGGCTGTAAATCAACTTGTTTCATCGATTGTTTGATTGTTAGAGTGAAATTTATCTAGAAGACGCTAAAAATGACATGTGCTTTAGCATTTTAACTGTACATTTTGCTCATTATTGTACCGGTTGTATTATTTCTTTCAGTTGGGAGAGCGGGAAACAGTTACTTTTGAAAGAGAACTTGATTCATGATTTGATATTCTATGACAAGGAGCATATTTCACCCCATATATTTAACAAACTGGAGAAGTATGTACGTCACCCCCGATTTACCCCCGAGGAGGTGTGTCAGGCCAGTGCTGCCCTCGGATGTGTCTGTTCATATATACATGCTGTATATCACTACGCTGTTATTCACAAAGGAACTTTCCCAATACGACAAAATCTGGATGATGCCGTGACCAAAGTAGACAAGGTTAGTTCTAATTATGTGTCAATTAAGGGGTTACCAGATCATGTATAATTTCTGCTTATGATAAATTATACATGTAGGTTCTATTTCCATCAAGAAAAAGTTATCCCCCATTGCTTTATTCTGTTAAGATTTCTGGGATTTTCAGAATCTTTAACAAATAGGAAAATAATGATAAAAAATCTTTCATTGTTTGAATTCCTTTGCACTAAAATGAAAATGAGGCTTTTTCACACACACTACCACATGCACCTCCAATTTGAAGATCTCAAGTAATGAAAATAGAACGTATTGCCCTCTCTGCAAGTGCCGCATGACCAAGCCAAACATTCCATAAGGTGAGACAAATTCAGCAAAACGGCTCATGACTTTTGTAACGGAACAGCCTGGATTTGTCTAACCTTTTCGAATGTTTGGCCTGGCTACATGGTGCTGTTGGTGAGGCCAATTGAAGCATCACCACAAAGTCAGTTCATGGTGAAGCGTTTGAATCCCACTCAGGCCAAATAAAAGTTGACGTTTCACTTGATCGTTGCCAGGTACACTGTACTCTCCGAAGGTCAGGGTTTCCTCCGGGCAATGAGCCCAGTTTCCTACCTCACTAAACCTGGCACTTGTAAGTGAAATAATATTGAGTGCGGCATAAAATATCAATAAATCATATAAATTGTATAACATTATATTGAAAAAAGATGACATGGTTTAAGATATCAGAGTACATGTATGTACTGTTGCTTTGTTTGTCTTTTAGGCTCAGATGAAGCTAGGACAAATGAGATTGGCAGCTTCCAGAAGTAAAACACAACTGGAGAAATCCATTGACAACTACAAAGATGCCATGAAGAGCTTTAAGAATCTGGAAAAACAAATTGCTGTAAGTTAATGCTTTGATATTTTGATTTCGTTCTTTGTTTTCATTTATCTTCTGGTTGCCAAGGTGGCTCACCTAGCCTTCCATAGATGCTTCATGGATTTGAATCCCAGTTGGTCCACGTACAAAAATTGAAAATATTCCGAGTGGTGTTTTCACTCAACCACTTAAAGTTACCATGTACTACACTCCCGTTCCCACCCCTCGTCCATTAACCCTACATATAGATGAAATAATCTCTAGTGTGGCGTACAACATCAATGCTGTTTTTGTTGTTCGTTGTTAAACTTAGACCCAAAAAGGTAAAAAAAAAATTTACAGTACACATTATGGGTGTCCTGAATGTTGTTGTTGTTTTGTTAATTGTAGAGTTTTGAGAAGCGAGTTCGTAAATGTAATGACATGATGTTGAAAATGAAGCCTCATCACACAGAATGGAAAACGGAGGTTAAAAAGGCCAAGGCTAATATAGAGACTGCTCCAGCTGACGCTCTCATCACTGCCGCATGTGTTTGTTACTTCGGACCTCTTGATGATAAATCTCGAGAAGAGTTGGTCCAGGATTGGGTGAAATTCTGCCTGAATGGCCCGGTTACTGGATCGTCAGAAGAGAGTGTTACTGCCCGGCTAGATCACTTTATGGAAGAGAATTTGTCTGTGTATTCTCAAGGTGGGGAGGCTGAAAAAGTTGGTCTTAAAATAGATGATAGTTTAGAGGGTCTGGGATCCGATCGTGTAGACGCGTCACCGTCCCCCAACGACAACCCACCGCCCGTCCAAGTGTATAGATACAGACCTTCGATACAGGAATCGAGTATCAGTAAAGGAGAGATGAAATCTGAACATGGCGACTCTGTATCGGCGCTCTATTCCTCAGAACTGGAGGATTCTGACACAGAGGGCGACCCAAGTCCTCTAAAGCTACGGAAGAATCCAACCCTCCAATCAACACTGAGCTCTCTTGATGAACTGCAGGCGTGGAAGTTACAGGGTCTGCCGACTGACCTACATGCCACCCAGAATGCCCTTATCATGAAGGTCTGCTGTAACAATCGGGAGCATTTCTGGCCATTACTGGTTGACCCTGACCATCAGGCCGAGGCTTGGATCCGAGCTCTCCAACACAGCCCTAACAATATCCAACAGCCTGACCCTACTGAAGACACCTCAGACACAGGTATACGGAACAGAACACTTTCTTTCAGATTTTCATACAGAATTAAGTAAACACTTCCAGTAAAATATGTTATTTCTCTCCCTAAAACCACTTTTAAAAGGAGATATGGGGAATTTTGTTTCACAGGCCGACTTTTTTTATATCACTAAAACTAGCGCAAAGCTTAATTCAAGTACCAGTTAATGTCATTATTTTGTTTGTTCTTAATACACCAATAGAAGTTCTGTATTTCAGGTGTGTATTTTTATCTCGTTAGAAAATCACACCAATCCCCAAGTTTATTTAAATGGTATCTTTTATGAAGTGTTTACTGTATTATGTATTCCTCTTCTGTTGTTGTTGTTGTTTCAGACTCATTAAGAATGGACCTGTGTGGAAATGAGGATCCTATAGACCGCCGTATGTCCCGTATGTCAAACATGACCGGGTTCACAGAGTACACATCAGGAGATGAGACACTCAGTATGATCTCCCGAGCTCAAACCAGGTCATTATTAATAACCCAAAACTTAGAGTCTGCAGGAATGGGATTTCTGCAAACGACATATCCATATCAGGTTTTTTTGTTGTCGTTGTTATATCTAAAAAATTTCATCAATTCAATATTTCAAATCAAATTCGAACACTATTCAAAGATGAAATTTTCTAGTATAACCAAAAAAACTGTCTTTACTTGCCTGGCTGATATGCCTGATTACAGGAAAGCCATTTCTGCATCTTTATGTAAACTTTATACAGGTGACTACCTAGATTGCATGTCTTTGCTGTTTTGGTGTGTGTTGTTTCACCCTAGATTATTTCACTAAATTGTTTTGTTTATAGAGAGTACCTGTAAATCATGTGAAATAGGTCGAAAATTTACTCACTAAGACTTATAGGGAAACGTGTGTGGAGCTGATGTGTTATCATCAGGTTTTTGTGCTTGAGATAAACATCTCCTTTTCTAAGTTTTTCTGGTAATATCCACTCAAACTCAGAATTCAGGATCCAGCATCGCTATGGCCAAGATTATAGTAGAAGAATACAAACTACTTCAAAGTAAAATTGCTCAACCTCTGAACCAAATGCCATTCATTGCTTAAAAAGAACAAGAGTTTGAAAGATATACTGGTCAGGGCTAAACTCCCCTGTCTGTCCTCTACATGGGTTTTTCTTGCCTCGGTGTGGGGGGGGGGGGGGGGGGGGGTGCAAAATTGTCTTTGCCTTTTCCCATGTACCTATGGGGCTCAGTCTGCTGATATTCTTGCCATAGCTTAAGATGTGGTTATTTAAGACAAGAAGATTTCCCTGTGCCTGTGTGTTTTAGTGTTCAAAAATAAAACGTCACTGACTCGATCTGTTGATCATATTTTGATTCCAGCGCCTCTAACCCGACCAAAGGAAGTGACAGCCTGAGACCGGTTACATCAGTCACCCAGTCCATGGATTCTTACACAGGGGTCAAAGTTGAAGAAGAACTATTGACTCCCCCAGTGGACAAACTTTGGGTTGTAGAATCTGACCATCCTGACTTAAACTACTACCTTCTTAATGCAGTCGTCCATGGTAAGTTCTACTTTTCCATAAAATAAGATCATACGTGGTTTCTTCGTTATGTAATATCACGTTTGTATTTTTGGTTTGGTAGTTTGTTTGGAATAATTAGGCTTTATGTCAGAAAGAAACGGTAAACATTGCCTTTAATAGTTACAGCGGCACATGACAACCACACCACATATATTGATCAGATAAAAATAATCTTGAGTTATAGCCATGCTAAAATTAAGTACAAGACTCTAAAAGTTATCCTTTAGTCTGACATCGCAAGAATCTTGGTATAGATTCAGGGTCTAACATAGACGACTTCTATTTGTGACTTTGGCAAAACATGATTCCGATGTTATGAAAATCACGTATTGAGTTATATTCAAGAAAGATATATTCAAGAAATAGAACATATCAAACAAAATAAATCTAATTAACCTAACTGCTAAAGAATAACAATGATGATAAAAAATCCGAAATACTTTTAAAAAAACATAATATTTAACTGTCACGAAATGTTTTGATAATAAGTATTTGTTTCAGGTGTGACTGTATTAGTCACCCATCTTGAGAGGCAACCATTAGATCCTGTGTTCAGAGGAATTCTATTTAAACAACATCACCTTGATAAAGATGGGAGAAAGGTGGTTAGAATTGGTCCAACTCATTATAACTATCATCCAGAGTTTAGACTCTATCTCAGTACATCCACACCGCTCTTCTCAAAAGGTAAAGTAACCAAAATTTTCACTTTCTTCTCATGATCCTATGGGGTTCAATCTCAGTCATCTATGTGGGGTGGTTGCCAGTTACCAACGGAAGGTCGTGGGTTTCCTCCGGGCATAGAGCCCGGTTTCCTCCCACAATTAAACTGACAACACGGCCATATAAGTGAAATAATCTTGAGTGCGGCTTAAAACACTAATCAATCAATCAACCAGTCAATCTCAGTCTGGTGAGATTCTTGCCATAGCTTAAGATGCGTAAGCATTGTCAATGTATTACAAAGTGTTCCAGAAAATTCTACTGACTAAGGCCAAGCTCCTGTCAGCCGTCAACCTAATGAAATATCGTAGGTTTACTTTATTACAACAACTTATGATGGGGTATCAAGGTCTAAATGATATACCTCTTTTTAACACAATTAGAAACTTGTCTCCATGGTTATTTTAGACAAGAAGATTTTCTCTTAGCCCGTGTGTTTTAGTGTTCATAATTATATAACAGCATCAAAAACGGAAATTTTACGGATAAAAACTTGATTTGTTCATACAAACTTTATTGTTTTTCTGTAAAGTTAACATGATGAAAATCCATAAAACTCTCTTCTTGACTGCATGGTAACTTTATATTCTTACGAATTGTCTTGTTAGAGTAAATCCGCTTAAAACCAGTCAGTTAAGATTACATCTGGCATAAATTATGGTTTTAATTTATTTTATTTTATGGTTTTAAATTTAGTCTTGACAATGCTTTAATAGGCCTGTATGAAGGCAGGCCTACATACTTTGAGCATGATTTTTGAAGGTCATTCACACTCAATATATACATTGTAGACCCATGACTGAAGATGAATTTTGGCAAAATGTCCATTGGTTTGATGATTTACTTTGCTAGCAACATTAATTTGTTTCAAATATATATGATGTATGATGTATTATGAGCTACATGTAGCATCTGGTTTGTTCCCAGCGTTTCAATATACAGAACCTATTCAATGTTTCTGACTGACACTGAAATTATATAGCCTGCTTTCATTGGCTTCAAACTGAACTTTTCAGAGTTTGTTAAAAATATAATGATACTTATATTTATTTTCTCTATTTTCTACAAATATCTACAAACTGTGTTTTTTATAGGAGATGGTTTGATAGATATTCCCATAGAGAAGATGTGTGTTATTAACCTGGCTCTAAGTGATGAAGCTATTATCTCCAATATCATGGATGAAACGATGGCCGTAGAAAGACGAGAATTTCACACCCAGCTGAAGGCTAACAACAGAGATATTATCCACCATAATCAGATGCTTCTTAAAGTTAATGTTAGTGTCTTATTTCATATTTCTAATGATTTATGTGCTCCAGTGGGTTAGAGTGATCGTCCCTCAGTCCCACTCAGAGCAAATTTCTGAGTGGATTTTCAATCAGTGGGCGTATGTGGAGGAGTTGCCAGGTACTTGCCAAAGGTCAGGGGTTTCCTCCACCACTAAACCTGGCAATGCCTCCATGCTCGAAGAAAACAACCCACCCCCAACACCCAACCCCACCTTCCATAATATTCTAGCATCTATTCTTTTTACACTGATTGAAAAAGACTCTGGGCTGTCCACTAAACCCCTTTAAATCCATGACTATATTAAAGGACAAAAACAATTGTCTGAATAGGTATTTATTTCATTCAGTAGTATACAAAAGTATTACAGAAAAATACTAAATAATATTGTTTTCCCTGGAATACCTGATGTGGAACTATTTGTCTGACATAAATCAGTGGACTGAATTCCTTGTTGATTGTGTTAATTGGTTCATTGATTTATGTTTTACGCCATGCTTAAGATTATGTCACTTATATGACAGCGTTGCCAGGTTAAGTGTTGGATGAAACCCGGCTCATTGCCCTAAGGAAACCCCCTACCTTCGGCGATTACCTGGCCACTCTTCCACATGCAGCAACTGAGTGTTGTCTATAGTGTGACATACAGTAACAAATCTTTTCTGCATGTAACCTGACATAAAACTGAGATGCAAATAGTAAGTCTGAAGTGGCCATCAGCTGATTAAATCCTTATACAAGCAAAACATTAGTTCCTGTTGGAACAGAAGTGTGACCACACCGCTATGATTTACTTGCAGAGAATGCTGTGTTTTTCCTCCTGGCATCAAACCAGCATTTCGTCCCTTATACAACTAACAAACCAGTCGTGACATCAACGTTGACAACAAATATTTCCATTATTAGAAATCTTCACATTTGAGGCATACTTGGTGCTGTGAGTGGCACAGCCTTATTTCCGTTGTAATACACAGGAATACAAACAATGAAAATGATATATTTACAAATAATTTTGTTGGATTGTGGCAACAATTAAACATCTTTATGTTGATCTTCATTATATGATGTAAAATCCAAAGAAAAGTTTTCTTTACAAGTTCCACTTCATCAAAACATTCCAACTGTCCCAGAAATCTCATGAGAGTTAGGCAATGGTTCCTCCTTTCAATAGAAAGCACAACAAGGGGGATAATTTTTCCTTGATGTAAATAGAATCTAATGCAGTTCATGTTTGCTTGTAAATGCCTATAAGCGTAACAACGCAATCCGAACATTGTTTATATACTTTGTATAATTCAGGATGCCATCTCAGAGAAAGTGCTAGACGGTGAATGTACAGTTTTGAAAGACAGAACACTACTGCCCTCTCTGGATGCCTGCCAGACACAATTAGAGAAACACCGATCAGTCCTGGAGGAGATCAGCTTCACCAGAGACAGTTTGGAATCCAAGATGACGCCATATGTCGCCATGGCAACCGAGGTGGCCATGTTGTATGCCCTCATGAAGAAAATGACTGTACTTCATCCCTTCTATTATTTGCCATTTTATAAGTTCCTGGAACTCTTCAAAAAGGTTCTCAAGTCACGAGATAGAGGAAAAGGTGTTGCAGGTAAAGGGAGACAAGATACATGTTTTTTATATCTACCCAATTGGATCTTCAAAGTCCAGAGGATGAACCATATTCAAGTTGCAATCATCATTAGGGAAATTACTGAATTAATAAATTAAGTAACACTGATTGACCTGGAAAAAATTCCGGGCCAGGGTGAGAATCAAACTCACGACAGGGTTGCCATTGTGGTAGCTCAGTTGGTAGAGCAGTGGGATGGTATCCCTAAGTCAAGAGTTCGCTTTTCACCCTAAACCATATTCATATTGGTACTCTTAAATTTCCCTCTAACACTCTGACAATAAACAATCAAACTACCATTTGTGGACAGGAGTCAATTCTTTGCCTTTAATAGCTCATCAAGGTAGACACATTGTTTGATCTACACTGGCTTTATTCTAATGTCTCTATGGTTTGAGTTCCCAGCAATAGTGTAGCGATCTCGATCGCTGCGGGGGTTGAGGAATTACAGTTCGCCTAAAAGATCTATGTCTGGATTCAGATCATGAGCAATTTGAATTCACAGATATTAAATTATCTGCAGTGCGACATTGCTCATGCTCTGGTACAGTACTGAAGATCAATTAACTATGTAGAAATTGTAACAAAGGCTTGAAATCAATTTTAAAACTTTATTGAATAATATTAGTTATATGACGCCCTTGCGTGGGTATACGGGTAGATATTTGGTGTCTGACATTAATATTTTTCCGAGGCGAAGCCGAGGAAAAATATCTGTCAGACACCAAATATCTACCCGTATACCCACGCAAGAGCGTCATATAACGAATTTATCACCATCCAGAGCAGCTTGTTTACTTAAAACTGAGTTTAATCGGCTGTTCTTTATTCGATTAGTTCACAAAAATGTCATGGGTTGAGTGTATTGAGCAAGGTCTAAATGACGTCGCGAAAGAAATAAATTCTATTGTGACGTTGCAAAGTTACATCGGTTTTCACGATCTTTGAGACAAGCATAGCGTTCAATGCTGACGAAACAACATTCTAAACTGACGTCACAATAGGATTTCGTCTTGACGGAAGAATGCTGTGACGCACCAAGACCTTCACTCCGTGGTAATAACAGCGCGTGAGATCTTAACTCCGGGGTTATACAGAATCAAATATATACCCGGAAAGCACTGGGATGCAGACTCACATTCTGGGCGTTTCAACCAATCAAATGCCAAGAAATTTCTCTCAATGGTGATAACTTTTCACAGCAGAAAGGGGGGAGGGTCATATATGGAAGGGCTATATGTGTAGCGCTTCACTTGTATAACTCATTTCTTTAATAGTAATCCACTTCATGTTTGGTTGGTCTTCTTGTATTGTATGGTTTTCCCTTAATATGTATAGGTTCAATCGGTATGAATGCGTAAATTTGTCCTAATTTTCCCACCAGTGTCTTTAGTATGTGCCATCCATCCCTATGGGTCTATGGGGTGTAATGCAGTTCAGTGAAAACGATTCAGATTTACCAGTGATTGACTTACAATATTTACCCTATGAATTCATGGGGTAATAATCTACTGGTTAATATTGGAACTCCTATTGAAATTATCCAGTTAGATATTTACCAGAGATTAATAAAGGAATTCATGGGTTAATGTTTGTTCAGAAAAATCATCGGAAAGGACTGAATGGAGCAGGGTATAGTGAGTGAACAAGTCTTACAGTCTCCCTAGGATTCATGGGGTAACCCCATGAATACAGAGGGTGAAAGTAGAGGGCTTGTTCTCGATCTCACCAGGCCTCTTCCATCTGTTCCCTGTAGTATCCCATACCTTTTAAGGTGGTTAAGTTCCCAATGATCCGATGGTCAGGTATTTCGGGTATGTCGGGTATTTCCTCGGGTGTTTTCTTCAGGAGAAGTGGACTTGTCCAATAATAGGGAGCTAGTCCCTGAATCTCTCAAATTTCCCGCCTTTTATACTTGTCAAATGAGTACTCTCTACACAAAATGAATTCTTAAATAAAATGTGTTCCTAAATATAGGCTTTTCATAAGGTTCCTTTCCTTACATTTTGGTATTTTAGCAACTGGACATAATAGTGTAATTGTTATTGTAAAAATAAACAGTAAAAAGTACTATCTTTGATAGTTTTGAATATTTAGAAATAAAATGTCAAGTTTAGAGAGTATTCAAACATGGCTGACAACCTTTGCTACAGTCAAGGACATTAACCTGCAGGGATTTCAATTCAACTTTGTTGACATACTAAAGCTGAGAACGATTAACCATTATGGTAAGATGTTTCTTTTATACTTGAGGATTCTATCTCCAGTTTAAACAGGTATAACTTCTTCAATTTAATTGTTAAAATTCGCATTGAAGATAACTAGTACAACAACAACGCTAGTATGACATCAACAACAACTAAACAACATAGGATAATTAGTTTTCAATATACGTCTTGCGACAACACTTTAATAACTACAACAGCACAAATAAAAACAACTATTACTTCTAAAAATCATTATGTTAGGTTTGGGGAATGATATAATTAAAAGAAATGTCAATTGTTTCAATAGTTATATAAACTAACCACAATTGATCGCTCCATAACATGACAGGCAAACATTCAGCTAAACTGCTTTGTGAAGTCAGGAAGTTTGTAACGTTATAAAGTGGTCAGCCCTTCTCAACGTTTGGCCTGACAACTTGAGACTGACAGAACAAATAGCTAGGACAGTTTAAAGGAACCAATAGAAGACACCCAACTAATTGAACTCCTCGCAATATTTTCACAAAAAAAGGGTATGCGATTTTTTGTTTAATATTGTTTTATAAAAGTTACCAAAACAAGCTTTAAGGCAATCTCAAAATGAAAAGTTTATCAAGAAATGAAAAGCTGTGTTTGATTTGTAGGTGATATGTTGGCCAGATCTCAGGAACTGTCAGATGCAACCACGGCCAGTTTACATAAATATGTCACACTGATGATGATGGGAAAACACACCATCTTGTTTTCAATGCTGGTTGCCATGGAGAGACTCAGACTTAAAGGACAGCTAACCAATCAAGAGATGGCTCTCTTCATCAATGGCTTTGAAGTACCATCGGATGTGCAACAAGGATCCTCATTGGCTGATAAACCTGACTGGCTTTCAGAGGAGGTAGGTTGCAAGAGATTTGTACACCTGGGACGATGTTTCTTCATTGGGCAAAAATGTTGCTCAAAGTCAGCTGTCAACCTCAAAAACCCTTGTCATTAGACTCATTTGGAGATCTGGGGGCCCACGGTAAGGTAGTCAGTGTAGCAATAGTATCTCACTCCGCGAACGCCGCCCATCACTTGGTGGCGGGTTTCAATCTCATTTATTCCAAAGAAAATATTGACAAAATTGTCACTTTCTTGCGCTATGTGAAAAGGTACATGTCAAAGGTCATGGATTTTTGCCAGATAAAACACTTTGTTTTGATCCCCACAAAACGTTGCACCGTCAATAAGCAAAGCAATCGATCAGGGGAAATAACTTTTTATAAGTTTTCTCGCTGTGGTATGAGGTGACATCAGCAACTTTACGAAACTAAACTAACTTTGGCCCCCACCAGTCATCCTCAGTAAAGCATATTTATAGCTATTTCATTACGTGATAAATGCTACCCTAACTTTGCCAAGAACTTGAAATGTCACATTAAGGTGAAAAAATACTTATGGATAACAACTTCTTGGTTTATTGGGTGACGACGTTTTGGTGTAGTTTTCTATAAGTAAAGGATGGTTGCCAGTTACCAGCGGAAGGTTGTGGGTTTCCTCCGGGCACAGAGCCCGGTTTCCTCCCACAATAAAACTGGCAACGCCGCCATATAAGTGAAATAATCTTGAGCGCGGCGTAAAACACCAAACAATCAATCTATAAGTAAATCTATCAACTTCTAAATGCCATTGAAAGATTTGAAATGTTACAACCCAATAAGCACAGACTGATATTATAACTGGTTTCTAGTGTTAAGTTTTAACCCGATATTTCTCTGTTTGACAGGCTTGGAATGGATGTGTGATACTGGAAAGTCTACATGATGTATTCCATGGGCTACAAACTTCCCTGGACACTTATACCAAACAATGGCAGGAATATTTCTCTGTAAGTAACCATTTCTGAGGATATCTACCTACATGGAATAACTAAAGCACGTCCACTGCCAACAGCACCATTTCTGATATTAACAATTCACCAGATACTGTTGAGAGAAAATGTGTGCTGTAAAACAATCACTGCTGCAATACTGCTCTCCTTTTGGTGTATTTAGGTTAATTATAAACCAATCATAATCCACGCTGAAACTTGTGCACACATTTCTGTGACATCATCTCACTTGACCTCTGTGAATGATCAATCATTACTCCTTTCCGAGAATTTACAATATATTATGAACACCTTTTGAAGAACACGAAAATATTATCTTTAAACAATTTATCTAATGGGTTGACATTTAGTCATAATTTAGAAACAAAATGGAAAAAAAGAAAAAGATTCCAGGTTCTATTTTCCACAATAATTGATGAAGGTGTATGTTGTTGTTGTAGCACCCCCTTGCTGTGATGAACCCTGTACCGGGTGTAGAATTCAAACACCTGACAGTCTTTCAGAAATGTCTACTCTGGAAAGTTATCTCCCCTGAAAAAGTAAGTCTCCTGGAGGGGTTGGTTGTGGTTGGGGGGGGGGGGGGGGGTTTCTCACAATATTTATACCCTCGCGACAAAAGTTGTGAGGGTATATTGGGATCTGCCCGTACGGATGTACGTATCCCAAACGACGTCATCGCTCTACAGGCTGCAATTCTTATCCGATTGTCACAAAACTTCATACATATGTTTACAACCATCACCCCTTGTACAAGTTCGCGTTTCAACTTCCTTGCGGTCAAAAACTAGGTCACTGTTACTATAAATAGAACTTAGCCAGAATCTTGACGTCATCGCTCTACAAGCTGCAATTCTTATCCGATTGTCACGAAACTTTATACATATGTTCACAACCATCACCCCTTGTACAAGTTCGCGTTTCAACTTCCTGCGGTCAAAAACTAGGTCACTGTTACTATTAATAGAAATTGGCCAGAATCTTGACGTCATCACTCTACAGGCTGCAATTCTTATCGGATTGTCACGAAACTTCATACATATGTTCACAACCATCACCCCTTGTACAAGTTCGCGTTTCAACTTCCTGCGGTCAAAAACTAGGTCACTGTTACTATTAATAGAAATTGGCCAGAATCTTGACGTCATCGCTCTACAGGCTGCAATTCTTATCCGATTGTCACAAACTTTATACATATATTCATAACCATCACCCCTTGTACAAGTTCGCGTTTCAACTTCCTGCGGTCAAAAACTAGGTCACTGTTACTATTAATAGAAATTGGCCAGAATCTTGACGTCATCGCTCTACAGGCTGCAATTCTTATCGGATTGTCACGAAACTTCATACATATGTTCACAACCATCACCCCTTGTACAAGTTCACGTTTCAACTTCCTGCGGTCAAAAACTAGGTCACTGTTACTATCAATAGAAATTGGCCAGAATCTTGACGTCATCGCTCTACAGCCTGCAATTCTTATCCGATTGTCACGAAACTTCATACATATGTTCACAACCATCACACCTTGTACAAGTTTGCGTTTCAACTTCCTGTGGTCAAAAACTAGGTCACTTTTACTATTAATAGAAATTGGCCAGAATCTTGACGTCATCGCTCTACAGGCTGCAATTCTTATCGGATTGTCACGAAACTTAATACATATGTTCACAACCATCACCCCTTGTACAAGTTCGCGTTTCAACTTCCTGCGGTCAAAAACTAGGTCACTGTTACTATTAATAGAAATTGGCCAGAATCTTGACGTCATCACTCTACAGGCTGCAATTCTTATCGGATTGTCACGAAACTTCATACATATGTTCACAACCATCACCCCTTGTACAAGTTCGCGTTTCAACTTCCTGCGGTCAAAAACTAGGTCACTGTTACTATTAATAGAAATTGGCCAGAATCTTGACGTCATCGCTCTACAGGCTGCAATTCTTATCCGATTGTCACAAACTTTATACATATATTCATAACCATCACCCCTTGTACAAGTTCGCGTTTCAACTTCCTGCGGTCAAAAACTAGGTCACTGTTACTATTAACCTGTTACGAGAGGTCAGAATTCTTATCAGTTGTATGAAATCGAATTAGCTTTGCAGTCTTTTGAGCAGTCTTTTACTTACATGCATACATACGTACATATGTAGGGGGATCCTTATAGGACATGGGGATGCGAGGGTATTAGTATCGTCTGCGATGCCTTGTTATTGTCAGTGTCACTTAGCGACTGGTTGTTATGTAATATTGACGGTATATGTCGCTGACATTTAAGCTAAAGCTATACATTCAACTTACTTTTGAGAAATACCTGAGATCTAATTTCATTTTCTTTGTACAATTTTGTGTGCAGTATAGATTACATCTCTGGTCATGATGGGTCCAGCGTTACCTAAATTGTCATCACCAAGATTCATCATTCAAAGTTTCTTTATATAGATTCATCCAGGATTTTGAAACTGGTGTCCAAACTGGCTATTCTCCTCAAGATTGGGTGTCCAAAATGACCTCCTTTTGTATCCTGCCCATGTTAAAAAGCTGAATTATTGGGTGTACTATTTTGACCATACGCTGTCCAAAAGATACAATGACAACCTTCTGGGTGAACCCCTGCTATTCTTTATATAAAACTTTGAATTTTAAAGGTCTCGGCTCATATAGTGTTGTCATTTGTATATATTGTGTTTGTTTCAATCAGTTATCGATGGTAGCCCAATCCCTGAGTGTGTATGAGTTAGGTGCTATTGTCCAGTCTCCGGGTCAGTGGTCAGTTAAAGAGGTGTTTGATTATACAGATCATGGGACACCGGTCATCTTTATACAACCTGAGAGACCGGCAGGTAAAGTAGATTCCCATAGATATAACTTACAACTGTGCAAACACTTGCCTTTCGACCCTAGGAGAGAGAGCAACATGCATTTTACACACTAAAATAAAAAATCTTGCCCTAATGTTCTGTATATACTATCCTAGTCTAATACCCTGTACTGGCTGTCCATTTGTAGGCACTGCGCATGCGCAACCCTTCCTCTTTTTCAACCTGCAAGGGATGAAGCAACAGCTAAAATTTACTGAGTATACCTTTTTTACTAAATCCTTCTTTCTAAGTCGTTTTTAGTACGAAATTTATCTGTCCCTAGCGGCTAGATACCTTCCTTACATTACGGAAGGTTTTCTGGCCACACAAAATGTTCTATTTTTGGATATTTGAGGGGTTTTGGACTCTACCGTTTCAACCGATTCGGGTACCAACGCTGGTCCAGTTTTCACCACGCCATGTGGTCGTGTTGTGTTGTTCGTCGGCTTCCCAACCCAACCCCTTAAGTACAGCGGGGGAGGCATAATTCAACACCCTTACGGGGTTTGTTTAGCGAGATTGTGTTCCCACATAATATTCTCGTTTTGTTTGTTTTTTTCTAAACTTCTGCTCTCCCGGATTTTAAATCCATATTTTCCATTATGTTTTAGATTGTTGGAAATACTATGGGAACTTGTGTGTGTAGTACCTGTGTGGCTGATTATTCGATAGAAGACGTTCTACATCCACCAGGAGATGCAAATCATCTAAGTCGATGTTGGAATATCTCCAGATTCGGCAGATGGGGGTAATCGGGGCAGGCAAGTCCGAATCTAAAAATAAAATAAAAATAAAAATAAAAAAAAAATAAAATTGAAAAAATTCTTATTGTTTTTCTTTTGATTTGTTTGGACGGCGGTATGTGTCTCCGGGATTTTATCTACGGAATCGGGTACACTGGTGTTGGTTACTTTAAATGAATACATTAGGGTTGGGGTTGTCACCACATGTATTTCTTTTTGTTGTTCAACAGTTGATCACAGATGAGCGACGGAGCGTCGTCTGTATCTACCCATATAAAGCCGTCGCCGTCACACGGACCAGTGTCCCGGACGATGGACGTTCATTGACCATGCCTGTCCTGTATACGGAACCTGCCGGTTCCCATGCCAGACGATCCGACCCCCCACCAAGCGGAGCACAACCGCGGGTCGGATACAAAACGTTTGAGTGCCATGGAGCAAACGTTGAGGGCGTTAAATTCTCCATTGCTAACCTTCTTTCGCAGAAGCAAGGCAATGGAGGGGCCCAGGTCTTCACGACCTGAACTTAAGGCAGCTGCGGCCACGACTGTACGCCCAGGTACACGAGCCGAGCAGCCGGACAACCAAAGCGGTTTGAGCCCTCGGGCCTCATCCTAGCTTTTGGATCTGTCGAACCAGGGCGTTAAATTCTCCATTGCTAACCTTCTTTCGCAGAAGCAAGGCAATGGGGGGGGCCAGGTCTTCACGACCTGAACTTAAGGCAGCTGCGGCCACGACTGTACGCCCAGGTACACGAGCCGAGCAGCCGGACAACCAAGACGGTTTGAGCCCTCGGGCCTCATCCCAGCTTCTGGATCTGTCGAACCAGGGCGTTAAAGTCTCCATTGCTAACCTTCTTTCGGGAAGCAAGGCAGTGGAGGGTCCCAGGTCGCTACGACCTGAACAAAGGCAGTTCGACCACGACTGTAGGCCCAAGTACACGAGTCGAACTGCCTGACAACTGAAGTGATTTGAGCCTTCGGGCGTCATCCCAACTTCTGGATCTGTCGAACTGCCAGGAGGCTTGATCATACAGCGGCCTCGACCACGAAGGTACGCCCATGTACACGAGTCGATCCCCCTGGCAACCAGAGTGGGCGAGTCCTGCGGGCGTAACCCCAACTCGGGATCGGTCAAGCCGCCAGGATGCTTAAACATGCGGCAGCCTCGACCACGATTGTACGCCCGGGTCCACGAGTCTGTCCGCTTGACATCCGGAGTGGGTTAGTTACCCTACGGGCGTCATCCCAACTCTGGATCTGTCAAACCGCCAGGAAGCCTCAACATACGGCGGCCTCGACCACGACTGTACGCCCATACACACGAGTCGATCCGCCTGACAACAGGAGTGGGTTGGTTGGCCTACGGGCGTCACCCCAACTCTGGATTGTCGACCCACCAGGGGGCTTAGCATACGGCGACCTCGACCACGTCTGTACGTCCATGTACACGAGTCGTTGGACGTTCAATCCGAACAGCCTTCCACCAATGGGTCGCTGGTTCGAATCCCACTCAATCCAAAATAAAAAAATTGTACAATTTTCTGACTGGGTTTTCACTCGAACGACCTAGGTGGGATGGTTGCCAGTTACCATCGGAAGGTAGTGAGTTTCCTCCGGGCATAAAGCCCGGTTTCCTCCCACACTAAAACTGGCAACGCCGCCATATTAGTAAAATAATCTTGAGCGTGGCGTAAAACACCAAACAATCAATGAATCCACTTTATAGTACTTGATCAAGGGACCACCTCCAACCAGACACCCCTATCCCAGATTTGATTTTCGGGGAGAAAGCTCTGTCCCGGTGTCTTAGCGGAGACGGACGGTCAATATTTGACTTTCTCTGAACTCCTGGACTATATCAATCAACGGCTGCTCAATTAAGAGCCGCCACCTGAGAGGCGGTCCACTAGGATACCCACCATGACGGGGATGTCCGCCACATCCAAGCAGTGTTGCCCCCCCCCCCTATCAGCGGGGTGATGGAGGTCGTTAACAGGATTAACACAGGGTTCGACCTCTCCCGAGTGTCACCCACACTCGCCTTGTGCTTACCGGAGGGAAATCGCCCAAGCGTGGGAGTCTCTCCATCCGCTAAGCTAGGCTCTGGACCCCACCTGGTTGCCTTCGATTTTGAAAACCTAGTTCAAAACCAAGGCCCTTCAACGAGTTTAAGTACACAGGCCTGGAGTGCATGTCAATCCTAGGCCTACTTACACAAGTCATGCGGCGCGGGTTCGAATCTTGCTCAGACCAAATACATTTTCTGAGGGGACTTGTCGCTCGGTCGCCGTATGTAGAGGGGTTACCAGGTTCTAACTGAAGGTTGGGGGTTTCCTCCAGTCGATGAGCCCGGTTTCCTCCCCAACTTATCCTTGCAAAACTGCAGTATAAGTGGAATAAGCCGAAGTGCGGCGTAAAGCATCAACCATGCAACCCTCTCCCCTGCGGGTCGCCCACTAAACCTGGCAAGTTGCCCGGTTAGTGAAATAACATGGATTGCAGCAAAAAATCAGCGATTAATACATTAATCGGATTTCCCCTCCTGGGACCTGCAGGACGACCTGCCAATTGTGCCACAGGACATGAGGGGGGGGGGGTGGGGGGGGGGGGGGGGGGGGTACGTAAACAGAAGACCATTAACCAATCATGACGACTGGGAATATCTAGGTACCCCTCATCTTGTTTTCATACAAAAATCATCCATCGTCAACGAGCAACCTTGGCGAGGACTAATCTTCTTGGATTCAGGCTCTTGGCAGTATTGTGAGCCCTCATCCATAATTTATGGGATCGGGCGTTAGGAGGTTTGGTCTTGGGGGTCCCCTATGACCTTCACACCATACTACTTAGGAGACTACACTAGTGCAGGGCGAGGTTTGCACTCGTCGGACACACGTGCAGTCTTCGTCAAGATGGGTATGTGCAAGACTCCAAAGGTACTTGCCGAAGTTCGGGGTTTACTCCGGACGATAAGCCTGGTTTTCCTCCCCCACTAAACCTGGCGACGCCACCATATAAGCGAAATAGCTTTTGAGTGCAGCGTAATTCATCGATTAATCAATCGTCAGGTTGGACTGCTCACTCGGCCTTCATTCAGATTTCAAGGCTGACCGATAAACTATGTCACTACTACGCGGTTGTAAATTAATAACAGCCCGTTCGTAGTTTAAAATGATGCGCTGTTTGTTTTTGTGGCATTGCCTCAAGACAGCTTACTATTACTTATTGGCCTGACCTTTTTTTCTCACAGTTACCGTTGCAAAATGACAACTCCTCGATATTATGGCGGTTGCCGTATGCGGAGGAGTTGCCCATAGACTGATCCATTGACATTTTGATACCTGTATACAGGTATGGGCGCCCAAACTCACAAGCAAAAATCCGCCCATATTCTTAAAACCAACAGATTTTAATGTCAAAATAGCATTAAATGTTAAATTTTGGGCCTGAGATGTTGTTTTTGTCTTATTGTGGGAACATTTTTAACGGGAATAACCGAAATGGTATGCCCAAATTTTCCCTGGATCAGTCCCTGAATGCCATGCCGATGGTCGGGGGTTTCCTCCGGACACTGGGCCCGGGTTCTTCCCCCACAATCTGGCAACGCCACCATATAAGTGAAATAGCTTCAGTGCGGCGCGAAGACCAATCAATCAATCTACAAGACCGAGCTCCTAGTTCATTAGAATATCGTTGCCTTCAAATCTTAGACAAACTTCTCGCCAACTGGGTTTCAAGTAAATTCTTCTTTTTTCAAAACGAGCAAAAGAAAGAAGTACCGTACCTGTTCTGACTACAGATCTTAAGTTCGGACGTAAACCATACTAGAGATGTTTTCTCTCGACAGTTGCTGGAATTGTCCTCTTTCCGCCATCTTCATGAATTCCCATGCCGGGGAAAGAAAGGAGCGGTGATTGGCTAATCAGTAACAACTCGGTTGATAGGCCTGTTGGATAGTCTACTGTTACACCCTTTCGCCATTACGGGTCGACGGGATGTGAACGCCTAAACCTGCAGTGCTTGTGTATATTACCGTAGTAAGAAATACACGAACAGCCGTTATTCCTAGTATGTACGGCCACTTGAGCCTGGGTGCCGACTTTGCTTGTAAAGACGCAGAAAGTCTGCAGATTTGAGCGCGGACCTTTGCGAAGACCACCGGTCTTCGTAGCCGACACAGGAATGTTGTTTACTCCGTTCCGAGTGAAGTTTATTTCGTAAGAAATAAACAAATCAATGAAATAAAACACATTTCTCTAATAGAGAATATATTTCCTGTGCAATCTTCGTTTACCAAGCGGCTTAATAAACGATGATTCCCCCACACAATGTCTTCGGCAGAACGAGGATTTAGGCGAACGGATCGAACGTCCCACAGTCCTTTGGGGACTGGGTCGGATTTCTAATTTCATATGGAATACCGACGTCCTCATCTACAGTGGAATTTCATTCGTAGTTTTTGACAAACTATCTAAAGGAAACCACTTTATCTGGAATCGTCACGTCAGATAATATCGAACGCGGATCAGTTTCGACCCGCTTTCAAACCGTCCGCCAACGTATATGTGCCTATAGGGAGCGCCAGTCACGTGTGAATTCCACAAAGTTCCTGTCACCGGCACTGCATTGCGCATGTGACTGAGCGTTTTTCGTTCCCAAAAGGACGTTTAAATCTGACGTTATGGAACAAAAGACGTCAAATGGAATTGCAACGTCATCAAAAACGGTCTTAATCATAATGACGTCATCTGTCACCGAATATCACAAAATCTCGTAATAATTCTTATGAGACTTACGCTCCCTTTTGCTCTGGCGGGCAGACTTACTGCCGCGGTAACAGCCCCGAAGTGACTAAGGCTGGTTGTCAATGAACAGTATGTTACCGGAAGAAAATCTTCTAATGCTCTGTACTGCGTATTAGTCCCGCCTCCATACTGTGGGATTCGAGGCAAGTGTTTGCACAGTTGTAAGTTATATATATGGGAATCTGAAGAATTGGGGGGTAATTCTCATATTCCCCCAAGATATACTTACCTGTGCAAACAGTTAAGCCCGGCCCAACCTCCCCTCACTATTACTCATGCGAGCGTTGAAAAAGAGGAAGGGTTGCGCATGCGCAGTGCCTACAAATGGACAGCCAGTACAGGGTATTAGACTAGGATAGTATATACAGAACATTAGGGCAAGATTTTTTATTTTAGTGTGTAAAATGCATGTTGCTCTCTCTCCTAGGGTCGAAAGGCAAGTGTTTGCACAGGTAAGTATATCTTGGGGGAATATGAGAATTACCCCCCAATTCTTCAGTTTGGCTTTTCTTTTATGATTTATTTTTAAAAATTTTAGACATTCCGTGGGTAAGGGGTCAAGATTGATTGATTTATGTTTTACACCGTACTCAAGATTATTTCATTCATTTGGCAACGGTGCTAAGTTTCATGGGAGAGAAGGTGTGTGGAGAAATTCTAATAATATGATTTTTGTCTCATCACTGAACATGGAATCTTTCTCCAGTTGACCATAAAGATTCATATCGGCCATGACAGGCTTTTGCTGACTGACCTCTCTGTTAGATCCACTTGTTTAGTCCAAACATTCAAACCTTAGAGTTTTGGCATTGTGGCAAACAAATATCATTCCGTCACAGCTATTGTCCTGAGTGTGTCTAACCTTAGAACATTTCGTCTAATCACTTGGCGCTGATTCAATTGCCAGAGTTAAAATTCTAGACTGAAAGCCTGTCAAGTTCATAACTCCACCCAAAAGGCTGTGTTGCATCATTGGGGATATATATATATATTTACAGCTTTTTGCCCTTACAAGTAACAAACCCTTTTCAACAACATATAATCTGCAATAATTATTTGTAATAGTTTAAATGTATGTTACATTTTTAGGAGGTTGAGATCAATCAATTCCCATACACTTTGTCTATTTTATCAGGTTTTTCTATGGCTGAACCCTGCCATGAGCTGAAGCGTTTGGCTCGTGAACACGGAATGGAGAGTCGATTTAAAATACTACATTGTGGTGTGGAATCACAGGTTACAGAGATGAAGCATTTACTAAAGGACTGTATGAAGAATGGCTACTGGTTACTACTTGAGAACTATCATTTGAGTCAGCCATTAGATACAGACATGTTTCAACTCTTTAAGGTACTCAGTTTTCATGGGTTACAAATTAGGTACATGTTACTAACAGCTTTGGGTCATTTGCCCTTTTTCTTACACAGCCAGCCTTGTAAAGAAAATAATCTTAAACGTGGTATAAAACATCTCTATGACATACATAATACATACATTGAAAAGAGTTGTTGTTTTGGTGATAATTGTGATATATCATTTTTTTATACTCCAAAATTAATTTCCACTTTTGTTTGAACAATTTTTACCATTTTGTGCTTCTGTAAATTTTTTGTGTGTTTTTTGATGTCAAAGGGAAGGTTGTGTTACAGTACTTTTGGCCTGGAGAGTTCTCAACCCTAAAAGCCCTTCACCAGTGGGTGACATGTTAAAGTCTTCATTGAATCCAATGAAGTTATGAACATTTCTGACTCTGTTCTTATGTTATTGATGTATATTTTGTTTGTATCAGATGATAGTTGAGAGTCATCAAGTTGAGGATACTGTGTTCTATGATGATGTTATTGGTGTATATTTTGTTTGTATCAGATGATAGTTGAGAGTCATCAAGTTGAGGATACTGTGTTCTATGATGATGTTATTGGTGTATATTTTGTTTGTATCAGATGATAGTTGAGAGTCATCAAGTTGAGGATACTGTGTTCTATGATGATGTTATTGGTGTATATTTTGTTTGTATCAGATGATAGTTGAGAGTCATCAAGTTGAGGATACTGTGTTCTATGATGATGTTATTGGTGTATATTTTGTTTGTATCAGATGATAGTTGAGAGTCATCAAGTTGAGGATACTGTGTTCTATGATGATGTTATTGGTGTATATTTTGTTTGTATCAGATGATAGTTGAGAGTCATCAAGTTGAGGATACTGTGTTCTATGATGATGTTATTGGTGTATATTTTGTTTGTATCAGATGATAGTTGAGAGTCATTAGGTTGAGGATACTGTGTTCTATGATGATGTTATTGGTGTATATTTTGTTTGTAACAGATGATAGTTGAGAGTCATCAAGTTGAGGATACAGTGTTCTATGATGATGTTATTGGTGTATATTTTGTTTGTATCAGATGATAGTTGAGAGTCATCAAGTTGAGGATACAGTGTTCTATGATGATGATGATGATGACAGTTACTGTGAGTCAACACCTAACAACGGGAGTCGACAGTCGGAGTTACCTGGACTGGTTATCTGCCCTTCATTCAGACTCTTCATCACAACGGCATCTACTGGGGGACAGATCTTGCCAAGTGAGTTTACACCTTCCGTTATATATGTTGTTTGAGTGGCGTAGAAGTTGAAGGAATGGTATACAAGTATGGTATGCTATATTAAGGGGTCTCGGTGGTCCAGTGGGTTAGAGTGATCGTCCCTCAGTCCCACACGGGGCGCGGGTTCGAATCACACACACTAAAAAAAAAATGACAAATTCCCATAGATATAACTTACAACTGTGCAAACACTTGCCTTTCGACCCTAGGAGAGAGAGCAACATGCATTTTACACACTAAAATAAAAAATCTAATGTTCTGTATATACTATCCTAGTCTAATACCCTGTACTGGCTGTCCATTTGTAGGCACCGCGCATGCGCAACCCTTCCTCTTCAACTTCCTCTTTTTCAACTTGCAGGGATGAAGCAACAGCTAAAATTTACTGAGTATACCTTTTTTACTAAATCCTTCTTTCTAAGTCGTTTTTAGTACGAAATTTATCTGTCCCTAGCGGCTAGATACCTTCCTTTACATTACGGAAGGTTTTCTGGCCACACAAAATGTTCTATTTTTGGATATTTGAGGGGTTTTGGACTCGACCGTTTCAACCGATTCGGGTACCAACGCTGGTCCAGTTTTCACCACGCCATGTGTTGTGTTGTTCGTCGGCTTCCCAACCCAACCCCTTAAGTACAGCGGGGGAGGCATAATTCAACACCCTTACGGGGTTTGTTTAGCGAGATTGTGTTCCCACATAATATTCTCGTTTTGTTTGTTTTTTTCTAAACTTCTGCTCTCCCGGATTTTAAATCCATATTTTCCATTATGTTTTAGATTGTTGGAAATACTATGGGAACTTGTGTGTGTAGTGGCTGATTATTCGATAGAAGACGTTCTACATCCACCAGGAGATGCAAATCATCTAAGTCGATGTTGAAATATCTCCAGATTCGGCAGATGGGAGTAATCGGGCAAGTCCGAATCTAAAAAAAAAAAAAAAAAAAAAAAAAAAAAAAAAAAATAATAAAATTGAAATAATTCTTATTGTTTTTCTTTTGATTTGTTCAGACGGCGGTATGTGTTTCCGGGATTTTATCTACGGAATCGGGTACACTGGTGTTGCTTACTTTAAATGAATACATTAGGGTTGGGGTTGTCACCACATGTATTTCTTTTTGTTGTTCAACAGTTGATCACAGATGAGCGACGGAGCGTCGTCTGTATCTACCCATATAAAGCCGTCGTCGTCACACGGACGAGTGTCCCGGAAGGTGGACGTTCATTGACCATGACTGTCCTGTATACGGAACCTGCCGGTTCCCATGCCAGACGATCCGACCCCCCACCAAGCGGAGCACAACCGCGGGTCGGATACAAAACGTTTGAGTGCCATGGAGCAAACGTTGAGGGCGTTAAAGTCTCCATTGCTAACCTTCTTTCGCAGAAGCAAGGCAATGGAGGGGCCCAGGTCTTCACGACCTGAACTTAAGGCAGCTGCGGCCACGACTGTACGCCCAGGTACACGAGCCGAGCAGCCGGACAACCAAAGCGGTTTGAGCCCTCGGGCCTCATCCTAGCTTTTGGATCTGTCGAACCAGGGCGTTAAATTCTTCATTGCTAACCTTCTTTCGCAGAAGCAAGGCAATGGAGGGGCCCAGGTCTTCACGACCTGAACTTAAGGCAGCTGCGGCCACGACTGTACGCCCAGGTACACGAGCCGAGCAGCCGGACAACCAAGACGGTTTGAGCCCTCGGGCCTCATCCCAACTTCTGGATCTGTCGAACTGCCAGGAGGCTTGATCATACAGCGGTCTCGACCACGAAGGTACGCCATGTACACGAGTCGATCCGCCTGGCAACCAGAGTGGGCTAGTCCTGCGGGCGTTACCCCAACTCGGGATCGGTCAAGCCGCCAGGATGCTTAAACATTCGGCAGCCTCGACCGCCATTGTACGCCCGGGTCCACGAGTCGGTCTGCTTGACATCCGGAGTGGGTTAGTTACCCTACGGGCGTCATCCCAACTCTGGATCTGTCGAACCGCCAGGGAGCCTCAACATACGGCAGCCTCGACCACGACTGTACGACCATACACACGAGTCGATCCGCCTGACAACAGGAGTCGGTTGGTTGGCCTACGGGCGTCACCCCAACTCTGGATTTGTCGACCCACCAGGGGGCTTAGCATACGGCGGCCTCGACCACGTCTGTACGTCCATGTACACGAGTCGTTGGACGTTCAATCCGAACAGCCTTCCACCAATGGGTCGCTGGTTCGAATCCCACTCAATCCAAAATAAAAAAAATTGGACAATTTTCTGACTGGGTTTTCACTCGAACGACGTAGGTGGGATGGTTGCCAGTTACCAGCGGAAGGTCGTGAGTTTCCTCCGGGCATAAAGCCCGGTTTCCTCCCACACTAAAACTGGCAACGCCGCCATATTAGTAAAATAATCTTGAGCGTGGCGTAAAACACCAAACAATCAATGAATCCACTTTATAGTACTTGATCAAGGGACCACCTCCAACCAGACATCCCTATCCCAGATTTGATTTTCTGGGAGAAAGCTCTGTCTCGGTGTCTGTAGCGGAGACGGACGGTCAATATTTGACTTTCTCTGAACTCCAGGACTATATCAATCAACGGCTGCTCAATTAAGAGCCGCCACCTGAGAGGCGGTCCACTAGGATCCCCACCATGACGGGATGTCCGCCACATCCAAGCAGTGGTGCTCCCCCCCCCCCCCCTATCAGCGGGGTGATGGAGGTCGTTAACAGGATTAACGCAGGGTTCGACCTCTCCCGAGTGTCACCCACACTCGCCTTGTGCTTACCGGAGGGAAATCGCCCAAGCGTGGGAGTCTCCCCATCCGCTAAGCTAGGCTATGGACCCCACCTGGTTGCCTTTGATTTTGAAAACCTAGTTCAAAACCAAGGCCCTTCAACGAGTTTAAGTACACAGGCCTGGGGTGCATGTCAATCCTAGGCCCACTGACACAAGTCATGCGGCGCGGGTTCTAATCTTGCTCAGACCAAATACATTTTCTGAGGGGACTTGTCACTCGGTCGCCGTATGTAGAGGGGTTACCAGGTTCTAACTGAAGGTTGGGGGTTTCCTCCAGTCGATCAGCCCGGTTTCCTCCCCAACTTATCCTTGCAAAACTGCAGTATAAGTGGAATAAGCCGAAGGGCGGCTTAAAGCATCAGCCATGCAACCCTCTCCCCTGAGGGTCGCCCACTAAACCTGGCAAGTTGCCCGGTTAGTGAAATAACATGGATTGCAGCAAAAAATCAGCGATTAATACATTAATCGGATTTCCCCTCCTTGGACCTGCAGGACGACCTGCCAATTGTGCCACAGGTCATGAGGGGGGGGGGGGACCATTAACCAATCATGACGACTGGTAATATCTAGGTACCCCTCATCTTGTTTTCATACAAAAATCTGCCATCGTCAACGAGCAACCTTGGCGAGGACTAATCTTCTTGGATTCAGACCCTTGGCAGTATTGTGAGCCCTCATCCATAATTTATGGGATCGGGCGTTAGGAGGTTTGGTCTTGGGGGTCCCCTATGACCTTCGCACCATACTACTTAGGAGACTACACTAGTGCAGGGCGAGGTTTGCACTCGTCGGACACACGTGCAGTCTTCGTCAAGATGGGTATGTGCAAGACTCCAAAGGTACTTGCCGAAGTTCGGGGTTTACTCCGGACGATAAGCCTGGTTTTCCTCCCCCACTAAACCTGGCGACGCCACCATATAAGCTAAATAGCTTTTGAGTGCAGCGTAATTCATCGGTTAATCAATCGTCAGGTTGGACTGCTCACTCGGCCTTCATTCAGATTTCAAGGCTGACCGATAAACTATGTCACTACTACGCGGTTGTAAATTAATAACAGCCCGTTCGTAGTTTAAAATGATGCGCTGTTTGGTTTTTGTGGCATTGCCTCAAGACAGCTTACTATTACTTATTGGCCTGACCTTTTTTTCTCACAGTTACCGTTGCAAAATGACAACTCCTCGATATTATGGCGGTTGCCGTATGCGGAGGAGTTGCCCATAGACTGATCCAGAGACATTTTGATACCTGTATACAGGTATGGGCGCCCAAACTCACAAGCAAAAAAACCGCCCATATTCTTAAAACCAACAGATTTTAATGTCAAAATAGCATTAAATGTTGAATTTTGGGCCTGAGATGTTGTTTTGTCTTATTGTGGGAACATTTTTAACCGAAATGGTATGCCCAAATTTTCCCTGGATCAGTCCCTGTTGCCATGTCGATGGTCGGGGGGTTTCCTCCGGGCACTGGGCCCGGGTTCTTCCCCCACAATCTGGCAACGCCACCATATAAGTGAAATAGCTTCAGTGCGGCGCGAAGACCAATCAAGCAATCTACAAGACCGAGCTCCTAGTTCATTAGAATATCGTTGCCTTCAAATCTTAGACAAACTTCTCGCCAACTGGGTTTCAAGTAAATTCTTCTTTTTTTCAAAACGAGCAAAAGAAAGAAGTACCGTACCTGTTCTGACTACAGATCTTAAGTTCGGACGTAAACCATACTAGAGATGTTTTCTCTCGACAGTTGCTGGAATTGTCCTCTTTCCGCCATCTTCATGAATTCCCATGCCGGGGAAAGAAAGGAGCGGTGATTGGCTAATCAGTAACAACTCGGTTGATAGGCCTGTTGGATAGCCTACTGTTACACCCTTTCGCCATTACGGATCGACGGGATGTGAACGCCAAAACCTGCAGTGCTTGTGTATATTACCGTAGTAAGAAATACACGAACAGCCGTTATTCCTAGTATGTACGGCCACTTGAGCCTAGGTGCTGACTTTGCTTGTCAAGACGCAGAAAGGCTGCAGATTTGAGCGCGGACCTTTGCGAAGACCACTGGTCTTCGTAGCCGACACAGGAATGTTGTTTACTCCGTTCCGAGTGAAGTTTATTTCGAAAGAAATAAATAAATCAATGAAATAAAACACATTTCTCTAATAGAGAATATATTTCCTGTGCAATCTTCCTTTACCAAGCGGCTTAATAAACGATGATTCCCCCACACAATGTCTTCGGCAGAACGAGGATTTAGGCGAACGGATCGAACGTCCCACAGTCCTTTGGGGCTGGGCGGATTTCTAATTTCATATGGAATACCGACGTCCTCATCTACAGTGGAATTTCATTCGTAGTTTTTGACAAACTATCTAAGGAAACTCCACTTTATCTGGAATCGTCACGTCAGATAATATCGAACGCGGATCAGGTTCGACCCGCTTTCAAACCGTCCGCCAACGTATATGTGCCTATAGGGAGCGCCAGTCACGTATGAATTCCACAAAGTTCCTGTCACCGGCGCATGTGACTGACCGTTTTTCGTTCCAAAATGACGTTTAAATCTGACGTTATGGAACAAAAGACGTCAAATGGAATTGCAACGTCATCAAAAACGGTCTTAATCATAATGACGTCATCTGTCACCGAATATCACAAAATCTCGTAATAATTCTTATGAGACTTACGCTCCCTATTGCTCTGGCGGCAGACTTACTACCTTTGTCACTCCAGGGCCGCGGTAATAGCCCCGAAGTGACTAAGGCTGGTTGTCAATGAACAGTATGTTACCGGAAGAAAATCTTCTAATGCTCTGTACTGCGTATTAGTCCCGCCTCCATACTGTGGGATTCGAGGCAAGTGTTTGCACAGTTGTAAGTTATATCTATGGGAATCTGAAGAATTGGGGGGTAATTCTCATATCCCCCCGAGATATACTTACCTGTGCAAACAGTTAAGCCCGGCCCAACCTCCCCTCACTATTACGCATGCGAGCGTTGAAAAAGAGGAAGTTGAAGAGGAAGGGTTGCGCATGCGCGGTGCCTACAAATGGACAGCCAGTACAGGGTATTAGACTAGGATAGTATATACAGAACATTAGGGCAAGATTTTTTATTTTAGTGTGTAAAATGCATGTTGCTCTCTCTCCTAGGGTCGAAAGGCAAGTGTTTGCACAGGTAAGTATATCTCGGGGGAATATGAGAATTACCCCCCAATTCTTCAGATTTTGAGTGGATTTTTTACTTGGTTGCCAGGTTGCTCTGTTTATTTCATATAGCAGATTGATTGATTGATTGATGTTTAACGCCGCACTCAAGATTATTTCACTTATATGGCGGCGTTGCCAGATTTAGTGAAGGAGGAAACTGGGCTCAATGCCCGGAGGAAACCCGACCTTTAGCTAGTACCTGGCAACTCTCTCACATGGAGTGAAAAACCCACTCAGAATTTGTTATTTGATAATGAATCTCATCATGTTACTCCAAAGAAACACGTTTTCTTTTCTGTATAGTATAAATAAATTCCTCTTTGTTTTATTTAATTCCTTATCATTTTGTTGATAGACTTCTTTGTTTTAACCAGGTATCTTAATTCAACACGGTGTAAAGGTAAACTGTGAAGCGACACCAAATTTCCGACATTCCCTACAGAAATCCTACAGAAATGTGGCTTATCTTCTCAACAATAAACTCCATACTGACGATGTAAGTCAGAACAATTTCAACAACTTTACAAAACATATGCCGAGAGAATATTGGTTACTTCTATGAAATAAGTATGAACACAAATTTTAAACCAAAAACCTAGGAAAATTGTTGCTCACTCCAGTATTTAAGTCAAACAGAACAAGCTCGGCCTCATTGTCTACTCGTTATAGGTCTGAAATGCAATTTAAAACAAAATCAGTAAACAACAGACTGAAAATTCCAAAAAACACATATTATTAACTAGGAATCTGACCTCTATTTCCAGGGTGAAGAGAAAAGTCGATACATTTTGCCGATAGCACTGTTCCACTCTATTCTGTTACACCGACGGTATTATGCTAATCTTACCTGGGTGAAGCCCATGGATTGGTCCTTAGTGGATTTAGTGTCTGTGACAGACATGTTTAAAACACTCTCTGTGCTCTGTGACTCCCCTGATGTAATGTCAGAGGTCATGACCCAGATCTACTCCAATCACTGCATAGATCCATATGACTCCAAGGTCGTCAAATCAATCGGCATGGCAACCCTTATCTTCCCCAATAAGTCTCAGCAGGTAATGTTCATATTTATTTTTTACTGCCCAGCACAAATATTTTCTCATCTGCCTATTATTCAACTGTCTGCTTCGGGCCATCTGCTTTTGATTCCAGCAATCAGTTAATCAATCTATCAATTCTCCTTAAATATATTCTGTCCATCGACTATATTCCCATGTTGTATTTTATTCTCACAGTTACCAGGCAATGTCCAGACACCGTCAAATCTCCTGCAACAGATAATGTCATCCGATGGACAGAATGTTTTCAGTTTGAAATCTGCCCTGGATTCTGTACATGAATGGACATCCTCCGTGTTTAACCTTCCTCCCTCCGTAGATGATCAGCTGACCAAAAATATCAGCAAGTAAGTCAATATTCACCATCATGTATGAGGACAGATACCACGCAACCCACCTTCTCTCGCGGCGAGATATCACACAACCCACCTTCTCTCGCGGCGAGATATCACACATCCCACCTTCTCTCGCAGCGAGATATCACACAACCCACCTTCTCTCGCAGCGAGATATCACAGTACCCATCTTCTCTCGCGGCGAGATATCACACAACCCACCTTCTCTCGCGGCGAGATATCACACAACCCACCTTCTCTCACAAGATAACACATACATGTATATGTTAAAATCACTTATAAGTGAAATAAACTTTAGAAGTGTAAAACACCAAATAATTAAAAACACATTGCCTATTAAAGTTTGTTGTGATTCTCTGTTGACCTTCAGATTATAAGAAGTGATCAATCTCGGATAAAAAAGCTGCAAGTTGACTTTCCGTCAAAAATGTACATTAAATGAGTTATTCAGGGAATTCTCTGTTGCTGTTGTTTTCTGTCTGTAAATAAACAGCTGAGAATGCACAACATGTGCAGCAACAATGAACCTTACTGCGCATTGGTTTTTTTTTACCGCAACAAAGACCATTTAATATTAATACTCCCTATCCAGCGGTCAGTGGGAGCAAGAAAAGATAGCAATCATGAATGGCAATCTGGAAACCTCATCTTTATAACAACAGTAGAACAGCACACATTTTAACGATCTTTATTTCACTGGTTCTGAGCATGTCCATTGCATTGTGTCGAAAATAGCTATTATCAACTCAACTAGGTGTTCAAAAATAGCTAGTCTCCAAAGAGTTGGGTCTCTAAAGTGACACACTTTTGTGTCATGGCCATGTTAAATTATTGGGCAAAAGACCTAAGACATCTAGGGCTAAACCCCTGCTTGTAAGAGTCATTGGCTTAAAGTGTTTCTTCAGAGATGTGCCTGCAATAGATTGTTGATGATCGATATACAACTAGTAATTTGCATAATTACTTTATTTTTATAGGGCTTTAGGCCTTGATTTGGTGACAACTGTTGGAGCGCCTGAACTTCAGGTAAAGGGAGATAATCACTGTGACGACGTCCAGGTTAATCTATGTCTCAAGGAGCTAGAGGACTGCGTGGAAGATTGTGACGATCTCCCGGAGACAAACCGTGATGAACTTTACCCTCTAGATGTATTCTATCATTACCAAATACAGGAATACAAGGCTTTGTTGGCTGTTCTTCAAAATGACCTTGACCTTCTAAACCTCCATCAGCAAGGGAAGCTAACTCTGTCACCAGATCTCAAACAGATTTATCTTTCCTTGTGCTCTAATAAAGTCCCTGAAGCCTGGGCTGATAGAACTCAAATCACCCCATCAGGTGACACCGCCATGCAATGGATGGAAAGACTGCCCGACAAACTGAGATCACTGTCATCATATATAAGAAATAAGTCATCCACAGTTTTCTATGACCTGTCAGTGTTTCTAAGACCTACAGAATTCCTTCATGCGGCTCTTCAAGATTATGCCAGACAACATTTCAAGAACGCTGAAAAACTACGATTTGAAGCTAAGGTAAATCACATTTCAACAAACTTCAAATATTTTTTTTGTACAACGTATTTAAGCCATTCTGCACACTTTTTGTCGGTTGGATTACAGTTGAATTTAAATGACTATTATTGACAATAAAATGATAGGTTATGTGCCATTTATTGACACTTACCCGGTAAGCTCCAAAAACCTGTTAGTACCCATTTTAAAAAAGTCCAAATAGATTTTTGTCACCATTTGTGAAGACAACTGTTATTTTAATCGGAGCTGCTACTACCTTGTACGTCCTGCTGGTCTGTTTTTACTAATTGGATTCTGAATTTGAGCTCAAGGTATTGTATAATTTTGGTCTCTCATTTTCAAGGCCAGTTTGGTCCAGGTGATATCAAAAAGCTCAGGGAAAAAAACAGGATTTGAGGGCCAAGAGGGTGGGCAGCAGAGGCTACTTACTGGCCCTCATTGTCTCCCTGGAGATGGGTGTTATTGAGACATCATCACAGAGCAAAAATTTTAATGTTTTAATGTTAAACACAACTTTTTGATTTTCTCGGCTTCCACTCGAGGCCTATAATATTCAAGTTTTTTTTTTTCATTCTCCTTCCCCTTTGTTTAGAACCTTTGTACGTTTGTATCTTCACAATATGACTGAAATAATGTTGAAAGCAGCTTTAAATCTTCTCTCACTTGGTAGCAGAATCCAAAACAAAGGATCAGACGTTATAGGACTTTGTGTATGAAGAGTATCAACTGGCCTGGACCTTAAAAGACATTGGAGTTTGTTTAACTTTACTGAAATATGATTTCCAGCCTATTTTAACCTAAAACCAGTATTAGAGTATTTGCCTGCTCTGTGGTTATATTATATTACCAGTATTAGAGTGTTAACCTGCTCTGTGGTTATATTCTGTTGCTTGTATTACAGTGTTTACCTGCTCTGTGGTTATATTCTATTACCAGTATTAGAGTGTTTACCTGCTCTGTGGTTATATTCTATTACCAGTATTAGATTGTTTACCTGCTCTGTGGTTATATTCTATTACCAGTAATAGAGTGTTTACCTGCTCTGTGGTTATATTCTATTGCCAGTATTAGAGTGTTTACCTGCTATGTGGTTATATTCTATTGTCAGTATTAGAGTGTTTACCTGCTCTGTGGTTATATTCTATTACCAGTATTAGAGTGTTTACCTGCTCTGTGGTTATATTCTATTGTCAGTATTAGAGTGTTTACCTGCTATGTGGTTATATTCTATTACCAGTATTGGAGTGTTTACCTGCTCTGTGGTTATATTCTATTACCAGTATTAGAGTGTTTACCTGCTCTGTGGTTATATTCTATTACCAGTATTGGAGTGTTTACCTGCTATGTGGTTATATTCTATTACCAGTATTAGAGTGTTTACCTGCTCTGTGGCTATATTCTATTACCAGTATTAGAGTGTTTACCTGCTCTGTGGTTATATTCTATTGTCAGTATTAGAGTGTTTACCTACTCTGTGGTTGTATTCTATTACCAGTATTAGAGTGTTTACCTGCTCTGTGGTTATATTCTATTGTCAGTATTAGAGTGTTTACCTGCTCTGTGGTTATATTCTATTGTCAGTATTAGAGTGTTTACCTGCTCTGTGGTTGTATTCTATTACCAGTATTAGAGTGTTTACCTGCTCTGTGGTTATATTCTATTACCAGTATTAGAGTGTTTACCTGCACTGTGGTTGTATTCTATTACCAGTATTAGAGTGTTTACCTACTCTGTGGTTATATTCTATTGTCAGTATTAGAGTGTTTACCTGCTCTGTGGTTATATTCTATTACCTGTATTAGAGTGTTTACCTGCTCTGTGGTTATATTCTATTACCTGTATTAGAGTGTTTACCTGCTCTGTGGTTATATTCTATTACCTGTATTAGAGTGTTTACCTGCTCTGTGGTTATATTCTATTACCTGTATTAGAGTGTTTACCTGCTCTGTGGTTATATTCTATTGTCAGCATTAGAGTGTTTACCTGCTCTGTGGTTATATTCTATTACCAGTATTAGAGTGTTTACCTGCTCTGTGGTTATATTCTATTACCTGTATTAGAGTGTTTACCTGCTCTGTGGTTATATTCTATTACCTGTATTAGAGTGTTTACCTGCTCTGTGGTTATATTCTATTACCTGTATTAGAGTGTTTACCTGCTCTGTGGTTATATTCTATTACCTGTATTAGAGTGTTTACCTGCTCTGTGGTTATATTCTATTACCTGTATTAGAGTGTTTACCTGCTCTGTGGTTATATTCTATTACCGGTATTAGAGTGTTTACCTGCTCTGTGGTTATATTCTATTACCGGTATTAGAGTGTTTACCTACTCTGTGGTTATATTCTATTACCAGTATTAGATTGTTTACCTACTCTGTGGTTATATTCTATTACCAGTATTAGAGTGTTTACCTGCTCTGTGGTTATATTCTATTACCGGTATTAGAGTGTTTACCTGCTCTGTGGTTATATTCTCTTACCTGTATTAGAGTGTTTACCTGCTCTGTGGTTATATTCTATTACCGGTATTAGAGTGTTTACCTGCTCTGTGGTTATATTCTATTACCTGTATTAGAGTGTTTACCTGCTCTGTGGTTATATTCTATTACCGGTATTAGAGTGTTTACCTGCTCTGTGGTTATATTCTATTACCGGTATTAGAGTGTTTACCTACTCTGTGGTTATATTCTATTACCAGTATTAGAGTGTTTACCTACTCTGTGGTTATATTCTATTACCAGTATTAGAGTGTTTACCTGCTCTGTGGTTATATTCTATTACCTGTATTAGAGTGTTTACCTGCTCTGTGGTTATATTCTATTGTCATTATTAGAGTGTTTACCTGCTCTGTGGTTATATTCTATTGTCAGTATTAGAGTGTTTACCTGCTCTGTGGTTATATTCTATTACCAGTATTAGAGTGTTTATCTGCTCTGTGGTTGTATTCTATTACCTGTATTAGAGTGTTTACCTGCTCTGTGGTTATATTCTATTGTCAGTATTAGAGTGTTTACCTGCTATGTGGTTATATTCTATTGTCAGTATTAGAGTGTTTACCTGCTCTGTGGTTATATTCTATTACCAGTATTTAAGTGTTTACCTACTCTGTGGTTATATTCTATTACCAGTATTAGAGTGTTTACCTACTCTGTGGTTGTATTCTATTACCAGTATTAGAGTGTTTATCTGCTCTGTGGTTATATTGTATTGTCAGTATTAGAGTGTTTACCTGCTCTGTGGTTATATTTTATTACCAGTATTAGAGTGTTTACCTGCTCTGTGGTTATATTCTATTACCGGTATTAGAGTGTTTACCTACTCTGTGGTTATATTCTATTACCAGTATTAGAGTGTTTACCTACTCTGTGGTTGTATTCTATTACCAGTATTAGAGTGTTTATCTGCTCTGTGGTTATATTGTATTGTCAGTATTAGAGTGTTTACCTGCTCTGTGATTATATTTTATTACCAGTATAAGAGTGTTTACCTGCTCTGTGGTTATATTCTATTGTCAGTATTAGAGTGTTTACCTGCTCTGTGGTTATATTGTATTACCAGTATTAGAGTGTTTACCTGCTCTGTGGTTATATTCTATTACCAGTATTAGAGTGTTTACCTGCTCTGTGGTTATATTCTATTACCAGTATTAGAGTGTTTACCTGCTCTGTGGTTATATTCTATTGTCAGTATTAGAGTGTTTACCTGCTCTGTGGTTATATTCTATTGTCAGTATTAGAGTGTTTACCTGCTCTGTGGTTATATTCTATTGTCAGTATTAGAGTGTTTACCTGCTCTGTGGTTATATTCTATTGTCAGTATTAGAGTGTTTACCTACTCTGTGGTTATATTCTATTGTCAGTATTAGAGTGTTTACCTGCTCTGTGGTTATATTCTATTGTCAGTATTAGAGTGTTTACCTGCTCTGTGGTTATATTCTATTGTCAGTATTAGAGTGTTTATCTGCTCTGTGGTTATATTCTATTACCAGTAATAGAGTGTTTACCTGCTCTGTGGTTATATTCTATTACCAGTATTAGAGTGTTTACCTGCTCTGTGGTTATATTCTATTACCACTATTAGAGTGTTTACCTGCTATTCTATTGTCAGTATTAGAGTGTTTACCTGCTCTGTGGTTATATTCTATTACCAGTATTAGAGTGTTTACTAACTGCTCTGTGATTATATTCTATTACCAGTATTAGAGTGTTTACCTGCTGTGTGGTTATATTCTATTACCAGTATTAGAGTGTTTACCTGCTCTGTGGTTATATTCTATTGTCAGTATTAGAGTGTTTACCTGCTCTGTGGTTATATTCTATTACCAGTAATAGAGTGTTTACCTGCTCTGTGGTTATATTCTATTACCAGTATTAGAGTGTTTACCTGCTCTGTGGTTATATTCTATTACCAGTATTAGAGTGTTTACCTGCTCTGTGGTTATATTCTATTACCAGTATTAGAGTGTTTACCTGCTCTGTGGTTATATTCTATTGTCAGTATTAGAGTGTTTACCTGCTCTGTGGTTGTATTCTATTACCAGTATTAGAGTGTTTACCTGCTCTGTGGTTATATTCTATTACCAGTATTAGAGTGTTTACCTGCACTGTGGTTGTATTCTATTACCAGTATTAGAGTGTTTACCTACTCTGTGGTTATATTCTATTGTCAGTATTAGAGTGTTTACCTGCTCTGTGGTTATATTCTATTACCTGTATTAGAGTGTTTACCTGCTCTGTGGTTATATTCTATTACCTGTATTAGAGTGTTTACCTGCTCTGTGGTTATATTCTATTACCTGTATTAGAGTGTTTACCTGCTCTGTGGTTATATTCTATTACCTGTATTAGAGTGTTTACCTGCTCTGTGGTTATATTCTATTGTCAGCATTAGAGTGTTTACCTGCTCTGTGGTTATATTCTATTACCAGTATTAGAGTGTTTACCTGCTATGTGGTTATATTCTATTACCTGTATTAGAGTGTTTACCTGCTCTGTGGTTATATTCTATTACCTGTATTAGAGTGTTTACCTGCTCTGTGGTTATATTCTATTACCTGTATTAGAGTGTTTACCTGCTCTGTGGTTATATTCTATTACCTGTATTAGAGTGTTTACCTGCTCTGTGGTTATATTCTATTACCTGTATTAGAGTGTTTACCTGCTCTGTGGTTATATTCTATTACCGGTATTAGAGTGTTTACCTGCTCTGTGGTTATATTCTATTACCGGTATTAGAGTGTTTACCTACTCTGTGGTTATATTCTATTACCAGTATTAGATTGTTTACCTACTCTGTGGTTATATTCTATTACCAGTATTAGAGTGTTTACCTGCTCTGTGGTTATATTCTATTACCGGTATTAGAGTGTTTACCTGCTCTGTGGTTATATTCTATTACCTGTATTAGAGTGTTTACCTGCTCTGTGGTTATATTCTATTACCGGTATTAGAGTGTTTACCTGCTCTGTGGTTATATTCTATTACCTGTATTAGAGTGTTTACCTGCTCTGTGGTTATATTCTATTACCGGTATTAGAGTGTTTACCTGCTCTGTGGTTATATTCTATTACCGGTATTAGAGTGTTTACCTACTCTGTGGTTATATTCTATTACCAGTATTAGAGTGTTTACCTACTCTGTGGTTATATTCTATTACCAGTATTAGAGTGTTTACCTGCTCTGTGATTATATTCTATTACCTGTATTAGAGTGTTTACCTGCTCTGTGGTTATATTCTATTGTCATTATTAGAGTGTTTACCTGCTCTGTGGTTATATTCTATTGTCAGTATTAGAGTGTTTACCTGCTCTGTGGTTATATTCTATTACCAGTATTAGAGTGTTTATCTGCTCTGTGGTTGTATTCTATTACCTGTATTAGAGTGTTTACCTGCTCTGTGGTTATATTCTATTGTCAGTATTAGAGTGTTTACCTGCTATGTGGTTATATTCTATTGTCAGTATTAGAGTGTTTACCTGCTCTGTGGTTATATTCTATTACCAGTATTAGAGTGTTTACCTACTCTGTGGTTATATTCTATTACCAGTATTAGAGTGTTTACCTACTCTGTGGTTGTATTCTATTACCAGTATTAGAGTGTTTATCTGCTCTGTGGTTATATTGTATTGTCAGTATTAGAGTGTTTACCTGCTCTGTGGTTATATTTTATTACCAGTATTAGAGTGTTTACCTGCTCTGTGGTTATATTCTATTACCGGTATTAGAGTGTTTACCTACTCTGTGGTTATATTCTATTACCAGTATTAGAGTGTTTACCTACTCTGTGGTTGTATTCTATTACCAGTATTAGAGTGTTTATCTGCTCTGTGGTTATATTGTATTGTCAGTATTAGAGTGTTTACCTGCTCTGTGGTTATATTTTATTACCAGTATTAGAGTGTTTACCTGCTCTGTGGTTATATTGTATTGTCAGTATTAGAGTGTTTACCTGCTCTGTGGTTATATTGTATTACCAGTATTAGAGTGTTTACCTGCTCTGTGGTTATATTCTATTACCAGTATTAGAGTGTTTACCTGCTCTGTGGCTATATTCTATTACCAGTATTAGAGTGTTTACCTGCTCTGTGGTTATATTCTATTACCAGTATTAGAGTGTTTACCTGCTCTGTGGTTATATTCTATTGTCAGTATTAGAGTGTTTACCTGCTCTGTGGTTATATTCTATTGTCAGTATTAGAGTGTTTACCTGCTCTGTGGTTATATTCTATTGTCAGTATTAGAGTGTTTACCTGCTCTGTGGTTATATTCTATTGTCAGTATTAGAGTGTTTACCTACTCTGTGGTTATATTCTATTGTCAGTATTAGAGTGTTTACCTGCTCTGTGGTTATATTCTATTGTCAGTATTAGAGTGTTTACCTGCTCTGTGGTTATATTCTATTGTCAGTATTAGAGTGTTTATCTGCTCTGTGGTTATATTCTATTACCAGTAATAGAGTGTTTACCTGCTCTGTGGTTATATTCTATTACCAGTATTAGAGTGTTTACCTGCTCTGTGGTTATATTCTATTACCACTATTAGAGTGTTTACCTGCTATTCTATTGTCAGTATTAGAGTGTTTACCTGCTCTGTGGTTATATTCTATTACCAGTATTAGAGTGTTTACTAGCTGCTCTGTGATTATATTCTATTACCAGTATTAGAGTGTTTACCTGCTGTGTGGTTATATTCTATTACCAGTATTAGAGTGTTTACCTGCTCTGTGGTTATATTCTATTGTCAGTATTAGAGTGTTTACCTGCTCTGTGGTTATATTCTATTACCAGTAATAGAGTGTTTACCTGCTCTGTGGTTATATTCTATTACCAGTATTAGAGTGTTTACCTGCTCTGTGGTTATATTCTATTACCAGTATTAGAGTGTTTACCTGCTCTGTGGTTATATTCTATTGTCAGTATTAGAGGGTTTACCTACTCTGTGGTTATATTCTATTGTCAGTATTAGAGTGTTTACCTGCTCTGTGGTTATATTCTATTACCAGTATTAGAGTGTTTACCTGCTCTGTGGTTATATTCTATTACCAGTATTAGAGTGTTTACCTGCTCTGTGGTTATATTCTATTACCACTATTAGAGTGTTTACCTGCTATTCTATTGTCAGTATTAGAGTGTTTACCTGCTCTGTGGTTATATTCTATTACCAGTATTAGAGTGTTTACTAGCTGCTCTGTGATTATATTCTATTACCAGTATTAGAGTGTTTACCTGCTGTGTGGTTATATTATATTACCCGTATTAGAGTGTTTACCTGCTCTGTGGTTATATTCTATTACCGGCAGTATTAGAGTGTTTACCTGCTCTGTGGTTATATTCTATTGTCAGTATTAGAGTGTTTACCTGCTCTGTGGTTATATTCTATTGTCAGTATTAGAGTGTTTACCTGCTCTGTGGTTATATTCTATTACCGGCAGTATTAGAGTGTTTACCTGCTCTGTGGTTATATTCTATTGTCAGTATTAGAGTGTTTACCTGCACGGTGGTTATATTCTATTACCAGTATTAGAGTGTTTACCTGCTCTGTGGTTATATTCTATTGTCAGTATTAGAGTGTTTACCTGCTCTGTGGTTATATTCTATTACCAGTATTAGAGTGTTTACCTGCTCTGTGGTTATATTCTATTACCGGCAGTATTAGAGTGTTTACCTGCTCTGTGGTTATATTCTATTACCAGTATTAGAGTGTTTACCTGCTCTGTGGTTATATTCTATTACCGGCAGTATTAGAGTGTTTACGTGCTCTGTGGTTATATTCTATTACCAGTATTAGAGTGTTTACCTGCTCTGTGGTTATATTCTATTGTCAGTATTAGAGTGTTTACCTGCTCTATGGTTATATTCTATTACCGGCAGTATTAGAGTGTTTACCTGCTCTGTGGTTATATTCTATTGTCAGTATTAGAGTGTTTACCTGCTCTGTGGTTATATTCTATTGTCAGTATTAGAGTGTTTATCTGCTCTGTGGTTATATTCTATTACCAGTATTAGAGTGTTTACCTGCTCTGTGGTTATATTCTATTACCAGTATTAGAGTGTTTACCTGCTCTGTGGTTATATTCTATTACCCGTATTAGAGTGTTTACCTGCTCTGTGGTTATATTCTATTACCAGTATTAGAGTGTTTACCTGCTCTGTGGTTATATTCTATTACCAGTATTAGAGTGTTTACCTGCTCTGTGGTTATATTCTATTACCGGCAGTATTAGAGTGTTTACCTGCTCTGTGGTTATATTCTATTACCAGTATTAGAGTGTTTACCTGCTCTGTGGTTATATTCTATTGTCAGTATTAGAGTGTTTACCTGCTCTGTGGTTATATTCTATTACCGGCAGTATTAGAGTGTTTACCTGCACTGTGGTTATATTCTATTACCAGTATTAGAGTGTTTACCTGCTCTGTGGTTATATTCTATTACCAGTATTAGAGTGTTTACCTGCTCTGTGGCTATATTCTATTGTCAGTATTAGAGTGTTTACCTGTTCTGTGGTTATATTCTATTACCAGTATTAGAGTGTTTACCTACTCTGTGGTTATATTCTATTACCAGTATTAGAGTGTTTACCTGCTCTGTGGTTATATTCTATTGTCAGTATTAGAGTGTTTACCTGCTCTGTGGTTATATTATATTGTCAGTATTAGAGTGTTTACCTGCTCTGTGGTTATATTCTATTACCAGTATTAGAGTGTTTACCTGCTCTGTGGTTATATTCTATTGTCAGTATTAGAGTGTTTACCTGCTCTGTGGTTATATTCTATTGTCAGTATTAGAGTGTTTACCTGCTCTGTGGTTATATTCTATTACCTGTATTAGAGTGTTTACCTGCTCTGTGGTTATATTCTATTACCAGTATTAGAGTGTTTACCTGCTCTGTGGTTATATTCTATTACCCGTATTAGAGTGTTTATGGTTCAATATTTTCACAGTATCAGGTGACCAGTAAATCAGCCAGACTATCTTCACCCTGTAGTGTTATCACCCAGTAATGGCTGCCAGTCAGAAAACATGCGCCCTACGGGGAGCCGGGTTCTGTAGTACACCCACCAACTCTTTGATCTATCCTTATTCTCCTGACTGTTTAAACTGCAGTTGTGTTTCATCTTGCTAACATATTTTGGGAACTTATTCTAAGACATTTTCTTTCTTTGCACTCATAAGTCACAGATAAAATACAGGCAAAATAAATTAGTAGAAAATACAGACAAGATATGTTTAACAAGTATAGAGTTGCTTTTTTTTTAATTTAAAGGTTGTCACATGTTGAAAATTGATAGCCATACCATTTGCATAGGTTTGGGGATGGAGGAAACCAGGCTCTTTCTCCAGAGAAACCCACCTGACCTTACATGAGTGCAATTAAATGAAAACAACTTTTTCCCTTTTTTTTATTTCGAACTTTTATAATTGATTTTTGTTTTGTATTGGCATGTCAACATTTACTGTTCATATTATAACTGACTCTAAGATGCCAAAATACGACAACTTGAATTCTACATTCTTGGCGTATTACAGAAAATATTATAATTTTGAATGAAATTCTAGACTTACAGTTAATATGTGAAACAATCCTAGAATCTTGATGATTTGTTTATTGGTTAACACGTTATAATTTAGTGAAGGTATCTGATGAAACGCTTAGCTGTTCATCCTTATCTAAATGGTGTAATTGTGTTGTGTTAAGAGGCTGTTGGAAGCCAGCAGGTTGTTGAGTGAGTCAGAGGTACTGGGGAAACTACGGAGTAAAACTTCCCAGTGACTTCAGTCCGTGTTTATATTACTTCACTCTGACTTATATGTACTGGAGGAGGGTGATAAAGTGGATATAAACCCTGTCAGGTTCTAAACACCTTTTTATGGACAACTATAAACACACTTCAATTTGATACCTTTAGTTTATGTTCTTTAACTTCTCTCAACCCTGCTGTTCCTCTCTGCAGGCCTGCTGTATTTTTGTCTTCACTCCATGTACTTCCCATGTCAGTGGAAAAACAGAAAACTATCGCAATTAACATGGGAAAACATAGTTATTTTTACCCTCTAATCAGCAGGTTTTCACATACAATTCATGCAGTTTGAGTGTGTTTATAAGTTTTTTTATTTTATGTGATGTGCTCAAGATATATCCCTAAGCTTATCATTTTTGCAAGACACAGCTTCAACAAAACTTTTTCTATATTTCTTCGAGATTAATTCAATGGTCACCTGAAAGTGATTCCTGGGAAAGATATCATAAAAGATTTAACAGTCTGTAGCAATCTGACAAAAAAGTGGAACAGCAGGTCTTGTGTTTTCTCAATTGCTGGAGATCCAGTGAATTACAAAGATGAAACGTTGATGAAAATAAGGAAGAATCTTCCCTCGGGTCTTGTAGAGGTTGAAAACGAGAGCGAAGGTTGTAGAAAAAAAAATAACCTGAAGATAATAGGTGATACTTGTGGGTTTTGATTGCAAACACTTGGTGAAGCCCTGCAGGCTCTATCTGGCTTAACTAAACAGATGAGTAACAACAATCCAGAGTCACTGCTAATATACATTGATAAGGATAAAAGACAGGACAGAAATGGGCTCCCGGCTCTACGCCTTTTCAACATTCAAAAATAGAGATCCTATTGAGAGACTCTTCCACTGACAAAAGTAAACAACATTCCATTTGTGATTTTAAGAATTCCTTGTCTTGCATAGGAGGCTTTAACAAGTTCCATTGGTACCTACACCCTGATTCCCATATGATCAGTAGCAAGTCCTTCATAGATGGGTCTTTAAAAAAAACTATTAAATCCTATTTTTTTGATTTGCTATTGAAGAAAATCCACCTCTTCTAAGGAATAGATTTATGCTTTTTCTTCTAACAATGAACCCCCAAATATGAACTAATTAGATATTCATTTTGAAACAGAATGATATTTTCTTGACTCCTAAATCTTTGATTTTAGAAAAATGATAAGCATTTTGTCAAATAATTATATTTTAGACACTTTTATCAATTCCAAGTTTTTATGTCCAGAGAAATTAAAAAAAAAAAAGTAGAAGATTGATTGGTGTATAAATCACACTGAAGAATATTTCACTTTTATGGTGGCTTTGTCAGGTTTAGTGGTGGGAGAATATAGACCTCTTTGCTCAGAGGAAAACCCTCTATAGTTGAAAAACTATGCCTGCTGTAAAATTACTACGTTTATAGACACACATAAATCTCAATTGATACTTGCAAGGTACAGAATTTTGCTAGGAACACTGTAAATGTATCCTAACAAAAAATAGATTATCGTGTTACATATACATGCAATCTTGTTGGTTTAGCCTTTGTGCAAATTCTAACAATGTAGTAAGTTGTTCAGAGATAGTTAATATTATCATCTTCCACCAATTGAAATTCCTGTATTAAAGTCACAAATGGTCCAGATTCAACAGCATGATCATGTGTTGTTAGAAAACTTATGGAACATAAAGCTGATATGAAAACAAACCATAATGTCTGTGTTGATTGTGTGATAGCCTGACTAGATGTCCACTTAGTGTGCCAGCCTTTCAGATTTCATCTGCTGACCTTTATACTGTATTTCTTTTAATTGGTTTAGACAGAAGAGGGCATTCCACTGTAGTCACACAAGGCAAAATTGAATTTAATTCTCCAATATGTCCAGGGTTACATTTACAAAAGTTCCATTTTATTTACACACCATTATCTAGATTTTTTGTATTGAATATCAAGCCAATTCTTTGGACAAATTTCATTCTATCCAAAATATTGGCAGCTTCCTTTTTAGTGATATAATTGTGCTCCTTTTATAGTGACATGAGCTGCCAAAATGTTGATATTTTGACATTAAAATAGAATTTTGAAATCATTGGCTATTTTTCTTAAGAAGAATAATTCAAAGAGCTTCTAGTCTCGAAAATGTACGATAAAGTATTGTTTTGAACTAACTTTGTCTTAGAATGAATGGTCGTCCCGGTTATTTAAATTTTGTTTACGTTTTCTGTTCGTACAGGCCACATACTGTATGGATTTTCTTCATTCCAAAGCCAATCATTACGATGGCTTTAAAAGCCTCTTACTGTTGTGACGATCAGAAATTATGAAAGAAGTGTGAATTTTGGCAGCTTATGCCACTTTAAGTACCCAGCTAGACATACTTGTCCTTTTCCAACGCAATAACACACACGTTTTTCGTGTAGTAAATTTTCCCCTGTAATATCTGTCACATTGGCTCTAAGAGTATATATTTATGAACACATGAAGTATACATGTGTTACTTTAAATTAACAAGTCGCTGGCTCCTCGAATGTAAGAATGTGCTCTGTACAGAATACTTCTGTACGAGTCATGATTGGGACCTCACCTGGAAGTATGGTTCATTTACTACCCTCAGAATCACTTTGCACGTGCACCATTAAATTTTCACTTATCTTAAGGGTAACCATGTTAGCTGAAGAGGTTTTAGAGTTTAACATTAAGAAATGTTGGGTTGAATCATTTTCAGGCTTCACTTAGAAAAGTTAAGGTTACGATAACAACTGGATGTCATTGCTAACAAGTCTGCATCTCTGTTCCCATTATACAAATTTAGATAAATGGTACATAGAGGTAGCAGTTTAACTTTACTGGTCAGCCATTTTAAAACACTGATATAATATACTGATTTTTACTCAATTATTATTATTTTTTTGTTTTGTAGACAGTGTATTGCTGAATTGCATAATAAATTCAATTCCTTTGGTATAAAGAAACTAGGATCACTGACTACCCCAAACCCCTCTCCCCCCCTCCCCCGTTCCTTTTCATAACAAAACATAATAGCAACAGGTCTCCATGGTTACTTAAGTCAAGAAGATTATCCCTATGCGCTTGTGTGTTAAGTGTTCATAAATAAAAAAAAGGAAATATATAATATAACTGTTTTGAAGTTTAATATATGAGGGTTATTCTTTCTCCACTTTCCTCATCCAATAGTAACATTATCTTTGGTGGTAATTCTAGTGATGATATATTCTTAACAAGGCCTGGTAAAGATAACACAAACTGGCCGCCATGTGACCATAACAAATGTACATATCACTCAGTGAGACAACATTACTATTAGTACAGTATGTGTGGGGCTAGTTGTGATTATACTGGGGGAGATTTATGGCTTTTAAGTCTGTCTGCTACCATAGGGATGCCACCTCAAACTATGTGTATATCATTGCTTAACAAAGCTCAACTTTTCACACACAGATAACTGGCATGTACAAATTGTTTGAAGCTCATACCTTCATCATGTAAGAGTCTAGACTTTGTTTTCAAATACTCTTGGAAAAATATATAAATCATGTCCGTGCCAGTGGGACTTTATTTTCAAAAATTTACAATTATGTATACATGTTTTGTAGAGTATGATTAGTTGACTACAATTCTTATACATTTTTTATTTTTTACGTTTTTCAATAATTGTTGCTACATATTGATTGGATGATATTTTCTTGGTATAACTTAAAAAGCTGTCTTACATGGAAGGTATTCCAGATTATTGCAGAAAAAGACATTCCGGCTTCTAAAGAGCAATGTCATCATTTATATTTTAATATGAATATTTACATATAACAAGAGAGTGACATACAGTATATACATACAATGTCTTGAATTTAGATCTTTATACCCAAACATAGGTTGTTGTAATAAACCAAAACCCATGATATTTCATTACAATCTGTATACATGTACAAACTTAGTGGTGGGCCTCGCAGGTGATTTACATTGTCAAAATAGTGTTGTCTTGAGAGGGACTGGTGGCTGGAAATAGTGATTAGTTGTTTGTACTGTGTGTTCCATAGTCAGGCAATGCAGTCCATATGTTAGGTGGGTGGTGGCCAGGTTCTCCCTACATCTCACACAAACCATAGCCAAATTAACAACTCACTGGGTTTGCAGGAAATGTAATTAGTGGTATAATTGTACCAACAACCCTCTTTTTGAATACAGGGGGAATTCCAAGTTTGATTTAACAGTATTTGATCAAATAACTATATTTGCACTCTTGAATAAGTCAGCTTATTTATAAAAATTGATGAGGCTGTTTCGGTAATTTTTGTGTTGTAAACCTCTCCAGAATCTGTTATCAATATACCTGAATATAAATCACTGGATACTTTACATATCTCCAGTTAAAATATGTGACGTTACACCCATTGGGTTTCATATAAATGTGATTGATTGATTGATGGTTTATGCCGCACTCAAGATTATTTCACTTATATGGTGGCGTTGCCAGGTTAAGCTGGGGAGGAAACCGGGCTCTTTGCCAGGAGACCTTCTGCGAGTACCTGGCAACTCTTCCACATACATGTACCATATAAATGTGAGAGAAACTGATTTGGTTGCACATTTCAAGTCCTACATGTGAACCAAGACCATTATGTTCCACATCTCCAGTCATAAATGTTAGCTTCAACCATTGAGTTTGGTATTCACTCATTATTGATATATGTTTGGATTACAGGTGATGCCACATGACTTCAAGGCCACGTCACCCCCAGAGACAGGACTGTATCTCTCCCATTTGTATCTTCATAATGCTGGGTGGGACAGGACTAGGGGACAGTTGACAGAGTTGTCCCCCCATAGCTGTCACCAGCAATATCTGCCAATCATCTGGCTGTGTCCAGTTGAAGACACGCCTTCCAGGGCTTCTTCTGCAAACTCTGCCAATTCTACTTCCAATACAGATGTATATTTCTGCCCAGTGTTCAATAGCCAATCATTGGTTGATAGAGGACATGATCAACTTATAACTAGGATTGCCATGGCAACAGGCCACACCCCTCCAGCTGTTTGGACTGAAAAACAAGTGTTCATTTCACCTTTGATTGATTGATCGATCTAAGCTGACAAATTTAGTGATTTTTTTTAGAAACCTGAAATATTTTGATAACTACTGTTGGGCTAGGCGTGTAACATATTTTTTATTTCAGGTTAAGGAGGAAAGATTTTGTGCAGTTATTTTATCTGGTGATCATTTAAATATGTTTCAATAATCAACAGTATTAACAACCAGAGTTTTGTTTATATGATTTTAGTTTTTAATATTACAGCGTAGAGTGCCTTATATCTGATATGTATGTTTGTTTGATTATTTATTTTATATATGTATGTATTACTGTTTAATATTTACTTTCTAAAAAGTGGCATGAGCTGTTCAAATTTGCGTTTTTTTTTTCTTGAAAAATTCAAATTGTGTTTTTCAAGTTTAACGCAAAACTATATAAAGTGAATAGCTTTTAATAATTATATGTTTGCTGATCATTTTCTATATTGGTCAACTCCTGTTAATACGTATACATCCTTTCCAATATATATTAATAATAATAATAATAAAATCTTTATTTATTCTGGGTAGCACAATTAGCCAAAGGGCTAGTCTCCGTTGTGGCCCAGATATTCCAAATATGGTAACTGCTGTTTTTAACATTACACTCCATTCAATAAATGCTAACTGGTCATTTTATAAGATGATTGTATAAATGATGGGATCAATACATTCTGTCCAATAATTGACATGTTTTATTTTCTACAGAATTGAGAATGAATTGTTGATAATACACTGTACCAGGGGCCGGTTGCACAAAGGTGTATTAAGCTTAAGTCTGACTTATCTTGGCGACGTCACAATTAAATCTCTTTGTTATGCGATATGTTTAAGTCTGACTTAAGCTTAATACAGCTTTGTGCAACCGACCCCAGAAGTCTATACCCATTTAGAGACTTCTAATGCTACCAATAAGTCCATTTTTAGTCAATATGTTAAGTAATTATTTACATTTTACAAAATATGCTTTAAAATTCATTCCGTCCATGATGTGCCGAAATGAAGTAACTGTTGGTAATATCTTAATATTTACATCATTATATCATTTGTATACAATTTACTGTGATTTGCATAGGACATACTGCTGATTTATTATAATTCAATATTTTATTATTCCGTCCAATTATATGAAATGTTAATTATTATATGGTTCTCCATTGTTAAAATTATTTGTGTTCAATAGTTTAAATGTCAATGTATATTTTAACTTAGATGCCTGTATTCTTGAATTTTATTTATTTTTTCTGAAACCATCTGTGATAATTTTAAAACAAATTTTTACTGTGAATCAAAACAAGAACTGTTTAAGACTTTAGAATGTAGGTCCCAAATCGAATCAAACAACTTCAAAAACATGAGCAATGATTTGTAATCTGTGATAACAACTTTGAACACGAGTTCTCAGTTAAATAAACTCTTATGATTGTTTGAAGGCTTCATTAGTTAAGCCCATCTTCTTATCCATCTGCATTGGCAGTTGTTAGGTTCTGTCAAAAGTTCGTCAGTCAAGTGAACTGAAGTATAAACCACATAGGCATTGACTGATGTTTAATGCCACACTCCAGGTTATCTCACATGGCTCTTCTCTACAGGAAATCTTCTGTACAGGTCACATAAATAAATGGGAACTTCTGTTCAGGTCACATCCTTAAATGTAAACCTCTACAGGTCACATAAATAAATGGGAACTTCTGTTCAGGTCACATCCTTAAATGTAAACCTCTACAGGTCACATCAATAAATGGAAACCTCTGTACAGATCACATCAATAAATGGAAACATCTGTACAGGTCACATAAATAAATGGGAACATCTGTACAGATCACATCAATAAATGGGTACTTCTGTACAGGTCACATAAATAAATGGGAACTTCTGTACAGGTCACATAAATAAATGGGAACTTCTGTACAGGTCACATAAATAAATGGGAACTTCTGTACAGGTCACATAAATAAATGGAAAACTCTGTACAGGTCACATCAATAAATGGAAACCTCTGTACAGATCACATCAATAAATGGGAACCTCTGTACAGGTCACACCAATAAATGGGAACCTCTGTACAGGTCACATAAATAAATGTAAACCTCTGTACAGGTCACATCAATAAATGGAAACATCTGTACAGGTCACATCAATAAATGGAAGCCTCGTACAGGTCACATCAGTAAATGGGAACCTCTGTACAGGTCACATCAATAAATGGGAACCTCTGTACAGGACACATCAATAAATGGAAACCTCTGTACAGGACACATCAATAAATGGAAACCTCTGTACAGGACATATCAATAAATGTGAACCTCTGTACAGGTCACATCAATAAATGTAAACCTCTGTACAGGTCACACCAATAAATGGAAACATCTGTACAGGTCACATCAATAAATGTAAACCTCTGTACAGGTCACATCAATAAATGGAAGCCTCGTACAGGTCACATCAATAAATGTGAACCTCTGTACAGGTCACACCAATAAATGTAAACTTCTGTACAGGTCACATCAATAAATGGAAACCTCTGTACAGGCCACATCAATAAATGGAAGCCTCGTACAGGTCACATCAATAAATGTAAACTTCTGTACAGGTCACACCAATAAATGGAAGCCTCGTACAGGTAACATCAATAAATGGGAACATCTGTACAGGTCACATCAATAAATGTAAACTTCTGTACAGGGCACATCAATTAATGGAAACCTCTGTACAGGGCACATCAATTAATGGAAACCTCTGTACAGGGCACATCAATAAATGGGAACCTCTGTACAGGTCACATCAATAAATGGAAACCTCTGTACAGGTCACACCAATAAATGGAAACTTCTGTACAGGTCACATCAATAAATGTGAACCTCTGTACAGGTCACACCAATAAATGTAAACCTCTGTACAGGTCACACCAATAAATGGAAACCTCTGTACAGGTCACACCAATAAATGGGAACCTCTGTACAGGTCACATCAATAAATGGAAACCTCTGTACAGGTCACACCAATAAATGGAAACATCTGTACAGGTCACATAAATAAATGGAAACCTCTGTACAGGTCACATAAATAAATGTAAACCTCTGTACAGGTCACATCAATAAATGTGAACCTCTGTACAGGGCACACCAATAAATGGGAACCTCTGTACAGGTCGCATCAATAAATGGGAACCTCTGTACAGGTCACATCAATAAATGTGAACCTCTGTACAGGTCACACCAATAAATGTAAACCTCTGTACAGGTCACACCAATAAATGTAAACCTCTGTACAGGTCACATCAATAAATGTGAACCTCTGTACAGGTCACATCAATTAATGGGAACCTCTGTACAGGTCACACCAATAAATGGGAACCTCTGTACAGGTCACACCAATAAATGGAAACATCTGTACAGGTCACATCAATAAATGGAAACTTCTGCACAGGTCACATCAATAAATGGGAACCTCTGTACAGGTCACGCCAATAAATGGAAACATCTGTACAGGTCACATCAATAAATGGAAACTTCTGTACAGGTCACATCAATAAATGGGAACCTCTGTACAGGTCACACCAATAAATGGGAACCTCTGTACAGGTCACACCAATAAATGGGAACCTCTGTACAGGTCACACCAATAAATGGAAACTTCTGTACAGGTCACATCAATAAATGTGAACCTCTGTACAGGTCACACCAATAAATGGAAACCTCTGTACAGGACACATCAATAAATGGAAACTTCTGTACAGGTCACATCAATAAATGTGAACCTCTGTACAGGTCACACCAATAAATGGAAACCTCTGTACAGGACACATCAATAAATGGAAACCTCTGTACAGGTCACAATAAATGTAAAACTCTGTACAGGTCACATCAATAAATGGAAACCTCTGTACAGGTCACATCAATAAATGGGAACCTCTGTACAGGTCACATCAATAAATGGGAACCTCTGTACAGGTCACATCAATAAATGTAAACCTCTGTACAGGTCACATCAGTAAATGGGAACCTCTGTACAGGTCACATCAATAAATGGACACTTCTGTACAGGACATCAATAAATGTGAACCTCTGTACAGGTCACACCAATAAATGGGAACCTCTGTACAGGGCACATCAATAAATGGAAACCTCTGTACAGGTCTCATCAATAAATGGGAACCTCTGTACAGGTCACATCAATAAATGTGAACCTCTGTACAGGTCACACCAATAAATGGGAACCTCTGTACAGGTCACACCAATAAATGGAAACATCTGTACAGGTCACATCAATAAATGGGAACCTCTGTACAGGTCACATCAATAAATGGAAACCTCTGTACAGGTCACACCAATAAATGGAAACCTCTGTACAGGTCACACCAATAAATGGAAACCTCTGTACAGGCACACCAATAAATGGGAACCTCTGTACAGGTCACATCAATAAATGGAAACTTCTGTACAGGTCACACCAATAAATGGGAACCTCTGTACAGGTCGCATCAATAAATGGGAACCTCTGTACAGGACACATCAATAAATGTAAACCTCTGTACAGGTCACATCAATAAATGGAAACCTCTGTACAGGTCACATCAATAAATGTGAACCTCTGTACAGGTCACATCAATAAATGGAAACTTCTGTACAGGTCACATCAATAAATGGGAACCTCTGTACAGGTCGCATCAATAAATGGGAACCTCTGTACAGGTCACATCAATAAATGGGAACCTCTGTACAGGTCGCATCAATAAATGGAAACCTCTGTACAGGTCACATCAATAAATGTAAACCTCTGTACAGGTCACATCAATAAATGTAAACCTCTGTACAGGTCACACCAATAAATGGAAACCTCTGTACAGGTCACATCAATAAATGTAAACCTCTGTACAGGTCACACCAATAAATGGAAACCTCTGTACAGGTCACACCAATAAATGTAAACCTCTGTACAGGTCACACCAATAAATGTAAACCTCTGTACAGGTCACACCAATAAATGGAAACCTCTGTACAGGTCACATCAATAAATGGAAACCTCTGTACAGGTCACACCAATAAATGTAAACCTCTGTACAGGTCACACCAATAAATGTAAACCTCTGTACAGGTCACACCAATAAATGGAAACCTCTGTACAGGTCACATCAATAAATGGAAACCTCTGTACAGGGCACACCAATAAATGGGAACCTCTGTACAGGTCACACCAATAAATGGAAACTTCTGTACAGGTCACATCAATAAATGGGAACCTCTGTACAGGTCACATCAATAAATGGAAACCTCTGTACAGGTCACACCAATAAATGGGAACCTCTGTACAGGTCACATCAATAAATGGAAACATCTCTACAGGTCACATCATTAAATGTGAACCTCTGTACAGGTCACATCAATAAATGGAAACCTCTGTACAGGTCACACCAATAAATGGGAACCTCTGTACAGGTCACATCAATAAATGGAAACCTCTGTACAGTTCACACCAATAAATGGGAACCTCTGTACAGGTCACATCAATAAATGGGAACCTCTGTACAGGTCACATCAATAAATGGGAACCTCTGTACAGGTCACATCAATAAATGTGAACCTCTGTACAGGTCACACTAATAAATGGAAACTTCCGTACAGGTCTAAGAAACAAGCTTGGAAATTTTGTTACAGGTTTCATGAAGTAATGGGACACTTTCATACCGGTTTCGAATAAAAAAACTTCTGCACAAGTTTCTCAAATAAATGGATCAATCAAGGTTTAACGCTCATAATTTAACTAACAAGCTTCATAAATGAAGGGTTTCTATATGGTAATGTTGGAAACCTACCAATTTTAGCTGCCTGGGTGACCTCAACATCCTTCAAAGGGTGATAGTGCAAAGTTGCAGATTATTTGTATGCCTTCATAGCCAGATTTGTAACTCTGTGCATTCAACAAGTGAATATATATTCAACCAATAGATAGATTCCTTCTTAATGCAGTCATTGGAGGGACAAATTGATGAATAGAAAATAATCAGGGGGCTGTTTCTGAACAAATTACGCCCGAGGAAAATCCAATGCAAGGCTTGTCATGGCATTTACTTTTAACATTACGACCAGGTGCATTCACAACATGCGCAATTGTATCGAGAAACAGCACCCAGCACTTTAAAGTATACGTGCACAGTACAAGTAGTTACTTAAAACAATATCCCTCCTCTAAACCATGCGGCACGGGTTCGAATCAAACTCAGACGAAATAAAAATTTCTTTGATTTTTCACTCAATCGAGTGAGTGAATTGGGTTTTACGTCCTGCTCAAAAGTATTTCAGTTATATGAGGACGTTGTCTCCTTGTTGCAGGGCGGATTTCCACCGCTCTTTTAGGTGCTGCCTCACAGAGACGACTTGCCGAAGACAACCAGCAAGTCCCTCACAGTATACAGACACCGGGCCAACCAGTCGCTGCTCTAACTCCTATTGCTGAGCGCCAAGTGAAGCAGAAACAGCTACCACTGTTAAAGTCTTTGGTCTGACTAGACCCAGACTTGAACCTGGATCTCCCAGCCCTGAAGCGAACGCTCTACCGACTGAGCTATCGGGGCTGGTTCACTCGGTCGAAGTTTGTGGAATAGTTGCCAGGTACTGTAAGGTCGGAGATTTCCTCCCCAACTAAACCTAGCAACGCCGCCATACAAGTGAAATAATCTTGAGTGCGGCATAAAACATCAATCAATCCTCTAAACCAGAATGTGTTTTTAAGCTTTCAGCCTTTTACCCTTCATTTGTTAAGTTGGTGTTTTCATCATTTGAGTGAGGAAATCTAGAATATGGCTTAAACAATCCAGTCTATCAAACAAGAATCCATCACCTTGGATTGATGAAGTCAAACTTTCATTCAGAGTCTATTGGGAGGATTCGTTTGAGGTAACACATCAAGATTAATGGATTGTTTTACACTGCACGTAAAGCTTTCACTTTATATATGGTGGATTTGCCAAGTTTAATCGGGGAGGAAACCAGACCTTTGACGAGTACCTCTTCTACATCGTAAGACACTTTAATAAATAAAAATTACTTACAAATGAAAAAGGAAACCATGAGTTATAGTGCAGTACATATATTTATAGGACAGAAGATACAGAACATACATCTCACAATTATATATATATCCATACATAAAAATACTTCACGCTGCACTATTTTCTGGGGCTGCTCATTTTTTTTTTTGTCCTTATATAGGTGTACACTTACAACATAGATGAGTTTGTGGCAAATAGATGGTTCTAAATGATCAGAGATAAAAAGTTAACCTTTAAATATGACCAGATCTTAGCAATGACACAAAGATGCAATAATGTAGTATATAATGTATAAAACTTAAAAATGGATAGTTCAAACCAGTAAAAGACAGCTTTTTCCAAAATAACCAAGTTCAATGTGATTTGGAAAAGTCCATCATCTTTGGACTATGTTTATCAACTAAAGCACTATTTAGCAAGCTCGACTGTAGACCTCGATGTCTTACATTTAATTTTACCTAATCAGTCTTTGGAAAGATTCTAGCACTATTATGATCCAAATGCATGCTTGTGTTTGGTTTACCCTAAGTGATAATTACTAAGAAAAACATTTTTTTTTTACTCCGCTCATTAACATAACAATATATCATACTTAAGACAATTATAAAATACACAAGCGACATGATGTATAACATCAACAATTTATAACAACTTTGAAAAGGGAGTTTTGTACATGAAAAAATGTATATAAGGATTTCTAGTATGAAGTCTTGGTAGTTCAAGGATAGATTTCAAGAGAAACCTTAACAAAGCTCAGATTTTACTAAAATAGCCTATCAAATAGCTGGGCTTTCAAAAGAGATCATGTATAACACTGACTGTTCAGAACCAGTCCATTTTAAAATATCTATCAGCACCAAGGTTAATGTTAAGGCACTTGTACAAAAGTTTGAACAATAGCAGCTACAAAAAAACAATTTTGTTTAAAAGCGTTCACAAGACAAGTTTAAGGACAGGAAAGAAATTTCACTGCACAAAAAAGTTACTTCCACACGGTTTTCAAAGTTGACTAAATCACGAACAGAAATGTTAGGGTTACATGCCGTTGCAGGGTTTTTAGCATAAAAAAAAAATATTTAGTTTCCATAAATTCATACAAAACTATGTAATATATAGCCACACAATTTAGCACAGGTGAGCACATACAGTCAGGGGGGTGTCGAATCGCCAAAAACAGTCTTAACCAGACCAAAATGTGATTGATAAGAAAGCAAAAATCAACAAATTTGAATCAAAAAAAAAAAAAAAAAAAGTCAAATGATTGATTATTTTTCAGCTAGAGTATTTTATAGAGGGAATTTGTTCCAGGTAGTTATGCATTCACTTGGATGGCTAGTTCACTTGCCTATGGGAGTAGAAGGGGGAGTTAGAGGACCTGAACCATCTCCACAATCAGACGGTTTCATCATAGTGCCTGCTGGAGATCTTTGAATGAGGTGACCGGGTTTAGAGATGATTTGAACCTTGTTAGGTGGGGTCATCATGAAGGAGTCGGCTGTTAGAGAATGTGATGGTATCACAGTCATAGCAGGCTTCTTGTACTGAATGGTTGTGGGTTTAGCATGCTGAGGGGCGTGCATTTGATACATAGTGGTGGCCATGGTTCGCTGGCCGGTCTGGTCTATAGCATGCAATTCTCCTGAGGCTGGGTAGTAACGATTGGTCAGTGCGTGGTCTACAGTATACATGCCTCCCTAAAACAAAAACAAACATATACATGCAGCATGCGAAGATTTCAAAATAACACCCTAAAACAGATAGCCATGCTTTAAAACACCTATGTTGTAGAGGTACAAGCTGAGAAATAAATCTGCGTCCCCAGCATACAAGACAAAAATGAAAAAATATGCGTCCAGTAGAGAGTATTCAACAGGTCTCAATGTTATGGACTGGGGCCTTACCCCTTGAGAAAATCAGGGCAAGTTGATGGATATAATTTTCAAAAATTTAGACAATTTGGAGAGCTGAGCTGATATGGTTTAAGATTTTGTTTTTGTGACAGGTCTGAGGTCACAAATTAGCACTCTGCACTAATTATTAAGTGAATTTCTGTTGAAAATTTAGCCAGGGTAGTAAGTATGCAATATGAACAGGCATCATGAAAAGACATCATGGAAGGCACTCATTCGAGCAGAGTTATCGACGAGAAAGGATTTATTAGTTTGGGTGTTAAACGTCCACTCAAGATATATCACTTATATGGCGGCAAACAAAAGGGTGGAAAATGTTCCGAGTAAATTAACGTACAACTAAAAATTAGGCATAAAAAAAAAAGACGCCCATGCAAGACGTTTAAATACAAAAAAATTAAAATTGATTAGAACCATGACAACTCAATGCTTACAGATTTCATATTTAAACATTTTCTTCCGCAAAATCGGAATAAAAACTTGCACGATTTATCAAGTTTAACAATGCACACCAAAAAAACTTGAAAATAAAAAAGGAAATTGGTATAAGGGTAAATTGGCAAAGTGTATAGAGGAAATCACCCAAATTTTAACTTTATTTAAAATAAATAGACAACCAAAACTGAAATAAAATATTTAATTACAATATAAGATGGGAAATAGACATTTTTTTAAAAAAGCATGTGAACCTCACTTAACAAATTAACCAAACTGCAGTGCTATATACTTGCCATCCATCACTGCTCTCGAACGATCTTAAAACAGGCAATGGAATGCTTCAAGATTTAACATCGCAAAGGTACATATTCTTTCACAGATTTTGTTAGTCAAGTTTTGTTACTGTAGTGGTTTGCATAGTACACAGATTTGTGCTATATGAAATTATGGACGATAAGGCTTTTTTTATAGAACTATGTACAATGCAGGGAACGTTTGGACGGTGAATGGTGGAAATAAATCTGCGATGGGTTCATTTACGCCACTGGATTATTTCATATATATGGCAGTGGTTGATAGGAAAGGATAAAAAAAATGAATGTAGTCCGCAAGCCCCTTTCAGCCGATATAGTAATCAAAACCAGAATTACTTACATCAGTATTCTTAGAGCAATATGTACAGATTATCATGGGCTAAAACATAAGTATTTACATGTAATATAATCTAATCTTATCTTATAAATTATTGATCGCTTATAAACTTTCTGCTTATAAATAGCTATCTTTAGTCAGAGGTGCATCTTCCAGCGATTGACGTCCATTTCAGTGGCCAAAAAACTTAATGCCGTTTATATGCTAGAGTTTCCCAAACATCTGTGGAGAAATCTGAAGCAAAGCCCACATTATGCAAGGTACTCTTATCGCATGCAAGTATTTAAATAAAAGCTTTCCATGCACCTTTATAACTCTAACATGGTGGAATTGACGGTAACCCTATTGAATGGTTTCAAATCAGTCCACACAAGCTTGAAGTAGACCAAGTTTGAGCCTAGTGAGGGCCATTAAATTGCTTTTCTTCAACAAATGATAGAACCTACTGTGATCCTTAGATTAAGATATGGTAGTTTAATATTTTGTAAATAGACGTCTTTATCATGATGAATTATAAAAAGTCGTCTGAAGAGTGAAGGTTTTCAGAGATTCAGAACGCGTCATTAATTTTGTGGTTATTCGTATGTGTTAAATTACCTTACAACAATGTTAGACTTGGGAATGGGGTGACATGAGCAAAGGAGCAGTCTTTACCTCGACTGGTGCACCTTCCAACATACTCGCTTCCGTTAACTCTGGTTGGTATGCCTGAGGTGGGGACTGTGCATACATCAGCTCTGTTGTCGCATGTACAGCAGGGTACATGTAACTTGGGCTTCCTGTCACAGCAGTGGATGGACTCTGCAACAATGATGGAAAAATTGTTAGTTTGGATTGAACAATATGCCACAATCAAAAGATTATTGTGTGGGATCTCTGCTAGACCCAAGACACGTGGTCAAAGGAAATCATTCTGTTAACACCTAGCAACCGTTGAGACCAGTTTTATGCTAAGTAACCATTGGTGCTTGAATTCAGACGAGCACTTACATATGGCAATAGTTTGTAATCTCCAACTTGAGGCGCCCAACGCCATTGGGCACTGGGTGTGGACCATTGTGGAGTAGCAGGAGCCTGAAATTAAAAATAAACGCAAATTCATACTAGGTAGATTTTTATAAACAAAAAAAGACGTTACACTAGTTTGATGGATGGAACGTCTTCAAATAAACTATTATTTCACTTGTGTGGCAGCGTTGCAAAGCTTGGTGGGAGAGGAAAGCGAGTACCTGGCAATTCTTGCAAATGCAGCGTTCAAGCAACGTCTACTCAGCAGACTTTGCATTGGTACTTGGCAAATAAACTCAGTTTGTAGACCTAAGATGTCAGATATATATATATTGAGCAAACTTTAAACATGATGTGTGGTCCTTACCTGCTGATAAGGTTGGTATTGTTGAGTTGCTGCCACATAAACAGCTTGAGGTTGAGGTACTACCATGGTAGAATATGGCTGTTGCTGCAAGATGGTGAAACTCGATTTAAAAAGAGATGTTTATTGATGATCGAACATATAAAAAACTGTTCAGAGCGTCCAAGCTTTTCAAGCCATTAAACAAAACTGATTTTTTTTTGCAGCACTAGTGATTATTTCACTATGACGGCGATGAGGAAACTGGGACCATTGCCGAGCAATTTTTTCGCAAACTGCGAAATTTTGAATTGGTTCGAGTGGAATTCGATCCCACACCATATCGATGGATTGACTATCAATGTAACCAACTGAGCAACCAATTGTTAACAAATTGTTAAACGCTAAAAGAATTTAGTTTTCTTAACAAAATCTTGATGCATTTAAAATGCAAATAACTAAAGAAATGCACCCAAAACACTTCTCTAAATAAATCCATGCACAAAAGATCACTGTGCCACGCAAATAATTCCAAATAGAACATCGACAAGTTAAAATATAACCATGGACTCCTTCAAGACTTGCTTTTGGTTGGCGGTGTCAGGAAATCCTTACCTGAGGCTGTGCAACAGGATAGGTTCCTTCTGAAGCAGGAAACACTGCCATTCCATTCTGATAAGTGTAAGGCACGCCGTTTGTAAACAATATTGTACCTTGACTCATGTTAGGATCTGCAATCAACGTTTAGTGCAAACTGACAAAATCAAATAAGCCAATAATTTAACAGTTTTAGCATGAATTGGGGAAGTTAACGGAACTGGGTTAGAGAAGAAAAATGAATAACCAACCACATGCTCTGTACAGAACATCTATGGTAGCAATGACAAAAATAACGCCTTTTTTAATTATTTAAACATGTGCCCAGAAAAAACTTGGATGAAAATAATTGAACTGCATTGAGGAAGTTAAGTGGGAATAAGGCAGGCAACTATCAGGTAAGAATCTAAAATCAGATCATGCCAACAAAACTGGCTACAAGAACTTCAAATAAGTGACAAGGCTTTCAAGCCAACAGGAAACTTAGCTACCTGCCTTATATTGCTTTAGGATGGATAATGGATATTCCATGAAGAAAGAATTCTGAAAAATTTAAAGTCACACATACTTGAATTACCACTTCGACCTGCACTAACAAATTCTAAGTGACTGACAAACTTCTCTTATGAGAAAGAAAAATGGATGAGGTTTTTGTAAATAATCTATTGACAGAGCGTCATGTCTTTTTCTTTTCACAACACAATGGACGAACTGCAAATCTTTTAATGTAAAATTGAGTTTGGACTTGGTTGGATAAAGCAGTCAATATGATACTAACAAAAAAATGCATCTGCTGTCACAGTTAATAAAACCTAGCTAAAATTGTAGCCTGCCTCAAACTGAAAAATTAAAAATAAATCTGTTGGTCAATCATTGGATAACTGAAATGTCAACGGAAACGAATTGGTTTGATGACCAAGCGACCTATGATGGTTAAGGGCATGCTAAATAGGTAATAATGTATTGTAGATTTAGATAGAATGTGCACAATACCAATGGGCTTGCAGTTTGAAGGCAATTGAACTGTATGTTTTAGAAGGGAATAAAATATAACATGTAACGGAAACATGCACACATACTGCCGTTTCCTGATGAATCTAAGTAGTAGTCTTCTGGGGAACCTTTTAAAAAGACAGCCAAACATATCTTTATCAGCAAACCTTACTGGGGATTATATATTATTAAACATGCGCAATTAAACACGATTTTATAGAATCATTGGTTACCTATTCATCTTCGAAATACAGTGTCAAGACCTCTATGCATGTACTAAGGGAATATTGGAAGTTTTGCAGCTATGAAACTAAGGTAACATGTGGGATTGGGGGAAGAGAACTGGGAAAATTCTTTGCCCGTTTATTTCATCTGATCGGCCATATTACATGTGCAACTTGAACCACAGCCCTGCCAGTGTGTGCACAGTCATAACATTTGAAATGTTGCAAAGCTAGAATTCAATTCACTCACTAGAAATGGTTTGTAAGTTTTTGCCAAGTCTTGTGGCTCGGTGAAAATACCATTTCTAATGAAAGCTTAAACATTTTTACTGAATAATGTTAACCCATTCGGTACCGCTGTCGCCATATGACGTCAGAGTGCTAGCCTGCTTCAGTACCGAAGACGCCGTATGGCGACAGCAGAAAAGTCGGCTAAAACCCCACTGACGCCATATGGCGACAAAATGTATACAGTAAACATACAGGTTATTTTTTCTTACAACTTCAACTAATTTTGAGAATGAACAAATAAAATCACATGTTGCATCTGTTTGTTGCTTTGTGTTTTGTTTTTTCAATCTTTGAATACGGTAAAAGAGGTTTAATTTACTTTTTAGTACGCGTAATTCACTGATAACTTCCAACTTTGTCCAAGTTAGAACGGACATTTCAAGCATACGTATATAGCGAGAAAATGTTAAATTTGACGATAAAAGCTTGTGGAATTCCTTATATTTACAGCTTCAGATCTTAATATATATTTTCCTTGTCTTCAATATACTGACAGTGAGTGTGATATTTAAATATCTACGATTAAAAAGTGCTAAAATCGGATAGTATGTCGACGAGAGCGAGTTCCCGTTGTCAATCACTAGGCCCCTACATATGCATTTGAAGACTTCTCAGGCTTGACCCAGTTAAAGACAAACGGGTTATTTTGGCATTGAAGACGTTATTTGGAGTTTCGGAGTCCAGAGTAGTGAAAAGAAGACATTTATCGGAGCTTTGTTAAATCTCAGAGTGAAATCACAATCCTCAGGTCATTTTAAAACGTATGAAAAATAGACTCCTTTCAGGTTTTCAAGGGAGACTATAAGAAATAATTTAACTATGCTTGTTGCCGGGCCGCCACGGCCTGTTCGAAGTCTGTAAAACGGCCTTCTCGAATTTGGATTTTAAACACCTAAATTCTTTCCAAAAATGTAACAATAATAAATATTTTTGAAGGAGAGTGTTCCATAAGACACTTAATAGGATCAATATTGTCTTTTTCCGAGCTTGAAAAGAAGGAATATTTCAAAATGAAATGAAATACACGGCAACGTAGAATCACTATTTTACCGATCGAATTTTCGTTCAGCTGCAGCAAGTAACTTCGCAACTGTAAATGTTATTTACACCAATAAAGTAAACTTAAATGTTTTTATTCAATTTTTTATTAATATCAAAACGTGCATGAAGATATTTTTAATAAGAGTTCACTAATTTCTGAACGAATCGGGAATTTTTTTGCCATTATTTTTTCAACTGACTTTCGTCATGTTAACATTTTTACTCGTCAAACGAGTGATACGTCGCTCTTTCTTCACTTTTCACGGGCTATTTTTGACAGATAAACATAATCTTTTGATTTGAATTTTTATTTATAAACAAATACTAAATACATATTAGTAACATGTACACAATCGTTTTTGATTTTGTAAATTTTAATGGTGTACAGGACCAAACAAGCGATATCACTGACTGGCCTGTGTGCAAGTAAATTTAGACAGGGACATCGCTGTGGGGTTTTAGGCAATCTGCACTGTCTGGCTGACGGGCCACGCGCCGGGGACTGGACAGAGCTGCGGTACCGAATGAGTTAAGACAGACAAAAGAAAAGTTGCAAAAAAAACAAAACTTACCATAGCTTCTAGGAAAAGCCTGAAAAGAAAATATGTACAACTATTAGTATGAAAGCAAGGTTCAATGCAGGCCGTAAGATTTCACAGAAACAATTGTTTCTGGTAGCCTGTTATTTTACAACTGAGGAAACCAAAATCTGTTGCATCATGAAAGCTAGTATGCATATGCTATGATGTATAACGAAACTAGCCTTGGTAGCGATTAGTTCCCAGCAATTTAATGTACAAAAACACATTCTGACAATGAAATTATGTCGCTTGACAAATTTGTAATAAAAAAGGCTCGGCAGACCATGCAACAAATTGTGCATGACTGGGCAGATGGAGAGCATTGCAGAACAATTTTTTTGAATAATCGTTAAAAAAAATACTGACCTGTTTCCGAATAGCTGGGCCAATATTAAGTTTACGATCTTTAAAAACTAAATTATCAGCCTGCAAAAACAGAACATAGAAACATCATAGAAACAAAATCATGTTATATACAAGATCAAGTCTGCCTGCGGAACAGGTCGCTGATAAAAGTTTGACAAAACTACAGATTCATCAACATTTCAAGGTGAAGTCAAGAGGGTTGAATTTGGACAATTTATGAATTGGCTAGAGCTAGACTGTGCAAAAAATCAATGCCTGTATTAGCCGTTCTAAATGCTGTATTGATATATGTAAATATTAAACTTAATCAGTAATTGGTTATAATAGTTGTTATCAATAGTCGGTTAATTAATCTTTTCGCTAGCAGGACAAGGCTGGCCAAACATTTGAAAGGTCCTATCATTCATGATTGCAGATATATTTGGGGTTTTGAAAGTTTTAATACCAATAATTACAACAAAGCCATGTAAGATGAACTAACAAACCTCTTTTTTTATGATTTTGTCTGCATCCTCTTGCGTTTCAAAAGTAACAAAGCCATACCTGCAATATAAACGGATTCAAGAGACTTATGCTGCACTGATGTATTCTATTGAAGTCCTTCTTACCTCACAAAAGATACTCCGTGAGAAAACCAGGCTCTTTGCCCAGAGGAAACCCCCAACATTCGATTGATTGAGGTTTTACGCCGCACTGAAGTTCATAAATGGTGTGCCAGGTTGTCAGGGGAGGGAACCAGGTTCTTTACTGAGCAATATTGCTATGGACTAAGTGGGATTCTAATGGCGCAGTGAGCGATCAAGAAAAGGTTAACTTGATTATGCACAACGTCAATTTTATATCATTTTGTTGATCTACATAAATAAAAACTAACCCTTTGGAAACTCCTGCTCTGTCAGCAATAATTTTAGTATCTTTCACAGGGCCATAAGAGGAAAAAAAGGATTTGAGCTCTGCTTCAGTGGTCTAAAAATTAATGAAAAAAAGTAAAGATTTAATTTACGTACTTCAACAAGGTATGAAAACAAAGATAACATCGACAACACAAAGGACAATCATGGTTACCAATTTCACAACTTATTAGATTGATTGATTGATTTACTCCGAGCTCAAGATTATTTAACTTATTTGGCGGCGTTGCCAGTTTTATTGTGGGAGGAAACCGGGCTCTATGCCTGGAGGAAACCCATGACCTTCTGTTGGTAACTGGCAACCATTCCACATAGGTTGTTCAAAGTGAAAAAACCCAGTCAGAAAATTTTCCAATTTTTTGGACTGAGTGCACAACTGATTAGAAAAATTGAATCTGACAGATTGTAATTAAAATTAGTCGGTTGTAGAACAGAGAAATTTGCTATCTTTATTATTCACAACAATGTCAGAACAAACTCTGCTGTCTTTGCTCGTAACCATTCGGCTTTGACATGCATCGGACAATCTGCACCGTATTTTGGGACTGAATACAAATGGCGACAGGGAGTATATAATATAAACATTCGACTAGACGAAAAAAGAAATAATTAAGCAAATGCTGAAATCATCTATAGAGATGTTTTCAGTAAAAAAAACTAGAGCATACACAGCCTTCTATGCACCGTATGGTTGTTTGCCATCTAATTAGCGGTAAACTCTTTGCCAACTTGACAAGTTTTCTTAAGGGAAAAAAAAGTACCTGTTTTGGTCGACGATAGAAATAGATCGTAAATCATAATATAGTATTCTGAAAAATTTCTGAATATAGTATTCTGAAAAATTTCTGAATATAGTATTCTGAAAAATTTCTGAATATAGTATTCTGAAAAATTTCTGAATATAGTATTCTGAAAAATTTCTGAATATAGTTTCTGAAAAATTATCCGCTAACTTTGTGAAATTCCGACCCCAACTGGGAGAAACTGACTGCAATTGGTTAAAACAACAATAATGGCCAATCAGCTAGTCACTTGTAAGGCATGTTAAGTAGCTTACTGCTAAATACTATCCGCCACTGTGAATAACACAGCCATTATTATTAAAAAAAAAAAAAAAAAACTGATTGGAGACTTACATTAGCTGCAATACCACCGACAAATATCCTGTTTGGAACAACTGTGCCATATTTTGGTGCGTGTGTGCCACTTAGAGGGGTTGTGGAGGGGGTGGGGGAAGGGGAAACATCACCGGAGGAAGACTGGAAATAGAAAACAAACATCAAATAAGCAATATAAAATAGGACAGTTTCACTGTCAATAGAAAATATATCAGTTGATTAATGAAGTTTTCATACAAAAATCGAATGGAAAGAACATTCTTTATTAACCTTAATTTACGCAGCAAATCATCTGTTTACTTTTTTCTTTGCTTGATTTAATTGTATTCAATTGTACAAAAAAACAAACGGAAAACTGTAATATTAGCAAAGCTGTTTAGTGTTAGTCAACGAAAAGGAAAAAACAGCAATGAAAACTTTGAAATACCTGGTCAATATGTTATTCGCAGAACACACAAAAGAAAATTAACTCTAATAGATTAACAGTACGGTACTGGAAAAAGATTTTTTTTTTGTGAACAAGACCTGTAAATCATACAAAGCAGTTACATTGAAATAAGTTGGGGACCAAACTATTTCCCATAAGTGAAAGTTTACCGAATGCATTTTTTGTTGTCCTCTTATATAACCTCAGCCAATGCATATGTAAATCAAGTGTATTAACTTCTTTGCAGAAAGGAAATTGCCATCTCGATCTGCAAACTTATGAAGAAATGTTAACAATTTCTGCAATAACAAATTTTGATATACCTTGGTTTATTGAATGTCCCTATCAGAAATTTCTATTAAGAATTTTTGAGGTCTGAAATAACTTTTGACCAGGCATTTCAACAAATCAGCTCAATCTTCATTAGAATATAAAGGATAATTCATGCAAGTTTAAAGGGTATAGCCAAAAATGTAATTTATACTCAGTAACTTTTGTCTACCACTTATATCTGATCTATCGTGCATTTTCAAACTAGAATGTTGGTCTACTTTCACGAATGGTCTTACTTTGATATCCTCATTGCTCATTTCAGTCCATTTTCGTTTGCTCATCTAAATAAAAACAAACACTTCCTTTAAATGCGGTTGAAAATCACTGTGCAACTTACTGCAGGCTAGTCTCTTAAAATTTGTTGTGTATTACCTCATGGTACTTAACCTTGTCAAAATTGTCCTCAATTGAACAAAAAAAAACAAACTCCACTTTACCATGTCCATATTTCACTTTGTACACACACACACAGCGACACTTCACACCTGTTTGTTGACCATCTTGGCTTAGCTGGTACAAGAGGTGGAGCACTGTGCAAAATCTCTTCTTAAATTCCTATTTCATGCCTTGATTTGAACATGGCTTTCGCCAGGTTTCATCTAAATCGCATCTGGTGAACTTGTACTTGACAGTAGGGTATAATTTAGCCATGATCATCCCCACATTTAAAATATATAAACCGCTTGGTCGTGCAAGCTGAAAGCATGCAGCAATTTTTGATCAGGGCTGTCTACAATCCTAGCTGCCAAGGCGTCTCATAAGAGGATTGTGTAATTCAATTAGATTATGAGTAGTCCGAATATGTGAAGTTGATTGAAGTTATTCTCATACGCCCGCACAGGTTGCTTCAATACCATCAAATGTTCACTTGAAAAAAACTAAATAATTTCACCCGCAATTTAAAAAAATTTATACTCTGAAGTTGCAATATGTTGAGTGGATTGAAGTTATTCTAATGCCCCCCGCACAGGCTTCTTCAATAGTATACCACGTCAACATAGGGTGCATTTAGAAAATCTAAATGAAAATCTGTCACTCTCTGAATTTAAAAAAAAATGATGGCTCGAAATTACTAAACCAGGGATTTACCGGACCCTTCAAACTTGTATCTGACCCTCATTTTCTCACTTGGACCCCAAAATTGCAATGAGAAGGGTCCCATAGGATGCAAATAAATAGCAAAATATTATACAATGATGCATATTAATTTAAACACTAATTGGACCCCAAATAATGTATATGGTACCCTACTATTTGTCTGATGGGGGTCCAATGAACCCCAACATTTCGGGAGCCAGGGATTGATTGATTGGTGTTTTACGCCACGCTCAGGATTATTTCACTTATATGGCGGCGTTGCCAGTTTTATTGTGGGAGGAAACTGGGCTCAGTGCCCGGAGGAAACCCACGACCTTCCGCTGGTAACTGGCAACCATCCCACATAGGTCGTTCGAGTGAAAACCCAGTCAGAAAATTTTCCAATTTTTGGACTGATTGGAATTCGAACCCGCGACCCCGGGAAAACCCTGTAGTAAACACCTACATGTGAAACTCAGCTTTGAAAATTCTCTGATAATCCCTTCGCATGGCTAAACAATGGTCTGTGGCCTTACAAAACGTTAACAAATTTCGCTAGGTTTCAATTGCCTCTGCCTTAAAAGCGAGTTTCCTTCTTGATCACCTTTACCGATGTTGTGGCGTGCATGATTTGAACTTGGTAGATGGCAGCGTCACTGTCCGAGAAAAATCGTTTTGAACACAGAGGGAAGTTACACAGCGAAATTCTTAGCTAACAGATTTTAAGGCCATAGATCTGGGTTTAGGTCCACGAAGGGATTATCAAAGAATTTCCCCCAACAATCATAGGTGAGTAGTGTTTAAAATTTGAGTTATAAATTATTGAAAATTCCAAGAGCAGCTGCTAAATTTTTCAAAAGTACTTTATGTTGATGTGGTATTGAAGAAGTCCGTGCGGGCGTATCAGAACGATTTTAATCCACTCAACATTTTCATAATATTGTTGACGAAGTTAGGTACCGTTCATATTGACAAATGGTTAGAATTTCAAGTTTTTTCTAAAATTAGGTCCCTAGGCTATGTACTTTCGTGTTTGGGACATTTTCTGATAAAGCTGTACAAGATTTAGCCCTGTTAAATCTGCGGCAAGGACAGACCAATTTTATATTCTGTCTGTTTTACAGTTTATTCTGTTATCTTTAACATCATATGAAGTGTTGGCCGAGGCTCACAAACCAGAGAAAACTTGAATGCCAAGACTGAATACAGTGTAAAAGTGAATTAAAAGACAATCGGCTTCTTTTAAATTAAAAGATGGGGTGATCCCTTCTCTCCCTCCAGGCAGTAGGCCTAAGGCTATAAGTGATCGAATTTTCTGATGTCTGGAGTGCAGTATAAAATCATTAGCCTAAACACTGATTTGTCAACATCGTAGACTTCACACTGTTCAACCCTGTTGATAGTGTGAAGAAAAGTTCTAAACAGTTAAATCGTAATACCGAAAATCTTTCTAATAATAATCTAATGTCAATAATATTATGTTATAAGTTAACTGGTCTCCACCCCAATCAGACCAACCACTGCTTTACTTTGACTAACCACTGGTGCACTGAACTAAAATTAGAAACGGAGAGTTGAAATATGATATTCCCCACTGCCTACTGGAATGAAGAAGCCTCACTTGGAGATACAGGTTATGAACAAGCAGACAACCTCCATAGAACTTAAATTCTGTCTTCAGTTTCTCGGTTTACATCACTACTAAATAAAAACCAGTTTGAGGGAGTAAAATTCAATAATAAGTGTAACATGGTTCGGACCCCATGTCGGAAAACCGACTGATCAATCAATATTTTCCTTCCGCGGACACATAAACCTACCGTAACTTACACTTTCACTATCAAAATATTAGGACAAACAGCAACAATTATTCAAACGGGAGTTAGAAAAGTGCGATTGGCAACTCAGGGCATCAAAATAATTGCGAACAATAGGGATAACGGCTAACAAAACAGGATGACAGACAACTTTGAATGACGAAGCAAGCGTTCCAATCCAGATTAACCAAAACAAAGTTCTCAATAGCCGCAAAATAAAAAAAAATATAGGAACGAAAACGTGTTTAAACACAACTTTTCGAAAGTAGTTTAACCCTCAACTTGATCAAGTTTACAAACCAATTTACTCACCATGATTCTGTACAGAAAAACTTCTTATAACAAACAACAAACCTATAGAACTGAATACATCTAATCTGCTAGTGCACACTGAAGTGCTACCAAAATGGAAAGTTCTTGGGCGAGTCCATTAGTCTCATGTGATGATCATGTTCTCGAATTACTGTCCTTTCCACTTTTATATTCTCTATAACTACAAAAATATAGATGAAGAAGAAAACCCCACACCTAAAATAATTCGAGTAAACACCTTTTCTCTCATTATATAGGGATAGTAAGTATAGTTTTATTGTTCAGAGAGTTTTGTAGCTGCCATTACCCTCTATGCAAATTTTTACTCTTGGGCACTTCCAAGATTGCAGACGATGAGACAAATTGGCGCTTTTTAATGACCGTGATTCAAGCCACAATGTGAGTGGCATGACATAAACTTGAGTAGAGTCCGACTTTCAGAAGACACATTTAGACAATTTGGTTTCTTACAGATCAATTTGGTGGCTGACAAGTGCGAGGATTACAGTGTATAAATTATAATACTGTAGCGTCAAATTCAAAAGTCAAAATGTTTAGCTATAAGTCAAAATATTTTAACTCTTATAAGTCAAATTTTTTTCGACAGTCCCGCATTTTAGCTATAACTTTAGAAACACTTTGAAAAACTAGACGATTGCTGTTCAAACTTAAAAAATATAATATGTTGCACAGTTGAACCGATGGTATGAAAATTTAAATAACATTAACAATAGTCAATACAAATTTACAATAGTTAGGAGTAGGCCTGGTTACAGTGAAATATAACTTAACAATAACACTGTTAACAGAGTGTGACAAGAAAGAGATAAAGTAAATAAATAGGTAGCCTATACATAGGCTATACTATTAATGCTGATGCGACACCTTCACGCCCTTGACCAACATTAAAAAGTTATGTTTTGCTTAACTTTTGAATGCTCTGAGATGGCGCATCTTACTACAGCAAGCATGCGAGGGTCTCAGGCTCTGCAGAGCACCTCGTATATGGAGATTGTTTTTTTTTCTGTACTCTAAGATCAGTTTGTGCCAGGTGTCCTAGGCTACCACCTTGAATCTGTTACGAGAGTTATATTTAAACTTTAAGTTTAATGTTTGTTACTAAATAATGTCAATTAGTTATAATATGTTAAATTCGGTTTCGATTAAGTTTCTGTCCAGAATGGCCTGTATTGCTGTAGCCTATGGGTGACATCTTCATGGCTGCGTAATTTCATTCGCCAATCGTTTTGGATTTGTTTTGATTGGGCTTCTTGTTCTAGTAGGCCTACTATAGTTGAATCTACGTTTTCTCTTATAATAATTAGGCCTATATCACCCCAAAATAGCCTACATCTTCTTTATTTGTAGCCGAGAAGTAGGCCTATAGTGTCTGTCTTCAAAACGTCAAATGAGTGTATGTCTAGCCTATCTTAAATTCTCAGCATCATGCCGATTCTTCGGGATAATTTATTTCATTGGTCGAAATGCCCTCGGGTGTCTACTATGAGGTTTTTTGATGACGTTTTGACGTTTCTTGTTCTACAACGTGAGAAATAAGTCACATTCGAACGATAAAGGCTCCCCACCAATGAACTATATGCGTGGAACGGAGGTCGCGTGGTGCTTGATATAGCCCGGGACACACTAGGCGATTTTTGACGCCCATCGGCGCAACTTTTGTTGCCGTCAATGATCGCCCGTCGGCTGTTCAGGCGACTGCTGCGGGCAGACCAGGCGATCTCCACAGGCGATAATAAAACAAAATGATAACACGATAACAAAATGGCGCATATTAACAAGCGGCGAATTTTGTCCGCTATCATTTTTTTGTTATTAAGGCGTCGAACAAGACGGCGCTCAAAGAGATGGATGAACAGGAAGATCTGGTCAAAATCCTGGATTCTGAAACGAAGATCGCACGGGATTTTTTATAATTTATTGAACGAGCTGTCAACTGAGGATGAAGCTAGGCCTATGTACAGCAGGGGCGGATCCAGCTCATTTTTTTCAGGGGGGGTCAGCACCAAAAAGGGCACTGCTTATGAGTAAAAAGGGCACTGCTTGTGAGTAAAAAGGGCGAGACAAAAAACATTTAAGTGACAGGTTTTTTATTCTTAAAATTGGGAGCCAATAAAGTTTCCGTACTGTCATGCTACCAAAAAGATAGTAGGATTTTGCCGTAGGATTTTGCAGTTATCGTGACTATGCCAAGCGCCAGACTGATCGAATATTTTGTCTGAATTTTCTGAAAAACAGCAAGGGAAAGACGATAGCGTACTTTTCGTAATTGTCGGGAGACAAAACAATCTTGAATACAAGTATATGAATATGACAGACGACTGGTTGACAACTGCACTTGTCCGGGGATGGGGTCTGACATTGCTGTTAATGTAAATGTCGTCACGCTATTGTTCCGTGCAGAACTGGCATATAGCCTATTAAAATAAATTTACTTTCTATGTAACTTGGTCAAAAATGTATCTGTAAAAAAGTTTCCCAGGAAAAGACGTCTATTGTGTTTTGTATAAACAAAGAATCAACTTCTTCAACTTGAATTTCTGTTTCATATGGTGCCTCGGCTATCTTAGCTCGCTACCGGTCGTCTTTGACACGCCTCGGACAGTCTGCGCTTTTTATACGGTAAATCATCGTAATTTTGGGCTGAATAGAAAAGGCGTCGAAAGTATATATAAAAATACTTCACTGCAGACGGAAAAATAAAATGTAAATTGTACAGGGGGGGGGGGGGGGGGGGCAACTATCCCAGCACAACAGGCGAGGGTCCTGGGGCCGCCTAGACCCCGGAAGCTCTGAAACAGGAGAATGCCATACATGCCATACTTGACCATTTTCAAGGCCCAACAGGTGAAATTTGATGTAAAGATTTTTGACTTGTGAACTTGGAAATCTACTCACTTTGGTAGAAAAAAAAGTAATGAAGGCCATTGCGCTGGATATTTTAGGGATCTGTAACCACTGACGTAGTAGGGGAACGTGGGGCAAAACGGACCCTGGGGGCAAAACGGACTTTGTGCTGTCGGCAGACATTACCTATCTGCCCTCTATCTAGCCGGTTGTTTTCATGCAGCAAACTCGCGGGGAGGCAGCATACAAAATTTCATGGGATTTCAGCTATTTGTTTTGAAAACACACTGCTGTGTAGTACTTGGGGTAGTTCGATCTAAGGTAAGACAATTTTTGTCTTCTCCACTAACGCAGAGAATTACGCAAATTAGAGATGCTGGTAGGCTTAAAGTTGGGGTTGCATGGTCAAGCTGTCGTCTGCACAGAGCAGATCAGCTGTGAGTGACCTACTTTTAGTAGTGAGGCGGGAAAGTTCAAAATATAGGTTGGGGGCAAAACGGATTTTTGTGATGTGGGGCAAAACGGACCAGCAGTCCGTTTTACCCCATATGTATTTTTTGAGCACGTCATCTATAATTTTCGGAAAGTGAGTTAATTACACGTTAATTACACGCCGATGTTGAACTTCAAGTTATTTCGAATAAAATTATAAGTTAATGCTGCACATTACCGACAAACTGGCCCATTAATTAGGAGATATGGAATAAATTTGTCTTTTAATTATATATATTTTATACACTTTGGTTTCATCTTAGATAAAATGGTACGAAACTATTCAAGAAAATCAGACCGAAATAGATGGGATAAATCATCCATGGATAAGGCCATTGAGGCCGTAAAAAATGGAATGGGGCTCACTCCGCACTTAATGGGGTCCGCTCAATAGTCCCCCGTCTCATTAGTCCCCCGTCTCAATAGTCCCTCGTCTCACTGGTCTCTCAAAAGTCCACCGTCTCATTGGTCTCTCGATCAATAGTCCCCCGTCTCATTGATCCCCCGTCTCAATAGTCCCCCGTCTCATTGGTCTCTCAATAGTCCCCCGTCTCAATAGTCCCCCGTCTCACTGGTCTCTCAATAGTCCCCCGTCTCATTGGTCTCTCAATAGTCCCCCGTCTCATTGATCCCCCATCTCAATAGTCCCCCGTCTCATTGGTCTCTCAATAGTCCCCCGTCTCATTGACCAGTCCCCCGTCCCATTGGTCCCCCGTCTCATTGGTTTCTCAAAGGTCCCCCGTCTCATTGGTCCCCCGTTTCTCACTTTCATGATGTGTGCCACGATCCAAAGCGTGGTTTGGCAAAGAACTTATCTCACAGCGAAGCGATCTTGGTGCGCTATCATCGACCTTCATGACCTATTAGAACGTGGCTTGGTCGCGGAAAAAGGTGTAAACCCATTGAATAGGCGTCAGAACCGGGAGGGCAGAGGGGGCGGAGGTATCGTCCCCCCCCCCCCCCCCCCCCCCCTCAGGTTTTGCTCTGAAGTTACAGTTTTATATATTATTAAGACTGTCTAAGAATAAAATCCCATCTGTCTTTTGGGAAATAAAAATCCATAAAGACTCAAACTACGTTCGGTTTTAGGTGAGGGGGCCCGACTATTACAGCCAACATAGGCGAGGGTCCAGGGGCCGCCTATAGGCCCCGGAAGCTCCGATGCTCCTAGACAAGCTCCTTGTGGTATACTCGGAAAACTTCTGATTGGGGATCCAACGCTCTTGGCTACATTCCTGGCAAACATTACCTTCAAACCATGTCCCTCTTTTCTTACCTCTAGCTGCGCAAGAGCTCAGGATTCGTTCTGGCCAAAATGGCGCCGCCCACAAGCTTGATTGATTTGATTTTTTGCCGCCCACAAGCAGAAGGTTGTGAATATTTCGCTTTTGATTTGCTCCCGTACAGTAAAGGATAAATATGTGTTACTTTCTTCCACATTCGTATAAAAGGTCACTCTTTCCAGTGACACATATTTGTTTTTTACATTTCCTTTTGCTTTAACCAATGAGATGGGGACTATTGAGACGGGGGACCAATGAGACGGGTGCTTAATGAGACGGGGGACTATTGAGACGGGTGCCCAATGAGACGGGGGAGTATTGAGACGGGGGACTAATAAGACTGGAGACCAATGAGACGGAGGACCAGCGGCATGCTTCCGCACTCAATATGGGGTACCCAAAAAATGCTTATAAGACGGTCAAAGAACATGAACCAGTTTGCTATTGGGAGGCCAAAGTAAAAAATCTGGTAAACCTGCTAAAGAGTGTCCCACTGAGGTAGATTCATTAGATGGCACCACATGCCTTTACTGTGCTAACTATAGTGACGGAATGATTCAATGCATGACCTGTCTACAATGGGCCCACACGGCTTGCGGTGGAGTTGAAGAAAACCAGAAGGAATTTATTTGTGACTTTTCTAACTACAACTAGTTAGAAAAGTCACAAATATACGATTATACGATTAATATTTAACTGTACATCTGAAAATCACAAATCAAGTATCCATTAAAAGCACATCTTCAAGTCGATCAAATCACAATAAAAAGCCTTTCTGTCTTATATATATATAGGCCTACCATACAGATATTTGGATAGTGGGGCAAAACGGAACCGTGGGTCCGTTTTGCCCCAACCTATGGGGCAAAACGGTCTGTTTGAAATAAAAATAGTTTTTCATATTTTCGTTTTATTTTTTGTGTTTGATGAGTTTTGTTCACTTTTTCCCACAGAACAAGTCGTATTTGTGGATACCCAGCACCTGAGCCTAAGGAAAACATTAGACTTTTATCTATCAAATGCTCTAAAGTTAAGTGGTCCGTTTTGCCCCACTTTCCCCTACTAGATACAGTGCGCACCCAAAAAACTTTCAAGGCTTTCAGATAATAGGTATACTCGCCCTCTGTATCGTGGCCAGGAATCTGCTGACAGGACAGTACAGCCACAATCACGCGAGGGTCCAGGGGCCTGTAGGCCCTGGCAGCGATAGGCAGTTTCGGTACATATCAGGGATCCCCCAATGGTTCAATTATAAAACTGATGGAGCTTGAAAGTTAAGAGTATTTTGGCCCATTACGTTATCATGAGGACACTTTTGTTGGGCCCTCCTTAGGGTTTGGAAGTTGTACGTTTCGCCACATTCAAAATGACCTGCAATCTATCAGAGGGTATTTCACGCACGTAAATCCCCGAAGTTATCAGACTGGGGGCTTATGCTTAATTGCAATAGCCAAGGGTCTGGGATTATGCACCATGAAGTGTATGAAATGAGGCTTTACTACAGTAGACTTCACGTAATTTACTCGAATAATACAATAAGAGCGTCAGGCGAAACTTTTATTTCTTTTTTTAAAGGGCACTGATAATCGAAAAAGGGCACTCCTAAAAATTTCAGGGGGGGGGTCCGGAACACCCCGTCCCCCCCTCTGGATCCGCCACTGTACAGGCAGTACATGCGCATGTCACCTCATGATTGCATAACGTCATGTGACAAAATTATTTCTACTGATTGGTCAAAAGAGTATGGCGTTCAAAACACGACGAGTAAAATATCGCCGGCGATTTTGATTCCGAAACTCAAACATGTTCTGATACCGGCGATCGATGCGGCAACAGTCGCCGGCGCTCGAAATCGCCGTCGTGGGAGCGGGCAGACTATACGGCCATCGCCTGATCGCCGCGACCGGCGTTCAAAATCGCCTTATGTGCCGTGGGCTTTAGTTTCGAATGCCGCCATTACTAGGAGATAGTGGAGCGTCAATCCAGATCTATTCTGCACGCGCTTATCAACTGTCAATGGCGGCACACTTTACAAAGTCCGATCCAAACCAGCCAATGAGACGTGTCCATTCCACGCATATAGTTCATTGCTCCCCACATGCATGTGCAGCGCCGATGACAGGAAATTTGTGGAATTCTCACGATACCTCCGCTCCGTGTGCTTTTCGTGTAGGCCTATATTTGATTCTGTATTTACCTGTGAGGAAAGTATCTAGCATGTTTCTGTCTCGCGTGGCAAGAATCTCACCTCTTAGAGCTGGCTCAATTCACTTTTGAACAACTCAGCCCAGGACATTTTTGTGAACTTATCGAATACAGAACAGCTGATTATATACTCAGGTTTAAAGGCACACTTGCCGCGAAAATCAGGAATATTGTTTACAGTAAAAAAGAAAGATCGTTTTCTGTATTTTTCCCATACAATATAAGTTAGGAACTTTCTATTTTTACCAAAATTTAAAAGTTTGGACGTCACTTTGTATTTTTAATTTGAATTTGAAAATTTGAATTGTTAGGTGTCCGGAACGTAAGCAAACCAAACTGCTCGCAGGGGCGATTTTATGTTTCAGTCGAGTGAGTGAACTAACGGCACAGTGTAATTTTACGTAGGCCTATTTGTCTGAGAAATACAGACTGACGATCGGTTAACAGCGACTGGAAAAGCCTGCTGATAATTGTTTGCGTGTAAACCACAGAAAAAAAGGCCTGAAATGAGGGTAATCCAACACGAAAGTTGACCGACACTGATCGTTGTTGTTGTAATCAGGCTTCGATTCTTCGTTTGTTTTTCACTCCATTTCTACATTCTAAAGCTAACTAGACATGTTTTATGTGTCCTATGTTTAAGTTTAGTGGTATTAGTCGTAGTAAGCTCATGTAAATTGGTTTTCTTAGCAAATTTAAACAGGCTACGGCGGCAAGTGGGCCTTTAAGTAAACAAGCTGCTCTGGATGGTGATAAATTCGTTATATGACGCCCTTGCGTGGGTATACGCGGGTTGATATTATTATTGTTATTTTTGGGATTACACCTTCTTGAAAAAGTGGCAGAAATTCTTCTACCGATTTTGGATGAAAACGGAATCGAACCCGGGTCATAGAGCATGGCACCTATTGCCAGCACTAAATGCCGGCTGCCGTCCATGCAGGTGCATAGGAGAGGAAGCCGGTTGGTTGAATGGATAAAAGACAAGATATAAAGTGTAAAAGTAGGGCTTTGGTGAATCCGTCGGGGTCTGTCTGTATCCGGCTTCCATAGAAAATCCACTTATCCTACTTTTAGTATTAATTCAACATATCATCGAGTTTATGAAAGGATTTATTATGTTGTTTAATCCATAGCAAACATCTCCTTTGCTGAACAAATGCTAGTAAATGTATGTCAAAGTCGGACATATTTTTCTGCTTCATTTTCTCCATTATTTCCAAGTTTAGCAAGATGCGCCTATGTGGCTCTAAATCTAGCCGAAGTCCAAATTTTCCGAACCACTGCTTTTGGGTTTTTCATTTAGCTGCCATGCTTCAATTAATTTTGGACTGCATCATGTTGAAAAAAGGAACATGAAATGTATATTTCAGATGCACATGCTTTTTAAAATACGTGAAATATAGAATGTCCCACATACGCCGATCGACTGAAAATCCACTCAGAAATTTCTCAATTTTTATTTGGTCTGAGTGGGATTCGAACCCGCACCGCATCGATAGGGGGCCTGTGTCGGACAGAAGGTCCGTCACTCTAACGGACTTAACCACCGAAAGTTCAATGCTAGAAGCCTTAAAAGTAAAATATTCCCATATAAACCAAGTCAGATAATCAGATTGCATATAAACTAGCAGTTCAACGTGTCTCCTTCAGTTCAAGCCACTGGTTGTGCCGTCTTACTTCATAAATTGAATGAAATTCACTGAACCAGAAATAGGTTTTAGGCTATTTATTATACGTTACATAAGAAAAAAAATTGCCGATAGTACAGGTAGGGCAATATAAGGTTTTAAGCTATATATAGCTCTCTTAAAGGGTTAACGTTATACTTATTTTACCTGCGTCCAAATGGGATCATATAGAAGTTTGAAATCAAATAAGATAATCATTTCAAAGCTCAAGTAACAGTCGCCGTATTCTCATTTGGCCATTTTTGAATTTTAAGTACAGTGTATGAAGGTTTGAAAAATTTAAAGAACCACTTAAAATAAAGGTGAGACGAAAACGGTAAAGAACTTAAGCCTAAAGACTATGCATACGGTTAAACGGCCGCATGTATAACGTTACTGGTTTTCAAATCAACAAAATGATAAGACATTCAACTCTAGGAAAGTACATAATGTAATGGAGCATGAATTATAGCTGGGGTCAACACGTGAGCCGAAACAATGTGAGAAGTTTCTGTTTACAAACAGGTGTATTTCACTTTAATTCTGTCACCGCTTGAGCACCTTTTAAAAAGGATAGGAGGTTGTATCAAAATGGCAGGTAGTCAGGTGGCAGCGGTGGGATCACCTACGTTTACTAGAACAAAAACACGGAGATATGTATTGATTGGAACAGCTGTAGGGCTATTACTAGGTGAGATGCTTCAATCTTTCTTTGATTAGAGGTTTACGGCGCATTCGAACGCGTTTCCACGGAGTTCCGTATGAAGACTGCACTCTTCACTCGTTGAGATTTTAAATATCATATTATTACCCTTAGTATTTCATAGGGTAAAGTACAAATATCATGGTCTAAGTGCAATGTTATACTCGAATAAACCAATCAATCCAGTACTGAATATCTTACCTGCTATCCGCTTTAAAGTGGCGCGAGCTGCCAAATATTAAGAAACTTTCGTTAAAACAGAAAAAGCTTATTGCTCGTCATTTTTGGCAAGAAGTACGAAATGGTGTTTTTTTCTTCATTTCTTCAGTCTTGGACTTCAAAATACGTCCCGGCTATTTGAATTTTGTCAGTTTTAGCCCATACTTTTGGTTCCTAATCTTCAAAGTCAGCTGTTATACTTTGTCCGGGCCATATCTCAGTTAGTATCTTGAATTAAAGATTGAAACTTGCTTGGGATATCCTGAATACGAAGTAGTTGTACAGAGCTACTTACTGCCCTTTGTTTCCATAATCCTCAAATTAAGTTCTTATCCTTTGTCCTGACCATAATTGGCTTAATATCTTGAAGATTAGTTTGAAACTTGTGTGGGATATATTCACTACCAAGTTGTTGTGCAGTGTAACTTTTTTTCCTCCTTGATGTTGATATTTTCAGAGTTATTGCCGTTAGTTCTTACACATTGTCAATTGTGTCCATATCTTATCTTGGCGATGTCTCGGTTCATATTTTGTGAATTTCTTTGAAACCTGGTTAGTATATACCCACTATTAAGCAACAAGATCGTTTCATTTTTCGGCATGGTGTTTTTACATAATATATTTCCTTTTTTCCTAAGTCCTTATAATTGCTGTTGCTGTTGGAGTCACGGTATCCAAGAACAATTCACCGCGAAATACGGACAGCCATCTGCAGAGAGCTAAGGCCTTATTAGACGAATTCCCTGTCATTGACGGGTAGGTGATTTGTCATTATCAGTCACCGAAATCATGTGTTATTCTGAAAACGAAAGCGTCTCTATATACTGACATTGGTATGTGCATGATATTTCAGAAGAAGAATTTGTCAATTCATTCCCCACGGAATCTGGTAGGTCTTCTAAACGATCTTTTGGATTTTTAGACACAACGACTTCCCCTGGAATCTCAGGCAAAATTTTGGCGGGAATTTGGCGAAAGCCAACATTTCTTCAAGTCTAAAGGACCGAGAAGGTTGGTTTCGTCCTTTTAATCACCCGAGTCAAACAGATATACCCAGACTGAGAGAGGGGAAAGTCGGAGGAGTTGTAAGTATTACTGGGAAATGAGAGAACGTTCAGTACAATGTAGCTTGTGATATACTATATACGTGGAATGGAAGTCACGTGGTATTTGATTTGCATCGAACGCCGCCATTACTAGAAGATGTGCAATATCGATCCAAATCGGTCATGCACGCGCTCAGCAATGGCGCCGCTTTTTACAAAGTTAGATCCAAACCAGCTAATGAGACGTGTCCATTCCACGTATATTGTTCATTGTCATCTTGGCTACCAAGCATTTAGCTGAACATAGCAGAACTGGCATATAGCCTATTAAAATAAATTTACTTTCTATGTAACTTGGTCAAAAATGTATCTGTAAAAAAGTTTCCCAGGAAAAGACGTCTATTGTGTTTTGTATAAACAAAGAATCAACTTCTTCAACTTGAATTTCTGTTTCATATGGTGCCTCGGCTATCTTAGCTCGCTACCGGTCGTCTTTGACACGCCTCGGACAGTCTGCGCTTTTTATACGGTAAATCATCGTAATTTTGGGCTGAATAGAAAAGGCGTCGAAAGTATATATAAAAATACTTCACTGCAGACGGAAAAATAAAATGTAAATTGTACAGGGGGGGGGGGGGGGGGCAACTATCCCAGCACAACAGGCGAGGGTCCTGGGGCCGCCTAGACCCCGGAAGCTCTGAAACAGGAGAATGCCATACATGCCATACTTGACCATTTTCAAGGCCCAACAGGTGAAATTTGATGTAAAGATTTTTGACTTGTGAACTTGGAAATCTACTCACTTTGGTAGAAAAAAAAGTAATGAAGGCCATTGCGCTGGATATTTTAGGGATCTGTAACCACTGACGTAGTAGGCTACTAGATACAGTGCGCACCCAAAAAACTTTCAAGGCTTTCAGATAATAGGTATACTCGCCCTCTGTATCGTGGCCAGGAATCTGCTGACAGGACAGTACAGCCACAATCACGCGAGGGTCCAGGGGCCTGTAGGCCCTGGCAGCGATAGGCAGTTTCGGTACATATCAGGGATCCCCCAATGGTTCAATTATAAAACTGATGGAGCTTGAAAGTTAAGAGTATTTTGGCCCATTACGTTATCATGAGGACACTTTTGTTGGGCCCTCCTTAGGGTTTGGAAGTTGTACGTTTCGCCACATTCAAAATGACCTGCAATCTATCAGAGGGTATTTCACGCACGTAAATCCCCGAAGTTATCAGACTGGGGGCTTATGCTTAATTGCAATAGCCAAGGGTCTGGGATTATGCACCATGAAGTGTATGAAATGAGGCTTTACTACAGTAGACTTCACGTAATTTACTCGAATAATACAATAAGAGCGTCAGGCGAAACTTTTATTTCTTTTTTTAAAGGGCACTGATAATCGAAAAAGGGCACTCCTAAAAATTTCAGGGGGGGGTCCGGAACACCCCGTCCCCCCCTCTGGATCCGCCACTGTACAGGCAGTACATGCGCATGTCACCTCATGATTGCATAACGTCATGTGACAAAATTATTTCTACTGATTGGTCAAAAGAGTATGGCGTTCAAAACACGACGAGTAAAATATCGCCGGCGATTTTGATTCCGAAACTCAAACATGTTCTGATACCGGCGATCGATGCGGCAACAGTCGCCGGCGCTCGAAATCGCCGTCGTGGGAGCGGGCAGACTATACGGCCATCGCCTGATCGCCGCGACCGGCGTTCAAAATCGCCTTATGTGCCGTGGGCTTTAGTTTCGAATGCCGCCATTACTAGGAGATAGTGGAGCGTCAATCCAGATCTATTCTGCACGCGCTTATCAACTGTCAATGGCGGCACACTTTACAAAGTCCGATCCAAACCAGCCAATGAGACGTGTCCATTCCACGCATATAGTTCATTGCTCCCCACATGCATGTGCAGCGCCGATGACAGGAAATTTGTGGAATTCTCACGATACCTCCGCTCCGTGTGCTTTTCGTGTAGGCCTATATTTGATTCTGTATTTACCTGTGAGGAAAGTATCTAGCATGTTTCTGTCTCGCGTGGCAAGAATCTCACCTCTTAGAGCTGGCTCAATTCACTTTTGAACAACTCAGCCCAGGACATTTTTGTGAACTTATCGAATACAGAACAGCTGATTATATACTCAGGTTTAAAGGCACACTTGCCGCGAAAATCAGGAATATTGTTTACAGTAAAAAAGAAAGATCGTTTTCTGTATTTTTCCCATACAATATAAGTTAGGAACTTTCTATTTTTACCAAAATTTAAAAGTTTGGACGTCACTTTGTATTTTTAATTTGAATTTGAAAATTTGAATTGTTAGGTGTCCGGAACGTAAGCAAACCAAACTGCTCGCAGGGGCGATTTTATGTTTCAGTCGAGTGAGTGAACTAACGGCACAGTGTAATTTTACGTAGGCCTATTTGTCTGAGAAATACAGACTGACGATCGGTTAACAGCGACTGGAAAAGCCTGCTGATAATTGTTTGCGTGTAAACCACAGAAAAAAAGGCCTGAAATGAGGGTAATCCAACACGAAAGTTGACCGACACTGATCGTTGTTGTTGTAATCAGGCTTCGATTCTTCGTTTGTTTTTCACTCCATTTCTACATTCTAAAGCTAACTAGACATGTTTTATGTGTCCTATGTTTAAGTTTAGTGGTATTAGTCGTAGTAAGCTCATGTAAATTGGTTTTCTTAGCAAATTTAAACAGGCTACGGCGGCAAGTGGGCCTTTAAGTAAACAAGCTGCTCTGGATGGTGATAAATTCGTTATATGACGCCCTTGCGTGGGTATACGCGGGTTGATATTATTATTGTTATTTTTGGGATTACACCTTCTTGAAAAAGTGGCAGAAATTCTTCTACCGATTTTGGATGAAAACGGAATCGAACCCGGGTCATAGAGCATGGCACCTATTGCCAGCACTAAATGCCGGCTGCCGTCCATGCAGGTGCATAGGAGAGGAAGCCGGTTGGTTGAATGGATAAAAGACAAGATATAAAGTGTAAAAGTAGGGCTTTGGTGAATCCGTCGGGGTCTGTCTGTATCCGGCTTCCATAGAAAATCCACTTATCCTACTTTTAGTATTAATTCAACATATCATCGAGTTTATGAAAGGATTTATTATGTTGTTTAATCCATAGCAAACATCTCCTTTGCTGAACAAATGCTAGTAAATGTATGTCAAAGTCGGACATATTTTTCTGCTTCATTTTCTCCATTATTTCCAAGTTTAGCAAGATGCGCCTATGTGGCTCTAAATCTAGCCGAAGTCCAAATTTTCCGAACCACTGCTTTTGGGTTTTTCATTTAGCTGCCATGCTTCAATTAATTTTGGACTGCATCATGTTGAAAAAAGGAACATGAAATGTATATTTCAGATGCACATGCTTTTTAAAATACGTGAAATATAGAATGTCCCACATACGCCGATCGACTGAAAATCCACTCAGAAATTTCTCAATTTTTATTTGGTCTGAGTGGGATTCGAACCCGCACCGCATCGATAGGGGGCCTGTGTCGGACAGAAGGTCCGTCACTCTAACGGACTTAACCACCGAAAGTTCAATGCTAGAAGCCTTAAAAGTAAAATATTCCCATATAAACCAAGTCAGATAATCAGATTGCATATAAACTAGCAGTTCAACGTGTCTCCTTCAGTTCAAGCCACTGGTTGTGCCGTCTTACTTCATAAATTGAATGAAATTCACTGAACCAGAAATAGGTTTTAGGCTATTTATTATACGTTACATAAGAAAAAAAATTGCCGATAGTACAGGTAGGGCAATATAAGGTTTTAAGCTATATATAGCTCTCTTAAAGGGTTAACGTTATACTTATTTTACCTGCTTCCAAATGGGATCATATAGAAGTTTGAAATCAAATAAGATAATCATTTCAAAGCTCAAGTAACAGTCGCCGTATTCTCATTTGGCCATTTTTGAATTTTAAGTACAGTGTATGAAGGTTTGAAAAATTTAAAGAACCACTTAAAATAAAGGTGAGACGAAAACGGTAAAGAACTTAAGCCTAAAGACTATGCATACGGTTAAACGGCCGCATGTATAACGTTACTGGTTTTCAAATCAACAAAATGATAAGACATTCAACTCTAGGAAAGTACATAATGTAATGGAGCATGAATTATAGCTGGGGTCAACACGTGAGCCGAAACAATGTGAGAAGTTTCTGTTTACAAACAGGTGTATTTCACTTTAATTCTGTCACCGCTTGAGCACCTTTTAAAAAGGATAGGAGGTTGTATCAAAATGGCAGGTAGTCAGGTGGCAGCGGTGGGATCACCTACGTTTACTAGAACAAAAACACGGAGATATGTATTGATTGGAACAGCTGTAGGGCTATTACTAGGTGAGATGCTTCAATCTTTCTTTGATTAGAGGTTTACGGCGCATTCGAACGCGTTTCCACGGAGTTCCGTATGAAGACTGCACTCTTCACTCGTTGAGATTTTAAATATCATATTATTACCCTTAGTATTTCATAGGGTAAAGTACAAATATCATGGTCTAAGTGCAATGTTATACTCGAATAAACCAATCAATCCAGTACTGAATATCTTACCTGCTATCCGCTTTAAAGTGGCGCGAGCTGCCAAATATTAAGAAACTTTCGTTAAAACAGAAAAAGCTTATTGCTCGTCATTTTTGGCAAGAAGTACGAAATGGTGTTTTTTTCTTCATTTCTTCAGTCTTGGACTTCAAAATACGTCCCGGCTATTTGAATTTTGTCAGTTTTAGCCCATACTTTTGGTTCCTAATCTTCAAAGTCAGCTGTTATACTTTGTCCGGGCCATATCTCAGTTAGTATCTTGAATTAAAGATTGAAACTTGCTTGGGATATCCTGAATACGAAGTAGTTGTACAGAGCTACTTACTGCCCTTTGTTTCCATAATCCTCAAATTAAGTTCTTATCCTTTGTCCTGACCATAATTGGCTTAATATCTTGAAGATTAGTTTGAAACTTGTGTGGGATATATTCACTACCAAGTTGTTGTGCAGTGTAACTTTTTTTCCTCCTTGATGTTGATATTTTCAGAGTTATTGCCGTTAGTTCTTACACATTGTCAATTGTGTCCATATCTTATCTTGGCGATGTCTCGGTTCATATTTTGTGAATTTCTTTGAAACCTGGTTAGTATATACCCACTATTAAGCAACAAGATCGTTTCATTTTTCGGCATGGTGTTTTTACATAATATATTTCCTTTTTTCCTAAGTCCTTATAATTGCTGTTGCTGTTGGAGTCACGGTATCCAAGAACAATTCACCGCGAAATACGGACAGCCATCTGCAGAGAGCTAAGGCCTTATTAGACGAATTCCCTGTCATTGACGGGTAGGTGATTTGTCATTATCAGTCACCGAAATCATGTGTTATTCTGAAAACGAAAGCGTCTCTATATACTGACATTGGTATGTGCATGATATTTCAGAAGAAGAATTTGTCAATTCATTCCCCACGGAATCTGGTAGGTCTTCTAAACGATCTTTTGGATTTTTAGACACAACGACTTCCCCTGGAATCTCAGGCAAAATTTTGGCGGGAATTTGGCGAAAGCCAACATTTCTTCAAGTCTAAAGGACCGAGAAGGTTGGTTTCGTCCTTTTAATCACCCGAGTCAAACAGATATACCCAGACTGAGAGAGGGGAAAGTCGGAGGAGTTGTAAGTATTACTGGGAAATGAGAGAACGTTCAGTACAATGTAGCTTGTGATATACTATATACGTGGAATGGAAGTCACGTGGTATTTGATTTGCATCGAACGCCGCCATTACTAGAAGATGTGCAATATCGATCCAAATCGGTCATGCACGCGCTCAGCAATGGCGCCGCTTTTTACAAAGTTAGATCCAAACCAGCTAATGAGACGTGTCCATTCCACGTATATTGTTCATTGTCATCTTGGCTACCAAGCATTTAGCTGAACATCCGGGTCAAATCGATTATTCTATTTCGACAAAATGGTAGATTCCTGAAAGTCATTCATCGGTCCAAAGGAAAGCTACCGCCGATGTTGGAGGGGGTGGGGGGGGGGGGGGGGATGGCAGTCTCTTCTTTAAACTTGCCTGCACCGACTTATAATTGAAATAACCTTAGCTGCTGTATAAAATGTCAACCATTCAAACTATAGCCTTTACCATCTTAAACATACCAGTCGTATTTATGACTTCCAAGTTTCGGGTTTTAAAATTGGACTTTCCTGTGGATATATTCAGTTTCTGAATGGTCTGTCTAAATGATATATATATGTAAATGAGGTAATAACGTTCACGGGTTGCTCACCCGTTAGCCATGTAGGCCTACATGTACATTGGAGGTTACCAAACCTATTCTACCTCTCCAACGACAAAAACGATCCAACATTTATGAACTAATCTCTTAGTTTTTCAAGATAAATCAAACTCTCAACTTCTCCTGAGAATCAGAATCTCTTTCCAGCCATTTTAATAAATCAATAAATGTTTAAATTCGTATTTACCGTAGGCTATATACCTACTTAATTTCTCTATGATTATAGTTCTGGTCGGTGTTTGCGTTTTGTGAATCCCAATTCAAGGATGCATCGAAGAAAACTTTACAACAAATTGACCTTATTCGGAGGTTCACAGCAAAGTATCCAGAAGTATTCGAGTTCGTCACAGAGGCCGACGGTAAGAAAATGTCTTTATGATAGAACGGGATAAAAATCATAATTAAATTTGAAAAAAGACATTGAATAAGGTTGGCGGCTATGTGGCCAGGAAAAAGCTTAACGGCAGAATCCCCGTAATCTCGATAGGACCTTCTTATGTATCTTCATAACTCAATCCCGCCTTTGTTTTTTTACTCGTGGGTAGTCATTTCATACCTGTGTGGATGTCATGTACCGTTTATGGCATGTACGATATATTTCATAACCTATGAGGGCTGATATACTGATTCTTTTTGCTAATTATTTCTTTTACGATGTACTCAGAAAAGAAACGTCTTAACTTTTCAATCACTTTTCCTCCCTCAGGAATTGCCAGAGCGAACTCTAGAGGTCGAATTGCTTCCATGATTGGTATTGAGGGTGGACATTTTATAGATAACGACATGGAGTTACTGCGCATGTTTCATGCCCTTGGTGCTCGCTATATGACCTTGACTTGGAGCTGTAATCTTGATTGGTAATATAAAACATATCTTGGTCAAATCTGCGGTAACATCTAAAATAGCTGACCTTGTCCAAGATTTTGACTATTGAAAGTTGTTGAAAACATAGAGATCTCAAAGAAATATCTCGAGGGTAAAGACTATTCTTTGTAGACTTACATATCACCAGTCAGAACATGAGTGTTATGTATTTCGGATAAACCAATGGCTATTGTTCACGGGGAAATTCATCAATCAATGACAATAAGTAAACCAACTTCAAATAACTCTATTGGTATCGACAAGATGTCACATGTAGCAGCATTTACCATCCATCTTGTGAAGCACTAAACCCCCTGCAGCATCAACAATTTTGTTTTCATTCTTAAGTGCTAACCTAGAATTAGTCCATCTTCTCGACGTCCAAAGTGGATTTCTCAAAACACATGATTTCAACATCTAGGCCTATAGCTTGTCATTTTCTTAGATTTTAGAGGTTTTTCTTTGTTCTAGGGCTGACAGTTATGTGGCGACAAGGAACAATGAGACCGGTCATGGAGGGCTGACTGACTGGGGCAAGGTAAGAAGTTTATTCAATTTACTTATTTGTCGCTGGAAATATCTTTCAGCATTCATTGTGTTTTCCAGTCATAAAAAAAACTCCAGGAATGGAAACCATCTAACTTTGACCCTTTCGGCTTAGAACGTTGTTCGAATTGTATGGCATTGACGTCATCTCTCTGTTTTGTCGCTGTGACACGCCTCTTTAGCATTACGTCATAGACGAAATGAACACGCTTTTGCGCAAAGCGTCAATCCTTAAAGTGGCATGAGCTGACGAAATTCACACTTTTTTTCATAAATTCTGACCGTCGCGACAGTAAGAGGCTTTGAAAGCCATCGAAAAACTAAATGATTGGCGTTAAAATGAGGAAAATCCATACAGTATGTGGCCTGTACGAACCGAAAACGTGTTCGAAAAGTAACGAAATTTAAATAACCGGGACGACCATTCATTCATTCATTCTAAGCCAAAGTTAGTTCAAAACAATACTTTATCGTACATTTTCGAGACTAGAAGCACGAAAACGCTTCTGACTTATACGTCTTGAGAAAAAAAGGCAATAGGCCTAATTTCAAGAATCTGTCTTAACGTCAAAATATCAACATTTTGGCAGCTCATGCCACTTTAAGCCGAAAGGGTCTTAAACACAGAACGACTCCAACGACCAACAACCTTTATGATAATAAGTTTTGCTCCCACAGACGCTTATCAATGTTGCCTTTCGGAAACATATCTGTACTAAACTTCTTTCCAGTCCCAATATCTCGGTCGTGTTAATTGGTTGCTTGTTTATGTATGTACTCATTAAGATTGTTTTACCCTTGTTTCTATTTTGGCACTATAATTTCTATTCAATTCCAATTTTCTTCAGAGGCAATCCCAAAAGAGTATAATTCAGAGAAGAGCAGATGGTCTATAGTCGTTTCCTTGGAGAACCAAGTGTTTACATAGTTGCAAATGTTATAATTTTTGTACTGGTTATATCCACGCTTGATTTAATTTCAGGAAGTTGTTAAGGAAATGAATCGACTGGGCATGCTTGTTGACCTCTCGCACGTTGGTTGGTCAACAATGGATGATGTTTTCACAGTGTCGTCTGCTCCAGTCATGTTTTCCCATTCATCAGCGTTTTCTATTTGTCCTCACCATCGCAATGTTCCAGATGAGATATTGATAAAATTAGTAAGTTAAATTGACGTCAGGTTACGACCTTTTTCTTGACAATCACCATTGTCATCATATTCACCATTGTCATCATATTCACCATTGTCTCTGTTCACACGAAATTCTCGAAGACACGAGTAGTATACGTGTCTCCACGTCCATCCGCTGGATCACGTGATGGGAGATTCTCGCGATCTCAATAATGACATTATAGAATAATATGTGGGGATATTCAATAAACTACTTCACATTTTTACGGGTATTGCAGTTTCTTGTGGTAACAGATGATTTAAGTCTATTTATTTGCCACTTCTGTGTTTTTCTAGCCATGGGTTTGTCGTTTCATTGCTTCATGGAATTGCGCATTCCCACCATGCACTATAATTATTCATTATTAAAGGTGCAGTCATCCTGTAATATATCCCCACTAAACCTGGCAACGCCGCCATATAAGTGAAATAATCTTGAGTTCGGCGTAAAACATCAACCAATCAATCTTGTAACATAAATCATTCGTTTGATTTTTTTTTTACAGAAGAAAAATGGTGGAATCATAATGGTGAATTTGTATGCTGGCTTTATCAACTGTACCGCAGATACTCGTTATATATTTGACAACAGAACGGCGTCCATAGACCAAGTTCTAAGTATGCATAATATCAAAATGGGAGAAAGATATGAGCTTTTTTTGTCATTATTTTGATGCCTTTAGCCGCTCTACATTTATTCACTCCAACCGTGACTTCTATGATTATTTGGAAGATCGAGTAGAGGGCGTAGTTGGAAATATCCAAACTCTATGACCAAAGTATATTGATGTTGTGCTGGCCAGTATTGTTGGAAATCGTAACGCGTGGAAAATGTAACCTAAATCATCTTAATTTTTCTCTGATTTTCTCCTATTTGAAGCTATACATTCGGTTGAAATTATAAACATGCGTACATCATTCATACGAATGGGCGCCCCAATAAGCTAAATCAAACAACCAACCAACCAAAACATATTCACATTGCTCATTCTCCATGGACTACAGGATTCAGACATCTTTCCCAACCAAGATTTACTTCCGAGGACGGACCAAACGTGAACATTTATATGATTTTATTTCTGTGAGCGGCGAACTAATAGATTGATTTAGGATGCACATAAACTTTCAACCGGCTGCTTTGCTTAAATTGGGAGAAAATTAAAAAAAAATGATATAATTAAAATTACATTTTTCAACATCAATATACATTGTACTTTGGTCACAGAGTTTGGATAAGGGTGAAGGTAACTGGGAGTGGCAATGTACATGGTTCTATAATATACGAGTGCCCTGGTAGGGTTTTCTTCTCTGTCCATTGCCAAGACGAGCGGCCATTCATGGGCTCTCAAAAGATCAAGTTCTCCATCAATGTAACAAGTATATAGCAGGGACTGTCAATCGAATTCTTTCTCAGGGTACAATTTCTTTCCTTTTCTCGAAACGCTCGCGTTAAATTGAACAACTTCTAAGGTCAATACTGACTTACCAACTCAATACAAGTATAGACTTGTAGGCGTAGGATGCGATTAAAATGGATGCTTTTAATTGGTCGATAAGATTTGTCAACCAATCAAATGCATCCATTGGAATAGCATGCTACAAGTCGATTCTACAAATGATCGCATAGTGAGAACGGGCCTTTGGTGATTCTTAGGTTATTCTTGTTTATGTCCCCGTGCCTATGTGGCTTCATTTTCAAAAATGGGCTTAGACATATCCCAGACGTATCCTCGAATACTGGACAGATTGTAACATATTTTGGAAGTCAATTTTTGTCAAGCCACTGGTATATATTTGCAGTTTATTTGATTGTGTCTTTTAATTGAAGACCACATGGAGCATTTGAAGAGTGTTGTTGGCGTTGATCATATTGGTATAGGGGGCGACTTTGACGGAATGGACAGGTAAACACGGATATAGCCCTTTCATCTCTATAATTAATACCATCATAATTAATATCATCATGACTGAATCATCATAATTGAATCATCATAATTGCGTCATCATATCTTTATCATCATACCTGAATCATAATTGAATCATCATAATTGCGTCATCATATCTTTATCATCATACCTGAATCATCATAATTGAATCATCATAATTGAATCATCATACCTGAATCATCATACCTGAATCCTCATACCTGAATCCTCATACCTGAATCATCATACCTGAATCATCATACCTGAATCACCATAACTGAATCATCATGACTGTATCATCATAACTGTATCATCATAACTGTATCATCATACATGAATCATCATGACTGTATCATCATAACTGTATCATCATACCTGAATCACCATAACTGAATCATCATAACTGTATCATCATACCTGAATCATCATGACTGTATCATCATAACTGTATCATCATACCTGAATCATCATAACTGTATCATCATAACTGTATCATCATACCTGAATCACCATAACTGAATCATCATAACTGTATCATCATACCTGAATCATCATAACTGTATCATCATAACTGTATCATCATAACTGAATCACCATAACTGAATCACCATAACTGTATCATCATACCTGAATCACCATAACTGTATCATCATAACTGTATCATCATACATGAATCATCATGACTGTATCATCATAACTGTATCATCATGACTGAATCATCATGACTGAATCATCATACCCGAATCATCATAACTGCGTCATCATGACTGAATCATCATAACTGAATCATCATGACTGAATCATCATACCCGAATCATCATAACTGCGTCATCATAACTAAATCATCATGACTGAATCATCATACCCGAATCATCATAACTGCGTCATCATGACTGAATCATCATAACTGAATCATCATAACTGAATCATCATAACTGCGTCATCATGACTGAATCATCATACCTGAGTCATCATAACTGAATCATACATAACACAATAAGAAACTTGTCTCTGTGGTTATTTTAGACAAGAAGATTTTCCCTGTGCCCGCGTGTTATAGTGTTAAAAAATATAACTGAATCATCATAACTGAAACATCATCGCCATATTATAATACCCATTATCATCTAGTGTAAAACATAGATAGTGCATGTACTTACAGTGTTTTACCCAGAACATGTATAAGGCAGCGAGTTCGACAAAGTTTTTTTTTAAATATATATACAGGTCTACGTCGGCTGGAACATTTTTGGAACATTTAAGAGGTTTATGCACTGATTATTTCACCCTTTGTTTAATATCAGAACCGTAACTGACCTGGAAGATGTGTCGAAGTACCCTAACCTTTTTGCTGAGCTGTTGAAGGCCGGTTGGAGTGAGGAGGACTTGAAGAAAGTCGCTTCACAAAACATCCAAAGAGTTTGGAAGGCTGTAGAAAAGGTGGGTTCTGTGTCATTTTCTTGTTCATAGAGCATTCAAACACATTCCTGAAAGTCGCTTCAGTTGTTGTTGCGCAAGACCTATAGTGCCATGTCTGGAATTTTCACATTTCCAGTGTTTTTCGTCTCTAACAGAATTTTTCACAAGTGGAAAAAGATTCTGTACCACAAAGGAAATCATACCTTTACGATTTGCAGAGAAATTCGAAAACCGCATATGTAAACTGCTCAATCACAAGGCGGAGATAACATTTCCATTGCGCGAACCTGATAGTTCATGATTTTTAGAAATCATTTAAATTTCCACTGTGGTGAGACTTTTAAACCGCGGTGATAACCTTTTCTCCGTAACGAGAACCTTTTTTCCGCAATGTAATCATTTCCACCCCCGGTGGAGACCTTATCTCCGCGACGAGAACCTTTTCTCTGCGTGTAAACATGTTAAATTTCGAATTTCTCTGTAAATTGTTTTAGTTAGACGTATATTACTTATGATGCACCCTTGATATACGGTACCGATAACAAGTTTCAAAACGAAGTTACTACAGAGGTATAACGAGAGATAACGGCTATACCTGCAAATAGCAGCTTTTTCACATAAGATGTTATATTGGCCAACAGACCTGCGCACAGGGAAAAATGAGGTTCATGGAATCACCTTTAAAACTCTTTGAGAATACGATCCTTCGTCGTCGGAACCCACGATTTAGGCTCAGTTTTACCCCTAGGCCAACTAGAGGGAAAATCGTCGTTTCTAATTTGATATACATGTAAACTTTAATTGCTTGTTTTCTTTTTACCCCACGCCAATTAAGAATGTGGGCGAAGAATGGTCGGAAATGCGGTGGTTCGAGCAAACATTTCAGGTTGTCCCTTGTTGACAAGTCTCTGCCTACGGACAAGGTTACCTTATCATTAAACTATAGTAAAGCGTCTAATTGGCCTGCCGGTGAATGGGCGTTTCTGGTAAAACGACGAAATTGCATTCAGTTTGCCCAGGGGTAAATGTGAGCTTATTGCAATTTTAACCCTGGGGTCCGAGGATGACGATCCTGTGGTTTACTAAATCGCTCTTCGACGTTTTCTAGTTAACTCTGCCGCTTTACGCCCAGAAACCAATTTGAGAAGCTGTATATCTGTAAAAAGGCCAAAAAAATAAAAATAGATAAGTAAATAAAGCGAGAACACTCCTGTCGGAAATTTTGTTTCAGTCTGCTGTTTAAGCACAGGGGAGATAATTCTTAACTCTCTCATTAAGCATCACTCGATCATCCTAAGATATATTATATTACCATGCAGGTGCGTGATAACCTTATCGACAAGAGTCCCTACGAGGAAGAGTTTCCTGGACCCTCGTCAGATGACCACAAGTGTCAGTCGAAGTGGATGTATGACTGATTGAACATCTATATCGTATAATCTTAAAATTAGATTTTAGAAACATAGCTCGCCTTTTTCCATTGCTTGTCGTTATTGATACATGCAGGATCTTGCAAAATGATGTCTATATTGTACAAAATGTCAAATCATTTTTCTCAAATTATTTATTTGCTGCCACTGTGAGTTGTGATACAAATATATACTCTGAATATATTACAAAGGATATCAAAATAAAGTTCATAATAGACAATGGCTTCGTTCTTACTTGCAAACTGGATGGCTCCAATATATTTAATTCAAACTTCACTTTTCTCGTTATTTTTTTAAAAATGGCAGAAATTCTTCCACCGATTTTTGGGTGAAACCCGAAACGGGAATCGAACCCGGCTCCCAGAGTAAGGCACCTATCGCCTGCACTAAATGCCGGCTGTCTGAATGGAAGGCATCTTCAATTTATCCATTTATCCAAGCATCCCATTAAATTTGCTAATAGAATAGAATTATTCAAGGCAATCGCAAAACTTTTTTTCTTTGGACCTGTTATTATGAGTCAAACAAATCTAAGTTTTTATAGTTTTAGTTCATAAAATTAATCTGAATCAATAACAAATATAGTATTTGAAATGTCAATCTGTTCTAAGAGAATATATATATATTTATACAGTAAGTAAAGGATATATAGCACAAGAGAATATATACATATATATATGTAAGAGTGGGTGTTATTTTGTTCGAGTAAATATCGTATAATGGAAATGCAGTTATGCACTTTCGAAATCCGTTTAGTATTTACTATTTTTTTCGTTATCACCTTGATGTCAAACCTTTTGGTTAAAACCGATGTACAGTAAATGACAAGGCTTTGGCTGGAGTGAGTGTATAGGGGCAATTCTTTGTGGTGAAAACAATTATAAATCACTGAGATTTACTGTAATTTAGAGCTCATTGTTATTACTGTAGAAATGTCGAGCGTAATGCTATCCTTGACTCATGCCTATACATTTGAAACACATGCATGTCGATTCCTATTACCATATTTCCAACAGTTTTAAGATGAAAGGTAGATGTAAATTTAATGCAATTCTTCCCCAAACAACTAAACTCTCAAACTTAAAATATGTATATCGATAGAAGAAAAGTGTTATACCTATATATTTGTGGGACAAAGGATATATCATGACCTGAGAACTGGAATGCATCGGGGCAAAGAAGGGAACCCTGTCTGATACCAACAGCGATATCCATAAAAGCCGGGGCCTGTATTACAAAGCTGGTGTAAATTTGCACATAGGTATACTACATGGACCGGTTGCATCCAGGGAGCAAATAACTATAGCTTTAACACTGGTTTACGTCCGACGGGCCCCTTAACCCTGGCAACCCTGGCGTGTATGAAGATATATTCCAACTCAGTTAGATAACCTATTGTCGTGTGTTTAACTATGCAGTTTTGTTTATACAAGATTAGTCATTTAACTTTCCATCTAAAGAGATGGTTGCCAGTTACCAACGGAAGGTCGTGGGTTTCCTCCGGGCATAGAGCCCGGTTTCCTCCCACAATAAAACTGGCAACGCCGCCATATAAGTGAAATAATCTTGAGCGCGGCGTAAAACACAAAACAATCAATCAATCAATCCATCTAAAGAGTGAATGTAGAAGTGCAGCTGTTATTTCGGCGAGACTGGTCCTCTGGAAAAGGCGTGTCGTCCGGTTTTCGGTTGGTCATATTATCACGAACCTGAAAATATCACCAAAATACATTCTTTATAATCAGAAATATGATGCCTAGTATTTAGTGATTTTCCACAAAAAGAAAATGCTTTTCATTTTTTCTGGGATTTTGAGTCACTGTAGATCTATAACTTCTACTATGGAGTGGTTTTACTAAAACGAAAACACACAACTCGTTTGTTTGGTGTTTTACGCCGCGCTCAACATTATTTCACTTATATGGCGGCGTTGCCAGTTTTATTGTGGAAGGAAACCGGGATCTATGCCCAGAGTAAACCCACGACATTTCGACGGTAACTGGAAACCATCCCACATAGGTCGTTCGAGTGAAAACCCAGTTAGACAATTTTCCAATTTTTTATTTTGGACTAGGACAACTCGTACTATATTGTACATGGTGATGTAAAATTATGTACACCATCATGTACAATATATAGTGCGAGTTGTCCTATGTGTTTTGGCTCTGTAGATCTCTTTCGTAGAAAGTAAGAGTAACTTTTGGCCTATCTATCTGTGGTGAGATCAATATTTCGTTTGTCTTTCTGTGACATTTGACATAGGAATCGAAAGAGCAGCAATTGATGGACAATGACTACGAAGGTGTGGGTCATTTTGTCCTGAGCTTGCATAAATATATCATACAAAAGAGTTGTCGCCCTTTAATCTGTATGCGCTTTGCCCCGTTATTTTTCGGGATATAGAAACCTATTTCTACGTTTTTTATTTAAGAGTTAGGCACCCCCCACCTCGTCAATAAATATGGGCAAAATTTTAATCAATAAAGTGTCCAGTAACAACGTGTGTCACACCTTGAATCTAGAAAATCCTCCTGATGCAATGCTATGTTGGGGCTGTGAAGGCTTCGACAGCTGGATCATAGGAAAGTTATATCGCATATTATATCATACTCACTTTCTCAACTTCCTTCCAGACTCGGACAATGTTCTGTATAGCCAGTTTTTTCAGGTCGTCCTCGCTCCATCCGTCGTCCAATAAAGCAGCAAACAAGTTCGGATACATAGACGCATCATCCAGCCCTGTGACAATTCTAGAACCCAAAAACAATTTCGGTATACCATGTAAAAACCAATTAAGTGGATTCAAAAAGTGCTAAATAGGGTTATAAATTATAAATAGTGGATTCGCTCCTAACATCACTACTTATAACACAAGCAAAAATGAAAAATGAAACCATTCAATTTAAAATGAGTCCTGAGGCCCCACCGAATGATTTGTTCAACGAAAGTTAGGAAAGGTGTTGAAAGTGCAGACTGCAAAAGAGAGATGAAATTATGGCCTGTTGCCATTTGACACATGATCCAAACCAGTGCCCACTTGCATAAAGAAGTACTCTTAGTCTTAGTGTATGTCTGTAATATGGGACTTATAAGAGGGTTTGCAAGCTTTCTACGTTGTAAAAGATATGCAAGGAGCCTTCTTAAGTTAAGAGCGCTTTGTGCGTTGTATTACGGAAAACAAACAACTCCAAGCCCAAACTTACTCATTAACTCCGTCATAATCAGCACCAATTCCTATATGATCAATCCCGATCAGGTTTTTGATATGGTTCAGATGATCTAAAGTAAAAGAAAAGAAAGTCCTCTGTATAAATCAAATTGGACGGAAACTGCCATATGAGTTGATTGACGTTAAACCGACAGTACTTTAATGATAATATTGCAGTATTTCCTGGCCCAAGATCCCAATTACACCAGGTGGATATCTCATTTCATCCAAACCACGTGTTGGTCTATACTGAAAGATATCCTAACATTTAAGTTTATGGGGGCCCCGGTGGCTCAGTCGGTTAGAGTGATAGTCCCTCAGTCCGACACAGGCCTCCCATCGATTCTTCGCGGGTTCGGATCCATCTCATACCAAATATAAAAACTGAGAGTGGATTTTTCACTCGATCGCCAGAATGTTGGAGGTCGGGGGTTTCCTCCTCCACTAAACCTGGCAACACCAAATAAGTGAAATAATTTGAGCGCGCCGTAAAACATCAATCAATCAATCTAAGTTTATTGGAGCATCAGATGCCTTGTTCTATAACAAGTTTAGTGGATATTGTAGAGTGAACTTTTTACTGGGAAATATGACAAACCGATCGATGGCGAAAAACAATTTAAATACTTCTGATTTATTCGGTTAATTTTGAATGGGGTGTTAAATTATTTTGAATGAAAAAATTTGCATATACACAAAACAATACCAACGAGTTCAATTAGAAAGACATAAAAAGATATTTACCAACAACTTGTGCGATGGACGCAGTTCGTGGCTTGTTGTTGTAACGAGTTTCCGTCGTACAGTTAATATAAACAGTATAAAAGTTTACCATTATCACACCGCCGTTCGATTTCTGAAGAAAGAAATTTTTAAACGTGACTACAACTCCAGGTAAGTTATTATCGAACCTTCGGGGTAGGGACTGAAAGTCTGATTCGGGGCGGACTTGAACCAACATCCATACAGCCAATCATTTCTATTGGTCGACAAGAACACTCCCCGACCACCGATATCTTTTATTCATAAAACCAACGAGATAATTTTTATTGAAAATTTTAGTTCATCAGGGGGATACGCTCTCAAAAACTGAGCTGCTAGACACGCGTGGACGAGGGAGCAGTTACACATTTTAGAGCAGACGATGGGCCCTCGGCTGAGGCAAGTTCCTGGTCATCCAAGTTCACGGACCTACAAAAATATCACTATCCGTGTTATGTAATATTCTAAGTGATCAAGTGTTTCAATAGGCACACATGATTGGCCTCTCCCGCCTTGCAACTCAGCTGTCAGCTCACGTTGTATGCAGACGGTGAGAATTTTGCCTCGCCAGGCAGAAAATATATAACATGCTAGATACTGTCCTCACTGCTTTCACCAAAATTTACACGCACACGGGGGAAACAGCTTAGCTTTCAGCCATCCGTGGCCAGCAGCTCACCCGGATCCTCTCGTGTGCGCTAGGCTTAAGACCATAGCATTGGAAGCCTTGTCATTTTCGCAGGCGTACAGCGACTTACATCGCTTTCGTGGCTTTGAGTTAACCAGCAGTGTCTGCAGCAAGTATCACGAAACAACACAAAACAATCCTGAATTGCCCCTTCCCATATTCCAGCGTGTTTCAAAGGCATAAATCAACAATTCACTATGGTTTATAACTATAAATTAATTAGATAATTTAAAATTCAATTGAATGGATAATGCGAAGCGATCTTAAAAGTGTATATATAAAGTCGCTCTATATGCAGGTAGGCCTTTAAGATGATGCTTGTAATGCTTATCTAAGGGACACTAGACCAATAGAAGTCTACATTGTATCTCAAACTATCCGAATAAAATCGTTTACTCTCAATCTGTTGAATTGTCAGACTGATTTATGACAATATACACCACTTGTTTACAAGCAATTGGAAAAGGGTGCATTTTTCAAAGCTTAACTTATCCCAAGGTGTAAATACACATAGAATTTGGCGACCATTAAAACGAGGTCCTTAATTTACTGTATAAAATAGGCAGACAGATTCCACATCGCAAAATATAACTTACCAGTTTTTTAAGAATATCGTCGGGAACATTTCTGTGATGAGGACAGAGAGCAAAAGCGTTGGAATGTGAGAAAATGACAGGAGCAGACGACACTCTCAAGGCGTCCTCCATTGTGGACCATGCTACGTGCGAAATATCCACAATCATACCGAGACGATTCATCTCATCAATTAACCTCTGGAGAAAAGAGATACACAGAAGAGAACTAGAATGTTTAAGATTGTTGAAACAGTATCTGAATATTTTCTTTTGAGCCCACACTTAAGCTGGTTTCGCCTTTAGGATGGCATTTGTCAGGATTGTCACTCTAATCGACTGAGCCACGGATGTCCCCTGGACCCTCAAATAAAAATGCTTTTCTGAGCGGTAACAATGATTTGACTGACAACGTACATGGATCTCTTGTACCACGATACAAGCATGTTGATGCGGGATTAGAACCTACAAACCATCCATGGAAGGATTGAATGAGGAGAGAGACTATTTATCTGTCCGCGAGACTCGATGGATTTATTCTCGACATTAGAAATGACCGGAATAAAAACGGCGTATGTCCCCAAACAGTGTATGGAGAATCCTGGTGAGAAACATATGATAATGTTGGACAGTTTCGATTCTAACGTTTGATAAGTATTAAGAAATATTACTGACAATGTCAGTGCCTTTGATTCGTTTTGATTTCCGATAAAAGTACTCACTTCTCCCCATTGGGTCAAGCCGCCATGTCCGGTATAATTCTTGCGTGTCGCAACGTACGAGTCTGCCCTGAAAGAAAAGCACCAGTACATATAGCTTGTTCTAAGACTGATAGGTTTACAAGAACAGATTACAGATCAATAGTTATTACAAGTTTCATTCCTCGAAACAAAGCAAAATTCTTGGCTATAGTTTTTTTTAAAAATATTGGAAGCCTTTGCTAAGGACCACTTTCATCCATTGGGTTACAGTGGCATGAGTTACAAAATATAGAGAAAAGTTAGTTGAAACAGCATTAGCTGATTGCTCGTAATTCTATCAAAAAGTACAAAAAACATAAGAGCTTTCCATTAATAACAATATTGAGGATGTACGTTAGGGTAGTTTTTACAAGCAAAAAACACCAAAATTTAAGACATAAATCCCGGCTATTTTGTCCGTTATCAGAGCACATCTTCGGTTCTTACAGGTTACTGCTTTACCAATATATATTTTTTCGGTGTCAATCCTTTAAATTTTCAACGCTTCAGTTTTCTTGTCAATTGGAATTTATGAAAAAGTCCCAATTTGTGGCAGCTCACGCCACTTTAATCTATGTGTAGTTATTAACCAATAAGCTTGACCCACAAATCAGACATTCATCGAAAACGAATAGAAATGTCATGTTTAATTGCAGGACTCACGCATTACTGAAGTCAATATTATATGAATCTTCAATCCAAATTCATATACTATTTTGCCAAAATGATATCAGGACAAGGTTAAAGCTTTAACTTCATTGCACCATCAAAGAAAATAGATAAAAAGAAGCTTACAGAGCAACATAAGTAAAACAATTATTTGAATCAGGACCGTTGAAAACATATTCACCAAGGTCTGCAGCAATTGTCGTGGCGCGCCTATCTATGTATACTTAGCGCCATTAAAACGCACGACCCAAAGAATGTAAAATATTTTGAGAAATGTAAAGTTTAAAATATTGTAAGTACTCTTAAATTGAAGAACAAGGCATTGGTCACAATGAGACAAAGAATTGACAATATGTGAAACCCTGGTGACTTTTATTCCTTGCAAACAAATCGTTGATACAGAAATTGAAGGTGTCATCATTCAATAATGGGTATGTCCACCTCGGGCATCAACGCTAGCAATACATCTGCGACGCAAGGGCCTGATGAGTGTGGCTATTCTGTGCTGTGGGATCCGGTCCCACTCTTCCTGCACTACCTGGATCAATTTACGTCGGTTGCGTGGCCTGGGTTGACGTTGTACAACGGCATTCTTAAGCTGATCCCACAAGTGTGCAACAAACCGATGTACCGATCCTGGCGGCCTGTAGTGGCTCTTGGCTGACCAGGCCGTGGTCGGTCGGCAACATTGCCAGTTTCATGTTCCCTGATTCTGAGGCGACTAATTGTGGAGGGATGACACTGCATGTGACGTCCTACGGCGGCACAACTGAGACCCGCCTGTAACATGCCAATGGCATGTTCCCTTTGTTGTGCCGTAAGTCGGGGCATGGTAACGTTTTCTGATTTTTTTTCGTCTTTATGCTGAGCTTTGTGTAAAATGTTGAACCCACGACAAATGAGCCCTGAAAGCTGTTCTCAGTGACGGTGAAACACTCAATGGACGTTATTAGGAAATGTTGCGTAATGTTCACGACAGGCGCGTCGGGAACACCACAGGTTATCCAGTTATTGCAACTCAACTCGAACTAACAATAGACAACAAAACGTAAATGCCCAATAGCCTTACTGGGGTAGAAACATAAAATTCAACCGTGCGTTTTTAATGGCGCTAAGTATATATCCAGACTTATACCTGCTAGTACTTGGGTACACAAATATAGGCGCGTCATCACGATTGGGTCTGCAGGTTACGCCAGAATGTGGTTCGACACAGGGAGCGCAGATCTCATAACAATTATTACGAGATTTCGTGATATCCGGTGACAGATGACACTATAAAGAACGTTTTTGGTGACGTTGCAATTCCATTTGACGTATTTTCCTCCAAAACGTCAGATGTAAACGTCATGTTAGAACGAAAAACTCTCAGTCACATGCGCAATGCAGTGCCTGTGACTGGAGATATGTGGAATTACTACAAGACTTACGCTTCCTATTATTGTTCTTCAAATCAACGGCAAAGGTCCAGGTGACCCTTGGGTTTAAATTTAAGGACACAGTAGAAGAGCCTGTGTCACACGTTGGATAACAGAGAAAACTTACCAATCTATGTCACAACTCCAAGTCAAGGTCATATAACGAGATCCAAGGTCATAGAAGGTTCTGAGGACATCGAACGAGTTATCGATTAAATGTCCCCCCTCGACTGCCAGTATAGATGCTATATGACCGCGGGAATTCGCACCAGCTATACCTAAAAAGAGGATCAAGAGGATCTGTTTTACAATGTAAACAAACAACGGTATCCTCTTAATGAAATATACTACTACTTGTTCTCGCCAGACAGCAAGTCAAACCTTTTCCGAAGAATTGATATCGTCGAGATTTTCCCTCCTTTATGCTGGTAGTGTTACAAGATCAAAAGAAAGTTTGCATACCTTTTGAACAATGCACCAGCTAAGCAATCATTCGCTAGTCAATCGATGGATCAAACAATTAATCAACCGATCGACGAATTAATCAATCAATCAATCAATAATTCGATCTTATTCAATCAACATAACAAGAGTTTCGGGAAACCCAAAATACGCCCGGAAAGGCACAGTAACTGCGGCCATACCAAAACAAATCCTTCCATATTTATTTAAATTTAATTTTCAAAATTCAGAGGAAGGAAGTTGAAGCTTGGTAAAAGGTGATGTAATGTCAACAAAATGAAATGTTACCACTAAAACCTTTAAAATCCATCTGTATCAAATTTAAAATGGGCTATTTGGATCAAAGATTATTAACAAGATTTGTACTCGGTACAAGTCATCAATTCTCGCTGCTTGTTAAATCGTGATGTTAAACATTGCTTGTTGTCAATATAGTTTGGACTAAAATGTTTCAATTTTTTAGAAGAGTAGTTTATAATTTACTAATCATACTTAAACAAATGCAATTAATTGGCAATTTTGCAGCTCACACCAATTCAAGTAGATTTGAAAATTTTTCTCATAATATCATTTTTCTATATTATTTGGCTACAAAAAAAAAACAGTTGAGCATGGCATGGCCATGTGGTATAGAAGAGTCAAGACCATAAAACTGTCAACACTTGTAGTGATAAGAGACTTAGAGCTTTAGAACGTTTAGAGTATGTTTAAATAGAGTGTCTGTGTAAATAGAACAAGGCTGGGTTACTTATCTCTTTGTCTGTAGATAAAACTTTAATCCTTATATGTATTTTTCATTTGATTAAAACGTTATATATTGATTTAAGAATAGTTTTAATCAATTTAGAAACATTATTGCAATTTGAAAAAATCCTTTTTTGATGAGAATCGGAAAAGTAGAAGCCATTTTATAATTTAAAGGTTATTTTCATGAAAATGAAAGTAAGAATAAAAGGGAATGTACATAATCCAATAATTTGCAATAGTTGATATCATAAACAATTTTTTTACACACTGTCTGTTAATATGGTATGTAACATGAAAGATTTGAAAACATCTGATCATATTTGTTAAAGTTATGGAGAGAAAAAGTAAATATTACATAACCCAATATGGCTGCCATATTACGCAATGTATGATGTCAAAAATAGTTCGCGACACACCTTCCACCCATGAGGTATATACTCAGAAAAAATTGTTCAGATGGAATCAAAACTTTGGAAGTTATGGAGTGGAAGGGAATATTACATAATCCAATATAACTCCCATATTATGTAACCAGTGATGTTAAAAATAGTTTGCGACACACCTTCTACCCATAAGGTATATACTTAGAAAAAATTGTGCAGATGGAATCAAAACTTTAGAAGTTATGGAGCGGAAGGGAAAGCGGACGCCGGACAGCCGGACTGCCGGACGGACGGAGATGATACCATAATACAGCCCGCTTTTCAAGCCGGGCGTATAAAAACCAACAACTCAAGCAATCAATTAATCAATAAAACAAACTAACAAAAGTCAATGTTAGCGTCTTACCGTCTGCGTCAGTGACAAGCTCAAACACATCCGGGTACCTGGCTGTGTAGCGTCTAATGAGGTCAATCTGTTGAAGAGCTTTCTTAACGGCGTCTTTATATTCACTGTTACAGTATGCAAACGCTGCCCAGAACTGCAAGAGGGTTACATGTTAGTTGATTAATAGATTAGATGTTTCAATAAAAGTAATTTTCTCCCGTTCCATCTTCTCCAGCCAAGACAAAACCTGCAGATTTTAACTTGGCTTGGTATCGATGCTCCCGTTCAGATCATCCTCTAAATAACAATATGCAAATTTTGCTACCCTAATTCGAATACCACTTAGACAGTCACGCGGATATTTTGGGATCTGACTGATTATCTGGCCAGGTACTAGCAATGGAGGATTCGTCAATTGAAATTATAAACAGAGTAAGTAATAGAACGTCTCAAACTCAAGTTCAAAATGCTGTTGATTAATGCTATTCTATATTACTTGCGATCATGGGGGTTGTTTCACAAAGTAGTCGTGTTGCAAACAAATCCTATAGTTGCCATCTGATAGCATGCTGAAGAAATACGACGTCATGGCAACTGGGATTGATCGCACTTTGCGACGCTTTTGTGGATGGACCCTAAGATCCTTTGCCTGTAAGTTCCTACTAAATCACACACAGAAGTTCAGTTGTGTCCCCATGCTTGCCTAATATCTTTTTGCTTCAGAATTGTATAAAGGCAATCTAAAAGAAGGCGAATAGTATTGCTTGTTAATGTAAAACTAGAAGTTACCCTATCCCTAAAGAAGTGACATCGAACACCAAAGCCGGCCATTTTAATCCATCGGCCTTGGGTTGGAGAGTTCAAGACGGAGGTCAACTGATCATACCCTTTTAAATGATGCAACAAAACAACATTACGAAATTCAACATGACGTTAACTCGAATTTACCCTGTTTTTTATTCATCTCATACACTTTTTTGTTACATCCAATATTTCAGACACTAATCACTGTTGAAGTTTAAAATATTGGCCATTTCAAGGTGAATCGGGTACACAAGGAGCGTCGCCATCTTGCCTGGTTCGTCGAATTGGGACTACTAAGGTAAATATACTCTCCGTTTATGTTACTTCTTACGTTTCTTTTAATCTCAAGTATCGACTTATAGCGTGATTGCAGGCTTGTAATTTTTCTCATAGCTTTTAGAAATGTTACTCAAGGTGGCAGGAGATCTCGCGACAATACGATTACACTGTCTCTAGGGCAACAAGACGAAAGTCGTGTAGAAGGTCGCGAGATTTCCATGGTTTCAATGTTCAACTGCTCTGTTGAGATCGTAAAGATTATTGTTAAAAACCAGGTCCAAATGCAGTGATTTTTTCTCATAACTTTTGTCATAAGCTTTTTTCCAAAAAATGTACTAACCTGCCCTCCCACCTGACCAGCCTTCAATTTTGGTATATCTGTGTGTCGAGGGATATCGTAGGGAACCAGTTTTTGGTCGTCCCTCTCCATGTCCATTTTAATGTCGTCGAGAACACCATCATAGTTTACTCGCATCATCCAAGGGAAGTCATTATGGCTGAAAAAGAAATGTTTCATGAACGCCGGACCAAAACCGGTATCGTGAGAATCCTTTTGACACCGAACGTATGATCGAGGAGGTTCGGTCAGTCCTAAATTTGATAGTCGCTTAAAAGGAAAGAAAACCGATGGAGAGATCAAAGTTGACCACAAATATCTGGTAAAGCAATTTAGTTTGATAACAGTTAAACAGTGGCATTTGTGCCCTTAAAGAGCTAAACAGCATCTAAAGGTATAGCGCATAAATCGGAGAGATGACGCCATTCGCCCGTCTTCAACATACACTCCTGACAATCGTTTCCTTAGCCAATGGTATATTAGATTTTCATTTGCTCATGATATTCAGTATTTCACTACTTAGCGTATAAAACTAAATTCCGTTATATACAATGTACATGTACAGTAGTGTAAAATGTGACATGAGCATTCGAATTAACTTGTAAACAAGAGTTTCGGGAAACCCAAAATACGCCCGGAAAGGCACAGTCACTGCAGCCATACCAAAGCAAATCCTTCCATATATATATATTTTTGAATATATGCAATGGATCCTTCAAATATGAAATCTCATCTGGTGTTAAATGTCCAGGTCTTCAGCTTGGAGTCCAGCTAATTCTGACGGGTCAGTGGGTTCAATCACTTGCTGAAGACATCACTTGACCAGGATGTTTGCCACATTTTATATAGGTATATTTGAACAGAGCCTAATCTCAAAGATGGTCAATGGTGTGTAAATATACAAGTCTTATCTGTTTACACTTACAACCAGGTTTATGAATATTGTCAAACATATCTTTAAGCAGCTATATTTGCTTTACCATATGGGTAATAAAACTGAATTGAAGAGCCTTTAAAACAGAGAAATAATTATAATTCTAAACTTTTTAGGTTTTGGCCACCATAGCTATCACTAAATTATCCAAGGAAGTTGACACACCTTCTACCCATAAGCTATATCCTCAGAAAAAATTGTCCAGATGGAATCAAAACTTTGAAAGTTATGGAGCGGAAGGGAATATTACATAATCCAATATAACTCCCATATTATGTGACCGGTGATGTTAAAAATAGTCCACGACACACCTTCTACCCATAAGGCATATACTCAGAAAAAATTGTGCAGATGGAATCAAAACTTTAGAAGTTATGGAGTGGAAGGGAATACTACATAATCCAATATAACTCCCATATTATGTAACCAGTGATGTTAAAAATAGTTTGCGATACACCTTCTACCCATAAGGTATATACTCAGAAAAAATTGTCCAGATGGAATCAAAACTTTAGAAGTTATGGAGCGGAAGGGAATATTACATAATCCAATATAACTCCCATATTATGTAACCAGTGATGTTAAAAATAGTTCACGACACACCTTCTACCCATAAAGGTATATACTCAGAAAAAATTGTGCAGATGGAATCAAAACTTTAGAAGTTATGGAGCGGAAGGGAATATTACATAATCCAATATAACTCCCATATTATGTAACCAGTGATGTTAAAAATAGTTCACGACACACCTTCTACCCATAAAGGTATATACTCAGAAAAAATGGTGCAGATGGAATCAAAACTTTAGAAGTTATGGAGCGGAAGGGAAAGCGGACGCCGGACAGCCGGACTGCCAGACGGACGGAGATGATACCATAATACAGCCCGCAATTCAACTATACGAGTTATGGCCAATTTGGATTTAGCACTAATGAATTTCAAATGGATAGAATAGAATAGACTACAGTGTAGAACTTTCCAAGTGGTGGATTCAAAACCAGCTTGGGATGAACAGAGCCTTCTGAAATCAACATGTATGACCCACTGTCACTATTGCTTATACTGGTTACTTTATAATATCTAAAAAAAATCAGCAAAACATCAGCTAACATTAGCTCTTAGTTTTGCTCTTTTCAGTGAATTATATACGTTTAGCTGGATAGCTGGGTCTTCTTTTCTTTTCAAAGGACTGTTTGTTTAGATGGACTGTCTGCTAAATAGGTAAATACGATTTGATTGACTGTGAATGGAAGGCGGTAGGTCGATTTTCAGCGAAAAATGTAGAATTAGCGAGCGATTTTAGTGCAAATTGTGTGGTACTTTGTTTATTGTCTGACAGACGCTTTCGGGTTAATGTAAACAGAGGTCCTACATGCGTCAACCCCACTGTAGTGAGCCTTGAAAACGTTACTAATATTCATTTACCTGATAAACTGTAAATAACCTGTATTCCTTAGTTCATTTCAACATTATGTAATCAGGACAAAAAACACAGAAAAGATGGAAGCCGACGAAACGTTCGGACAGGCTGTAAGGTACTTCACTAAATTAAAGGTCTTACTCCGTTATTTGATAATTTCTGACATTTATGGTCGTCGACTACCTGGTCCCGACCATAGATATCCAAACATAAATAACGAGGTACCTGTAGGCATTTAATATTATTGGAATAGCTGTAAAAGTGCAACGGCTCGCTCTGGAACCTCTAATAGAAACTCTAGCCTAGCTGTAAAGGTGCAACGGCTCGCTCTGGAACCTCTAATAGAAACTCTAGCCTAGCTGTAAAGGTGCAACGGCTCGCTCTGGAACCTCTAATAGAAACTCTAGCCTAGCTGTAAAGGTGCAACGGCTCACTCTGGAACCTCTAATAGAAACTCTAGCCTAGCTGAAATCTGCTGCCAACGAATTCAAAGATCGTATTAAACTGGTCATTTAATGCTCTATCAGGGTAAGAAGTTTACCAGTGATCATCTCAACACCTTCTCAATATGTGTACGACAGTAAAATGTTGGGATTTTTAGGATCTTTAAAGTGGCATGAGTTGTCAAAATGTTGATATTTTGACGTTAAAACAGAATGTTGAAATTATTGGCTATTTTTCTCAAGACGTATAATTCAGAAGCCGTTTAGTGCTTCTAGTCTCGAAAATGTACGATAAAGTATTGTTTTGAACTAATTTTGGATTAGAATGAATGAATGGTCGTCCCGGTTATTTAAATTTTGCTTACTTTTCGAACACGTTTTCCGTTCGTACAGGCCACATACTGTATGGATTTTCCTCATTCCAACGTCAATCATTTAGTTTTTCGATGGCCTCCAAAGCCCCTTACTGTCGTCACGATCAGAATTTATGAAAAAAGTGTTAATTTTGGCAGCTCATGCCACTTTAAAGGCACACTTGCCGCCGTAGCCTGTTTAAATTTGCTAAGAAAACCAATTTACATGAGCTTACTACGACTAATACCACTAAACTTAAACATAGGACACATAAAACATGTCTAGTTTTAATAGCTTTAGAATGTACAAATGGGGTGAAAAACAAACGAAGAATCAAAGCCTGATTACAACAACAACAATTTTTTCAGTTTGATTTGGTCTTAGTGGGATTCGAACTCGTGTCGCGTCGATGGAATGCCTGTGTCAGACTGAGCGACTGGGCCCCGAGGCCCTTTTAAGCCGAGAAGCCTGATTATTAACGTTTGCAGAAGTTGTTTGACGTAAGAGTACAACTATTAGACCAGAAAAATCCAAACCTCAGGTAAATGTCGGAGTCTATTCTAACATTATTCCGGCTTTGCATTTTAAATCTTAAAATCATTAGAGCGTGCAAAGTTACCTTTACACTACATTCTAATGCGACGTAATGACACAGATGTGTGAGGATGTGTTACGTTTAGCCTGATCGAATTACATTTCTCAAATAAATAAAAACGACCTAGATCCCTCAATACCCCCATGTGAACCATAACATTCTCAGCCGTACACTTAAAGGCCCACTTGCCGCTGTTTGATATTTGTTAAGACGAGCTTACTACAGCTAAAACCACTAAAATTAAACATAGCACACATAAAGCATGTCCAATTAGGTTTAGAATGTATAAATGACGGGGAAAAACAAACGAACAATCGAAGCTCGATTATAACAACAACACCGATCAGTGTTGGTTAAAGGCCCACTTGCCGCCGTAGCCTGTCTAAATTTGCTAAGAAAACCAATTTACATGAGCTTACTACGACTAATACCACTAAACTTAAACATAGGAGACAGAAAACATGTCTAGTTAGCTTTAGAATGTAGAAATGGGGTGAAAAACAAACGAAGAATCGAAGCCTGATTACAACAACAATGATCAGTGTCGATCAACGTTCGTGTTGGCTTACCCTCATTTCAGGCCTTTTTATCTGTGGTTTACTCTCAAACAATTATCAGCAGGCTTTTCCAGTCGCTGTTAACCGATCGTCAGTCTGTATTTCTCAGATAAATAGGCCTACGTAAAATTACACTGTGCCGTTAGTTCACTCACTCGACTGAAACATAAAATCGCCAATAGGGGGCAGATCGGTTTGTTTACGTTCCGGGTACGTAACAATTCAAATTTTCAAACTCAAATTAAAAGTACAAAGTGACGTCCAAACTTTTAAATTTTGGTAAAAATAGAAAGTTCCTAACTTATATTGTCTGGGAAAAATACAGAATACGGTCTTTCTTTTTTAATGTAAACAATATTCCTGATTTTTGCGGCAAGTGTGCCTTTAATTTGCCTCATGTTCACGTTGCCCCTTTAAACAGAAAACACCGAATTTTCCTGATTCCTCCAAGACATTGTCGATTCCGGTTTGGCCAAAAGTTATACATAACCCCACAAAATTGTACCCCGTGTGACAAATACTTATACCAGGCGTATAAAGTGTAAAGCAAGGCTTGTCATAGGCTACATTCAACAGGATTACAGAGATAAATGTGTCGTAGAAATCCCCTATCGGGTATACTCGTCAATTTAACTTACCCGTCTACAACTGGGAAGGATTGTAATATAGATTTAGCACGTGTCAATGCATCCGCTACTTGTCTCTCTGAGTTATTGCTCCGTGATACAGAAACACCAACGGCAATGGCTATCACAAGTGCTGAAATAAAAACAAATATTGCATTGTTTATTACATGTATAAGGTATTATGTACATGTATAATGCAATTAAAACAAATATTGATGTACAGCTTATGCATTGTTTTTTAAAATATATATTATAAGGTCTACTGACATTGATCGCTGACTAAATTTGAATAGTGCTCAGCTTTTTAAGATCGAACCATTGGAGCTTAAATTAACAACCAAATATAAATTTAGCTTAATTTAGCTTAAATTAAGAACGGGTATGAAATCAATTTCAAATTAAAAATACAAAATGATGGCAACACTTTCCATTTTAGACAAAACATAGAAAGTTCCTAGTTTCTTCTGTCTTGGAAATATACAGAAAACCGTCCACTTTTTAACGTGAACAGGGCCTAGTTTCACATACGATCTTAGCTAAGTGTGATCTTAACTACCATGGTAACCAATGCTAAAGGTATACGTTGTTATTGGTAATTAAGATCGCTTTGTGAAACTGGGCCATGTATTCTACATCTTCGCAGCGAGTGTGACGTTTATGCGGCGGTAGATTTTGAAATTGTCAACGGTTGTCCAATTTCATTCTCCACTTACTGGACTATCATATCTATCGGCAATCCCAGTAACCGCAGTTCGGAGAATGCATTGGACGGTTCTAATAAAAGCTTTACTAAGTACGAGATTCCGATATCTAAATTTCATCTCAAATCGTTCCAAACAAGGCTCCTTGTCTCATTTTCAACTATATGAAGTTCTTCGAAAACTTTAACGTTTGCTCCATGAAGAGCTGTTGTCACATCTATAACGTTCGCCATCTTTTTTCTTTTGCATCCCATAATAATTCATACAAGAAAGAGAAGAAAAGCCACGGTTTCAGACTAACCGAGAGAGGGCTCTGTGTATGGTGACCTCTGGGTCAAAAGGTGTCAACGCCCTGGATATGGTGTAATGGGACTGTTCATACTTCCTCATTCACAGATTTCTTTAGAGCCCATATGCAAATTAAGTCCATTTAAAGTACAAGGAAGGAGGAAGAAGCCGGGTTAATGTTTCTTAAAGCCAACTTGGCCAGAGTCTAAGGTCGAGTTCGTTTATGCATTCGGTATACCTAATTTCGGTTTACAGTTTCCTGTGTTTGGCTTACGCCGAATGCATAATCGAACTTGACCTTAGAGATAGTAAAGTCTCAAGTGACAACCACATTGACAAAAAGAAATGTTTGAATCTCTCAAACGTGGGTTCCATACAAATGGTAAAAAATTAAGACATCACCACGTAATTAGTTGTTTTTTAACAAAAACAACTAACTACGTGGTGATGTCACATTGACATATACACGCACTGCGCTTCCCATTCTCTGTTTCGGACATCCGGATAGGCCTACTCCGGTTACGGGTCTGGAAACTAGATGAACAAAACTCGTTGGACGTCATTTTGAATTGTGATTTTAAGCAGTTAAATCGTAAAAAAAGTAAACTTTGCAAAACATCGACTATGCCTAAAAGTTGTATTGCTTCCGGTTGCGCAGATAACGATTAAAAATGCGGTTGTCTCTCTCTAAATAGTAAGTCAAAATGGCGTCGTCACTATATGCAAATTAGGAGCTTTGTCGTCGCGATCGTGGCGTCACGCCGAAATCTTAACATACTTTCACAAACTCTCATGTAAAAGGATTATCTATTATCAGAATTCTGTGAATGGGAAAGTGTGAAACGTCCCATTACACCATATTCGATCGGGGAACTGACGCCTTTTGACCCAGAGGTCCCCACAAACAGCGCCCTCTCTCAGAAACCGTGGTTTTTCCAAAGAGAGTAGATTGACAAGAGTGGTCACTTCGTCCGCGCCATGTTGAATTTGAAAAGTTTCAATTTAATTCAATTTTATTGTACTTGGCACTTGAAAAAAGCAGAGTACAAACAACAAAAAGTGTAACAATCATAACTTGGAAATATTTACAATGGTAACTAAAGTACCCGCTGACACGGACGCGATTCGATTATTAGGAACCTCCTTTCCATAGGGGGCGCTTTTCAATCGAATCGTGTACAGTAGGAACACACTTCCGCTAGGGGGCCGAAAAACATGCCGGCAATGCTAATTGGACGAAGTGACCACTCTTGTCAATCTACTCTCTTTGGTTTTTCTTCTCATCCTCGTATGAACTATTATGGGATGCATACGAAAAAAGATGGCGAACGTTTTAGATATGACAGCAGTACTTGATGGAGCAGAAGTTAACGTTTCCGAAAGACCTCATATAGTTGAAAAAAATGAAACACGGAGCCTTGTTTGGAACCATTTGAGCCGAAATTTAGATATCGAAGTCACGTGCTCGGTAAAGCTGTTTTTAGAACAAATGCATTCTCCGAACTGCGGTTATTGGGATTTCCGATAGATATAATAGTCCATTAAGTGGAGAGTTAATTTATTTTCTGATTATAAATTGCGCAATCGTTGACACTTTCAAAATCTACCGCACATAAACGTCAAATAATGTAGTACATATAAGCAGACTGAAGGCGTCAGTGTTTTGAATTTGGGGTAATGTGACCTTTCACACTTTCCCATTCATAGACTTCTGATATTAGCTATTTTATTGTGTTGTATTAATTATCAAATAAAGCGTGTATCTTTAATTCTTTTCGAAATGACACGGCGATGCCCATAAGCTAAACTAACTAAGTCTAACGTTAAGGGTATCTTTTTTGTCTATTGGTTGTGGGTTTGAATCTCTCTCAAGTTATACAAGTTTTAATGTGTTTTTGTGCCATCGAGGGTAAGTTGGACAGTCCAAGTATAGTCTGTGGTTTCAACCTGTCATAAACCCCGATTTTCTTCAAAGAAAGACATCGGTTCTATTGGATCAGAGGCTCAGTTCCCTCTGCTTAAAGAGGCTGGTTACGGTCAAGAGAGACCCCTGCTTCCTCCGACCAAGAGCCTTGCATCGGTCAACAAAGGCGCCTGTCCCCTTCGGTCATGACCGCGGTTCCCTGTGGTTATCAACCAGGTTTTAGTCAGAGAGGGGCCCGAGTTCCCTCCGTATAAAGAGCCCTGTTTATATCAAAAGAGGCCCAAGTTTCCTCCAGTTAAAGGGTCCAGTTAAGGTCAACAGAGGCCCCAGTTCCCCCCTGCTGTGAGCTTGGTTTCGGTCAACAGAGGCCGTGGATTCCTTTGTTTATCAACCCGGTTTTGGCCAGCTCCTTCCGTATAAAGAGCCCGGTTTATATCAAAAGAGGCCCAAGTTTCATCCAGTTAAAGGGTCCAGTTAAGGTCAATAGAGGCCCCAATTCCCCCCTGCTGTGAACTTGGTTTCGGTCAACAGAGGCAGTGGATCCCTCTGTTTGTCAACTTGGTTTCGGTCAACAGAGGTCGCGCTTTCATCCGATCAGAGGACGCGTTTTTTCATCCGCTCATTTAGGCTGCCTTCGGTCATCTATTAGGCTTAGATTTCCTGCAATCATTGAGATCAGCTTCCTCTTGTGTTATCGGCCTGTTCCGACTTCCTACTCTCGTTGAACCTATAACCCCCCCCCCCCCCCCAACACCCTCTCTCCCAACCTTCAATAATCCAAAAATCGGTAATTTGTAGACGAAATAAGTCGCAGCATATTAACTCGAAATGGACACACGCCGACGAAACATATATCATGTGTACAGAATTTACAATAACAAACATATACGGGTGATGACGTTAGCTGTTAATAAGGGTGTGAAGTTGTCAGCATCGGAAACTCTTAATCCTGATGTCATGACATTTAGTGCAAAGGGACTTAACATTGAGTACTCAGAAAGGTCAAGAGTCAGGCTATGTCGTATAAGTCACATTAAAACCCAGAGTAGTAAATAGCCCCTGACTTAGCCGAGAAATTTGGGCTCTGACGAATTTTTTTTTTCTCTCCGTGTTCGTAAGGCGACAAGACACATTAGCAGCCATATAATACCAGTCGCCGTCAGACCGATAATCCGGGCTAGCCCCTGACTGTGCTATCAAGATTTCTCATCCTGAAGTAAAAATTGGACTTCAGTTCTGAGTGGAAATTGGAATAATGATGATTAAAACGTGAATCTAATTTATGGATAAAAACATGCATACTGACTTGATGCAGTGCCGTTGTCGAACAACCCCTTTATATTAAAGTGGCATGAGCTCCCAAAATTAACACTTTTTTTCATAAATTCTGATCGTCACGACAGTAAAGCGCTTTGAAGGCCATCGAAAAACTAAATGATTGGCGTTGGACTGAGGAAAATACATACAGTAATTGTATGTGGCCTGTACGAACGGAAAACGTGTTCGAAAAGTATACAAAATTTAAATAACCGGGACAACCATTCATTCATTCTAAGCCAAAGTATATCAAAACAATACTTTATCGTACATTTTCGAGACTAGAAGCAATAAAAAGCTTCTGAATTATAAGTCTTGAGAAAAATAGCCAATAATTGCAACATTCTGTTTTAACGTCAAAATATCAACATTTTGACAGCTCATGCCACTCTAACAGATTCAGATAAATATTAGAAAGAAACGGCCCTCATAGGCAACGTTTATCGTCCTTAGTTTGTATTTTAAAGGTGTGCCAACTGAATAAATCTCAGTTGTTTACTCTATTTGCTTAACCTATTTTTATAAATGCCTCTATGTCCAAAATACCAGTTTTCACACCCTGGTCCTTTTATTTCATTTTGTTGAATATTAATAATTCATACGCGGACTGTTTTCGCGTTTGTTTTGACACGTGTCTTCTACGAACATACCAAAACGTGAAGGACCTAAGAGTCCTCTTCATGCTCATCGCGAATAATTACTTCTCCTTGTAAGCTATTAGACCAGAATATCCACATGCATAATGAAGTCTTTTTATTTGGTTTGGGAGGTGGGGGGGGGGGGGGGGGTATATATCTTTGAGTATTCAACCCATCTAAATACAACAGCAACACATCTAAAAACAACATCCTTAAGTGGTATGCCTACATACATAAATATGTTTATGAACACTAAAACACACGGACACAGGGAAAATCTTCTTGTCTAAAATAACCACAGAGACAAGTTTCTAATTGTGTTAAAAAGAGGTATATCATTTAGACATAAATATAGCATACTGTGACACGAGTTAGGCTCCTCTTCCTGAACTATAAATAAAATTAAACAAACTCTGTCTGGATTTACAACTTCTGTTATATTTAGGTGCAACGTTTCAATGTCTATTCGGACATCGTTTTCAAGTTTGTTTAATGTTATACTTCCAACTCCTACATGCCCCTCAAACAAGTTGTAAATAAAATGTTTTATAAAATAAAACTAACAAGATTTAGAGGGCCTACTATATATAAACTTACAGTTTGTGGGGTAAATCTTACTCCTTAGCTACGTGCAAAAGAAGTAAAATGACTTTAAACTTCTCATTTTGGGGGAAACAATCCGTTTCAGACGCCAGGTAAAACGATAACCATACTGCGGGGACGTAGCACGTTTAAGTCTACTTGCCATAGACATTTACCGCAGGTCTGTCCGATACAACACATTAAATCACATTATATTTTCTAAAACAATATAGATAATGCATCCAAATATATGCGTAACTTAAGCATATTTTAAACACTGGATATTTGTGTGCATTTTAACTGTATCGATATAGAAACACAGCCTCCCATGTATAACATGAACAGTCTGTTTCACATTGTATTCTGAAGACCTATATCTAAACCGGTCTCTTATTAAAACACATTAAGGCTTGGCAGGGAAGATGGAGCAAGCGTAAATTTATCAGACCATGGTGGCGGCCTCTTCTATCGCCAGAAAACTGAAAAAACGCGTGATTATAACAATAAAATATTTAACAGTTTTCAAATATGGATATTTTGCTTACCTATGACAAGCACTACAATCCCTGCAATGATAATTGGTCGCCGGTTTGTCGCCATTTTGAATCGTCTGAATTCCAAGTCCTCCCAAACTTAATGTCAAATGTAAACCATAGAAATAGGGAGCAGTCGTTACTTCAGTACTAATTGGCTGGACTAAAACCCGGAAGATCACTGCCTTCTGCCACTTGCTTCCCCCATAGCTGCTTATTTACACTTTAGCTGCATGGCAAAATATATATTTTTGCAACATTGCAAATTATTAAAAACTGTTCGATCGTCAGCGTAAAACTTTATAGGCCCTAATACTAACAATGAAAAGAAAAAAAAAAAGATCTATCGTTCAATAAAATTCAAATATATGCTCATGAATATATGTCTAGAGCTTATCCGACAGTGGTTGATGTACTTTAAAGTCTACAGAATATCAGTTATAGTAGGCCTATATATATATATACAGCATCCAGAACAATCGCTCTCGATTTCATTCCGGATATATAGAAAATTTATTTAAATAGTATTCGATATAAACGTGGATACAATTAAAAAGATAGCGACCATAATCTGATCTCCTAAAGCGATCGAATTACCAATGATGCCGAGAATCTCGCATTCAAAACAGACGAACTGTCTGACTATATAAAGTACTCCCATTAAACCAATCCCAGATTAAACCAATCAATCATTCAATCAAAAACAATCAGTTTCATCCAGTACCGTAGTTATTAAGAATTACGATAACAGATTTCATAAATAGATTGAAAATATTAACGATGAGGGAATAAAGAAAATAGATTTTAAAGTTGCATGAGCTGCCAAATATAGGTTGGTTGTTTGCTGTTTTACGCCGCGCTCAAGATTATTTCTCTTATATGGCGGCGTTGCCAGTTTTATTGTGGGAGGAAACCGGGCTCTGTGCCCTGAGGAAACCTACGACCTTCAGGTCGTATTACTGGCAACCATCACACATAGGTCGTTCGAGTCTAGGGCTACATCCTGGCTATTTGAATTTGAATCTTCGGTTCAAACGTACTACATGTTTTACTATAACATTTATTTATTTCAACGTTGGTAGCTTTGGCCTCAAATTAACGAATACTCATCACGGTGGTTTACTGTTCGAACACTCTGTACAGACCACATTCAGTAGGAATTTTCCCAATTTCCAAGTAAAAAACACCCCCGCCCCCCACCCCCTTCTCCCGTAAAAAAAAATGGAGAGGTTATTTACCGCTTTAGGATGAGATTGATTGATGCTTTAAGGGGCTTTCACAATTGAGACTTTCGCCGCACGATGTTTTCGGGCCGCTGTAGAATCGGAAAAATTACCGCAAGAAAATAATCCACTTTACGATTGGCCGGGGCATCGTAAGATCTAGCTCACGTGTTCCGTGAGACAGTTACGCGGAGGTGCTACGTGATTGGTTGGAACATGCGGCGTGCCGCAAGATGCATCGTGTGTCATTGTTTTTCGCCGCGCACCAATGAGCGGGCGCCTTACAGCGTTTTGTCAAATCATGCGGCGATTTTGGACTCCGCAGACGTGATTGCAGTATAAAAAGGCGCAGAGATCAAAAAAAAACGTTAGAAAAAGAACGTCAATCCATTAAGGAAGATTTTGAAGCACCCCAAAATATATACCTGTAGCACACCTGAGGTTATTTTTCGCACGGTGAACTCAAGGCGGTGCAAGGCAGAGGCGGCGAATCGTTCAACGGTTTACGACTGCCGCAAGGTTGGCGGAACAAGAAATTTCACCGTACAAAAAATCGTGCAACAACCGCGCGTCAAGATATAACGGTTTACGGTGAACGTACTAGCGCCCGCACGGATCAGAGGTAATAAAAAAATTCGCACGGCCGAAAATTGGATTCCATGTGCACGACAAACCTTTCTGCGGCTCTTGCGGCACAAACATTCCGCGCGGTAAGGTGCGGTTGCCCGCAAGGAAGGCTGCGGTCCATCGTACGGAAGGCCAAAATTCATGACCGCAAGAGCCGTAAACCCGCCGTATCTCAATTGTGAAAGCCCCTTTACGCAACACTCAAGATTATTTCACTTATACGGCTTTACCAGGTTTAGTGGGGGAAGAAACCGGGCTCTTTACCTGGAGGAAATCCCAGACATTTGGGGAGTACCTGGTAACTCTTCCATGCACATACGGCGATCGAGTGGAAAATCCACTCAGAATTTTTTCAGTTTGATTTGGTCTTAGTGGGATTCGAACTCGTGTCGCGTCGATGGAATGCCTGTGTCAGACTGAGCGACTGGGCCCCGAGGCCCCTTTTAAGCCGAGAAGCCTGATTATTAACGTTTGCAGAAGTTGTTTGACGTAAGAGTACAACTATTAGACCAGAAAAATCCAAACCTCAGGTAAATGTCGGAGTCTATTCTAACATTATTCCGGCTTTGCATTTTAAATCTTAAAATCATTAGAGCGTGCAAAGTTACCTTTACACTACATTCTAATGCGACGTAATGACACAGATGTGTGAGGATGTGTTACGTTTAGCCTGATCGAATTACATTTCTCAAATAAATAAAAACGACCTAGATCCCTCAATACCCCCATGTGAACCATAACATTCTCAGCCGTACACTTAAAGGCCCACTTGCCGCTGTTTGATATTTGTTAAGACGAGCTTACTACAGCTAAAACCACTAAAATTAAACATAGCACACATAAAGCATGTCCAATTAGGTTTAGAATGTATAAATGACGGGGAAAAACAAACGAAGAATCGAAGCTCGATTATAACAACAACACCGATCAGTGTTGGTTAAAGGCCCACTTGCCGCCGTAGCCTGTTTGAAAATTTGCTAAGAAAACCAATTTACATGAGCTTACTACGACTAATACCACTAAACTTAAACATAGGAGACAGAAAACATGTCTAGTTAGCTTTAGAATGTAGAAATGGGGTGAAAAACAAACGAAGAATCGAAGCCTGATTACAACAACAATGATCAGTGTCGATCAACGTTCGTGTTGGATTACCCTCATTTCAGGCCTTTTTATCTGTGGTTTACTCTCAAACAATTATCAGCAGGCTTTTCCAGTCGCTGTTAACCGATCGTCAGTCTGTATTTCTCAGATTAATAGGCCTACGTAAAATTACACTGTGTCGTTAGTTCACTCACTCGACTGAAATGCGCCCCAGCGAGCAGTTTGGTTTGTTTACGTTCCGGGCACCTAACAATTCAAATTTTCAAATTCAAATTAAAAATACAAAGTGACGTCCAAACTTTTAAATTTTGGTAAAAATAGAAAGTTCCTAACTTATATTGTCTGTGAAAAATACAGAAAACGGTCTTTCTTTTTTAATGTAAACAATATTCCTGATTTTCGCGGCAAGTGTGCCTTTAACTTAAGTGTTGGATTACCCCCATTCAAGCTTTTTTGTCTGTGGTTGGCACTCGGCAGGCTTTTATAGTCCCTCTTACTCGATCGTTAGTATGTATTTCTTCGATAAAGTTCGTAAAATTATACTGTGTCGTTAGATCGCCAACACGACTCAAACCCTTACGGCACTTTTGCACACGATCAGGTTCGAAGTTTGTTGACATTACGGGTACCTAACAATTCAAATTTTCAAAGGGGGGCTGCTTTGGACTGAGTGTGGTTGGAACATTTTACAAGAAAAACGTTGCGGTATTATACAACATTAAACAAAAGGGTAGAACTAAGACTTATACTAGTGGATGATAAGAACATTCGGGAACATTCGCGGATAGCTTTCCAAAAGACTTCACACCTTTATGTCTGTGGGGTTCAGCAGGCCCCTACAGGTAGCGTAGAAAGTCAAAACGTATACCAGCAAAACACGGACATTCGAATCCCCCTAAATTCAGTCATACCAAGTTTTGACATGTTTGGAACAAATGGCGTGTAAGCCAGCCAAGGTAAGCTGAAGAGTTTCTTCACGGCAAAAATTCCACTACGTCTACCCACCCCACCCACCACTCTCAGCCCCCACAATAAATCTTTAGCTAGGTCTATATTCCAGCAAAGGTTATGGAAAGTGAAGTTCTTGTTTGGTCAGTTTAAACTGCAGGTATCTATGGAAGCCGAATACGGAAATTTTAGTTCACGTGCTTGGCGACCCCGCCAGACTCACCAAAGCAAATGATTCGCGACTTTCTCTACCCCGCGAAACTCGCCAAACACGCCAACCACGCTAATCAACTTAATAAAAAAAAAAAAAAATTTTTTTAACATTTCATTAGCGCCCTTCGCTACCTTTTTTTTTGCAATCCCGAATAGCGACCTTCGCGTGCTTGTCGGGGTCGGGAAGGGCGCGAGGGTCGCGAAGGTCGCTAACCACGCGAAAGTCGCTAACCACGCAAAGGTCGCCATCCACGCGAAGGTCGCCAACCACGCGAAGGTCGCCAACCACGCGAAGGTCACTAAACTAGCGAATTCATGAGGATGAATATATATACCGGTAGTGACATCATGTACAGTTGAGCTTAGGCGTGATTGGTGACCTTCGCGACCTTGGTGTGTTTGGCGGGGTAGAGAGAGTCGCGAATCCATTGCTTTGGCGAGTCTGGCCGGGTCGCGAAGCTCGAGAATAAAATGTCCGTATTCGGCTTCCATAGGTATCCTTGCAAATCAGGGTTAAAATGTCAACCAGCTCACTGTTAAAAGTGAGCGTGAGTGTAAGTTTAAATCGTGGATTTCGACGACGATGTTCTGTTCAATGAGGGGCCTCGGCGGTCCAGTGGGTTAGAGTGATCGTCCCTTAGTCACACACAGACCTTCCATCGATGCGCCGCGAGTTCGAATCACGCTCAGACCAAATAAAAATTGAAAACATTCCGAGTGGATTTTTCTTTTGTTCGCCGTTTGTGGAAGAGTTGCCATGTATTCGCCGAAAGTCGGGCCCCCCCCCCCCCCCCACTAAACCTGGCAACGTCGCCATATAAGTGAAATAATCTTGAGTGCGGCGTAAAACATGCGGTATCAATCTGTTCAATGATGAAAATCCAGGCCAATCCTAGACATTGACTGCTCCCCATGAGTAAAACAGTTTTCGTTATGCCGACTGCACTTTGTGTGCAGGTAGTTATGTATATATAGGTCTTTGCACAAAGAATTCCAACAGCAGCGTATACATGTATGCATCTTAGACAGAGGCCTACACTGTACATATAGAGTATTACTACTCGTATTCAGGTTGAGCCTTAACCATATATTCTGTTTACATGCGCGTAACAAACAAATCAATGAGTTGTGGAGTGAATTAAGATCAGGCCCACATGTACATGTAATAATATCGGGTAACATTTATGTATTCTGTCTTAATATGTTGCTTAATAAAATATTTAACTAGAAGCCTTTTCCTCGAAAAATGTTACCTGAAGGATACATTTCGCTGGAGCCGTAAAAGAGACATGCGCAGTTTTTAAAGGGAAAGACAATTTTAACGGTTAGGGTTTTTAGATGTTAATGTTTATTGGATATCGACCTGAATGTGGCCTGCTTTGTTCATAAGAGACAGTTGTATAACTTGAGGCTGTTGTAAGACTCTCCTATACGTAAACTTAGATGGCATATGCAGTGAGCAAAGTAGGCTAATAAACGGATAGATTTGAGGGGCTAATATCAATCTCATTCTCGCGAGATCCCCTGCTACTACGTGAACGCGACGGATCTCTCAGGCCGTTCCAAGCCATTTGCCTTCGTCTGCTAAGGGGAATCCCCTTTTGCCAGTGCTGCGGAGGAATACTCTCACTGCTTTCATATGACGTAGACATACAAAATAGCATGTTGGATATGGAGGGGGATATCCGCCAAAAGTCTATGTGGGTAACTGTGTCAGTTTCAATGTACGCAGTGCTTACTTTTACTGTGTCGCTTGCGATACTCTTGCTTGAATGCGTGAAACGTTGTCCAATGCAGCGCCTACATTCCTTGCTTCGACTCTGGGCTACAGCCAGTGTGTTAAGTGGCCAGTGTAAAGCGAGCATGGTTCGTACTCCGGCTATGTCAAGAACTGCGCACGAGAGCGGTAGCATTCCAGACAGCGAAGCTAGACGAATGGGAGCTCATACAGCCTTACCCACATATGTGGCTAAGTCCCATTATGACGACAGGGGGAGCTGCTGACAAATGTTTCGGAAATTATAGACGGCCCCTAAGTCGAGCTCGGAACTTGGTTATTGTTGAATTTAACTTATTTTATTGAAATTATATTCAATGACATTAGGCACAAGTTCTTGAAACTTACGAGTCCCTCTCCCTACATATGTGCAAAATGATGAAGTAAAAATGCAAGATAGAAAAATAACATTTATTCTATAATTAAGTGAACCGATATATTTTACGGCATCAGGGCCATATAGGAACATACAGTGAAACAGTTAAAAATTATAACAGTTTCTGGTTAAGCACAATTTTATTTTTCCTCTGATATTACCTATAATAATGACGATACTGAGAAAAGGGAGCAAAAAAAATAAAAGAAAAAAACTTTTACTCAGAAAAAAACAAACAAAAGAAATATATATGGACTAGAAATATGAACGAGAGTAGCTATAGAGTTAGTTAAAGAAGTATTTTTATTCTGTGTACATATATGTATATACATTTATGTACACGTTTCAGACAAGAAGATTTTCCCTGTGCCCGTGTGTTTTAGTGATCATAAATATATACATACATCAAATTGGAAATTCATAAATTGTTGTTGTTGCACATGTATATATATGCCCAAATAACGAGCTAAGTTATTGAATATTCACACTACCTATATAGACTATAATGATTAGGCCAGGCCGAATTATTTTAAATGTTAAAGTGGCATGAGCTGCCAAAATTCACACTTTTTGCATGATTTCTGATCGTCACGACAGTAAGGGGCTTTGAAGGCCATCGAAAAACTAATAGATTGGCTTTGGAATGAGGAAAATCCATACAGTATGTGGCCTATACGAACCGAAAACGTGTTCGAAAAGTAAACAAAATTTAAATAACCGGGACGACCATTCATTCATTCTCAGCCAAAGTTAGTTCAAAACAATACTTAATCATACATTTTCGAGACTAAAAGCACTAAAAAGCTTCTGAATTATACGTCTCTTGAGAAAAATAGCCAATAATTTCAACATTCTGTTTTAACGTCAAAATATCAACATTTTGGCAGCTTATGCCACTTTAATTATTATAATCTTTAAATCAAGGCCTTGGCCTATTTCAACTTAACTTAGGTAGGCCTATTATTAAATAGTATTATTTTATAAATATTATTCGTAGGCACCCCCTATTCACGCTGGAAATACTGTCATAGACATACTGTCAATATTTTATTTAAAAGCGCCCCCTGTCGTCATAATGGTACTTAGCCACATATGTGGATAAGCCTGCACGCGGTTGTATTTGTCTAGCTTCGCGGAGCAAGATCTCCAAAGAAAAGGGCAAAAACTGCGCAGCTATCAGACACGACCGAACTACAAGCCGTACTCGCCCCTCGGTGGTCGCATTGCAGATCTCGGTAGTGACATAGCCAGACTTACAGTAAACGTAAGCATTGCGCACGTTGAAACTGACACAGTTACACTCACACAGTCCTGCTTGCTAGCCACATAGCAGGGTCTCGGTAGTGACATTACAGAAGAAGCAGAGTGAACAAACACTACACACATTGAAACCGACACAGCTACACACATAGGCTTTTGGCGGATATCCCCCTCCATAGTTGGACGCTGGCCTATTCACAATGGCGGAGGGTAGAAATATAGTCCCTGTATTTCATCAATGATAATTCAAAACTTAAGGGCGTGTACCAGAAACGAAATACAAGCCAATATATAGAATCAGGTAAAGATCACGTACAAATCAATTTTGGAAGTAAGTTTGATTACCCAAATTTTGGGTAAAATGGCTTGGAACGGCCTGAGAGGTCCGTCGCGTTCACGTAGTAGCAGGGGATCTCGCGAGAATGAGATTGGGGCTAATATCAGTCTGATAACTTCGGGGATTTACGTGCGTTTCAAAGCCGACCGGTAGCGAGCGAAGATAGCCGAAGGGAGTTCCGACTGGGGCTAATATAAGTCTGGAAAATATCAAACAAGAACTCCCTCTCTTCGGCGGGCAAGAAAAAAAAAGACCTGCAATTGTATCGAACTGGCTTCCATAGAGCATCATATTCATGTGTGTGAATCTTGCACGTGATTTACGGTGTGAAAATAAAGTGAAAATGAATCTGTCGATCGTCAGTGGACCCGGTCATTTACATGTACATGTAGAAACTGACCAATCGTGCCCACATGCTTACCTCCCCTTCGCTTCAGAAGTCTCGCATGCGAAGATTAACTTCTCTGTTTAGATTGGAAACTGACATGAAGGAATAGTATCGGTGAATTACCTCCCCTGCGAGCTCATTGTATATTGTATGAGTCAATCGAGATCTCGTGCCATTCTACGAGATCTTCAACTCGAGACATGGTTCGAGAGCCGTCGCACTCCATTTTGCGCATAGTTAACTGCAAGAAATCTACTGAGAATTTTTAATCTATATACTATTTATTTATCTGTTCTATTCTGTTCGCAAACATGTAGTTACCCTATTATAATATGCTGCATTGCAGGTTCTTAGGGCAGAAATACTTGTTAAAAATCAAAAATATATTCGGCACTACATTAGCTCTTATATACATTCTAAACAAGATGGCAGCGCCCATGGATGTCAAGGCAAAATATGATATGGACTTCAAGGTATTTCAAGGTATATTATATGTATTAGGAGAGTAGCAATCAATATAACAAAACAGGTTGTCGGCGGCTTAAACGTTACCTACCAGAATTATATCGAATATCTCTCTACACAACCGAGTCAACTATCGTTGTTTACAATTTTAAGGACGTGGACAGCAGTGGTCTCCCTTTGTGTTAAAACATGTCACTCAATCGTTCTAGAGTTGATATCTCAACGAATGGCAGTAGGATCAATCTCTATTTTAGATTGTTGTATGAGTATAACGTAAATATCAGCTGTAAGACTACCTTTTCTGAAATTTCTACAACGATCTCCACAAGTCGTGTAGACACCAAATACCAAAATGTTGGTTTACAAGTCAGTCTTTATTTCAGAGAAATTAGAGTGTTTGTTTTTAGTTTTCCAGCACTATGCATAATGCAGCCAATAGTGCAATTAATCATATTCTCACTGGGAAAAGTCTTAAAGAAACTGTATGCTGTCGGTAAATATCAGAAAGAAATAACTAATAAATCTTTCTGCAAGGGTTTATATCCTACGATAGTTGCAGATCTACTTTGGTCAATTGCTTTAATAGTGAACTAGAATATGGGTTTGCATCTATTCTTGAAAAATGTTGTGTCAGTTACCAGTTTTATCCCACAATTATCAGTTTTGTTAAAGCGAGAACAAATAGGGAGCGGGAGTATCGTGAGAATTTCACAAATTTTCTGTCACCGGCGCTGCCATTGCGTATGTGGCAAGCCTGTATCGTTGGAATGTGACGCGGGGTTCTGACCTTATAGAACAAAAGACGTCAATCGAAGTGACAACGTCATCAAAAAACGTCATCTGTCACCGGATATCGTGAACTCTCTCGGGAAACTCCCAGGGCCTAGTTTCACAAAGTGATCTTAGCTAAGTGTGATCTTAACTACCATGGCAACCAATGCTAAAGGTATAAGTTGCCATTGGTAATTAAGATCATCTTAAGCTAAGATCGCTTTGTGAAACTGGGCCCTGGCCCTGTCTTACGAAGCTGGCGTAAGTTACGTCGGACGTAAATCAATGTTAAAACTATAGGAACTTACGCCTTAGTCGCAACTGGTCCATGTTGTAGGCCTATGCGCAACTTTACGCCAGCTTCGTAAGACAGGGCCCAGGCCCTATTGTCTGTGTTGTTACCCTAATAGTTTGACTTAGTACTATATAATTCTAAAAACAGTTTATAACATACGTAAATTAGCTAAAAATAGCTAAAAGATGGATTTATTCTTCTAATTTAAACTTATGTCGCATATTGTTTAAGCAACCCTTAGACAAATTCAACCTTTATATTGGTAACTTGTATAATAGTGTTGAATTGTGACATCAATCGTTTCTCGGAAAATCAGGAGTAATTTGGAATTGTTATGTGGCTTTGCTGAATTTACGTGATAATTAACTTTTAAAATCGCATCAGTCATTTTTTAATTTTGTTTTCAATCACTTTTTATATCTGTGTGGTAGAGCTTTCTATTTTATGTACCGAACAATGCTAGGTTGACGCGCAGAGTTGTGTCCCTTTCACAACTCTTTATGGCGTTTGTCAGTTAGCGCCTTGCCAAACCAGCATTAGATTGTTATTGTTCTGTGCTCTCCATTTACAGGTCAGTAGACTGATAGTTGTTATTTTCAGTAATATTAGGATGCCATCTATCGGTATTCGACTGTCCGTGGTTCTGTGAATCATTTGGTTCCTTGAAATTCTGCGTCGAAAGTTCCGGAAACTTGCATCTGCCGGTTTGTGTGTAATTGCTTTGACGGACACCCGAATTCCGATAGTTGACATCAAATCGCCAGATTGGCTTCAGCTGATTGAAACTGGTTGGTAGTTCGGTGAACACTTAAGTTAGTTTATGCTAATTCATTCGGTTGTTTAAAGCAATTAGGTTTTTAAAGCTTTCTGAACGTAAAGTAATTCCTGTTCAAAATCTTATGTATGGAAGCCCAGAAGGCTCACTTAATTATTTTGTGTTTTGATAATTGTTTCCAAGTCGGATATTTGTTTTTGAGGTTAAGCTCAACTTTTCGCGTTCCCTAATGAACCAACTTGTCAGATATATAATTTTGGTCGGTTTTGACAAAACTATGGAAGCCTGTTACGACCATATTGTCAATATCTCAAAAGATTATTTTTGTTCGTTTTTTGATATTGTTGTTTAAGATAATTGGTTGTAAAGGTCCCTTACACAACTCTTTATGGCGTTTGTCAGTTAGCGCCTTGCCAAACCAGCATTATATTGTTATTGTTCTGTGCTCTCCATTTACAGGCATCACTGCCCACATTGAATGAACGAACACACCCGGGGAGGAGAGTTACTGACTTCGTGTGTTAAAATACTCAGGACATCAAGTACTAGTCTGTGTGTGACTTATATGATATCCAAACCATCATCTCCTGTAAATAAAACCTGTTCCTGTTTGTTTTCAACCAAGTCGTCTGAATTCTTTTTGTGGGCTATTCACGTCCTCGTATTCCCGGGCTACATAAATTGGTGACCCCGACGTGATACCGTGTGGCAAATTCACCCTGTATTTGGACTGGATGAATTCTGGAAAGATCATCAGTGTATCTTTTGGATGCTACAGAGTGATCCTGAACTTTACAAGTATATGACGTTACCAGTGGTCAGTTAATGGTGTATGGAGGACCTGCCGGCACTTGTGATTCTTGCACTAAAGAACTGAACTGTGTGATGTGTGATTTCAATTGGAAAGTGAGTGAAATATTAAAAGAGACTGGAAACAGTGAACTTTTGTGTACCTTTCTTTCAAGTGAAAGACAACGTCACGACATATTAAAAGGCATTTCAGAAAGTAAAACATTACTTTTGTGACTGAAACGTCAAATAACAATTCAATGGTATTTTCTTCAGCTACGACAGACTGGAATGAAATTGTTTCGTAATGAACTAATGTAACATTTGTTTAAACGTATTTTATCATGGCGGATCGTGTCGTCGTGCTATCTGGATTTTCCTCTGTGCCCGTAAAAGCAGAGTTTGATGATTTCTTACGGGAGTACGGAAGTGTCAAAAAGTCTGTTGAATTCAAAGACTCTTCCGGGACTTTCAGTGGAGAGATTTATGTTATATTTTCAAGCCAAAATTCGGCTGACAAACTTTTTTCCAAGAAACACCTAATGTTTGGCATGGAAGTGATAAATGTAACACGACCAACTGAGGAACAAAAGCAATTTGTTGACAGCGTCGTAGAATCAGAATTTGTGTCAGACTTTCAGAGACTTTTTACGAATATGGATTATGAAATGAAACGCAAGGTTATGGACTCCTTGTCAACTGAAAAATATTCTACGTCTGTGACTCCAGAAGAACACAATGTGACAAATACCGTCCAACCAGGAGGGGCTGGTGCTATTGAGACTCCGGTTATGCAACAGGTTGCACTAAACGAACTCTCAGGCGTCAAGAGCCGAAAGTTACGACTGTTTTCTGGAAAGAAACCACTTCCTAACGGAGAAACTGACTTTGATACATGGCGTCTTCTCGCCCAACAAGTTGTTGACGACACAGCGTTGTCGGCAGCTGACAGGAAACGTACATTAATACAAAGCCTGTTACGCCCGGCACTAGATACTGCACAATCTTTGTCCAGAGACCCAAAGGCGTCGGCGAAAGATATTTTTGACTTGCTTGAGAAACTGTTCGGCACTGTAGCTGACGGCCATGAACTTTTGGTTAAATTCCTGTGCACCTACCAAGAAGAAAAAGAAATGGCATCTGATTACGTTCAACGTCTTTATCTTATGCTAATGGAAGTTGTTGAAAGGGATGGACTTAAACTCCAGCAAGTACCATTTAACTTGCTCAAACAATTTCTCCGTGGCTGTCCTGATGAAGCCATGATAGAAAAATTAAACTTGGAATCGGCTGAGGACAACCCACCCAACTTTCCGGATCTCTTGATCAAAATAAGGAGAGAGGAAGGACGTAGGACAGAAAAAAAACTACGACTGAAAAAGAAAGTCGCCATGACCCATTCACTCAATGTAGCCGATAAGCAAGGAAACTACGATTGGCATAAGACTGCACTAGATCTACAAAAGCAGCTTGATGAGCTGAAGGCAGAAAGGAAGAGAGACCAAATAGAGAACGGAGACAAACCTGAAAAGCCAGTGCAACCTAGGGTCAGTTATCAGTCGAAACCGAAGTCAAAGGGAAGGAAGTCTTTTTGCTATAAGTGTGGTAACGACGGACATATGGCGTATGTATATAATGCCCAATCAAATCCGGAGAAAGTGCAACAAAGACTGCTTGATTCGACCGCTCCGCCGAAGCCAAAAAACTAGATCGGGCGACTGGTGAGAGGCAACCGGAAGCCGGATGTGTAAATAGCCTCATCATTGATAAACCTTTGGCTACAGATATGGTTGGTGCGGCCAATGAAATGGACATTATAGTTAGTGGCAAAAAATGTCGCTCATTACTGGATACTGGTTCAATGATTACAACCGTATCAGAATCATTTTGGAAAGAACTGAATTGTGGACCGCTTAAAAACTTAACGGACTTTCTTAAAATTGAAAGTGCAAACGGGTCCAATTTGCCCTACTTAGGTTATGTTGAACTCGAGATAAAGTTGATACCTGAAATAACTGATAAATCAATCTTAGTTCCTGTACTTGTTGTTCCTACTACAAACTATAATAGCAAGGTCCCTATGCTAATAGGTACAAATGTGTTGTGTATCATCGAAGAACAGCTACGTACAACCTGTGGTGTTAGATTTATTCAGCAACCCATAGCCAGTCCTTTGGTTATGGCTTTAAAAGTGATTAAGCTTAGGCAACGCCACCTGTGTAAATCGAAGAATATTCTTGCTACTGTCAGATTACAGCAAACTGTGTTGTTGGAGAAAGGACAAAGTGTAACTGTCGATGGCATTACACGAATTGCTGTCCCGTGTGTTTCTGGAATCGCCATGGTAGATTCTCCTTCTGGTATGGTGAACGATGTGAGCGTTACTCCTGGTGTAGTGACTGTGTGTAATGAACTGAAGAGTGTTCCAGTGGAGTTGTTAAATAATAGCTCACGAACTGTCACTCTCCAGGCTGGTATGCGGATAGCCACGCTGCAGCAGGTGAATGTTGAGATGCCATATAGTGACAATTTCAGTGCAATTAGTGACTCTGAATTCCTTGCACAATTTCCATCCTTTGCACACGAGTCGACGGAAATAAAAAATGTGCTTTTAAAGTGGAAAAACGCCTTTTCAATGACTGACAATGATTTGGGTAAAACTTCTATTGTGGAACACACAATTAACTTAAGTGATGACACTCCATTTAAAGAGAGACCCCGTAGAATTCCCCCAGCCCTCTACGAGGAAGTTCGTCAACATCTGAAACAAATGTTAGACTGTGGGGTCATACGTCCATCGAGTAGTCCGTGGAGCTCAAATGTGGTCCTCGTGAGAAAACCGGATGGTACTTTACGGTTTTGTATAGACTTCAGACAGTTAAATCGACGAACAATCAAGGACGCTTATTACATCCCAAGAATCGACGAAACCCTTGAAAGTCTTGCTGGAAGCCGTTATTTTTCAAAGCTTGATCTAAAAAGTGGCTATTGGCAGGTCGACGTACACGAGACAGATAAACCCAAGACAGCATTCACGGTTGGGCCACTTGGTTTCTTTGAGTGTAACCAAATGCCATTTGGCCTAACGAATGCCCCTGGAACTTTTCAGCGGCTCATGCAACAGGTTGTGGGTAACCTCCATCTTAAAGGGATTTTAGTGTACATTGATGATATAATCATTTATACCAAGACAATACATGAACATGTCCAGTTACTTGAACAAGTGTTAGAAAGACTTGTAAATGCTGGTTTAAAGCTCAAACCAGGTAAATGCTTTTTCCTTGAGACCAAGCTCACGTTCTTGGGACACGTGATATCAGAAAGTGGCATTGAATGTGATCCAGAGAAGACTAAGATGCTTAAAGAATGGCCACCACCGAATAATGTCAAAGAACTGCAGAAATTCATTGGGTTTGCTGGATTCTACAGAAAGTTTGTAAAGGACTTCTCCAAAATAGCAAGACCCTTGACCTCTTTGTTGGCAGGGACAGACGCTTGCAAGAAGAAATCCATGAAACGTAAACCTTCCGAGTTGAAACCTTGGACTTGGGGTTCTGAGCAACAGGAGGCGTTTGCGGAGTTGATCGCCTGTCTTACGTCCCCTCCATTGTTGACCTATCCAAATTTCACTCGCCCATTTTTGCTAAGAATTGACGCAAGTAAACAAGGTCTTGGTGCTGTTCTATGTCAGGAACAGCCGGACAGTGTGGTAAAGGTCATTGCTTATGGAAGCCGAGCCCTACGAAAATCAGAGCTCAATTATAGCACACATAAGTTAGAGTACCTTGCATTATTTTGGGCTGTTACAAAGCAGTTCCATGACTATCTGTACGGAAATAGTTTTGTGGTCACGGCAGATCATAATCCCTTGACTTATGTAAACACTACGGCAAAGTTAGACGCCACTGGGCACCGCTGGCTTGCGGAACTGGCTACATACAACTTCCAGATATTTTACAAACCTGGCTGTAATAACACTGATGCTGACTGCTTGTCCCGGATGCCTCGAAGAGAAGATATGGGTCACGTTTCGGCAGACGTCGTAAAAGCTCTGGCTGGCCGTGACAATGATGGTGGTGCAGTTGACTCCATGTGTTTGAGCCACCAAGTTGTAAACATGCTCCCGCGACCCACCAGTTTAACTATGGACTGGAGTGTTGAGCAGCTCAAAGATGACGTCATACAGCCCGTCTGGGAATGTGTTAACAAGGGTGTTAAACCAAACAGAGAAAAACTCTCAACATTTTCCACCAAATCCAGAAGTCTGCTTCGCCAATGGAAGAAACTTCGGCTACAAGATGGCGTGTTATATCGAGATGGTGTAGTGGATGGGACGAAGCTCCTTCAGATGGTACTTCCGAAGTCCCACAGAGATGTTGTTTTTCGTCACCTGCACGATGACATGGGTCATCTTGGGATCGAAAGAACACAGAATTTGTATAACGAAAGGTTTTACTGGCCTGGGATGGCCCAGGAAGTTGAAAAGAGAGTTAAAACGTGCGACAGATGTCTTAGAGCCAAGACACCGCCTGCTCCACACGTCGCACCCCTCAATACGATTAGGACCTCACAACCTCTTGAACTGGTGACAATGGATTACTTGGGTCTGGAAGATTCCAGAGGAGGATACAACAGTATACTGGTGATAACAGACCACTTCACTAAATACGCTGTTGCCATACCAACGAGGAATCAGACCGCAAGAACTGCAGCTCAACAATTCTACGACCATTTTATTCTGCATTATGGTTTTCCCACAAGGATTCACTCGGACCAGGGCAAACACTTTGAGAATTCCATCATCAGAAGCTTGTGTAAACTCACTGGTATGAAAAAGTCCCGTACCACCCCTTACCACCCCATGGGTAATGGGATTACCGAAAGATTTAATCGCACCCTGCTCGGGATGCTGAGATGTATGGCGAGTGAGAAGAAGCAAGATTGGAAAAGCTATGTACCAACCATGACTCACGCTTATAACTGCACCCGCCATGATACGACCGGTTACAGCCCCTTCTTCCTCATGTTTGGGAGAAAACCACGCTTGCCGATGGACGTCATACTGAACCTTGATTATCTAGACTGCGAGACACCTGAATCCTATCCACAATTTGTGAAGAATCTAGAGGAACGTCTTAAATATACTTACCTTGCAGCGGAAGAAGCAGCTCGAAAGGCCTCTTCAAAGTCAAAGAAAAACTATGATCGACGTGCTCGAGGTTCCACAATCCAGGTGGGTGATAGAGTATTGGTCCGAAAACTCGGTCTGAAAGGAAAGCATAAACTAGCCGATAGATGGGAGACTGAAGTATATACCGTTTTGAGACAACCTAACGAAGACTCACCTGTGTATGAAGTCCAGCGTGAAGACAAGCATGGACGAACACGTGTCTTGCACAGAAACCATCTGTTACCAATCGCTCTTCCTTTGGAGGGTCGTGCTAAAGTGAGAGCCCGACGAGAGACTACAGTACCCCAGATTAACGAAGATACTTCTGAATACGACTCGGACTCTGAAGTTATTTATAGGATGAGACCTGCAGACGAGCCTGTTGAACCGAATGACGATGAAATTCTGTCACGAGTTGAGGAAAACCTTGACCCTCCTATTGTTCCAATTGCTTCGGAAACGGGAGATGCTGAATGTTCTCCAGATGACAGTCACTCCGATCCCTCTTTAGATGTCGCGGATTCGTCGGATTCCCAGGAAACTCCACAGCGTGCGCGTCCAAAACGGCAGAGACGGCGTCCGGCCTGGTGGTCCAGTGGAGACTATGTGGTGAATCAGCAACAGACAGTGTGTAAATTCAACTGGACTGACCGTGTGGATGCTTTGTTAGCTTTAAAAACTGTGTTTAAGACTGAGGAACTTCAAAAATTGATATGCGAGACTGTGGTTCGAATTATTGAAGCCGGTTAGAACATTGACCTACAATGTCGAGGACGACATTTTCTTTTGGAGGGTCGAATGTGGCTTTGCTGAATTTACGTGATAATTAACTTTTAAAATCGCATCAGTCATTTTTTAATTTTGTTTTCAATCACTTTTTATATCTGTGTGGTAGAGCTTTCTATTTTATGTACCGAACAATGCTAGGTTGACGCGCAGAGTTGTGTCCCTTTCACAACTCTTTATGGCGTTTGTCAGTTAGCGCCTTGCCAAACCAGCATTAGATTGTTATTGTTCTGTGCTCTCCATTTACAGGTCAGTAGACTGATAGTTGTTATTTTCAGTAATATTAGGATGCCATCTATCGGTATTCGACTGTCCGTGGTTCTGTGAATCATTTGGTTCCTTGAAATTCTGCGTCGAAAGTTCCGGAAACTTGCATCTGCCGGTTTGTGTGTAATTGCTTTGACGGACACCCGAATTCCGATAGTTGACATCAAATCGCCAGATTGGCTTCAGCTGATTGAAACTGGTTGGTAGTTCGGTGAACACTTAAGTTAGTTTATGCTAATTCATTCGGTTGTTTAAAGCAATTAGGTTTTTAAAGCTTTCTGAACGTAAAGTAATTCCTGTTCAAAATCTTATGTATGGAAGCCCAGAAGGCTCACTTAATTATTTTGTGTTTTGATAATTGTTTCCAAGTCGGATATTTGTTTTTGAGGTTAAGCTCAACTTTTCGCGTTCCCTAATGAACCAACTTGTCAGATATATAATTTTGGTCGGTTTTGACAAAACTATGGAAGCCTGTTACGACCATATTGTCAATATCTCAAAAGATTATTTTTGTTCGTTTTTTGATATTGTTGTTTAAGATAATTGGTTGTAAAGGTCCCTTACACAACTCTTTATGGCGTTTGTCAGTTAGCGCCTTGCCAAACCAGCATTATATTGTTATTGTTCTGTGCTCTCCATTTACAGGCATCACTGCCCACATTGAATGAACGAACACACCCGGGGAGGAGAGTTACTGACTTCGTGTGTTAAAATACTCAGGACATCAAGTACTAGTCTGTGTGTGACTTATATGATATCCAAACCATCATCTCCTGTAAATAAAACCTGTTCCTGTTTGTTTTCAACCAAGTCGTCTGAATTCTTTTTGTGGGCTATTCACGTCCTCGTATTCCCGGGCTACAGTTATATTTAAGAGAAAGTGAGAAAGTGCTTTGAGAAAGTGAAAAGCTTTCGAAACACTGATGCCATCACAATGAACACACGGATGTTACCTTCATGAAGGCAATAGACCCATTCCAAAATGTTGATATTTTGACGTTGAAACAGAATGTTGAAATTATCGGCTATTTTTCTCAAGACGTATAATTCAGAAGCTTTTTAGAGCTTCTGGTCTCGAGAATGTACGATAAAGTATTATTTTGAACTAACTTTGGCTTAGAATGAATGTTCGTCCCGGTTATTCAAATTTTGTTTATTTTTTTCGAACACTATTTCGGTTCGTATAGGTCACATACTGTATAGATTTTCCTCATTCCAACGCCAGTCATTTAGTTTGCCGATGGCCTTCAGAGCCTCTTACTGTCGTGACGATCAGAACTTATGAAAAAAGTTTGTATTTTGGCAGCTCATGCCACTTTAAATTCTGTTTACTATTTTGACACTAATTCAGATCGTACCAATCTGACTAAAGTCGACTTTAGTCCGATTTAGATCATACAGGCTAAAGACCGTATGAATGGTCTTTATTGCTTCGTCAAGCATTTAGTTTTTCGATGACCCCCAAAGCCTCTTACGGCCGTAAAGAATAAAGTGCAAATTTTGACAGCTTATTCTTCTTAATTGGTTGATGGGTTAATTTATTGCTGCTTAACGCCGCTCTCATGATTATTCATGAAAATATTGAGAGCGTTGCCTACGGCTAAACCGACCCCGAATCTCGAATGCATCGCTCTTAAGAAAACCCAGCCAGGTCTCAAAGCAGATGGAAACCTCAACTGTAATGCTAAACAGTGAGTACCTGCAGGGAAGCTAAGTGAAAGTTAAAATATATTATTTCCTCCCGATATTGCTGTACATAATGCAGTTCTTCTGTCATCTCCACTTGTAAGTTTACTCAAAATATTGCTGCGTATAATTTCGATCTTCGGAAAAATCTGTGGCAGAATTTAAATTTAGCTAATAAAACGATTGTTTTCTACCAGTTTGCCCATGCACGAAATAAAAAAAATAGTTTGACGAGCAGGGGCTTCCGACGATGAACTCCCTGAAGCTGACGTCACAGTCGGAACACATTCGACTATCTTCGCTCGCTGCCGGTCGGCTTTGGTATTTCACGTACGTAAATGCCCGAAGTTTCAGAGTGGCGGACGCCAAGCTCCAAATATATACATATAATGTGAAATATTCGCATGCCATTAACTCTTAGATTTGCAAACAAACTTTGCAAATTGAAATGTATGTAAGAATTTTGAAGAGTGAATTAAACATAACTCATAAAAAAAAACTTCAAAACTCAGTACTTTGGCAAATAAATGAGGAACTATATGTCAAGTTTATAAAATGTCCGTGGTCCTCAGTAGCTCAGTCAACAGAGGGATAGTCTGACATTGGCCCACCATCAATAACTTGCAAGTTCGAATCCCGCTCTATCGAATAAATTTGAGGAAGAGTTTCCAGGTATTCGTAGAAGGTCTTCACTGTGTCGTAAATCAATTAATCAATCAATCAAAAATATTTACTTTTGCAGGTGATCATTGAGTTTCTTTTGTGTTTATATTATCTTGTAAGCTTCGTTTATGGTGAGATGATTTGAGTAAGCCCTTTCCTACCCACACAAGGAAAGATAACCGTTGCTATTATCCGGCACATGCTGTTAAAACCGTCTGTTGTCTATTGTTGCCATGACGATATACTAAACGCGGCTTCCAGGCCTTATTGTGTAACTCTGTATGACGTACAATACATCAGTCCATCATCCGCTTGAATCCGATTTAGCATATTTCAATAACGTTTTAGCAATTGCTAGTACTACCACTCCTCAGTTAAAGGCCCACTTGCCGCCGTAGCCTGTTTAAATTTGCTAAGAAAACCAATTTACATGAGCTTAGTACGACTAATACCACTAAACTTAAACATAGGACACATAAAACATGTCTAGTTAGCTTTAGAATGTAGAAATGGGGTGAAAAACAAACGAAGAATCGAAGCCTGATTACAACAACAACGATGCTGGCTTACCCTCATTTCAGGCCTTTTTATCTGTGGTTTACACTCAAACAATAATCAGCAGGCTTTTCCAGTCGCTGTTAACCGATCGTCAGTCTGTATTTCTCAGATAAATAGGCCTACGTAAAATTACACTGTGCCGTTAGTTCACTCACTCGACTGAAACATAAAATCGCCAATAGGGGGCAGTGTCGTTTGTTTACGTTACGGGCACCTAACAATTCAAATTTTCAAATTCAAATTAAAAATACAAAGTGACGTCCAAACTTTTAAATTTTGGTAAAAATAGAAAGTTCCTAACTTATATTGTCTGGGAAAAATACAGAAAACGGACTTTCTTTTTTAATGTAAACAATATTCCTGATTTTCGCGGCAAGTGTGCCTTTAATGACGGCTTGCCCTGACAACAAATTTGCAACAAATGTAGCAAACACTAACAGTAGGCCGAGCTATAAAATAAACAAAAGTCTCATCAAGGTTGGTCAAACAAACAGAAAATGATAATGAATATTCTGAAGCGGATACTTTTGACATTCATCTTTTGGATTACAATGGTATTGAAGCCATATGGCTACCAGTTCAAATTGAAGGAAAATCAATCCAAATGGAACTTGACAAAGGGGCAGCAATTTCAGTAATGAGTAAACCTGGTTATGATAAATATTTGTCACACGTCCCACTGAAAAACACTACTGTTAAACTGGAAACTTACACAAATGAAAAATTTAGCCCATTGGGTATTGCACCAGTGAGCTATAATGGTCAAGTAAAAACTCTTAATTTATTCATTGTCAAATAAGAGGGGCAACCACTCTTTGGTCGTGAGTGGCTGAGTAATTTGATTTTAAATTGGTCCGGAATTAAAGGTAAATTCAGTAAAAGCTCTAACTTTAGTTGAATAAATACTAAACTAGTACCTGAACATTTTCAGTCCTGGTATTGGTGATGTTAAAGGATACGAAGCAACAATTAGGGTAGAACCTGATTGTAACCCTAGGTTTCATAAACCACGCCCGTTCCCTATGCGATTAAACCTCAAAATTCCTTTGTGGAGATTTCAAGGTCACTATCAATCCAGTCTTGGAGATGGATAAATATCCTCTGCCTAAAATCGAGGACATTTTTGCTAACCTTGCAAGAGGAGAAAAATTCTCTTAAATAGATTTATCTGAAGCCTATTTACAAATGAAAGTTTCTGAGCAATTCTCACTATTAAAACCCATACCAATACCAACGGCTTATTTATCGGGTGGCTTTGGTACCAGCTATTTGGCAAAGAACCGTGGACCAAGTCCTTCAAGGTCTTACTTGTGTACAATGTTACATGGACGATATTATCATCACAGACAGAACTGATGAGGAACATTAATTTGGCCAATCTTAAGAAAGTTTATGAAAGACTGGACGAATATGGCACGAAAGCCGATAGACAAAAATGTAAACTTCTTAATACTATCCAATATTGTGATCATGTGATAGACAGAAAGGGTCTGCACGAATCTGAAGAGAAAATTCAGGCAATTAGAGATGCACCATGTCCAACTGACTTTTCTCAACTTAGATCTTTATTGGGTCTGGTAAAGTTTTTACCCAATCTATCAACAATCCTTCAGCCTCTCAATAAACTTCTTCATTCTGACCAACATTGACAATGGGAGGAGGCTCAAGAAAAGGCATTCTGTGAAATTAAACGTCTGATTACTTCAGATCTTGTTCTAGCTCACTATGAACTAAATAGACCTGTGTATTTACAGACTGATGCTTCACCATATGACATCGGGGCTGTCATTAGTCACATACTGGACGACGGTCAAGAAAGACTAATAGCTTTTGCGTCAAGGACATTGTCCAAAGCTGAGGCAAATTATTCGCAAATAGAAAAAAGGATCTCAGTATCATTTTTGGTTTGAAGAAATTTATCCAAGACTTAGCAGCTAGAACATTCGCGATTGCTACGGATCATCAACCATTGTTGACAATTTGATCCTAGTAAATCATCATCTACTACTGCAGTAGCGAGATTACAGCGCTGGTCTCTTTATATCGGAAGCTACAAGTATGGCATTTTGTACAGAAATACTAGGAAACATGTAAATGCCGATTGCCTGTCTAGATAACCTGTACCCGACAGCAAATACTCTCCAAAATCAAGTGACTATGCCGAACTGTTCAATCTAGGTCAAATCATCAAGTTACCTTTGACCAGTAATGACATCCGCAAAGAGTCAAGTAAATGTCCTGTTATTAGTAAAGTGTTTGATCTAACTAAACATGGTGGTTGGAATCTTACCCATAAACCAAACAGTGAATTTTTACCTTATTACGTAAGGAGAGATGAATTATCTGTCCAACAAAATTGTTTACTGTGGGGTTCTCGTGTTGTGGCTCCTGAGAAATTCCGTAAACATGTTTTACAAGAACTACACGAAGGGCACTTGGGAATTGTCAAAATGAAATGTCTAAGTAGAAGCTATATTTGGTGGCCAGGCATCGACAAGCAAATTGAAGACATTGCTAAATCCTGTCTTGGTTGTCAAGAAATACAAAAATCACCTCAACTTGCACCAATACATCCATGGGAATTTCCGTCTAAAAGATGGCAAAGCATTCATCTCGACTTTGCGGGACCATTCCTGGGGAAAATGTTTTTGTTAATAGTTGACAGCAAATGGCCTGAAGTAATTCCAATGAACAGTCAACCAAACCATTAATATTCTAAGAACTGTGTTGTCACATTGGGGATTAACTGAGCAAATTGTGTCTTGCGATGGGCCACAGTTTGTAGCCGAAGATTTTGCTACTTTTGTAAAGCAAAACGGAATTCGACACATCACTTCAGCTCCGTACCATCCAGCAAAAAATGGTCTTGCTGAGAGGTTCGTGCAAAGCGTCAACAAGGAGTATTAACCAACAGTTAGAAAGTGTCTTACTTGCATATCGTAACACGCCACATGCAACAACTGGACTATCACCAGCACCACTTATGTTGGGTCGAAACAGCAGATCTCGTCTAGTTTTATTGAAACCGCATCAAGTATCACCTCTCGTAAATCATTTTCTTCTACGAGAGGGAAAATGAGATACCTTGACGTTGGAGAAAAGGTTATGGCTAGAAATTATGACCGTGGATCAAAATGGGTTCCTGGAACTATTCTGAGAACAACTGGACCCGTCAGCTATGTTGTACAAGTTGGAGATATTACCTGGAGACGACACGTGGATCAGTTACGTACTACAAACGTAGTAAATCCTATCATTGTGTCTGAGCTAAGTCCAGACATCTCTGTTTCGTCTAACATTGTACCTACCTGTGTCCGTGGAGGCTTAATCCGAACAGCCTTCCACCAATGGGTCGTGGGTTCGAATCCCATTCAGTCCACACAAAAAAATGGAAAATTTTCTGACTGGCTTTTCACTCGAACGACATATGTGGGATGGTTGCCAGTTATAACCGGAAGGTCCTGGGTTTCCTCCGGGCATAGAGCCGGTTTCCTCCCACAATAAAACTGGCAACGCCGCCATATAGGTGAAATAATTTTGAGCGCGGCGTAAAACACCAAGCAATCAATCACCTACCTGTGTTGGGACAGCTGTTCAGATTCCAAATGTGAAAAGTAATCAACCTTTGAATGACGCTGACGTTTCTCTACCTTTACCATAGACTGACCCAAATATCCAGCCCGTGAAACGTTACCCAACTCGTGAGAATCGACGTCCTCCTACCAGATTAGACTTGTGAAATATCGGTAATAGTGTGACATTTTTTTTCGTTCAAAAGTAATTTTGACATTGCCAGTTTCTGATATTTCTGTTTCAGGTTGAATTTTATGTATGGACATTTATAATTATTCTCTTTTGAAGTTAAAATACTTAATTTCTTGTCGTGTTAATCGAAAAGTTTTTCGAATAGTTTAAACTTGGGTTTTATATGCGTAACATAGGCTAGTTGCCTACATTGAAATATTGCTTAACTTCTTTATTCTCTTTGCATTTAATAATGTTTGGGCATTGTATTTGAATTCATCCAAAAGTTAACTTTAAATCTAAGTTCGGAGGAATGTTTTACCTACTGAGCCACGGAGGTCCCTTGATGATATCGGGTATTATCTCCAGATATCATAAAACATTTTCATGATATCTTAAAATAATTTTTGATATGAAATTGATTTCGGATATCATGAAATCAATTTCTGATATCATTAAATCAATTTCTGATATCATGAAATCAATTTCTGATATCATGAAATTAATTACTGATATCATGAAATCAATTTCTGATATCATGAAATCAATCTCTGATATCATGAAATCAATTTCTGATATCATGAAATCAATTTCTGTTATCTTGAAAGCTATTTCTGATATCACGAATTCTTGAATAAAAAGCGAAACGGCTTGTCATACGCGTTTGAGTTTTCCAAATCCATTCTGCATCCTGTTTACGAATCAGTTCACTCAGCGGTTACTTCCCTTGACTGACGACAGTCTCTGCTCCACTTTGAAACTTCGGGGATTTACGTGCGTGAAATACCCTATGATAGACTACAGGTCATTTTGAATATGGTGACCAAAGAGGTAGTCGTGAAGCGTACAATTCCCAAATCCTCTTGAGGGCCACACAAGAGTGTCCCCATCATAATACAATGTATAAGGGACCGAAACACTCGGTTTGTTAACTTTCAGCCTCGATCAGTTAAATTAGAAGCATTGGAGGATTCCTGATATGTACCATCTTCTACAGCCAAGTTTAAAACTCCCATGACCCATTCTGTGTTTTACCTTGGCGGACTACTCCACTCAAACCCGTAAATCGAACAGCGCCTTTTGATTCAATGCGAGTAAACTTACACTTTTCCAACAACGGAGAAATAACGCAATGGCCGCTGTGTACACCTTGAGCTTTTGTTTAACGAGTGCTGATTGGCCAAGCCTCTGTAAGGATAGGAAAGACAACTCTCACAGTCCCACCAGTCGGCGCTGTTTAATTTACAGGTTGGAGTGGAGTAGTCCGCCAAGGTAAAACACGGAATGGGGCCATGGAGATTTTAACTTGGCTCGAGAAGATAGATATGTACCGAAACTGCGTCTGTCTACAACATGTGGTTTACCTGGGATGAATATGAAAGGGATATGAAACGCCTTTGTTTTGCAGTCAGTCGACTGGCAGTTGTTTAGCTCGCTATTGTTCTTCTCAGACACCCCGTGGCGGCATTCAGATCCGCTCCGAGAATAGCCGAAAGCCGTGTTGTGTATTCCGATTCATTCCGAACCATACCGATGTCGTTGATATATGGGCTGCGCATGCCTATTTATAAGCTAGCAACATAAGCTTCAAAATGGCGATTGTTTTCTGTTGCTAGCTTACAAACGGGCATGCCCAGCCCATATATCAACGACATCGGTATGGTTCGGAATGAATCGGAATACACAACACGGCTTTCGGCTATTCTCTGAGCGGATCAGAATGCCGTCACGGGGAGTCTGACAAGAACAATAGCGAGCCAAACAACTGCCAGTCGACTGACTGCAAAACAAAGGCGTTTCATATCCCTTTCATATTCATCCCAGGGTTTACCGGGCTAAATAAAATATATAAACAAACATCTTTCTAACTGATATTAGCATTTAATAAATTAATAATTATTTTTATTTTCTTTTTTCGTCTGAAGTAAAGCATTTTGATATATACTTTCGACGCCATTTTTCTTCAGCCCAAAAATACGGTGATTTACCGTATAAGAAGCGCAGACTGTCCGAGGCCACTCGGAAATCCTTCGGCTATCTTCGCTCGCTACCGGTCGGCTTTGACATCAAAATGTTTTACTACAGACGAAAAAAGAAAAAAATTATAAATTTATTAAATGGTAATATCATTTAGAAAGATATTTGTTTATATATTATATTTAGCCTGGTAAAGCACATGTTGTGTAACGCAAAGAAGAGACGCAGTTTCGATACATTCCAGGAATCCTCCAATTATAAAACTGATCGAACCTGAAAGTTAACAAACAGAGTATTTCGGTCCCTTACATTATCACGAGGACACTTTCGATGGGCCCTGAACAGGATATGGAAATTGTACGTTACACGGCTACCTTTTTGGTCCCCACATTCAAAATGACCTACAGTCTATCAGAGGGTATTTCACACACGTAAATCCCCGAAGTTTCAGAGTGTGTCCGAGGCGTGTGAAAGCCGACCGGTAGCGAGCGAAGATACCCGAAGGGAGTTCCGACTGTCTCTGCTCTCCAGTGTGATAACTTCGGGGATTTACGTACGCAAAATACCCTCTGGTATGGGCGGCCGTTTGTGTCAAAATGAAACATTCACCACTCAACACAAAAGTTAGCACTTTACACGAAACTCAAAACAATATTTTGTAACTCTCTCTTTACTTCAAATACATCAGTGTTCTTCTATAAAGTTCCAATTTTAACATTATTCACTCTAAATCTTTCCGGTTCTGTAAACATTTTGCAATCTCCAAACATTGCACGAACTGGATACTTCAAACACCACCAGAGGGGCGCCGTTAAAAAAGAAGTTCAGATCAAGTCGCGATGATTGACCAAAACTAACATGTGGGCCCCAGTCGGAACAAACTTACGCTGTCTTCGCTCGCTTTATTTTAAAAAAATGAACGACTGTATTTTCATAAAGTATTCAGCCGTTGACAGAACGTCCGTATCCTCAAGGCCCCCGTACTTGTTTTGCTCAATCAGCTCTGCTCTGAACTTTCGGTAGACTTGGATCTGCTGGAACGGCGCCCCCCCCCCCCCCCCCCCCAAGTTCGTGTGCAGTTTGGATATAGCAAAATGGTGCGCGTCCCCTGGTGGTGTTTAAAATATCCAGTTCGTGTAATGTTAAAGATTGGAACTTTATACAAGAACTTGTATTTTAATTAAAGAGAGAGAGTTACAAATACAAAAAACACAAAAACTTGGTGAAATATTCAGGCTGTTTACGTGAAATGAAAAATAAAGTGTTAACTTTTGTGTTGAGTGGTAAATGTTTCATATTGACACAAACGGCCGCACATACTATGGTAGACTCAAGGTCATTAAGACTATTGTTAGCATTTCAACAAATATGGCTACCAAAAAGGTAGCCGCGAAACGAAAACAAAAGTGTTCCCAACTTCCCATGACAGTGTAAGGCACCGAAACATTCTGTTCGATCATAACTTTATGGACAATATTAGCATTTGGTTTTAACTAATAATTATTTTCGTTTTCTTTTTTTGTCTGTAGTAAAATATTATGTTATGTGCTCCCTGTCGCCATTTGTATTTTGCGTATAAAAAGCGAAGGCAGCCAAAGTTTGATCCGACTGAAGATAATGTTGTCCACGTGTTCATTATTGGGCCACAAATACCTAGCCCGGATTTTCTGTCTAAAGGGCGACGTTTTTATATTTGGCTGGTGATGTGAAACACCCTCTAGCCCAAATCACTCTCCCAATCCAATTATGGTATAAGTCTTAATTTAAACGACACAAACTGCACACAATAATTAAAGCGACGCCAAATCCTGGATCTAAAAAGAGGAACCTTACGGAGGACTATTACGCGTTGAAATTTGGTATCGCCGGTGTTTTTTGGCCGTTGTTTTCTATATGTTATAGAAAACCAAGTGTACATAAAAAAATATACCTTTAACTAAAACGATTTGCATGTAATTCACAGAGAAAACCTTTTCACGCCGAGAAAATGTTCACATCGCGCAGAATACCTTTCTCTCCGCGGAGGAATCATTTTCAAAGTGGTTCAAACCATTTCTCGTAGGATTAAGCAGTTTTCACTCGTTTTTCGAATTTGTTTGCAAATTGTTTTACTGACTCGATACAGAATGCAAGAAAGATTTTTCTGGAATGCTATACTTTTTTATATTTGTAAGCAAATATATCCAAACGGTTATTCACGGAATTCCAGTTCTGTTCTCATATACTGTTGCCTTGTAGCTTGGGATTTGGCTTTTAGACTAACGGAATGTCTGAGAATTGAGATCTCCAGGAAACTATCTTAGGGGACTGTAAAATGTTTACTTCCCTGGAGGTAAACCTCCCCCACAGCAGCCAATGGGTAAAATCTCGGTGCCACTAGTTCCTCCTAAAATAGACGATTTCATCACATTATCACAAATAAAAGACACTCTGGTAAAACCCACAATACTGTTTACATTCAGGTAAGCTGCCAAAAAGTTTTTTCATTAATTCTGAGGGTCACTACATTCAGAGGCTTTGAAAGTCATCGAAAAATTAAACGATTGACGTTGAAATGAGGAAAATCCATACAGCCTTTGTACTGTACGGGCCGAAATAGTATCCGAAAAGTAAAAAAAAAAATATTAAAAGAGCAAGATGAACCTTCGTTCATTCTAAGCCTTATATAGATGAAAACAGTACCGTAACCTAGGGACTCATTTTAATTCGTTTTTGTTTGAGATTTGAGCTAAACTGGTTTTACTAATTCAATAATTTCGCTAATGGCGATAAAATTTGGTATATGTAACATCCAGCAAAGTTAGGAAGATTAACAAAATGAACAAAGCCCCTTACCTATTCTGTAGTAACATATATCCATGTCACGATAGTATACTATGTTACTGTTCACTCCTAAAGTGGTGTTCAACACGCTGCAGTATTTGGTCCCATCTTGTTCCCTGGGAACTGGACAGAAACATATGTCGGTAGTCTCTTTAGCTATTAAGAATGGACTCCTACAACTCGCCTCTCCACTAACTGAAATTAAAGTTGAAAACGTATTCAGTTTTAATAAAGTCATATAAATGGTTAGTCCGTTTTTTCTTTGTTTTTGTTTTAAGCACGCTTGTGGCTTTTCAGTTGGTTGGTTGTTTTAGCTTATTGGATAGGGTTTACTGCTTAGATACATAAATGATTGTGGAATGGGGTGTATTCCAGACTCAATGCTCACGTTCGATCTACCATATTCCGCAAGTATTGATTGATTTTATGATTTTTCACTCTTCTTTAAACAGGCCAGGGCTGAGTTGTCCAAAGGTGTAGTAGGCTTAACACAGATCTAAATGACGTATATTACATCTTTGAACAACCGGCCCCAGGGGTCTACCGTGTATATATATATAGTAAAGAATAATAAAATCAATCAATTTATATTATCCTAATAATAAGTTTCTATTATTATTTTTATTGGTAATCGATTATTGACCTAACACTTCTGAAGTTTGATCGAAAGGAAAGAAATGATAGTCAGAGAAGAACGTACGTTCTGGTACAAAATTAGTCCGGTTTCTGACTCCAAAATTACTATTTTTTTATACCGACGGTCATTTTGGAGTCGAAAACCCAGACCAGTACAAAATGTCAAATTGTTTTAATCTACAGAGGTTTTGGAAACAGTTGGCAAGTGATTGAGTATAGGAAACTGGATATGGAAACTCTTAATATGGTGACACTGACGCTTTTTTGGAGGTGTTTTTTTCAAACGATTTACGTCGACTAGTCTAATCGTCATGGAAATATATACAGTGTATAACTTCAACATTGTATTACGACCAGTCTCAAAGTTTCACCTTCAGCCTTGTGTTACGACTGGTCTCAGAGTTTCACCTTCAGCCTTGTGTTACGACCAGTCTCAAAGTTTCACCTTCAACATTGTGTTACGACCAGTCTCAAAGTTTCACCTTCAACATTGTGTTACGACTGGTCTCAAAGTTTCACCTTCAGCCTTGTGTTACGACCAGTCTCAAAGTTTCACCTTCAACCTTGTGTTACGACCAGTCTCAAAGTTTCACCTTCAACATTGTGTTACGACTGGTCTCAAAGTTTCACCTTCAGCCTTGTGTTACGACCAGTCTCAAAGTTTCACCTTCAACATTGTGTTACGACTGGTCTCAAAGTTTCACCTTCAGCCTTGTGTTACGACTGGTCTCAAAGTTTCACCTTCAGCCTTGTGTTACGACCAGTCTAAAGGTTTCACCTTCAACATTGTGTTACGACCAGTCTCAAAGTTTCACCTTCAACATTGTGTTACGACTGGTCTCAAAGTTTCACCTTCAGCCTTGTGTTACGACCAGTCTCAAAGTTTCACCATGTGTATTTTTGTAGAAACAACCCAAGCAGCCTGTAAAAACACTGAGAAACCTTAAGGATAGCAAATTGATGGTTTCACCCGGGAACTGCTCACTAGTCCGAAGGTTCACTAGTCCGAAGGTCCACTAGTCCGAAGGTCCACTAGTCCGAAGGTTCACCGGTTCGAAGGTTCACTAGTCCGAAGGTTCACTGGTCCGAAGGTTCACTAGTCCGAAGGTTCACTAGTCCGAACATCCCACACATAATGCGCTATATCTAAAATAAGACCATCCACTATTTGGATGAGAAAAACTAAACAGTGGTACTGATAGACATTTTATTGAAGCAATTAAAAAAATCTGAGTAGCGGTACGTATACTTGAACAGATATGAAAGAAAAGTACTCTTCACGGTTTGTTACAACAATTTATGGGGTATAAAGGTCTAAATGATATACCTCTTTTTAACACAATTAGAAACTTGTCTCCATGGTTATTTTAGACAAGAAGATTTTCCCTGTGCCCATGTGTTTTAGTGATCATAAATATATAGGGCCTATATATGGACGTTTGCAAAGTCGAAACCACGTGTCTTTCTAGATATAAGTATTATGTCATCTTTTTAATAATGTTTTCCCAACTTTTCAAATTATCTTATAAATAAAGGGATTTAAATTGAACTTGTCATGTCATGCGTATAACCCTGTAGAGTTCCTAAGGAAAAATAAAATATTTAGTTCGGCGGTTTTATATACCCTGCATAGGCCTACCTCCTACTTCCTCAGGAAATTCATTGTCTTTCTCTTTATCAGTCTGCACCCCCTCACCCCCCGCCCCCTGCTACCGGAATATATTATCGTTTGGAGGATGATATCGGTACTGTTCTTCGGACTAGTGAACCTTCGGACTAGTGGACCTTCGGACTAGTGAACCTTCGAACCAGTGAACCCTCTCGTTCGGACTAGTGAACCTTCTGACTAGTGGACCTTCGGACTAGTGAACCTTCTTACTAGTGAACCCGTTTTTCGGACTAGTGAACCTTCGGACTAGTGAACCTTCGGACTAATGAACCCTTCTCGTTTCACCCAGTCAATTATCTACTGTTGGACAAGCTGAAGGGACAACGTTTGCTCTTGGATTTACCCTTATGGAGATATACGAAGGTAAAACAGATACAACTTACCGAACATTAGGCATAAGAAACCTAAACAGGCCAAAGACATCGGGATTATGTTGGAAGACATGTTACATGAACCCGACGATATAAACAGAGGTCAATTCGGACTGAGAGACGTCTTCATTTCACTTTATATTTATACGGTCAGCTTATTCACACCTGCCGATTTCCAGGATCAATTCTTAATCGATCGCCTCTTATCGATACAATTCATTTTGTTCCCTATTGTCACGTTGACATGTCATTCTGATTTGTTTGATTCTCTGGCTTATATGAATTCCATTTCAGATGTCTGCGTTATATTTGAAAACTTGATTGAATTTTGCATTGACATTTTGAATGAAAGGTTCTCTTACCTGGGACTTGAACCTCGCAACAAAGCCTCTAATATGTTTATCTCTCGTGACCATTGGTCATCTTTCGCTTCTACGTATAGGAAATCGATTTTAGGTAATTATATAGACGAGTGTTAAGAGCCTAAGTCTTATTATTACATGTGGCAGAGATAATAAAATACAAGAACTATTTGTACAACCATTGGGACTTGTGACAAACTATATTATTCACATTGAAATCCTTCTTTTTTTCGAAACTATCTCGAAATTTCAAGTTCAAACCTCGAAATTTCGACTTCTCTTTAAAGGAGAAGAAAAAATAAATACTTTATGGTTCAGAAGAAGCGCGCTTATTATTCCTTTCCAACGTTACCAAACACATATTTCTTATAATTTTGTTTAAAGGGGCATGAGCTGCCAAAATGTTGATATTTTGACGTTAAAACAGAATGCTGAAATTATTGGCTATTTTTCTCAAGAGGTAGAATTCAGAAGCTTTTTAATGCTTCAAGTCTCGAAAATGTACGATAAAGTACTGTTTTAAACTAACTTTGACTTAGAATGAATGAATGGTCGTCCCGGTTATTTAAATTTTGTTTACTTTTGAACACGTTTTCGGTTCATACAGGCCACATACTGTATGGATTTTTCTCATTCCAACGCCAATCATTTAGTTTTTCGATAGCCTTCAAAGCCTCTTACTGTCGTGACGATCAGAAGTTATGAAAAAACTGTGAATTTTGGCAGCTCATGCCCCTTTAATGGGCCATGATGAAGTTTATAAAATGCCGTTTTATGTTACACACACAAAAATAATTGGTCAACTTTCAAATCTCCCATTTAAACCCAGGTTAGTTTCACTCTCTCCAAAGTATTCCTATCTCCAGAAAATTGCTTTCTGTTTCTTGAAACTTACATTGAATTAGAAAGGAAGCTTTGAGGAAAATGTGGCTAGCAAAAAACTGGTATGCGTGCCATATTGGTGAGTTACGAAGGCCTTGAAGGGGATGAATTTAACCTAGGCTTAAATGGGAGATTTCGAAAGTTGCCAAATTTCTTATGCGTATAGTGATCTGCCAGGCGAAAAAAAATCGCAAAATATGTGTTTGGAAACATTAGCGCGCTTTTTCTGAACTCTAAAGTGTTTTTTGCCCCCCCCCCCCCCCCCCCCCCCCCCCAACCCTTTAACGTAGTACGTAGAAATACCAACTACAAACTTCAGAGAGGAATTTTACAGGCGGCCTACCGCACTATTTAATAAAGATCCCAGGGAAGGGCGACCATATCGAATTTCACGAATCCTACAGAATTAGCTAAATATTCGGAATATTTAAGAAGAAATTCAAAATAACATCTCTCCGCAGATACCAAGCTTAGTGGTGTACGCTGAGGTAGAATGTGAATTTTGCACATTGCACATTTGCTTCTTCCATTAAATTTTAACACTATATTGCCTCCCTCAAGCATCGTCTCATTTGATTGTATAGATAATCTTGAGCGTGACGTTAATTCCAATCAATCAATCCATAGATGTTATATCAATTTAACATAGTTAAACTATTGGCAATTGGAATTCAAGTGGAAAGCCGAATATCAGTGCCTATGGCCTTTAAGCTGGCCAACTCTAAATGACGTTTGCAGTAACTGTATATAATGCTTATATTTGGATAACAGAGACCGAAACAAATTGCAAGAAATAAAAAAAACTTGACAAAAACGTAAAAGGGAAATGAACTGTGAAATGTATCGACAATTTTCTAACAAGAAGTACAAAGTTTGAGTTTCCCGGAAATCTCGAAAATGTACGTTACAGGGATTTGTGTAATCAATCAAAAATGTATTCATACACCGCGCCTATTTGAATTAGAAGTCATCTTCGGTTCGTGTGGGTGACTGGCTTTACTTATATTTTTTCATTTCAACGTCAATCGGTACCGTTACTTCAAACTCTCAACTTCTCTTGACAATCAGAATTTGTGGAGAAAAAAAAATATTCGAATTTGGCAGCTCATGTTAGTTTAATATAGATGCCGAAAACTCGTGTACTTCACAAATAAGGTGTTGATTTAAAAATCATTTTTGTCGGACATGCCCGCAACCAGCGAGACGAAGATCGTTAAAATGTGTGCTATTCGAACGTTCCTAGCTTCCACGGACCACTGGATTATGGAGTTTTATTTCGGGATTTCTTTGTCTATTTTTGTTGTATATAGTCATAAGAATCGACCTGGGTTACCTGCGCGGTACAGGTCACTTGTGGCTGCGCGTGTGGCGCAGTCTCGGTTGTTTATTGGCTGTCAGATAGAAAACTATAGCATCAAGGAATTCCCTAAATAATTCGTTAAATGTACTTTATTTGCGGAAAGTCAACTCGCCCCCTTTCATCCCAAAAAGTTAACATCTTATTTTTCTACTTATCTAAAGGTCAACGGAGAATCACAACAAATTTTGACGTTGTGTATTGTGAATTGAATGTCTGACTTCAGTAGATGGGATTGGTTGGAAAAACACTCCAATGGTAACCAGCAGAACTACGGTGGCCCAGATGAATCACACTAGATTTCTCAGCTGTCTATCAAACTGTTCCTAAATCCGATATTATTTTATTGAAGTTCCTACGAATGGAAGACCATTCTTTAAAATAAATGACAAATTTTGGAGGAGATACGTGCTTCGCGCATGATTTCATTTAGGAAGGAACTTTCTGGCGCGTATCTTTTTGAAGCGTGTCACTGTGTCATCTAAAGCTTTTATTTCTTTCGATAAACGTTTATTGATTTGTCGGACAATTCAGTTTTCACAATGGAAGTGAAGGTTTGTATGGAGTTCACCATTTCTGAAGATTGGATGCACTCACTAACCCTCACGTGTCTTGCAGGAGAAAGTTTCAGCTGTTGATTTGTAAACTGTTACTTATCATTCCAATTAAGTTGAATAGTACTTTAAGTTAATCAGAAATCGCCGATTGGTTCAATTAAAGGCATAGTGACAAATGTTGAGTATAAAAGTTCAACCAATAAGCAATATAGCGTACGATTTCCCATAGTCATTCACTTCTCATTCTCAGCCGTCACAGAGAAACATGTTGATTCAACTTGTAGCCTTTCTAGGATTGACATGTTTGTCGCTGGGTGAGTTTTGTTTTAAATGATTTATCTTTTTGCTGCAGAATTTTGCTTTAAAACTGATTGATTGATTCTTGCCCGGAGGAACAACCTACCTTTGGCGAGTACCTGGTAGTTTTTCACATACGGGTATCGAAAATGCATTCATATATTTGTGTCAAGTTTATGCATGTAAATCCCACTAGGCGATGGGGGTGGGTGGGGGGGGGGGGGGGGGGGGGGGTACATACGTAGAATGGAACACCGAACGCCAATTCTCTATCCGGTAACTTTAGCGCTGTTTTACTCTCATTTCAGTTTACAATCGCTAATCAATCGGAAGGCGTTTTCAATCCTTCATCTGTATTTCTCCATAAATTCATTTTGTACCGTAAGGTCGCTCCCACAGTTGTATTGTATTGTATTGTATTGTTTATTCAGGATCCAACAGGCAAAATGCCCAGTTACAGGTCTGATAACGGGTTCATTTAACAAGATGTAAATATGAATAAAAAATATAAACAGGTGAAAGCACATTAGTATATACAAAAAAAAAATATATATATATAAGTAGATATAAATATTGCTAAATATAATGATAATGTAAAAATGTTAAAGTTAAAATGTAGCAATCCAAATAATTTTTTTTTTTTTTTTTTTTTTTTTATTGACGTAAAACTTCTTTGAGTCTACTTCTGTAATTTTGATATGTCTTGAATATATCAAGATTTTGATTTATATTTGCAAGTTGGTTGTATGTCACAAAAACACGAGGAAAAAATGAGGTTTTTCTAATATTAATACGAGAATACGGCTCCCTAAAAACTGTATTTAGCCGCGTTCGCTTAGATGGACAGTTATAGTCGACTTGTTCAACCAAGTATGGGCAGTCAACTTGGGAATGTACACATTTATATAGAAAGCGAAGGTCAGCTGCCTTTCGGCGATTTGATAATGACGGCAGATTCAGAGATTTACATAAACTGGTATACAAGTCAGCAGAATATTCTTCATTGAATTTATAGCATATATATTTAACAAATTTCTTTTGAACTTTTTCAATTTTTTCCACAAGATATTTTTGATGTGGGGACCATATTATAGAAGCGTATTCAAGATTTGGGCGAATGAGTGAACAATAAAGAGATCTTATTGTTTCAATGTGGTTGAAAGATATACAAGATCTTTTCAAGAAACCAAGCATACGATAAGACTTTCTAACAACATTATTAACATGAGTTCTGAAATTGAGATCACTAGATAAAGTCACGCCTAGGTCTTTTACACTATTTACATGAATCAGGTCAGCACCATTTAGACTGTAATCAAATGAATTTTTTTTCTTTTTGTTGGTAAAAGAAATGGTGCAGCATTTATCAGCATTAAGTTTCAATTGCCATAATTCGGCCCAGAGAGAGAGTCTAGATAAATCCTTTTGCAGCCCTATGCAATCTTCGATTGAATGGACTTGTTTATATATTTTACTGTCATCAGCATATAGAGACAACATGGAGTATTTTAAATTCTGAAAGACATCATTTACATATAATACAAATAATAAGGGACCAATGAGAGACCCCTGTGGTACACCCGATAATACGGGTTTCCAGGTTGACTCTGTCCCATTAATGACTACTCTTTGCTGTCTGTCATTTAAATAAGAATGAAACCAGCTCAGCAAGGATCCAGCAAAACCATAATATTTTAGCTTGTGGAAGAGAAGTACATGGGAAATGGAGTCAAACGCCTTACTAAAATCCAGATATATGACGTCAGTTTGGACTTTTCTATCAAAAGATTTCGTGATTTGGTCGACAAAGCAAAGTAAATTAGTTGAAGTGTCACGGTCTTTTACAAATCCATGTTGATTTACATTTATACTACTTTGAACGTGATAATAAATATGTTTGTAAATTGTTTTTTCAAATATTTTGCTAAAAAGTGTCAATAGTGACACCGGGCGGTAGTTGCGTACATCATGCTTATTTCCTTTCTTAAAGATTGGGACAATATTGGCTCGTTTGAAATAGGAAGGAAAGCATCCAGTTTTCAAAGAGACGTTAAATATTTTACAAAGAGGGATCGATAATTCAGCTGCACATTCTTTGAGGAAGATACCAGATATATTATCTGGTCCACATGCTTTATATACATTTATAGCTTGCAGCTCTTTCAGGATAACATCCGCCGATAGTATTATGTCAGTTAATTGATCATTTACAAATGTTGTAACTGGTGGAAGCGTGTCTGGTTTAGCATGGGTAAATACACTGTAAAAGAAATCATTAAAATATTCTAAGATGACAGTTTGCTCAGATGTTTCATTATCATCATATTGAATAACATTGGGTATTCCACCTGAATTACTTTTGGATCTTACAAATCCCCAAAACCGCTTTGGGTTCGACACAGAGGCAGATTCAATGTTTGATATGTAATCTGAATATTTTGAACGCTTAAGAGACTTAAAACGTTTCCTGAGATCGGAAAAATCAGCATAATCCAGATCTGACTTGGATAATTTATATCGTTTATATGCCTTTTCCTTTTCTCTCAGGGTGCTTAGAATGTCGTGGTCGTACCATGTTGGATATTTTCGTTCAGGAATACGAACCACGGGAACAGAATCGTTTATGACAGCACTTATTACGTCATAGAAAGTTTCTACACACGAGTTCACGCATAGTTCATCTAAAATAGAGTCCCAACATATACGTGATAATAACAGTTTCATGTGTGAGAAATCGGCTTTTCGAAAGTTGAACACAGTCCGCTTCGGTAGACTCGGTCTTGTTGTAATTTTAACGAAGACGTCACACAGCAGGGAGCAGTGTCTTGACTTAACCCCATCTTCAGAAGGTGTCACTTCAATTTCAACATTTAATCCACAAATATAGTCTAACACGTGGTTGTTACAGGTGACGTGTTGGTTGAACTGGGAAAGTCCAAACTCATGTAGAAGCTCTACACAATAATCCGACTGAGCAGTTCAAATGGATAAGAAACTTGCTCGTATCCCAAGACTTGGAGATTGTTTACATTGCGGGTACCTAACAAATCAAATTTTCACTTTCAAATTTTAAACACAAAATGAGGCCAAGATTTTTTTATTTTGACAAAAAAAATAACTCAACTTCTTTTGTCTGGGTAAAAATCTGGCTGGCTATTTTTAATGTGCCTTTAATTGAAAATGTTTCAGGAAAAACCTTTATGTATCGAAATTTGATTATTTGTTAAAGGTCTCTATTCAATTCTTCTTTCCAACTCAAATAACATTTGACCAATATTTTCACAGAGGTGGTCCCAAGTTATTTTGTCTGGGTGACCAAATTCGGTCAACCGTGACCTAAATGTGTTACATAAAATCTGTGACCGACGGATATGTTAACGGACAATAGAAATCCTACAGCAGCTGTATGGACATTTTCTTATCAAAATCTTTTCTCTATATCGCACGTTTGTGGACTGATTTTAAACAGAACATCCATTATAATTGGGTATAAAGGTCTGAATAATATACCTCTTTTTAACACAATAAGCCCCTTTCGGGTTTGGCGGAAGTCCCACGAGATCACGCGAGACCCGTGCTTAGGGGTATAACTTAATCGAGATCTCGTGCCATTCTACGAGATCTTCAACACGAGACATGGCTCGAGAGCCGTCGCACTCCATTTTCGCGCATAGTGAACTGTAAGAATCTTACTGAGAATTTATAATGTGTATGATATTTAATTCTCTGTTCTATACTGTTCCCAAACATGTAACCCTACAATAATAACCTGTATCGCAAGGCCTTTGGGCAGAAATACTTGTTAAAAATCAAAAATATAATCGGCACTACATCAGCTCATATATACATTCTAAAACAAGATGGCAGCGCCCATGGATGTCAAGGCAAAATATGATATGGGCTTCAAGGTATTTCAAGGTATTTTATATGTATTAGGAGAGTAGCAATCAATATAACAAAACAGGTTACCGGCGGCTTAAAGGGGCATGAGCTGCCGAAATTCACACTTTTTTCTAATTTCTGATCGTCCCGACAGTAAGAGGTTTTACAGGCCATCGAAAAACTCAATGATTGGCGTTGGAATGAGGAAAATCCATACAGTATGTGGCCTGTACGAACCGAAAACGTGTTCGAAAAGTAAACAAAATTTAAATAACCGGGACGACCATTCATTCATTCTAAGCAAAAGTTAGCTAAAAACAATACTTTAACGTACATTCCCGAGACTAGGTGCACTAAAAAGTCTTTGAATTATACGTCTTAGGAAAAATAGCTGATAATTTAAACATTCTGTATCAACGTCAAAATATCAAAATTTTGGCAGCTCATGCCCCTTTAAACGTTACCTACCAGAATTATATCGGATATCTCTCTACACAACCGAGTCAACTATCAGTGTCACGTGTCGTTGTTTATAATTTTAAGGACGTCGACAGCAGTGGCCTCCCTTTGTTCAAGCAACATGTCACTCAATCGTTTTAGAGTTGATATCTCAACGAATGGCAGAAGGATCAAACTCTATTTTAGATTGGGGTATAATTTTCACCGATCGGCTGTCCGATTAACATTAGTGCTTATGGAGATCGGTTGTAACCCTGTTGTTATTTCTGTGATTCTCAGCTTACACTGTATACTTTTTACAAAGTCTTTTTGTGAGACATATCAAGATATATACAAGCCAGTAAATATTTCATAGAAGAGATTGTCTTCAGTTATAAAGTAGTGAAATTTACATAGGATTAAATGACGGCGGTGACTAATCTCACGATGAGTCGTAAAAATTAAACCTGGCCTATTATTACGACGATGAAATATTCATGCGCACTTATCAATTGCTGGACTTCATTCATTCAAAATGAATATAAAAAATTATTTGTGTCTACTGATTGTCCAAACGAGGCACACCTCTAAGCCTTGCCGTGAAGGTGGTTATCGTGTAAGTCAGCAGTTCTTTGACTACGTCAGTGTTTGTATCTGTTTCAGTGAAAGGCGATGGTCCGGCTTCTTGCATTTCCCCTTTCTTACCGGCCGAAGGTACGTCGGACATGTGTTACTGTCCGGTACCGTCAGGGGAGAACGGGCTTCAGTACTGCAGTGGACTGAACAATTCTGTGTCATCACCTAATCCAATTATGTTCTTCACACAGTTTAACGTCTGCTACTATAGCACAGGTAAGCCTTAAAGATTGATTGATTGTTTGATTGGTGTTTTATGCAGCACTTCAACGCATATCTAGGTTGCAAGTTCTAGCCGAGGAGATAAAGCCTCGGCCTTTAGTGGATAAGTCATCCACATAGGGCGGTGGAATAATAATATTTATAGAAAGTGTTTCAAGGCCTGTGTCGGGCTGAAAAAGAGGCTATATCGATTAAAACATGGGAAATCTCTGGAAAAACGCACGCTTTATCTTTGATAACAGTCATCAAATTACTGAAAACATCACACTTTAATTACCGCCAGTGACCCTCAAGCTAATAAAAACGGACGGAAGTATGTCCTTTCAGTGACTTATCTGTTTCGCCATTTTCTCCGCTTTAAGATGACATGGTGTTGAGTCACCCATTTTTAGATCAATAATTACGTATTTTTACCGCTCTCTAATGTTTGATGGTAGATTTAGTTAAAAAAAACAATGCGATAAACTTGAAGTGGGAAGATTCAATCAACTATATACGGGGAATGGGCACGTCTCATTTCATCAGGACAAGTTTCATCTGACTTTGTAAAATGTGCCGCCATTGATAGTTGAAGCACGCGTGCATAACAGATCTGGATCGAAATTGCACCATCTCCTAGTAATGACGGCATTCGATGCAAATCAAATACCACGTGACCTCCATTCCACGCATATAGTTCATTGGAAAGATTGGTTCGGAAGATGTAACCCAGGGGGGTATTTCATAAACCACACATAGCCGACTACGGTCCTATAGTCGACTAAGCAGTAATGTTAAAGCAGTGCTATTCTAGTCGGCTGGGTGAGTTTAGCCTTCTAAACGTGTTTATGAAATACCCCCCTGTGCTGCAACCGCACGTCATTTTAGCCAAGCCGTTAGCTAAGTTGTAGGACATAACTACACTAAAATGAATCTCAATTTTATTTGTTAATTATTGCAAAACAACTGGAAAATTAAACTAATTTATGCTTGATGCATTTATATTTGTTTCAGCTACCGGCGGCGGTGGAACTTTACCGGAGGGTTGCTGTACTGGAGGTTTGCCCGGGAGAAGAAAATGATTATACAAACATAACACCATTATTTATCAATCTACCCTTTGTTGGACATTAAAAAAAATCTTACGAAATTTTTTTTTGTCATATTGTAATGCCACATATCCCATTACTTTCAAATAAAAAAATAAATATGATGACTTGTCGATGTTGATCAGAGAAGACCTAATTTATCAGTTTTTTTCAACCATAAATCCGGATTATGAAGAAAATCCGATGTGGCGGATATAGCTGAACTTTAAATAAAAGATAGGCCTATACATTGGACCCCAAACTAAAATGAGAAATTACCCGATTCCTAAAGTAAAGATGTGACCTCTAAGGTCAAAATCGACCATTTTAATCCCCTGGGCATAAAGTTCACCGATGTGATTTTTATGCATTCAATCATTTTTTTACATTTAAATAAAAGGAAACCCGTTTCTGTATATTTTTTCCTGTTATAAGAAGTTACGTATTTTAATTTTTGCCAAAATTCAAATCTTTGGACATCATTTAGTCTTTTTAATTTGGAAATGAAAATTTGATTTACTAGGTACCCGCAGTGTAAACAAAGAATGAGCCCGGTGCATTACATATATAAGCGCCTTAAATGGCTTGAATCGTGAATTTTAAACAGCTGGCAGTTTACCAATTTTCGGAACTAACCTGAAAAATATATTTATGAACACTATATAAAGCACATGTGCACGGGCACAGGGAAAATCTTCTTATCTAAAATAACCACGGAGGCAAGTTTCTAATTGTGAGGTATATCATTTAGACCTTCATACCCCATCATAAATTGTTGTAATAAACTAAACGTACGATATTACATCAGGTTGACGACTGACAGGAGCTTGGCCTTAGTTAGTAGAATCTTCTGGAACACTTTGTAATACATTGACAATGCTGAAAAATATAGATGATCGCTTTTGGTTTGAGAGACACAGAAAGCCTTCAGAAAAATTTTAGACGGTAAATTCAAAACAAAAAGATCTGAAATTATTGTACCCCAACAAAGAACTTACGGATTTCTGATCGATGTTGGTGTTTGAACTTCATTTCTTGGTATGCCTTCACACCACTATTTACACATTTGAAAAATGAGTGGACATTTTCTGCGTGTCCCATGTTTAATTTAAGGCATTTTACTAGCAATAAGCTTGTATAAATTCGCTTTCTCTTGGAGAAAAATATTCGGTAGATTTACCTATTCTGTTTTAACGAAAAAACATTGGTACATTTTGTAATTGAACGATTATTTCATTGGAAAGTCAAAAAAGTACAAAAACATTCCTTAAAAACCAGATATTGTGTAATCAAATTATTTCGCGTTTTTTTCCGTGGCGAGATATAATTGTCCCTTAAAATTCTCACGTAAAAGGCCAGAAATTGCGCAAATGACTTTCGAGAGTATTTCGCTAACATAAAAGTGACAGATGCTTGTGCTTTGCGGCTGTAAACACTGCCTTTAGGATAAGATTAAATCATACAGATTTCAGCGCATCGCGAATGCGGAAGTCGTTGCGAGCATCCCGAGCACGTGATTTTAGTGTTGTTAATCGCGTACACGTGTCGAGGTACCTTTGTTAGCAATCCTTCTTATAACATCTTAACACACTCCCATATAGCAACTCAATAAGTCGGACATCGCCCAATGTAACAGTTAACCTTTCAATGATATTTTAATATGCGATTATATTAATCTTTCCAGAAATTTTGGAGCGTGGCCTTACAAATATAATCTTGTAAAGGATTAAATATCTTAATAGTGAATTAACGAGAGAGAAATAACATTAATGATGATGTTAAGAGTCTGCACCAGCTGTTGGCCTATATCTTATACCACTGGAACAGCCTGTTGGATGTACACACAAATTGATGTATACTTTACGTCCGTAACACTAGAAGTCTATGAATGGTAACATCTTTTCGAGCGCAGATAAAGTTCTCTATGTTTTGTTGTTTGCGTGGCATTTAGAAGCTGGAATAACTCCGAATAAGTACAACGGGAAGGCTTGCATATATGAATATCAACTTCTTCATTTATTTATTCTTCATTTATTAGTTAGTAACGTTTCATTCTTGGTACTTGAAAACGGTCTAAGTACCAAGACCGAAACGTTGCTAACTATAATAAATGAAGAAGTTGATATCCATATGCAAGCCTTCCCGCTGTTCTCTATGTTTTGGCTATGTAGATTTGACCATGGCTCGAGAAGATGCGTCTCTAACGGAGGACCATATCTTTTCAGAATAGTAAATTGAAAAACGTATGCTCGGAATATTCCATAGCTGAAGTTTTGGAATGACATTTAGCCGTTAAATTTTTGTTTCTGTTATATATACAGTTTCTATAACGTTTTGGGGGCCAGTTTTGGCACAACCGCGATAAGTGAGAACTTATGTACGTCACCCTGCTGCAGTTATCGCGAAAAAAAATACGAACCGATGTATGATTTTGATACTGTAACAAAAAGGAAATAAAATACTTTTGCAGTTACAGAAATATATATATACCGTATACAAAGTTACCGCAGTTACAATTTATAAAGGTAAACTTGACTGATTGGGTTCCATTAGGCCTATAACTGCCAGTTTTTTTAAAAATCCATTACTTATCTTTCTTCTTAAAAACGTTGCATCTGTGGTGACATAGACCTGTAGGAACGTTTGGGAAATGTTCTATAGTGTTTTATTATCTTTCAGAGAAGACTCTCTGCAATCTGAGTGATCAATTGCCATCCGATAAATATTCGTATCGGGTGTCCTGCGGCTCGACCGTTATCAATTACCACGCTGGCCATGTAAATACTTCGTATTCCCCCTCCACGAACCATGATAACTATATTATTATCGGGTGGGTATAAAACAGTGGTTTCATTTTTTCATTACAAACATATTATAAATTGGGGTTCGAACTTCAATAAAAACTTCAACATATGCCTTCAACATCACGTTGCGACCAGGCGCAAAGTTACGACGGGCGTAAGTGTGTTGAGAAACAGCCTCCTGTATTGATGGAAAAAGTCTGAAATTTGGCAGCTCAGCCAAATGTACGTTCATTTACATTTTGTTTACATCTCGAGCTACTATTTCTATTCGTACGGGATTTTTTCAACCTTATTGATTTGTCTTTTCCGATGACTCAGGCTATTGTCTTAATTCATAATCGGAATTTTAAAAAAAAATTGCGACAAATCATGCCACTTAAAAAAAACCGAACCTTAATAAGACTGTATCTTATGTGATCAATTTTAATAAATAACAACATGACAAAAACAGTGGACAATTTAGAAATATGAAATGATGAAAATGTTTGAAAGTAAAATATATACACAATAAAGTATATCGGGAAGACATTTACAAATGGAAGCTATTTGACAAATGGAATGATATAATAAATAAATAAATCAATAAATATATTATTTTATAATATAAGTTGATATAGGAGTATGGAATTTACAGAAAGGTATCATTTTAACTGACAGATGTTGGTTAGGATGGTGCTTACAGCTATAAAGACCATGCACACTTGGAGCCTGTTTCACAAAACGGCGTAGGTATATTTTTTGCACAACTTTCATAGCAACGTAACTCTACAATATGGGTTGGTATGGCAGTTACGTAAAATCGTACGCTACGCCGCTCTGTGAAACATGGAGCAACTATTTCTATTTTCAGAGGATTTCCTAAGAGATTGGGTAAGGGGAATGGCATGTTTTATTGATACTTAAAGTGTTATAGAGGAAAATGTAAAGCCATTTTTATCAGATTGTCAATTATTTTACATACGCAGGACGGAGGTATCTGGTCGAATTCCCACTGATAAGTCTAGCGCAATAGAGCAACGTAAGTACTCCGAGGAATACCGAGGAATGACAAAGACTTCATGTTAACTCTATATTTCGGTTTATTAGATCAAGCCACCTGATGATGGTTTGATCTAATAAACCGAAATATTGAGTTAACATGAAGTCTTTTAAAGTAATAAATTATTGTATTCTTGTGTGTAGTATTACCAATGCTAATTGACTATACTGATATACCTCGAACAAAACATGTGTGTTGGTCTATAATCGGGAAAATATCTCACCGTCAGAACAGAGCAGTCTCCATATTTTAAGGGAAAGTCGACACTTTGAGGAACAAACAATGTGTTTGTAATATAATTTACCTTGTCTATGTTCAGATCCACATGACAAAGAAAACCTTCCTTCCAAATGATGCATCTTGGACTGATACTTAAGTGCTTTCTGTCCTTTTGTCTTTTCGTTTATCGCCAAAAATTGGGTATTCATCCTCATCGCGTAAAAAACACATTTAATATTAAGTCATTCACTCTGTCCTTGTCCGATCTACTGGATTGAAACACTCTATAAAGGCAACGTCCGTCTTAAAACACCGCGTGACGTTAAATGTGACTTACGTCGTTTATTTGTGTCCGCAAATCTCACAGATTACTAAAGCGTACATACCTTTGTTCTTTAAAAATGTGGTTTTGGACTTAAAGAAACGAACATCCGTTGTCCAGAACACCTTCATGATGTATCAAACGAAGGTGCTAGAATTTAAATGAATATTAAAAACACGTCCATGTCATAATGAAGAATACAGTTATTTCACCACGAAGTCAGCTTTTGGGAACAACACGATCTTTTTACGCCTTTGTCGTTGCCTTATTAACTGCAATATATCATTATGATGGAACACACGGAAGGGTGTTTCAGTCAGTTTTTACGTTCATACTAGATGTTCAGCCAAAAATGAGTACACGCCAATCACCGACGACTGGAATAAGGTCCGAGATATGGCCGCCTTTTTACCCCAAGACTCTCCCATTTTACCCAGGATAAGCGAGCTGTCAGATCTAAAATAATAAAAAAAGGTATGAGAAATCATCGAATCTGACGGAAATGAAGAATAACATATTAAGCCGTATACTATAAAAAATTATTATTTAATTATTCTATACTGTTATAATTAAAAGGTATTATTCTAAGGGTATATTACTGTTGACTTTAATTTTGTTCGTATTTCGTGTCCACTTAAATCCGTGTGTAATCGACGTAATCGGATGCATTTCATGAGGCAATGCATATTTAAGTTTAATAAATATCGAATCAATAAAACACAATGAAATCGATAAAAAAGTGAGCCTGAAATATCATGAAAAATATTTTAGTGGAATACCGCCTTCCATGTATGTCTTCCGTAAATGATTTAATAGAAAAACGTGTCAATTTTTGGCACCATGTCACTTTATCCAGGAGGTGAATCGGTTAGTTAAAACTCGAAACCCTTCCATTGAAAACCATTTGCCTTTTTTTTATATTTATTTATTGGTTTGTTTATACACCAAAACTTTTTGATTATTAGGCCTATCACTATACAATTGTCTTCTTTCATATACTTTGGCGCGGTATCGACGGGCTATGTATTTGGCCGTTTGCATAACTGACATTTATCTAATATGTCGGCATTTTAGTAACAAACCCCGATGAAAACCTATAGGTAATTTACGTAAAAGATGAGAAAATGCAAATTATATTTTGGCTGAATAAAACACGTTGAGAACAATAATTATCACCAACAAACGCGTATCGACAATATCAGATTGCCAATATGTGTTTGTCGATTTTATCCGGAGTTATTTTGCTGTATTACATTATATGCTAAGCTACGGAATTACGATTTCCACCAGAGGAGGCACATTTGAGAGAAAAAAAAATTCTCCAAAATCTACCTGAAGGAATTGGAATAAAGGACAACCAGAATAGTACATTTTTTTAAATCGGATTTTCCTCAGAAAGACAGTCAACGAAAAATTTAAGAGACTCCGATACTTCAACATATATTTGAAACATAAATTGAAAAAAATAAATAAAGAAGTCCGAACAAAAATGTGTTCTGTAGTAAAAAAAACGTATAGTTAAGCAGTATACTTTTTAAAAATGATATTAAATAAAATCCCGGCTAATTAAATTTGGTTTCCTCTTCACGGGACTAGTCGTAAAAGCAACAGGTTCAATAATTTGTTTTCAACGCTACCTTAAAATGGCAGGAGCTGCCAAAATTGGGACTTTTTCTATAATTTACAATCGCCGCGAGAAGTTTGACGTATAGCCTACTTTTAAAAAAATGAATGATTAACATTGAAATGTCGGTAAAGAAAGTAACCCATACGCACTGAATGTGTGTTCTATAATAGCCGGCAATATTTAAAGGCACACTTGCCGCGAAAATCAGGAATATTGTTTACATTAAAAAAGAAAGACCGTATTCTGTATTTTTCCCAGACAATATAAGTTAGGAACTTTCTATTTTTACCAAAATTTAAAAGTTTGGACGTCACTTTGTATTTTTAATTTGAATTTGAAAATTTGAATTGTTACGTACCCGGAACGTAAACAAACCGATCTGCCCCCTATTGGTGATTTTATGTTTCAGTCGAGTGAGTGAACCAACGGCACAGTGTAATTTTACGTAGGCCTATTTATCTGAGAAATACAGACTGACGATCGGTTAACAGCGACTGGAAAAGCCTGCTGATAATTGTTTGAGTGTAAACCACAGATACAAAGGCCTGAAAGGAGGGTAAACCAACACGAAAGTTGACAGACACTGATCGTTGTTGTTGTAATCAGGCTTCGATTCTTCGTTTGTTTTTCACCCCATTTTTACAGTCTAAAGCTAACTAGACATGTTTTATGTGTCCTATGTTTAAGTTTAGTGGTATTAGTCGTAGTAAGCTCGTGTAAATTGGTTTTCTTAGCAAATTTAAACAGGCTACGGCGGCAAGTGTGCCTTTAAATAGCCGGGATGTATGAAGTCAATCATTTTTGAGTTTTTGTTGCTCATAAAAATAATCCTAACGTTCATCTTCTTGATTGCAATGGATAGCTCTTATTTAATACCTCTTGGTAAATGTGACAAACAATTATCTTATCTCATTTCATTGAAAGTTTGCTTAGTTAAAAACACTTGTAAACAGTTTCTTACCGCTTGTATTCCATGTATATTCTTCATTCGACTTTTTCTCTTCTCTTAGACTTGTCTCTACAAATTCCAACGGATCACGACCAGAAAGCAAAATATCCCGCAGTAGTGCAATATAAGCAATGGCAAGCCGTAAGGTGTCGATTTTCGAAAGTCTTTTTTCGTAGGGGAAAGTTGGTACGTGACGTCGGAGTTCTTCAAACGCTGTATTTATACTCATCATGCGTTTCCGTTCTCTTATATTAGCAGCGTGTCTCTGCATGCGATACGGGCTGTTTGGAGATATAATTACCGGAGAGATACCTTTCTGATAAAGCTGTCTTGGGGAGGGATAATCGTCACAACTGTCATCGAAATGTAGATGTTGGTTGGGGTCACCTTGATGATCAGTCTGGCAGTGACTCTCTTGTGCTAGTCGCTGGTTCGAATCCATGGCGTATTCACCTGTGTAATGGTCTTGCTGATAGCCATAAGCACACGATGGTAAATCTGTAGGGGCGACACATTGGTCAATGCAGGAGTCCTGTCGCCCGTCCTGATTTGGGGTGGGTACCATAACGGTTTGACCTACACAGTACTGTAAGTGATTTCTGTTTGAGTCTAATAGGATATTTTGTCTGTCGTAACCTGGCACTTTATCATCTAAGTAATTCTGAAAGAAGGCCCCAGTGCTAAGATCACTCTCCTCCATATGGCAGAATGTGGACTGATCCATTTTACAAAACACGTCAAAAGCAGACACTAGATTTTTTTTTCTCAGTCCTCTTTCGTAAAAACAATGGCCCTTCCTGGTATTACTTATTACTCCATGAGTTTTTGTGCTAGTGGTTTGCCAACAAAAGGATCTGACAGAAAAATACAACTTATCTCAAAACCACGATAGATTTCCTCCTCTGCGGATTTTCGATGACGTGCTAGATTTTTTTTCTGTATGCTGTTGGTGAAATTTGAAAAGCTGTTGGCTGAGGATTGACCAGAACCTGCCTGCCAAAGTCAGATGGAGGATTTGTCGCCTTGGGTCTGCTAGTGATGTTTATATACCTAAGGTCGCTTCAGAAAATGAAGTTGTCATTATCAAATGTGAGAATCAATTAACTCGCCCATCGTATTTTGGCTGTGAACGGTGGGGGTCTAACGACTTGAGACCACTTGGAGAGTGGGCCTTGTGCCTGGCTTTAGTTTGTCCGAGCCTCTGGTCATGACACGCGCTAAGGTATTAAGGGGGACGACGGGAGGGGGTGAGAGAGGAGGGGTGGGTAGACACTAGAAAATCTTCGTCTCGTCAAAAAGCCAATAGCCTCTCGCTTTTAGTTAACGGTTCTATCCGATTGGAAGTTCATCTCCCATCACTGCTGTCTTTGACGGCCGCTTGAAGACTGTCCTCACCAATTCCGCCAGCGATTCCCCCATTTCTGCCTGTTTGCACACAACTCCGTTATAATTACTGCTCTTAAAAATAGGAATAAAATAGAAGAATAAAAGAGGAGACTTGTGCGGGCTGTTTTCGGCACATGGAATCCCCTTCACTTCTTCAGATGTCCCCTTCAAGAAGAATGGCTTAAAGATAAGGTATTTAGGATGGTGAAGGACCAGACCCGCCACGGGCTGAAAATCTAACCGTTCTCTTTGACCCATTGAGTAAAACTAATTACCAGAAGAAAAAAACACAACGGAGACTAACAGCTTTTAAACCGGGGCACCAAAATAATGTTTTCTTGTTAGAGGTTCCGGTATTTAATTAGAAATAGCTGGTTACAATGATACTGAACAGAAAACGGGATCGAAAACTTCCCACTTGTGGTTTAGTGCCCATGTAAACCAGGCCTAGCTTCCAACAACAGGCTCGTATTATGTGAAGCTCGGATTCTTCCCAAAAGCACTTGTCTTATTGTAGTTTAACCTCCGTTTTGTCACTGATCTTCCGAGCAGAAATCAAGGAGGACACTATTCTTAACAATTCGCTTTATTCATTTCCAAACGCCAGTATTTTCTTTTCGCACGTGCGGGTATAGTGAGGGGCTATTCATTGGCCCGACAAACGGAAAATTAACCCGTTTAATCTATATTCTAAGTGGACACGCGTATTCGATGAAAAAATGAGTTAAGGAAACAAAATACTCTGACGGATTTCTACTACTAGAGAATAGATAGTATAGGTTGTCGCACAGCCAGATTTATTCATTTAGTGACACAAGATGGCGTTACGTTTGGATTGTTTTGCTCAAACTAATTTGTGAAATTATCCGCTATTTTTCTCACGAAGTACAAATAACAGCCTTTTAGCGCTACTTGCCGCGAGAATGTACGTTAAGGTATAACATGCGCTCTCAAACTCTGGAGAAATTCTCGTTGAAAGAGAATTGGCTCTTGATGAAGTATAAAATAAGAGCTTTCTGTTGATACCAATCTTAGATTTGTAAGTTTTGGGTAGTTTTCTAAGAAGCGAAACATGTACTCAAGCATCCCGGCTATTTAAATTTTATCCGTTATTTTAGCACGTCTCCCTTTCTTATTGGTTACGGGCTTACCGATGTTTTTTTTATTTCGACGCCGATCTTATAGTTTTTCAAGGTACCTCAAAAGCTGAACTTCTGTTGACGATCGGAATAGCTGGAATGAATGAGAACATTTTCAGCTTTTGTTTTGCTTATAAAAACTACTTTAAAATAAATCTACAAGATGGGTACACACGGAGAGCTATGTTCTGTTTACTTCTTGATAAAAATGACAATTTTCTGTACTTGGCACATCGTCTCACCTTACATATGTTTAAATAGGAATTACCCTTTATAGCTGTGCTTATCTTGAATTCTACTAAGGTTAAGCTCCTGTCTGTCATCAACCTAATGAAATATTATGGGTTTTAGTTTATTACAATTTATGATGCGGTGTAAAGGTCTTAATCTTCTTAATCGTCTTAATCGTCTTAATCTTTTTAACACAATAAGAAACTTGTCTCCGTGGTTATTTTAGACAAGAACATTTTCCCTGTCTGTGTGTGTGTTTTAGTGTTCATAGATATATGAACATTCAGTTTTACTGGTGTCTATTATTTCTTTCATTCATACTGGAAGAGCGGGAGGCATTTGTAAATAAACAGAACAAAAACTGATCAATCTCATTTTTTGGCTCGTAATAGTATAAATTTGAAGCCACGCGTGTTCGTTCCTTTTATATGGCCCAATAAAGCATTGAACCAACGCTTATAATATATGTATACTAGGACAAGGCAAATAATCAACAATCAATTAAAATTTGTGTTTCTTGAAAAAATAGCCAACTCAACATTAATAGGAGCTTTATTAATTCGTGTCTTTTAGAAATTGAGTCTAACAGTATATCAAATCAACGAGTTACTTATGGATAACAACTTCTTATTTTTCTTTCTGGTGGTGGCATTTAGAAGTTGGTGGTATAACAAATCAACGAGTTACAAAGAAGTTATAACAGTATATTCTCGTTATTTTTGGGACTAACAGTGGGTTGAATGGATATAAGACAGCCGCCATTTAGTGCTGGCGATAGATGCCGTACTCTGTGATCCGGACTCGATTCCCGTCTCATGCGTCACCCAAAATCGGCATTATAGAGTTTCTGCCATTTTTCAGGAAAGTGAAATCCCAAAAATACCGAGAATATAATTTATAGGAACTTAATGCACACGGACAGACCAAAATCAGGTCGTTCTTTGGAGCTTGTTTGCGTATCAGTGTATCACAAATATATATTTTTTTTACATATAGTACTTTCTGTTATGTTTTTTTTATTATTCTATTTGGTTTTCTAGAAAAAATAAATAGGCCAAATAAGTAATAGAAACATTCTTCTAATAATTAAAATTGCCAAAATGTTTCCATTTTTTTTTAAACAAAATCGGGATATTTTTTATTAACGTTTCTTTATATTTATTAAAACAAAAATCTGGAAATAGTCCCGAAGCTTAATGACGTAATTGGAAAACAATATGTGATGTTTGAGGTATTTTGTTTGAATTCTTATTGTCGAGAGGAGTTTGAGCATCTGAATTGCCTTGAAAAAACTAACGGATTGAGGTTAAAATAAAAACTATCGCTAACGAAGCCGTACAAACCGAAGATTCAAATGGCCGGGGTGTATAAGTACATTTTGGAGGTTTTCGTTGCTCATAAAACTTCCAAGATCGGTATCAACAAGACGCTTTTATTTCATACTTCTGGATAGTATGAGGAAGAATTAGCTCATTTTGTCCCGACGTAACTTCTCTTGCATTTGGCAACTCATGTCACTTAAAGCATTTCTGCTTCCTGGTATTGTTCAATGCCAACGCCAAACGAACAGCCACAAAATCAGTCAACTTTATTTTAATATAAAATATTTTGCCGACAAAATTATATAAATATTGTTGCTTATAAAACTACCTAACTAAAAATGTAAATATACATATGCAAGAAATGGAAATTTTTTTTTTTTACTTTTTTTATCAAAATGGCGAAGATTTAGCTAATTCTGTTTCAATGAAACCAAAGTCTTGTCTGTCGTCAACCTGGCGAAGTTTATTACAACAACTTGTGATTGGGTATAAAAGTTTAAACGACATAACCCTTTTTAACAAAATTAGAAACTTGTCTACATGATCATTGTTAACAAGACGATTTTCCTTGTACCTGTGTGTTGTACAGTTTATCAATATATTTGACAGCTCACGATACGTTCATTTTCAGTTCTTTGGTGTCCATATCTTCCATATCAATGAGTTTGCATTTTCCCCCAAAAGGGTTAATTTCTTACTTTTTTCGACTACACTTTTACGTTGTGTCGAGGGATATTATGTCAATCGCTTGAAACAGTGACAAAAATATGCCTACATATTGTTAAACATGTATATGTTCATGGCCTTGATGTAAACGACATCTTGGCGGAAATCGGCTCGATATATTTCATAGGAGATTCATTTCTTATATTTCTTCTTATCTGAAAAATCATAACCCACCTCGACAGCGTGTCCATTTAACTGTGGGATTTGACGTCAACGAGGAAGCTATTGTGTAAGACCACGGAGACCTGCTTATTCATATAATTAGTGTCTAATACCGCCCGGTGTGAACATTATGAAAACGTTATTGAATTAGTGCACAGCGACTCGTGTTGCATATTAGTGACAATTAATGTCAACAAGCCAGAACACAAAAAAATTATATACAAATTTATTTCAAATTTGAAAAGAAAGATACAGTCGCAGGGAATATTTTAAAGAATTATATATTCATAATTATATAAAGATTGCAGATACACATAAGTGTCCCGAAAGGGTAAATTATGGAATTTTTATTCCCAGTGACAAAAATAGGCCCATGTAATACAATTTTAAAAATAAAATGTAAATAACATAAGAATACTTCGAAACAGGAAAATAGCAAAAAATAGCGTAAATATCCTAATAAACTGAAAAAAATTTCACTCCAATTTTCAAAGAAGATGCGTATATATAGCGGGAGTGGACATATTGACTTTGTCAGTATTGTGCGACGACGAGACCTCCGAAAAAGGAATCATATGCTCGTATGGCAAGCCGTTTTAGTTTTCATTTGAGAATTCGTGATATCATTAAATACTTTATGACATCAGAAATCTATTTATGATACGTCACTATATAATACTGCTTGTCACAGAATATGTTCTTTTTCATTATCTATCTGACATTCTGTATAATAATAATATTATATTCTATTCTTTGGCCCCCAACATCTTACACAAACCTCTAGGGATAAAACAAGTCTTCCCAGGGCTTTATTTCCGCGAATAATGTTTCATATATTTTTGTAAATACACAATCAATCACTCAGTTTTATTCAATGCGAAAAACGATAGTATGACATGAAAATATGTAGAACAAGAATGTTTAATTTTATTCAAGGAATTTTTCGTAACGGTCATCGAACATGATCTATTAATAAAAGCCTTTTTTTTTTTCTTTAATTTACTAATTCTGTTTTTGCTTCCACCAATACCGAATTGGATATTTCAGTTTAAAATTTGCAAAAATGAAGAAAAAAAAAAGGGAAAGATCAACTCAAACCAAGATCAAAGATCAACCCAAAGTCTTCCCAGGGCTTTACTAATTTTTGCTATATTTTGGTAAATAAACAATCAATCACTCAGTTTTATTCAATGCGAAAAAGGGATAGTATGACATGAAAATATATACAAGAATGTTTAATTTTATTCAAGGAATTTTTCGTAACGGTCATCAAACATCATCCATTAATAAAAGCCTTTTTTTTCTTTAATTTACTAATTCTGTTTTTGCTTCCACCAATACCGAATTGGATATTTCAGTTTAAAATTTGTAAAAATGAAGAAAAAAAAAAGGGAAAGATCAACTCAAACAATATTTTTATCACGCATCATTGATTTCAGAAACGATATATATATCCAGGTCTAATCGATCAAATCATATAACACGTTCACGCTCTGTGGGCAAATATACATGCACTTTGAGCATATGACTTAGCTATTGGAACAGGCCCATTGGCCTCTCCCCTCAGTAAATATGTATACAGATACATATGTGACAAAACAATAGGAGACAATATTAAATCATTACAAATATCATAATATAGTCATATTATCTTTGGTTTCTTTGTTTTTTAAGTGTCATATCTTTTTCAATAAAATTAGAAATGCATTTTCGCTTACCATTGCTATTTGGGCTTAATAGATTGCTAACTTTGTGTAAATTAGGCCAAATATAATAAGGTGAAGAATTACTTATGGATAACAACTTCTTGATAACATAAGAGTGGTTTTCTGGGTTACTACTTCTGTGTTTATTATACACACAGAAGTAGTAACCCAGAAAACCACTCTTATGTTATTATGTTGCCCTACTTCTAAATGTCCTTCAAAAGTTATAACAACTTCTTGGTTTAGTGGGTGACGACGTTTCGATGTAGTTCTTACATTAGGCCTAGTATAAAGTATTTTTTTCCGATATTTCTGTGTTATAGATAATGATATATCGGGCAACATAACAAAAAGCGATATTCATTTCCAATTTGACCAACATGCTATACAGGCGATCTTCCTTTGGGATACTTAAACCGTGATATCCACATCTAAAGCGAGTCAAGCCAATGGTGTATTTATTCTGAGAGAAACAAGAAGCATTGAAGCTTGCGTAACCATACATTGAGTTTTTATTCCCATACATTGAGTTTTTATTCCCATACATTGAGTTTTTATTCCCATACATTGAGTTTTTATTTGTCTATATCGATCTCCATGGTGCCGAGAATCTAACATACGATACGGTTAGGACGCACACGAAAACCCGTAGAGCCCATATTTCTCAGCAACAACATGACCCTAAAAATGTTAATATATACAATGGTTTGTTATACCGTTGGTTAGTGTCCCTCTAATCATTGTGATGCCATTTCTTTTCTTTTTTTAATTGGCATGAATGGTCAAAATTTGGATATCCATATACTTTTACATTTAATTTAATTTAATTTAAACAGACCACATACTGTATGTTTTGTTCTTAATCAAACGTCAATCAATCAGTTTATCGATGAGGCTCAAATCCTCTTTACAGCCAGAATTTATGGAAAAAGTGCGGATTTTTGCAGCACAACCACTTAGATCATAAAATAATTTTCTATGGATGAACAACTTTCTTCAAAGAGGTAGTTTTGTAGATTTTGTTGGCTATAAAACTAGAAACGCCTTTTTGCACTTTTTGATAAGAATGACGAACAGTTAGTTAATTCTGTTTCAATAAAAGGTTCGCTGTATTTGGCAGCTTCTACCGCTTTAAGCTTTACGCTGCCCGGATGGAGCTTAATGATAGTGTCTTGGTTCTGGATGTTTTCATTTCACCCAAGCAACAACAATGTGTATAATATATCAGGGGAAATAAACGCCATATGAGTTATGATGGGCTGATAACTATATAGAATCGGATTTCTTAAGAACTGATTTACACGTGTAAATAATCATATAATCTTCATTTCCAACTCTTAGTTTGAGTTGAACCCGTGTTACTCAAGTCGCAAATTTAATAAGAAAACGTTTTATATTATCCGTTCTTTTGTACAGTAGATTCCTAACGCGTGCGAGTCTCGAGGCAATGTTCTCTTGAATGGAATATCCACACGTGCCTGTGCCTCTTGGCCAGGACTAACTGTTAACCAATCGCTTTCATGGAATCAATGGCCAAATTTCAAGTGTCTGCCAATGAAAAAGCCCTTTGGTTAATTGTTCGTTGAAAGTGCCTCTCGATCATATTGGTATTGGACAGGTCTTGAATGTGAAATTTTCTCCAAATCATCGTAAGGCGAAAAGATGAGAGACAAATGTAACAAGACCAGTCTCAGGTATAAAGATACTATTTCAACTCAGTGACCCGAAATTCCCGATACATTGTTAACGGTTAGCTATTCTTCACACATTTACGTTTGGACAAAGGAGGCTAGAAGAGACTGGACGTACAACGGACGTACAACGGACGTACAACGGATGGCACAACAATACATGAGGCTACTTTAAAAAGGATACCATTGTGGATAACACGTGTTAAATAGAACGGATATTGTTACTCGACTAGAAGATAATTAATGAACAAACCAACTACAATATTACACCAGAAATGGAAAGGCCTATTCTACCAGATCCTTCAATATCTTCCAAGTATTCGACGGCGATTTTATTTAGTCCTTTGATCTCTGAACCAACAGACCGATTCCCTTATGACGTCATGGGAGGGAAATAATAGAGAATGGTGACAAATCGCAGCACTGTGTCAAATATTTCTTGCGATATGTAAAATCAGAATAAATTAATTTGTAATTTAGGTTGCTTTTTGCATGCGTTTGCTTGTGACTTGATTTTCGTCCAGAAAAAAGGAAGCCAAAAGCCTGAGTTTAGGAAAAATAGAAGGGGACTTGGTGGCTTAGTCGGTTATATGATGGCCGAGAAGGGACATCGCGTTTTTTCAAATCTTCCTTCAATCTTACTCACAAACACGATAAAAATGCGATGGTTAATATTTACAATCGCGTTTCCATCGGGTTTGTGATTTTCTTTCAAAACCCAATTCATAAAGCAAGTTGCCGTGATAATCCTCTCGATCCTAATTTCTATCGCAAAACACGTATAGAGCCAAACTTTATTCGACTGAGAAACACCAAGAAAACGCGATGGTAATTATTTACCATCGCATTTGCATAGTGTTTCTATCAGAGATCAGAATATAGGTGGTTTAGTAAGCAAAACGCATTGAAAAGTATTTTTCATCGCGTTTCCATCGTTTTTTACATAGCAAATGAGCCAAGTTAATAAAGTATAACACGAAAATAAATCTTGCTGTATTTTTCATCGCGTCTTAGATTTAGATTTAGGCTGGTTCAGTATGTATAACGCGATGTCCCTTCTCGGCCATCATATATTACAAATTCGATTCGTTTTATACGGAGCTCTATTAGTGCCATGGATGGAATTTTCCCATTTCCACCGTTGTATCGTCTTTACCAGAATTTTGCACATGGGGAAACTTGGTTTTGAGACCAGAGATTCCGTACATCGAAAAAAATCAAGCGTATATCATCAGGATCACAACTTTAAGTAAAACGATTTGCAGAGATTGATTGTTTTGGTGTTTTACGCTGCGCTCAAGATTATTTCACTTATATGGCGGCGTTGCCAGTTTTATTGTGGGAGGAAACCGGGCTCTATGCCCAGAGGAAACCCACGACCTACCGGTGGTATTAACTGGCAACCATCCCACATAGGTGATTTGCAGAGAAAGTCGAAAAACGCAAGTAAACTGTAAAATCAGAAGGAAAACATTTCTACCAAGGTGGGAATGTTTCCACAGAGGAGAAAAGGTTCTCACCGTGGAGAAAACTTTTCTCCGCGGTGTGAACCTTTCTCCCCGCGGACCTTTCCACCGTGGTGAAAACGTTTCCACCGCGTTGGTTATGTTTACACCTTTTCACCACGGTAGACAAGTTTCCCCTTGGGTTTTGACAGTTTTTCGACTTTCTGTGCAAACCGTTCTACTTAAATGTATGATTCTTATGACACACGCTTGATTTTCTACGACATACAAAATCTCTCGTCTCAAAACCAAATTTCCGCTGGTGCAAAATACTGTTAAAGACGGTAAAAACACCTTAAAATTCCACTCATGGCACTAATAGGCCTCCGTAACATAAGTCTGTGGCTTAAGTGTACTTTACTCAACAAAATAAAGATGTTTCGAAAAAACAGTTATGGACCTTTTGTCCTACACAGGAGGTGCATGTCGTCAAGCGTATATGGCAGCAGGTCACAATTTAATGTCTCATTAGCGGTAATGTTAATGTCTGCACTCAGCACCTTCCCTAACCTTTCGTTGAACCAAATCCTTCGGTGGGGACATTAAACAGTCCTTTGGGAGTATTTTAAGCATAATTTATTCATAGGTTGAAGCCCGACGCCCACCCTGGAACCTGCGCCTGCCAAAGGGGGTGGGCCGAGTGATCCGGGAGCTCGACGCCCACCCTGGAACCTGCGCCTGCCAAAGGGGGTGGGCCGAGGGATCCGGGAGCCCGACGCCCACCCTGGAACCTGCGCCTGTCAAAGGGGGTGGGCCGAGGGATCCGGGAGCCCGACGCCCACCCTGGAACCTGCGCCTGCCAAAGGGGCTGGGCCGAGGGATCCGGGAGCCCGACGCCCACCCTGGAACCTGCGCCTGCCAAAGGGGGTGGGCCGAGGGATCCGGGAGCCCGACGCCCACCCTGGAACCTGCGCCTGTCAAAGGGGGTGGGCCAAGGGATCCAGGAGCCCGACATCCACCCTGGAACCTGCGCCTGCCAAAGGGGCTGGGCCGAGGGATCCGGGAGCCCGACGCCCACCCTGGAACCTGCGCCTGCCAAAGGGGGTGGGCCGAGGGACAATACTATACGTATCTCTGATGAAACCAATATTTTAACTTTTTCCCCCCATGATCGTGTTTGGTTTAATCTTAGTTTACCGACATTCTTACCATAGCTGACGTTGCGTAAATATATAACATAGTGTCTCAGACAATTCTGCCAGTAGTGAAACAATTTAAATTTCTCGGTATAGTAATAAACGAAAAATTAAAGTGGTTATCTCATATCAGCTTCATTAGTCAAAAATATCCAGAAATCTCGGTATCTTAAGTCACTTAAGGAATGCACTGAACGCCAAATCTGTGTCTATCCTGTATCACTAAATTTTTATCCCATTCTAACGTATATGCAAACACTCTCTGGGGCGGTACGTACAAGACTCATCGCCAGCCTCTTTTAATCTTACAATAACGTGCTGTTCGAACTATCAGTTTTCTTGCAAATTAGCCCACACTGCACCAATTTTCCAACGTTTTGAAATACTGCTGTTACCTTCCTGAACACTTTATTGCAACCTTCTTCAATGTCATAATTTTTTCTTTAGACCTTGTGAAATTCCTCCAAGCTTAGATAGGTGCCCTACTTTCTTAAGACAGATGATATTCATCAGCATAATACTAGAAATCGGTCATGGGACATAAACAGACCATTTTGTAAGACGAACTTATCGTTTCATTCTCGAGATCAACAGGATCCAGGGAATGGAATAAGCTATTAGACTCTCTTCGGAGAATAGAATCGGCGTCTTTATGTAAAACTAAATTAAAAATATTAAAAAAAAACATTTATTGAATCAATTGGTCCAATTGTAAACATTCATTGTTCGATGTACTTTTCTTTTGTCTGCATATATGTTATTTGTTGTTGTGAGTGGTATGGTAGCTAAAACTTTGTAGGCCTAGGCCTACCACAAGGAAACATGGCTAAACCTTAGCCGAGAAATCTTGGCTCTGCCGAATTTTTTTTTTCCGTGTTCGTCAGAGCCAAGATTTCTCGGCTAGGCTAAACCTAAGCTTATACGACTAAACTGGTAATCTATTGCTCATACCATATAAGGGTAGAAAGTCTCATAATATGGATAGCTTTTGATATAGTCCGGGTTTCTGACTCCAAAATGACTATTTTTTATACTGACGGCCGTATTTTGGAGTCAGGGTTCACTGCAATCAAAAAGCCGGAGTTGGCTGCCCGCTCAGAAGCGGGCAGTATGTGGTCCCATTTAGACAAAGAAATAGTAATGTAACCTACTCAGATCGTGTCTAAACGGTCATGATCACGTTCATGGATAATTTCGCTACCTACCAGTGCCTGATATGGACGAGCAAGATCGGCCAGTAAACTTTATTCTTCCCCTGAAATCAATTTTGCCTTCTCCAGTCTCAAACTCTCCGCCATTGATGACGTAACACTGTTTAGCGGTTTTTCAGTTTTTAAGCGTTAAATTCACTTTACAAAAGGCTAAATTATTAATGAATGTCGTGCTGACACTATTTGAGTTAGTTATGTTGTTATTTACTGTCTAAATCTGACCGCAAACTGCCCGATCAGAAACGTGCCGGCTACTCCGACGTTTTGATTGCAATGAGCCCTGACTCCAAAATACGACCGTCAGTACAAAAAAAAGTAATTTTGGAGTCAGAAACCCGGACTACTTTTGATACTATACCGGTTGGAAATTAGTAATTTTTAAAAAAATGCATATATACATATATACCTCACAGATCTTAAATCATTAGGCCTATTAAATCACTTGGTAAAATAAAAATTAAAAGCGGGGGTTTGGGAACCTACTTATGGCTGCTCAACCAAAAGTGCAAGAGGAGCTGGTGAAAGAACTGTTAAAAGTAAGCCAAAAGACCTAATTCCGAAAGTGGACTTCTTTAGGTTATTCAAATTTTGAAAACTAGATCGGCAAATGTACCAAGCATTTTGTAATTGTAGAGCGAATCTTCAGGGCATCCGACGCTTAAAGTTAAAGTTCAATGCTATTTCTGTTTAAATTTTTCAAAATATGTCATCATGTCCACAATAATTGCATTAAAAAACATTTTTTATGGGATAGAACAAGCTCCATGGCGTTTTATTCCCGCCTACCGCCTGTAAGTATTTTTTGTCATCCTAATTTATGTTGTCATTTTAAGGTGAAAACAAATACTCAATGCTCCATCAAAATGTTGAAAGCCGGTGTTCAAAGCGAGGCTGATAACTCACTGTCCGCCATGATTAATTTGTAGTCGCTCTTCTTTCCGAAAGTAAACAAACGCCAACGTAACTTCAAACATGGATGAAGAACGGAAGAAAAAGATACAAGCCGGAAAAGAGAGGGTTTGTAGAAATATTAATAATCAGTCTATTCGATATAGAAATTCGGAATATCATTCGATCATAAAAGTTTTCTGTCGCGTCGAGGACATAAATATCACAAGTTGTTGTTGTAAATATGTCAAGTTACACTCGGCCAACGTGTCATGTGTGATCGTTTAGAACATATGTGATTAAAATACCCATACAATGCCCAGTGACAACTCTTTTTGATTCGTCCTTTATATTGTGTATGCACTTCTACTCAAATCACGTTGATTGCGGCTGCCCTTTCGGAATAATGCGGTGATTCATTTCAATCAGTGATAATGTCATTCTGTTGAGTGTTGTATACATAATACAGTATACTCACAGCCACAGATCGGCGTTATTTAGCTCTGTGGGGCGGTAGGGCTTGCAGCCTTCATCAGGTCTTTCCATGATTAAATAATATACTTTATTGACAGTTTCTACGGTCCAGTTTGACGTACTACTACTAGTACTACTATATTTGGTAAAACCGTTTTGACAAACAAATGTGGTGACTGTTACTTTGTGGAAAATGTCACCGTTTTGTATCTCAGACTGAAATTTTACAGTGGAGCACATGTGTGCGTATGTTTATTGTGCCAACTTTAATACAATTACAAAACAACAGCATGTCAACAAAGGGCATGGTTGCCATTTGGTTTCCTTGTGGTATGTTTAAGGGTATTGTAGATCAGAAGGGACCATACAAAGAGCCTTTACACTTATTTGGATTTTTACCCATGGAAATGCAAGCGGGACACCCAAACTGTCAATAAAATATGTCTAACCCTGAAAATACCTGATAAACGCTACACGACTAAAAAGTTTGAACCATCCACAAGGTCAAACGGTACCGATCTGTGCCTATACAAGAAATGACAGGATAATCAACTGGGGCTATGATTGAGTCACTCAATGAGTGATTCAGAAATTTTAAGTCCACTGCCATCTCACTCTCAGGACAGAAGCGATTCTATTAATTCTAATGATAACGAGATTGGTAAATAATGCCCCTGCAGCATTTTCATGTGGAGTGTCAAGATTTGAATAGAAAGCACCTGGGGCCGGTTGCACGAAGGTGTATTAAGCTTAAGTCAGGCTTAAATACGTCGCGTCACAAAGTAATTTGATTGTGACGTGGCATAGTTAAGTCAGACTTAAGCTTTATATACCTTTGTGCAACCGGACCCAGGTGCTTTAAGATAATTTAAATAAGGTAGTGAACTTATTCGATGAAATTTTCTTGTAATAGAGCTCTGTGGAGTGATGTCATTATCTTACAAAGCTACCATCGTTTGCACTCAGCAACTTTCAACATTAGAGTAAATGGGGGATATACATTTCAGTATGTTCAAGAAAATAGTATTCTCGGTGGCTTACAAAAGTTTCGCTTCTAATCTCCGACCCAGTTTTATCTTACAGTAAAAAAATTATCTTTTTATTTATTTATCCCCATGTTAATTTTCACTGCCTCGGATTTGCAAAGGGACGTACAGTATCTCTGTTATTTAGTGAATTCTAGGTTGAATATTTATTATTATTGTCTTTTAAGGTAAAATAGACACAGTGTAAATGGGTAGTAATAATCAGTATCCATAGTAGAATTGAAGCAATGGGCTTAAAGCCATAGACAATTAATATTAATTTCTACATCATCTGCATGTACCGCGCAATGTCAGAAGGAATTGATCAGATATTATCCTGAGATGGAACATATATTAAGGTACAAATCTATGCCATTAGTTATATTAATGATAATATGTGATATATAGTAGAGGAGAAAAAGAATGAGTTTTTGATGCAGAGCAGCTTGTTTGAGTATTCACTATTGTATCACTACAAGTCACTGTACAATGGGGCAGTGTTTGACATTGGCATAATTTTCACCATAGACATCTTGACAATATTTTAAATCTCCCCACATACCTACAGGTTATTACTTCTAATTTTATCATAGACCAAATGGATTTATCATAGATTTGGCTATGGGTCCATTGCTAATGTCACGCACTGATGGGGGCTACTTCCAATAACGAAGTTCCCCCAATCTCTAATTCTACAAAGCTTAATGTCTACAAGTACCTCCTGTCTAATGTCCATGATATGTTTTTGGTCAGCCCTGGGTCCCAATGATTGTCAGATTTTGTAAAATGAAGAGTAAGAACATAAATGAATCCAGAATTTGAACATAGAGAGATCCACTTGTGTTCTTAACTTATTATAAAACAGGGGCTGTTTCTCGACACCGACGTAACTTTGCACCTGGTCGTAACGTCCTGGCAACCTATACCTTCATCATTACGTTACGACCAGGCGCAAAGTTACGACGGGCGTAAGTGTGTTGAGAAACAGCCCCCCGGACTCTTTGTATATCTCTACAACATGGAAAGTCCTATTGTTTTGAAAATAAGGTCATATATATACATGTTGTGTATATATATATATGATCATGGCATTCTATCATATACATGTATTTTCATTTAAAGTACACTGTATGGTCTAGTAACCCTATTGGCTAATAAACATTTTATTAATAAAAATGTTCAACTTTTTCACTGGTTTTCAAAGCTTTAAATCACACTCTAGTTCTAAGTTCTTTATATTAAAAGGCACACTTTTAATATATTTTGCAATGTATTGTTTCATGCAAAGGAAGCCATGTCATCTGGATAGATCTGACCATATTCCACACACTGTATTTTGGATAGGTGAAAACCAAACAGACATACAGAGAAATATATACTTTGAAAATACTGTCACAATGCATGCGTTAGTTGGAGTGCATGGTCTCCTGTATAGTTTGCTTTAACCACATTGGTTAAGTAAACAGTACCACCTTTTAAATAAATATATTTATTTGCATTAAGCTTCCACTTCTTAATACTGTTGAGTGTTTTGAAGTTAAAAATGTGGCATCTTTGTTATTAATCCCACTGTCTAAATTGAATATATTTTATTTTATTTTAAAAATGTAGTCTAACAATGAATTGCCCCTATTTTACCCCAACACATTTCTTCAGTCATTCATACCTATTGTTATTTTAATCCATGATTGTATTCCTTACCCCAGTTGATTTAACATTAGGGAAAATATATATATTTTTTTTTTGGTTAATGTTCTTGATACAAAATTGAAAATATAAATAGTCTAACTCTGAGAATGGTAGTCACATCATCACATGAAATTGTTCATAAATTTGAGCCAATCATTTTCAAACTATGTTTTACTTCCTTAATCCAGATGTTGGGAGATCATACATGTATATATTTTTTTACTTATAGTTTAAATGTACACACTTTACTACCAAGTTGTATTATCTTATGTTATTTGATACACCTACATGTACAAGATCCATGTTTTCTATCCAAGCTAAATGCAGTCTGTCTGACAACATTCAACAGCTGTGTGTTTTTTGTCTACTCAAGTAAACGTATGGATGTCCATGAAGGGGGGAGGGGAGGGGGGGGGGGGGGGGGCAATTCTGCTACAGTATATTATGACTATGTACATCAAGATACTAAAGCTGCAGTCTTGTTTTCAACAGATTAATAAACGTTTTTTTAATTGTTGTTTAACTATCACAGTACACAGTATAACATTTTAATACATACTGTACATGTTACGTGTATATTATAAATACAAGTAGCATTAGGCTGTCCCAATGGAGAAAATGTCCACATCTGTGGGCTGTTTCTCAAAACATTTACGGTACTCAACAAAGGTTGGGGGTTTCCTCTCCCACTAAACCTGGCAACGCCGTCATATACGTGAAATAATCTTGAATGCGACGTAAAACATCAATCAATCAAAACATTTACGTCAGACGTAAGTTCAATGCAGGACTTAACTGTCATGGCATCATACCTTAAACATTATGTTACATAACGAGATGTAAAGTTACGCCTGGGCTGGTATAAACCGTTTGATTGATTGATTGATTGATTGATTGTTTGGTGTTTTACGCCGCTCTCAAGATTATTTCACTTATATAAAGGCGTTGCCAGTTTTATTGTGGGAGGAAACCGGGCTCTACGCCAGGAGGAAACCCACGACCTTCTGTTGGTAACTGGCAACCATCCCACATAGGTCGTTCGAGTGAAAACCCAGTCAGAAAATTTTCCCATTTTTTTTGACTGAGTGGAATTCGAACCTGGTAAACCTTTTGAGAAACGGCCCCAGATGGGCATTGCAGTTAACCACAAAGTTTTTTTTTTTTTTTTTGTAAATTTGTCCCAATAGTTAGCAGGGGAACTGTTGGAAGTAGAATGTTGTCTTATTTGACAAAACTAACTGCAATGGGGTGATAACATGTATCCAGAGACTGAATAAATATGAAAATTTCTGTTTAGCAAAATTACAGGATAAAAAACAAAAGATTCCCAGTGATAATTTGGGAGAATCTACTTCCACTAAAGTAGACTAAAATCAAGCCCTTCATATTGAAGATGGTCGTGAAGGAAGAATATTTGAGAATTTTTCTATAATGCAGTGGATATGTGCCTGGCAGGGGTCTCCCCCATTTAATAGATTCTTATTGCTGCAGTATATGGTCCGTAAAGCCTTTCACTATAAATATTGCTTAGTGTGCAAAATTTGATATTTTTTTTTAAATTCTGATAGTCACGACAGTAAAAGGCTTTGGAATTCATCGTAAAACTAAATGATTGACGTTGGAATGAGGAAAATCCATACAGCCAAGATAGCGTCCAAAAAGTAAACAAAATTTAAGTAACCTAGATGATGTTTCATTCATTGTAAGCCTTAGTTACAAAGCATTACTTTACTCGAGACAAGTAGCGCTAAAAGCTTCTGAATGCACGTCTTTAGAAAAAAATCCGATAAGTTTTGTATCAACATTTTGGCAGCTCATGTCGCTTTACATGTTTATCAAAACACTGTTTCCTAATTTAGGAAGACTGAATAAAAATTAAAAAAAACGAAACACAGGCACTTGAAATCTTTTTGACTAAAATAACCATGGAGACACGTTTCTAAGGGTCTTAAAAACTGGCAAGGTCATTTGTTATAAACTAAAACCTATGATATTTCATTAGGTTGAAGACGAACTGAAGTTTGGCTTTAGTCTTTCCTAATTGATCACAATACAACGTTTCCTTTCGTATTTGTACTCCATCTAACCCTGCTGAAATGTTTCTATATTTCAGTTGGCTGCGTTTCAAAAGAAGAGAGCTCGTAAGAAAAAACCGAAGGATGTGATCGTGAGCGAGGAGGAGACAATATCAGAAACCATATCCGACACAATATCCGAGATGAAGAGCAGTTTATGTTCCTTAGAGACTCTGAACTTTTCTTCTGCAGAGTCACAGTCTACCTCCTATGATGTGAGTCCTTTAACTATTCTTTGTAGCTGTATTAAAGTTTATTTCTGGGATGGGTTGATTTCTCAGTGCAGACCATTTTATTGATAGTCTGTCGGGCCTTATTTATTCATGCAAAGCGCGGTTAAGGTTACGTGAGGGTTCCGCAAACTTAAAACCATGTGAAGCGTCACTGTAAAGGCGTTTGCATAGGTTAATTCTGACGGTTCTCTTGGAAAAAAATACCCACAAAAAATAAACTACACAAACTAAAAATGTCTGTTACTTTGGCGATAAAGTTAAATGTTTCTTAGGGATTTCACTTTTGAAGGACTAAACTTCTGCCTCAGAGGGAGTTCATTTGAACCGTCAACGACATACAAGTGGCGCAATAAAGAAATTTAATTGTGACATTATAAAGTTAAACATGGTTTAAGCCTAATTCAATCTTGCACAACGGATCCATGTAGTTTAAGCTCTACTGGTAACATTTAAATGATTATGCCAGACATTTTGAATTTCTTAAGAATTTGGAATTCTTTTGAGGCCACTTTAGTAGAATTTGGCCTTTTTACATCCATTATCGTTAAGAGGATTTGGTCAACAAAGGCATTGTTTTCTCCATACAAACCAAGACATGAAAGGGCAACAACAGCTGTAATGAATACAAATCAACAAGTGCTTTTAATTTTGTATTTGACAGAGTGATCAAGTGTCCATGTCTAGTAGTGGAGAACTGTCCAGTGAGGTAAGCTCTAATAAACAGTAAATGGCCTCCCTGGCTCAGTAGGTAGAGCGTTGGGCGCTCAATCCGAACAGCCTTCCGCCTATGGGTTGCGGGTTCGAATCCCACTCAGTCCAAAAAAAAAATTGGAAAATTTTCTGACTGGGTTTTCACTTGAACGACCTATGTGGGATGGTTGCCAGTTACCAACGGAAGGTCGTGGGTTTCCTCTGGGGGTATAGAGTCCAGTTTCCTCTCGCAATATAAGTGAAATAATCTTGAGCGCGGCATAAAACACCAAACAATCAATCAAAGCAAATGGTAACATATTCTAAGTGACAGTAGTGAGGGCTTAGTGGGCAGAGTTATAGTCTCCCAATGGGACACAGGCCTTCCATCGACGTGTATTGGGGTTCGACTCCCACTCAGACCAAATAAAATTGAAACTCTTCTGAGTTGACAGGCTTGCCGAAAACCGGAATTTTCCTCTCCAATTAAACCTGGGAACACCCCCACATAAGTGAAACAATCTTTGAGTGCAGCGTAAAACCTCAATCAATTTTGAAACACAATGTCTGTTAATACATGGTTATGTTTTATGAAGGTTTGAGTTCACTCTTATTTATGTGAGTGTATTTACATGTATATGAATTTCATTGTTCAATCCTTGAATATTTTCAGGAGTTTGAAAGCAGTGTTTTGTCAGAGTCGATGAGAAAGGACCTGATTCTTGCCACACAAAGAATAACAGAACTTGAAGAGTCTTTAATGGGTAAACAGATGGCTCTGGATAGAACGATCGAGGAGAATAAAAAACTGAAAATCTCAGATCAGCGGGTGCGTATTAACATTTACGTTGTACGCTTTAGTTGTGTCTTTATGGGTAATACTAGTCCTTCCGATCATTTCACTTGAGTATCCACACTACCTGGATCTTGAGACTGTCACATGTGATCAATGTGCTCAGCTATTAGCTTTGAGTAACCAAAAGCTAATGTGTAAAGTTTTTCCCTCGAGCTGCTCAGAAAAAGATCTCTCCAGTTTTGATATTTTTCCCCCAGTAAGGCCAGAAATGCCTCCATGTTGGCAACCTTCAGCTATCAGTTCAGCTACAAAGGAGGCCAATAGAAATATGTAAAAGGCAACCCATGACCTCCTCTCTCTAATCCTGCTACCGCCTATAAAGTATGTGCCTGTTAGACAACTTCAGCTAAACAAAGTGTTTATTTTGGGTGCATAAGAAAGCAATTGTCTCTGAGATCCCAGCTAAGCTAAGAGCTCACTTGGTACTCTGTATATATCCAAGTGCTTATCCTATATATTAAATGTACACTGTAGTTTAATGCTCTACTTTTAACATATAAATTATAATATACGTTTCTAGGCATACTTGAATGAATTGACTTTGGGAGATTTTCTTTCCTAATACATGCGTGATGAGGAGGCTTTCCTTCAAGTTTAAAGTAAATTGAAAGAAAAAATCCCTAAGGCCAGGCTTTAATTCAGGCAAAACGCCCATTTTCTCCCTTCTCTCCCCCTCCCCTTCCAAACCAGGCAATTCTACCATATAAGTGAATTAATTTTGTGTGTGGCGTAAAACATCAATCAATCAAATCAAGAGTTTTTGCAGCTCAAAATGCCATTCAACTAACTAAGGCTTAGAAAAAATGAACATTTGTAACGGTTATTGAATTTTTTTTCCTTTCGTCTCTTTAAGCACCCATATTGTGTGGACTTTTATTATTCCTGCGTCAATCAATTACCTTTTTGAAGACTTTCAAAACATCTTACTGTTGCGACAATCAGAATTTATGAAAAAATTCCTAATTTTAGCAGCTCATGCCACTTTAAACATGCGCTACCGTTTTTTCCTTTCTGCCAAGTTGAATTGTTATTAAAAGGAGACAGTTTTTGCTTTAGCAGTTGAACCTGAAAGATAGAATTGAGATATACATGTGTGATACAACTTCTAATTGCTTTTTTTCATAAAATTTATTGTCCTAATAAAGCTGGGAATTTTCACTAAATCTCTGTCTATTTGAACAGGTAATACCAGATAGGCCTCCTCCATCTCATTCTAACGGTCAAACAGAGTTATCTGCCCCTTTCTGTGATATGTATCTGACAGAGACTCAACAGTTGATGGAACAAGTTCAAGTCCTACAAATGCAACTGCAAAAGGTACAGATATTTGTCTCTTTCCCTTTTCTAATTTAATATTTTTATTATTCTATTTAATGATGAATTGATTTTTAAAAAAAGAAATAAATTTGTTTATGTTTGATTTGAACAGCAGTCTATTCTCAAAATTAACTAGTATCCTTTGTGGCTCATCCAGCAGAGCCATAGTCTCTCAGTCCAACTCTGGCCTTCCATCTATGGGTCGCTGTTTCAAATCCGACTCATATTAAGTTTGTGATAGATTTTCACTTGATCTGCGTGTGGAAAGGTTGCCAGAGGCACACCATTTCCATGGGTTACCTCAGGGTAATAAGCCTGGTTCACCTCTGTCACTAGCCAAGGTTGCCATATAAGTGAAATAGTCTTGAAAGCATCCTAAAACATTATTCAATGCATCAATATAAAGCCGAATCCTGATTGATGGTGATTTGAATCTAGTGATCTACCTTTCCAAACATTTATAAACCAGCCTTTTCATTGCATGTATTATATGTTGATTTGTCAAGATCTGAATTTTCCCTGTTGTCTTTTTCCACAGGCTGGTCAGGTATTAAATATGCAGATGTCACAACACCAAATCTCAGCACAAGCTTTGATGGAAGCCAAGAATCAAATGCTTGGTCTGCAGGATAAAATATTACAGAAAGATCAGAAAATTTCACAGCTGGAAAGGAAAATACCAAACCAAGATGCTCAAGATAACACAGAGTCAAAAACTTTACTGGAAAGTGCCAAAAAGGATATCGAAAATTTAAAAGCGGAAAATTTAGCCTTGACTGAAAAACTAAAATTCAGCAGTGAAAAGACTGCAGATCTGATACAGGCTGACAATGAAAAACTTTCTGAACAAGTTGACTTGATGAGTGTGAAAGAAACGGAACTTTTAATGGAAAATGAAGCCTTAAAACAAAATTTGGACATGTTTGCAATAAAAGATGCTGAGATTACTTCTGAAAACAAAACTTTAAAAGAACAGTTAAACAGGGCAATTAATGAGACTGATATTCTTCAAGCTGAAAACACACAAGTAGCATCAGAAAACGCCCGGCTGAAAGAACAGCTGAATGAGACCAAGAATGAATCCAATGTGTTTCAGTCAGAAATTGGGCAGCTTTCGGCTGAAAACAAAAGTTTGAAAGAACGTTTGAATGAGATAATTCAAGAAGCAGACGATTTGCGGTTAGTAAATGGAGATTTGAAAGAGAAAGTAGATTTCTCTACCAAAGAAACAGAATCTTTGAAAGAACAGCTATCAGTGCTTCAACAAGAGATGTCTTCTGTGAAATTTGAAACGTCAAGCATTCAGCAGGCTGCTTATAACTCTGAAACCGAGAATATTCTCCTTTTGAAAGAAGAAGTTGCCAGTTTGAAGGAAAAGCTTGAGGTATATAATGAGGAAGAAATATCTATCATTAAGTCAGAAAATGAAATCTTAAAGCAACGATTGGACACTGTTAATTTGGAAGAAACTGAAATTATGAAAGCAGAAATCGAGAGTCTGAAATCAAAGTTAGATTCAATGAACTACAGTGAACACCAATGGCAGGAGTCTGAACACGAAAGCCTTAAACTAAAGCTGGATTTATTAAAGGCTGAAGAAACAGAAGTTTTGAAATCAGAAATCAACAGTTTGAAACAGGAACTACATGTTCTCAAGTTTGAAGAAATGGACTTGATGAAATCAGAGAATGAGACCTTGAAACAAAGACTGGAAGCCGTTACTCACCAAGAAACTGAAATCTTGATGGAAGAAATCAGGGGTTTAAGAGATGAGCTGAACTCTTCATCCTCTCATGGTACAAAGCCACCGCAAAGTAAAAACGTCTCAGTCAGTCCAGGCGTGGCGCATTATGGCAGCATTGAAATATCAGAAGGTCCAGAAGAATCCATAATCAGCCACACTACAGAAGGACCTTCAGAAACAGATTTAGCTACATGTGCAGCTGATGAATATGTTCAAGTTTTGAAAGCAGACCCTGTGATAACCAGTTGTGAAGACATTTATACAGAATCTAGTCAGTTGATTTCAGTTTCTGTTGAGGAGACTGTGACATGTGTATCCAGTTTAGGTGATATTGCTGGTTCACATTCAGACTCTATTTCCACTGAATTGCCCTCTGTAGAAAATGATGGTGCTTTTGTAGAATCAGATGAGATGCAAAGGGAAGATAGTCCTCCTGTTCAGTCAACTGAGGGCATTCAGGCAGCAGTTATTTCTGATATTGAATCACGACTTCGTGAACTAGAAACTCTCAATGCCCAACTTAAGACAGAGAAAGAACAGCTTTTAAGGGACTTTGAAGGGTTAATGTCTTCACTTGAACTGCTGAAGGTAGCTGAGGATGAAAAAGAAAAAGCAAAAGAGAAGTTGGAAATAGAATTAGAAAATGCAAACTCAGAAATAAAAGTTTTAAGTTCAGCAAAACAGCGAAGCGAAACAGAGGTAGAGAGTGTTAAATTGAAGATGGAAATGCTCGTAGATGAGAAATCTCACCTAATGGAATCTTTAACAGAGCAGAAGTCTATATTTGACGACCAAAACGTCAAACTTAATTCCGAGTTAGAAAAGTGTAACTCTGAGCTGTCTCGAATAAAAACACTCATTGCCACTGATGAAGCAGAAACCGAACACACAGGTGTTTATCAGACTCTCAAGGAAGCTTGGGATAACAGAGCTACAGAATTAGACGAAGCTATAGCAGACAAAGAACAGGCTGAGAACAGAAGTAGAGACCTTGAAATGCAACTGGACCAATTTTTATCAGAGCGAAAACTAACAGATATAAACCTTCAAGAACTGACCTTAAGACTTGCTGAATTGACTGAAGAAAATGAGCTGATGTCAGCAGAACGAGCTTCAACTGGTGAACAGATAGAAGGTTTAAGAGGACAACTGATGGAGGCAGAGAACGAGCTGCAGGATTTAAGATACGAGTCTCAGACAATGCAATCATTTATGACAGATGTCAACCAGGAGAAGGAAACTTTGGTAAGGTCCAAGGAAAACTGGGAGGCAACTGCTGTGCAAAGTGAAGATGATGTTATTGTCTTAAGAAATCAACTAGAAGAAGTCCTCAAAGAGAATGACGCTCTAAGAGATTGTGTCAAAGAAAAGGATAAGGAGATTGAGACGTACGAGGCCGATAATACAATACTTCAAGAAAGTATATCTACTGCTGAACAAGAAGTTGAAAGTCTGAAGCTTCAAAACAGTGAAAATGAGGAAAAGGATTTTGTCCAGCAATTTGCAAAACCCCCTTCAGACTTTCTAGATGAGCAAGACAAGAAACTAGAGCATGTTAAAAATTTCTTGGATGAAATGGCCACACTGTTGTCACTTTCCAAAGAAGTAGAACAGAATTCAGAATTTGAATTAGGAAATTCGTTGAAAGAAATTCAGCAAAATGTAATGAACATGAAGTCAGAACTTGTTCGTATGGAGGAGCTGGAAACAGAAAGAGACAAACTTACCAAAGAATTAGAGCAGTCCGAGTCTTCCTCTGCAAAATACACTGAGCAACTTGGTATACTTCAACAAAGTTATAATAGTCTGGAAAAGCAATTAGAGAACAACCTAACTCAATTTGACACACCACTTGTTGATAAACTAAAGTCAGAGAATGAAACTTTAAGCCATCAGTTGTCAGACTGTCATTTAAAAATCAAAGAATTGAACCTTATATCAAAAGACTTGGAAGATTCACATTTTAAATTAAGATTAGAAAAAGAAGCTGTTTCTTCTGAACTAAATCGTGTTCATGAAGAAAGTCAAGGACTGCTCACAGAGATATCCGCTGTTATCCAGAAAGTAGAGGAGCTTGAAGTCTCCAACAAACAATTAAATGATTGCTTGCAGGCTTCTGAAGCAAGGTACATTGATTCTGATTCCCTTGCAAAGACATTGTCGTCTGAGAGAGAAGATTTGTCTACAAAACTTCTAGCCACCGAGTCAAAGTGTCAACTAGTCATTGAATCCTTAAGATTAAAGGATGTAGAGTTGGAAAAGCTTGAACTAAAACTTCAAGAATCAAACTCACGATTATCAGAGGAAAGTGAAATGTATAGAAGTTCTTTGACAGAGATACAAGATAATAATTATGCGAAGGAAAGAGGTCTGGAAGAATCCCAAAGTATCATTGTCAATCTTACAAAGCAGTTAGAGGGTAGCCAAAGTGAGGTTCTCAAATTATCTCGAGATGGGATAGAATTACAGGACAAAGTGGCTCAACTTGAAGGGAATGTTTTCTCACTAAAGGATGAGTTATTACAAAGGGAAGAAGAATTAGTCAAGGTAAAAGCTGAAATCTCTAACCTCCAGCAAGAAAATGCTTCACAATCCAAACAGCTAGAAGCTTTGACTGCAGAACGTGACTCTCTTCAGAAAAATCTAGATGACAGAAATCAACAGGATTCTATGACATTGACTGAGAAAGACCAAAAGATAACAGAACTGTTATCAGATATCACTTCAATTCAAACAGAAAGTGAAAGCGTGAAAGTGAGTAATGAGGATTTGAAAATAGAACTGACAAGAGCAAAACAAGAAATTGAAGATTTGAAGTTAGCCAAAGAGGATTATAACAACAGGATTGTTGCCAGGGAGAATGAGTTGTTAGAAACAAATATGGCATTAGAATCAGAAAGAAAAATATCATCTACCATTCGAACTGATTTAGATGTTAAAACAGAAGAGTTAAAAACTACTAAAGATGAGGCCAATGCTCAAATAAAGGATTTGGAGGCTAATCTACGTGATACAATGTTATCTTTATCTGAAGAAAAGCAACAAGTTGAGGGATTAAAAGCTGAATTAGATGCCGGCAATACCAAGTTAAAAGACATGTATAAAAAGGAAGAGGAGCTATTAGGACAAATTTCAAGTCTGCAGGAGGAAGTAACAGCTCTGAGATGTACATTGGATACAGAAAGAGCATCTTCAGTGGCCTCAACAAAAGAACTGGATGTCCATAGACAGCAGTTGTCTGACCTTCACCTTGCCCATGAGAGAATGAGCCAAAGTCTAACAGAAGTAGAAACAGTGCATAAAACAAATATAACAGATCTTCAGACGAAGCTGGATGATTCTGCTGAACTGATGGACAAGAATGAAGAGCTGGAAGATGAAGTGCATATGTTAAGGAATGAAAATGAGAAGCTTTGTTCCAAGTCCCAGAGCCTAATGAATGAAATTGAGTATACAAGGTCGCAGCATGAAAGCGTCCTTGAGAACATTCAGCAGGAGTTTGAGAAACAGTCTCAGGAATTCATCAACTTGCAAAGTCAAGTGTCTGAAGTCGAGAAAGAAAATGAAAAACTTCAGAAGAGAATCAGCCAGGTATCTGAAAAGTTTGAAGAGGATCTGGCCAGTAAGGAGCGACAGGTTAAATCCATTGACTTGGAAAACACTCAATTGAAGGAAGAAAAAGAAGAACTTAACCAACAGCTGCAGTCCGCGATATCAAGGGGAATCTTCTTTGAAAACCAAATTTCTAGCTTTGAATCACAAATAACCATGTTGAATTCAACAGCAGAAGCCTTACGAGAAGACAAGAGCAAACTGTTAGTAGAGTTTGAGGCTTTGAAGAGTGAGACATCCAGTCAAGACCAGAACAAAGAAGAGGCCTACAAGTTGATTCATGAGGAGAATACCAGTTTAAAGGAGCAGTTGCATGAGCTAGGGTCTGAGATTGTAACACTGAAGGAAGACAAAGAGACTCTCGATTCTGAACTGAAGGCTTTGCAAGTAATGAGCAGCAATGATAAAGTTGCAAACAGTGACTCTGAAGAAGCAATATGTATGTTAAAGGAGGAAATAGTTTCTTTAAGAAACGAACTTGAAGAAGCAGATATTTGTGCCGAGAAGTTAAGAAAAGACAGTGATCATCTGGCACGAGAGGTGAATATGTTGTATGAAGAGAAAAGCCAGAGCAGAGTGGATTTCGACAATAGTATTGAAATATTTAAAGATGAAATAAACAATCTCCAAGATGAGATTTCAGAGTTAAAAAAAGAGAAGTATGCCAGAGAGGATGAGATTCAAGAGTCAGAAAAACTCACAGGCTCCGGTCAGCTCCAACGACAAAGTTCTAGCAATAAAGAAATCCAGACTGATGCTGTTCAGGAATTTGATGCCGAGATGAAAGATTTATTGGCTGAACGAGATAAGCTTAGAGATGAAAGTACAGACACTGCTGATGAATATCAGAAGCTGTTAACGGAATATCAGACAGATGTGGAAGCTCTAAAGTCTGACTTGGATGAAAAGATGTCCAAGGAGCAAGACTTGAGGGATGAACTTGAGCTTACCAAACGGAAAGTCAAAATATTGACAAAAGAAAACAGGAAAATACAAGCCATGTATGAGAAGCTTGCTATGGTTGCTGAGAAACTTGGCTTTATGCCTGATGAAGATAGCTCCCAAGCATCAACAGAAGTGGAAGATTTTGAATCGGAAGACGATGAAGATACCTTTACTGATGATCAAGAAGATTTGTTACAAACTCTGCGGCACGATAACAAAGATTATCATGAAACGGAAATGGGAGTATTAGTGAGCCATGAAAAGCAGGTGTCTCTAGAATCTGATAAGATGTCCCTTACAGAGAGTATCCAGGAAGAAGATGCTGAAATACAGGCTCAGTACCAGGCTATGCTTCACGATTCCTCACCTAGAAAAGGGGACAGTGGGATTACATACACAGAGGAGGAGTATGAAGAAAAACTCAAATCATTAGCTGCCAAATTTGAAAATGAATTCAGCAGGAAAGAAGAATACATCCGTGATCAGCATGCTATGAAAATGGAAAGAATGAGAATAGAAATGGAATATGACTTCAGAATGGCCAGAGATGAGTTTGAGAAAGACAGAACTTTTGAATACAATCAAAAAGTAGAGGCATATAAAGTTGAAAAAGAACTGGAGTTTGTTGGGGAGTTACGGAAAGCGAGGCAAGAAATTCAGAAGGTGTGTGACGAGAGACTACACCAGCAAATCATGCCTCATCACTTGGTAGAAAATGGAACAGAAACCACGGACGAACTTGAACGACTTCGCTTAGAGAACCAGGTGAGTCCTCTGCGTTTCAGTATTGTATTACATCTTCATGTTGTCCTTCTGTTTCAATTTTGTTCAAGTTATGTTTCAATAGTCTAGTGGTAGTCTTTTGATTGTTTGGTCTTAAGAAGAAATGCGGAATTCATTTTTCAAAGCTTTTCCAGGTTAAAAGTAATACTGTTTTGGGAATTGTAAGTGTACATAGACTGAAGTTGTGCAAGATGTTGGAGGGGAGGGGGTGTGGAGGATTAAAAGCTATCTACATTTGCCGTCCTGTCTCGTCTTTTCAAAAGGAAGTGAGGAAGTGCCATTTTACAAGTCTTCTCTTATGATCGAACAATCAGAAGGCTATTTGGTATTCCATGTCTGGTAGCTTTTACTAATTAAGTAATAATGTCTGAGTAAGCTGGGAAGATTCTTGAGGAACAAAAATGGATTGATTGATGTTTTACTATGTATTTAAGATTATCTCATTTATGTGGCCGCGTTGCAAGGTTTATTTGGGGAGGAAACCAGGCTCATTGCCCGAAGGAAAGCCCCGGCCTTCTATGAGTACCTGGCAACTCTTCCACATACGGTGATCGTGTGAAAAATCCACTCAGAAATTTTTTCGGTCAAACAAAAATGGAACTGAAGCATTTAGATTTCAGTATTAGAAGACACTCCTAGTAAAATCATGAAATCTTTATCTATTATTCTTTCCAAAAGATTAATTCTGACTATTCACTTTTCTTCTGGACTAAAATTAAATTTTGTAAAATGTACGGAAACAATTTCTTAATCAAGGGGAAGTTGAAAGTCATTTGAAATTTGTTCGTTTTAGGATATATTAGAATTCCTGCCCAATGGCAACATGTTTTATCACATTTTTGTCGCAATGAAATAGTTTTTTGTTTTAGGATAGGCTAGTCTGAAGTAGACTAGTAGAAACAATGTATATTTAAGTGGAAAGGACTGGTTGGAGGGTGGATTCCTTAAAGCTATTGTATCATTACAGTTATTTCAACTGAAAAACTGGTCAGAAAGGTGTTACCGAAATTAAAGGATGAAAATTTGAAATGACTGACATTTTTGACTGAACTGCATCAGCTCTTACATATTTTGTTTTCTATGGGATTTTAAACTTGGAATAAAATTACTTCCTTTGGAATAACAGTGAAGAATTTGGCTTTAAAATTAAACACCCTTATGATACAATTGCTTTAAGGAGAGTGTAAGTGGTAATTGTTTTAGATTGTGTAAGGGATCCTAAGGTGGTTTGGGTTATTTCCCCAGGAATTGGGTGAGGCAAGGGATGCCCTGTTGCAACAGCTGAATGAATCTCCTGGACGTCAAGAACATCTTGAAGACATTCTCCATCCTCTTGGTGCGCCTCCAACCGTCTTAGCCGAGTCATGTCCAAAGGCAGAACCACCATCGTTTAAAGAAATGGCACAGAACGAGAATGTCATAATGCCGCTGCATTTAGAGCCTGAGGGTAATGTCTTTGAAGCCGAGTCTGACACCAATACTGATTGGCAACCTGAGACCGACACTATGGACCTAAGGAATACAGCCATAGGTATGGCTTTGGGGAGTGTGAACAGCCTAGTGACATACTCAGACACGGGGGAACTCTTTATAGAATGTGATCAGTCCGAGGATGAGGCAGATAGCTTGGATGGTGACTTTGAAAGTAAATTTACTACCCTACAAACTGAACACGATGAATTGCTGGTGAAAGCCAATGAGCTGGAGGAACAAGTCTTTAAGATGAGCTCTGTTAAAGACCACTCGTCTGCGAGTAGTGAGGACTCGGAGTTGAGCAACCAAATCATGCAGCTGCAAATGGAACGAGAAACACTTCAACAAAAAGTTAAGAATCAAAGAGAACTATTTGCATTTGAAAAGTCTGAGCTTCAACAAAAATGTAGTTCCCTGTCTCTTGAGTTAGAAACTGTCAGTTTGTTTAAATCTAATTTAGAGCAGGAGCTGGAATCAATGACCGAAGTTTTGAACAAAAAGGACAGGAAAATCTTAGATGGAAAAGATAAACCAATGGCAGAAGGAGATAGATCACTCTCGATCAATGTGAAGGACACTAAACAAACAGAGACCATGTCTGTTGGAACTGAAATAGAAACAGCTTTGTTGACTGACTCAGGTGAAACGTTCATAAGTTTGAACTCAAAGGTAAATGAATTGATGGCAAAATGTCGCCTGTACGAGTCCACGATATCAGATCTTAAGCAACAAATCACAAAGATGAGAGATAGTAACATTATTTTTACAGAAGAAGTTCACGAACAGGAAGAAATGCAGAGTGATCTGTTTGAAGAAGTCCAGAGACTTCATGATGAAAATCACTCACTAAGGTCCTTTATTTCTGAATCCAATAGCCAAAATGAGCCGGAGACTAAGGGTCATGTGGAGGAGGATGCAAAGTCTATTGACAGTCTGGATGCAATTTATGATCGCAAAAGTAAAACATTTTCAAGCTCTTATAAGAATAATAAGGCTGTAGAAGATGGTGGGTTTGAAAAAGATTGGGACAGTGCTGCAAGGCAAAGCTTGGATAGTTTGGATGGTGACATTGCCAAGTCCTATCACAGTGATGGGGAACGAAGTGTTGATAGCTTAGATGACGTATCCTCACTTTGCGACCAAATGTATGTCACGGCACAATCAGAACAGATTTCAAAACATAATCTATCAATAGAGACTGTGATGTCAGATGAGAAGCGTAAACTATCTGAAAAGAACCAGGATAACATTGTAGCTGTTGATGAGGATGGTCTACCACTGGAGGAGAAAGTCTATCAGTTAGAAATGGAGAAGATTCTGTTGAAAGCCCAAGTTTCCAAACTAGAGGAAGAGTTAGACAAACGTCATGTCACATCCAGTCAGCTAGGCCCCACTGTAATGACGTCAAGCTGGGTTTGGGACAGTGACTCTGATTTCAAACATCATAGAAGGAGTAGCTCTGGGAGTGTTGAAAATGCCAAAAGGCGTACAAGAGAGGGTTCTTCAATGGTAGAGTCCTCTTCTACTCTAACAAGTAACTCTGCTGAAAGTTTGGAGAACTTGTTAGATGCTAGGTTCAGAGAGAAGACAGCTGTGAGATATCCTACAATGCACATGGAATATAGGACCAGCAGTAGTCCTTCTCCAGCTCGAGAATCTTCCTCTTTCCCTAGGGTGTTCGAAGAAAGAATTGAGGACAAGGGGACAGAGGAAGATTTGTTTTCTCCCAGTAGCATTCACTCCCTTGACTTGACTGACGAATTGGATGATTTGAGTAGAGAAATGAAAGAAACCCAAGATATTTATGTCCGTGAAAAGGCTTTGCTTCAGGAGGCTTTAGATAGAGAACAAGAACATAAGGAAGAGATCACTGCCCGAATAGATTCTAAACAGATCATAGTTAATGAAGGAAGTAATGTCGATGTTGAAGACTTGAAACAAAAACTTGCTATGTCAATCCAGACAAATAAGTTTTTACTACGAGAAAATGAAGAATGGATTCACCGAGTAAAGAAACAAGAGGCTCTTGTATTTCAGCTAAGAGAACGATTAGCTGATCGAACTTCTGTTGCTGGTGATTTTCAAGATGTGTTTGGCCAACAGTTAGCTTTACTTCAAGATCATCGAAATGAGCTGCTGAATAAGTTGGATGAAAAAATGGATGGTGAAAAACTACTTGCCCAAATGATTGGTGAGAAATCTATTTTAGAAGAAAATCTTAGACAGGAAAAAGAACTTCTTGCTGAGAAAATTATTGATAAGAACATTCTAGAGTCTCAGTTACTGGAGCTGAAACTTGACTTGGAAAGAACTTCTCAAGAGCAAAGATTTCTGGAAGAGAAACTGTATCAGAAAGACAAAACCGAGAAGCAACTCATGAGACAAAAACGTATGCTCGAAGAGGAATTGTATGAAATTGAAACAAAGCTTAAGGAAAGGGAAGCCACATTAGAGCTTGAGAAGAGCAATCTCCTTCGTGAGCTCAAGGAAAAGGATTTGGCAATAAGGCGATACGAAGCTCGGCGTAATTCTTCCAGCTTGATGTCTGGTACGTCCTCTCCAAGGCTCTCAACTTCTTTGTTGTCTGTGGCTAGCAGTGAGAGCTCCTCATCTAAAACAGATGCTGGTGGAAAGATGAAATATCTTGAGAAGGTACGGGAGGAGATTGAGGAGAAACATCGAGATGCTATTGACTTGTTACGCCATCAGCTGAAGGTGAGCCATTCCGTGGAGGAGTTGAGATTGAGGGAGCAACATACAGCGGACCTTTCCAGCCTGAGTCAAAGACACAAACAACAGGTGCATTGGCCCCCTTTTTGACTTTTGCATGCTTTGTAGTGGATGCTTGCTATCTAGAACGGTGATGGGACCACTAAAACTAGGGTCACAACGTGAGAAACGACAAACAAAGCATGTGTTTTCTTACCATTGGGTTTCTTGCTTTTTCTCTTACTTCTAAGCTAAAACAGAAATGGCCATAGTAACACAGGCCTCACTTGTCGTTTCTCGTAACAAAAGGTGCTATTTTGTTGACTGAATCAATTATAATGCTGGAAACTTCAGCTATTACTCATGATTGAAACTCGGGTATCCCTAGCAATTGAACATTCTTGTTGGCGTTTCAAATAATGACATATATTCGGAACAAATTTTGATGTGTGAAACACAAGTCAGAGAACACTTTAGCAAGAAATAGAAAAAAATTGTATTTACAAAGCTTTGCCGAATCTAAGTCAAGACTTCTATGTAGCAATCCTTTTTGTCAGGTATTTATTTATCAAAGCAATGTTATGGTGACGATTTTCAAAGTCTTGCATGCTGTTTTGGCATCCAGTGAAGAGTGACAAAATGCTATGTATGCAATCCTATGGTTCTTTTTATTCATCACACGACACCAAGCTTGATATTCTTCATTCATCAATGTCCCACTTCTGTTAGCAAGAATTGTGAATTTCCCATAGATTATACATACTGTGATACCTAAAATTAAACCCTCGTTCAAGCGCCCTCTCCACAAACGCTGAACACCAGTGCCACTTGGCCTGGCCAAAGGCTGAACACCAGCGCGACCTGGCCTGACAGAACTTAAAAAAAAGGGCTGCAACTATTCAGCGAATCAGCTATATGGCGTCATGAAAGCGTCCTTTAGGTTTTGTCTAACCTTTTGGAGCATTTAGTCCCACTCAATCCAGGGGCTCGTTTCACAACGCAGTCGCATCGCAAACAATGCATAGTTGCCAATGGATATCATAGGGAAGAGATACAAGGTCATGGCAACTGCGATTGATCGCATTTTGCGACGGCTTTGTGAACCAAGCCCCCAGAGGCAGAAATTAAACAAATTCTGAGTTGGTTTTTCATTTGACTGCCCTACATGTGGAAGAGCATCCAGGTACAGTGTATGGGACAAAGCTCTGTAGTTTCCTCCAGACAAAGAGCATGCCCCCCTCACCCCACTAAGCCTGGCAGGACTACCATATAAGTGAAATAATCTTGAGTACGACATACAACATAAATCAGTATACTAAACATAATAGAAAACTAGTTTTGCATACTTGGCATTTTGTGATTGTTCATTTTTGTTTTCCCTGATAACAAATATACAGCAAACTAAAATCATATTAAAAGGACAGATATTTTGGCATCATATTTTCTTTTTGTTTACTTCCTCAAACTGTGTCAATTCAGCATGTCTTTTTTTTCTTTTGTCCTCTATAGTGTAGACAATTAACCAACTAAAACTTTATTACTGAAGTAGATATAAATAATAATTGAAGTTATGCTTCACTTGTGTTTAATGCTTTTGGAAAGTACATGCAATTAACGATGTTCAGCTTGTTTTTTAACCTTATAATTTTTGTAGAACGTTTTGAATTTTTATATTTGTTTTTGATTTTCCATATCTTTGGGTGATTTTTTTAATTTTTTTGATTGCCCTAATTTTTTGTAGACATAAAACAATTTCTAACACATTTCTATTTTTTCACCAAAATTTTTGATAGATATTTTGGAGTGATTAAAGTTTTTTTTTATGTGTTATTAAAGCTTAAAAAAAAAAAATGAAAAAATATGTTTGTTTTTTTTCATCTAGTCAATATTATGACGACATTTTTTCTTCTTCAGTAATTAACAATGAAATATTTAATGTTGTTTTTTGAAAGTCTTTGTTATTCAAATGTGTCAAAATTGTGTAAGTTTATCGACATGGTAAGAGGAAACTTAAATCTGAAATCATTGGACTTCATATAGCTCTTTAATTATTTCCATAGAATATTCTTTCATAATTTTTTATATGATCTCCAGATTGCATACAAATTCCATTCATATTTATCAATTATTTAGAAAATACATTAAAATATAACAATTTTTCATAATTATTTTATTTATATTTGTTGAACTATGATTGCTTCTCATCACATAGCTTAGCATTAGCTTTTATTAATATAGCTTTTGGTGTGGGTTAATCTCTGGTTGTGATTCGTATTGTATGTGTTTTTTCTTTTCTTCTCCTTTTGCATGTTGTTATGGTAGTAATTCTGCATGTTTGTTTTACTTTGCTTTTTGTGCATTTTGTGTTATATTGCTATACTTAAAGGTTGTACTGATTGTTTTATTTTACGTATACATTTGACATTTTCAGTGATCATATTTCAGGGTTTGTCTTATATAACAGTTACAGTTACATTGATTAAATAATTATACAGATGCTCCTGTTAAAAAATGGTTGAAACGTTAGAAGTGTCCAAAACATAGCCCCCCCCCCCCCCCCCCCCACCCCCAGGCTTTCTCTTGTTAGCTAGGTTACCAATATTAGTTAGGATACCAATATTAGCTCTTATCACAATATTAGCTAGAATACATGTACCAATACATGTAGCTCCGATTGTAATATTAGCTAAAATGAGTTTGGGTAAGCTATAATTATATGATTAGTTTTAGGATGCCCCTCTATGGGTATACCGGTAGATATTTGCTGTGTGACAATAATACATATGCATTTGAAAGGTGGTATATAGTAGTGTGTGGCCAAAATGAAACTATTTAGAAGACTCATCTTTTCTGAATGCTCTGGGGTGGGTTGTTCAAAGCGCTGTTAGCTTAACGGGAGGTTAGATGACGTCGCGTCACAAAGGAATTTCTTTGTTACGTCACGTCATTTAACATGCCGTTAAGCTAATTTTCTTTTGAACAACCGGCCCCTGGTCATCTGTTGCTTAATGAAGCCATTTGTTGCAGCGTGTCCTTGTTAGATCTAAATCAAAGGCCAGCATAAATGATGTGTTTTTTTTTTCAAATTGCATACCAAAATCAGTTTGATCACTTCCACTTCAACCAGCAGGCACTATGTGGGATGGTTGCCAGTTACCATGGAAAGTCGTGGGTTTCCTCCGGGCATAGAGTCTGGTTTTCTCCCACAATAAAACTGGCAACGCTGCCATATAAGTGAAATATTCTTGAGCGCGGTATTAAACAACAAACAATCAATCAATCAAACAAGCAGCATGCAGATCTGTTTATATCAGTTGCAAAAATATAGTTGACCAAAGCTGGATTATACCGCAGGTCTCTATAACATGGTCTTATTTACACGAGATCCTTCAGATCAGTTCTCTTGACAGTACAATTTACAAGGCTTGATTAGAAGAATAGCCTAGGTGTAAATATATTGCTTTCTTATTGGTTTGAATTTTTCCCATTTAATTATCAACTTGTTATTCTACAGTGCCAAACACACGTTTTGTCTATAATTTGGCTTTTTTGTTGGCAATGATTTTTTGCCTCCAACCTCCTGTTACCTCAAGGCTACATACTAAACATTGATATTTATTTTATTTAATAGCAATATATTCATACTCCCCATAGTGTGTTGTTAATTAAATAGCTATAGTTTGTTTCTGAACATGGGAAATATTTTGTTTTGCATTCCATTCTATTGGAAATGATTTTCCTATACTTACTTGAAAGGCCATGGGTTTTTCATTACATACAGGTGCCCCCTGATATATGCCTAGGTACACGTAGTATTAAACACCCCTCAAAGAATCTGCATCCTAAACGGCTAAAGGCATAAAGTAAAACGTCATTTGCCATAAATGGACTCAGATTTTACCAGCTCTTCTCTGGGCAATTATCTAAACAGTAGAATTAAATTTTACACACAAATGTTTACTTTTGGAACCCTTACTTTGGCTGCTTTTTTTATAAGGCTGTTTGTTTTTGTTGTGTGCAGGAATTTGTGATATTGTGATTTTTGCCAAAAAATTAGTTTTCTGATGTATTATGGTGCTAATTTAAATGTGCAAAAAGTTATGGCCAAAGAATCAAATTTAAATTTTTTTTTTTACAATTTATATCAATCAAATGTGATATAATACCGTATATAACTTTGCTATCCTAACTTCTAATATGGATTTCGTCTACCATATCGCAAAATACTTGCTGTATCTATAAAGTGCTTTTATACTTTCTTTCCCAAGAGCCAAATTTATATACAATCAAGTAATAAATGGTTGTGAACATCCAAACGGGACAGATATGGGTTATAAAATTGTCATATTTGTGCAATACAGTTTTGTATATGTCAATTATGTATATTTTGATTCATTTTTACATCCATAATATTTTGATTTATTTATTGCTCATAAAAGTCTATCTGATGTACATTTAGATATGTCCTTCTTCCTTCTAGTTTCTCTGTGAACAATTTGTGATTAAATCTGAAAATATTTACTTTCCTATTATTGATTTTGGATGGTTTTTGTTCTCATCACCATTTTATTCAAAAAATTATTCAAATAAAAGATATAAAAAAAGCCTCACAAAAACTAAAACTATAAATTTTAATAAGGGACAAAAGAGAGCCGAAGTGTTACATCATGACCAATAGCAACGACAAGCCATAGTATTTCACTATAACGATTGGCTCTGGTAGCCTGTTGTTACTGTCGGTCTAAAAGTATGGAAATTCAAATGGAAATCTGTTACCTTTCATGAAAGCCAGTATATGGTATTGAACTAGCATCGGTACCAGTTGGTTCCCAGTATTTCAATATACGGAACCGAACCGATTCAATGTTTCTGACTGAAACTGAAATTATATGGCCTGAATGGGTGGCTTGGTTTGGTCAACCTATAGTTATAACCTGGGCTCTGTATAAATATCATATCTAAACTATGTTTGACTATTTTGGAAGAATTTCTTAGGCAACCAAGAACCTGCACAGTATTTATAACTATATCAATGGCCAATAATCATCAAAACCATGATTGTGGCCAGTGATGTAATCACTTTGAGTCTCTATTTATCAATTTTCATCAATCATCATAATTAATTAGTTGTTTTACTAGGGGAGGAATATGATTTCCTTGACTACAAACAATCACAAATGTAACCTGGTCTCCAACCCCAAAATTTAGATATGGGATGTATTTGGTGATAAATGATAGAAGGTGGGTTGTTCAAGAGCCATGTTTAAATGACATTGGGTTGCAAAGACATAATTGTGGCATTAAATCCTTCCGCAACTTTTGAACAACCACCACAATGTGCAGCAATGGGTTTCCTGTAAACCAGCAATCCATGCAAGACAGCTTTTTCATGTCAGGCATTTTTTGCTTATTATGAACACCTCAGAGCCATGTATAAATGACATGGGGTTGCTAAGACATTTTATTGTGGCATTAAATCCTACGTGTATTATACTTTTGAAGAACCGCCACAATGTGCAGCAATGGGTTTCCTGTAAACCAGCAATCCATGCAAGACAGCTTTTCATGTCAGGCATTTTTTGGTTATACCATCTGTAAATAGTGATAAAATATTGAGTCAATGAAAGATTCTTGCTACGTGTATTAAAAAAAAAAATATGTCATACCGGCATGCTGGATGACAGAAAAGCCATTCCTGCACTTCACTGACCACGTTCAGTTTTATCTAATGTTTGATATATGATACTGAAGTGGCTGGAACAGGCTTAAAGCGTAATGAAGTCCCTCGAAACAATGATGGTATAGTGGAGTTTGGAAGTCCATAGTGGTGGCACACCTATAGTTTTTCTGTGCAGATTGTCATCCTCTAATCTGTCCCTAATATGATGTCATCGAGGGATTGGTCTATTATGTATCAATAATTCCCATGGTTCACACATTCGTCCAGTGCCAGAAAACAAGGCTGTTAAATTTGCATATTGGCCACGTGACCAAAGATACAAGAGCACGCATTTTAATAAAAGCTTGCTATGATAATGTCTGAAGATTCGGAATGGTTTAGGCAAAACTAAAAACAAGTTTTTTCCAAAGTTTTATTGAGAATCTCTGTTTTTGTATTTCCTGGGTTATCAGTAACGAAGTGATTAATTGTCGGGCTTAACTTTGATGTCCTAGCATATTGTAGCAACAATACAATAGACCCTTTCGGCTTAAGGATTGACGCTTGCGCAGAAGCCTCGTTGTATGGCAAAATGACGCTAAATTGAGTTTTTGGATCAATCTGACGTCGGAATCGTGTTTATTTTGTCTATGACGCAATGCAAAAGAGGCGTGTCACAGCGACTGCAACAGAGAAATGACGTCAATGCCGTAGGTTGCCAGGTACTCGCCGAAGGTTGAGGGTTTCCTCTGGGCATTGAGCCCAGTTTCCTCCCCAACTAAACCTGGCAAAGCCGCCATATAAGGGAATCAATCTTGAGTGCGGCGTGAAACATCAATCAATCCGTTATTATCACACATCTTTGGTTCATATTTATTATAAGCCAATGGCTTTACCAAAAAATTTTCTTTTGACACCAATCCATTAGCTTTTTAAGGTACTTCAAAACAATTATATTCTCTTGATAATCAAAATGAAAGAAGAAAAAATTCCAAATTTAGGCAGCCGATGCCACTTTAAACTAAGAGGACGGCTTCCCTTTCTGCCAGTATCCAATAACTTCTATAAACACTTATACTGGGATAAGTACTAAGTGATTCCAGAATAAGGACACAGTGGAAGATCAGAGTACAAGTGTGAACATGAAATATCTCAGTAAATATTGACATTGTTAGCACTTTGTCACCTGTGAAATTTGACCACCTTTTCTTTGTGTCAAGGTGTGCCAGGCTTAAGAAGATAAACATTTTCTGTCTTCTGATTCATAGGTCACTCTAATCAATGCAATCAATAAAAAATTGTATTGGTTAATTTCCTTTTGCCATTTTTATCAAAAAGGGATATATAACTAAACTGTATTTTATTCCATAAAGTTAATGAGTGTAGGTAGGATTTCTTTTTACAGATAAATGTAAAGTTATAGTGACACTAGTTACTGCAGTCATAGAGTTTGGTATTGAACCGTTATGAACTTTTTTCATTTCTTCTGTGCTTTATATATAAGTGCGTCATCCATGCTGGTGGATTATAATAGTATCTTGGTATTGTTTTAATTAAATGGGATAGTAGCAATTAATGGTTGTCTGTTTACCCCCATATGGAGCCCCATATTGCTAAGGCAGCATGCCCTTACATGATTGCCTCCCCTGAGCCACTGAAGCATTTCCCGCCAGTGTGTTTTATTGATGTAGCTAAGGCTATCTGTGTTTGTAATGGGCGGTTGGCTTGATCAATGGCAGGCCGGTCCATGGCTGGAGAAAGTGGCAGAGTCTAAGTAAGCTGGTTTATGATTTAACATAGTTATAAACAAAGGCTCTGGTGTAATGGTTTGCTTAACCTTTACTGGCTTATCTGATAATCTCTAATCTTGTAAAAGGGCTTATCTTTAAGGGTACCTGATGTTCATTCATTGACTGAGGTAATGTCTGCAGGTAGACAGCCCACCTGAATAATACCTGCAGTTTACCTGGCTGCCTGACAGACAAGCTCATACCTGAGACTCACCTGGGTTTCTCTATGATTAGAAACGAAGGTTTAATCACAGTTATTGACCACAGGTGTGGGTGGTTGGATCTGTGCTACATAGAGCCTCACTTGGTACTGAACAAGCATGCAGAGCATTCAGTGCAACCTTGTTTACTCTATCTCAGTCACATGTTGATAGCTGCATTTTGGCTAAGCCTCACACTATTTTACCACAGCTATGGCTGTATAAAGAAAACTCTTTCAGACTCCTGATGTTAGTACTTTCCACATGGCCTGAAATTTACCTTTGTGATACAATTGTTTGGGTCATTTCATAATCATTGCTTCAGTTGACTTTGACACCTCATCAGTTAATATTCAGCCATCTGATGCACAGCTCCTCCATTAGCTATGTGATTCATTCAGTCAGTGGAATTCAACATTCCTTACATATAAAACTGTTACTCGTTGAAATTGTTTACAAGCACACCTGGTTGGATGCCCCTCCCCCTCCATCTTTTCCTCTCCAGACAATTGCTACTCCAACAACCCCCCCCCCCTCCCCCACACACTATAGTTAATTCTCTCTTACTATTAGGCAGTTTGGCCACAATATTATCTCTACAGGGCCTTGTGAAACCATTAGATGAGAAATTAACTAGATCTTTGCATATAGCCGGACAAATTCCACTTTATACCTTTATCTCTGTCCTATAAATTCAATCCTTAAATTAAGGCTTAGTGGGCATTATTATCCCTACCTTTTGATCTGTCAATAACTTGTTGGATTTGTCATGAGCCACTAAATCTACTCATTAAGTGTCCGGTCACATTTCAAGGGATTCCATGGTTAGGTCCAGTTACCTTATTGCTTGAATGATTGTATTATTGAAATGGTATTGATCTGATTTTGGGTACCTCACTGCTACCTGTGTTTAAATTATCATTGTGCCTTACTAGTAGGCTTTAAATGTCCTTTGCTATGCATTGTCCGGTAGTCAGTGCCCTTTAAGGCTCTCCCACTTAACTGTACCAATCAGGCAGGCAGCACTCAGCCTCTACAGCCAATGCTACCAGCATGTGATCAGGGAAGACAACTCTTGTACTACCTGTCAAAACTTGTCTGAACACAATGCACTGCTGCATGCCCACAGCACATGACAACAAATCTGAGTGTGTGAAATAGTAGATGCATGTTATTTGACAGTGTTAATTATTAGTGTTGTACTTCCCAGGTGAGAGTTACAACACACAGGTAAACAACTCACCTGTAATCAGTGCTGGGATTTTTACCTGTGCATTATTTATTATCTTCCTTCAAGTAAGTTGGTTCATTCATTCGGTTGTCAGCCTAAAGCTTTATTGAGTCTATTCAAGAATTCCTTTAGTCTAACATTATTACAGATACACCAAGCTTTATCTTATAGCATATAATATTTTACAATTGTTTAATTCCACTATTCACCACGACTTCTGATATTTTATTTTTTTGTGCACGTTATTATTAGAACTAATATTTATGTGTTATACATTATGGGACTAATAAAATCTTTTTAATTTTTTTATTTACTTAATTCTGCCTATTTGCAATGGGACGATTTAATCTTCTTTTACACCAGTATCCCCCCAATTCCCTTTTAATATTAAAATATTGTTGTTTTTTTTATCATATTTTTTTTCGTTCATAATTTATCATACACTTTAAATTTTAAAAAAATTTCTTCTGAGAAGACTAAAACTGTTTCAGAGAGCCTCTGTGGCTCAGTTGGTCTCGAGCCTTCATTCCATTGACTATACAAAATCTGTTTGTGTCATCACTGGATCAACCAATTCCGTAGCCAGGTACTTGTTGACGCTCTTGAGTTTTCCTCTGGGCAGATTATTCCCCCTTCTAAACCCAGCAATGTCACCATATAAGGGATATAATATGGATTAAAGTGTTAAACGTCAATCAATCTATCATTTATTTTAAGACATTTATTATAAACACTTAATGTCTGCTGTCCCACAAACTTCTGTCAACCAACAAAGCACGAGTCCAATCTTCAGGGAACTGGACCTGTCAAATTTTTATTTCAATGTAGTGTTTCAACATAATTGATGGTTGACGTTTCCATGAAAGTAAATAGCTTGTATTACACATTGTATGTAACCTGGGACCTAACTCTAATGAGAAACAGTATTATTTATATTATGTAGTAAAAATGAGTAATTTTAAATATTTATCATGGAGGGAACATACTGATTTGGCTATTTTATATTTTATTTATCGCTAACCAAATTATACATTATTTAAAATGAAAGTTAGAAATTATTTGATTAATATTGAAAGTTTACAAATCTGTTATTTCTTAGTTTGATGAAACAGTCTTTTGTCAATATGTCACAAGGTTGAATCGAGGGAAAAACCCACTTGGAAATTCTTCAATTGTATTCGGTCTGAATGGTATTCCAACTTATGATCCATTAATAGAAGGCCTGTGTCAGACTGAGAGAATGCTGACTTAGCCATTAATGCCCCTAGTGGGCTGGTTGCCAGTTACCACCGGAAGGTTGTGGGTTTCCTCCGGGCATAGAGCCTCGTTTCCTCCCACAATAAAACTGGCAACGCAACCATATTACTGAAATAATCTTGACCGTGGCTTAAAACACCAAACAATCAATCAATACCCCTAGAGAATATTGTGAGATACCTGACTAAACTCCCTGAACAGGGGGCTGTTTCTCAAGGCATTTATGCCCGACGTAAGTCCAATGCAAGACGTAACTGTCATGACAACATATACCTTCACATTACGTTACGACCAGGCACTAGGTTGCGTCGGTGTTGAGAAACAGCCTATAGTATTGGAGTTTTCTCACCCTTAAGCTACTTGTAATTGTTCCTCTTAACATACCAGGTCTACTAATGACAGGTAATTAATTGATTTACTAATTAGTCGGATCGTTATGGTATAAGATCATGAAGATATAACTACAATGTAACTAATGCAATACCTTCTGTGTGAGGAAATAATTTTCATATTTAATTACAATTGATCCCATTGAAAGACATCTTTATAAAGGATTTATGGTTCATGGCCTTATTAGAACACATTTCTTCAATAACGACACAAATGATGGATTTTGGAAAAATGTCTTAACTGCCTAAATGAATTAAATCAAAATTTTAATTGTTTGTCAAAATTGTTGCTTTTCTTTTTTTTCATTGTGTTTTACTTGAAAAAGGTGTCACAATCCAACCAAAGCCCAAGTTACTTGCTAGCTCTGACACCATGCTGATGAAATGACTTAACTCCACCATAATGAGTAAATTTTCTGACTGGGTTTTCACTCTAACGACCTATGTGGGATGGTTGCCAGTTACCAACGGAAGGTCGTGTGTTTCCCCCAGGCATAGAGCCCGGTTTCCTCCCACAATAAAACTGGCAACAAACAATCAATCAAATAGTAAATTACCATAAAACTACTCATTATAAACTGATTACTATGGTTCCTACAAAATAGTAAGTCTTGGCGAATTTCACAAATTTACTTATTATAATCAAACCATCATCAGCGATAATGGAAAGTCTGAATTTTTTTTTTGGGTTAATGTCTTTGTGTCCTTTTGAAAGGGAATAAAACAGAATTTTCATGATTTAATAATTTTCAAGCACTGAACTAAGTAAATTGACATTTAGCATTACAGCCTGGTAAATTAAACAAAGATAAGTTGTCCTGTTTGTCATTTTCTTTTAACAAAAATAGGTGACCAGGGTAATTAACTCCTCTATATTATAATTGCTGAATTACCTTGATAATAATGCAGAGATTAAGGCTTTATATGTTTGAGCTAGGAGAAATTATTGTCTGTCGAGGAATGGTATTGATCCACATTGTTGCTGAGGGAATTCTTTGGCAAATATTAGAATCTGTCCTCTTAACAATTTTCTGTTGTCTTGATTTTTTATTTGAGTCAATATACAGTCACTATCATTAATACATCAACATTGAATGAAAGCTTTCAAGGTTTTGACTACAGACTATCATTGACAATGGGAATTTGAAAGAATAAGGAAAGAGATGAAAAAAAAAGGAATTTCCCTATTTATTTTGTCTACTAGTTAATTCAATTGAAGTGTACGTAAATGTTAAAGACACTTCTATTTCATACAAACACCAAGATATACATGTGTGCATTGAACGATAACACTTGGATTGGTAAAAACAAACAAATAATTGATCAAGATTCGGCTCAATTATGTTCCCTTGTTTCTTCAAAGTGCCGGGACTGGTTGTTCAAAAGAAAATTAGCTTAACGATAGGTTGGATGACGTCACGTCACAACAAAATTTCTTTGTCACATCATGTCATTTAACATGCCGTTAAGCTATTTTGTTTTGATCAACGGACCCTGATTGTGTTCTTTTATGTTGAGTTGCTCATTAGAGTACCTACCGAAAGGCGTAAATTTTCTCAAAGTAAAGGCCTAGTTTACGCCTCCTCTGACCATGAAAATGTCGGCATTTACATCACAGAATAATATTGAGCGTGGTGTGAAACACCAATCAATCATTGGGAATCAGAGTATTTTGTTTGTTATTGACAATGTTGTTGCATTACCATGAGCGTGTGTTGCGGTAATAAATTCTGACTGATCTTCCTAGAGGTGATGTGTTATTCATAAAGATCTAAGCCAATTAAGCCAAAGGCTTCTGAATTTTCTGATGTTTATCAGTGTTCACTGTGCACTTAATTCCATTGGGTTATTTCAGTCCTTATTCTCTGGTGCCGTTGACATGCAAAATAAAAATAAAGCCTATTTTACACTCGACCTGTTCAATAGATCTTGCTTCCTTCACTAGTAAACAGTCTAAGAGAGCTATTGTTGTTACTTGCTCCCAGGTTTACCAAGGTTTACGCGTTTAGATTTCGTTCTGTGATAATATTTAGCTGGTGATGAAAATTAGTGCCCATGTTATTTTTATGATTAGTTCAGCATTTCTTGATATTCTTCCTCAAGGAGTCTGGCAATATTTATGACTCTTCAGCCTTGAGTAGCACTAGTTGAGTTATGTCTTCTACTTAACCGTGTTATATTTTATAACCTTTTGGAAAAAATATATTGACAATTCTGTGAAAGTCAAAGTAGACAAACAACCTGGCTAAATGATTCGAGGGAATTCTCCACGTTGCCAGCAATGGTCTGTTTACTTGAGACCGGAGGTTGAGGTAACTATTACCTGGTTGCCATGGGGATTACAGGTAGAGCATATGGCTCCCCAGGTAAAAACATCATACTTTAATTGAACGTGACAGTTTTTGTTTTATGGTTTGATGTATATATGGCCTGGCTTCAACAACATTCTAATTTAAAACTGCACATTGCTACCATGTCTACTTTAGAAAAACCAATGTATTCAGGCTGCAAAGAAAATACGTAATCTAACAAGAAAAGCGCATAGCTTCACCAAATGGAATTTTAGTCTTGGAATTTAAGTTTGAATTGGCTTTACTCAGTTGTTATTCCATACCACCACCCCCCTTCCTTTTTCCTTTACCCTGTCCTTAACCGATCATTTATTAACCCATATATAATGTTTAATTGAATATTTTGATCCAGTTATTCACAGTTTTTTTAAAAATCTACAGCAGAAATAATAATAAAACTTTTGATTCTAGTGTGCAATTATTTTCAAACTTAAATGACTCATTTTTATTATGTTCCATTTTGCAATGGCAATAGTTATCAGCTTTCCTGATTAGGAGATAACAAGTAGCTTTAATTTTAAAACTGGGACATTTGACCTTTAAAACCTTCATTTTAAAGCTTGATTTAACCAATATGATGTTTGCTCGGCTCATCCTCCTGTCGCTTTTGTTCTATAAAAAACTGGAAAGGTATTTACAACAAGTTCTTAGCTTAATAAGGAGACACAGATTTGAGCACTTTGAGTTTGTGGAATACAATCAAATGATGATATTGTCAAGGCTTGAAGATGGCGACATTAATTTATTTCTGAGTTTTGCTAATTGCTAATTTTTTGTCATTAATTGCTAGCATGTTAAGATTTTCATGGTAGATCTTAAAAGCATGAATATTTGGTCTTCCTTGTTCAACCATAAGGCTCACCGATAGCCCAGTTAGATTGAAATAATGACAATATTTCATAATTAGTTCACAGTGTAGCTAAAAACAGCTTACATTTTGCTTGGAAATGGTCCCATATATGTAGCATGAAGTTGGATATATTTATGTCTAATAAATGAAGACCGTTTTGTCCAAAAGCACACGATCCTATTTTCCCTTATCCAGATTAATAAAATCTATGAAGAATTTTAGATTTTTTGATAAAAACTAAAACTGTATATTGTTGACTTTAATTTAACACTTGTCTCTGATTTTGTTATTTGTAGTTGGAGAGTGTAAAGGGTCAATATGAAGGGTTAATGGAGCAGTTAGCTAGTCAGCTGACGAGGATGCAGCAACCAGAGACAAACCAGGCAGGTGACATGGAGACCCACTCATTACTTCAACAGGAACTATGCCAACAGGTAAACAATAATGGTCTTTATTGCAACATACTTTTATTTATAATAACGCAAGCTGCCGTAAATAAACACTTTTTAAAATAGATTCTGGAACTCCATTTGTCTAGAACTGAAGAACATTTTTTTAGTTCTGTTTATTGAAAAAGAAAAAAATATTTATTTCAGTGGTTACATTTGACCTCAACTAACGTCATATTAGAATTTTGGTTTTCTTGTTAAACGTTTCCCCATCATATATTTGAGTATCATATTGATAAAAAGCGTCGTATTAAGGCCAAAAAAGGATATTGTACTTTTATTGTCATTTTGATGCATGACCACCTTATTGTAGATGTTGGAGAAGTTGAAAGTGTCCTTGACCTCTGAACAGAATAATGACCTTGACACGCTTTTGACAAGCCTGGAATCTGAACATCACAAGAGATTGGAAACACTCAATTATCAACATGCTGTAAGTAGGATGTCAGTTTGATACCACCACCATCCCCACCCACCTTCTTTCTCTCTCCTCGTTCCGTACTTACAGGGTTTTCAATATTCTTATTTCAACTTCTCTTTGATGGTTTAGAACTATTTTAATGGTAAAAACTGTTGGGAACTCTCTTTAATTGTGGGTTCCATTGTAATTAGAAATAACTACGGTATCATCAGGAAGTAATGTTTTGTGCCGTTGTCTTAATCATTGCACTTGATAACCATAAAAGGCTGTGTTTTCACACATACAATTTGTTGGAATCTTCACTCCAAAAAAAAAAGCAGTTGAAACTCCGTCTTCAATCCCTTTGTGCTCTGGTCCCACAGGAAGACATGGTGCTACAGTTGCAGGCTATGCGCATTACGGTGGAGCAAGTGGAATCAAGTCGCTGTGAAGTTTTGAGGATAGAGTTACAAAAAGAAACGCTCCACAAACTGGCCAATCAGAGAGAAGAACTGGGCGAGGAATACGAACAGAAGATACAATCAATGGAGAAGTCTTGGTCGGATCGATTAGACGAGTTACAGAAACAGTTGAACAACGAACAAGTCGCTGAGCAAGGTAGGAATTCTTATACTCAAAAATAAAGAAAAAGTTACTGTCTTTTACAACTATGAGGAATTATGCAGTAGGATAAATTTTTATTCAGCTCATGCAAAAATATTAGTGGCCATGTTTTAACCACGTTTTAGTACTATCAAAAGTAGTTTCGGAAATATTTAATTCTGAAAAGTTTTTCCTGAGACTTTTGACTATTGACCCTTCAACAAAAGTGTAACAGGTTAGATTTTAATTGACCTGATATCTATTTTACCCAGTTATTTTAAGTGGAGTTGACATCAATAGGTAAATGAGTTTGATAACTACCATTTATCCAATGGCTGAGGTTTTCACTGCCCAACCGTATCATTTAAAGTGACATGGGGCCGGGATTATAAAAACGTGCTATACTCAACTCAGACTCCATGCTCAACTCTCCTTGAGCATACTCCCAAGAGTTTGGATCAGAGATTGAGATTATAAAACATTCTGAGAACGTACTCAACTGAGTATATAAACAAGGCAATTTCAGCCAAGTTGAGTACGAATTATTGGAGCTCTCTAGGAAGGGAGGTAAAAATGGACGTTTGTTTTGGTGTTGTTGCAATTTTGTCAAGTCATCGGCAGGTCGAACATTTGTAAATAAGTAAAACTAAGGGTTTATCACTTCCAAAATTAGTGCAAATAAACTTAGAAACTACAATTTTTCACTAAATATCGATAAAAAAACTTATTTAGAGGGATATTTTACGTTGAGTCTAACTTGGAGCAAGGTCGATAGCTTGCTTAGAATTTCGTACTCAGCGGAGCACAAAAACGAACTCAAAAGTTTTATAATCCCGACTTTTGAAGTGTGAGTGGAGTTGAGCACAGAAACGGCTGTTGAGCACAGAGTCGTGCTCAAGAAAGTTTTATAATCCCGGCCCCAGAGCTACCAAATAGTTGGAAAATTTTGCTGACACAGAACAAGCTAATTGTTCCTCATTTTATAAAGATGTACAATATAAGAGCTTTCCATTGATGCCACTCTTGAGATTAAACGTGCAAGAAACGCGCACAATTGAACTACTACAGTGTACATCCCGGCTAATTCAGTTTTGTCTGTTGTTTATCTTCGGTTCCTGGCTTTATCAATATTTTTTTATTTCAACTTCAATCCTTTAGTTTTTCAAGCTTCTTCAAAGGCTCAACTTCTCTTGACAATCAAAATTTATTTTAAAAAATTCAGAATTTTGGCACCTGATGCCACTTTAAGGAAAATAATTGAGTGTAAATGGTAAGTCAGAGCATGAGGGTTTCCTAAAAAATTCTATCAGCCTCTCCAAATAATTTGAACTTGAAAATTAGCAGTCATCTTTTGGAGATTGAATTGACAGTTTTAATACAATATGACATTTAAACCTCTTAGAAACTGGATTGAAATTTCATTTAATATTTTATGTTTTGTATGTTTTATTATTTTAGACTGTGGTAATACCAGTAAAGCCCTCATCATACAGCTAGAAAAACAACTTCAAGAAGAGCACAACTTACTTCTTCAGGTGAGGGGTATTATATTTTCACACCTGTCAAATCAATAAAGCATGTAGCCCTCTTACTTGTTCTGTCTAGTTCTTGCTAAATAAATATTATTTAAACAAATGAACCATTCTATAGAATTCTATAAGGAGTAGGTTTCTCAAACTGTTGTTGTTTGGTGATGTTTGAGTCCTGCTTTTCTAAATGGATTCTTGTTCAGTTTTTATTGAGATAATGGGGTCTTATGACACTTTTCAGTCAAAATGTCTTTTTTCTCCTCAGAAATTTGACCAAGATCCATTACCAGGAGTTGATGACTGTGAGGATGACCTACAAGGCACTGGTGAGTACGGACATAATGTATGAACTGTTATTTGAGAGTGGAAACATGCTAAAACTTAGGTCAAATTGTTTTTGAACTGTCTGTTTATTTCAAGCTTTGTCCATGTGCGACCACACCCTTAATTGATTGATGTTTTACACCACACTCAAGATTATATCACTAGTATGGCGGCGTTGCCAGCTTTAGTGGGGGAGGAAAGCAGGCTCTTTGCCGAGCGGAAAGTCCCGACCTTTGGCGAGTAACTGGCAACTCTTTCACACTCGTGCCGTATCGATGGAAGGCCTTTGTCGGACTATGACACAATCACTTTAACCGACTGAGGCACAGAGGCCCCTCACACCCTGAAACGAAGCTGGTAGACCAATGTGAAGGTATCTTCTGAATAGGGATAGAAGGAAGTACAAACATTTAGCCACTTAAACTATTTAAAACTTGAAAATGGTGTTGATATATCGGATAGATTGATTTTCACTTGAGTTGCCAGGAACTCACCAAATCAGAATTGAAAAATTTCTGAGTGGATTTTTTTCGTTTGTGGTAGGGGGTTTCCTGGTTTCCTTCCCCACTGTAACTGGCAAGTTAACTATATCAACAAAATACGGTTCCGTGTGGCATAAAAGATCAATCAATCAATTTAAATATTATCTAGAAGTTCAGAAAGGTGTATCAGACGACATGATTTTAGTTTACACTGATTTTATATGGTTTGTTTGTTTTTTTTTTCAGATAACCAGTTTTCCTCAAAGAAGTTGTTAAAGCTGTGCTCTCAATTAGCGATGCAATGTGAGCAGCTGGAAAGTTTGTCTGAAAGTCTCAAAGAACATCATCAAAACAAAGCACAAATGTCGCAATCTCAGATTCCGGAATCTCCTGAGCAGGCCGTTACAGTAGCCAACTCTTCAGAATGGGAGGTTGAAATGGAAGATGACTCACAGGATTTCTCTGAAAGTGATCACGGAGAGTTTGTGCTAGACACATCTGTTCAAAACACAGAAGAATTGTCGAAGAAAATTAAAGACTATGAAAATAAACTTCGTGACTATAATTATTTAAAAGATGCCCTAGAAGAAAGTGATAAACAGGTGAAAGAGTTGGTTAACATTGTCAACGCCAAAGATGAACTGTTAAGTAAACTGCAAGGAGATACGGATATCAGTAGTGTTGTAACAGATTATGAGAATAAATTTAGAGACTTCGAAGAAAAAATAGCTTCTTTGGAGGAACAATTGGAAACTAGCAAGAAACAAAATTTTGAAGTTTCCGAGAAGTTAGAAACGCAAATACGCCTTTACAAAGAACTTGAGCAGATTTGTCAAACTCAGGATACCAGTTTGCAATCTGAGAAAGAACGGGTAGAAAAGCTTAACTGTGATATACAAGAAAAGGACTTAAAAATACAGACGCTTGAGCAAAAACTTGGCATCAATAGTAGTATCTGTGATAGGACGTTAGATTCCGAAGTGCCGTCCACAGACACAAGTTTGTCTGAAATACAGGATGATTCCACACGTGTGCTTAAAGATCTTGAGAGGAGACATGCAGAGGAGATGGAAGACTTAACTCAGATGTACAACGAGGAGCAAGAAAACTTACGAGAAAACCTAAAAATTGCTCGAGCCAGCCAAGTTGAGTTGTCTGAACAGCTAGACGACCTCGCACACAAACACCAGGAAGCTTTAGATGCATTACGAGAGGAACTGCTTCATGAACAAAAAGTCGAAGTGGAAAGTTTACAGTCACAATTTGACGCTCAATTACAAGTGGAGATTAAGCATGCTACCGCAGATCTGGAATCCAATGTTAAGACTGTGGCAGAGAAGCAAATGGCTGATAATTGTGAACTCAGTAGTAAGCAGTCGTCAGGCGCGGCAGTAACTAACGACCATCATGCCTCAGTGGAGGAAATAACAGCAGCTCATGAAGACCGTGTTAGAGCACTGGTGCTAGAATGGGAGGAGAAAGTGGAGAAAACACGACTTGAACTGGAAGAACAGTTTGAGGATGAAAAGTCTGAGTTGGATAGGAGACATCAACAAGAAGTCGACAATCTACAGACCCAGCTGAGAGATGCTCAGGAAAAGCTGGCCAATATTATAGAAGGTAATCCTCAAGCTACATGCAATTCAGATTTGTTTTATGCTCTAAATTTTTGCTTATTTCAGAGAGGGTTATCGTCCGCTTGAAGAAATTTTTGTCCAATATTTGTATTTGGAGCATTTCATTTGGTATTGGGAGCATGTTGTCCTATGAACTCAGCTGTTGAGCTTTATGTATTTCTAAACCAATTAAACACTGTGTTTTCCGTTATAGCTCTTGATTCTGGTGATTTTGACTCTCCTGCCTTGGAAGCTTATCGTACGTCCTTGAAGGAGAAGGTTGACCTTGAACTTGAGATGGCCAGGAAGGTTCTGCAGGATGAGTATGAAGAACAGACGACCTCATTGGAGGAATATACGGCTGAGGAAGCAGCTAAAGAACAGGTAACCAGAAATTATTTGTTATAAGAGAGTTTGTGTGTTTTGATGCCGAGGTCACTTGAGTGGGCCAGATATACATTTGAAGCAGTGAGCAAGGACAAGGTTATGTTTTCGCACAATGTTTTTCAATACAAAATATTTTTTAATACAAAATGTAATGAACTTACCAACTATCTTAAAAATAGGATTAAGTTATGAATCAACGATTAGTTACATGACCTGGCTGTTGGTTCGTAGTTTTATTCTACTTATAAGATTGGTACCTCAAAAACATCACAGTTTCTTATAAAATTGGTACCTCGTCATCAATTAGTACCTCGTCATCGATTGGTACCTCAACATTGTCACTGTTTTAGCGCTTTAGTTCTTGTCAGTTCTTGTCAGTTCTTGTCAGTTCATGAAAGCCAAATGCTCCCAGGAGCAAATTTAAAGAGAACTTTAAAGCAATATCTACCTCGCATACATCACATCTTATACAATAACCCAAAATGGAATGACTTACAGTCCCCTATTCTCTCCCAGATAACCTACAAAAATAACTATATATCTATACCATCTAATTCAAAGAATGAAAAAAAAACAACTATTAACTTTGAATGGTAGAAGTATTTAATCTCATTTTATGATAATTGAGTATATTTGATGATATATTGAATTTTCAGGCAAAGTTTATAGAGCAGCATCAGAAAATGATGGATGATTTCATTGCGGAGAAAGAGAGAGAACGAGAGGAGCTTAACTCACGCCATGCTGATGCTATACACGATTTACAACAACAACTGGATGAAGAAAAACAGAAGGTCAATTCACAGGGTCAGAGTTCACAGGAAGAAAGTGAAACTAACCTTAGGTCAAAGGTCGAATGCCTTCAGAAACAATTAGAAGACAAAGAAATAGAGCTTGAGAAAAAACTATCAGAGATTGAAGCAAGTCGGGAAATAGAAATAAACCAAATCAAAGAAGATTATGAAAATAAACTGGAAATCCTAAAGAAAGGTTTGTTTGTTTATTTTTCGAACATTCAATGCCCCAAAACCTTTAAATGGCCACTCAGGTGTCAGGTCAGGTATTTGTTTATGGTGAAAAATATTGATTATTTTCAAGGGGATATATTGTTCATAGATATTCAAAATGAGAATGACAAGGTCTCTTTTTTTTCCCTCAACTTTTTATCAGATTTCAAGACTTCCCATGAGGATCAACTGGAGGCAGTTGCTATGGATACAGATGTTGTACAAAGTGACCTTGACAAAGCCCATGAACAGGAGTTGAATGACCTTGAAGAAAGGTTGACAGAGAAACATGGTAAAGAACTTGGGAATTTGGAGAAGCAATTAATGGGGAGAATGGAACAGTTACAGGACACCCATCAGGTTAGTGCTGTTGATTTTCTTACAGGGGTACTGATATACACAAGAGCATTATGCTTAAATGTTACCTTTGTAGTTCTTGGTCACAAGGCGTCATTTATACCTGGGTCCACACTTTTGAACAACCCACAAAACACAGAAATGAATTAATATTTCCTATGATGAATGAAATAAACCATTGTTTCTTTTGGATAATTTGTATCCCACTCAGTCCATAGAAAACTATTGTGAATCCAATAAACCTGGCAACGCTGCCATATAAGTGAAATAATTTTGAGTGCGGCGTAAAACATCTATCAATCAATGCATTACCCTTTGTGGAAAGGTTGTCCGGTAGCTGCCCAGGTAAATTCCTCAGGGCAAACATCCCGGCTTCCTGGCCCACTAAACTTTACGATGTCAGTTTAAAATATAAATTTTAATCAAAATGAACTGTCTTCTGTCTCTACAGGAGGAAATAGAGAGGTTAAAGAAGGAACATAAATCAGAGCTGAACAAGTTAAGAAAGGAATTATCAGAAAGAGAAGAGACAGAAGAAAACCAGAATACACATCCCCCAAAGGTAAGGTGATAGTTGAGGGTACGGGTTTAAGGCAATTGATCAAGTGGGCTGGTTACCAACATCTTAAATCTGAATTAAGTTTAGAAGGGGTCGGAATGGGGTGGGCGGGGGCTGTGATCGTTTTGTCTCCATATAACCATAGCTGGTGAGTACGACGTTAAACCCCCAATCAATAAATCAATCTTACTGTGCTGTTACGTCTTAAAGTCGACATGCTGGATTTTTGTAACCTTTTCAAATATTTGGCCTGTCCATATGGTCCTAGCATAGAGGTCAACTATGATACAACGTTCAATAAAATCAAAAAACATTTTTAGACAGTTTTACGTATTTGACTGGCAGGCTGGTTTAGGGAAATTGCATCTTTTTTTAAACTTCATGGTTTTCATTTAATTTTGTTAGATTTTAAGCAAGGCTTTTATACAGTTTTGCTGTAGCAGAAAGTTGAAAGACATTACTGAGTTTCATGCTATTGTTAATCACTGTTTTGACTGTATAATGTTAATTTTCTGTGGTATTCTCTGTTATAGGAGATAGTGGAAGAGTTCAGTACTGTATCAGAATCTCATTCATTAACTCAGTATCCTTTAGGGGACAGTGATATTGAAATAGAGTATGAAAGCTCATTTATAGAAAGTGAGGAGGGTTCTGAGGAGGGGGATCGTAGTCGGACACCAACACAAATGATGGACACATTAAGCTTTGAAGAGGCAGAGAAGTTAGCTTATACTGCAACAGTTACTGCCCCTAACACCAGCATTTCAGCGCCCCCTAGTGAGGACATTGAGGAGGAAATTGAAGAGGAGATAACTGAGGCTGCAGAAGAAGAACTTGCTCAACTTGATCAAGTACTCCTGGAGACGCTGGCTAAGTCTGAAGCCCTTTATCCCAAGTCCCAATCACCCTCCCCAACCTCACCACAGCAGGACAACAATGTGTCTCAATTCACCAGTAGAATTACTGAGGTATGGACAGTTTTTTGGTACCTTCAGGTTTTCAATTTTTAGTGGGCTTTTCTGGTTAAAATTTGCATATCTGAACAAATTGTTGACTATAACTATAGGTTTAAACCCTTGTTCATCAAAAAATCTAAATAAAAAAGCTTGTTTTTGATAAATGACACTCCCAAGCTTTAAAAACTCAGGAAATTAATTCAATCATATCACTTATAGATTACTTTTTTTTTGCTTTCTCATGAAAGTCCAAAACTTTATCCCTAACTCAACAATATACCAGAAGCTTAATGGTGTTAGAGTAAACCGAAATGTCGTGTTTACAATAAAGAATTATTTTAACTTGATAACGGTGCTAGAAACTGTACCGAAACGTCATGTTTACAATAAAGAAGAAGTTGCAATCCATAAAGAAGCCTTATCTCCATAAAGAAGCCTTATGTTATTAAAAAATTATGGGATGGAAGAGGTATCTTATCTAAAGTTACCGCTTTGTTAAGCCCTTTGTCGTGACACACATGACTGCATACCTATACGTTTCAGTGAAGATTATTAGTCATGTACCACTTTATCCCTCCTATGATATCATTAATCAATCAGTCTATTGTATTGTAATTTATTTTTCAGTTGGAATCTGAAGTGAGTCATCTACAGAAAGAATTTGAAAGTAAAGTTCAAGAGACTGAATGGTTACAACGACAACTTGTACAGCAATCTACCCAGTACCAGGAACTGAGAGTTAGACTGTTAAACTATGAACATTTGGAAGGGGAAAGTCTTGTGAACATGCTGAGGACTGATGCTGATAGACTGGGACAAGAAAGGTAAAGCTCAAAGCATTTATAAAAATAAAAACTTTTATATAGAATTAAAGTTATTAAGTCTTAATAACTGTGGACTTGAGGCCTGAAGTGCTATAATTTTATTATATAGGACACCACTCACTGGCATGAATGGGTTATGGGTTATGTGTGTGTTGTGTGGGGGGGGGGAGAACCCCTGCTTAGAGGGATTTTGGCTTAGTCCGCAAATGAATAGGCTCTTAGTTCTTAGTTCGACAGACCTGATAGTGGACTAGTACAACTCGCACTCAGAAGAAAAGATTTTTTTCTTGATCGCCCTATGTGGATGAGTTAACAGGTACCCAAGAAGCAGAAAGATTTCTCTAGTCAAGGAACCTGGTTTCCTCCCCTACTTACATGTATCTCGGCAACACTGCCATATAAGTGAAAAAATGCTAAGTGCATCTAGAACAAAAGTTGATCAAATGAGTAGACTATCTGTAGGTCGAAGCTCTTCTCTTGACCCTCACCTCCATTCTGTGTATAATAACCGTATCATTCATATTCCACGCTTCAGTGTGATTTTGTAAGTTTTGTTGTTGTGAAGATCCAAAGATTTGCGAAGATAACTTACATTTTCTTCCTCCCTCCCAGCTTCTAAAAACATCAATCAAGGAAAGGTTGTTGTAGGAAAAAATGGTAATGATCAAATTTATTTTTCAGGGACTCCTTACAAAAAGCTAATGAACATTTGCTGCAGCTGTTATCAAACTCGTTAAGACTGTACCAAACTACAGAGGAAAATATTACAAAGGCTCTTGTTGGAGTAGTCTCATTGGGAGCCTCAACATCAAGTTCATCTACCTCTGCTCAAGTGGAGTCAAACAACGCCCCGGTCAGTGAAACAAACCAGCTACAGAAGAGAGACTCTCAAGAGAGTTTGTCTGGGCTGGAGGGAGCTGACAAAGGGCAGATAATCCCGGATGCAGCAGGTGATCGATTTGGTTCCCCAGACTCTGATAAGAAATCAGACCCGGACACTAAAGGTAAGCCCTGTTTTGTACTAAGGTTTTGTTTGGTTTTTAAATGGACCTGATTATATATGGACCCCAATATTAATATAGCAACTGGTTTTATAGTTAACACTTTCTTTATCTCGCGAAATCTTATTACTCTTTTCCTTTTTTTTTTCTTTCGAGGATGATCATTTAAAAAAAAAAATTGTTCTAACAAAATAGAAATTTAAATCTGACTTGATTTTCTCGTATGAAGATTAATGATTATCATATGTGTTTTTGTGTTGGTATAGACTCCCAGAGCTCTGAGGCTTGTCAGAACACTAGTCTGCTATCAGTGGGGACAGATGAAGGGTTAGACCTGTCCAGTCGACTCACAGAAATCATGTTTGTGGGACCTGATATAGACAGGGAAGGGGAAGAACTCCTCAGGGGTAGGTTACTTTGTCATATTTTGAACTAGAGTTGTGTTGTAATTTGCATCAGCCCCAGTGTACATGGCCGTACAATCCGTGTAGTGCAACCTGGTCACGTTGGAAGTACATTGGCAGTAAATTTGTGACTATCTTCAATAAACGCCTATATACATTTTGTATAGGCTTCAAGTAAAAAAAAATGTATTCTTTCTAGTTTTGAGTGGTATATAGAAGTTGATATATAAACATTATATGGATTACTACTTCTGATTTATCAGATTATGATGTTTCTATGACGATACATTATTATCAAGCAATATAGGGTGTACTCCGTATAATTTTGTTTCAATGTTTTTCCCCTTGGTTTCCTCAACCACTAAGCCTGGCAAGATAAGTGAAATAACCTTGAATGCAGTGTCAAACATCAATCATTGAACACAATGTTTTTCTTTCTGGACATTATTTTACGTTTAACTTTTAACTATTTTATGCTTTGAAATAGAAAACTTTCGGGGGATCATATAGGTTCTGCCTCATGCCTTTTCTTGTCTGGGCCATATCTTTTCAAATATTTTAAGGGTTGGCATTAGTTCCATCCAGTTCAAAAGTGGCATTTATACTTCTAAAGTGTTTAACAGCTTCTGAAAGCATAGCGTCTACAAGATGCACGCCGGAGACACAAGCGATGAAAAGCATGTGTTTTACTTTGTTCTGTTTGTCTGGAAACCTCATCTTATATAATCAACAGTCAAATATCACACTTCTTGAGGATCTTTTTTTCCGGGCTTGTCCTTTTAATGATCTGTCTTTGGTTAGGTGGCATATTGTTTGAAATAAAAATAATGAACTCATTGAATACATTCCATTTCCATCAAAAAAAAATTCTCCCCCTTGTTGTACTCCCTACTGAAAGGAGGCATCATTGCCCAACTCTTGTTAGATTTCTGGGACAGTTGTCCTGTTTTATGAATGGGAAATTGTACAGAAAACTGCAGACTGGCAATTGGATAAAACTTGTTTTGGGGGATTTTATAACAGATAGTAAAAATGAAAATCAAAACCCTTAATATTTTATCTATATTCCTAATATCGTACATTTTGATCTTGGGATGCCAAAGGCCATTTGATATATATTCCTAATGTTGTACATTTTGATCTTGGGATGCAAGAGGCCATTTGATATATATTCCTAATGTTGTACATTTTGATCTTGGGATGCAAAAGGCCATTTGATATATATTCCTAATGTTGTACATTTTGATCTTGGGGTGCAAAAGGCCATTTGATATATATTCCTAATATCATACATTTTGATCTTGGGATACAAAAGGCCATTTGATATATATTCCTAATATCATACATTTTGATCTTGGGATGCAAAAGGCCATTTGATATATATTCCTAATATCACACATTTTGATCTTCGGATGCAAAAGGTCATTTGATATATATCCCTAATGTTGTACATTTTGATCTTGGGGTGCAAAAGGCCATTTGATATATATTCCTAATATCATACATTTTGATCTTGGGATGCAAAAGGCCATTTGATATATATTCCTAATATCACACATTTTGATCTTCGGATGCAAAAGGCCATTTGATATATATTCCTAATATCATACATTTTGATCTTGGGATGCAAAAGACCATTTGATATATATCCTTAATGTTGTACATTTTGATCTTGGGATGCAAGAGGCCATTTGATCTATATCTCTAGTATCATACATTTTGATCTTGGGATGCAAGAGGCCATTTGATCTATATTCCTAATATCACACATTTTGATCTTAGGATGCAAAAGGCCATTTGATATATATCCCTAATGTTGTACATTTTGATCTTGGGATGCAAGAGGCCATTTGATATATATCTCTAGTATCATACATTTTGATCTTGGGATGCAAGAGGCCATTTGATCTATATCTCTAGTATCATACATTTTGATCTTGGGATGCAAGAGGCCATTTGATCTATATCTCTAGTATCATACATTTTGATCTTGGGATGCAAAAGGCCATTTGATATATATCCCTAATATCACACATTTTGATCTTGGGATACAAAAGGCCATTTGATCTATATCCCTAATGTTGTACATTTTGATCTTGGGATGCAAAAGGCCATTTGATCTATATTCCTAATATCACACATTTTGATCTTGGGATGCAAAAGGCCATTTGATCTATATCCCTAATGTTGTACATTTTGATCTTGGGGTGCAAAAGGCCATTTGATATATATTCCTAATATCGTACATTTTGATCTTGGGATGCAAAAGGCCATTTGATCTATATCCCTAGTATCGTACATTTTGATCTTGGGATGCAAAAGGCCATTTGATCTATATTCCTAATATCACACATTTTGATCTTGGGATGCAAAAGGCCATTTGATCTATATCCCTAATGTTGTACATTTTGATCTTGGGATGCAAGAGGCCATTTGATATATATTCCTAATATCACACATTTTGATCTTGGGATACAAAAGGCCATTTGATCTATATCCCTAATGTTGTACATTTTGATCTTGGGGTGCAAAATGCCATTTGATATATATTCCTAATATCGTACATTTTGATCTTGAGATGCAAAAGGCCATTTGATATATATCCCTAATATCGTACATTTTGATCTTGGGATGCAAAAGGCCATTTGATCTATATCCCTAATGTTGTACATTTTGATCTTGGGGTGCAAAAGGCCATTTGATATATATCCCTAATATCACACATTTTGATCTTGGGATACAAAAGGCCATTTGATCTATATCCCTAATGTTGTACATTTTGATCTTGGGGTGCAAAAGGCCATTTGATATATATTCCTAATATCGTACATTTTGATCTTGGGATGCAAAAGGCCATTTGATATATATTCCTAATATCGTACATTTTGATCTTGGGATGCAAAAGGCCATTTGATCTATATCCCTAATATTCTACATTTTGATCTTGGGATGCAAAAGGCCATTTGATATATATTCCTAATATCGTACATTTTAATCTTGGGGTGCAAAAGGCCATTTGATATATATTCCTAATATCGTACATTTTAATCTTGGGATGCAAAAGGCCATTTGGATTTTGATATATATTCCTAATATCGTACATTTTAATCTTGGGATGCAAAAGGCCATTTGATATATATTCCTAATATCGTACATTTTAATCTTGGGGTGCAAAAGGCCATTTGATATATATTCCTAATATCGTACATTTTGATATTGGGATACAAAAGGACATTTTATATATATCCCTAATATCACACATTTTGATATTGGGATACAAAAGGCCATTTGATCTATATCCCTAATGTTGTACATTTTGATCTTGGGATGCAAGAGGCCATTTGATCTATATCTCTAGTATCATACATTTTGATCTTGGGATGCAAAAGGCCATTTGATATATATATCCCTAATGTTGTACATTTTGATCTTGGGATGCAAAAGGCCATTTGATATATATTCCTAATGTTGTACATTTTGATCTTGGGATGCAAAAGGCCATTTGATATATATTCCTAATGTTGTACATTTTGATCTGGGGATGCAAGAGGCCATTTGATCTATATCTCTAGTATCATACATTTTGATCTTGGGGTGCAAAAGGCCATTTGATATATATCCCTAATATCACACATTTTGATCTTGGGATGCAAAAGACCATTTGATATATATCCCTAATGTTGTACATTTTGATCTTGGGATGCAAGAGGTCATTTGATCTATATCTCTAGTATCATACATTTTGATCTTGGGATGCAAAAGGCCATTTGATATATATCCCTAATATCACACATTTTGATCTTGGGATACAAAAGGCCATTTGATCTATATCCCTAATGTTGTACATTTTGATCTTGGGGTGCAAAAGGCCATTTGATATATATCCCTAATATCACATATTTTGATCTTGGGGTGCAAAAGGCCATTTGATATATATCCCTAATATCACACATTTTGATCTTGGGATGCAAAAGGCCATTTGATATATATCCCTAATGTTGTACATTTTCATCTTGGGATGCAAAAGGCCATTTGATCTATATCCCTAATATTGTACTTCAGTGTGGTGTAAACAGTAAAACATCAATCAATCAATCACCTACTATTGTAAAGCTAGGTGCATGTGCATAACCCTTGGACACTTCTAGTTTATCAACCTGCAGGTTAGATGAGGTCGAACCACAAAGGAATTACTTTGTTCTGTCAATTCATTTAACTTGCTGGCCCCTGGTAATACTCGTGATGGGGTTTATTTGGACTTGAACACTTATGATTGCCTTCAATAAAACTATCTAAACCACAGTTGAAAGAATAGAAAATAAATGGGACTTCTTTTTGTCATTTTGTATGCATGTTGCGTGTGAGTTGAGTATCGAGTTCTTGTTTTAAACTGGTGCATGTATGATTGATTGCCTTCAATAACATAATAACACTGCTAAACTGAAGTTTAGTTTATAAGAAAAGTGTCCCTATAAATAAACTTGCTCTGTGTATTTTTTGAAAAAATGTAAACCTGTTTAGTTAGAACTTGTGTCAGAAATATACCCAAGAGGTGAAACAAAAAATACATCCTGTGAAATAAATCAAGAGGGCTCTTTTTGAGCCTAGTTAATGTTTTCTACAATACATTGTGAAAAGGCAAGGTGTTTTAATTTTATTTCATGATTTTTATCCCTGTATATTCTCAACAAAAATGTTTTATATGGATTTCTGTGTTAATGGGGTAATGCATTGTTTATAAGGTCAGCGTTGTGGAATATCTATTGATGCAGGGGAAATTCTTTTATAAGCCATAAAAAGCTGGTAGTAAACAGGGTATACAATTATGATATTGTGCCCTATGGCTGGGCATGATAAGGGCATCACATTGTTTCTGTATTGGGTGCAGCTCTGTGATCAGTCAGCCTTTGTGCTCTTGGCTGCAGCTGAAATTACAGTCATGTTGTCATAGCAATGGCCCTCATATATGTTGCTGTTTCTATAGTAACAAGCTGCCAGGTGGTTGTGTGTAACTAGGTCATGTGACTCTGCCAAGCAGATAGGGGACAGTTCTGTGTTGTGTGACAGAGAGGTAGAGGTATCAATTTCTCCCCTTCTTCCCTGTTTTAATTGCCCCTATATCCCCCATCCTTATTCCCCTTAGATCTGCCTCATCACCGTTGTCAGGGAAATATGGATTAGTTATTTTGCCTTTCAATCATAAAAAAACGCTTAAGTCACCTAGTAAAACATATATTCTTAAGTGGAGGTAGTATGGATTTAATTGTGGCTGTATCGATACCTCAAAGTCATTCATAAATGACATAGGAAAGATCCATTCATTTGTTAAAAGGTAAGGGCTTTGTATTTCGTATATCAATTGTATCAAAGTCTAGTTAGGCCCATGGGTATATCATTTAAATTAAGCTTGGTCAAATAACAAAGGATTTCATTTATAGCATTGATCTTTACATCATCATGTGTATCATCTCCACCATAATTTTGTTCTAATAAGTAATTTTCATGTGCTATAAATGAGAGCTGCTGCGAAAATTAATTTGGATTCAGTCGAATTGGATTTTTATTTCGTGTTTTAGCTGTAGTGCCAATAAATTTGGTAATAGTTAAAACTATTTTTTAATAAACTTGCATTTGATAGTCTGTTTTAATTATTCAGATTTAATATTAAAATAGGTTATTTATCATTGTCCATTGATTAAGATGTTTATTGAGCATATTGCAATTTAAGTGATAGAGTTTAGGGCAATTTGTATTATTCAATTTACATTTTAGTTATTTTTAGAATAGCATAAGTTGTCATTTGGTTAGCCTCACTCACATGTTTCTATTCTGTTTTCCTTTCTTGGTTATTTGGTTAGAACATGCCATTGATTGATTCTCAATATATTTAGCCTTAAGTGAGTTGCAATCCTTCCATGAACATTAGTGTCCTGGTGGTATAAATGGAAGAAAACCACCTAATGAGAATCATGAATTGGATTTAACATAATGTTGTTGTTGTTATTTAAGAGTGCAACAACTACAACACATGTTTAAAATAGTTTTGAATTTTTAATGTGGCTCAACTATTTTAAGTTGTAAAATACAATTCATTTGGAATTATAAAACAATCTTCAGTTGTTTTTGTTATTTTTTATTTATCAGGGCCATAAAGACTAAAATTGGCTTGGATTGTTTTTATTGTTAATAAGATCAGTTGTAACCTGATTGATAGAATTTAAAACTGTGTTGATTTGGATATTTGCATGTTCATTTGTATGAACGATTTATGAAGGCCTTTTAGAGCTATTGGGTCCTAACAATTTAAAAATGAGAACTGGATGACTTAATAAGAACACTATGATGACTTAATGATACCAGTAGAGTGTTCTCTCTATACATGGTCATATACAGAGTGGCAGTCAGTCAGAAAGGAAGGAAGGAAGGATTTTATACCAGGATTTAATACAGCAGGTTATATTTCTGAGCCTGTTCTTAAACTGTGGCCCAGACAGATGCTGTGGTTCACACACATAGCCTACAATTCTGTAATAGTCTCAATGTCATCTAGTATCTGACTTATAAAAAGGCTGTGCTATTTCTACAGGAAATACAAATGGTTGGTTTTGTTTTTTGTAACACTTTTTGGATTAGCTATGGCTTTATGTGCAGAGTTCCATAGAAGTCAACATTTGTGAGGTCATCAACCTTAGCTTAGATGTAAGGAATTTAATTTTTCCATGCTCAATTAACTGAAATTCAGTTTTTTGTGGGCTTATTTGAGTTTTTGGGTCATTTTGAGGCAGATATTAGACCTCGAAAGCTTACAGGAAACCCTTACAAGCAACATGTATGTCTTTAAAGCATGATCTTATTCCTTACCTAATTTTAACTATAGCAGCAATACACAATCAGATGAAATTATTTTGAGTACTGATCCACCTATGTTTTACACTTTTACTAATATAATCATGCACTTCATTGTGTCAAAATTTGACCAATTTGACTAGACTATTGAAAGGTCAGTAGTTTCCTGCAGGCTGGTATTTAGGTCATTTCTTCTCCAAGTATTTTATATGGTCTGACGTTTCCAGCAAAAAGAAATTAGCAGTTTTTATATTCAGATGACATTACATAATGCATCACTTGTGGATTAAAATGCCTGTTAAGGATCAGTAAATAGAAAGGTGTTTTATGAATGGCTAACATGACTGCTATTGCAACTACAACTCTATTCCTTGGTTTGGATTAACCTCTTTATGTTAAGGATACACTTGTTGTGCTAATCTTTAGGATTTGAACAGTGGATAATCCTTTGTCAGCCTGTTTTAACTTGTCAACTCTCTTCACAATATTGATAGCTTTTGATATAGTTTATGCTAATTTTGACACAGAAAACGTACTACTATATCCATACATAGCCCATTCTGTAGGTGCCAGTCCCTCCTTTGAGAAAAGTTCTGCTTTACAACATGGGCTTGTCAGGACACATATTAGAATATTCACTGATTTCATGTTTATAGTTGAAAGTTGTTCAAGCTTGGGATTTAGGATTTGTACATTAACCTGATCGTAAAATGATGTTGGTGAGTCTAATTGTCTGTTTAATTGCACAAATAATTATTAAACCTCAAAAATCCAGAAACATATAATTTGCCTGAGTTGTTGAACTATCTTTATGCTGTCTAGTACTTTTTGGATAAGAATATATTTCTTGATCTTTCGTCAAGGTTTCATTCATGATTCAAAGTGGTTTATGACAGGTTTTGATCCTGATTAGGAATACAGGGGATTTTTTTGGCCGCTCCCAACACATGCTGCTTATGGGTTTTTTTTCTTTATTTTTTGTTGGTTTTTTTTTGAGGGGTGGGGGTGGGGGGGATGGGTTTTCCAAGAATTTGAGACTAAATAACATGATCCATAAATGATGTTGCACAGACCCATTCTCCTGTGTGGCCATTCACTGGCATGTCACTTGAACGATCTACATGTATGTGGGATGGCTGCTACATGTAGTTAGTGAAAGTTAGTGAATATAAGTGAAATAATCTTCAGCGTGGCATAAAAGATCAAACAAATAATCAATTCAGTGTCATGTTTTATTGTTTAAATCTTTATCATCACTGCCCTTGATCAACTAAAAGTCTTGAATGTGCTTTGTCAAAGATATTATTTTTGATTGATCGATTGATTATTGGTTATTTATTGTTTCCAGATGGCAGTACTCGGTTACAGAGCGCCGTGTCCAGCCTACTGGAGATGATAGGTGACAGCAGTGAACAGTTACGTGAAGCACAGAGAGTACAACAAGAACTTCTACAGACCTTAACTGCCAAAACAGAAGAAACTGAACAGCTGATAAAGCGATGCCATGACCTAGATGAGAATCTCAAAGATGAAACCAATGCCAAAGAATATCTCGCCACTGAATTAAATAAAGCAGAAGGTAGGACCTAATGGCCTAAGTCAATTTAATTGTTGATAAAAAGGTCCCCAGTGAATCTTCTGGTTCCTAGTCACTGTTAATAATGAAACTCTGGTAATGAAGCTCCACGCGCAGCCACAAAGGGCTACTGCACACTTGATTCTTTTTACCAAAACAAAACAGACATTGGAATCCTCAAATAAAACTCCCTATCCAGTGGAGCTGGGGAAGTTACCAATGGTCATCTGGAACCTGATCTTTATATAAACTACTGTAGAATAGCACACATTTTAACGAGCTTTGTTCCGGGCTTGTCCATTTAAGCCCTAATCAATAATTCAATACTTTAATTTAGCTTAATTTTTTTGTTCAATATATATCAACTAAAAACCATTTTTCTATTTTCTATTTCAGGGTTATTAGAAGGCTATGTGGCTGAAAATGGCCAGTTGCAAAAGAAACTGGAAGAGTCGGAAGAAAAAGTAATGGTCCTGGCCATGAACTTAGAGGCAGCCAACACTAAAATTCAAGATCTTGAAAACGCTCGCCAAGAAGTTGACGCCATGCGTTTAGAGGTGGAGCATCAACAGTCGACTCTTCAATCCGGCTTGGGAACAGAAAGCCAAGGTTTTTATATCTTCACTAATTATGGCCTGCTTGCTGTGCCTGTCGGTGTTTTATTGTGTGGTTATTTGCTCAGACAATGGTGGCTCTAAAGTAACCGGAAACAAAAATAAACACGCAATCCAAAAAAACTTGGCATAGTATAAACTGCAAAAAAAAAAATTTAAAACATATTTACTGACTTTTATTAAGAAAAATTAGGATTCGATTTTAATCGCATTAGGATATGTGTGAAGAAAAATCGTATATTGATAAATTGCATTCCTCAAGAAAATCATTTATTTCTTATGATGGTTTTAGTAGTAGAGAGATAAATTATTAATTGAATGAAAAGAGTCCCTATGATGTGATATCCGTTTTTTTTCTTCTCACAAATATAAATTTATTATGGTGATGACAATCCGAATTTCTATTATGATTATGTAAAAAAGAGGGATATAAATATTTATTTTTAATAAAAGATGTGGTAACTTTTTCTTTTAAACTATTTACAAAGATTTATTTTCCAACATCTTTGAAGTGTTATTTCTAATTTTAATGAAAAGGATTATATATTTATCTAATTTAAAGGTTATGGATTTTTCTGTGTGCATGTACTTTACAAAATGTGTATCACATATTTTATCCTATTTATATTAATATTTAATATATATAAAATCATATCAAGGTGAATTAACACTTACTGATTGCACAGGGTTGAAGTTATTGGCAAATATTCATAGTACACAGTTACATATTCTGTACAATTCCAGCTAATTTAGGGTGTATATAATTAAAAGTGGCATGAGCTGCCGAAAAGGTAACATTTTGTTAAAGCACAATTCTCTTATTCTTCAGCATTTTGATTCAGAAGTACAAAATAGAGCTTTCTGTTGATACCAATCTTGAGGATATCCTTCCAGGTTGTTTTTGAAAGCAACAATGACTCTTGAATGCACTCATACATCCCGGCTATTTGAATTTTGCCCGTTATTAGCACAAATTTTCGCTTGTACATGTACAGGTTAATGGCTTTCAAATATTTTTTATTTCAACAAATCGTTCTACTTTTCTGGACAATCAGAATTTATGAAATAAAATCTTGATTTTGGCAGCTCATGCCTCTTCAAAAAAATGGCTGGAAATACCAGGAGATAAGAAATTCGGTGGAGTTAACTAATAGCTCTAAATATGCTTATAAAGTGGTCAGAACATCAGGGTATTTCATATTAGCTTTTCTGTTAGACATTTTGTTCTTCCATTCTGCAAATTGTCTCCAAATAAGGTGTAGGTTTAGTTGTTAAATTCCCATCCCAATTTTCAAGAGTTATGTGCACTCTCACTTGAGGCTTCATCAAATTATATTAATAACAAGACTTACTATGCAACTCAACTGTGTGTCTCAAATTTACTATGCAGAAATGACTGAGTTACTGTGGAAGTTTCGTTTCAGTATCTGTCTCTAGTGATTGCCATGGATGATTTTTTTTGTGAGATTTGTAATTTGAATTGTCTCTAGATATTTTGGTTATGGAGGGAAATGTGCTTTATGTCATGACATTATGTTTGACATGGTACCACCTATATGATTTTTGGTGTCAATAAGGGCGGCTTCCAATAGATATAAGCTTCTTGCAATTCGACTGCTGTGATTTAGAGGAGTTCAACATCCAGTGGATATAATTATAGTGAGAGGTTTTGTTCGAGACAAAAGTCATACCTCCGAGGGACGACAATCTTGGCACACCTTTAACATGCCTTTCTGATGCCTCTTTATTAAATCATGTTTTACTGAGTTTTTTTGTGATATTTCTGAAAGTTCAGTTTCTAGTGTCTCCAGTAAAACATATGTGGAAGAGTTGCCAGGTACTGGCCTAAGGTTGGGGGGTTCCTCCTGGTACAGAGCCCAGTTTCTTGAATGCGGCATAAATAATCAATCAATCAATCTAGTAAAGTGTCCATGGATCATAGTGTTTATAGCGAGTCTTTTTCTAGATCCTCCCCCTATCAGATTATTGCTTGTAGATTGAGAAATGTAAAGAAGGCTTGAAAAATATTGTTCTTTATTGGTTTGCTTTCGTAATAGAGGCCATTTGTAGTTTTTAACTTGACCGACTTAAGTTGTGACCCCCCCCCCCCTCCCTTCCTGTGGGAAACAACTCTCATCTTTATTTGGCATAAAAATCTTGTATCAGTAGTCGGTTTATTGACAGCCTATCTTCTTAGCTTATTTCCATTACAGTCTCGTTAATTTATTTTTTTTTTGAATGGAAAAACATATTGATATTCTGTTTTATTTACTTGGTACTAGATTTGACAATGGTATGACCAGATTACAAAGCAATCAATAAAAATGATCTTATTCAATGTACTTGTTTTTCTTTCGTCAGTCAAAAAATGGGTTTCTCATTTACGTGAACATTACTGTACCTCGTCATTCAGAGGATCAAACGCACAGGGTTCTAATCAGAGAAAACAGAGCATGAAATTCTCAAATTCTCACCCTGGGACTGATTTAGAATTCACTAAATTAACCTTAGAATTCACAAAATTTATCCGTACTCGGATTGACCGTGTGTGAACCATTGTCTGGTTGATTCAGTCAATACAGATACAGTTCTTCGCTATAGATCTGTATCAGACTCTGTGATATTGACATTTTTTATTGTGGGGGAGGGATGGAGACGAGTACAGTGGGAAATTCGGGGGTTTTTGCCTAGTCTGAAAAATCATATGCTCTCCATTGCAAATAATCGTTCGAGTAACTCCACTAAATTGAAGTAATCTGTCATGTGACCTAAGACTCCTCCGTCAAACAGCCAGAGTGGATTCTGAAGATAGGGTAAGAGCTTACTAATATTCTCAGGTGGTTGGCTTCTTGTTGCACTTCTTCCTCCCTTGTAGTTGGTTAGTGTGGGAAATGTCTGAGGCTTTGGCTTACTATTGGTATTGCGGCTCCTAGAAATTTCTTAGCTCTTCTTAATTGTGATTGGTTTAGAGGCTTTTATGAATTGGGAGCACCTTCATTCTGGTTGGCTTAGCTAGCTTTTAGTAATATAGAAAACCTTAATATTGGTATAGTGGCTCGTACCTTAAATCTCTTCTCATCTTTTGATTGGTTTAGAGGCTTTATGAATTGGGCGCACTGTAATTCTGGCTGGCTTAGCTAGGAACTTTTAGTAATGTAGAAAATCTTAATATTGGTAAAGTGCCTTGTCGAAACTTTAAATCTTGTGTTTTCTTTGATTGGTTTAGAGGCTTTTATGAATTGGGAGCACCTTCATTCTGGTTGGTCTAGCTAGGAGCTTTTTGTAATGTAGAATGGTATAGCTGCTCCTAAAAATCTGGGGATTATCATTGGTTGCTTTAGAGGCTTTTTTCAGAACACCTTACTTTTGGTTTGCTTACAGGGTTTTTGTAACGTAGATAGTCTCAATTGGTTTGAGACCAGAACTGAGCTCATTCATCATTGGTGTAGGATTTTGTGGAGAGGAATGTGTTTTGACAATTATATTTATTTGAATCTGTTAATTTATCGCACACAACGTAAATTGTGTCTTGCACTAAAATATTTTTTTTTGTGTATAGGTTTACATCCTCTCCTTTATATTTTTGTTTATCGCTCATTTGATCGTCTAAGAAATACCCTGCTGTTCTGCCCTAGGATAAGTACTTAGGAAATATAAAATCATGGGGAATTCAATAATTTGCATAAAGCTTAACACCGTAAGCTAACCTAAACATATAATACAAAAAAAAGTCGGGTTCATCACGATTTAAGATTTTGTCTCCTATGGACTAAAGAATGTACATCTCTACTTGGATAATCTTGAGTATATAATATCAATAAACCCACCCCATAAAAATCAAATAAAAGGCTAGGTATTCTTCTTATATTAGAAGTCCGTACATAACTACAACACTTGCTGTCTGATCACTTCTCCAAACCATTAACCCTAATATTGATAAATTTAGCATGTCAAGAAGATTTTGCCTGTGCTTGTGTGTTTTAGTGTTCATAAATAAATAAATATAGCCTGCTTAAATGTCACTTTGCTTTTGTGTGCTGCTTTAAAGATGCATGCTTTTAGCTTGGCTTATTGCATGAAGACAAGGTTGTGGTATATTTCAGACCAAATACCTTTTCTCAGCAACGATGGGAATTATTCTGCCTGCAGCTCAGGATATTATTCCGATTTCCACAGAATTATATTATACAGGATGTTTTTTTAGTTTTAATTGCCCTTTTCAGCAGCTTGTCTTTTAGTAATACTTTAATATTATCTGACTGTAGCACTAAATTTATATTTTTTTTATTCAGTTTTCCTTTTACGTGTAGTAACTTTTTAATGTCTATTTATGTAAATTTTCTGTTAATCCACCATTTTAATTTTAAATCTGCCAAGCTTTATACATTTGTGATGACAGGCTATATAATGTACTAGATATTGTAGAGCTTAAGTTTCATGAGTTACAGTGTGAATATAATTCACTAATATATATTGTTGTCTGTCTCTCTCTTTACCTTATCTGCATGTTATATTGTGTCGAACATCGCAGACCACACATCAGAAACCTCAGCAGACGTGGAATATGTTGAGGAACCAGGTCAGTTTTTCATTGGCTGGGACTGGTGCAGTTCTCTTTTCTGAATGGTTGATGGAGTTCCATTGACTTCCTTTTTTCTGGGTGTTATTTCACAAAGCAGATCTTACTTTCTGATTGAAAATACAACTGTTTTGTGAAACTTGACCCTGGTTTTCACAATTCCTTTCTGTTCTTTCTGCACAATGCATGACCGCCTCCAATTTGTTGTATGCTGCATGCTTAATTATTATTCCTGTCTTCTTCTTGTTTCTATCTAGAAGTGTCACATGTAGATGTCCGTAGTTTACCTGTAGTTTTAATACCCTATACCTCTACCATCATCATTTCATGTTTTACATGATTGATTGATGTTTTACGCCACTCTCAAGATTATTTCACTTATATGGCATTGTCAGGCTTAGTGGGTGAGGAAACGTGGCTCTTGGTTCAAAGGAAATCCCCGACCTTCGACGAGTACTTGGCAACTCTCCATAAGAAATTTGTCAATTTTTATTTGGTCTGAGTGAGATTTAAACCAGCGCAACATCGACAGGAGGCCCGTGTCTGACTCTAACCGACTGAGCCACCAAAGCCCCATGTTTTACATGATTTCCATACTTAAATTAAAGTTTTGTCCTGTGGTACAGCCATGACAATCCTCATAGAAATTCCTCTTGAACATAAAGAACCTTCCATGTTTCTCCATGAGGTTCTCTGACTTGTGATGCAATCACAGCTTTGGCTTAAAATTATCTTCAATATTCCAAACAATACCATCATATAATAAAATACTGTAATCTTAAAATACAACAGCTAACTGCTTCATAATGCTCATTTCCTTTCTTTCATTTAAAGTTATATCATTTTACTCAGGCAATAGCTATCAACGAATTCATTTAGCATTTTAATGGAACAATAAAGAACCTGTTGTTGTTTTTTGCTAGAGCCTGACTTGTTCCATAGACAATAGTTTTGCTAAACTATCTGAGGACTAAATCCCAAATGAAATACACCACCACCAAATCATCTTCTCTAGCCAAGTTAAAATCTTTATGTAACCCATTCCGTGTTTTACCTTGGCGGACGACTCCACTTCAACCCGTAATCGAACAGCTCGTTTTGATTGGATGCGAGTAAAACTTCTCGCAACTAACCAAATCCTCACGCACTTACACTGAAAATAACGCAATGGTGGCTGTGTTCACCTTGAACTTTTGTTTAACGAGTGCTGATTGGCCAAGACTGTGTAAGTCCAGGAAAGACAACTCTTACATTCCCACCAGTGGGCGCTGTTCGATTTCCTGGTTCGAGTGGAGTAGTCCGCCAAGGTAAAACACAAAGTGGGGACATGAAGATTTTAACTTGGCTTGCGAAGATGCCACCCAATGGACTTGTGCTTTTGTACTAGAAAATGTGCCATTTGGAATGTCAAACACTCCATGTAGTTTTCAAGACTTTGTGATTGATGTATGTTTTATACATTATGTGGAATAGTTGCTACCAGTCGTATCGTCCTTTGCTATTATCGAGGCACATTTCAAACCAAAATCAATTCATTTGACAGTCATAGATTTTTAATCGCTCTCATTTTCAACCATTATTTGATTTTGGGGTTCTTTTTACCCATTTGAATTCATGGTTCATTGTATGTCATATTGAATTGTTCCTGCCATTTTAATTTTCATTTATTCATTTTTGATTTGATCATTCTTATTGCTAAATACATGCTTTGGACTAAGGTGATCTTCATACTCATGCTATTCAATTACTGCTTCTTGCATTAAGTGCATTTGTATATTTCCATTGCGTATTAATCACATATCATTATTTTCCAACTTCATGTAGTTAATAGGAGAACCCTAGTTATTTGTCAGATCAATGTTGTTAGTAGTTCAGTAGTGCATGCTCTTATATGTTGTGGGAACCTGGTTTTAAAACGCAAAGAAAACGTCATCGGACATCTTAGCACCCCTCTTTAGACCAATTGAACTAATCCTTTCATCATTTGAATTGTACTTTTATTCTTCTTTAGTGGGTTGTTCCATTTTTAATGAGGGGTGTTTTTTTGTATGTCCAGTGACTTTTTCTACCACATTCGATTGTCTTTATTTCACCAAGCCCAACTTTATTTCAAGTGTTTTTAAAATACAAGGTGTTATGTACTCATTTAAATATAACTGTCTTAAACATCTGTTGAAACACCAGGGAGTTTAATGTTCTCACTTATTACGTCAGTTTTGTAGGCTGTTTCCTGAAGATTATATACCTTTAGTCTCATACTTACACATGTACTATAGGTGTTTTGGTTAACAGCCCCCTGGTGTCATACTTCTAAAACATGGAAACTAGTGAGAGAAACAAACTTTCAAAATACTGAAAAAAGCTTGCAAAATACTGAAAAAAAAACTTCCAAAATACTGAAAAAAAGCTTCCAAATGCTGAAAAAAATTACAAAATACTGAGAAAAAAAAGCGTCCAAATACAGGAAAAAATGTTAAATCATTTCAAATCTAGCAGTATATCCCCAGCTTCCTAAACTTTAAATTAAATGTCTGACTCTCTTTTGTGTGTTAAAATCGCGTTTTCATTCTAACTATTATTATCTATATGTAAACTACTTTGTGCTTTGGAGACATCTCAATATGCAGTTTATACAAAACAAAATGTAAAAGTTTGGTTGTCACATTGGTTGGACTGAGGAAAAGACTTTCTTTCAGAATCTTAAATCTTTCCCAACAAAACATATATCTGCAAATATTGATTAATCATCAAGTCCCAGTACTGTTTATGAACAGAATTGAGGATGATTTATTTATCTGTACTATTTGCATACTGTCATCATCCTGCAGTGTATATTCCTTACTGTTTATTGTGGTTTTAATCTGGTGGAAGGATCACTACATATGCACAAAACCATCATCTATGAGCACTTAGTGATAGTAAAATTTAAAAAAAGATCTGTATTCACAGTTCTTACATTTTCTTAGAATCAGTCAAATTATTTTATTTTTATTTTGTTATAAAATACTCCAAATTTCTTTAGTTATAAAAAAAACAATAACGAATAAATGTGGGCTAAATTCATATTGCTTTAAAGTTATTAAATTATGCGTTAACTTGGTTGTTTTTCTTTCTTTAGTTAAACTGTTATTACTGCAGAAGACAAAAAATAGAACAAAATTTATATTTGCTTTCAAATTCATAAATAAAAGATTCATGCAGATTTTGTATCTTACGAGCATTAAATCTTATGAGCATTAAACATTAAAAAAAATGTTAAAATTTAATGTTTATCCTTATTTATGGTCATTTTTCAAACTTCCAGCTTTGATGCAAGAAATCAACAAGTTGAACCAAGAGAAGCGTGACATGACCAAACAGCGAGATAAAGATGGTGAACGACGTGGTGCTCGTATCCGTGACCTTGAAATGACCGTTGAGGAAATGGAAAAACGCTACGAGGACATGCTCGATGAAAAGAAACGAGAAAATGATGAACTGCTACTAAAAGTAGAATCTCTAGATAACAAACTCAAGTCAAGTAGAAATTTTATTGATGTAAGTATTCAATCTAACCAATTTTCCTGACGTATTTGCACTTCTTGAGAAAAACAATTTCGCAATCTTTATTTTTAATAATAATAATACTTTATTTACCGAGGGAGATCAATTAGTTACCAAAACCAATCTTTCTTGAGTCCCTCCAACACATTCACACACAAGCACACACAAAATTATAAAGAAATTTAGGAGACATAAAGAAAACACAAAACATGAAGAAACAATTAAAAGGAAGAGATAAATGGAAGAATATGAAATTTGTCAAGCTCAACAATTGTTTGTTTGTAGTTTCATCTTTGTTTTTGTTGTGAAATTTCAGGAGCAAGCCAATGACCGTGAGCAGGAACGAGAAGAACATCAGCGGGAAGTCCGGAGACTCACACAGGTCATTCAGGAGAAAGAAAAACGAGAAAACGTTGAAAGTCGTCTTCAAAGAGAGGTGGGTCTGCCATAAAGGTTTATTTCAATTTCATTTTTTTGTCAACTTGGTCGGACAGGCACTTGTCAAAGCTCAGGTTCTCTCAACACAGATTTGATTTGATTTATTGTTGTTTTACGCCGCACTCAAGATTATTTCACTTATATGCCGGCGTTGCCAGGTTTAGTGGGGGAGGAAACCGGGCTCATTGCCCATAGGAAACCCCAGACTTTCGGCGAGTACCTGGCAACTCTTCCACATATGGCGCCCAAGTGAAAAATCCACTAGGAAATTCTCGACACAGAATCAGGTTTCTTCCTCTCATGTAACTTGGGAAAGACACAATAAAAGTGAAATAATCTTTAGTGCACCTAAAACATCAATTTATCAAAAAATGTTATTAACCATTAACCAGCATCTAAATGTTAGCAACCTAAATGCTCTTAATGTTTTTTTTTTCGGAACTGTGTTTTCGCACAGTAAAAATGTGTCTGCCAAATATCATGTTTAATTATCACTTTAAAGTAGCATGTTGTTAGACCCGAATGACTTACAATCAATACTTTATGATCTGTAGGTTAACGATCTGATGGAGGAAATTCAAATCAAGAATGACTTGATGAATGAGTCAACGATACGCAATGAACAGTTACAGATGAATCTCAAAGGTAAATTACACAATATTTTGTTGAAGACACGGTGATAATTTCAGAACCTTTTCGATAATATTGTTCAGTCAGACCAATTATTTTGTCTTTGCATAAATTGTCTGAAATCATATTATTGAAATCTTTCAATGCCATTTAGAAGTTGAACGGGTACAATAAGGTGAAGAATTTTTGTGGGTGACTATCTTTCTTCCCAGTAAGGTGACCATTTGTGTGTTTGCTTGAACAATTTACTTTAAATGAATAGTTTTGAGAGTTTTTCCTGTTTGCCTTCCCTACTAAACCTGGCCATTTAAGTGAAATGACCGTGAGAGAGCTGTAAAACATGAACTATAAATCAGTCTATAGAAATGAAGGAAAACATTATTGTTCAAAATTAAGTCATCCCACATGTTCTAATTTTATAATTTATTCACAGAGAAACATGCCAAATATGAAGAGTTGGACGACAATTTAAAACATGCTGAGCGTGAACTTGAAGAAAAAACTTTGTCTGAGAAATTATTACAACAGAAGATTGCCAGACTGGAAGAAGAACTTAAACAAGATTCAAGCGCTAGCGATGACACAGAAAGCAAACGGCAACCTGTAGATGACGAGCTGAAACAGAAAATTCTAATTCTAGAACAAGAGCTTGAAGCGAAAGAACGTACGATATATCATGACAAAGAGTCCCTTGAAGAAGAACTCCGACAAGCCAGGCGACTAGAGGAGGTAGGCTGGCTAAGGTTTTTGTGTATTTTCAAAAATCTGTTATAGAATTTCATCAATGGTTAGAGATACTATAGCAATTTAGCTGTCTGTGTTTTGAATACCCAATATCAGGGTTCTCGGTCTGAAACATTGTGGCTTTGCTTTAGCCATGTATGCTAACCCAGCAAACAGTAACATGAAGTATGTCAAATACATTAGCCTTCCTGACGTTCTATGGTCTGTGGAGCCTAATGTCCAAATTTACATGTGGGTGAGTGGGAAGGGTGATCTTTTAGTCCGTTGGTTCTATTGTCGCCATATATACTTAAGAACACTAGAACACACGGGGACAGGGAAAGCCATCTTGTCTAAGATAACTACTTAACCAGTGAGGCCAACTGAATAAAAACACTGAGAAAATGACGGTTTGACCGATACCAATAATACACACAGTTGAGTTCGACGCGTTTGTACAGTCATTTTCTAGCCACTTTCTTTCTTTTTCTAATAACGGGATTAAATTTTAGAAAACCAACCACATGTAGTAAGGTTCGGATTTTGATTTGATTTAATTTATGTTTATCTGTAATTAATAACTCACAATACTCAAAAGAGTGCATTCAGCGACAGGCATGAATACCCTGCAGTGAGCTTGTTAGTGTCACTAATCGATTCTTTGTTTACCAATCCCTGGGAAATAACATCAGCCGCCCTTATCGCATGACCTTAGTTGGAAATAAAATCGTTGAAATTCTACGTGATTTACGGTACCTCCCAAGAAATGGTTCTCGAAACTTTTTTGTAAACATAGATAATCATTTTGTTTATTAGCTTTTAAGTCAGAGATTGCATAATGAGTTACGGGATATATAGATATATCTCTATTTGACAGGAATTGACCAATGAGAAGGAAGCCTTACAGAAACAGGTTTATGAGAATCTCCACCAGATCTCTCAGCTTAGAACACAATTGGATGAATATAAACATCGTTATGATCCCGACTACACTGAACACATCGCCACACTCAAACGTCAACTTGATGAGGAACGAGAGGTTGTGGAGAGGAAGGAAAAGGAGGTATGAAATACTGTATTACTCAAGTCGAAAACTGAGTGCTTGGTCATTCATTGTCTCACGTTTGTTTGTCAATTTGCCTGTTTAGAAAGTCACCAATTCAGTAGCTTTCGGCTTAAGGATTCACGCTTGAGCCGTAGACTCTGTGTATGGCAAAATGACGCTACATTGAGTTTTTGGATCAATCTGATGTTAAAATGGTGAACATTTTGTCTTTGACGCAATATGATAGAGGCGTGTGATAGCCCTGCAACAGAGAAATGACTTCAATGCCGTACTATTCGAACAACATTAAAACGTCGTTCTAAGCCAAAATGGTCCTGAAAACTAACCTGTAGTAAGGCATATGTTTGTGGTTTCCGCTGTTGAAAATTTATTTAATCCCCCTATATGGAATGGTTGTCAGTCGTCTAGGCTTTCATCTGGGCAAGAAACCAGGTTTCCTTCTCAAGTAAACCTTGTAACGCCAGACAAATATAGGAGTGCAAGCACACATTAAGGCCACGGTGGCTCAGTCAGCAGAGTCGTAGTCTCTCAGTCTGACACATACCTGCCATTGATGGCTCCTTAGTTCAAATCCCTCTCAGTCCAAGAAAATTGAAAAAAATTCTGAGTTGGATTTTCACTCGATCGTCCTATGTGGGAGAGTTGCCAGGAACTCACCAAGGCTCTAGGTTTCCTCTGGACAAAGAGCCCGGTTTCCTCCACCACTATAGCTGGTAACGTTTCCATATAAGTGAAATATTCTGGAGGGCTGCGTAAAACACCAATCAATGAAACACTCACCTTTATTAATTATTCAATCAATCAATCATTGTTTATTGCAGGTGAATGATTTAGTGAATCAGGTAGAACAGTTGAGAGAACAAGCCATGGACAGCGATGAACATTTACAACAAATAACCAACCAATTGAAAATCTCCGAGAAACAACTGGAGAGTTTACGCTCCGAACAGAACCAGTCTGTTAAAGATCTTATTGAGGAAAACAAGAAACTCAAGGTTTGTTTTATTTTTTATTCATTAGAAGTCCAAAGCCAGGGTCATATTCATGGCGATCGAGTGAACTCAAAACCTTTTTCCACCGATCTAGTTTCGATCTATAAGTGAAATATTCTTTGGTGAGGCGTAAAACATCAATCAGTCAATTTATGAAGGTTTTGACATTATAGTTGAACCTTATTGCGGACTTTGTCAGAACCTGATGTAAATAACAAAGATATTTGAAAATCATTCCACTCATTTATTTATAAGTCTCTGACTATATTTATTTTGTTTTTCAACATCTGCTTCTTGTGTAGAAGGGTTGCCACTATCAGGGGTCTTAATCTTAGGTGCTGTGTAAAACATCAATCAACCAATCAATCTTCTGCTCCACCAAACCATTTTCCTCTCAAATCACACTATGGCCATCTAACTTTTGACTGGTACCTTAATTTGTCCTCGTGTGTTATCTGGATTTTTTTTTACTATGTGTTAACAAAGGGTCTGAGGTTACACCCCACATCCACCATCAACCCCCTCAATTAGCTCAACATTGCCACCATATTATGTGACTAAATAAATTCAGTGCAACTTTTTTTCAACACTCAACACCTGTATTAATCTAGAACTTTTACAATGAGTACCTCGTGTTGAAATTCCAGGTGAAATTCCAAGAGTTTGAACATGAGCCAAGTTTCCAGCAATCTTTACTGGACGAGAAGAATGATGAGATTGATCATCTATCACACGAGTTGGAGAGATTACGTACTGATCAATCCACTGTTAATGAGGTTACAACCATGGTAAGTACAAGTATGACCTTTTACGACAAGGAGCATAGGCTCAATGTAAGAAAAGTTTGAAACTGTCTTTAAACGTGGGTTCCATACTAATGGGGGACCTCCATGGCTCAGTAGATAGAGTGTTGGACGGTCAATCCGAACAGCCTTCCACCAATGGGTCGCGGGTTCAAATCCCACTCATCCCCCCCCCCCCCCCCCCCCAAAACAAAATTGAACCTATGTGGTGTGGTTGCCAATTACCACCGGAAGGTGGTGGGTTTCCTCCGGGCATAGAGCCCGGTTTCCTCCCACAATAAAACTGGCATAAAACACCAAACAATCAACCATACTAATGAGAAATGATTACGGTATCACCAGGAAGTATTGTTCACAAAACCTCCCAATCATCTGGTATTTGTTGTTTTCAGAAGGCTATGGTGGATTCTTTACGTCTTGATTTAGAACAGAAGTCTCGAGATGTAGAAGAACTTCAGAATACCATAGATAATTTCCAACATTCTGACGCTCTACTGGACACGACAGTATCAGAGGGAGATCTACCCCCGATGCCATCTCTTACTGAAAGGGTCAGTCACATTTCACCAACTTCTGAATTCCAACCACTGAGCCTGGAAACGCAGTCATATTTGAAGTGCTCTTGAGTGTATAACCACAATCAATCAATCAAAATTCTGCTCAAATAAACAATTAGTGATTTGCTTTGGGATTTGCTGATCTTAAAACCTGTCTCTTTGTTTTACAATCTCCATGGTCTTAACCTTCTCAATAGAGCATTTGAAGGTCGGGGATTTTCCTCCAGGCTAAAAGCCCGGTTCCTTCCCCCATGAAACCTGGCAACTTGCCATATAAGTGAAATAATCCTGAGTGGGGCGAAAACATCAAACAATCCAACCAACCATTAGTTGAAAACATTATGGAATTCCAATGATTGATTGTTTGTTCCTGATATAAAAAAACTAGTAGTCTGCAGAGTTTTTGCCTAACAGTCTGAAACATTCAAGCATTATAGTCAATCCTGTCAAATTTTATTTTGACACCAGCTTTTATAGGTTTGAATTTACAAAGATCATTAGTTTTGATTGTTGTATTTTAGATGAGTATTCAGGATGAATTCAGTAATGCCCTGGCTATAAAAGATGATGAAGTGTTGGCATTACAGTCAGAACTGGAACAGAAACATGCTGAACTCTCACAGGTAAATATATGCTATTGGGACAGAATTGACCTTTCCGCCTGGACCAGTTGGAAAATTCAGGCACCTTCAATGAAATGTTGTTGGTAGGTCTGTATATAATCAAGATGAACCTTCTAGCAAAATGTTCTTCCCATTCCAGAATCAACTGAATTATGGTCCTTTGTCTTATTGATTAATTGATTGATGTTTTATGCTGCATTCAAGATTATTTCGCGTATATGATAGAAGCAAAGATGAGACTGGGCTCTTTGCCGGATATTTTTGCGGCAACGTTCGCCAATCTAGTGAAAAACCCACTGAGAAACCCATTGATGTAAGGTTTGTGTTGGAGTGTGAGGCCATTGTTCAACTGACTTAGCCACCCAGAGCCCAAATGGGATTCTGAATCTTCATGTTTACCTTGGGTAATGCTGTAGTTTACAAATTGTCCTTAACACAGTGGCAACATAATCTGGATCAGTGGCTGGATATATCTATGAATCTAGTAGGGGCCTCGGTCCAGTGGGTTAGTGTGATTGTCCCTCAGTCCCACACCTTGCATTGATGCTGCGCGGGTTCGAATCACGCTCAGACCAAGTGCGGCGTAAAACAACAATCAATCTTTGAATCTAGTGTAACGTTAACCCTTCCTAACTCAACATTTGATTAAATTTGTAGGCTAAGATTGAGTTGGAGACATCTTGTCAAGTTGAGCCAAGCCCCCTCAATGAGGCACTACTACAGGAGAAAGATACCTCTATAGAACAGCTCACACTACAAGTGGAAGGTCTACACACAGAAATAAACAACCTCACAGACTTCCAGGTATATACTTCTGTCATTTTGTTTACCTTTTCATCTTAAAAGTCAAGCCCATCAGAAACATGTAAAACATTTAACAGTGAAAGTAGTCGTAAAAAGTCTGGTAAGAGTGTTTTTTAAACATCAGTTTCTAGTGGTCGCCGTATGTCGAAGAGTTGAAAGGTACCCGCCAAAGGTCAGTGGTTTGCTCTGGGCAATGAGCCCGGTTCCCTCCCCCTCTAAACCTAGCAACACCGCCACATAATCATTAGTCAATCAATCAATTCTATTATCTACAAGATTTTGGAGACATTTCCCAGCTTGATTTAATATATGAAATAAAGTTCTGCTAAGTACAGGGTATCTGTATCAGGTTGAGAAAATTTCAATATTATAAATCTTTTTTCCAATATCACTTTTTTATAAAATTGGTTGGTTTTGTTTTTTGCCAGGCCAAACTTCAAGAAGATTATGACATGGTTCAGGCCATGCTGGAAGAAAAACAAAAAGAAATTGAGAGTTTGACGAAGGAGTTGACGGAAACTCGGCCGCAGGCAGAGGGCGCCACTGATGCTCTGGTAAGTGTATACAGCCGGCTAGATAGTTAAAGTGTCAGGCAGAAACATTGAATTGGTACCATGCTAGTTCCGTACTATATACTGGCTTCATGATGTAACAGTTTTCCGTTTCCGTAGTTTTAGAACAACTGGCTACCGGTAACCGATCATTAGCGTGAAATCCTCGGGCGTGATACAAGATTCTTTCACTTTCTGGATTTTCTGGATATTTATTTTAGCAAGGATCAAAGGTCATATGATACTGCTTACTTTTTATTTGTGTTGAAATAAGGAATTGTTTTTAATATAATCTTCTTGAGGTGAAGGGCGCGTCGGTGGCTCAGTCATTTGGAGTGATTGTCCCAGACTCCAACACAGACCTTCCATCGATGCAGCGCGTCACAGAGAGGTCAATTCTTTAACACGGCTGAAATTGTTTAAATTTCTTCAACGCATAACAAGTATGACAATGACAGATTACCAAATAACCTTTTTGTTACAGATGAAATTTGAGATAGAAGTGGATTCGTTAAAGAAACAACTTAAGGAGAAAGATAATGTTATTGATGAGAAAGAAGAGGAACTCTATACTCTAAATGAAAAGGTGGAAGAGAAGGTACGTCCTTCAGCGCTGGTTGGTTGGTTATAGAATTATTGTCGTTTGCCAGTCCCCATATGGGCTGATTTATGCCACACCTGTAAAATCCTATCTGCTACATGTCTTTCAGCATGCTTTGTTTCTAAACCCTCTAGTTTGCTGCTTTTTCTATTATGCTGATAACGAAAAATACTCAATCAGATATGCATTAAATATGCAATTTTTTTAATGTAAGTTCAATTAATTTTCTCCAATTTCGGTCGGAAGGCAATAAGTTAATTAATCCTCTAGATTTCTTACATACATTTTTTTTCAATGAAATGTTTTAAACTTTGTTTTATAAATTTGTTATGATTTATTTTTTTCTTCCAGGAAACTGAAATGGCCAACCTCCAGAAACTCATTAAAGAAAAGGAAGAGATTTTAGCCAAACTGAATGAAACACCACCTGGTGGAGAAGAACATTCAAGGGAGGCGACTGAGGTGGAAAATTTGAAAGAATTGATTTCTGAGAAAGAGAAATCTGTGGGCAGTTTAAAGAAACAGTTAGAAGAACAAGCGTCTGAGCAAGAGGAAGCGTTGACTGTCTTGAGATCTCAGCTAGAAATAGCCGCCAAAGCTTTAGAAGAGCGAGATAATCAGGTGGAGAAACTAACCCAAGCCCTCGGTGATGATGATGTGGATGATAGTTTTGATGGAGAAAGACAAGATACTGCCGTTACTAGTCTTAAAGAACAACTTAGGGTAGGTTTTCACATGTCATTGCTATTTTTTGGTTGCTAAAGATTGATATTTATTAAGACTATGGTATTTAACGCTTGTCCTACCACACTGCTCAAATAACCTACAATTGACATAAGGCTGACCCGTAGCTGTCGGGACAAGGGTTAAAACCTCTGGTCTCTGGTTCTACTCACATCGGAATGCTGTTATACCAATTGAATTTTTTATTTTTATTTATTTGTAATGCTCAAAACAGGACGACTTAGTACACAAAATTTCCAGATTGCCATAAGTTAAACAACACAAGAAATGGAGATAGGGGATACAGTTCTCCCAATTTACTATTGGCATATGTATATTTTTGAGCACTATAATACATGGGCACAGGTAAAATCTTTTTGTCTAAAATAACCATGGAGACAAGTTTTTAATTGTGTTAAGAAGGGGCATAATTGGCATATATATAATAATTGGCTTGCTCAAGTCTGTTAAAATCAGCCCAAAAAAAGTGTAGAAAGTTCATTGTAATACTAAGTGACCTGTGTATATTTTATAGGAAGCCGAACAAGAGAAAGAAAGTCTGGAAGAGGACAAGGAATTCTTAAGCCGAGAGTTGGATGCTTTCAAATCGGAGTTAAACAAATACAAACAAGACATGCTCAGTCATCAAACAGAGGCTTCGGAAAAATCTGCAGAGGTCGAGCAACTCAAAGAGAAACTTCACCAAGTACAGAAGGAAGCGGAGAGAATTGAAGTTTTAACTGCTGAACTGAACAGAACGAAATCCCAGCTTCAGTTAGTCAGTGCTAGTAACAGTGTTTTGTCACTAGATGGCGCTACTGAGGAAGAGGTTCATCAATTAACAGAAGAGCTTCAGAAGGCCAGGATAGAGCTGGAAGTTTTTAAAGCAAGTGCTTCAGAGTCTGCTTCACAAGTTGAACAGGTATGCAAATGAATAACTTTACTTTATCAGCTGAATACAAAACAAACAACCAAATACAGTTTTATTTACAAATGGGGAGGGGGTGGTCTATACAGTTGACCAATATTGTCTTTGTTTTTTTTGCATCCAACTAAAAAGCATTGAAATTTTTATCTAATTTATTCATGTGTTTTATTTATTGGGAGGAAAATGAATTCCTATCCTTTGATTTGATGTTTTTTTCAGAAATCTTTAAAAAAAACCTAAACAATAATACAGATAATTAAGCTGTTGAATGCCCTGTTCATGTCCAATCGGTCTATCAATTAAAAAAAATTTCATGAAAGATTTATTATATAGTCACAGGAAACAGAGACACTTTGCGCCTTTCCCCTGATATTTAATCCTGCTGCTACTTCTCATTAGTTGAAATAAATTTGAGTATGGAAGGAACAATGCTTGAGTATCTGATATTTTTTCGTTCATATTAATTCAGTTGTCTTTTTTTTTCTTTGCTTATGAAATTGCTATCTTGACTGTTTTCAGAAATTAGAGGACATTAAAAATCAGCTTCAGAAAGAACATTCAGAAAATATCCGTGAGCTGAAACAGGACTACGAAAGAGATGTGGAAATGAAACTTAGCGAGTTGTCACGGCAACATAAACAGGAACTTGACCAGCTTGAGGAGATACATCGTAAAGAAGCAGAGAGAGCTGTCCGTGAAGCGTGTCGTGAGACCGAGAAGATGATGAATGAAGAGAGGAATGTTCTAATACAGAGACATAATGAAGAAATTAAAGTGTTACGTGCTAAACTCACAGGTAAGATTTCAAATTCATCAAGGAATTTATTAGAATTTCATTCGGATTTTTTACATCAATATTGTTTCTTCAATGACACATGTATGCTGGAGCCAGTGTCAGGAAAGGGGTAGGCGGAATTTTTGTACCACACGACTATGACACTGTATCCCTGTTATATGGGTTACCATAACAGCAAGGTAAAAACTTGGGCGACACCCCTTTGTGAAACAGGCCTCTGGTATAAAATATTCTTTCTCTCTCTCTCTCCCAAGATTGGATTTAACGGGTTCATCATTTCGACTTAGGTGTCTATGGACAAACTTTAACAAATTGGCAATAAAAATGGATGCCAATAATACCCTTAAATTCAAGGCCTACTAGCATGCACAACCATTATTTCTTTAATTTGGACTTTTTTTTACTTTCTTAAAACCCTTCATAGAATTCATCACCCAAAATCAATTTGTGTTGCCTTAAATAATTATGAAACAATTTTTTTTCTGATTCATAGCTGCAACAGAAGATGTGGCAGTGATGGAAGTACAACAACAACTGCAGTCAGAGGTGGCAACAACAGAGCGTCTTGATAGTCGTTTACTGGAGCACCTGTCTCGTCCCCGACAGGATGGAGTGGGTCATGATAACCCTGATGTGCCGTTTGCTGAACCTCCTCTTGATACCGTGTCTGAGGAAACTGTTCCTGATAGACTCAGGGTAAAGTCCCTTCCTTCTCTCTATTTAGTAAATAACCAACACTAATTGACCCGTAAAAAATTCCGGGCCATGGTGAGAATTGAACTCACGACTTGAAGTTATTGTTATTTACTAATTCAGTAATTTCCCTGATGGTGATTGCAGCTTGCTTTCTAGTTGTAACTAAACAATGATTGACCAATTATTTCTGTGGTTTTCACTCGATCGCGTTCTGCCTGGTACCAGGTGAAGGTTGGCGCCTTCATCCAGATGAAGAGCCCGATTTTATCCCCGTGTGAACCTGGCATGCCCACCTTATGTAAAGAAACTAATCTTCAGCATCGCTTAAAACATCAATAGATCAATGATTTGGTTCCTATCTGAGGCTGTTTACGTTTTTCAGAAGAGCCAACTTTTATCATATCTTCACTCAAACCACAATAAACCTTGCTGTCTCGAATAAAAAAACAAACTAAGAATGGTTTTTTTCTTGATAACGAGTTCGTTATAGTATTTTGTTCTGTTTAAATCTCCTATAGGTGTTGATGAATCGTCTTCACAATGAGGGAGTACAAATGTTAACCTTGTCAGAGTTACAGTTCTTGAAACGCCACAGTTCACCGCCACGCCTTGAGAAGGAGGTGGATATCAGCGCTCTTCAATCTGCCTGGGAAAATGAGAAACAAGGACTATTGTCAGCCATACAAGCTCTTAAAGATCTCCTCGCACAAATCCACACCAGTCGGGAATCTGAACAGGTATGGAACCAAAGACCAATTGCTTTATGACGACTTCAGGATATTCGAAAGGAAGACGCAAAGATTTTTTGCACGGAAAAGTATAGGGCTGCAGTGAAGCGTGTCACTACAAAGTCACACCTCCCTCAAATATCCCATAATTTTTTAGTGACTTTATTCAGAGTCAGGCCTATTCACACTTAATTTTTGTTTCTATTTTTCTCCAGGCAAATAGACAGACTTTCTCCCCCTTCTGGCAACATCTGCACATAAGTGAAATAATCTTGAGTAAAGTGAAAAATAACGATCAGTCATGCCATCCATGAAAGGGAAATAATCTTGAGTGTGGCGTAAAATATCAATCAATCAACCAAGAAATTGGTTTCCTCCCACACTAAACCTGGCAACACTGCTTTATGAATGATATAATCTTGATGGCGGTATAAAACATCAGTAAAATAGATAATTTTTTTTTCTCGTAAAGATTTCTTGAAACTATGTCAAAGCCTGTCAATATTGATTATTCCAACCTACAATATTTTCAGATTACTGAGTTAGGCGTGTCTGATTGGAGGAATGATTTAATTGCGGCCATTAGCCATGTTTATGCTAAAGAAAGAGAGACGCTGCTAGCTGAACTGAGAACACAAGTAGTTGCTGCCCCTTCAACAGAACTCTCAACTCTACAGAGGCTGGAACAGAAGATCCGTGATCAGGTAAGACGTCCTTAACTTATACCAGTGCAGTTTATCTTCCAATATTTCATTGCAATTTTATAATGGTGTGTACTAAAGGCAGTTAGTGCAAAAGTCAGTTAAGCATTCTTTGTCCTGAGAATATTATTTATCTGATACCCTTTCTGTGGTATAGGGGTTGATATTTGGTGTCTCACATTAAAATATTCAGAGGTGAACCCCAAAGAACAAATTTATCACCCTCCAGAGCAACTTGTTTAGTTAAAACTGAGCATAATCAGCTTTTCTTTACTTGATAAGTTAACAAAAATTTTAGGTTTTTGTTACGCCATACCACTGCCCCTGTTGTTCTCACAATCTCCTGTGGCAAGTTAAGCATTCCCCTCTAGCGGCATTCTTAACTGACCTCACAATAGTTTTTTGTCTTGACCGATGAATTTTGTGACGCACACAGACCTTCATTCCGTGGTAATATCACCGCAGGACACTGTAACTCTGGGGTGATACAGAATCAAATAACTACACGGAAGGCACTTGGATACAGACTACTATGCTGGACATTTTTACAAATGAAATGCCTAAAAATGTATCTGGCTGGTGATAAGTGTTTGAAAATGATTGTGATGTAAATTGTATGTGTGTTTGTTTGCAGGGTGAACACCATCATGAGTCAATGAACCAGATGTACAGTGTAGATCGCCAGTCTTTGTTATCAGAAATCCGAGACCTTCGCTCACATGCCAGTATCACCCGCCTCCAGCTACAGGACGAGAAACAACGTCTATCTCAACAATTGAGTTCTACGGAAGAACAGTTGTCAAAACGAGACCATCAGCTTCGTAGACAAGGTAGAGTTATACTACTGGATACAAATTTTGCCCAGTATTTTAGCAATAAAAAGTATCAAAAACATAGCCATGTAAATGAAATATTCTTGAAATCTTAATGAAAGACATCTCTTGCCACAGTAATGTAATATTCAGTTCAAGAGAGCGGACATGTCAAGACAATTTCTCAAATTTTCTGTCACTGCAGCTTACACATGGTAGTGTCAAATGGAATTGCAACATAATCCAAAAGTACTTTGTTGCGCAACCTGTCATTGAATTTAGCGTAATCTCGGAGGTGCCGTATTGTCATGTCAAAACAAAGCTTCCCAAACACTTAGAACTTAAGTGCATAACACTTGCTTTTGCAAATTAACATATGCTTTAAACAACTGATTTCTTAAAGATAAACTTGCTCTTTCAGTTGAATTATTGGAATATAAGCTGAAACAGGAACAAGTGATACAGGATGACTTGAGGGCTAGTTTATCAGGGGAGACAACTCGTCTTCAAGAGTTACAGTCCTTGCTTGGAAAAGAGCAGCAGACAACCCTTGACCTACAGATGGAGTTATCAGAGGCTCAGATGCAAATAGACAGACTAAATGACTCCCTTCAACAGGAAGAGAACAGGCTGAAAACCGTTAGGTGGGTCTGCGTTTTTATACTGTTCTCGTTCTTACTTATAAGTTTCATCGCAATGGAGAGTCTGGCGATTCTTTTTCTGACGATGATTTTATACAGTTCAGATAAAGGGGATGGTTTCAAGAATTTGTTCCCTGATCATAGATTGATTAGTGTCTTTTGTCGCCATCAAGATTATTTCATTTCTATGGCTACATTGCCAGGTTTTATGGTTGAGGAAACCAGGTTCTGCTCAGAGTTCACTGACCTTCGAGTACCTGCCAGCTCTCCCACCTGATCCAGTGGAAAACGAACTCAGAAATTTGTTTATTTTTCTTGGACTCTGTGGGATTTGAACTGTTAACCAAGGGTGGAAGGCTTGTGACAAACTGAGAGTGTATCATTCTGCAGACTGAGCCACCAAGCCTCCCTCTCTCAATCATAGACGAGAAGCCACAATAAATGTTTTAAGTTAAAAACAGTCAATGGAGCAGCTTTAAACACCACATGTTAACTGAATTATCTCCCTTACTAGTGTTATGTTATATATTGGTTACCACTGACCGAAAGGCCAGTTGAGTCAACATTTTCAGCTTAGCTTTCTCCCTGCATAATTCACTAAGTGGCTTAAAAATAAAATATTAACCCAATTGAATTGAGCTAAATTTCTCCTGTTCTAGCTGAAAGCTTCATTCCTCCTGCAAATTTAACACACAAAACACCTATTAAGTTAAAACAATCAACAAACTGGGATAAATTATCTAACAGGATTTATTAGAAAAATTCAATAATTTTGATTAATTTATCCTGTATATAGGTTAGCCCTGGATGATCTTTTGTAAGTTCAACATGTGTATATTGTTGTAAATATGCAATGCTTCGAGTCATTAATGCTAGAGTGTTTACTTGAATTTTAACTTGTGTGGTGATATTTGCTAAAACTAGCTGCATGGAAAGGATTTTAAAATTTAAGGCATATAAATGAAATAATTTGAATGTGCCATTTTAATTCTATTGTGAAATTTTTGTGTTGAATTTGCTGCATGTGTATCCCACCCATAATGTTTATAAAAGGATACCAATAGGAAAAATCTATTACAGTCCAAAACTATTACAGTCCCTCTCTGTTTTCGCTTGAGCCCCCTATGTCAAGTTTTCTCCCCTCTATTAATGCCGAGAGTGAACCCATATAAGTTAGATGACGTTGATTGTGGCGTAAAAAACACAGCTGTAAAAATATATATATTTAACTACAGATCACACTTATGCCCGTCGTAACTTTGCGCCTGGCCTTAATGTAATGTTGAAGGTATATGTTACCATGACAGTTACGTCTTGCATTGGACTTCGGGTGTAGATGTGTTAAGATACAGCCCCCTGTGCACTTTTTTGTGTGGTGTAAAACATCAATCAATCTAAAATCCAATAGCAAACTACAGTGCACTCTCAGTAAAGGACCATTTTTGATAAAACCCAAGAAATGTTTGATATTATCCTGCTAGCTTTGCCATGAATATATTTATATTGTAGATAATTCCGTTTTTATAGTCCATTGTTTTTTTTTGTTATTTCTGTGTATTTTTCTAGTAGAACAAAAAGAAAGCTTTTTAATAGTTATTGATAAATGGACAACAAAAATATTTTACACTCTAAATTGCATTTGTCAATATTATACGTTTGAATCCCACTCGGGCCAAATCAAAATGAATAAAAATCTGAGTGGATTTTTCACTCAATCGCTGTTTGTGATAGATCTTGAGTACAGTGTGAAACACAAGCAAACTATGAGTATGTTGCTGGTGCTACAGTGATATAGTTGCAGAGTGAATTGGTAGGAACAGTTGGGAGGTCAGGGTTTCTCGACAAACATGTTTTGGTTTTTCTACATTAGTTCACCTGGTAAAAATAACATACAGGCAGTATGAAACTTTCTCTTAACAAGGGTTCCATTACATGGATGGTTGCTAGTTACCAGCGGAAGGTCGTGGGTCTCCTCTGGGCATAGAGCCTGGTTTCTTCCCACAATAAAACTGGCAACACTGCCATATAAGTGAAATCATCTTGAACTCGGCGTAAAACCCCAACCAATCAATCAACCATTACATGCATCTAGAAATCTTGAGCTGTTAACAAAACTTACTTTCTGTATATGCATTGAATCAATAATTTCTTGTTGAAAGTAACATTTTATAAGTGAATCTTTAAATGATTGAAATACCAAAGGTGTAAAACTGTATGTTTATTCTTGTAGTGATGCCATAGAGAAAGAGAGAGTTCAGAGAAACAAGCTGGCAGACCAGTTAGAGGAGTCGAGAAGTGAGTGTCGCAGATTACAGAGAGTCGCTCAGGAGGAGAAGAGAAAGGTCGGTCAGTTACAGGATAACGAGGTCAACCTGCTTCAGGTAAGTCCAGCAAATTACAAAAACATTGTCATAATTAACCAAGGGTCAAAATGTTATTTTGGTGAATAGGATTTTTGTCAGAACTATTTCACCAGGGTCATAGTTAAGTCACACTTAAGCTTAATATACCTTAGTGTAAACGGCCCCGGGTGTAAACTTACAAGTATTTGGGGTTTTTTTGTTGACATCTTTTTATCACAGAGAATATTGCAGTGAAAAATTTAAGTAAAACCATTTTGGAAAAAAGCTACAACTTTTGTCAAATTGTTGGACTACTCCATATTGTAAAACATACAGGAGATAAAGTGTGTTTTGTTCTATTCCAGACTCTCCAAGTTGAATTAGAGAAAGAAAAGGATCTCCATGCAGAGGTGGTGAATAACTTAGATAGAGAGAAACTAGTGGTGGAGAACCTGCGCAGAGAGTTACAGTTTGAGAAGGACAATCTGCATGCGGTGGAGAGTCAGTTCAAATCTCGTCTGAATCAGCTACAGTCACACCTTGAGGCTGAGAGGGAGAGATGTCAGGAGTTACATGGGTGCGTGCAATACCTTTTACCAATAAATTGATTGATTGATTATTTGGTGTTTTACGCCGCGCTCAAGATTGTTTCACTTACACTGCATATGGCGGCGTTGCCAGTTTTATTGTGGGAAGAAACTGGGCTCTATGCTCGTAGGAAACCCACGACGTTCTGCTGGTAACTGGCCTCGCACAATAAAACTGGCCTCCCACAATAAAACTGGCAACGCCGCTATATAAGTGAGAAAAAAAATTGAGCACGGCGTAAAACACCAAACAATCAATCTATTCTTTTAACCTAATGTAAATCTGCCATTCAAGTCCTAGAAGTCGGACAATATACTTATATGCTTGAAGAGTCCCTTCAACTTCGGCTATTTCTTTGTCACTTCAGTTACCCTCATTTTAACCTTGTTTGTCATTTTATTTGCAGTGCTATATCAAGAGAACAAGCTTTAAACAACAAGTTACGTAGTTCTCTAGAAGAGGAGAGAGGAAGTGTTCAAGCGTCCAGTCACCGTGAACAGACAATCATCTCTGATCTGAAGGCTCTGTTACAGACTGAACGTGGTCGCGTTGAGGAGCTGCAGGGGGCTGTAGACCGGGATAGGAGTCAGGTGACAACGTTAAGTAACATTGTGGAGGAAACCAAACATCAGGCGAGAGAGGATGTTGACAGAGAGAGGAATGTGTGTAGAGAATTGAAGAAACAGTTAGATATAGCTCAGGTAAATTTTTACTTCACTCCACCGTGATTACCGTATTTCCTCTAAAGATTCAGTCACTTTTTTCCTCATAAGGATTCAATCATTAGAAAAGAAATATGCTAAATGAGGCCAGAAAAATTTGCTCATTAAAGGGAATTTAAGGCAATATGACCTGCCGAGCAGTGTGTGAAAATGGTTATCCTTAAACACAACTCCATGTCCCCGTTTTTGTCTGACTCAATGTAAAATTTAGAATATTTAGAAGAAAATATGGGATTATTTAATTTGTGTTTAAGGTTGCAGAAAATAGTTTTTCTAATTTGCTTTGTCAATGACATGTAGGTGACTCAGTCAGTAGAGTGATATTCTTGTACGCCAACACAAATCTCCAAGAGGTCACTGGTTACGATCCCATCGGAGGTCAAGATTTTTCCTCTGCATAAAGAAGACTGGTTTTCTCCCCCAGTAAATTTGTTGACTGCGCCATTTAAGTGAAATAATCTTCGTATAACAGCAGTCAATCAATACCATGTTTTGTGGGTCGTTTATTATCAAATATACCCCAAAAGTTAGGAGTGGATTTAAGTAGTGAGACAAGCATGGAAAGAAGGGTTTTTTTTCAACGAACCGTGGCAAGTAACCTTTTATGAAGCCAGAAAATATAAATAAAATGATTGATTGTTATTTTACACCGCGCTGAGGGTTATTTCACTTAAATGGCAATGTGGCCAGGCTTTTAGTGTGGAAGAATCCAGGCTCTGTGCCTAAAGGAAACCCCCAAATTTCAGCAAATATCTGACCTCTCTCCCACATACAACGATCAAATGAAAAATCCACTTGGGAATAAAAAGAAAACATTTCAAAGTGTTTCACTGTCATGTTATTCAACAGGAACAATCCCTTCAGCTATCTCGTCAGCATGAAGTGGACACGGGGCGTATTAACATGCTAGAACATGATCACACTGAATTACGATCTGAAATCCGTAGTCTGAAAACCCTGGAGAGTGAGCGAGTCAATGAGAGGGAGACAGAGAGACAGTCGGAAGTCCGGCGGGTTAGACAGCTAGAACAGGATAGAGAAGACAAAGCTACCAGATCCGTAAGATATTTCATTACTGATTGACGGTTAAACATTAATTGAATCTTACACTGTTTTTTCTTATTTTGTTGATCGAAAAAGAAAAATGTAAAATTAAAATTTGACCAAGCATCCTCTCGGCCTGGGGGCATGGGGGGATCTTTTTGGTCTATTGGTATTTTGTTGCCATACAACTGTACATGTAGTTGTTGAGTGTGATGTTAAGCCCTAATAAATCAATACCAAGCATCCAAGCTGTGATAATTTAGATAGAGAGAAACGGATGGTGAAGAACCTATGCAGAGAGATAGTGTTTGAAAAAGACAATCTCCATAATGTGTGGCTTAAAACCTCCATAATATTGTCACAGCAAAATTTGTTGGTAAAGTGACTTGTATAATTTTCTGTTTTTCTTCCCCAGCATGAAAAGGATCTGGAAGTGAAGCGACTGAAACAGAAAGTGTCTGACCTTGAACTCCAGGTGACCTCTCTAAGGTCACAGTCGAGCTATCAGAGACAGAGTCCTCGTGTTCAACAGGCCACTTCACCACGATTCACAGATCTCACCGATGTAAGTCTCAATTACAAACTTTTCACATATATTTCATCTATCTCTTCCTCTGGGCAAAGAGCCTGGTTTCCATCCTAGTAAAGCCTGGCAATGTCGTCATATAAGTGAAAAAATCTTTAGTACGGCATAAAACATTCAATCAATCATCTATTCCTGGCCTGCGATACAAACATGAATTTACACAACCGCTATTAAGTCTTAAATTAATTGTTTTGCATGCATCGCCAATCAATCTATCCAACAGAAATTCTCTTGGGCATAAAGGTATGGTAGCTAGAGGGTTAACATAAAGCAGCAATTTATTTGAGTTTGATTTGGGTACACAGGCTTAATTCTTTCCCTGCCTTGGAACATTTTATTTTCCAAAGTCTTAGTTTAAAGTAAATACCCTGCTATGTTTTAGCACAATTTGACATGAAAATCATCCTTATTAGATACTAACATAAAACGTAGCGTGTGACGTAAAAATGATCACGGTTTGTCTGTGGACAAAGTTTGAGAATCTACTCAGTGAGGAAACTAATTGATCTCAGAGCAACACTCAATGAGATTCCTTACAAAAACAGCTTATGGGGATGAGTGTAGGTAAGGTTTAGGTATATAATAGGTCCTGGCCATATCTGTGCCCAGGTACTTACTCTAACTGCTGAGCAGTAGTGTCCTTAAGTTTAAGTTTGCTGAGCAGTAGTGTGCTAAAAGAGGCTGGTTGGCTGAATGGATAAGGCAGCCGGCATTTAGTGCTGGCGATAGGTGCCATATTCTGGGACCCGGGTTCTATTCCCGTTTCGAGTTTCACCCAAGAATTTCTGCCATTTTTCAAGAAAGTGTGATCCCAAAAAATAATGAGAATACTGCTATACTCACTTTCTAAAAGACAGTAACTTATTAAACTCAGGCTTAAGTACAGTTTAACTTTTTTTTTCTACCATATTGCTGAATTTTTAAGGGGTTGCTTGTTTTGAATTTTCAGGATTCTGAAGATCGTTTGAATGACTACAGGTGTAGGATGGATCGTTACAAGACCCAACTGGAGGCCTCAAGACAGAGATTACATCTCCTCTTACTCAAACATCAAGATGATTTGAACAGGTAGGTGATATTCACTCATTTATCCTCAGGGTTTATTAAATCATTCAGAATGGGGAACTATTGGGGTTATGGGATTTTTTAATTTAAACAAAAAGTCCCATACTTTTTTTGATACTGCCAGGTACCCACCGGGGAATGGGGTAAAGTACCCGATTTCCATTCCCACTTCACCTGGCAATGTGTTGTGAATGCCAGGTGAAATAATCTTGAGTTAAACATCAATCTATCAATCAGAACCTTTTTTCTGTTCATGTATTGATAAAGTAACCTGTATTGATTATCTGGTATTAATGAAAGGTAACTCCCACATGTAAGGGGAAATAATCCTGAGTGCCAGATACATCACCAATCAATCAGCCAGCTGCATGATTACTATCATTATCATCACTATTTGACCAATTTGGCTAAAGATTCTGCACAAAAGTTATTGTAAGAAAACTCAACAACCAAGTCTTCAAAACATTGATTACATGTGATTTAATTTTTTTGGCTTTGTTTTTGTATATAGATCTGAGTCGAGTATGACATACAGTGAATTGTCGGCCAGGAAAACTGCCCTAGGGGACCTTATGGGTGAGATAGAACAGTTACAGAGACCATTAGCTTTAGAATCCGAGGTGAGAGTTTTACTGGATTTCATTATCAGTGTCTTTGATATTTTTAACTTGATATACCCATGAATTATCTCTAATTTGATTATAGCTGGCACGGTTTTATTGTTGATTATGACAAATTCAACATTCTTTATTCACCTCCATCGCCCAGCAAAGCAAGACTGGCTGCAGTTAGCCATGTAGGAAAAGTTCCAACCATTAGTTGAAAACATGGGATTGCATTGATTGTTTTTGCCTCTCTGTCTCAGTCAAAGACACAGGCCTTTCATCAAAAAATTCTGAGTGGATTTTTCACTGAATGGATGGTTGTCCTATGTTTAAGAATAGTCCCGGTTTCCTGACGCATTAAACCTGGCAACATCTCCATATATAAGTGAAGTTATATTGATTGTGGTGTAAAACATCAATCCATCAAATAGAAAAGGACGGGGTTGGCATGACTAGAGACAGATTGGAACCCGCAATAATTGTTTTTGCCTTAAGGCTGGTTTTAAGCTCTACTTACCGACACCGTGACTCCATAGTGTGTAATAATGTCAGGATTGAATCACAATTACATTTCTCTATATTTTAGTCTCGACCAACGATCTCCAGCTCTCCGTCCATGACAGCCATCAATGACCGTGTTATGAAACATAACACTGAGCTGACCGGTTTTATTGCCAGGCTCAGTCAGGAGAAAGCCGAACTTCGTCAAAATGTGGCCAGATTAGAAGACGACTTGAGACAAGCCCAGGAAAAACAGGCACAGCTTCAGGTCAGTACACGCTCGCGTTGGACGCTCAATCCGAACAGCCTTCCACCAATGGGTCGCGGGTTCGAATCCCACTCAGTCCAAAATATTGGAAAATTTTCTGACTGGGTTTTCACTTGAATGACCTATGTGGGATGGTTGCCAGTTACCAACGGAAGGTCGTGGGTTTCCTCCGGGCATAGAGCCCGGTTTCCTCCCACACTAAAACTGGCAACGCCGCCATATAAGTGAAATATTCATGAGCACGGCGTAAAACACCAAACAATCAATCAATCGAATGAAAATGTTATAAGAAAAGATCTATACAACCTTATGACTTTTTACTTATGTGAATAATTTTGTTGTCTCTGTGCAAAACAATGAAATTGTAGTTTTACCTGAATGTATTTGATAACTATAACTGACATTTAACAACTACCCAGTATTTATCCATTTTGAAAAAATAAGAAATTTGTCAATCACATTCCACTTATTCGTTATTTATTGTCCTCTGTGCTTACAGTCAAGAGGGCGTGTTGATCTCTCAGAGTCTATGGTGTTAGCGGAGAGAGCAAGTTGGAATCAAGAGAGGATAACTCTGCAGATGTCACTTGATCACGCTGAAAGAGAAGTTGACCGATTAAAAACGGACTTACGAGCAGAACAACATCGAGCACTCCGACTGACAACTTCCTTCACATCTGAGTCCGACAGCGAAAAGGTATGGTAATGTCCATTTAGTTTGTGCATAAACAAATCAATCAGTCAATCATTTAGTTCAGGTTAGAAAAACAAATCAATCAATTGACCATTTAGTTTAGGCATAAAAAAGTCGATCAGTCAATCAACCAACCATTTAGTTTAGGCATAAAAAGGTCAATCAATCATTTAGTTTAGGCATAAACAAACTAATCAGTCAATGAACCATTTAGTTTAGGCTTAAAAAATCAATCAACCATATTCCCATAGATAGTACCTACAAACTGTACAAACACTTGCCTTTTGACCCTAGGAGAAAGAACAATCTGCATTTTACACAATAAAATCAAAAAATCTTGCCCTAACATCCTGTATAGTAATCTAGGCTAATGCCCTGTACTGGCTATCCGTTTGTACATACCGCGCATGCGCGAACCTTCCCTTCCGGTCTACCTCTTTCAACTCTGCAGAGAAGAGATCAACACTGCAAATTATACTAAGTATACTTTTCTTACTAATCCTTCTCTCTGAATCGTTTTTGGTAGGAAATTTTACTGTCCCTAGCGGTTAGATACCCTCCCCTAGATTACTAGAGGGTTTCTGACCAAAAAATGTCCTGTATTTTTTTGTTTTTGGAGAGTTTTCGGACTCAACCCATCTCAACCCACATATATGCTGTCGTGGGTCCAAAATTCGTCACCACGCGGTCGGGTTGTTGTGGCTCACCACCCTCCCATACAAACACTATTACATATTTTCATAGGCGATTTTTTAAAGCGGGGTGCGTCCCTGTTTAAATAAATTACGTTCCCTTACTAAATTTTAAATCTTTTTCGTTGTTATTTTTAGATTAAAAATTTGTGATGGAAAATGGTGTCTAGTGCCTGTGGAGGCACTTACCCCACGAATACCTGCCTAGAATATCATCAGCAGCGAAGCCTCAGAGGAAGAGTAGCAGGTCCCGAAGTTCTTCCTGGTCCAGTAAGGAGGGCAAGTCTTCGAAACCGAGGAGGTCCTCGAAGAGGGGGGGGGGGGCGATCACGCGATCTCCCCAGACTCAGCGGACGAGGTTAAACGGTCCAGGCAAGTCCTAAATCAATAACTATTATTTATTGTAATAAAAAGAAAAAAACGATATATAATATAACAGGAATGAGTAATTAATAACGAGTTAGTAAAAAAAAAAAAAAAAAAAAAATTTTTTTTTCTGTGTTCTCTTGTTGATTATCTCTTCTGATTTGGCTGTCGTTGATGCTTTGTTGGGATTAGCTCTCAACATATGTTCTGTTCATTTTGCTTATCTTCGACAGTTTGTCTCAAGCCAGCGACCGAACGTCAGTTACACCTTCCCATACGAAGTCTGCGTGTCGGAACACCCGCCAGCCGGAACCCACGCAGAGGTCAGACGCAGAACGTTTGTGTGCCATGGAACAAACGTTAGAGGGCGTTAAATTCTCAATTGCCAAGCTCGAGTAAATAAACAACTCAGGCGCGGCAATCGAGGGGCCCAGATCTTCACGATCTAAACAGGCTTCTGCGACCACGACTGTGCACCCAAGCACACGAGTCGAGTTGCCTGACGTCCAGGGCGGGTTGATCAGGCAACGACCGGCAACCTTGTCCCTGGATCAGTCGAACCGCCAGGAGGCGCTCCCTGAGACCAGGAGATGGGCGGACCAGTTCTTAGAGGGCGACTACCAGACTAAAACTTGGTCAGGGAACTACCTCCAGCCGAACGTCCAGTATCCCGAACCGGAGCCCACTGGAGAGGAGTCTCCGACGGATTCGGCGGAAGATACGGATGATCAGGGTTTCTCAACTACTGAACAAGGCGGTTCGACCACGTCTGTACGCCCAGGTACACGAGTCGAGCTGCCGGACATCTGAAGTGGTTTGAGCCTTCGGCGTCATCCCAACTTCTCGATCTGTCGAACCGCCAGGAGGCTTAAACATACAGCGGCCTCGACCACGAATGTACGCCCATGTACACAAGTCGATCCGCCTAGCAACTAGAGTGGGCGAGTCCTGCGGGCGTTACCCCAAGTCTGGATCTGTTGAGCCACCAGGATGCTTAAACATTCGACAGCCTCGACTAGGGTTGTACGCCCAGGCCCACGACTCGACCCGCCTGACATCCGGAGTGGGTCGGTTACCGTACGGGCCTCACCCCAACTCTGGATCTGTCGAGCCGACGGGAAGCCTCAACATACAACGGCCTCGACCACGACTGTACGCCCATGCACACGAGTCGATCCGCCTGACAACCGGAGTGGCTTTGTAGGCCTACGGGCGTCACCCCAGCTCTGGTATTGTCGATCCACCTGGGGGCTTAGCATACGGCGGCCTCGACCCTGACTGTACGTCCAGGTACACGAGTCGGCCACCTGACAACTAAAGTGGGCTGATTGTAATACTGGCGTCATCCCAAGCTCTGGATTTGTCAGTCCACAGGGGAGCCTCAAATTACGGCGCCTTCGATTACGACACTACCCACGGGTTCATGAGTCGATCGGCCTGACAACTAGAGTGGGGGGAAAGGCTAACAGCCCTAACCCAGGTTCTGGGTTTGTCAAAACGCCAAGAGGTGTTCCAAGAGGCCTAAACCTACCATGTTTCGGCCATGGATGTACGCCCAGGTGCGAGTCGAACCGCCGGCGGTTATCATCCCAACTGTCAAACCAACAGGAGACGGACGATCAATATTTGACTTTCTCTGAACTCCTGGACTATATCTACCAGCTGCTGCTCAATTTAGAGCGGGCCACTGGGGTGACCGGTCGACAGCGGGAAATCGCCCAAGCGTGGGAGTCTCCCCATCCGATAAGCTAGGCCCTGGACCCCGCCTGGTTGCCTTTGATTTTTTTTTTAAATGTCAGCCCGGGGCCTACTTACACAAATCATGCGGCGCGGGTTCGAATCTTACTCAGAACAAATACATTTCTGAGAGGACTCGTCACTCAGTCGCCGTATGGAAAGGGGTTACCAGGTTCTCACTGAAGGTTGGGGGCTTCCTCCAGACGATGAGCCCGGTTTTCCTCCCCAACTTATCCTTGCAAAATTGCAGTATAAGTGGAATAAGCCGAAATGTAGCGTAAAGCATTAACCATGCAACCCTTTCCCCTGAGGATCGGGGATTCCCTCCCCCACTAAACCTGACAAGTTGCCCGGTTAGTGAAATAACATGGATTGCGGCAAAAAATCAGCGATTAATACATTAATCAGATTTCCCCCCCCCCTTGGACCCGCAGGACGACCTGCAAGTTGTGTCATAGGACATGAGGGGGGGGGGGGGGGGTACGTAAACAGAAGACTATTAGCCGATCATGACGACTGGTAATATCTAGGAACCCCTGAGCCTGTTTTCATGCAAAAATTTTCCCTCGTCAACGAGCAACCTTGGCGAGGACTAATCTTCTTGGATTCAGGCTCTTGGCAGTATTGTGAGCCCTCATCCATAATTTATGGGATCAGGCTTTAGGAGGTTTGGTCTTGGGGGTCCCCTACGACCTTCACAGTATACTACATATGAGACTTGACACTAGTGCAGGGCGAGGTTGCACTCGTCGGGCACACGTGCGTTGGCACAGCCTTCGTCAAGATGGGTATGTGGAAGACTCCCAAGGTACTTGCCGGAGTTCGGGGTTTACTCCGGACGGTAAGCCCGGTCTTCCTCCCCCACTAAACCTGGCTACGCCACCGTATAAACGGAATAGCTTTTGCGTGCAGCGTAATTCTTCGATCAATCAATCGTCCGGTTGGACTGCTCACCCGGCCTGCTCGCAGATTTCAAGGCTGACCAATAAATGATATCACTACTGTGCGGTTGTAAATTAATAACAGCCCGTTCGTAGTTTAAAATGGTGCGCTGTTTGTTATTTTCTTGTGGCATTGCGTCATGACAGCTTACTATTAAAGGGGTATGAGCTGCCAAAATGTTGATATTTTGACGTCACAACAGAATGTTGAAATTATGCTACTTCTCTCAAGGCGTATAATTCAGAATCTTTTTAATGCTTCTGGGCTCGAAAATGTACGATAAAGTATTGTTTGAACCAACTTCGGCTTAGAATGAATGAATGGTCGTCCCGGTTATTTAAATTTTGCTTACTTTCGAACACGTTTTCGGTTCGTACAGGCCACTTTAAATTATTACCCTGACAGTTTCCTCTCGCAGTTACCGTTGCAAAATGACAACTTTTACATTATGGCGGTTGCCGTATGCGGAGGAGTTGCCATGCCGAAGGTCGTGGGTTTCCTCCGGGCCCAGGTCCTTCCCCCACAATCTGGCTACGCCACCTTACAGGTTAAATAACTTCAGTGCGGCGCGAAGACCAATCATCAATCTAAGTACAAGACCGAGCTCCTAGTTCATTAGAATGTCATTATCTTCTAATCTTAGACGGACTTCTTGCCAACTGGTTTTCAAGTAAATTCCTTTTTTTCCAAAATGAGCAAAAGGAAAAAGTACCGTACCTGTTCTGACTACAGATCTTAGGTTCGAACATAAACCATACTAGAGATGTTTTTCTCCCGTCAATTGCTGGAATTGTCCTCTTTCCGCCATCTTCATGATTTCCCATGCCGGGGAAAGAAAGGAGCTGTGATTGGCTAATCAGCAACGACTCCGCTGATAGGCCTGTTGGATAGTCGACTGTTACACCCTTTCGCCATTACGGGTCGACGGGATGTGAACGCAAGCCGACAGTACTTGTGTATATTACCGTAGTAAGAAATACACGAACAGTCGTTATTCCTAGTATGTACGGCCACTTGAGCCTGGGTGCTGACTTTGCTTGTCAAGACGCAGAAAGTCTGCAGATTTGAGCGCGGACCTTTGCGAAGACCATATGTCTTCCGTCGGTCTTCGAAGACCACCGGTCTTCGTAGCCGACACAGGAATGTTGCTTATTCCTTTCCGAGTGAAGTTTATTTCCAAGAAATAAATAAATCAGTAAAATAAAACACATTTCTCTAATAGAGAATATATTTCCTGTGCAATCTTCGTTTACCAAGCCCCTTGATAAACGATGATGTCCCTACACGATGTCCTCGGATTATGAGGGCTTATTTCTTGGAAGGCTGGGGTCCGTGACTCAGTATGTATAGCGTTAGACGCTCAATCCAAACAGCCTTCCGCCAATGGGTCACGGGTTCGAATCCCACTCAGCCCAAAAAAAAAAAAAAAAAAAAAAAAAAAAAAAAAAAAAAAAAAAAAAATTTTTTTTTTTTGACTGGGTTTTCACTCGAACGACCTATGTGGGATGGTTGCCAGTTTCCAGCGGAGGGTCGTGATTTTCCTCCAGGCACACAGCCCGTTTTCCTCCCACAATAAAACTGGCGACGCCGCAATATAAGTGAAATAATCTTGATCGCAGCGTAAAACACCAAACAACCTATCAATCTATCTGTCTTGGAAGTCACCGAGGACTTTCGCGGACTATTGTCTCCGCGACATGACTTTAGTACGCGGTGGGTTGTATTCACTCGGTCCGTTGGTAGCGGCCCACACAGCGTTCAGGGAAAGATCTAATTCATCCTGGCCCACTGGACACCTGAGGACGGATCCAGGAGAGTTCGAGGTGAGTAATACCGAGGTTACCATTCTTTACGCGGGAATCAAAAAAACTTGGTTAATGCTCTGTACGGCGTATTAGTCCCTCCTCCGGACTGTGGCATGCGAGGCAAGTGTTTGTACAGTTTGTAGGTACTATCTATGGGAATCTGAAGAATTGGAAGAATAATTCTCATATTCCTCCAAGATATACCTACCTGTACAAACAGTTAAACCCAGCCCATCCTCCCCTCACTATTACGCCTGCAAGCGTTGAAAGAGGTAGACCGGAAGGGAAGGTTCGCGCATGCGCGGTATGTACAAACGGATAGCCAGTACAGGGCATTAGCCTAGATTACTATACAGGATGTTAGGGCAAGATTTTTTGATTTTATTGTGTAAAATGCAGATTGTTCTTTCTCCTAGGGTCAAAAGGCAAGTGTTTGTACAGGTAGGTATATCTTGGAGGAATATGAGAATTATTCTTCCAATTCTTCAGTTTGTTTAGGCTTTTTTAAAAAATCAATCCGTCAATCAGTTTTTAGCTTCTACTGCATCATTGGAATTTGGCTTTGTAATTTGTAAAAGAATCTTTGTAAAATTTTTCATTTTCAACGGTTTGGAACAAAAGTCAATATGTCACTAAACATCATGTAGCAGACTGGCATGCCCTATTTCCTTATGTCTATTTCCATTCGTTTACAGATACAGAGGTTATATGGTAAATACCTGCGATGTGAAAGTTTCCGAAAAGCTTTAATTTACCAGAAGCGATACCTTCTCCTGTTACTGGGTGGTTTCCAGGATTGCGAGGAGACTACACTTGCTATCATAGCCAGAATGGGAGTTTACCCATCCGTGGAGGATGTCCAAAGGAGATCCAGACACTCGAAAGCTTTCTCTACATTCCGAACAGCAGCCAGGGTTGTGGTGGCCATTCACAGGTCAGTATCAAGCTCATGTCATTAATTTTGAATGTGAACGTACCACTGTGCTTTCTCCTCATTCTGTGGCATATTTATCTTAAATTATAAATTTGACGGAAATTCCATTGCTGGTGGGTTTGGATTACTCTTCACCCGTACCTATAGGGAGTTCAAGTCTCCGTAAGAATTCCTACAAGATTTTGTGATATCCGTGACATATGACAATATTTAGAACGTTTTCGATGACATTGCAATTCTATTTGAAGCATTTTGCTCCATAACGTCAGATGTAAACGTCCTGTTAGAATGAAACACCCTCATCCTATTGCGCAACGCAAAGGAAATTTGTGTAATTCGTACAAGGCTTGCATTCCCTGTTGAGTGTAACTCCCTAATCAATCAATAGGCTTCTAGTTCTATGAACTATCAACAATTGAAGGTATTTGATGTTCAATTAACTTGTATTGCAGGATGCAGTACTTAGTTAAAAAGTGGAAAAGAGCGACCAAAGTTGGCTCCCCTGTTGTCACCAGCAACCAACATCTTCAACATGGTAAGTACTGAAAGGTCAAAGAACTGTATAAAAAAATGTATATCAGCTATTTCTAGGTCTAGCCTTCTAACATTGACTTAACATGTGCTTGTCATCATGTCATTAAATCTATCCTGTCTTCAAAATTATGCAAATATATCAAACTAAAATCGCCATCAAGTAATTTCAATGGATATAATTGCTCCTAAATAATTGTGTTAGTAAGAGACTTCAAATATTTTGTCAAGTGCTGCGTAAAACATCATTGACTCCATCAAAATTTTGCTGTGCACATTATCCTAGCATTATGCTTTTATACTGTGAGTCATAAATCTGAAACAAGTTGAGTACAGAAGGACAGTTTGTCTTGAATACACTAAGATGCCGGACATCTCTAGAAAGAAGCTGATTAGACAGTTTATCATCTTGGCTACCAATAGCCTATCAGCACTCCTTCCATCTGTCTGTTGGAACTAGACTTAGAAACAATCAAAGTATCTTGAGCACATGGTGTTTTGTTCTATATTTCAGGCTACATGGCCACAGCTAATACATATTCCCCACCACGTTTAACCAACGGCTCACATTCATTGGTCGAATCTCACTCACAAAATGGACGAGAGAATCATGTGTATATATCCTCCTCCTCATCATCACGTTACCTTCCATCTCGTTCACCTCGTATACCCTCGCTGTCTGTGCCCACACCACCCACTAGGGACAGATCAAAACATCATACAGCCAGTGAAAATAGTCTCAGAGGCTCACCCTCTATCAGAAGGTATGTTTAATATCTTCATTATCACTCAATCACACTTGGCACAAGTGTTTCTTCCCCCCACCTCACCATAGAAGTGAAATAATCTTGTGTGGACTGCGTATATTTTTTTTGTATAAAAATTTTAGTGATGTCTTCATGAAACAGGTCCATGAGTTAGATTCTCTTTTGGAAGTTCAAATGTTTGATGAAAGCAAAGAATTACTTATCAAACTGGTCGTTCAGGATTTTTATGTACAACTCAACTCAGGGAATCAATTAAAAACTTGTGATAAGTCACACTAAAATTGACGAATTTTAACTCTTTTAGAAACAAATAGTGGAAGAGACCTAAAACTCTCTCATAACCTTAATCTGTTGGGGGAAATTAAATCATTATTTTCTGACGGCATATTTAACTTTTTGTCTTTTATTTAGGGAGCTGCTGTCTGATTTTGACCATAAAGAAGAAGGTTCATCACGGAGTATTTCAGCCAGAGAGACTGCACGCAATGGCACTTCTAGTTCCAGTATCGACCAATCAATGCATGACGATTACATCACAAGACTTGAAGGTTTACAACATCGATTAAAAGGACTAAATGGTAAGCAAATCTGAATTTCATTGACTTTCTGATAATTATGCTTGTTTTATGTGAGTGTGGTTTAAAGAAAGTTTAAGTCAAAGCATTGTTTTATTAAAAAAGGCTTCTAATTTTCTGGACATGAAATGTAATTACAAGCTCAAATTCATGAAATATTTAACAGCTTGAATAGAGTTATAATGGATTTTCATGTGAAATTTCTCCTTGGGCTTGCTGATCATTAGGGACGGTAACCCTAAGTCAAGAGTTTGATTCTCACCTGGCCCGGGTCAATCAGTGTCGGTTAATTTACTAATTCAGTTGCTGATCATTGGTAACCAAGGTCAAGAGGCTTCATTTCTTGAGCAGACAACTATCACATGTTCGGCTTATTGACGGTACTCCTCGAAGGTCGTAGGATTTCTCTACACAAAGAGCCCGGTTTTCACCCCCGACTAAACCTGGCAACGCCACCATATAAGTGAAATAATCTTGAGTTGGCCTAATCAATCAATCAAATCATCTTAGAAATGATAGCGATGTAATAAATATGGATTGCTGAGGCGTGAAGATGTAGAATTACCCTTGTTTTCCAACATTGACTTTTGCTGATCTTTTTTACAAATGCAATATTTCCCTAAGATCATCAAATGACACAAATGATATTTGTCTATTTTCAGATCCTGGCAATTTAAGAAGCAAACCTCATTGGTCATCTGCAAATAAATAAAACTTTATTTATACTGGAGAGTTCCGACGTAAAGGGAGTTAATTCTGTGATAACAAAGACTCTTTGATGTGTTGGCTCTTACTTAATATAGTGCTGCATTGCTTATTTTACTGTTACTTTTCTTTATGATTTTATGTTTCTAGATTATGACGTACAGAGAGCAAATGATGTGCCTTGTCCATATTTTACATTTTAATTTTGTTTTCTTACTTTTTTTTTTAAATAACTGAACTGACATTGGATCTGGTCATATTTTAATCTGATTTTTTTTTTAACTTTTAAAAATTTTGTTAAATATTATTTATTGTCTAGATCTTGTAATACATTTATGTAAAATAGAATATGCATCCTTCAATAAGCATATTTCAAAATAAGTTACGTACAAAACATAGAAAGTGTACAGAGTATTTATTTTTTAAATATATGATATACGCTATCACACTTTTATTTTTCTGTTTTAAGGACCAAAATATGAATTTGATATGCTTCACGAATTTATGCAATTTTAACTATTCTTATACGTAGGCAGTACCTCCATAATTATTATACTGGATAATAAACCTCTATCCTTGAAGTGAACTGAAAGATTTAGTATTTAACTCATATACTTTAATCATATTAATACATTTATAAATCTGATTAAATACATAATCATTAGAAACATTTGCATATGTATGAAAATAAAATAGGATCTCTTAAACCGTTATGAGCAGCTTGTGTACTTCTTTTGACCATGGTAAAAACTACATCTAAATCATTGACTTTATCATGCGATATATTTTAGCATTGGATTGATCTTTTGGTCGGTTGGTACTTTTGTTGCCATATAACCGTAGCCGTTGAGTGCGACGTTAAGCCCCAATCAATCAACCTTTTATTGTATATGTCAAAACTATCCATTTTAAAGTTTTGACAGATCATCTTTTTTCTCCACAGATGTAGGTTTAAAACTGGGATTAGGCATTAGGGTATATAAAAGTACTGTTCCCAATTTGTGATACATTTGTATCGTTAACATATTATAATCATTCATCTTGCCATCAAACAGTCTTTCACATCTGGGCCCACTTTCCCTTTGTTTCATAAAATTTTCACATCTGGTTGCACTGTCACATGTTTCACAAAACTTTCGAATCTGGGCCTACTGTCACATGTTTCACAAAATGTTCACATCTGGGCCCACTGTCACATGTTTCACAAAATGTTCACATCTGGGCCCACTGTCACATGTTTCACAAAATGTTCACATCTGGGCCCACTGTCACATGTTTCACAAAATGTTCACATCTGGGCCCACTGTCACATGTTTCACAAAACTTTCACATCTGGGCCTACTTTGACAAAGCCAGGCTTTATAAAGAGGAATCTTAGTGTATCTCCACAGCATGGGATATTCATGGACTACCTAATGAGAAAAACGTCAAGCAGACTTGAAGCTGGTTTACTGCATTAAATGTGTGAATGTAAATGTGATACACTCCTCAATCTGTCCTCTTCATCTTGCCATCCTCTCCTCACAGTGTGACTGAAGATGAACGCTTGTGGGGAAAACCATCATCTACATATATACAATGCATTTATAAATATAGGAAAAAGCTTTTTACCATATCTGATACCAGGTTATAATGGATTTTGACTATTTAACCGTACTCATTATATTTTTGTTTTCAGTTAATATTTAGGATGTAGGAAATTACATGTTACCCTATCTGATACCAGACAAAGAACTTATATTGAGTATTTAGCATGACTCATTTTATTCTTAGTTTGTTATAGTCAACATTTATTTTAAACAGTCAGTTAGCTTTTTTTATATATACATGTATAACTTGATCTGGATATTTTTTTTTTTTAATATTTATTTATTTTGTGCTTTATTTTAAGCAAATCTGTATCTATCTTGTATATTTATTTTAACTGTAGAAACTTGTTTATGCAACATGATTACCCCGGGTGTTAGAGTATATAAACTTGTAAATTTCTGACTGTAAATACCATGACAGATTCTGTATTCTTATTTCTAAAGAATGGTGCAAGTAACAGGATGTATGGGAAACCTCAATAAATTAACTGTTACATTTAAACATAGGGCTTCTTCTTATTTATTTGGGAGTTTTCTCCTTATTTTCTACTGCTTTATTTGGGTGTTACCAGCGGAAGGTCGTGGGTTTCCTCCGGGCACAGAGCCCGGTTTCCTCCCACAATAAAACTGGCAACGCCGCCATATAAGTGAAAACACCAAACAATCAATCAATTTATTTGGGTCCCTGCTGGATGAGATATGGAGTCACTCAACCTCTAATATAACCCTTCCATTGATTGGTTGAATCACACTTTAGCCACGGGAGACTGACTTTGATAAAGGGACTACTTTCAGTGTGAATCACCTTCAGACGTGGTTCCCTATGGGCAGCCAAATCACTGATCCACTTTTAAAAGACGATTGAATTCAGCACTCATTGCCTTTTCCAATCGTTTTAGACGATCAAAAGACGAACAATAATTAGATATGCTCCCTTTGGGTCCCTGCTGGATGAGATATGAAGTCACTCGACCCCTAATAACCCTTCCATTGATGGGTTGAATCACACTTTAGCCACAGGAGACTGACTTTGATAAAGGGACTACTTTCAGAAAATTGAATTCAGTACTAATTGCCTTTTTCAATAGGTTTAGACGCTCAAAAGACGAACGATAATTGGATATGCTCCCTCAGACCAAATTAAATGTGACGTATGTGTGGAAGAGTTGCCAGGAAGTCGTCAATGGTTGGGGGTTTCCTCAGTGCACAGAGCCCAGTTTCCTGCCCGAATAAACCAGAAAAACACCTCCATTTAAAGTGGCATGAGCTGCCAAAATTCACACTTTGTTCATAATTTCTGATCGTCACGACAGTAAGAGGCTTTGAAGACCACCGAAAAAGTAAATGATTTGCGTTGGAATGGGGAAAATCCATACTGTATGTGGCCTGTACGAACTGAAAACGTGTTCTGAAAGTAAACAAAATTTAAATAACCGGGACGACCATTCATACATTCTAAGCCAAAGTTCAAAACAATACCTTATCGTACATTTTCGAGACTAGAAGCACTAAAGAGCTTCTGAATTATACGTCTTGAGAAAAATAGCAAAAGGTTTCAACATTCTGTTTTAACGTCAAAATATCAACATTTTGGCATCTCATGCCACTTAAAGTGAAATAATCTAAATAATTCTGAGTGGGTTTTCGGTAAAGTTTCGTTTTTTTTTCTGGGCAAAGAGCCTATTATATTATTTCACTCACTAAACCTGACATGGCGCCATTAAAGGGAGATAATCTTGAGGGAGTCGATCAATCTGTTTATTTAAGGTTGTGGATTGTTTATCCACATGTACTTTGATTAGTTTCGGATGATTGATGTTTTACGTCGCACTCAAGATTATTTCACTTATACGACAGTGTTGCAAGGTTTAGTTGTGGAAGAAACCGAGCTCATTGCCGAGGGGAACTCACCGACCTTCAGCGAGTACCTGGCAACTCTTCCACATACGGAATCAGAGAAAAACCCACATCTGAGTGTGATTTGAACCCATGCCACATTGTTGGAAGGTCTGTGTGGGACTAAGGGACCCACTGGACCACCGAGGCCCCGATTAGTTTCGGATGATTGCTCAAGGAGATTTAATATCTCTGTTATTTCAACTGAGTCACATGGGAGGCCTTATGTTGGAGATTAATCACATCCATCCTGGCAGTTTTGTGATGTTGCAAATGTCAGGACGTTTTCTGTGTAGACATCAAAGCTTGTATAAAATAATAATTCCATCAAGGTGCATTGTCGGAACCCACGATTAAAACTTACGCTCACGCTCACTTTACCCGGGGGACAAGTGGAACTAAATCTGTCGTTTCTAATTTAATATGCATGTAGACTTTGGTTGGTTCCGCCATTTCACCAATCAGAATTGGCGTTACGTAAGCATCCAGGCAATGTTCAGAACAAAACTGGACGACTTTTTGGTTTATACTTCAATTGGATAAACATGTCTCCAAAACTGAAGAGGCCCAACGTTTAGAAGAGAACTTTTGATTGGCCCGACAGGTAATGGGCTTTCCCAGAAAACGAGATTTTGAATCCCAGTTGACCCAGGGGTAAAAGGTGAGCTGGTTACGAATTTAACCCTGGGTATCCGAGGATGATCAAGGTGCTACCTTACCAATTCTAACAACAGAGTGGTATAGAACAAAAGAAAGACAACTCCAAATATTTCAGTAATGATTAAAGGGACATAAGTTTCCAAATATAGAAACCTTTTCGTTGAAACAGATTTAGATTTTTATCAAAAAATACAAAATAAGAGCTTTCAGTTGATAGGGGCCTACATGTCTTGCAGATCTATGTACATGTTGGTAGCTTTATCAGCAACTAAAATTCCAAAAATGTACTTGCACATTCCGGCTATTTTGAATTTTGTCTTTGCACACTTCGGTTTGTATTGGTACTTTGAACTAAATTTTCTTGACAATGTGACTTAATGAAAAAAGTCTGGATTCTGGCAGCTCATTCCATTCTGGCCTGAAATATATAGCAACAGTTAACCAGGAGTATCCCGAGTTGCCTTTTGTATTTATATCATCTACATGTAATTAGGCCTCCTTCAGCATCGATGGCTCAGTCGGTTAGAGCGGTAGTCCCTTTGACACACGCCTTTCATCAATGCGGCACAGGATCAAATCTCAGACCAATGAAAATTTTTGAATAGATTTTTCTCTTGATCGCTTTATATGGAAGAGTTGCTATGTACTCGCCGAAGTGTGAAAGTTTCCTCTGGGCAGATAAGGGAAATAATCTGCTGCGTAAAACATCAATCAATCCATTGATGATACACAGAAATGGACCCCACTTAAAACCAATGAACGTGCAGAACAACCAAATCAATCCAAACCGATAACACCTTATCTTCAAAACACAGCTTTTACAGCAAGTCAGACATTTTGAAATTGAATATGCATTTATTAACAAAAACTTTAATTTGGATATCACATTTTAAAAATGTCGAGGTATAATGATTCAAATACCACAATGAGTACATTATATTTTTACCCCAACATTTTTGATGAAACATAGTTTGTTGTTTTTTTTTTTGTTATAACAAAATCACCAGAGATATGGCACTAAAACTGCTGTGTTCTTCACATACTCCTGGTAGGCTTGTTCATGTCCCCAGCGTTTTTGGGCAGCTTTCTCCAGTAAGGGGATACCACTGACATTTGTTAATAGATATGTGACAAACAAAGGGGAGATAACACTGGCATACTGTGCCCCTGACATCACAGTGGATGAGGAGATAAATATCCCAGTCCACATGAGGATTTCTCCCAGATAGTTCGGATGTCGACTCAAACTCCACAACCCACTTTGTATAAAACGTCCCTGTAACAGAATGGGCAATATTTAGCATTGGTAAAATCTCCGGTTACTAACATGTTTAATCTTAATCAGCTGTTAGATATTTATTTTAGTTGATTGATTGGGTTTAATGGCGCACTGAAGATTATTTCACTTTACGCCAGCGAAAAGGGGTTTAACTGGACCATCCATTTGATATAAAAGTAAAATTAAAAAATTGTGACAAAAAAATTTGACAGAAAAAGAAAATAGTAAAACTGATAAAGCAAACAAATAAATTTTTTGGAGTAAAGAATAACCTAATATCACAGCTACAGGTGTATCTCCAAAACAACAATAATTTTCGACATCAGTATGTCATCTTATAATTAAATATTTGTTTTCATTTTTACAGAATTACAAATAACTAGTTCTCAAAAAAATGATTTCAAATCTGCTTGGTTTCTACCACACGATAAAAATATTAAACAATTTAAAAGTTTGCCACAGGTTATTTGCCTCATACGATAAAGCTTGCCTGTGAACTGTGGGTCAATTATTAACCCTGTGTATTCACATGGGAGATTTGGCTTTGGTAAAATTATCTCCAATCAGTAACCTTGATGGATTATAGTCGGATTGATTAATTAATCGCTTGGTGTTTTACGCCACGCTCAAGATGATTTCCCATATATGGTGGCGTTGCCAGTTTTATTGTGTGAGGAAACCGGGCTCTATGCCCCGAGGAAACCCACGACCTTCCGCTGGTAACTGGCAAACATCCCAAATAATTATAGTCGGAGGAACGAGACCAATGATATATACCTTGTTAACTGGATTGATAGTCGGAGGAACGAGACCTGTGATATATACCTTGTTAACTGGATTGATAGTCGGAGGAAGGAGACCTGTGATATATACCTTGTTAACTGGATTGATAGTCGGAGGAACGAGACCAATGATATATACCTTGTTAACTGGATTGATAGTCGGAGGAACGAGACCTGTGATATATACCTTGTTAACTGGATTGATAGTCGGAGGAACGAGACCTGTGATATATACCTTGTTAACTGGATTGATAGTCGGAGGAAGGAGACCTGTGATATATACCTTGTTAACTGGATTGATAGTCGGAGGAAGGAGACCTGTGATATATACCTTGTTAACTGGATTGATAGTCAGAGGAACGAGACCTATGATATATACCTTGTTAACTGGATTGATAGTCGGAGGAACGAGACCTGTGATATATACCTTGTTAACTGGATTGATAGTCGGAGGAACGAGACCTATGATATATACCTTGTTAACTGGATTGATAGTCGGAGGAACGAGACCTATGATATATACCTTGTTAACTGGATTGATAGTCGGAGGAACAAGACCTGTGATATATACCTTGTTAACTGGATTGATAGTCGGAGGAAGGAGACCTGTGATATATACCTTGTTAACTGGATTGATAGTCGGAGGAACGAGACCTGTGATATATACCTTGTTAACTGGATTGATAGTCGGAGGAAGGAGACCTATGATATATACCTTGTTAACTGGATTGATAGTCGGAGGAAGGAGACCTGTGATATATACCTTGTTAACTGGATTGATAGTCGGAGGAACGAGACCTGTGATATATACCTTGTTAACTGGATTGATAGTCGGAGGAACGAGACCTATGATATATACCTTGTTAACTGGATTGATAGTCGGAGGAACGAGACCTGTGATATATACCTTGTTAACTGGATTGATAGTCGGAGGAACGAGACCTGTGATATATACCTTGTTAACTGGATTGATAGTCGGAGGAACGAGACCTGTGATATATACCTTGTTAACTGGATTGATAGTCGGAGGAACGAGACCTATGATATATACCTTGTTAACTGGATTGATAGTCGGAGGAACGAGACCTGTGATATATACCTTGTTAACTGGATTGATAGTCGGAGGAAGGAGACCTGTGATATATACCTTGTTAACTGGATTGATAGTCGGAGGAACAAGACCTGTGATATATACCTTGTTAACTGGATTGATAGTCGGAGGAACGAGACCTGTGATATATACCTTGTTAACTGGATTGATAGTCGGAGGAACGAGACCAATGATATATACCTTGTTAACTGGATTGATAGTCGGAGGAACGAGACCAATGATATATACCTTGTTAACTGGATTGATAGTCGGAGGAAGGAGACCTGTGATATATACCTTGTTAACTGGATTGATAGTCGGAGGAAGGAGACCTGTGATATATACCTTGTTAACTGGATTGATAGTCGGAGGAACGAGACCTGTGATATATACCTTGTTAACTGGATTGATAGTCGGAGGAACGAGACCAATGATATATACCTTGTTAACTGGATTGATAGTCGGAGGAACGAGACCAATGATATATACCTTGTTAACTGGATTGATAGTCGGAGGAAGGAGACCTGTGATATATACCTTGTTAACTGGATTGATAGTCGGAGGAACGAGACCTATGATATATACCTTGTTAACTGGATTGATAGTCGGAGGAACGAGACCTGTGATATATACCTTGTTAACTGGATTGATAGTCGGAGGAACGAGACCTGTGATATATACCTTGTTAACTGGATTGATAGTCGGAGGAACGAGACCTGTGATATATACCTTGTTAACTGGATTGATAGTCGGAGGAACGAGACCTGTGATATATACCTTGTTAACTGGATTGATAGTCGGAGGAACGAGACCTGTGATATATACCTTGTTAACTGGATTGATAGTCGGAGGAACGAGACCTGTGATATATACCTTGTTAACTGGATTGATAGTCGGAGGAACGAGACCTGTGATATATACCTTGTTAACTGGATTGATAGTCGGAGGAACGAGACCTGTGATATAAACCTTGTTAACTGGATTGATAGTCAGAGGAACGAGACCTGTGATATATACCTTGTTAACTGGATTGATAGTCGGAGGAACGAGACCTGTGATATATACCTTGTTAACTGGATTGATAGTCGGAGGAACGAGACCAATGATATATACCTTGTTAACTGGATTGATAGTCAGAGGAACGAGACCAATGATATATACCTTGTTAACTGGATTGATAGTCGGAGGAACGAGACCTATGATATATACCTTGTTAACTGGATTGATAGTCGGAGGAACGAGACCTGTGATATATACCTTGTTAACTGGATTGATAGTCGGAGGAACGAGACCAATGATATATACCTTGTTAACTGGATTGATAGTCGGAGGAACAAGACCTGTGATATATACCTTGTTAACTGGATTGATAGTCGGAGGAACGAGACCTGTGATATATACCTTGTTAACTGGATTGATAGTCGGAGGAACGAGACCAATGATATATACCTTGTTAACTGGATTGATAGTCGGAGGAAGGAGACCTGTGATATATACCTTGTTAACTGGATTGATAGTCGGAGGAACGAGACCAATGATATATACCTTGTTAACTGGATTGATAGTCGGAGGAAGGAGACCTGTGATATATACCTTGTTAACTGGATTGATAGTCGGAGGAACGAGACCAATGATATATACCTTGTTAACTGGATTGATAGTCGGAGGAAGGAGACCTGTGATATATACCTTGTTAACTGGATTGATAGTCGGAGGAAGGAGACCTGTGATATATTCCTTGTTAACTGGATTGATAGTCAGAGGAACGAGACCTGTGATATATACCTTGTTAACTGGATTGATAGTCGGAGGAACGAGACCTGTGATATATACCTTGTTAACTGGATTGATAGTCGGAGGAACGAGACCTGTGATATATACCTTGTTAACTGGATTGATAGTCGGAGGAACGAGACCAATGATATATACCTTGTTAACTGGATTGATAGTCGGAGGAAGGAGACCTATGATATATACCTTGTTAACTGGATTGATAGTCGGAGGAACGAGACCTGTGATATATACCTTGTTAACTGGATTGATAGTCAGAGGAACGAGACCTATGATATATACCTTGTTAACTGGATTGATAGTCGGAGGAACGAGACCTGTGATATATACCTTGTTAACTGGATTGATAGTCGGAGGAAGGAGACCTGTGATATATACCTTGTTAACTGGATTGATAGTCGGAGGAACGAGACCTGTGATATATACCTTGTTAACTGGATTGATAGTCGGAGGAACAAGACCTGTGATATATACCTTGTTAACTGGATTGATAGTCGGAGGTACGAGACCTGTGATATATACCTTGTTAACTGGATTGATAGTCGGAGGAACAAGACCTGTGATATATACCTTGTTAACTGGATTGATAGTCGGAGGAAGGAGACCTGTGATATATACCTTGTTAACTGGATTGATAGTCGGAGGAACGAGACCTATGATATATACCTTGTTAACTGGATTGATAGTTGGAGGAACGAGACCTGTGATATATACCTTGTTAACTGGATTGATAGTCGGAGGAAGGAGACCTGTGATATATACCTTGTTAACTGGATTGATAGTCGGAGGAATGAGACCTGTGATATATACCTTGTTAACTGGATTGATAGTCAGAGGAACGAGACCTATGATATATACCTTGTTAACTGGATTGATAGTCGGAGGAACGAGACCTGTGATATATACCTTGTTAACTGGATTGATAGTCGGAGGAACGAGACCTGTGATATATACCTTGTTAACTGGATTGATAGTTGGAGGAACAAGACCTGTGATATATACCTTGTTAACTGGATTGATAGTCGGAGGAAGGAGACCTGTGATATATACCTTGTTAACTGGATTGATAGTCGGAGGAACGAGACCTATGATATATACCTTGTTAACTGGATTGATAGTCGGAGGAAGGAGACCTGTGATATATACCTTGTTAACTGGATTGATAGTCGGAGGAACGAGACCTGTGATATATACCTTGTTAACTGGATTGATAGTCGGAGGAACGAGACCAATGATATATACCTTGTTAACTGGATTGATAGTCGGAGGAAGGAGACCTATGATATATACCTTGTTAACTGGATTGATAGTCGGAGGAAGGAGACCTGTGATATATACCTTGTTAACTGGATTGATAGTCGGAGGAACGAGACCTGTGATATATACCTTGTTAACTGGATTGATAGTCGGAGGAACGAGACCTGTGATATATACCTTGTTAACTGGATTGATAGTCGGAGGAATGAGACCTGTGATATATACCTTGTTAACTGGATTGATAGTCGGAGGAAGGAGACCTGTGATATATACCTTGTTAACTGGATTGATAGTCGGAGGAACGAGACCTGTGATATATACCTTGTTAACTGGATTGATAGTCGGAGGAAGGAGACCTGTGATATATACCTTGTTAACTGGATTGATAGTCGGAGGAACGAGACCTGTGATATATACCTTGTTAACTGGATTGATAGTCGGAGGAACGAGACCTGTGATATATACCTTGTTAACTGGATTGATAGTCGGAGGAAGGAGACCTGTGATATATACCTTGTTAACTGGATTGATAGTCGGAGGAACGAGACCTGTGATATATACCTTGTTAACTGGATTGATAGTCGGAGGAACAAGACCTGTGATATATACCTTGTTAACTGGATTGATAGTCGGAGGAACGAGACCTGTGATATATACCTTGTTAACTGGATTGATAGTCGGAGGAACGAGACCTGTGATATATACCTTGTTAACTGGATTGATAGTCGGAGGAAGGAGACCTGTGATATATACCTTGTTAACTGGATTGATAGTCGGAGGAACGAGACCAATGATATATACCTTGTTAACTGGATTGATAGTCGGAGGAAGGAGACCTGTGATATATACCTTGTTAACTGGATTGATAGTCGGAGGAACGAGACCTGTGATATATACCTTGTTAACTGGATTGATAGTCGGAGGAACGAGACCTGTGATATATACCTTGTTAACTGGATTGATAGTCGGAGGAACGAGACCTATGATATATACCTTGTTAACTGGATTGATAGTTGGAGGAACGAGACCAATGATATATACCTTGTTAACTGGATTGATAGTCGGAGGAACAAGACCTGTGATATATACCTTGTTAACTGGATTGATAGTCGGAGGAAGGAGACCAATGATATATACCTTGTTAACTGGATTGATAGTCGGAGGAACGAGACCAATGATATATACCTTGTTAACTGGATTGATAGTCGGAGGAATGAGACCTGTGATATATACCTTGTTAACTGGATTGATAGTCGGAGGAACGAGACCTATGATATATACCTTGTTAACTGGATTGATAGTCGGAGGAACGAGACCTGTGATATATACCTTGTTAACTGGATTGATAGTCGGAGGAAGGAGACCTGTGATATATACCTTGTTAACTGGATTGATAGTCGGAGGAACGAGACCTGTGATATATACCTTGTTAACTGGATTGATAGTCGGAGGAACGAGACCTGTGATATATACCTTGTTAACTGGATTGATAGTCGGAGGAACGAGACCTGTGATATATACCTTGTTAACTGGATTGATAGTCGGAGGAACGAGACCTGTGATATATACCTTGTTAACTGGATTGATAGTCGGAGGAATGAGACCTGTGATATATACCTTGTTAACTGGATTGATAGTCGGAGGAACGAGACCTGTGATATATACCTTGTTAACTGGATTGATAGTCGGAGGAACGAGACCAATGATATATACCTTGTTAACTGGATTGATAGTCGGAGGAACAAGACCAATGATATATACCTTGTTAACTGGATTGATAGTCGGAGGAACGAGACCTATGATATATACCTTGTTAACTGGATTGATAGTCGGAGGAACGAGACCTGTGATATATACCTTGTTAACTGGATTGATAGTCGGAGGAAGGAGACCTGTGATATATACCTTGTTAACTGGATTGATAGTCGGAGGAACAAGACCTGTGATATATACCTTGTTAACTGGATTGATAGTCGGAGGAAGGAGACCTGTGATATATACCTTGTTAACTGGATTGATAGTCGGAGGAACGAGACCTGTGATATATACCTTGTTAACTGGATTGATAGTCGGAGGAACGAGACCTGTGATATATACCTTGTTAACTGGATTGATAGTCGGAGGAACGAGACCTGTGATATATACCTTGTTAACTGGATTGATAGTCGGAGGAACGAGACCTGTGATATATACCTTGTTAACTGGATTGATAGTCGGAGGAACGAGACCTGTGATATATACCTTGTTAACTGGATTGATAGTCGGAGGAACGAGACCTGTGATATATACCTTGTTAACTGGATTGATAGTCGGAGGAACGAGACCTATGATATATACCTTGTTTACTGGATTGATAGTCGGAGGAACGAGACCTGTGATATATACCTTGTTAACTGGATTGATAGTCGGAGGAACGAGACCAGTGATATATACCTTGTTAACTGGATTGATAGTCGGAGGAACGAGACCTGTGATATATACCTTGTTAACTGGATTGATAGTCGGAGGAACGAGACCTGTGATATATACCTTGTTAACTGGATTGATAGTCGGAGGAACGAGACCAGTGATATATACCTTGTTAACTGGATTGATAGTCGGAGGAAGGAGACCTGTGATATATACCTTGTTAACTGGATTGATAGTCGGAGGAACGAGACCTGTGATATATACCTTGTTAACTGGATTGATAGTCGGAGGAACGAGACCAATGATATATACCTTGTTAACTGGATTGATAGTCGGAGGAAGGAGACCTGTGATATATACCTTGTTAACTGGATTGATAGTCGGAGGAACGAGACCTGTGATATATACCTTGTTAACTGGATTGATAGTCGGAGGAACGAGACCTGTGATATATACCTTGTTAACTGGATTGATAGTCGGAGGAACGAGACCTGTGATATATACCTTGTTAACTGGATTGATGGTCGGAGGAACGAGACCTGTGATATATACCTTGTTAACTGGATTGATAGTCGGAGGAAGGAGACCTGTGATATATACCTTGTTAACTGGATTGATAGTCGGAGGAACAAGACCTATGATATATACCTTGTTAACTGGATTGATAGTCGGAGGAAGGAGACCTATGATATATACCTTGTTAACTGGATTGATAGTCGGAGGAAGGAGACCTGTGATATATACCTTGTTAACTGGATTGATAGTCGGAGGAAGGAGACCTATGATATATACCTTGTTAACTGGATTGATAGTCGGAGGAAGGAGACCTATGATATATACCTTGTTAACTGGATTGATAGTCGGAGGAAGGAGACCTATGATATATACCTTGTTAACTGGATTGATAGTCGGAGGAACGAGACCTGTGATATATACCTTGTTAACTGGATTGATAGTCGGAGGAACAAGACCTATGATATATACCTTGTTAACTGGATTGATAGTCGGAGGAAGGAGACCTATGATATATACCTTGTTAACTGGATTGATAGTCGGAGGAAGGAGACCTATGATATATACCTTGTTAACTGGATTGATAGTCGGAGGAACGAGACCTGTGATATATACCTTGTTAACTGGATTGATAGTCGGAGGAAGGAGACCTGTGATATATACCTTGTTAACTGGATTGATAGTCGGAGGAACGAGACCTGTGATATATACCTTGTTAACTGGATTGATAGTCGGAGGAACGAGACCTGTGATATATACCTTGTTAACTGGATTGATAGTCGGAGGAACGAGACCAATGATATATACATTGTTAACTGGATTGATAGTCGGAGGAAGGAGACCTATGATATATACCTTGTTAACTGGATTGATAGTCGGAGGAACGAGACCTGTGATATATACCTTGTTAACTGGATTGATAGTCGGAGGAACGAGACCAATGATATATACCTTGTTAACTGGATTGATAGTCGGAGGAACAAGACCTATGATATATACCTTGTTAACTGGATTGATAGTCGGAGGAAGGAGACCTGTGATATATACCTTGTTAACTGGATTGATAGTCGGAGGAACGAGACCTGTGATATATACCTTGTTAACTGGATTGATAGTCGGAGGAACGAGACCTGTGATATATACCTTGTTAACTGGATTGATAGTCGGAGGAAGGAGACCTGTGATATATACCTTGTTAACTGGATTGATAGTCGGAGGAACAAGACCAATGATATATACCTTGTTAACTGGATTGATAGTCGGAGGAAGGAGACCTGTGATATATACCTTGTTAACTGGATTGATAGTCGGAGGAACGAGACCTGTGATATATACCTTGTTAACTGGATTGATAGTCGGAGGAACGAGACCTGTGATATATACCTTGTTAACTGGATTGATAGTCGGAGGAAGGAGACCTGTGATATATACCTTGTTAACTGGATTGATAGTCAGAGGAACGAGACCTGTGATATATACCTTGTTAACTGGATTGATAGTCGGAGGAACGAGACCTGTGATATATACCTTGTTAACTGGATTGATAGTCGGAGGAACGAGACCTGTGATATATACCTTGTTAACTGGATTGATAGTCGGAGGAACGAGACCTGTGATATATACCTTGTTAACTGGATTGATGGAGGAACGAGACCAATGATATATACCTTGTTAACTGGATTGATAGTCGGAGGAACGAGACCTGTGATATATACCTTGTTAACTGGATTGATAGTCGGAGGAAGGAGACCTGTGATATATACCTTGTTAACTGGATTGATAGTCGGAGGAACGAGACCAATGATATATACCTTGTTAACTGGATTGATAGTCGGAGGAACGAGACCTGTGATATATACCTTGTTAACTGGATTGATAGTCGGAGGAACGAGACCTGTGATATATACCTTGTTAACTGGATTGATAGTCGGAGGAACGAGACCTATGATATATACCTTGTTAACTGGATTGATAGTCGGAGGAACGAGACCTGTGATATATACCTTGTTAACTGGATTGATAGTTGGAGGAACGAGACCAATGATATATACCTTGTTAACTGGATTGATAGTCGGAGGAACAAGACCTGTGATATATACCTTGTTAACTGGATTGATAGTCGGAGGAACGAGACCTGTGATATATACCTTGTTAACTGGATTGATAGTCGGAGGAAGGAGACCTGTGATATATACCTTGTTAACTGGATTGATAGTCGGAGGAACGAGACCTGTGATATATACCTTGTTAACTGGATTGATAGTCGGAGGAACGAGACCTGTGATATATACCTTGTTAACTGGATTGATAGTCGGAGGAACAAGACCAATGATATATACCTTGTTAACTGGATTGATAGTCGGAGGAACGAGACCTGTGATATATACCTTGTTAACTGGATTGATAGTCGGAGGAACAAGACCTGTGATATATACCTTGTTAACTGGATTGATAGTCGGAGGAACGAGACCAATGATATATACCTTGTTAACTGGATTGATAGTCGGAGGAAGGAGACCAATGATATATACCTTGTTAACTGGATTGATAGTCGGAGGAACGAGACCTGTGATATATACCTTGTTAACTGGATTGATAGTCGGAGGAACGAGACCTGTGATATATACCTTGTTAACTGGATTGATAGTCGGAGGAACGAGACCTATGATATATACCTTGTTAACTGGATTGATAGTCGGAGGAACAAGACCAATGATATATACCTTGTTAACTGGATTGATAGTCGGAGGAAGGAGACCTGTGATATATACCTTGTTAACTGGATTGATAGTCGGAGGAACGAGACCTGTGATATATACCTTGTTAACTGGATTGATAGTCAGAGGAACGAGACCTGTGATATATACCTTGTTAACTGGATTGATAGTCGGAGGAACGAGACCTGTGATATATACCTTGTTAACTGGATTGATAGTCGGAGGAACGAGACCTGTGATATATACCTTGTTAACTGGATTGATAGTCAGAGGAACGAGACCTGTGATATATACCTTGTTAACTGGATTGGCCTTAAACCTAGACTTTTGATAGTCAGCAAAAATCTCAACAACATAGCCCAGTGCCCAGAGGCCCCATCCAACATAATCACGGGTCCCCACTGGGCGATCTCGCTTTTCTTCATTTAAGATGAGGGTAGGTAACAATGTAACAATCACCCAGACTCCTAAAAAAGATAGAAAATAAGAATCGGATTATCAAGTTATCGAGTTAAATTTGTCTTTATAGTATACCTTACCAGTGCTTGATAGTATATGTACAAGTACAAAGAAACACACAAACTTTAAAGGTAGTCTTGCGGCTGCAGGTTATAGTCCTACAAGATATAAGCTTGCAAGGGAAGTAATTTGCTCATACTTCTTCCTGTCAATGTCTACTTGTAAATGGCACACAAATGTTTGTCTGAAAAGATTATTTTCAGTTTTCTTTCACCCTATGTCTGCAGGTAACATCATAGCTATCTTATAATAACTAGATTGGCTAACGACAAACGACTTCCGGCAACTAAGTCGCCATCTAATTCTTGCTAGGTGATTTTTGACTTACTTATTTTTTTCGAGAATGGAATAAATTTCAAGCTGAAGGTGCTGTATGAAATTCCTCGCCCATCATGACAAACGTGTAAAAGTGGCTTTAGTAGAGCTTGACTATCTTGACTATCATGCAACAACAACGACAAGAAATGTTTTTCAAGCGGTAACCTCGTTCGCGATTGTAACGTTAATGTTATTGTCCGCCATTTTGCTAGGTAACGAACTATTGTGCAGTTTTCTACTGCGCAGCGCATAGCGCTTAGCCAATCTAGTTATTATAAGATATCTATCGATAACATTTATTCAAGGGGAATAACTTTGGACACAATTGAACAGGACAATCTCTAAGAACAGATTTATACCTTGAATAGTCCAGTAAAGGAAAAACGTAGATGGTCGATTTCTGATGTTGTCAAATCTGCTGTCTGAGCCATCCCTCATGATACGATTGAATAAAAACAGACCCAATCTGTGAACACAAAGGGAGATAAGCAAGTTGAAAACTGAACAGTGTGGATCACAAAGACAAGAGTTGTCCCATCTTCTTTTTGATTTATTGCCAGTTAACATTGGATGGCCTAAATCCTTAATATTTTGATTGATTGATTGATGTTTTACGCCACACTCAAGATTATTTCACTTACCCCATGGTGTAGTTGCTAGGTTTAGTGGGGGAGGAAACCGGGCCCATTGCCCAGAGGAAACCCCCAACCTTCGGCGAGTACCTGGCAACTCTTTGACATACAGCAACTGAGTGAAAAATCCACTCGGAATTTTATTTGGTTTGAGTGTGATTCGAACCCGCATCGCATCGATGGAAGGTCTGTGTGGGCCTGAGAGATGATCACTCTAACTTAATATTTTGAAATGACAAATTGACTTTTAATCAGAAATGAGGCTTTTTTTTTTTACGTTGATCACATGGAGAGATATTTGACCACCGTTTCACAATCCATGTGTTTCTTCCAAGCCTTGCAGATTGTTCTCCTAATGATATCAAATATGTCAAATGAGCTGAAAACGTTACAGTTTAAGTACACATGTATGAGAACTTCAATGTGAATTAAAAGTGTATAAATGCTACAATGTATCAAAACTGTCTACCTGGCTGCCCACAGCATGACCATTCCGGTCGTCAGTTTCTGGCGCAGGTGAAAAGTTCCACCCCATTGTAAACTCTGGTAGGCCAAAAGGAGATATGTACCAGCACCTGTACAACATAAGTATGGGGAAATTAAAAAACAATTGGTTAATAAAACATAATAGCAACAAAACTGAACTTTGGCACACTATGATACTGTTTAAATACATCGGAATCTGATTTCTCGCTATCTCCTGACAAAAAGGGTATCCATCAAAGTGTGCAACAATCATGTATATATAAGGAGGTAGCCATATTGCATTTATTATTTCCAGGCGATACAGTAAGAGATCAATATCCCCCCCCTCCCTCAATCCAGTATTTTATCAGTGTTGTTAAAAGTTTTGTGAACAAAATGTTTTAAGGGGCAAGAACTTTGAATATCTGACAGAGCCATTCTCAAAATTGGAAAGTTTACAAGATTTCTCTCTGAATGTGTTTTGATTTATGCATCAGCTTGGTCTCTTTTTTATTTTATTGAAACTTCAAAATGATATGTATTATCACACATATAGATTTCACAACTCATACACAGAAAACTTATTAGTTATATAAATTAAGTTATTTCAATTTTAAGTCCCATAGCCTAAAAGTCCCTATTTAAGAAAAGAATTATCCTTGCCAAAGTGACGAGTCAGCTAGGGATATATAGGTCAACTTTGCTATATGGTCCCAGTTGTACTTGTAACAAGAATGCAGGCTAGCTTTTACCCAGATAACTTCCGAACGAATTTAAACGAAATCTCGGTTAAATAAAATCTAATAATTTTTCTAATTTATATTTTTTAAACTAGGCTACGTTTTTATCCTAGAAATTTGAGTGGAATTGACATAGATCTAATTTATTGCTTCCGCGGAGAAAAACTTGGCAGTGCTGCGGCTGTTGTGTATTTATAACTTCTAATGACATTACGATTGATACAATTTTCAATTAGGTTTCTTCGTTTTTCTACTTTAGTTATGCGATTAACAGAATCTCACAATCGTGGTGATTAGATATGAAGCTCGCAACATATTCAAAACTTACTCAACGAGTTTCATAAATTTCATATCAAATAACCACTCATATGCGATCCTCTATATATTCACCTAAGTAATACTAAAAGCCCCAGGTGACTGTCCTGCCATTATGTACAACAGTCAACATTATGGCAGGATTCATTGTCACCTGGGGAGTGGGGTTACCTAATTAAATGCAACATCATTAATAACATCATGCGATTCATAGTACTAGTACTAGTTGATACAAAAATATAGTGACTCCTCCATACTTCAAGTTAAACAATGGTTACTTTCTCACATGCATATTTTGCATATTCCGAAGAAACATTGAAAATTTGAAGTAGGCCTAAATCCTAAACTTATAAGTTATATTATATATAACTTTCGATTTCGAGTCAGTGGCCAGTGATTTCGGTAATCAGTTTCAGTAAACTATTACATACTATTTGATTTTAGGTCTACTTTAAAACAAACCTGCTAGATCATAGAACTTTTCTGTCTGTAAAGTGGCTGCCACGGCCCAACAAGCCCATTGTATCCCAAAATCTAGCAACGCCGCTTTCCCAATGTTGTTTCCCATCATCAACATTTCAGACTTTGGCTACAAAATTAGGTCACGAAACAAACCAATTCTAAAAATAAACACAAAGGCTCGTACATTTCTGGATGCGTTATGCCTTTATTTACCTTAAAATAATCAAAATGCTGCGTGGAAATGTTTGGTTGCTTGTACCTCAATCAAGTTTATGTTCTATTTGGTTTTGGAAAGAAATCGCAAGCACAATTTACCAAAAAAGTTTATCTCGCGGGAAGCAAATTGCGTAACTGGGTCAAGTTAACCGAAGATAAGTAGGTCGGCCAAACAACCACATGCTGTGGCGAGGGAACTGGAAAGGCTGTATTATATGAGACTCATCGTCTAAATTAAAAAAAAAAAGTGGTAAGTTCATCGTGCACTGTAAAAATCACATAATGAAGGTATAAGCTACTGTCATTATCACACGTTAGCAGGTTAGTCGGTATCTCTGCAAAGTAAGTAAAAGACACATGTGTGCTGCTACTGCTAGTGCTACAAAGTGCTAGTCGGTATCCTGCCATTCTGTTGACTGTCATCCTGCCATACTACTAGTACTACGACAGTAAGTTGTAGTGTTGAAGAATGGCCAGATGGCAGGATAGTCACCTGGGTCTAGAAGTAATTCTGATTGATGCGCCCACACTGGCTTCTTGAACAGTCTTCAATACATTGTGAGTGCAACCAAATAACATCAAGTTCAATTCACTCTTAATATATAATTATAATAATAATAATCTTATCAGTGATTATCATTGCACAATTTGCAGGATCAGTTACACAAAGCAATCACTAATCACCTCCATTGATTAGCTCGTGTGTCTCTATCCTGGTTTACTTACTTTGCCGGTCAGGTAGATAGGCTGCATGACCATTACTTCCTGACCGGCAAGTAAGTAACACAGGAAAGAGACACATGAGTGCGGCTACGTCACCATTCGAATCCCACTGAGTCCAACATTTTTTTAAAAATTAAATGGGTGACGTCACAATGTCGAAAAACAGGCTGTCAATCAAAAGGTGGATGAAAACAAGTCCTTAGGGTCATCATTTTAACTGGAGTTGCATACCTGAAATGTAATGTCACTCTAAATATGACATCATTTTGGTGTCAGAAACCTGGACTATCAAAAAGGGTGAATTGCATTGTCTGTATAAATGGGGGTCAGGTCTAGAATGCTTTGTGATAAACTACTTTGAAATGAACGATTTTTGTTTTATAATCCCTTGTAGCAACACGCATGACTGGTCACATACCGTTCTGTGTAGAATAACTTCTCTGCCATGAAGACCCCTCCTAATACCCATTATAGATAATTTATACAAGAAGCAAATTATGTCTATGGACCTGTATTTCTTCTGCGAAAAAACTTCCCTATCCTTGGAAAAGGTTTATAACATTAAAAAAAAATGATTTCTTTATTGTTACGCGACTGACCCTTTTAGTCTGGGAGCTGGGTGAAGTTTAATTAACATGGAAGGTACAAAAGGTTGGAGGTTATTGAGGTGTAGTACCACTCCGACTTTACACAAAACAGCCATTCTTACGTTCCGCAAGTGGTGGATGTGATAGGGGGCGCCACCCCAAAACCCCCCAAGATTGGATTTAATTAACATGAAAGGTACAAGTTTCATTTCTGTGCCAAATGTTTATGGGCACCCCACTTAATCCAAATCTACAACGTAAGAATGGAATTTCTGGTGGAATGATCACTTAAGAACGACGTTAATTAGGGCGTTAATTAAGGTTTTAATTAACATAAAAGGTACAAGTATGGAACCAAATCAGAAATGTAGAGGGTGGTTGCCTGGTTCAGAATCAATAGAGTAAGAATGATAATTGTGGTGGAAAGGTCACATAAGAACAGGTCAAAGGTCACTAATTAAGCCAGACACTAATTAAATTTGCCATATCTCTTGAGGTTAATCATACACCATGTTGAATTTGGTCTTAAAATAAAGGCAGAGTAAAGAAGTACCACTCGGGTGCCAACAAATCTCAGATTGTTAGTTCTAACTGGGTCAAATGTGGGAAAAACCTATAAAAAATGCACCTAATTGACCACTGGACTAATTATCATTTTAATCAACATGTAAGGTACAAATACAAAACCAGTGGGGATTTGTAGGCTGTGGTCATCTGAATATAAATCACGAACGTAAGAATGGAAATTACGGTGGGAAGATAACTTAAGAATAGGGCAAAGGTCATATCATGTCTAATCATCCCTAAATAACATTTTAATTATCATGGTACAACATCAATCTTGATGCAAACGGTTTTTTGGTTGCCAATCACCAACTGATGAACTGAAGAACAGAAATAGTGGTGAAAACAGTACGCGAAATTACACCGAATTACTATGGAGTGGACAGGCATCAAATACAATGTAGTAAATATTACGGATTAACTCTCAATTAGGATCACAACACTTAATAATCAGCAGCTTTACAGTACTTAGTGTTTGTACATAAAAAGAATCATAATGGCACTCAATAAAATTGAATTATCCCTTCTAGTGCTAGGTTTTAGAACAATTTCGTCTGTTTACTTTTTCAAAAATATAGCCATGAAGTCCTAAAACCATGTACAAATGTTCTCTGTTTACAAGGTCCGTAAGTAGCATAGGTCTCCATTTTCAAAGAGTTTCTCTAGAAAAAACAAAACAATAAGATTTGTAGTTCGAAGGCGGCGCTCTTAATATTGAAACAGCGCCAATGTTCATCCAATAATAACATCATAATATCATTAACAGTTGCTGCTCTCTGCAAGCTGGTATACCCATGCTAAACCATTCATAAGAGCCATAGTGTATGTAAAACCCCATAAGTTGACTCAAGTTCTACCTAGTGTTAAATGAAATGTTTCATATATGGTGTGAATGTGAATAATTAGTCTTCACCTGACGCCTCATCCTCATCTGTTGACGATAGACCATCCTCCTCATCTGATGAGGACAGCTGGAGGTCTCCGTCGCTTTCCTCATCGGTGACTTCTGGGTCTGGTACAAGAGCTTCTGGCAGTTGAAGACCACTAAACCAACAAATCCCATACGTCTCCTCTTGAAGTTCCCAACCATCATCTTGAGTAGGATGTTGCTGAATGTGGGCAACGTTGGCATTTGCTCACATTCTTGCGACAAACGACGCTCGACGAATATGTTGGGTAAGCTCAGCCTCACGGGTGGGATCATTGTCGCATCGATGCCCGTAATTTCTTCAGGGGCTTTTTGCATGTTGCCTTTGACCCAAAGCTTTTTTCAAATATTTTGTACCGATGAGTGTCCAAGGATAACGTTGCTCTGCTCCTCTTCGCGCCATACATCCTGGCTGTAAAAGACATCACAGCTTGTGTGGTGTTCTCGTTCAGGTTTCCGTTTGCCATTTCCGCAAATGCTGTTTGTGCGTCAGTGTAATTTTCCAGCTGTTCGCTCTAATATTCCAGGAATGATGGATCAGTATGACAGCAATATCTGAACCTGAACGAGAACACCACACAAGCTGTGATGTCTTTTACAGCCATGATGTATGGCGCGAAGAGGAGCGGAGCAACGTTATCCTTGGACACTCATCGGTATAAAATATTTGAAAAAAGCTTTGGGCCAAAGGCAACATGCAAAAAGCCCCTGAAGAAATTACGGGCATCGGTGCGACAATGATCCCACCCGTGAGGCTGAGCTTACCCAACATATTCGTCGAGCGTCGTTTGTCGCAAGAATGTGAGCAAATGCCGACGTTGCCCACATTCAGCAACACCCTACTGAAGATGATGGTTGGGAACTTCAAGAGGAGGCGTACGGGATTTGTTGGTTTAGTGGTCTTCAACTGCCAGAAGCTCTTGTACCAGACCAAGAAGTCACCGATGAGGAAAGCGACGGAGACCTCCAGCTGTCCTCATCAGATGAGGAGGATGATCTATCGTCAACAGATAAGGATGAGGCGTCAGGTGAAGACTAATTATTCACATTGACACCATATATGAAACATTTCATTTAACACTAGGTAGAACTTTAGTCAACTTATGGGGTTTCACATACACTATGGCTCTTATGAATGGTTTAGCATGGGTATACCAGCTTGCAGAGAGCAGAAACTGTTAATGATATTATGATGTTATTATTGGATGAACATTGGCCCTGTTTCAATATTAAGAGCACCGCCTTCGAACTACAAATCTTATTGTTTTGTTTTTTCTAGAGAAACTCTTTGAAAATGGAGACCTATGCTACTTACGGACCTTGTAAACAGAGAACATTTGTACATGGTTTAGGGATTTCATGGCTATATTTTTTGAAAAAGTAAACAGACGAAATTATTCTAAAACCTAGCACTAGAAGGGATAATTCAATTTTATTGAGTGCAATTGTTATTCTTTTTATGTACATGTACAAACACTACTGTAAAGCTGCTGATTATTAAGTGTTGTGATCCTAATTGAGAGTTAATCCGTAATATTTACTACATTGTATTTGATGCCTGTCCACTCCATAGTAATTCGGTGTAATTTCGCGTACTGTTTTCACCACTATTTCTGTTCTTCAGTTGGTGATTGGGAGCCAAAAAACCGTTTGCATCAAGATTGATGTTGTACCATGATAATTAAAATGTTATTTAGGGATGATTAGACACGATATGACCTTTGACCTATTCTTAAGTTATCTTCCCACCGTAATTTCCATTCTTACGTTTGTGTTTTATATTCAGATGACCACAGCCTACAAATCCCCACTGGTTTTGTATTTGTACCTTACATGTTAATTAAAATGATAATTAGTCCAGTGGTCAATTAGGTGCATTTTTTATAGGTTTTTCCCACATTTGACCCAGCTGGAACTAACAATCTGAGATTTGTTGGCACCCGAGTGGTACTTCTTTACTCTGCCTTTATTTTAAGACCAAATTCAACATGGTGTATGATTAACTTCAAGGGATATGGCAATTTTAATTAGTGTCTGGCCTAATTAGTGACCTTTGACCTGTTCTTATGTGACCTTTCCACCACAATTCTCATTCTTACTCTATTGATTCTGAACCAGGCAACCACCCTCTACATTTCTGATTTGGTTCCATACTTGTACCTTTTATGTTAATTAAAACCTTAATTAACGCCCTAATTAACGTCGTTCTTAAGTGATCATTCCACCAGAAATTCCATTCTTACGTTGTAGATTTGGATTAAGTGGGGTGCCCATAAACATTTGGCACAGAAATGAAACTTGTACCTTTCATGTTAATTAAATCCAATCTTGGGGGGTTTTGGGGTGGCGCCCCCTATCACATCCACCACTTGCGGAACGTAAGAATGGCTGTTTTGTGTAAAGTCGGAGTGGTACTACACCTCAATAACCTCCAACCTTTTGTACCTTCCATGTTAATTAAACTTCACCCAGCTCCCAGACTATTTGGAAAAAAGTTTTTTGACAGCAAACAAACATTTTTTTTGTCTTGAGGACAAGGTAAAACAATATTTCGGTTAACATTAGCAGCAAAGAAAGGCCTTACATGAACGTTGCCCTTAAATCGCTGTACACATTTAGGCCATAAGTATCAATCCTAATTTCGTTATTTATAAATATATATCTGAAATATGTTTGTAGTTGTTAGCTATCAGATAGCTATTTAGTAAAAGTTTTTGTTTCGCCATCAAAGCCCCCGAGAACTATTTATTTTACATATGCTGAGATGCCTGTTTGAGGTAAAACATGATTTCCAAGTTCTACACCTGCCTCCTATGTATGTGTAAAAATAGTTATATAACAAAACTTACCTTCTGATAATTCTATAATATTTGTTGAATTGTCTGAAAGAGTAGAATGACTAAACCAATATCTGTTCAAGTTTGATACAAAAATAAAAAAAAATATTTCAGTACTAGCCTACATCTCAGCTGCCACAACAATCAAAAAAAGAATTATTCTGCTGGATTAAAAAAATGACTTAAAAATGATAAACTTTACTTGTGCCAAATATGGTTAATCACCATGCATTGCTTTATCAAATTTTTTCTTTTGGTGACAATGGAAAAATCTGTTGGCATGAAAATCGTGAAAAACAAGCCTTTTATTGGTAAAATCCTCGAATAAACTACATAAAAAATTACACAAAAATATGGCATTAGTTTGTGACATTTTTTTTCTTTTTGTTTTCGTATTTATAAATGTGGCTCTTTTTAGCAGTTCAACTTTATTTTCTAAATATATGGTGCTGTAATAGAATATTGGCACATGTTACCAGTCCACTTTCATTAATTTCAGCGGAAGTTATTTTGATGCACTGTCTAATACGAAAGCTCGGTATACAATAATATAAGGGTAATGCATATAGTAGTAGTAATATAGATTTATATGCATGTTGTTTATTATATTTGTACAGTATTATATGCACTAGCCTTAGTTTCTGGCCCCAATTCTACCATTCAAGTATGGATGAATTATTTTCTTCTTACGTTATTAACATTGCTGTTGTCTTATTTCAGAACTATGGAATTAGAGGCTATTAGATACAAGAGAGGATGTTTGGAGATTTTGGATCAGTTGTTGTTACCCCACGACACGGATTATATTCCTGTGAAAACGGTGGACGATGGATGGACGGTGATAAAGAAGATGCAAGTACGAGGCGCCCCAGCCATTGCCATAGTTGGATGCCTCAGTTTGGCCGTGGAACTAAACGCTGCAAATTTCACATGTCCCGAGAAACTGGTGATTTATGTAAAGAGTAAATTAGATTATCTCGTTACCGCTCGTCCAACGGCCAGAAATATGTCCGAAGCTGCCGAGCAGCTGAAGAAAATGTCTGACATGTTACTGACAGTTAATTCACGAACTGTTCCGGAAATTAAGGAAAAGATTATTGTTGTTATTGAAGAGATGTTAGCAAAAGACATTAATGATAACAAGGCTTTGAGTAATTACGGAGCCGATGAAATTCTGAAGCAACACGGCAACAGTCCCATGCGCATTCTTACACACTGCAACACTGGTTCCCTGGCAACAGCAGGTTACGGTACAGCATTAGGTGTTGCACGGGCGTTAAATGAGCGGGGAATGTTGGAGCATGTGTACTGCACTGAAACCAGACCTTACAATCAAGGAGCCCGACTTACAGCTTATGAAATTGTTCACGAAAAGATGGATGGTACACTAATTTGTGACAGTATGGTGGCTTTTCTAATGGAAAGGCATGAGGTTTCAGCTGTTGTTGTTGGAGCAGATAGAGTGACGGCAAACGGTGATACGGCCAATAAAATAGGAACCTATCAACTGGCTATCATTGCGAAATACCACAATGTGCCCTTTTACGTGGCTGCCCCCAGTACATCATGTGATTTAGATCTCCATTCCGGAGACAAAATTGAAATTGAAGAACGTCCTCATCATGAAATGCGATCCCATCACGGCATTCCTGTGGCCCCGTTTGATATCGATTGTTGGAATCCGGCGTTTGACGTTACGCCTAATCAGCTGATAACAGGGGGGATAATTACTGAGCTTGGAGTCTTCCATCCTTCAGATTTGAAAGAGAGGCTGACAGAAGCCAGAGAGAGACAACATGAATTAATGAAGAACTCCATCCATACATAAAAGACAGGCTTTAAGGAAAGGATTGAATCCATTATTAGAATAAATATTTCCAAGAAAATTATGCACTTGGCTTATCTAACCAAAATCAAAATGGGAAATTTACAACTTTACAAAGATTTATGTGGCTAACAGTATTCAAGATATTGATTTTAGACTGAGTTGGTTTGTTTTTGTTGAAAATTCAAAATGCCTTTTTTTTTTGCATTTTATTTTTAAAAACGGCCGCCCATCCTGGATTCCCTTCCGCTCTTGAAGAGTTTTGGTATAATCTTTACAATTCTTCTACAACATATACCTTATGGGTAGAAGGTGTGTCATGAACCATTTATGACAGCGTCGATTGCATAATATGGCTTCTACATTGGATTATGTAATATTCTGTCTTAGTTTATATCTTCGTTCCCTTCCGCTCCATAACTTGAAAAGTTTTGATCCGATCTTTACAATTTCTTTTGCAACATATACTTTAGGGATAGAAGGTGTGTCATGAACCATTTATGATATCTTCAGTTGCATAATATGGCATCAATATTGGATTATGTTACATCTCTTTATTGCTATATCTTTATTCCCTTTAGCTCCATAACTTGGCCAGTTTTGATCCAATCTTAACAGTTCTTTCACAGCATACAGCCATACACGTTATTGGTAGATTATGTGTCATCAACCATTTATGACATTTGGTTGCATAATATGGCATCTACATTAGATTGTGTAATATTCTCTTTTAGTCCATATCCTGACCAGATCTTTTGGCCAGATCCTGGCAATTTTGTAGAGAATTTATATCTAATGGGTAGATGGTGTGTCAGGAACTCCTAAGGATATCCCTGGTTACATAATACGCCATCCATATAAGTTCATCCTATAGAGAAAAGAAAATCTTTCATATGAACATGGGATTTCAATTGCTGAAATTTAAAGAAATATGTTCTATAATGTAGATTAATCAGTCATAGCGGAGGGCATGTTGAGTTTACTGAAACTCTTGTTGTAAATTTTGTCAGACTAAAGAGCCTTTTAAATTTAGAGGCTAACAATTTTCCAAATATTTAATATCTGGGACTGCCTTTTTTTGCATTTCATTTTAATTTATTTGCCATGTATAACACAAATCCTATACTTATTACATTGTTTTAAAATTTGTCACACCAAAGAGCCCAATCTAAAATCAGAAATTACCCTAGTCCTAAAGTCTCTATCTTAGCCACGTCTAAAGGAGATCTCGCGAGAATACGATTGCAAAGAGTCTTTTTAAATCGTCTATACACAATCGTCTATAAATGTAGTATTTTATATGAAATTACACGGAGTATAATATAGACTAGGCCTTAGACATTTTTAGACCACCATGATCTCATGGTGGTCTTATCAAATCGAATTTTGTCCGTGGTCCGTCGTCCGTCGTCCGTCGTCCGTCGTCTGTCGTCCGTCGTCCGTCGTCCGTCGTCTGTCGTCCGGTGTCTGTAAACTGTTCTTGTGATCGCGATTTCAAGAGACCTACTGGTCGGATCTTCATCAAATTTCAAAGACATGTTCCTCTTATGGTCTAGTTGTGCAACATCTATTTTGTTTGCTCATTTGCATAATAAAATGGCCGCTGGCGGCCATTTTGTGATTTTTACCTACATAGTTTGTGATCGCGGAATCTAGAAAACCACCAGACCGATCTTGATGAAATGTTTTTGTGCTGATTCCCCATATGGTCTAGTTGTGCAACATCTATTTTTCTGAGCTCATTTGCATATTAACATGGCCGCTAGGCGACCATTTTGATATTCTATTTTTTATCACTTTTCTCTTTTGTGATCGCGATTCCAAGAGAAGTGCTTGTCGGATCTTCTTTAAATTTCACACGCACTTTCCTCCTATGGTCTTGTTGTGCAACATCTATTTCGTTTGCTCATTTGCATATCAAAATGGCCGCTAGGCGACCATTTTGTTTTTCTACTTTTTATCACTTTTCTCCTTAAGTAATGGGAGGATCTTCGTAAAACTTTGTACGCAGGTTAACCCTATGGCCTCGTTGCGTACTATGTACTTTTTTGCTCATTTGCATATTAAAATGGCCGCTGGGCGACCATTTTGTTTTTCTTCTTTTTGTCACTTATCTCCTAAAGTAAAGAAAGGCTAGGATTTTCGTAAACTAATTAACGCACGTTAGCCCTATGGTCTCGTTGCGCACAATGCACTTTTTTGCTCATTTGCATATTCAAAATGGCGGCCACTAGCCATTTTTTTTATCACTGTTCTCCTAAAGTAATGAAAGGATGTTCGTAAAATGTTATACGCAGGTTAACCCTACGGCCTCGTTGCGCACTATGCACTCGCTGCTCATTTGCATATTAAAAATGGCGGCGGGTAGCTTTTTCTGTGATTTCTATCTACATAGTTTGTGATCGCGGAATCAAGAAAACTACCAGGTGGATCTTTCATTGATGAATTTTTTTGTATTGCTTCCTCATATGGTCAAGTTATGCAAGATGTATTTTTTTGTCGTTGATGTTTTCATTTAACACATTCGGTACCGCTGTCGCCATATGGCGTTAGAGTGCTAGCCTGCTTCATTACCGCAGACATCGTATGGAGACAGCAGAAAGTCGGCTAAAACCCCACTGACGCCGTATGGTTATTTTTTCTTACAACTTAAACTAATTTTGAAAATGAACAAATAAAATCACATGTTGCATCTGTTGGTTGCTTTGTGTTTTGTTTTTTCAATCTTCGAATACGGTTAAGAGGTTTAATTTACTTTAACGGACGCGTAATTCACTGATAACTTCCAACTTTGTCTAGGTTAGAACGGACACCTCAAGCATACGTATATAACAAGAAAAGGAATTCCTTATATTTACAGCTTCAGATCTTAATATGTATTTCCTTGTCTCCAATATACTGACTGTGAGTGAGATATTTAAATATCTATGATTAAAAAGTGCTAAAATCGGGCGGTGAAGTTTGCTAGTGCGAGTTCCCGCTGTCAATCACAGGGCCCCTACCAGGCATTTTAAAAGCACGACCCAGTTAAAACTATTTTTGGCAGTGAGGACGTTATTTTGGAATTTCCGAGTCCAGGGTAGTGAAAAACAAGACATTTATCGGAGCTTTTATAAACCCCAGAGTGAAATTGCAATCCTCGGGTCATTTTAAAACGTATAAAAATCGACTCCTTTCAGAATTCCAAGGGCGACTATAAGTGTAAGAAATAGTTTACTATGCATGTTGCCGGCCGCCACGGCTTGTTCGAAGTCGGTAAAATGGCCTTCTCGAATTGGGATTTTAAACGCCTAAATTCTTTCCAAAAATGTAACAATAATAAATATTTTTAAAGGAGAGTGTTCCCTAAGACACTTAAGAAGATCCATATTGTATTATTCGGAGTGTGAAAGGAAGGAATATTTCAAAATGAAGTGAAATACACGGCAACGTACAATCACTATTTTGCCGATCGAATTTGCATTCAGGCAGCTATGTACAGCAACTGACTTCGCAATTGTAAATGCTATTTACCAATAAAGTAACTGAAATGTTTTTATTCAATCATATATTTATATCAAATCGTGCATGAAGATTTTTTTTTATCAGAGTTTACTAATTTCTGAACGAATCAGGACATTTTTTGACATTAATTTTTAAACTGACTTTCGTCATGTGTACATTTTTACTCATCAGACGAGTGATACGTCACCCATTCTTCACTTTTCACGGGCTAATTTTGACAGATATACATTATCTTTTGATTTGTAAACAAACACTAAATGCATCTTAGTAACATGTGTACAATCGTTTTGGATTTTGTAAATTTTAATTGTGTACAGGACTCAAACAAGCGATATCACTGACTGGCCTGTGTGCATGTACATGTAGGCTAATATATAGCTCCGGTAAGTAGCGTTAATGTGCGGCCTCCTTGAAGAAAGATGGTTTTGAGTTTTCAGATAACAGCCACTATCTACCGAAGAAACTTTTTTCTTGTCCAGCCAGCCACCAACCGAAGAAATAAATTTCACATATCAAATTTGCGATCCGTTTACAAGCAGCCCCACTTTCTGATAGTGTTCTATGGTGGTCGCCTAGATCAGTTTAACTGATCTCTTGTAATAATATTAAATGGAATTGTATTATACAGAAACCCATTCTATAGAACTTGTTATCCACAAGTAATACTTCACCTTATGGTAACCTTGCAACTTCTAAATTATGCCATTGAAAGATTTGAAGTTGTGTTGCCCATTAAAGGCTTACAGCATGATTAATTAAGGTTTTACTGCACATGAAGTTGTGAATTATAATTTCCGTCCTGTTTCTCTATATTGATAGATTGATTTATAAATATGGCAAATGCCGAGAGTCCAATACTAATGGACCAGCCCAGATAGCTCAGTTGGTAGAGCGTCTGCTTCAGGGCTGGGAGATCCAGGTTCAAGCCTGGGTCGAGTCAGACCAAAGACTTAAACAGTGGGAGCTGCTGCTGCTTTGCTTGGCGCTCAGCAATAGGAGTTAGAGCAGCGACTGGTTGGCCCGGTGTCAGTATAATGTGACTGGGTGGGGGGTCTTGCTGCGTGTCTTCGGCAAGTCGTCTCAGTGAGGCAGCACCAAATAAAAGAGCAGTAGAAATCTACCCTGCCACAAGGAGACAACGTCTTCATATGACTGAAATACTGTTAAGCAGGACGTAAAACCCAAATCACTCGCTTATATTGTCCCGAGGCAAAACTTTTGCACCCGAATTTTAGAGTTCTCATTTCACCTAGCTTTACTACATGTAGCTAGTTAACCCAGAATAATTTACCTCAAGACCCAATTTTGTTTGAAGGCTTTTTAGTATTAATGTTTGTTTGTTTCATGCCAGTATAATTTTATTTTGGTTGATATATCTTTCTATTCATACATGTATATTCCTGAACACTAAGACACACGGAGAATCTTCTTGTCTAAAATAAGCATGGTGACCTGTTTCTAATTGTGTTAAAAAGAGGTATATCATTTAGACCTGTATACCGTATTAACTCAAGATGTTTATGGATTACAACCTCTGTTTATTTGTAAAGCGACCTTTTGGCTTTATAATGATAATAAATTTGTAAACTTCAGCAATAATAAAAATTTTCAGAAATATTTGATACTGTTGGATAAGTAAATTTAAACCTCTTTTACTAACATTACAAGTGTTGTGTTGTTTTCTTCTCCTTAAAGACTTGGACATTTTGGCAATGTTCTTGAGTCACTTGATTGCGGCTTAAACATAAATCAATCTTGCAATGTTGTTTTATAATTCTTTATAATCACTCAATTCAGCAAATATGTTCAAACCAAAGTGGCTCAGTCGCATAAACCTTCTATTGGTATTATAGGGCCTTGCTGGCCGAGTCGGTTAGAGTGATAGTCCTCCAGGCCATCCATCGATGTGGCACGGGTTCGAATCACACAAATGGACGTTAATTTTCTATACAATACTTTTTGTATCTGACATTTTAATACATGTAAATCAATTGAACATGTTATGACATTTAAAATGAATGTGGTCTTCACACAGGTGTGAGTCGACTGCCAAGATTATACCATTGCTTCGTTACAGGCCAGACAATGTTAGTGTTGGTCTGACATGTTCTAATCACACTCATACCAAATAAAAATCTATTTTTCACTCAGTCGCCGTATGTGGAAGAGTTGCAGAAACTTGACGAAAGTAATGAGCTTTGTTTCCTCCTCCACTAAACCTGGCAACGTCGCCATATATTGAAATAATCTTGAGTGTGGCATAAAACACCAATCAATCAATCAACCCTACAATGTTTCTTAATTGGCAGCTCACGTCACTATAAAGTATTAAAACTAGATTGGCTTAAGAAATGGTGATGTAAAAACTGTGTAAATTTCCTCAGCTCTCATCAAATTAACAAAACTTTTAAGTCAGTTGAAATAATTTTAAAATAACAAATATTAAATATATTATACATTACTTAATATCTCGCTGTAATTCTACAGAGATCACTTCAATAAAGGGGGATTTCACCTTAGATGTACATTGTTCTAAAATTCAATAATTTTGAGTGTGGCATAAAACTTCAATCAATCAATCTAACAGTCCTATGCTCTTTATTTGAATGACCAGTCTTACCAAGATTAACCGCGGATCAATTTTCCCAGTGGCCGTATAAACCTTGTCCAGTCAGACTAGCTAATAAAAATGGACGTTAATTTTCTATACAATACTTCTTGTACCTGACTTTTTTTAATACATGTAAATCAATTGAACATGTTTGCCATTTAAAATGAATGTGGTCCTCACTGGTGTGAGTTGATTGCCAGGATTATGTCATTGCTTCTTTACAGGCCAGAACATTTTAGTGTTTGTCAGAGACATTCAATTGGTTCCATACATAAAAGCCTTAAAGGAGAAGAAAAGGAAAGAACTAAGTAAATACAGTACAGGCGCGACACATTTTCCTTTCTAACGGTACCAAAACCATATTTCTGCGATTTTTCCTCGCCAAACTGTGCTATAAGAAAGTTAACAATCGTTATCAGAGAACGTCTAAACTGACTCGGCTGCCATCTTCACAGCAGAGCTTAGCTGTGTGTCTCGATCGACCAATCAGCATACGCCTGGCCACCAGTCACTCGCTAGCGTAAGAGAAATTGGTCAACTCTGAAAGTCTGCCATTTAAATCTAGGTTAATTTCGATCATTTCGAGGCGCTATTAAGAGAAGACGAACACTCGAACAACTCTAGCTAGTAAAGCAACCTTTTGGGAAGACGTGACAGGCTGCATATGTTGTCTACGCGACTTGTGGGGATCATTGTAGAATTTTCAGAAAAGGTAGTCTTACCGCTGACATTGCAGGTTATAACCATACAAGATATGGTAAGCTCGCAAGGGAAGTAATCTACTAATACTTTTTCCGGTCAATTTCAAACCGTCAATGGCGCGCTCCACTGACGATCGAGCACGAGCTTGTCTGGCAGATTCATTTTCATTGTATTTTCACACCGTACACCACGTGCAAGACTCACACACATGAACACGATGTTCTATGGGAGCCCGTTCGATACAATTGCATGTTGTTTTTTTGTTTTCTCCTCCTTTAACATCCGATACCGATGCTTGTTGTGTTCTACATCATACCATATTCTGGTTTTCATGATGGGCAATAGATTTTCGTTTCCATAGTTTTAGAACAACAGGCTACTGGAACCGATCATAAGAGTGAAATCTTAAGACCTGCTTTTCTGCATACACAATGAAGGCTTTTGATTACTTTTCCTACACAAGCTGAATCTATCACACTACACGTATGATGCCCAAACAGTTCAACTAGCGTCAACAGAGTAGCCGAGAAATCGGGGCTCTGATGAATTTTTTTTCTCCGACAAGACACACTATCAGCCATATAATACCAGTCGCCCTTAGGCCGATAATCTGGGCTTCACATAAAGCAAATGGCATTAATGCCCCTCTTTGGGCAACTTTCTCCGTGACTGTCTGGATTCAGAGTTTCAGGTCTGATAATTAAGTACATTGGTGGTCCGTTGAACTTGTAAGGCCATTTTCAGGAAAGTATCACTTCCTTTCCACACCATCACCTTCCTTCTTGCAGTATCTCAATCTACAGAATAAACGAAACAAATGAAGATTAATAATAATAATAATATTCTTTATTTCAAGAGGGTTACATATATAAAATACACTCAATCAGCTGAATAGCTGTTCTACCTTGAGGCCCTCAAAACTGTTAGCATCATGACATAACAATGGTTTAGTGAAGTGCACTTTTAGTGAGCATTATTATGTTAATGTTTAATGAACGTACAGAACCTGGTGGCAGTGCCCATAAACACTTCTGGTCACCAAACCCATTATTATATTTATAAACACTAAAACACACACAGACAGGGAAAATCTTCTTGTGTAAAATAACCATGGTGACAAGTTTCCAATTGTGTTAAAAAGAGTTATATCATTTAGACCTTTATACCCCATGATAAATTGTTGAAATAAACAAAACCTATTTCATTAGGTTGATGGCTGACAGGAGCTTGGCCTTAGCAGAATTTTCTGGAACAATTTGTAATACTTTGACAATGCTTACACATCTTAAGCTACGGCATAATAAATTGAATGATAGAGTCATTTTTTACGCTACATTCAAGATTCTTTCACTTATAGGACAGCATTCCCAGGTTTACCTACGGTAGATGTATCGCATTTATCAACCTGTACCACACAAACGGTTTAAACCCAAAAGTTAGACACCACCTGATGCACTCCGTTGTATTCTTAAGCTTTTGATGGTTGAATAGAGTGATTGATGGCAACATTGCCAGGTTTAGTGAGGGAGACAACCAGGCTCTTTTGCATGGAGGAACTATTGGGCTATTAAGTGATTGATTGTTTGGTGTTTTACGCCACGCTCGGGACTATTTCCCTTATATGGTGGCGTTGCAAGTTTTAGTGTGGGAGGAAACCGGGTTCTATGCCCGGAGGAAACCCACAGCCTTTCGTTGGTAACTGGCAACCATCCCACATTCCACATCTCAAGTGAAAACCCAGGCAGAAAATTTTCCTTTTTTTTGGGGACTGAGTGGAATTCGAACCCTGGGCTATTAAGTAGATTGCTGAATAGAAGCCTCCATGTAATGGTGATAAACTTAAACAAACCTACCTTTTCCATTTGCTGAAGAACACTGGATAAACTGTCCTGTACTAGCCGGAGTTGTCTTCCCATTTCCTCTTTCTGATGTCCAAGTTCTGTGACCTTCACCTCATATTCTGACCTATGACCTTGAAGGTCATGAAGTCTGTTGGTCAACTCTGTTATTTGATTGGACAATTTGGTTTCCTCTCTCTGAATGTTTTCAATTTGTTTTTGTTCTTTTTGAACATTTTGTGAAATTTCTCTGAGATTTTCTTTGAGGTTAACTGATTCTTGCTCCAAAACTTCTCGCCTGGTTTTTAAATTTCCATAGCTCTCGCTGTAACTTTCATCTGGAGAGCCAAGCAAAAAAATTATGTAAGAGCTTATATATTTTCATTTTGACGTGGAGGAAACTCCATAGCAATTCCATCTTTTTACCTTGCCAGGCTTCAATCCTTAAAGGGAAAGAAAATCTAAGCTTTAGACTAGTTTAGATGGAAAGAGTAGAGTTCATTTAGTCCAAAACAACTGTCCAATGTATGTTTTATCCCCTCGTAAGTGAATAATTGAAATTTGAAGGTGGTGTTACAATAGAGAATAAGCTCCCTAGGCCATTCACAAGGCCGCCGCCATTTTTTCATTAGTTTTATCCAATTATTGTTGAATAAAAATTTAAGTGCGTTATAGAGTAGCCATGTGATGCAATTTAGCCAATGGCTGGCTAAGTAATGGCGCGCGGTTGCATACTGACCTATATATTCGGAGACAATCTTCCCACTTCAAGTTTGTCGCCATGTTTTTTTGGACCTAAATCTACCCTTATACATTAGAGAGCGGTAAAAATACGTCATTATTGATCTAAAAATAGCTATACCAACATCACGTCATCCTAAAACGGTAAAATGGCTACACAGATAAGCCACTGAAAGGACATACTTCTGTCTGTTTTTATTAGCTTGAGGGTCACTGGAGGTAATTGACGTGAAATGTTTTAAGTACTTTGAAGGTTGTTATCGACGATAATCCCTATGTATTTCTAGAGATTTCCCCTCCTTTAAAGTGAATATCAACTTTTGATTGGATAAGAATAAAACTTTTCACAGCACATCAAAACTTCTGGCACTTGCATTCTTCCACTTGCATTCTTCCACCTTAAGCTTTTGGGTTACAAGTGTTAATTGGTCTAGACTGTAAGGGTAGGCAATATAGTTCTTACTTTTCCCACCAGGGGGCGTTATTGGACTTACAGGTTGAATCGTCATGTTCTGTCAAGGTAAAACATGGACAGCCATTGAGATTTTACCTTGGCTTAAGAAGATGCTACCAGTCAACTATTAGAATTTTCGGATGAAATACATTTCAGATTGTATGGATTGTTTATTTTGTTCCTAGATGACTGAGAAGGAATCAAACTCAAGAATCATCTATACCCACCAAAAAAGGTAAAGTAGTACATGTATCTTGAGTCTTCCATTAATTTGTTTTAATGTCAATCAGCCCTTTCATTAAAACAGAGGAGGATTTAAAAAAAATAATTTCTTCCCCTGGATGACTTGTCTTTATAACTTTTAAGAGTATGTTATGACATGTTTTGCTTGATTGACTGGTGTTTGCCTTGCAACTCTTACACATAAGATGACTGAGTGAAAAATCTACTCAGAAATTTAGCAATTTTTATTCTTTGACGCCACCCAAAAAATAAGCAACTGTCGAGGGAGCGGTCAGCGGTAAATATTATAAACATATTGAGACTTACTTTTAGTTTCTGTATACAGCAAGGGCTGATAACTCTTTTTGGCTATAAGTTGTCTTTCCTTGTGTAATTTTTCATGGTAAAAGTCATCTATAACTTGCTGAAGCATAAGGTTGACCATGGATGTCTTGATAGGGGTCTCACAACAAAGACAAAGTGATCTCCCTTTGGTGCACTCTTCACACAAAGTATGGCCACATGGAATAATTAACATTGGGACATGATGGGGAGGTGTCTGGAAATAATAGAAAAGGGGAGACAACTTAACATGATTACTGACCCATCAAAATGTCTGGGTTCGGTTGTTCAAAGGAAAATTAGCTTAAATTACATGACGTAACAAAGAAATTCCTTTGTGACACGTTATATATAAACCAGCTGCTAATTTTCAACAACCTTCCCTGGACTATCCTAAAACATATCATCAGTGTATAAGACTCTAAAGCACTTCACAAAACAGTTTAACCCCAATCAAGAATACTTTGGTTGATTGATTGATAGGTGTTTTACGCCACGCTCAAGATTATTTCAGTTATATGGCGGCGTTGCCAGTTTTATTGTGGGAGGAAACCAGGCTTTATGTCCGAAGGAAACCCACGACCTTCCGGTGGTAGCTGGCAACCATCCCACATAGGTCGTTCTAGTGAAAACCCAGTCAGAAAATTTTCTAATTTTTTTTGGACTGAGTGGGATTCGAACCCGCGACCCATTGGAGGAAGGCTGTTCAGATTGAGCATCCAAAGCTCTACCTACTGAGCCACGGAGGCCCCAGAATAATTTTGAAAAATATACTTTTTAAATGAAGAACATTGTGACCTCCCACCTAGTAGCCCAAGTAAGGTTTCCTGTTAATAAATGTTTCACTTACCATAGTTTTTCTACAATCTGGGCAAATATGGCCGGCCATTTGAGATGGACTTTCAGGTCCCAGGTGGTTACTGCTCGTGTCAGCTTCAGGAAGCACAGAGCTACTTTTGTCACGACCAGTAGAGGTGTTGATACTGTCTTCTCTATTGTTGATATACAGATTATTTTTAACCCTGGATATAATTTCATCAGCTAGAGTCTCATATTGATTGTAAGATCCAGGGATTGAAGTCAGACTTTCCCATGGGCGTGTTTCAACTGTCACGCCATTTGCACTGGAGATATGGCCACCGCCAAGGGAGGTAATTTCACTCAGCTGATCTGAGCGAGTCGAGCTTGGCCCAAGAACTTGATCTCTGCTCCAACCTGGATCAGGTGTTGCACATTCCACACTACGATCACTGTTTAACCTCAACAGATTTGTCTCCCTTCCATCCGAATCAATAACAGTTTCGTTTGCTGCAACAGTTCTCTTATCCTCAGTTTGTCTTGACTGTAACCAAGTTTTAAACCCACCTTTGGGCTGCACTGACGATTTGCTTGGAGTACCACCATTTTGTGTAGTTGGACGTTGATTATTTGAGTGGTTATTGTTGTTCCCTCCAACGTTTTTCTCACTATTTCTAGATGATGGTTGAATAGATTCTCGTGGATCTGCAATATGAATGTGATTGATTGATTGATGTTTTATGCCACACTTTCACATTATTTCACTAATATCGCTGTGTTGCCAGGTTTAGTGGGGGAGGAAACCGGGCTCATTGCCTGGAGGAAACCCTGATCTTCCACATACGGCATGTAACTCTTCCTCATACGGCGATCACTCAGAGTGTGATTGTATCCCATGCCACATCAATGGAAGGCCTTTGTGGGACTGAGGGACGATCACTCTAACCCACTGGACCACTGAGGCCTAACAAAGTGAATATGAAGCTCTCTAAACTGAAATTTATACATCGATTTTCAAAAGATCATGTTTCAGAAAAAGTTTAAATGAGAGGAAATCTAATATTTATGTTGTCTCTTTTGTACGAGTGATTAAAAGGTCAAAATATGTTTCCATAGAAAACTAGATGTTTTTACCTGAGACAGATTTGTTTGGGGCTGTTTTTTCTTTTGGTTGTTTCTGTAGTTCTTCTCTTTGTTTCATCCAGTTTTGTTGACGTAGTCGTATTTCTCTCACCTTATTAAAATCAAAATCAACAAGATATAATGTTTCGGTATCATACAGCAGAAGAATAGCAAAGTAAGTCCGAAAAAAATTCAACAAAGTCCAAAAAAAATTGACAATATTTCAACAAAAGTATATTTTTCATCTTCAGTAAAATGCGTTTGTTGAATTTACTCAGAGTTACTTCCCTATTGAATTATGCTAAGCTTATCAGTGGATCAGCAAGTGAATAACAATGTGTCAATATAAATGTTTACAAAGTCAAATGATCCGATGATTTCGGTGTCAGTCAGAAACATTGAATCGATTCTGTATACTGAAATGCTGGGAACCAACCGGTACCAATGCTAGTTTCGTTATACATTATACCATATACTGGCTTTCATGACGGGTAACAGTTTTCTGTTTCCATAGTTTTAGAATGTTCAATGAAATCCTATAGCCTGCAATAAAAATTAAATTATACATAAAGTGGCATGAGCTGGGCTGATTGAGCTTTCAGGTTGTTTTATAATTAGCAAATTGTAATGTACTCATCGTATTTAAATACAGCTATTTGAATTATGTCTGTCCGTTTGTACTGGTCACATACATTTTTTGTTTCAATGACTATGTCAATCCTTTATTTCAAGGTACATGTAAACTAAGAAGTTGTTATCCAATTAAAGTAACCCGTTGACTTGTTACATGTACATGTATCCCCAGGTGCTCAACCTGGAAACAAATACAAGAAAACTCCTCTGCAAAGTACCGGGTATTTAACTCTATTAGACAGTGAGTTCTCTCTATGTAGTGCTCAGGGGCCCTGGGGCGTTACTGGCATGAATAGTCATGCCCAACTTACTATGGGTGCCCAAACGTTTGCCCTAGATTATGCAAATACCACCCAAAATGTCCCCAACCTGAAACGTCAGCACCCATAGAGACAAGTTTCTAATTGTGTTAAAGAGGAAAAACAAATAAAACTCGGGTTGATTTTTTAACACGTATTTATTTTTTCGCGAATCTAATAAAAATGGGTAATGCACAACATCTCGGGACAGAAATCTCCATTACCGGTCGATAGCCGGTAAGTTATCCGTCATGTAGGCGCTTGACTAACTGTCAGCTCAGGTGTTGGCAGCACACTGGGTGGCTAATCACCAAAGTCTGTGATCTCCGCCGCCGGTCGGATCGGGCATCGGTCGGATTCGGACGTCATTTACCGTATATCATAAAATGCAATAAATGTGAATGTTTTATATGCTTGATTTATTCTTTGATGTACAGACTACCTAACTTGTTGTTTTATGGGTTCTAACAGCTCTTAGAAATGAACCAAGAAGGCAGGCTTTTATGACATACAGCTACTGAAATGTCAAAGTTTGAATGCTGATTTATCAGATGTTTGAATCTGTTAAGTTAACTAGTGTAGTAGTGAGGCCATATCTATTACTTATACTCCAAACAGTCTTTAATCATGAAGATTTAAAATTTGACTCTACAGACTACATCGAAATCCTAAATTTATTCTAATGTTTTTGTGCCGGGATAATAATTACGAAAAAAATAAAGCGAGATCCTTGTAACATTTACTGGATTTGAGGTCTACAAAACCTCTCCCCCAGCTACTATATATTCATAAGCCTAACAAAGTTGGTTTGAGGGCTCTGTTTAGGAAGTGAGGAGTTGGTCTTTCTATGGCAAGAGCGTGAAGACACATAACGACTTCGAGGGTTAGCACTGCCGAATAAACCAGAAAGTTTTCCGATGATGAATTTTCTATTCAATTTTTAAGTTATGTCTTTATGAAATTAATTAATTAGTTGCCAATGTTATCAATTTGATATTCCACTGTAATGTAGATGAATTGAATTTGAAGGTCATCCTCGAGGACATTTTGGCAGGTTGGGAGGTTTTGGGCATGATGTGGGGATTCTGGGTTTAAAAAGGAGCATTTAAGGTGGGGACGGTTTAGGCTGGTCACGATGACGCCCCCCACGAAGCAGTTATGGGTATCCGATCAGTTATCGTACACTTTTGCAGGGTTTTCAATGCTAAAATTTACATCAGTGTTTGCATTCACAAGAAATTTCACAGAAGTGAAGCTGGGCTCAGCCGACTTTTGCTATAGTATAATAGTTTAATTTCTCCCAAGACTCGGAAATAATTTTTAGGGACCGGACATTCACCCGCTCGTCTGCATGTTTTTGTAGAGTGAAGGGATCAGTTATCGTACATCCAACGTGAAAGCTGTTGTGACGTCATTTCTCGTGTTCGAAAAGTCCCCGACACGGCCCGGGCCGAAGTCGACTATTCTTGCATCGCCTGACAAATGTAACTTCACAAAAAGTTCTATTAATATTTGGAGGTTGAAATTTTGCAAGAAGATGCCTCGATGAGTAAGCTGGCTGTCATCGACGGGAAAACCTGATCGCTTGGGTTAAAGACGCATAAGTGTTGGGTGTACCCGTAAGCGGATTTTTTACCTTTTCTTTTACATCCGTCTTGATTTTCTCTTTTGTTGGACCTTGTAAACCCCTATATTTTTGCTGTATACATTTAGACATATTTTCAATTTACTTGCACATATAAACTCAAAATGTTCTTCTCTGTTGCGCTGGTCTTTATCTATGCAGAGCACTGCTCGGTTACAAGTCAAAGCGTGCAGTCAGCCATTTGTAAACAACTTCCGTAGTTGAGTAAACTGCTCACGTTGTCGAATAATTCGATTTCCCCCCAAAATCGCCCAATATTAGTTACGGGTTGTATAGTTACTTACCAAAGTTTAATGAATTTTTTGTGTTTGAACGCACGGTCATTTGTAAAATATTGCAAACTTATCATTTTAAATTTAGTAAGAACTTGTTTACTATCTGTTTTACGATTTTTCCTAGGATATTTCTTTTCTAGGAAATAATTTTTCTAAAAACTGAATTCTCAATTTGATGAGTAAAATTTCAATCCGACATCTACACATATGTTGCTTTATTCATTTAGCTGGGTTTTTAATTTCTAATTAAAATATTTTTTTAATTTCATTTTGTATTCCAGCCACATTCTGCTCAATTCTAAGTAAACCACAGGTGTCCGTTTCGCTTATCTTATCGGTTTTTCATATAAATTCAACTGTGTTCTTCTGTCACAGCATGGCAGTTTCGGCAGGAAACATTTCATCCAACTCTCTGCAAAATGTGTGCTCAGGAAAAATACTTCTATTTGCTGAAGTTAAACAACTTCTTTCAGCTGTACAGCTAGTGATAGACACTAGAAAGTAAGTATCAGGTTGGGGAAAGTCGCCGATCGGCGGTGGCTAAAGCTGACTATCCATTAGTTCAATTTACCGAACTTATGGTGATATTACATATACCAACGTTCAGTCTACGAGTTTGAAATACAAGGTGGAAATGATGCTTAAATTAAAAGCCATGAATATATTATTGCAACTCCTCGGAATGGACGATTCATACCTCAGGCTTCTTTAAAACTCATAAAAGATTATTCTTGTCCGCTTTTATTACATGTAGCTATTCCAAAGGGCGTACACCTGGTCTAAAACAACAACAAACTGTCATTTCTTGGAGACTTTGCCGCCATTTTGCGTGAGTGTTCGAACTGGGTCAAACGGTGCATGCCAAATAAATAAAATAAATAAAAATAAATAAAATAGGACAAGAATAAGCTTTTATGGGTTATAAAGAAGTCTGGGGTATGAATTGTCCATACAGAGCAGTTACAATATTATTTTCATGGCTTGTAATTTCCGACAAAAGTGCGTCGGACTTTACCGACCAGCATTTCAAAACTCGTAGACTGAACGTTGGTATATGTAATATCACCATAAGTTCGGTAAATTGAACTAACTATCCATGTGCGCGTATTTGCGTATACGCATGCGTGTCTGCGTATGCAGTGCGTGTGTTTTTTGTACGTTTTCATACATCCATATAAGCGTATGTTTCCATCCGTTTTTCCTCTTCCGTCATATCGCCCTGGCATATAAACCCTTCATTGGTGTTAATCCAGTTGGAGGCCGTGGGGCTAATTGACTGGGGTTAACATATTGATCTTCATTTTGGTCGGGCTATACTGGAAGATGTTTAATTCCAGCTTTCAGTTGTCATAACAACTCTTATATAAGTTATAACATATAAATATAACGTTGAGAATATGATGAAAGTGTATTTTTAAATAAATGTGCATGGGATGGATTGATAATTACTTTATAACCGCCAAAGACGGGATTACGACCACCGTGCGCTTCTTTTTTGACAGAACGGGAGCCGGTAGGCCTACAGTAATTAGGCCAGGGAACACCTCGGAAGATGACGTCAAAACACGGATTTCCCCCATGATTTGCCGTCCGTTATCCGTAAAAATCGCGCAGCGAGCGATTCTATACGCATACGCAGACGGACACACATACACAAACGTACACATGGATAGGCCCTCTGTTATTTGACATGTGTTTGATTTCATCCACATACGCACGAATTCACGCACTACGCATACGTATTGAAAATACGCGCACATGGATAGTCAGCTTTATTAAACAGCCGCTTCACCTCCGAACGACGGAGACTTCGGCCTTTGGGTATCCGATACAGAAGTTTAGAACCAAATATCGTACACCCAAGCGATAACGCTTTCCCGCCGATGACAGTCGGCTTACTTATCGAGGCATCTTCTTGCAAAATTTCAACGTCCAAATATTAATTGAACTTTGTATGGAGTTAGATTTGTCAAGAATACATGTGCATGTAGAGTCGCCTTAAAGTGACGCCTTCAGTCGTGTCTGAGGATTTCCGAACACGAAATAATACCACGTGACCTCCGTTCCACGCATGCACATACAGTTCATTGGATTTAACCATCGATGTACGATAACTGGTTCTTGTGACTCTACAAAACCATGAGCGAGTGAATGTCCAAGCCCTAAAAACTCATTTCAGAGTCTTGGGAGAAATTGAACTATTTTAACAAAAGTTAGCCCCAGGTGGCTATCCTGCCATTCTGTTGTATAGTCACAGATCGGTGCCATTTGGCCCTGTAGGACGCTTTTGGTCTTGTAGCCTTTATCAGGCCTTTGCATGATTAAATAACATACTTTATTGACAGTTTGGGTGTCCCGCTTGCATTTCCAATGGTAAAAATCCAAATAAAAGTTTAGAAACTATTTCTATGGTCCATTTTGACCCACGATAACGGTTAAAACAGTCTTGTCAAACAAATATGGCGACTGTTAATTTGTGGAGAATGTCACCGTTTCGTATATCAGACTGGAATTTTACAGTGGAGCGCATGTGTATTGCGCCAAATTTTATACGAAACAAGAGTACGTTATACAGAGGGAGCGGTCGCCATTTTGTTTTCTCAGATGTCTATAGGGGTATCGTAGGTCAAAATGGACCGTAGAATTAGTGTTTAGACTTTTATTTGGATTTTTACCATTGGAAATGCAAGCGGGACACCCAAACGTTTAATAAAGTATGCTATTTAATCATGAAAAGGCCTGATAAAGGCTACAAGACCAAAAGTTAGAACCGTCCTACAGGGCCAAATGGCACCGATCTGTGACTATACAACAGAATGGCAGGATAGTCACCTGGGGCTAAACAAAAGTCAGCTGAGCTAGGCTTCACTTCTGTGAAATTTCTTGTCAATCGAGTCAATGCAAACGCTGATGTAAATTTAAGCATTTAAAAACGAGCAAAAGTGTACGATAACTGATGGAATACCCGTAGTGAATAGACCCCGCTGATCTGTAGCCGTGTGGGTAACGTTTGGACAAAAAATGACAATTTCCTCTCTGTCTGTCGTCTCTTGTGATTTCGCCAAACTATCAAGTTTTACGAAAACATTGCATTTCCGATCTTTTTGCGAATGGCTAGTTCTAACTTCAAAGTCAACTCACAGCGTGCGCTAAAGCCGTTCAAATTTGTTTCTTATAAGTTTTAAACAAATTGCGCCATTTTTAGCATGTGTTTTGAAATAAACGTATATACATTCATATATTTAATCTATGATATCTGTGTGTAGCACTCGCTCTGTAATTTTCAAAAATGACCAAGATGTAAATCCATTGCCAAGTGAGGCTAAAATTGGTGAAGAACTCTAAGTGACCAACTCTAACACTGGACTCTTCTGATTGACTCAAGTTGACCTTTGCTCTTCATTTTTGGTAGCTAGCCGTTTCCAGTTTTTCCAACAATTTGAGCCTCATTTGAACATGGATTTACACAATATGGTCATTTTTGAAAACTACAGAACAAAGTGCAACACACGGATATGTAAAACATGTGAGAAGACATTTCTCTTACAAACCAATTGTTTTCTAAATATTATTGACTTATGTATTCGACTGTTAAGATGCAGCCCTAGCAATTAGAAAGATTTGCCATGGGAAAAAAAATGCTGACCTAGTAAGTTTGGTTTTGTGACATCAATTAGCACAAAACTTTTAGAGATTTACATGTAATTTTATCCTTTCGAACTAAAAACAAATTTAGGTCTATAATGATGACAGCTTTTGTAGAATAACATCGCTAATTACTAGGGCTGCAAACATTGAGCTTATGATGGGAAGGTGGAATGAATTTGATTTAATTTTTTTTTCAATTTCAGGCTTCAGCCCTTTAAGACCCGAGATGTTGATTTCCATGTGTCATTTACTGAGTCTGATATCCGTGTTCAAGTGGATTCGCTGAATCTCACGCTATGTTTGGAAAAATTGCGATTCAACCCTGCCTCATGTAATGGACTCATCTGCCTTCCAAATGGAGAGTTACAATTACGTATGCAGGTTTCAGGGCCTAACATTGGTTGTCAGATTAATGCAAAACAAAAATTCCATCATCAGCGCCAACTGGTGGAGAAATTTTCTAAGGAATATTTGCATTGTGCTTGTGCTATGTGTGGTGAGAAAATCCTTAGGAATGACTGGTAAGTTTGTGGTTTCATGGAAAATTGTTTTAATATTGTTGGGATGTTGTTTCGGTTTTTGGGAGTGTCACTAAGCTTGTCACTCAACATGGTTATGAAACTGATAAAATAATTATTAATGTATGTCCAGAATATTTTCATCAAATTGTCTTTGTATGGACAGGGAAATTTGGCAGTGGCATTTAGCAATGGATTTTATCAGGGTTATCATAGATGTCCAAATATTTGAGACCATAAACTTGAGTATTGAATTAATTTCAAGTAGAATTGAGTTCGATTTATAAAAGTAACCAGAAATTGAATATTTCTTTGGTAAATTCACTGTAATTCATTTTTTTATAGGATTAATTAAGTTTTTAGCTTCATTTTGAGGCAGATATTCAAGCTCAAAACTTGACTTCCAGGAAACACATGCAGCTAATTTTGTATGAAAAGATGTTATGATGTGAAGCGATACATTTTTCTTTGAAATAATCATGACTTTATTCATTCAATTTTATTCTCTGTTTTTTATTTCAGTAAATTTACAAGAATTCTTCCGTTGCCTTCAGAAAACTGGTGTGAAATGGCTGACACCTGGTTCTGCCATCGTCATGACGATGGAACCTCTATGCCAAACACCTTGTTGCCACGACAATCAGATTGCTTGGTTGGAGAACTGTATTTTCTTATTCATAAATCTAGTGCCAAAGTCAATAAACATTTAGTGTCAGAAGACAGTTGTATACAATGTCACAGATGCAGAAATCCACTGGGAGAGTTGTTTAAAGGGAGACAACTCAGTAAAGGTAAACTATACAACAATTTTCATTAGAACACTTGACACGCATGCTTTCAAATGAATTTTTAAAAATTAATCTATTAGGGTTTTAATAGAAGTTCAAAGAATGAGAATCTCCCTTCTAATAGACAACTCAGTAAAGGTAAACTATACAACAATTTTCATTAGCACACGTGACACGCATGCTTACAAATTAATTTTTTTAATGAAAATGAATGTAACAGGGTTTTTATAGAAGCTCAAAGTTTTGAGGCCATAAACCTAAGTCTTGAGTTAATTTTAAGTCTTAATTGAGTATTTTTGTTGCCAGAAATTGAATATTTCTATGATAGCTGCCATTCAGTTTCTTATGGTCATTTTGAGGCAGATATTCGACCCCAAAACTTGACTTTGAAGAATGAGAATCTCCCTTCTAATATTAAATAATGCGTAGGTCAACGCCATAATAACTTGAATTCCGACTGAACTTTACTATAGTTTCAACATATTGTTTTGACGCATAGGTGGACTGTGGTCTTTTGATAACCTATGTCATACCACTTTCTCATAGTTCTGTGGTCAACTTGACTATGATGGCAGATTGCTGATATCGTAAGCATATGATCCTGATGACCTTTTGATGAACCTATGTCATACCACTTTCTCATAGTTCTATTAATTATTTATTAATTAGAGTTTTCCTCATCTCAACCTTTACTAAGTAAATAGCTGTATCTTATTTTTTTACGCAATTTTTGTAAACAGTATTTTTTTTTTATTTCAGATCACAAGGAGAAAATGATTTATCCTGATATTCTTAAGATTTATTTCCATAGCGTTTCATTTTTTTGTGAAACATCCAAGGCTTCGTGCAAATTTCAGGGATTATCAAAACCAGAAAGGTATTTAAAGAAAAACTCTTACTGGAAAACAAACTTAATTCTTTTGAATCAAACAAATAAGTAGGGAGGGGCCATGTTTGTCTACTTGGCTTCTTGTTTCTAGTTCTCTGTCAAACCCAAGATCGGTCAAACCCTAATGTGACCTTCGGACTTGAGCATTGTGACTTTGCTTTAGCCATGTTTGCTGGCCTAGAAAGGAGGAACATTAAGTATGCTAAATACATTAGATTCCAGCCTTTTATAGTATGTGGGGCCTTATGTCAAAGCTAGTATTGGACTTTACTCCTGATGATGGTTTGATCTAATAAACCGAAATATTTAGTTAAAATGAAGTCTTTGTCATTCCTCGGAGTGCTTACGTTGCTCTATTACTGACTGTCACCTCAAAGTTAATGTTAATGGTTGCAGAAGGGTGAGGTTTCCTCTACATGAAGCCGTACAATGTATAATGAAATAATCTAGACTGCTTTGAGAAAACATGAACCAATCAACCAATCAATTCTTTACGCTTAGGGTATTTCTGCATTCACTTTAGTTTGGTTGGTTGTTTGGTGTTTTATGCCGCGCTAAAGATTATTTCACTTATGGCGTTGCCAGTTTTATTGTGGGAGGAAACCGGGCTCTATGCCCGGAGGAAACCCACGACCTTCCGCTGGTAACTGGCAACCATCCCACATAGGTCATTTGAGTGAAAACCCAGTCAGTTTTTGGACTGAGTGTGATTCGAGCCCGCGACCCATTGATGGAAGGCTGTTCGGATTGAGTGTCCAACGCTCTACCTACTGAGCCACAGAGGCCCCCCATTCACTTTAGGGAAAAAACTGGAACAAGGAACTCACTCAGTCTTTGTCCCTGGGCAGTCAATGACATACCAGCTAAACTTTGATTTAATGGTTTAGTCTTTTATACCAACATACAGGCCGAGTGTGAGGCCAAGACACAATTATTGGATCTTAGAAAAGGCAATAATTCTTATTGAATAATAAAACTTTTTTATTTATTTATTTGCAGTTTAGAGCTGAAAGGAGAGGATTTTATAGCTAGATATTTTCTAGAACAGTGTAAAACTTACACAAGTTATCGATTTCTGGTTCAACCACAGATCACGGCCGAGAAGAAGAAAACCTGCTGTTTGGTGAGTCTTGCCGAACCGACACAACAAAAACCTATACGTTTACTTGGTAAACCCCCAAAATCCAACTCTAAAAATTAAGGGAATAGATAAGTTGAACTCCACATCTGGTCCCAAGCGTTATTTTGATTGTCAACTTAACACAGCTACAGCGGTACGCATAAACAGTACAAGTAAGGAGTGTTGAGTAGTTGGTATGCTGACAGATTATGTCGACCTCCAAAATGGCTGATATATTCCCATTATACATGTACAAAGTCGTGATGTTGGTGTAAGTGACCTATACACAAATGGTTAAAGTCCCAGGACGTCGCAACATTATAATACAGTCCATGCTCCATTGTGGCAAACCTATGTGAGAATCTCAAATGCCCTCCTTGACAACAAATTTTTAAACAAAACACCCAGTTTACTATCCCATGATGAGTGGGGTTTCCCTCTGTTAACCCCAATGCTTATAATATACCAGTTTACAATACAAAGTACAAGAACAATAAAACATCCTCTATGAATTTCATAATTAAACTTTAAAGGCCCACTTGCCGCCGTAGCTTGTTTGACATTTGTTAAGAAAACCAATTTACACAGCTTACTACAGCTAAAACCACTAAAATTAAACATAGCACACATAAAGCATGTCCAGTTAGGTTCAGAATGTATAAATGAGGGTGAAAAACAAACGAAGAATTCAAGAATCGAAGCTCGATTACAACAACAACACCGATCAGTGTCTGTTAACTGAAGTGTTGGATTACCCCCATTTCATGCGTTTTTGTCTGTTGTTTTGCACTCGGCAGACTTTTACAGATAAATTTCGTAAAGTTTATACTGTGTTGTTAGATTGCCAACACGACTAAAAAATTGGGGCACTTTTGCACATGCTCAGGTTCGAAGTTTGTTTACATTGATTGCCATTTTTGGAAGAGTTGTCAGGTACTCACCGAAGTCATGAGCTTCCTCCGAGCAAAGAGCCTGCTTTCCTCCCCCACGAAACCTAGCAACGCCGCCATATAAGTGAAATAACCTTGAGTGTGGCGTAAAACATCAATCAACCAATCACTGAACCCCTAGGATAAATATCACATATCTATGAGGCTGACTTTCATAAAATGTTCATAAAAAATTTATAACTACTAATTCGCCTCAAGGCACCTTGAAAGTAACATTTTATAGTGAGTGCATAACTTGTTTAAAATATTCTCCATGTCAATTTTTTTTTACAGCTTTGGTTGTTAGATGGAGATGCTTTGATGTACAAAAAAGAGGTTAAAATACGGTCAAAGGTCATGTCGGAGGTCACAGAGGTCAAGCAAACTATAGCTGTTAAAGTTCTGTATCGAGCATATTTCCAAAGCAAACAGAGGTAAGAATCTGCAACGAGCATACAAGTCTCTATTTAAAATGTACATAGACAGGAATTGTGTAAATTGTAATAACAACCCATGCAGTTAATTTCCTCCTGTATTGACAGACTAATTCTGGTAGTATGGCTTCAGGCTGATATACATCCTTACAACTTAGTCACCAAGCTCAGGTCTTATTCATGTGACTAAAAGATTCGCCCGACCAAAATTCTGTTTTTAGCCGGCCATCATTCTGATGGAGGGCTATTCAAATCGCTTTTCCGTGGTCCGTCGTCCGTCGTCCGTCCGTTAACTTTTTGCTTGTTACCTTTATTCCAAGAAAACTACCTGTCCGATTTTCACCAAACTTGGCTGACATTATCTCCATATAGTCTAGTTGTGCATCCTACATTTTCATCTCATTTGCATATTCAATATGGCCGCCAGGGGGCGATGTTGTTTTTTCTTTGTTACCTGTATTTCAAGAAAACTACCTGTCCAATCTTAATCAAACTTAACATACATCATCACCCTATGGTCCAGTTGTGCACCGTACACTTTCATTTCATTTGCATAAACAATATGGCCGCCAGGGGGAGATGTTGTTTTCCTTTGTTACGTTTATTGCAAGAAAACTTTCGGTAGTTACCTTTATTCCAAGAAAACTATTAGTCCAATCTTAATCAAACTCAACATGCATCATCACCCTACGGTCTAGTTGTACACCGTACATTTTCATCTCATTTGCTTATTCAATGTGGCCACCAGGGGGCGATATTGTTTTTTTTTGTTACCTTTATTCCAAGAAAACTACCTGTCCGATTTTCACCAAACTTGGCTGACATTATCTCCATATAGTCTAGTTGTGCATCCTACATTTTCATCTCATTTGCATATTCAATATGGCCGCCAGGGGGCGATGTTGTTTTTTCTTTGTTACCTTTATTTCAAGAAAACTACCTGTACAATCTTAATCAAACTTAACATACATCATCACCCTATGGTCTAGTTGTGCACCGTACATTTTCATCTCATTTGCATAAACAATATGGCCGCCAGGGGGAGATGTTGTTTTCCTTTGTTACGTTTATTGCAAGAAAACTTTCGGTAGTTACCTTTATTCCAAGAAAACTATTAGTCCAATCTTAATCAAACTCAACATGCATCATCACCCTACGGTCTAGTTGTACACCGTACGTTTTCATCTCATTTGCATATTCAATGTGGCCACCAGGGGGCGATATTGTTTTTTTTTGTTACCTTTATTCCAAGAAAACTACCTGTCCGATTTTCACCAAACTTGGCTGACATTATCTCCATATAGTCTAGTTGTGCATCCTACATTTTCATCTCATTTGCATATTCAATATGGCCGCCAGGGGGTGATGTTGTTTTTTCTTTGTTACCTTTATTTCAAGAAAACTACCTGTCCAATCTTAATCAAACTTAACATACATCATCACCCTATGGTCTAGTTGTGCACCCTACACTTTCATCTCATTTGCATAAACAATATGGCCGCCAGGGGGAGATGTTGTTTTCCTTTGTTACGTTTATTGCAAGAAAACTTTTGGTAGTTACCTTTATTCCAAGAAAACTATTAGTCCAATCTTAATCAAACTCAACATGCATCATCACCCTACGGTCTAGTTGTACACCGTACATTTTTATCTCATTTGCATATTCAATATGGCCACCAGGGGGCGATATTGTTTTTTTTTGTTACCTTTATTCCAAGGAAACTACTAGTCAGATTTTCATCAAACTTGGCTGACATTATCTCCATATAGTCTAGTTTTGCATTGTACAGTTTCATCTAATTTGCATATTCAATATGGCCACCAGGGGGCGATGTTGTTTTTCTTTGTTACCTTTATTCCAAGAAAACTACCTGTCCAATCTTAATCAAACTTAACATACATCATCACCCTATGGTCTAGTTGTGCATCGTACATTTTCATCTCATTTGCATAAACAATATGCCGCCAGGGGGAGATGTTGTTTTTCTTTGTTACGTTTATTGCAAGAAAACTTTCGGTAGTTACCTTTATTCCAAGAAAACTATTAGTCCAATCTTAATCAAACTCAACATGCATCATCACTCTACGGTCTAGTTGTACACCGTACATTTTCATCTCATTTGCATATTCAATATGGCCACCAGGGGGTGATATTGTTTTTTTATTATTACCTTTATTCCAAGGAAACTTTTAGTCCGATTTTCATCAAACTTGGCTGACATTATCTCCATATAGTCTAGTTGTGCATCGTACAGTTTCATCTCATTTGCATATTCAATATGGCCACCAGGGGGCGATGTTGTTTTTCTTAGTTACCTTTATTCCAAGAAAACTACATGTCCAATCTTAATCAAAATTAACATACATCATCACCCTATGGTCTAGTTGTGCATCGTACATTTTCATCTCATTTGCATAATCAATATGGCCGCCAGGGGGAGATGTTGTTTTTCTTTGTTACGTTTATTGCAAGAAAACTTTCGCTTGTTACCTTTATTCCAAGAAAACTATTAGTCCAATCTTAATCAAACTCAACGTACATCATCACCCTACGGTCTAGTTGTGCACCGTACATTTTCATCTCATTTTGCATATTCAATATGGCCACCAGGGGGCGATATTGTTTTTAGCCCGCCATCATTCTGATGGAGGGCTATTCAAATCGCTTTTCCGTCGTCAGTCGTCCGTCCGTTAACTTTTTGCTTGTTACCTTTATTCCAAGAAAACTACCTGTCCAATCTTAATCAAACTTGAAATACAACATCACCCTATGGTCTAGTTGTGCACCGTACGTTTTCATCTCATTTGCATATTCAATGTGGCCACCAGGGGGCGATATTGTTTTTTTTTGTTACCTTCATTCCAAGAAAACTACCTGTCCGATTTTCACCAAACTTGGCTGACATTATCTCCATATAGTCTAGTTGTGCATCCTACATTTTCATCTCATTTGCATATTCAATATGGCCGCCAGGGGGCGATGTTGTTTTTTCTTTGTTACCTTTATTTCAAGAAAACTACCTGTCCAATCTTAATCAAACTTAACATACATCATCACCCTATGGTCTAGTTGTGCACCGTACATTTTCATCTCATTTGCATAAACAATATGGCCGCCAGGGGGAGATGTTGTTTTCCTTTGTTAAGTTTATTGCAAGAAAACTTTCGGTAGTTACCTTTATTCCAAGAAAACTTTTAGTCCAATCTTAATCAAACTCAACATGCATCATCACCCTACGGTCTAGTTGTACACCGTACATTTTCATCTCATTTGCATATTCAATATGGCCACCAGGGGGCGATATTGTTTTTTTTTTTGTTACGTTTATTCCAAGGAAACTACTAGTCAGATTTTCATCAAACTTGGCTGACATTATCTCCATATAGTCTAGTTGTGCATCGTACAGTTTCATCTAATTTGCATATTCAATATGGCCACCAGGGGGCGATGTTGTTTTTCTTTGTTACCTTTATTCCAAGAAAACTACCTGTCCAATCTTAATCAAACTTAACATACATTATCACCCTATGGTCTAGTTGTGCTTCGTACATTTTCATCTCATTTGCATAAACAATATGGCCGCCAGGGGGAGATGTTGTTTTTCTTTGTTACGTTTATTGCAAGAAAACTTTCGGTAGTTACCTTTATTCCAAGAAAACTATTAGTCCAATCTTAATCAAACTCAACATGCATCATCACTCTACGGTCTAGTTGTACACCGTACATTTTCATCTCATTTGCATATTCAATATGGCCACCAGGGGGTGATATTGTTTTTTTTTTGTTACATTAATTCCAAGGAAACTACTAGTCCGATTTTCATCAAACTTGGCTGACATTATCTCCATATAGTCTTGTTGTGCATCGTACAGTTTCATCTCATTTGCATATTCAATATGGCCACCAGGGGGCGATGTTGTTTTTCTTAGTTACCTTTATTCCAAGAAAACTACATGTCCAATCTTAATCAAACTTAACATACATCATCACGTTATGGTCTAGTTGTGTATCGTACATTTTCATCTCATTTGCATAATCAATATGGCCACCAGGGGGAGATGTTTTTCTTTGTTACGTTTATTGCAAGAAAACTTTCGCTTGTTACCTTTATTCCAAGAAAACTATTAGTCCATTCTTAATCAAACTCAACGTACATCATCACCCTACGGTCTAGTTGTGCACCGTACATTTTCATCTCATTTTGCATATTCAATATGGCCACCAGGGGGCGATATTGTTTTTTTTTTTGTTACCTTTATTCCAAGGAAACTACTAGTCCGAATTTCACCAAACTTGGCTGACATTATCTCCATATAGTCTTGTTGTGCATCGTACAGTTTCATCTCATTTGCATATTCAATATGGCCACCAGGGCGCGATGTTGTTTTTCTTAGTTACCTTTATTCCAAGAAAACTACATGTCCAATCTTAATCAAACTTAACATACATCATCACCCTATGGTCTAGTTGTGCATCGTACATTTTCATCTCATTTGCATAATCAATATGGCCACCAGGGGGAGATGTTTTTCTTTGTTACGTTTATTGCAAGAAAACTTTCGCTTGTTACCTTTATTCCAAGAAAACTATTAGTCCATTCTAAATCAAACTCAACGTACATCATCACCCTACGGTCTAGTTGTGCACCGTACATTTTCATCTCATTTTGCATATTCAATATGGCCACCAGGGGGCGATATTGTTTTTTTTTTGTTACATTTATTCCAAGGAAACTACTAGTCCGATTTTCACCAAACTTGGCTGACATTATCTCCATATAGTCTAGTTGTGCATCCTACAGTTTCATCTCATTTGCATATTCAATATGGCCACCAGGGGGCGATGTTGTTTTTCTTTGTTACCTTTATTCCAAGAAAACTACCTGTCCAATCTTAATCAAACTTAACATACATCATCACCCTATGGTCTAGTTGTGCATCGTACATTTTCATCTCATTTGCATAATCAATATGGCCGCCAGGGGGAGATGTTGTTGTTTTTTTTGTTACCTTTATTCCAAGAAAACTATTAGTCCTATCTTAATCAAACTCAACGTACATCATCACCCTACGGTCTAGTTGTGCACCGTACATTTTCATCTCATTTTGCGTATTCAATATGGCCACCAGGGGGCGATATTGTTTTTTTTTGTTACCTTTATTCCAAGGAAACTACTGGTCCGATTTTCACCAAACTTGGCTGACATTATCTCCATATACAGGCATGATTCTTTTCCGTTTTTTAACGGAAATCCGTTTTTTTTTTAGAAGCCAAATCCGTTTTTTATTTCTTGTTTCCGTTTTTTTAAACATTCAGGTTGAAAATTAAAGAATAGACACCGTTTTAAATCTTCCAGGGCGAGTTTTGCTTTGGACCTTTAAACTATAACATAGAGATCGTAAACTGCACTACCAGACCGTTTATAAATAGATCATCTTTATGACTGCGAGGCGCAGATGTGTCGACCACTGTGATTGGTTGTTTTGGGCTGTATGGCGGTTTCGAAATACCCTTTTGGTATCCGTCAAGTTGATTGGTTCTTTACGGATGGCTTTAGCGGTTTCGAGATACCCAGCTGGTGAGAAGAAAAGGCGGTCTGTGAAAATGCCTTTGGTCGGTTAAAACGCCGACATCAAGCGAATTGATTAAAGGTGTTAAAAATCCGTGGCGGTTTCATTGGTTGGACTATAATGAAACGTTAAGTCACATCCGTAAAATTGACAAACCGGGATGGCCCGCTGTTTTCTCTGTGACAAAGAGGTCAATTACAGGGCCAGTGGAATGAAAGCTCTGAGGCAACACGTGGTGAGAAAAGTTCACCAGGACAAGCTGGCGGCACTGCAAAACAATCGGGTGCTACCAGGTACTTACGTCAGCTTATCTTGGCACCTTTATATGAACTATTATCTATAAGGGTTAAAGTTTGTATAAAAAGTACAAGTGAAATAGTGTTGTTGTTGTTGTTTCGTTTTGATTCTGCGGTCACTAAGTTTTTAGTTTATTAACGGGTCAATCACTTCATTATTATCAATACCTACACATTGACACTATTAAATTAACAAACAAAAAACGAATTTATCAGGGGAGACAACTTTTGTAAACATGTTAATTTTCTATAATATTATTTAAGTGTTTTGATAAAAGTCAAAAATTTTAGAACACCAAAAACATACTTAAAATACATTCAACTTCACCCAACTACAACATACTAAATATAAATAAATTGTTGGTCTACCATGTTTAGTGTTTTATTGTTTTTTTTTTTCGGGGGGGGGGGGGGGGGGGGGGGGGGGTAAATGGCCTTTGGCTGAGTAAAAGTCAGTTTTTTTTTTTGCCTCCAGAATCATGCCTGCATATAGTCTAGTTGTGCATCCTACAGTTTCCTCTCATTTGCATATTCAATATGGCCACCAGGGGGCGATGTTGTTTTTTTGTTGTTACCTTTATTCCAAGAAAACTACCTGTCCAATCTTAATCAAACATAACATACATCATCTCACCCTATGGTCTAGTGGTGCACTGTACATTTTCATCTCATTTGCATATTCAATATGGCCGCCAGGGGGAGATGTTTTTTTTTGTTACTTTTTTCCAAGAAAACTACCAATCCGATTTTCACCAAACTTGGCTCACATTATCTCCCTATAGCCATGTTGTGTACTGTACATTTTCATCTCATTTGCATATTCAATATGGCCGCCAGGGGGGCGATGTTTTTTTTCTTTATCTTTGTTCCAAGAAAACTACCTGTCCAATCTTAATCAAACTTAACATACATCATCTCACCCTATGGTCTAGTTGTGCACCATACATTTTCATCTCATTTGCATATTCAATATGGCCGCCAGGGGGAGATGTTTTTTTTTTCGTTTATTGCAAGAAAACTTTTGCTTGTTAACTTTATTCCAATAAAACTATCAGTCCAATCTTAATCAAACTGAACATACATCACCCTATGGTCTAGTTGTGCACCATACATTTTCATCTCATTTGCATATTCAATATGGCTGTCAGGGGCGATATATATTTTTTTTGTTACTTTTTTCCAAGAAAACTACCAATCCGATTTTCACCAAACTTGGCTCACATTATCTCTCTATAGCCATGTTGTGTACTGTACATTTTCATCTCATTTGCATATTCAATATGGCCACCAGGGGTCGATGTTTTTTTTTTGTTGTTACCTTTTTTCCAAGAAAACTACCTGTCCAATCTTAATCAAACTTAACATACATCATCTCACCCTATGGTCTAGTTATGCACCGTACATTTTCATCTCATTTGCATATTCAATATGGCCGCCAGGGGGAGATGTTTTTTTTTTCGTTTATTGCAAGAAAACTTTTGCTTGTTACCTTTATTCCAATAAAACTATCAGTCCAATCTTAATCAAACTGAACATACTTCACCCTATGGTCTAGTTGTGCACCATACATTTTCATCTCATTTGCATATTCAATATGGCTGTCAGGGGCGATATATTTTTTTTGTTACTTTTTCCAAGAAAACTACCAATCCGATTTTCACCAAACTTGGCTCACATTATCTCCCTATAGCCATGTTGTGTACTGTACATTTTCATCTCATTTGCATATTCAATATGGCCGCCAGGGGGCGATGTTTTTTTTCTTTATCTTTGTTCCAAGAAAACTACCTGACATTAATCAAAATCAACATAGATTATCACCCTATGGTCTAGTTATGCACCGTTCATTTTGATCTCATTTGCATATTCAATATGGCCGCCAGGATGGGCGATATTGTTTTTTCGTTACTTGTATTCCAAGAAAATACTGGTCTGATTTTGACCAAACTTGGCCGACATTATCTCCCTCTGATCTAGTTGTGCACCCTACATTTTCGTCTCATTTGCTTATTAAATATGCCCGCCAGGAAGCAATGTTGTTTTTTAACCAAATTTGAAAATGAAACTTATTATCATTATTCCAAGAAAACTACTGACCTGATCTTAACCAAACATGACACACATCATCCCTCTAAGTTCTAGCTGTGCACCGTACATTATCATTTCATTAGCATATTGAAGATGGCTACCAGGTGGCAATGTTGTTTTCAACCAAAATTTCTAGGGGAGCTTAATTTTGCAATTCACAATTTAATTTTCCTCAACAATAGTTATCTCCCTGGAATAAGATTTTTTATGTAGGCCCCAATTCCTATATCCAGTTATTGCTGTAAGTGAAATAATCTTAAGCGCAGCGTAAAACACCAAACAATCAATCAATTTAATATGAATAGATGAACGCGGGCGTAAAGATCCCTTTAAGGGATCTCTTGTTTGTGTTAACGGTTTAAAATGTGTGTTATTATTGCATGTAATATTTATTATATTGAATATGAAGGCATGTGCTCCAATGAATTTACCCCTGTGGGCATATGTTTGATTTATCCGGGTGTGGGTCTCCACCCATGTTCACCTGAAGCACAAATATGTCATCCCCACCCCTCACCCCTAAACTACACCTAACTCGAATGTGCCATTAGATCACCCCTTTTTTAGTTTGTAGAAGTTTGGACTGTTTTAGTTACACTGTTATTTCACTGTTTCAGTTTGGAGAAGCTACATGAGATGTCTGAGAAAGGTTGGAGAGAGGACCGCAGCGTCCATCAAATTGACCTTCCTGACACTCTCTATATCACATTGATCACTGCCTTACTGAGAAACACCAGACAGCTACCCTCATCTCTGAGATATCTCAATGGCTTTCACGTAAGTTAATCTTCGTGATTATTATGGTTTGAGTTTTGAATTTAGTAAATTAATGCTTTATAAAGTCTCAGTGTGTGATTTATGTGTGTTTTTCAATTTCTGAGGCTCTATTTTGGTAATTTAAATAAAGGTTATCTAACGAGAACCAGTGCGTTAGGATAAATATCACGAGTTTAATTAGTTGGTGTCATTTAGAAAGTGAGTATAACAGTATTCTCATTATTTTTGGGATAACACTTTCTTGAAAAATGGCAGAAATTCCTGGAGGTCGGTTGGCTGAATGGATAAGACAGTCGGCATTTAGTGCTGGCGATAGGTGGCATACTCTGGGACCCGGGTTCGACTCTGTTTCGGGCGTCAACCAAAATCAGTTGAAGAATTTCTGCCATTTTTCAAGAAAGTGTAATCCCCAAAATAACGAGAATACTATAACTTGAGTTTATTAATTTCCCAAGCAGCATGCCTCTGGCAAAGGAATTTGGAAATTTATGAGATTGATATTCATTGTAACACAGTGGCTTGAACTACTAAAAAAATGCAGCATTTTATTAATTGACTTTCAATGTTATTGGCATAATACGGAGAAACGGCCCCACTCATACAGGGCTTACCAGGGCCAATACGAACAAACTGGGCTAATACAAACAAACAAGGTCAATACGGACTGGGCCAATACGAGATCAAACATGGCGAATGTTCATTGCTATCACTTCAAAATCCCAACGTCATTTTTCTTGAAATCATCAACAGAAAAAAAGAAAATAGCTAATGTACAGTTAAAGAAAAACAAGTATTTTGTGTATTTCATTAGATAAATTAAAAATTGCATCAATAATAATTTGTAAAAATAAAGAAATATATTCCTATGTTTTATGTACAAAAGGGGGGCAACTCTTGGTATACTACACCGAGATTTTTGTAAAAAAAAAATTTTGTGATGGCCTAGCGTTACTTGGACCATAATTTCACGCGTTGATTCTGACAAAAATAACACTTTGCCTGGGAGTGGAAATATTGCGGGTGTAGTGTAGTGTGAGAATTACAAATAATAAAATTCTAGTAAATGTCATCATTATAAAAATCATGAAATAGATTTCCTTCCAATGGGTCAATGGTTCGAAACCCACTTACTCCAAAAATAAAATAATTGTGAAAAGATTCGGACTATCTGCTTATAAGATCAGGGTAGATATCTCGTTCTATCTTAACTCAACATACCCGCTGATACACTTGGCTGAGTTAGTTGTTTCTTTCCACAAGACTGTACTTTGCGATGGTAGCTTATTAATTGAAAAATTATTAACCATTTATGTTCACCGTATTTAATACAACGAGTTGCAGCGTTTACCTTGAAATCTGTTATTGTTTGCCTCTATATAATATTACTGTTGCGAAAAGCTGACAACACCCAGCCCTAAGATAGTCCGAGGGCACTGAACATTTTATTTTATTTCAAGGGGAAGAAAACAAAAATCCCATTAGGGTCCAGAAAAAGCACGCTAATTTTTCTTTTCCAGCAGTAGCAAACACATGTTTTAGCGCTTGTTTTACACCTGACAGAGAACTAAATAAAAGATGACAAAAAGCAAAACAAATCTATGTCTAGCTAAGGCGAACGCACCAGGGTGTATGTTCATTGTTGAATGAAGTTTGGTATCAGCTGGTTATACAAGTAAATTGGATTGAGTTCGTAGCTACCTGCGTGTGATTGAAGCATACTGTGAGAGCTTTCATCTGAACATTGTGTCAGTTTTTCACCCTGATCACAAGGGGAAAAAATCTTGCAACACCATCATAGTGGGAGGTACCCAGTATAACATCAAGAAATCAAGTAAAAATAGATTAAAATCAGTTGTGAAACAATAAGAGCTTTTGTATAGTTTTATCCATGGTGTGATCCTTCAACTAGCAATTTTAGCATCTTTGAATAAAATCTTAATATGTGCTGGTTTCTTTTCTTTTTTTTTACAGGTGGGTTATTTGACCAAACTTCCAGTTAGTGTCACGTGACAACAACAACAACAGTATTCATCATTTAATTCATCAAGTATCATGGTTTTTAATCAATAAAACTGTATTATTTACTAGTCCCAGAAGCAATTGCTGTTCATTTGAAATACATGGTTTGTATAGATTGGTTGATGTTCTAGATGTATTTCAGATTATCTCCCCTTAGCTTGATTGATGTTTTACACCGCACTGAAGAGTATTTCACGTAAATACTTATAAATTGGGTTCATTGCCCGGAGTAAACCCCTGAACTTCAGAGAGTACCTGGCAGCTCTTCCACATACGGCGACAGAGTGAAAAATTCACTCAGAAAGTTCTAGATGTATTTCCGATTATCTCCCCTTTTGCTTGGAAAACGACAACAAAGAAAACCCAATTCCAAATAAATAGAGGATCTCACACTCATGGTCATTTGACATGAAATTTATGAAACAAGTTGAGTAAGTCTTTAATATGTTGCGAGCTTCAGCGAGCAACATATTTGTTACGATATAATTGTATTGTTTACTATATACGAGTCTAACAATGTACGAGTCAAGCTGTCAGTCTTGTACCCATCTTGAGGTAATATAATCAAAGAGAGTAGATTGACAAGAGTGGTCACTTCCTCCAATTAGCATTGCCGGCATGTTTTTCGGCCCCCTAGCGGAAGGGTGTTCCTACTGTACACGATTCGACTGTAAAGCGCCCCCTATGGAAAGGAGGTTCCTAATAATCGAATCGCGTCCGTGTCAGCGGGTACTTTAGTTACCATTGTAAATATTTCCAAGTTATGATTGTTACACTTTTTGTTGTTTGTACTCTGCTTTGTTCAAGTGCCAAGTACAATAAAATTGAATTAAATTGAAATTTTTCAAATTCAACATGGCGCGGACGAAGTGACCACTCTTGTCAATCTACTCTCTTTGATATAATGTTGTCGTCTCGAACAACTCGATCTTGGACTTCCATCTATCAATAGTTAGATCAACGATAGCGATACATGGTGTCAGAAGTGCTCGAATCTACTCCCAACGATACTGCTACAATCCACGAACTCTATAAACTGAACGCTCTTCATCTTTATCGAACGTCGGCAACCCTACATCTTTCCCGCTGTGCTGCTCTGTGGACATTACTCGATCTGCAACCAACTCGACACAGGACTGGATTTCTCTCTAAGAATTACTTTTACGGACGAAAGTAACTTTATAAACACGTTTCTTCCATGGATAAGCTGTAAAAATAATTTTGAACTCAAGCAATTAACTTGTGTGGAACTTACAACTCTACACGTAAAGAATCAAGAATCTACGGTGGTCCAGAATAATCTTACTACATACTTCACGCATAGTGAAGAGGACCATATTGACATTGTGCACCAAGTGTTTTCAAAAACTTATAATTTCTCAAAGATTCGTCCTGTCTGCAATAAATAACATTACTGGTACGTGATTTGCTACAATTTAATAAATTTTTGTGAAAAAATTTTGGACAAAATTCTAGAAACCGACCTCGCCAATATTTTTTTCTACGGAAGCCCATATGAATCATCTTAAAATATAGACTATCACGGAAAATTCAAAACAATGGCTCAACAGGACCTAGGAACTTCACAACACTTTCCCCCTCTTACAATTGGACTCCAAGGCAATGTTCCCCTTCCCCCCAAGCTCAGGTTGGATGGTAATTTGAATATGTCCTGGAAAAGGTGGAGACAAATTTGGGATTCTTTTGAAATTGTAACTGGACTGAATGAAAGGGAGGATAAATACAGAATTGCTACGTACATCACCTGCATCGGGCCGGAAGCTTTAGATGTCTACAATGGCCTGCCATTCATAAACCCAGAGGATAAAAACAAGATGGAAATTGTGCTTGCATTAATGGAAAGACACTGCTTAGGTGAGACAAATGTGATTTATGAAAGATACATTTTCAACAATAGAAATCAACATGAGGATGAAAACATCGAAACCTATGCTTCACGTCTCCGTTCTCTCTCTCAAACCTGTAACTTCGGGGATCTTCAAAGGGAACTCATCAGAGATAGGATTGTCTGTGGTGTGCTGGACAAGAGTGTAAGAAAGAAACTACTTCAAGAGCCTAAATTGACTCTAAACAAATGCATTGACATTTGCAGATCGTTCGAAACTACATCGGCTCAACTAAAATCAATGAACCGTACTAAAGAAGAAGTGCATGGTGTTTCAAATAAATACAAACACAAGAAACATTCAACCAAATCAAAGCGTGGAAATCAGAGTGGTAACAAAAAACAAATACTCAGTTTTAACTGTAAGTTTTGTGGCACTATACATCAAAGGGACAGAGAAAAATGCCCAGCATATGGGAAGAAATGCCCCAAATGTGATAAATATAATCACAGTGCATCAATGTGTTTCTCTGACAGAAAAGCGGGACACGCTGTACATGCCATGCAAGACTCTGATGAATCTTCTTCTGAATATTCAGACGAAGACGTTTTAACGGTTGATGTTATAGAAACTGTGAACTGTCTTGAATCTAAAAAAGAAAAGAAAATCTTCGCTACATTTCAACTAGATAGCAAAGAAATCAAATTCTAGGTGGATTCAGGCGCTACCTGCAACGTCATTTCTCAGACAGATGTACCAGCAGGTACCAGCATTGAACCGGCAACAATAAAACTCTCTATGTACAACAAAACCAGTGTTACGCCATTGGGTAAAACCAGACTAAAACTAAGAAACTTAAAGAACTTAAAGAAATATTCTGTGGAATTTGTTGTGCTCAAAGGTAATACTGTACCAATCATTGGTGCGATTACAGCTCAGAAAATGAAACTTTTAAAGGTGTTACACGAAAATATAAAGACAATAAACTCTTCCAATGTCAACAATCATGTAACCCCCCTTACCAAAGAAACTATTATGTCTGGATTTGGTAATGTGTTTTCTCAAGAAGTCGGACTTCTTCAAGGTGAAGAACACTTGGAGATTGACACCTCTATACAATGTGTCCAACAACCTCTAAGACGAGTACCACTTGCTTTGAAATCTACTCTAAAAACAGAACTTAAGAAACTCGAAAAACTAAATGTTGTCACACCTGTGGATACTCCGACGGATTGGGTTTCAAGCCTCGTTCTCGCAAAGAAACCAAATGGAAATTTGCGAATCTGCATTGACCCCAAACCACTAAACAAAGCACTTAAAAGGAATCATTACCCACTACCAATCATCGAAGACCTACTACCGGAACTGTCGAAAGCAAAAGTCTTTTCGAAATGCGATGTCAGAAACGGATTTTGGCATGTTGCTTTGGATACAGCATCAAGCTATCTTACGACATTCGGAACGCCATTCGGAAGATACCGGTGGTTGAGACTTCCTTTCGGGATTTCCCCTGCTCCTGAAATCTTCCAGCGCAGATTGGACGAAGCACTACAAAATCTGCCAGGCACTTTCCGTGTAGCGGATGACATACTTACCATAGGAGAGGGCGATTCCATCGATGATGCTGTAAGAAATCATGATGAAAGGTTCATTATGTTAATGAAAAGATGTGAAGAAAAAGGTATCAAACTGAACGCGGACAAATTAGAACTTAAAAGTGAGAACGTTTCGTTCATTGGACACCTTCTTACTCCCCAAGGTCTGACAGTAGATCCATTGAAGGTAAATGCTATTTTGAACATGCCCAAGCCAACAAATGTACAAGGTGTACAGAGAATTGTCGGACTTGTGAACTACCTTTCTAAATTTTTGGAAAATCTGTCTGACCTATGTGAACCCCTCAGGCAGCTCACAAAGAAAGGCTGTGAATGGAACTGGACCTTCGAACATGACACAGCATTCGAGAGAATTAAAACTGCTGTTACACAAACACCAGTGTTACGTTACTTTGACAGTTCTCTGGACGTAACCATACAGTGTGATGCGTCAGAGACTGGACTGGGTGCCTCTTTACTACAACAAGGACAACCTGTAGCTTACGCCAGTCGAGCTTTAACACAGACAGAACGTAACTACGCCCAGATTGAGAAAGAACTTTTAGCCATTGTGTATGGATGCACTAAATTTCACCAATACACATTTGGACGCCCTGTAACGTGTGAAAGTGACCACAAGCCCCTCGAGTCGATACAGAAGAAAGCTCTCATGGATGCACCTAAGAGACTTCAACGTATGCTTCTCGCTTTGCAGAAATATGACCTGAACATAGTCTACAAGAAAGGTAAACATATGTATCTTGCTGACACGCTATCAAGAGCTTATCTACATACTACGGAAGGCCAGCAGGATCACCATGAGGAGATTTCTTCAATTGAAGCTGAGGTTGAGTGTCTGCAGATGGCGGATTATCTTCCAGTGTCGGAAACTACGCTAAATGACATTCTCAAAGCTACCCAGCAAGACACTTCCCTGCAAGCAACCAAGAATTATATATTAAACGGTTGGCCTCAGACAAAGAACAACGTTGTTTCACACGCCCTTCCATACTTCAACATGAAAGACGAAATGTCAATCCAAAATGGTGTTATTTTCAGAGGAAATCGGTGCGTTATTCCTAAATCTTTACGCCACACAATTTTGGAACGTCCTCATGGTGCTCACTTGGGAATCGAATCTTGTCGACGCAGAGCTCGAGAGTGCCTGTATTGGCCAGCAATGAATGCTGAAATACAGGACTACATCTCCAAGTGTGAAACATGCTGTACCTATCAGACGAAACATCGAAAAGAGACATTAATTCCCCATGAGGTACCTGATCGTCAATGGGCAAAGATCGGAACGGACATATTTACTTTGGATAACAAAGACTATCTGTGCACTGTTGACTATTACAGTGACTTCTTTGAGGTGGACAGATTATACAATAAGACCGGTAAAGAAATTATTCACAAACTGAGAAGCCATATGGCTCGCCATGGTATCCCGGATGTACTTGTTTCAGACAATGGCCCTCCATTTTCTGGAAAAAGGTTTCTTCATTTTCTACCAAGTACGGATTTAAACATATCACTAGCTCCCCTGGATACCCAAAATCAAACGGCAAAGTTGAGGCAACAGTCAAAATAGCCAAACGTGCTCTGAAGAAAGCTAAGAAATCTAAGAGGGACCCTTACCTTGCTTTACTTGACATACGGAATACTCCCACGGAAGGACATTCAAGTTCACCTGCTCAACGCTTATTTTGTCGTCGTACAAAAACCCTTCTACCTACTGCAAAACCCCTGCTAAAACCAGAAATCCCTTCATCGATTTTGAAAGAAAAGAAGACTAAAAGGCAAAAGCATGCTCGTCATTACAATATGCATGCCAAGGACTTACCTGAACTCAATACTGGAGATGTCGTTCGGATACAACCAACGTCAGAATACCACAGGGAATGGAAACGAGGTACTATTCAAGGAAAACCCAACAAGCGTTCTTACCAAGTAGAACTGGATGAGGGTCAACTCCTTCGCAGAAACCGAGTGAACCTAAAGCGTACTTCAGAAGTGATTATTCCACGGACCGAAGACTTATCGGATTACCAGAATCCCCAATCCTCCAATACATCGGACCAGGCTCAGTCATGTGCCCCCTTACCCACCGTACCGACTATTCCCCCGGCATTAAACCAAAGTGAAACAACCTATACGACAAGGAGTGGTCGAATTTCTAAAATGCCTACTTGCCTGCAGAGTTACGTGAAATGAACATTTTGTGCCCATATATGGAGAACTTTAACACTGTTTCAAACAAAGAGACATTTTAATATATTTCTTGATGAACATTATTTCTTCTATCAGCCTTACGTAAAACCCTTTAATTTAACGGCTCTTTGGTGATTCTTATGCAAGGTTAACATTTGATGATTGTTTTGATATTACTTATCTTTCTTAAAGTGTTCATGTTTCTGTTCGATAATTTAACCTCAATAATAACAGTTAAAGTTAAATTTAAAAAAAAGGAGATGTTACGATATAATTGTATTGTTTACTATATACGAGTCTAACAATGTACGAGTCAAGCTGTCAGTCTTGTACCCATCTTGAGGTAATATAATGTTGTCGTCTCGAACAACTCGATCTTGGACTTCCATCTATCAATAGTTAGATCAACGATAGCGATACAATATTTAAAACTTAGTCAACGAGTTTCATAAATTTTCATATCTAATGACCGCGAGTGTGAGATTCTGTTTATCGCATAACTTCATAAGTAAACTTGAAAAACGAAGAAAACTAATTGAAAATTGTACCGATCATAACGTCATTAGAAGTTATAAATAGACAACAGCCGCAGCACGGCTTAGTTCGGTGAAACAATAAATTGAATTTCTAGTTTCAAAAAACATAAAATAGAGACATCTAAAACATTATTCTATTTGATCAAACAAAGATTTCGTTCTGAAGTTATCTAGGTCACAACTAGCCTGCGTTCCAGTTTTAGCGAAGAGTTGACCTTTATATGCCTAGCTGACTCGTCACTCGTTTGGCTTTGGCAATTCTTTTTTTTTAAGGTTGTGGGACTCACAATTTAAATAACTAGTAATCTTTCTCGACTTAATACGTGTACGAATTGACTGGGAAATCTCTGTGCCATAATGCATATCATTTTGACAGGTCAATCGAGAGACGGACTAACACATGAAAACAACAACAAAAAGTCCCACTGGCGCACGTACGAATAATTTCCCCACGCTCTCAGCCAATCATTTTTTTAAAAGTGTTACGTAACTAGTTACATACCATATTTATGACATGGGTTTATGTACTCCAATAACAACACAGTTATGTGATAAAACTTGATATTCAGTCTCCCCTTATTGGCCTCAGATATACGTTGGGAATCTCTACTGTGAGGCTGTACATCCTTTCTGGGTCTGTACATCACCTTTGGGGCTGTACATCCTTTCTGGGTCTGTACATCACCTTTGGGGCTGTACATCCTTTCTGGGTCTGAACATCACCTTTGGGGCTGTACATCCTTTCTGGGTCTATGCATCACCTTTGGGGCTGTACATCCTTTTTGGGTCTATGCATCACCTTTGGGGCTGTACATCCTTTCTGGGTCTATGCATCACCTTTGGGGCTGTACATCCTTTCTAGGTCTGAACATCACCTTTGGGGCTGTACATCCTTTCTGGGTCTATGCATCACCTTTGGGGCTGTACATCCTTTCTGGGTCTATGCATCACCTTTGGGGCTGTACATCCTTTCTAGGTCTAAAAATCACCTTTGGGGCTGTACATCCTTTCTGGGTCTATGCATCACATTTGGGGCTGTACATCCTTTCTGGGTCTATGCATCACCTTTGGGGCTGTACATCCTTTCTGGGTCTGTACATCACCTTTGAGACTGTACATCCTTTCTGGGTCTGAGCATCACCTTTGGGGCTGTACATCCTTTCTGGGTCTATGCATCACCTTTGGGGCTGTACATCCTTTCTGGGTCTGTACATCACCTTTGAGACTGTACATCCTTTCTGGGTCTATGCATCACCTTTGAGGCTGTACATCCTTTCTGGGTCTGTGCATCACCTTTGAGGCTGTACATCCTTTCTGGGTTTGTGAATCAACTTTGAGGTTGTACATCCTTTCTGGGTCTGTGAATCTCCTTTGAGGCTGTACATCCTTTCTGGGTCTGTGAATCATAGGCCCATGATGCTGTGCATCCTTTCTGGGTATTTGCATTACCTGTGAACTACGTCCCTTGTGAGGCTTTACTTTTCTGGTAACGTGACATAATCCTGAGGTTTGTGAGATGTGAAAGAGACTAAACCCGTTGAAAAACGAGCCTAAAGGCCAATTGTAGTAAAAAATGTCCGAGGTGCACGAACGCCATATCGAAAACCCCACCCTATACTTGATTCTATTATTTTGGGGTAAAAGCATATTTTCAGCTGCCAACCTATCCCTAAATATTCTTCCTTTTGACAAAACGCACCCTGTTGCGACTGTTAACAATGACACACGAATTCTTTCACCATTCGGAAATCCTTTCCACTCCATTTGATTGATTGATGTATTACACCGCACCCAAGATGACTGCGTTGCAAGGATTACTGGGGAAGGAGACCGGGGTCCTGGTAATTCAATAATATTAAATGTCTACGGGTACCTCGTTATTTATGTTTGGTTATATATTGGTCGGTTCTTGGTCGACGACCAATAAATGTAAAGAAATTATAGAATTTCGGAGGAAGGCCTTTACTTGAGTGAAGTAGGCTCATGGATGAAACCTGACAAAGTAAGTAAACCAGGATAGAGACACACGAGTGCGGCTAGGATGAAACCACTGACCTTCGGCGAGTACCTGGCAACTCTTCCACATACGACCTATTGCTGAAATCTCAATTCCTCAATCGATATACCTTATAACATTAGAACACAGAATCTAAACAAGCAGCCATCTGGCTTTTCTTTCCGTTGCATGTAACATATCACCTAGTCACACTCGTGTGTCTGATCCTGTTTTACTTACCCGGCCACCAAATACGCACTGCTGGAACAAACTACCAAACCATTTTAAAAAAAACAACAATAAAGTCTATTTCATTTTTTAAATCCCGATTGTTTGTGATTACACATCGATGTTCTTCGGTTGTATAGCATATTTGCCAAATATTTACTGAAGTGTGAGTAGATATAACTTTGACAGTTGAAAAACAGTGGCAGTGGCAACATTTTACTGGTCACTGCTGTCCAGTTTCGCCGGTCACTTAAGGGCAGTTTCACCGGTCACTTTAGGGCAGTTTCGACGATCACTTTCGGTCATCACTTTAGGTCACTTTCGGCCATCACCTTAGGGCAGTATGGATAGGTTTTGTAAAAATAACAGTCTGTATAAATCTGCAAAATAGTGTTGAGTAGTATAGAAACGGTCAAAGGGAGATAATCTGAGGCTAGAATACTTTGAGGTATTGAAAGAGTGACCTCCCTTGGGCACTGCGGCCATTCGTATTAACCGGGGATTCCCCGTGTAAAACCCAGACAGGTCTTATTGCACAACCGCTATGGAATGGGGATTTCCCATGACGTCAGGAGAACGGTCGTCGCTTTAGGACAGTGAGTGATAATGATGAGGGTTGATAGTGTTTCTATTATTAAATCTATAAACGTATACTCCACATGCATCGATAGAGAGATTGTGTAAAGCAGCATATTAACACTACTTAAAGCTATGATCTAGTATGCAGTAACTGTAACCAGCATGTTTATCATTCTAATTGCCTAGCACCCCGACAAGTCTGGACAGGCTTTGTTGTTTTGTTTATCGAGTTTAGACACGATTGTATAACGTAGTTACCTCCACTCTGGGCAATATCTGCAGTTGACTAACATATAGCTGCTTTTATATTTACGTTCCATTCACCCAAAACAAATAACTAGTAAAGAAATATGTCTTTAATTATTTTTCATGTGTACATCTTGTTTATTATCTTCATGGTGAACATTCTTCAAGTACATCGTTTCCGGTTTTCGTAAGGGTATTCGTCCGGTAAAACCTTATCAAATAACATATAGCGTATTTTGATCGCGTTCGCTAATGCCTCGTCAATCGGTAGGCCAATTACTCCGTGTAAAAAATCCCTAGTTTTCACAATTTCTCGGTGAAGCGGGTCTCCCATTAAATGCATCCAAATAGTGTTGTACTGTCCGTATATAGTCATCAAGGTTTTTTTATTTCCGGCCTGCGCCGTCGGTATTCCTCCTGCAAACTGCAGCCGTCAACAGACATATGAGTTTGAATAGCTTCCTTCACAATGTCGTCCCATACGTCGGAAACTGTATCAGCCATACCGCTAGCGGGCGTAATGATCCTCGTTAGAAAAACTTTACGGTCATCTTCTAAAGTATTTTCATCCGAGGGATGCCCTCCATAAACGGTCATCTCAGTATTCTGCGAATCGGTTTTGTGTTTATTGAAAACGTGCCGCTTCATGTCATGTCGGCGACTAAAAGTCTTGTTACAAACGTGACAATTGAATCTCATTTTGTTTCACCCACTGTGGAATATACTTTATAGCGCTATTTCAGCGGTCGGTCTAATCCAATGTGAAGGACGCGCCGCCTTTTATACGCTTCTGTCTTGCCTTCAATTCCGACTTAGCCATTTCCACCGCTTGCTGTGCGTTAGATACGGCAATAATCCGCGGCAAATCCGCCTTTTCACGGTTGGGGGAGCTTTCGCGATAATAGGGCTCGACAGTTTTTCTTCGTTTAAAGGCTTGACTTTGTGTCGTACCACTTTTTCTGCGTTCCTGGATGACCTCCGATCTGGTCATTTCCACCACTTGTGCGGGAGACACCACATCTATCTGCGGTAAATCCGCATGGTCGGCGTCAATTTGCGGCGGATCCATCTTTTCACGGTCTGGAGAGATTTCACGGCAATAGGGTTCCAGAGGGATGAGCGTGTTTCTGCTTCTGAATGCTTGGCCGAGGGGCGAGCCTCTCTTTCTCATTGTACCTTCGTTCATGGGTATTTTACCCTTTTCCATATTGCGGTAAAAACGCACCAATTTATCCACGTTCGACATGTTTAAACGTTACAGACACCGTCTGCGTAAGGAGTGTTGTCGAAGTACGATGATAGCTCGTTATATAAAGCTTTATGATACGCGCCCGCTGAACGCCAGAAGCGACCGTTAACGCAGCTAATTGGTGTAAAACCCAGACAGGTCTTATTACACAACCGCTATGGAATGGGGATTTCCCATGACGTCAGGAGAACGGTCGTCGCTTTAGGACAGTGAGTGATAATGATGAGGGTTGATAGTGTTTCTATTATTAAATCTATAAACGTATACTCCACATGCATCGATAGAGAGATTGTGTAAAGCAGCATATTAACACTACTTAAAGCTATGATCTAGTATGCAGTAACTGTAACCAGCATGTTTATCATTCTAATTGCCTAGCACCCCGACAAGTCTGGACAGGCTTTGTTGTTTTGTTTATCGAGTTTAGACACGATTGTATAACGTAGTTACCTCCACTCTGGGCAATATCTGCAGTTGACTAACATATAGCTGCTTTTATATTTACGTTCCATTCACCCAAAACAAATAACTAGTAAAGAAATATGTCTTTAATTATTTTTCATGTGTACATCTTGTTTATTATCTTCATGGTGAACATTCTTCAAGTACATCGTTTCCGGTTTTCGTAAGGGTATTCGTCCGGTAAAACCTTATCAAATAACATATAGCGTATTTTGATCGCGTTCGCTAATGCCTCGTCAATCGGTAGGCCAATTACTCCGTGTAAAAAATCCCTAGTTTTCACAATTTCTCGGTGAAGCGGGTCTCCCATTAAATGCATCCAAATAGTGTTGTACTGTCCGTATATAGTCATCAAGGTTTTCTTTATTTCCGGCCTGCGCCGTCGGTATTCCTCCTGCAAACTGCAGCCGTCAACAGACATATGAGTTTGAATAGCTTCCTTCACAATGTCGTCCCATACGTCGGAAACTGTATCAGCCATACCGCTAGCGGGCGTAATGATCCTCGTTAGAAAAACTTTACGGTCATCTTCTAAAGTATTTTCATCCGAGGGATGCCCTCCATAAACGGTCATCTCAGTATTCTGCGAATCGGTTTTGTGTTTATTGAAAACGTGCCGCTTTATGTCATGTCGGCGACTAAAAGTCTTGTTACAAACGTGACAATTGAATCTCATTTTGTTTCACCCACTGTGGAATATACTTTATAGCGCTATTTCAGCGGTCGGTCTAATCCAATGTGAAGGACGCGCCGCCTTTTATACGCTTCTGTCTTGCCTTCAATTCCGACTTAGCCATTTCCACCGCTTGCTGTGCGTTAGATACGGCAATAATCCGCGGCAAATCCGCCTTTTCACGGTTGGGGGAGCTTTCGCGATAATAGGGCTCGACAGTTTTTCTTCGTTTAAAGGCTTGACTTTGTGTCGTACCACTTTTTCTGCGTTCCTGGATGACCTCCGATCTGGTCATTTCCACCACTTGTGCGGGAGACACCACATCTATCTGCGGTAAATCCGCATGGTCGGCGTCAATTTGCGGCGGATCCATCTTTTCACGGTCTGGAGAGATTTCACGGCAATAGGGTTCCAGAGGGATGAGCGTGTTTCTGCTTCTGAATGCTTGGCCGAGGGGCGAGCCTCTCTTTCTCATTGTACCTTCGTTCATGGGTATTTTACCCTTTTCCATATTGCGGTAAAAACGCACCAATTTATCCACGTTCGACATGTTTAAACGTTACAGACACCGTCTGCGTAAGGAGTGTTGTCGAAGTACGATGATAGCTCGTTATATAAAGCTTTATGATACGCGCCCGCTGAACGCCAGAAGCGACCGTTAACGCAGCTAATTGTGAGTGAATGATAATATTGTTTTACGCTTAAGGCTGCGTTAACGGTCGCTTCTGGCGTTCAGCGGGCGCGTATCATAAAGCTTTATATAACGAGCTATCATCGTACTTCGACAACACTCCTTACGCAGACGGTGTCTGTAACGTTTAAACATGTCGAACGTGGATAAATTGGTGCGTTTTTACCGCAATATGGAAAAGGGTAAAATACCCATGAACGAAGGTACAATGAGAAAGAGAGGCTCGCCCCTCGGCCAAGCATTCAGAAGCAGAAACACGCTCATCCCTCTGGAACCCTATTGCCGTGAAATCTCTCCAGACCGTGAAAAGATGGATCCGCCGCAAATTGACGCCGACCATGCGGATTTACCGCAGATAGATGTGGTGTCTCCCGCACAAGTGGTGGAAATGACCAGATCGGAGGTCATCCAGGAACGCAGAAAAAGTGGTACGACACAAAGTCAAGCCTTTAAACGAAGAAAAACTGTCGAGCCCTATTATCGCGAAAGCTCCCCCAACCGTGAAAAGGCGGATTTGCCGCGGATTATTGCCGTATCTAACGCACAGCAAGCGGTGGAAATGGCTAAGTCGGAATTGAAGGCAAGACAGAAGCGTATAAAAGGCGGCGCGTCCTTCACATTGGATTAGACCGACCGCTGAAATAGCGCTATAAAGTATATTCCACAGTGGGTGAAACAAAATGAGATTCAATTGTCACGTTTGTAACAAGACTTTTAGTCGCCGACATGACATAAAGCGGCACGTTTTCAATAAACACAAAACCGATTCGCAGAATACTGAGATGACCGTTTATGGAGGGCATCCCTCGGATGAAAATACTTTAGAAGATGACCGTAAAGTTTTTCTAACGAGGATCATTACGCCCGCTAGCGGTATGGCTGATACAGTTTCCGACGTATGGGACGACATTGTGAAGGAAGCTATTCAAACTCATATGTCTGTTGACGGCTGCAGTTTGCAGGAGGAATACCGACGGCGCAGGCCGGAAATAAAGAAAACCTTGATGACTATATACGGACAGTACAACACTATTTGGATGCATTTAATGGGAGACCCGCTTCACCGAGAAATTGTGAAAACTAGGGATTTTTTACACGGAGTAATTGGCCTACCGATTGACGAGGCATTAGCGAACGCGATCAAATACGCTATATGTTATTTGATAAGGTTTTACCGGACGAATACCCTTACGAAAACCGGAAACGATGTACTTGAAGAATGTTCACCATGAAGATAATAAACAAGATGTACACATGAAAAATAATTAAAGACATATTTCTTTACTAGTTATTTGTTTTGGGTGAATGGAACGTAAATATAAAAGCAGCTATATGTTAGTCAACTGTAGATATTGCCCAGAGTGGAGGTAACTACGTTATACAATCGTGTCTAAACTCGATAAACAAAACAACAAAGCCTGTCCAGACTTGTCGGGGTGCTAGGCAATTAGAATGATAAACATGCTGGTTACAGTTACTGCATACTAGATCATAGCTTTAAGTAGTGTTAATATGCTGCTTTACACAATCTCTCTATCGATGCATGTGGAGTATACGTTTATAGATTTAATAATAGAAACACTATCAACCCTCATCATTATCACTCACTGTCCTAAAGCGACGACCGTTCTCCTGACGTCATGGGAAATCCCCATTCCATAGCGGTTGTGCAATAAGACCTGTCTGGGTTTTACACCAATTAGCTGCGTTAACGGTCGCTTCTGGCGTTCAGCGGGCGCGTATCATAAAGCTTTATATAACGAGCTATCATCGTACTTCGACAACACTCCTTACGCAGACGGTGTCTGTAACGTTTAAACATGTCGAACGTGGATAAATTGGTGCGTTTTTACCGCAATATGGAAAAGGGTAAAATACCCATGAACGAAGGTACAATGAGAAAGAGAGGCTCGCCCCTCGGCCAAGCATTCAGAAGCAGAAACACGCTCATCCCTCTGGAACCCTATTGCCGTGAAATCTCTCCAGACCGTGAAAAGATGGATCCGCCGCAAATTGACGCCGACCATGCGGATTTACCGCAGATAGATGTGGTGTCTCCCGCACAAGTGGTGGAAATGACCAGATCGGAGGTCATCCAGGAACGCAGAAAAAGTGGTACGACACAAAGTCAAGCCTTTAAACGAAGAAAAACTGTCGAGCCCTATTATCGCGAAAGCTCCCCCAACCGTGAAAAGGCGGATTTGCCGCGGATTATTGCCGTATCTAACGCACAGCAAGCGGTGGAAATGGCTAAGTCGGAATTGAAGGCAAGACAGAAGCGTATAAAAGGCGGCGCGTCCTTCACATTGGATTAGACCGACCGCTGAAATAGCGCTATAAAGTATATTCCACAGTGGGTGAAACAAAATGAGATTCAATTGTCACGTTTGTAACAAGACTTTTAGTCGCCGACATGACATGAAGCGGCACGTTTTCAATAAACACAAAACCGATTCGCAGAATACTGAGATGACCGTTTATGGAGGGCATCCCTCGGATGAAAATACTTTAGAAGATGACCGTAAAGTTTTTCTAACGAGGATCATTACGCCCGCTAGCGGTATGGCTGATACAGTTTCCGACGTATGGGACGACATTGTGAAGGAAGCTATTCAAACTCATATGTCTGTTGACGGCTGCAGTTTGCAGGAGGAATACCGACGGCGCAGGCCGGAAATAAAGAAAACCTTGATGACTATATACGGACAGTACAACACTATTTGGATGCATTTAATGGGAGACCCGCTTCACCGAGAAATTGTGAAAACTAGGGATTTTTTACACGGAGTAATTGGCCTACCGATTGACGAGGCATTAGCGAACGCGATCAAAATACGCTATATGTTATTTGATAAGGTTTTACCGGACGAATACCCTTACGAAAACCGGAAACGATGTACTTGAAGAATGTTCACCATGAAGATAATAAACAAGATGTACACATGAAAAATAATTAAAGACATATTTCTTTACTAGTTATTTGTTTTGGGTGAATGGAACGTAAATATAAAAGCAGCTATATGTTAGTCAACTGCAGATATTGCCCAGAGTGGAGGTAACTACGTTATACAATCGTGTCTAAACTCGATAAACAAAACAACAAAGCCTGTCCAGACTTGTCGGGGTGCTAGGCAATTAGAATGATAAACATGCTGGTTACAGTTACTGCATACTAGATCATAGCTTTAAGTAGTGTTAATATGCTGCTTTACACAATCTCTCTATCGATGCATGTGGAGTATACGTTTATAGATTTAATAATAGAAACACTATCAACCCTCATCATTATCACTCACTGTCCTAAAGCGACGACCGTTCTCCTGACGTCATGGGAAATCCCCATTCCATAGCGGTTGTGCAATAAGACCTGTCTGGGTTTTACACGGGGAATCCCCGGTTAATACGAATGGCCGCAGTGCCCAAGGGAGGTCACTCTTTCAATACCTCAAAGTATTCTAGCCTCAGATTATCTCCCTTTGACCGTTTCTATACTACTCAACACTATTTTGCAGATTTATACAGACTGTTATTTTTACAAAACCTATCCATACTGCCCTAAGGTGATGGCCGAAAGTGACCTAAAGTGATGACCGAAAGTGATCGTCGAAACTGCCCTAAAGTGACCGGTGAAACTGCCCTTAAGTGACCGGCGAAACTGGACAGCAGTGACCAGTAAAATGTTGCCACTGCCACTGTTTTTCAACTGTCAAAGTTATATCTACTAGTGTGTCAAAAATTGCAATGACTAGCGTTGAAATAAATGTTTTATAAAAGTTAGCGAATGAACTTTTTGAAAGATTAACAATAATGAGGTAAACGGTATAAACAAAGCATTATTTATTGTTTTAACGTCAACTTGTTAGTTTTTCGAGATTCTTCGTACGCTGATCTTCTCCTGTCAGCTATTTCCACTTTCCACTTGGATAGTATAGTGTAAGTTTTGCAGCAGGAGAGTTTCGCAATCCAAAAGTTCCAAGTAAAAATCGCTATTGACCGAATTACAAAACTCAGGTGTGTTACTTATGGAGCTAATATCTGTTTTAAAGAGGTTTAACTCAGACGTTAGTTCTAAGCAAGGAAAGGCAATAAAGAGGGGAAACAATCGGGTAAACAAGTTCCACTTCAAGAACAAACATACCGGAAGCGGATGGAACACAAGTCGGCTACGAAACATGGAAAAATGCCAGACATGTCTAAGAAGATAATATAACCGGCCCAAAACCGAAATGGAACTTTTCCAATCGCGGATAAAAAAACAATTACATGCGTCACACCTTTTGAGAATTGCCGAATAACAAGTTCTATTTGACAATCGTAGGTAAATGTTTTTAGGATAATGCCCTTTATACTGATTGATGTTTTGGTTGTTTGGTGTTTTACGCCGCGCTCAAGATTATTTCACTTATCCTTTATATTGACAAAAATCAAGTGGGATTCTATTTTTATTCGATTCGTAAATAAATATTACTCTTTCAGCTAGAGCTTACGTTTGTTTGTATACACATCACGGGGAAACTCCAACCAATGGAGACAAATTAAGCGATTAGTCTACGATTAGAGAAATTCAGTTGCTTATAGACATATATATAGAGACACAGAGAATATCTTCTTGTCTAAAATAACCATGGAGACAAGTCTCTAATTGTGTTAAAAATGGATATCAATCAATGGTTATCACTAAGCACGCTGACCATGTAAATACTTCGTATCCCACCTCCACGAACCATGATAACTATTAACATTAAGTCCCATGTCCAGTCTAAGGGACCAATCATATGGTCCCTTTCAATAGAGCAGCAACCAATCAAAACATTTATTTAAATAGAAATAGTTTAAATTGACACTAACTCTTATAGAAGAATAAAGTCTTCTGGACAACAGACGGAAGACTTCATATAAATCCAATGTTTTTCATTGTCAAATCATAACTCTAACTCAGTTAAAATCAGTTTAATACAATTGGTTATCCCACATATCGTCTCCTACATTGCTTTCGCGTCACGCTACCTTTCATTTGCACGCAGTCGTTACATGTGTTACAGTATGGGAAATATTAAAATATAAAGTTTCTAGAATGGAATGGATTCTCGGACGTAAATCACGGTGATATATAATTCCATCTGTTTCACAATCTGAATGAGGGTATTCATTTCTGGGAATCTCCTGATAATTGGCTTGAGTTTTCTTTGAAAAAGTCACAGTCAGTCTGAGATGTAATAACAGACAAAGGCGGAAAATAGCTATTTAGCAAGAATAAAAGCTACCGCTCTGGACTGAACATACTACATATATATAATACCCTATAGGAAAAGAGTGATATCAAACAAGTTCGTCGTCTTTCGGTCCGGCTTCTGCATACTTGGAGAAAGTTTTCATCACAAGTTTACAGGCAGAAATTAGGAGTATTATCACTACACATATTTAAACGGCTAGTTTTATCAACTGGATGTCTTTGTAGTTTTGCTTGCTTTCAGACCCTGGAACGTACATATCTATCCCGGAAGTGAAATTGGTATAGCTACCATTGGCGGCCATGTTGGATTCGTTTAAAGTCAATTCCCTAATTCCACTTGCTAAAAAGTACGTTCCGTTAGACGTTAGGGTATAGGCTTTAGTGGGGAACCCCATATCTGTCTCTTTATTATCAGTCTCTTTGGTTGTCGACCCCGGGATGTCTTTGTAAAACTTATGGCAAATTGGCATGGTTCAATCAAATCAAGAAAAACATTATACACGAAATTGCTTGTTCGACCGGATGGATCGTTGTGGAAACGGTTGCTTTTGATGAAAGCCGGAGTCATATGGCGTAAGAAGAAGTATCTCTTTGGATGAAACTGGGTGTCATATCAGCACAATAAGAAGTATTCCTGCATGTGGAAACAGTGGCTGTGGATGAAACCGGTCGTCACATTGGCACAAGAAGCAGGCTCGTCTGAAAATAAAAGAAATTGTTCATCAATAACAAGAAAATTATTAATCTAAAATTATGTGACTTCCCGAAAAGGTTGAATGGAAAAGAATAAATTTGAAACGCATCGTCAAGTGGGCTAGACTCTGGTTGATTCAATTTTCTCAGAGTATGTATGACCGTCAGTTTGAACACCACTCTCTCAGGACTACATACGTTTATATAATAAGTCGATAGTGTAACTTTGATGTCATATCATCATTTTGTAGATCAAGCGGAACTGACAAAAGGGGCGCTGAAATAAAATAAAGTGAACCCTTTATTATGGTAGCTGATTTATGCCATTTTGCGTTTTCGCCACGTAATTAGGAGGCGAAAACGCGAGAATACGAAATAAAACTAAAATCTCGCCACAAGAATTCGAAATGGCACAAATCAGCCACCATACTTCATAAATAAAATAAATCGTTTTTATATTAGTGACGTCGAGCTGCTGTAAATACCAGGTGTTCGGGTATGGGAATAAATCTATAGTATTAAAACCATACGCCGCTGCAAGTTATCGACAAGCAGGCAGATATATAATCTCAACTCTCCGTAAAAAATTGTAAGTTAAAGCTCGTGGTAGCAAAACAAAAAACAAAAAAATGGTCACAAGCAGGTTTACTACACAGGTAAACATTGTTTTTAAAATGAAGTTTTCACACGGTTGCCAGAAAGCATACAACTTATGTGGATTGAACTATTACTAAAACATCATCTGATAAAACCTTACATAATGTAAGTCAATTTATATTTTTGAACACTATAACACACGGAAAATCTTCTTGTTTAAAATAACCACGGAGATAAGTTTCTTATTGTGTTAAAACGGGGCATACCATTTATAAATATATATCAAGACGCCAGACAGTGATTATCTCTACAGTGAGATATTTATCAGACCTTTATGTTTAACACTAAGGTAAATCAAAGTTTCCAGTCTAACAATGTCGGTCAGTTTGACCCGATAGGCCTACAGACGCAAACTATGGATTTGTCGAAAAATGCCAAAATCCGACATATTTGATAAAAGAGCATCGATAGGTATCTAATCAGTTTAGATTTGATTGTATTTATATCCATCTGTAGAGGAGAGTTGTAAACAAGTGTCATACAATACTGGAGTAGAGGTATTTCCAGGCAATCCGAACAGGAAGATAGTGTTTAACTGTGTACGCTGGTTTTATATAAGAGCGCGGGGCATCCGTGGCTCAGTAGGTAGAACGTTGGACGTTCAATCGGAGGAGCCTTCCACCAATGGGTCGCGGGTTCGAATCCCACTCAGTCCAAAAAAAAAATTGGAATATTTTCTGACTGGGTTTTCACTCGAACGACCAATGTGGGATGGTTGCCAATTACCAACAGAAGGTCGTGGGTTTCCTCCTGGCAATGAGCCCGGTTTCCTCCAACAATAAAACTGGCAACGCCACCATATAAGCGAAATAATCTTGAGCGCGGCGTAAAACACCAAACAATCAATTTATAAGAGCATGGTTACCCTTGTTCTAATTCGGGAACGGATGGCTGGTCAACTATGGGTCCAGATCGCCCTGATCGGTCAGTTTGTGGTGAGTTAGCCAACATTGGTCAAACCTTGGTAACCAGTGGCAAATATATAGCCAACATTCTTATATATTGATTGACATACGTTTTACGCCGCACTCAATATTATATCACTTAAAAAGGGGCGTTGCCAGATTTAGTGGGAGAGGAAATCCCCGGACCTTCAGCGAGTACCTGGTAACCTTCTACATGTACATATTGCGATATGAGTATGTATTCAACACCGTGAACGTGTATGACGGTGAATGTCAAAGAAACACGACACGCTGTTTATCGCGGTAGAATATAGTAAATAACAAACAGCTGTACCAAACCCTAAAATGTTTATCGGCCAATGTTTCTGCAATTCCCAGTTTGTAATTCTTACTTAACAGCTTTAAACCTACCCAATGAGCTCTCAATTACTTGTTATGCATTTCACTATAACCAGAAGACTTCTGCTATTACTATAGCAGTAAACTACGGAAGTAGTTTGTTCCAACTTTCATATGTTCCAACTATATGGTGATATTAAGGTATCAATTTTAATTTAACTTTACATTTGATTGCAATTAGTCGAGAAAGTTATAGAAAGAAACCAAGCTGCACTAATTTCAATTTCTTTTCTTTTAACCCCGGTCACTGGAGGAGACAGTACCAAAGAGCTTCCGAAGTTTGAGTGACAAGAAACAATTTCCTAAATATTGTCGACAAATGTACATATGGCGGTAGTTTTGTGGAATGAGCTGGATACGGTTTTGGAACTGAACAATTTAGTTAGTACAGTCATGATGACTAGCAAGATGGCCGCCACGGGTTGTCTAAAATGGTAATCTTTGTATTTGTACTATAAGATAATTTAATGTTTGGTCAACATGCATTTGAAAGGGATATTTGAGTATGTAAGTTAAATAAAATTGTACCTCATATAGTTGCATCTAATGTTAAACGTTCTATATGATCATATCTATATGATACACTGACCCCGAACCAATCAAATGCCTCCATTATGATCACGATGATATAGCCTCCATTCATTGGGAAATATATTGCCGACGGCTACAGCCAATCAGTGGTTAGTATTTGTAGATTCCCTCTGATCATTGGAAGCTCGCTAGATTTAATGGAAATATATAAGCAATAATAAAAAAATAACAGTTTAATGGATTATATAAATAAAAACAAGGGTTTGGATATTCTATCGGGGACAGCCAAGAGTTTCAATAAAGTTTTAAAGTAAGATCGTTCCAGGTAATCAGACTAAAATAAAACTTCTTTCAATCATCGAAACGAATTTCTTTAGGGCTGGACTGGAAATGTAATGGACAAGTGACTCACCACATCTGCTGATTGCAAAATAAAGCACTACGGTTGCCCAACATGATGACGCAATACGATAGCGAAAGACTCCTATTTACTTATGTGTAAAAGTTATTGCGATACTGCGATACAAAATTTGTTTGTATTGATTAAAAGAACGGAGCTAATATGTTTTTTTTTAATAGGCCTATGCAAATTTGGAGCATCGGCCATTATATTTCCCTTGTTTTGGATTACACAATTTCCTAAACTTAGAAAATCGCTGAAATTTCACTACCCGTTGAACGAGTTGAAACAGAGGCATATTTTTTTGTTGCCCTGACAGTTACGCCTTGGTCGTAATATGTCGAGAAACAGTCCTCTGCACCTTGAAAATAAATGGAACGGATCAAGTCAAACTTAATGGAAGAATTGAAAAAGAAAGTTGAAATATATACAAACACGATATTCTACCTCTTTCAACGTAATAAGAACCGGTAAAATTAAACTCTTTTAACGAAACGGTGAGCTCATTTAGTAATTAGTTTTTACTGGAAAAAACTTGACGTGGAATTAAATTGTTATCTAGGAAAAAACGGAAGAAACTATTAACTTGGCTTCGGAGAAACTTCAACCACTATCAAGTACTTTATGTGAGGCTCTCTATATCTAACCCACAGCGCCCTATGGGAAGTTAACGAGGCATAGAGATACAAGGTTAAAAGGAGTTGAGTACCAGTTATAATACTATCTCGATAACTTTCCTCGTTATCTGGTTATAGTCGTAATATCAGAGACATCATCAGTAAATCAAGCTTACCGTATCGTTTACAGTTACATCTGTTACACCGGCAACTCTTCCTCGGAGATAGAAACTCTTAAACTGTATAATAATGGTTTTAATGCCGTTTTCCGATAAGAGTTTTTATCCGTAATTCCACAGCTTGTAGCAAGGCTTTTATAACGTATCGAATACCACAGAGTTCACTTTGCTCCGATTTCGCAATATCACAAATTTTGGAGCAGAACAAGCTCACATTTTTCTTTGTGTGGGGTCAGAGAAATAGACGCGGTTAAACTTTGCGTTGTATTCGCCAAAAGGTCTCTCGAAACGAGAGATTGGTGCTCGCGGTTGTTTTCCGCGGGTAGTGCTCTATTTCACCCAGTGTCAAGTTTCACATTTTGCCATCAAGCTGCTCGAACGTATTGCAGCCAAGACGTTGGATGTTCAAATGTCATTATCCCGAGAGACAAAACGTTATAAAGTCACTTTCAAAGGGCACGTGGCACCGTAGTATACATGTAAATTACTTGTCTATCTCCTTAATCCTACATACAGGCACGTCACTCAAGCAGCAACCGGGAGGCTAGTCCGGGCTTCTGACTCCAAAATCACTATTTTTTTATAAAAAAAATACGACCGTAAGTATAAAAAAAAATAGTAATTTTGGAATCAGAAACCCGGACCACCGGGAGGCTGTCTACGTTTGTAGTGTGGATTTCTCTCTGTACTATATATTGAGGTCATCAGAGCAATTTGACAGCATGAAATCAACAACAACCCACGCAGACAGAAAATCTAAAGATGCAAATTTGTAAAGCTACCTGTTGAACTACGCGGTAGAAATCTTGGGTGATGGCTTATTGACAGAATCGGAAGAGCTTTCTGTTGTATTAGAGTGGATATAGATGCAAACATACTACACGATTGATGCTTCTCTGTTAATGAGTTTACAGACATTTATTTTCTGAACTCTATGTGACCATTCCACCGGATTCCAAGGAATTAAAAAGAATATGGACACTGAATTCCATCACATAGTTCCTGCAACAAAAAAAATCAGAGAATAATTCCTTCGTTTGGTAATTCTGTAGGCTTAATGTTGTTCATATCGATTTTACTTGCCTTACACGAACATTCCTGAGTGACCTTTTTTTTAAATTTTATACGAAATGGGGCACTTGTGTGCTATTTCCCATAAAATTTCAATCTTGTTTTTATCTAACTTTTATCACGTTTTACAACTACCATTGGTTCAAAATGCAACACAGTCTTAAAGTAAGATTTAAACCAAGGAAAATTAAAAGGGATTTGAACACCAATTATTCAAAATTACATACACAGCAAAGCTTTCAGATCAACCGGAAGGCCTGTGGGCTTTTCGACAGGATTCGTAAGTAATGAATTGAGTATGAAATGTTTTCAACACTTTGATGCTATCAGCAAGCCTGAAACTATGTTGAAGAGAAGACAGATATCCTTTAGTCGACGATAATCCGTAACACCTGTCTGATTTGACGCGATTAAATACAAGTCACCGCCTTCATTGATTATGATATTTAACATAATGATATTTAACATGTAAGTTTTACCTGACGTTATTGACGAAATCTATGACGTTTCAAGCAAAACCCGGTCGATGGACGAGTGATGTTAGGAACGCTGAACAAGCAAGCAGGCAGTTGTTTAAAACTTACCATGACGCACATGTTTTTACAAATATTGATCCAGTTTTAAAGCCCTATTTTACCTATGTGTACCAAATAGAGATCTCTCAGGTACATCAATGAAATGCCTAAATACGAAAGATGCAAACTCGATGTATACGTGCCAGATCGTGGAACTTTTTACGGAGAACAATCTCGTAACAAATATTAAATGCCAGAGAATCTTAATTGCGACTCCTCTAATATCGTGTATGTTATCACGTGCAAAAAACAGTCGCAAGCAATACGTCGGAGAAACTCAAAATTCTCTACGACAAAGCAGCCAACCATTATCTAGTATTAAACTTAAACATGATCTGCCCATGGCATTTTCAACTATCTAGATTATTCGGTCAAGGACCATTTTGAAATCATGCCCCTTGAAAAAAATCTCTTTTCTCACTTCCGCTGCAGATACCAAGCATACACGTTTGGAAAGGAAAAGTTTTTGGATTCAAACATTACAAACTATTTATCTTTTGGGTTAGAACTTGGGACCGGGAAGATGTCGTGAAAAAACTATAATACCATTTGTATTTCAGTATAACAAGGCTAGCAACGTTATGGCCAAGATTATAGTAGAAGAATACAAACTACTTCAAAGTAAAATGGCTCGACCTGTGAACAACATTGCTTATAAAAAGAACATGTGTTTGAAAGATATACTGGTCAGGGCTAAACTCCCCTGTCTGTCTTCTACGTAGGTTTGTTTTGGGGCGGAGGGAGGGGGGGGGATTTTCGCTGTCTTTTCCCATGAACTTATGGGGTTCAATGTCAGTCTGCCGATATTCTTGCTTAAGATACGTAAGCATTGTCAATGTATTACAAAGTGTTCCAGAAAATTCTACTGACTACGGCCAAGCTCCTGTAAGTCGTCAACCTAATGAAATATCCTGGGTTTTGGTTTATTACAACAACTTATGATGGGGCATAAAGGTCTAAACGATATACCTCTTTTTTAACACAATTAGAAACTTGTCTCCATGGTTACTTCAGACAAGAAGATTTTGCCTTTGCTCGTGTGTGTAAATTAATGAATAAAAATAAAGATATAGATTGTTACGAGGGAAAGTAATAACGAAAAGATAAGTAACAGAATGTACAAATTTTGATTTTGATTAAAAAAAAAAGAAACCGAAAAAAAAACCCCAGATCAAGGCATTTACAAGCAAATATTATACACACATTGAAAACAAAAATATATCAAAATGAACTGACAGATCCGATAAAGAAATCCGAAATCTGTAATTTGTTTGAGAACATAAAGTTTAAATACATATAATATCCACAGAATGTAATGTTGAAAACATACTGGTAAATCCACAGAATCCACAGTTCCTGATAGAACTCACAAATCAAATATCACTGACAAATAAGTAGGCTGATTAACATTCAAATTATAGCATCCAAGAAGCTTTACTGAGTGCAGTTCGATTGATTGATTGATTGAATAAAATAAAAAAAATACGTCTTTAAATAGATTCTCAGGAATTCCAGAACACTCCGGCTAAAACACATTACAATAAATATTCAAAACATTGGTGACAATCAGAATTTATGAAAAGGTGCATATTTTGTCAGCTCATGCCACTTTAAGTTTTCAAGGTATAGTGAAAGGGTTTGTCTATCTAAGAAACTAAATAATTGGATATGTTATTATTATGTTTATTCCGTAAGCATACAGCTCATAGGTGAAGAGTCATTCAATACAAAAACAGCATAGTAACAGGATTGGAGTTCTATTGATATAGCGTGTACTTTAACTCTAACATAATTAGGCATTACGTATTCTGGTGGCCAAACTCAAATATTTACCCAACAATAACAATTCTTTAACATTATTTGTAGATAGAAGTTGTACAAGCTTAATTACAGATGGTTTTTTTTCTTCTATAAAACAGTTTAATATATTTTAATCTTGAGTTTTTATAAGTCGGGCAAACGAGGATAAAGTGAAATTCGTCTTCTATCTGACCAGTTGTACATCTCTCGCATATCCTACGGGAGCGGTTAACACCATGATGTCTTCCTGTTTGAATGTTAAGGGTATGTGCCGAAATTCTGTACCTAGTTAAAAAGGACTGGTATTTACATAATATGTTTTTCCGTAAGTAAAATTGCAGACAGAGTCTATCAGTTAAATGTTGGTATAGAAAACATGTAGATGAAGTACCCATCTTTTCCCTAGTACATTGATTAAAATTGTTTACAATTCTTACTTTGTAGTTTTTGAGAAATAAGTTAGTATTTTCTACACGTTGTTGAAACCAATGATATCCCATTCCGTTGGAGAGTAATTCCTGTCGGACAAAACCCAACCAGCTTGTGTTATCGTTAGATTCCATACAACTTTCAAACATATCATCATATATATCTCTCTATATCTGTAAAGGTTACGGTACCATTTGAATTCTGTCTCTTCATTATAAGTCGGTTGCTGAATTGTCTTCAGTGTGGATCTTTTTATTTAAATTTGATTGAAATACTGTGTGTAGTAGTCTAAATGAGCACGGGGAAATCACAGCATTGTTCTGGGGTGTGCATAAGAGATCCCGAATCTAAAAGAGCCAACATCAGTGCAACGCATGAAAAGAAGGTGCCATATTTGGTTTCATAACTGACGATTACATGTAAACCAGTACAAGTATCTCATACATTAAAAGGAAAGTTTTATCGAACATTTGTAATCTTTCTAAGCCTCTGTTTCAGAAAGATGGCAATCAGATGGTCTCTCTCACTTTCCTAAATAACGCCTTTCTAACAGCAACAGAAATCCAAGATTGTTTACACGTGTTTATTTATACCTGTTCAGCGAAATAAACTGTCAGTCTACTCTCCTTAGCTGGGGCTATTTTCGCCCCTTTGCTTGCTCTCCTGACCCGGTCGAAGAACGAAAATAACCCACAATCCACCTCAGTTTAACAGGTCAAGAGCTGCTCACCTCAACGCTATCCAATAATCATATATGTCCATTTCAAATAATTGATTGATTTAATACAATAACACCGAGATGTTTACGCTTGTAAATAGATTTTATCTTTAAGCCCGAAATGAGAATATGTTTGTGTTTAATCAAAGAAAAGCTCTGTATTTGTGCCGCTTGAGAAAAAAATCATACATTTCGAAATTCTACTTTAGCCTAAAATATATCTTCATACATAATTGTTTGGTTATTATGGTTAAAAAGAGGTTCGACTAAATTTAATTCTGTACAAAAGATCTGCCTAATCGATCTAAGAAACATTGAACATTACAATTACAGATAGGTTGAGTATTTATCATAAAGAATAATAGTCAGAAAAGAAAGAAATTTTGGCGTACCCCATTCATACGAATGGACGCGCCAATAAGCTAAAACAACCAGCCAACCAACTTTAAAAAAAATATATAAAAATGGAAAACTTGATAAAAATCATAAATGGGTGTTTGTAAAGATGTTTCATTTCATTTCTATTTTAAGTTTAAAATTGTCTTTGATGTTTTCATATAAGCTTTTCTACTTCTACCTGTGAATGATCTGTGGTTTTAGCAAACTAGTTTTAAAGGTCTCTAAACTTTGGTATGGAAATGCTGAGAATTGTAGCCCCTTCTCTTCTGCTTAATTGACTGATTTATGTTTGATTGATTGATTGGTGTTTTACGCCGCGCTCAAGCTTATTTCACTTATATGGCGGCGTTGCCAGTTTTAGAGTGGGAGGAAACCGGGCTCTGTGCCCGGAGGAAACCCACGACCTTCCGTTGGTAACTGGCAACCATCCCACGATTTATGTTTGAGACAGGAGGAGTAAGGGAGGAGTAAGGGAGGAAACCGGGCTCTTTGTCCGAAGGAAACCCAACTCTTCCACATAGGACGACCGAGTCTGAGTGGGATTCCAATCCGCGAACCATCCATGGGAGGCCTCGATGGAGACTATTGGGGCCTGACCTTTTCTAAGAACCACAATTACAAATTCAAAGTTAAAGAACAAATGTTTTTCTAGTATTTGAGAAGAAAATAGTACAAATTAAGAGACCTTATGTAATATGTAAACTAAAAGTCTGTCAACTTCTGACATAACTGTTATCCCTACTATGCAAAATAAATCTTTAAGGGCTAAATTAATTTTTCAATGTTTTCTTTTTTTCCACAGGCAATGGAAACCCTATAGCAGGGCACATTTCTTGTAAACGGAATTCAATAATTGTTCGCCATCTTTATCAAGTAGTACAAAATAAGAACTTTCCATAATTACCAATCTCGGGCATGTACACATGTACATGTCCTTAAAATGTACTCATGCATTCCCGCCATTTTAATTTTGTCCGTTATTAGCTCGCACATGCCTGACTAACGATAGCTTCTATTTCAACAAATGAAATTCATGAAAAATGTCCAAATTTTGGGAGCTCAAGCCACTTCAATATAACAATTACATTTAAAACTTGTTCCGTTTTTGAATATTATAAGACAAAACATATTTTTGTTTTATTTCTCAAACGTCTACAGCATACAAATTGGTTGGAAAAGGCAAGTCGTTAGCATCTGCTGATTTGAGGTGTTGGAAGTGTATCGCTATTTCTTTGATATATATATATATATACACGCACAAGTAAAATACGACTAATAAAATACACTATCGTATATACCTATATTATGTGAACAAGTCAGCATTTTAATACTGGATCAATATTTGTAGAAACATGTGCGACATGGAAAGCTTTAAATTACTCCTGGTTTGCTTGTTCAGCGTTCCTAATGTAACTCGTCCATCGATCTGGTTTGACTTATGACGTCATGAAATTTGTCAATAACGTAAGGTAAAACATAGATGTTTAATACAATAATCAATGAAGGCGGTAACTTGTATTTAATCTTGTCAAATCAGACAGGTGTTTCGGATTATCATCGAGTAATTGATATCTTTCCCCTGGTTTCAGAATTGTTGATAACAGAGTGTTGAAAACATTGCATACTCAATTCACAAATCCTGTCAAAAGCCCACATGCCTTCCGGGTGATCTACAAGCTTTGCCTTGCATGTAATTTTGAATAAGTGGTGTTGAAATCCCTTTTAATGATCCCTGGTTTGAATTTTACTTTAAACAAGGAATGCGCTTTGATATAAAGAATAATGAAGCAAAAGTACTCTTGAAATTTAAAAAGTGGGACGTACTTGTAGCGACCAAGTGTTCCTATCCCAAAAACATACCAAAATTGCTTAATCATTCAGCTATGTTGATTGCATGCAAGACAAACGCAAGAAAACGAAGAATTGTGATGGAATGAGATGTCGTAATTAGTTCGATTCCTGGGCGAGAACCTAATCACGTGACACGTGCGAATTATCAAATCACATATGTTTCTGAAAATAAATGTCTGTAAACTCATTAACAGGGAAGCATCAATCGTGTAGTATGTTTGCATCTATATCCACTCTAATACAACGAAAAGCTCTTCCGATTCTGTCACTAAGCCATCCCCCAAGATTTCTACCGCGTAGTTCAACAGACAGCTTTACAAATTTGCATCTTTAGATTTTCTGTCTGCGTGGGTTGTTGTTGATTTCATGCTGTCAAATTGCTCTGATGACCTCAATATATAGTACAGAGAGAAACTCACACTACAAACGTAGACAGCCTCCCGGCTGCTGCTTGAGTGATGTGCCTGTATATATAGAAGATAGACAAGTAATTTACATGTATACTACGGTGCCACGTGTCCTTTATAAGTTACTTTATAACGTTTTGTCTCTTTGGGATTTTAACAGTCTTACATCCTACGTCTTGACGGAATATCTTCCAGCAGGCTTGAGGGCAAAATGTGAAACTTGACACTGGGCGAAATAGAGCACCACCCGCGGAAAACAACCGCGATCACTCAGCTCCCGATGTATATAGAGACCTTTTGGCAAATACAACGCGAAGTTTAACCGCGTTGTAGCCTATTGCTCCAGTCAGACACAAAGAAAAATGCGTGCTTGTTCATGTGTGTGAAGTTAGCATCCCATTCCCCTTTCCCCTTTCCCTATTCGATTCCGGGCGAGTCCATTCACAAAAGAATAGGGGTGCAGGAGTATCAGCCATAAATTGATGGTATGGATGGAATATAGACGAATGGGAGTCTGGCCGAATGGGATTATAAACGAATGGGATTATGAACGAATGGGATTATGAATCGAATGGGAGTCTGGCCGAATGGGATTATGAAACGAATGGGATTATGAGGCGAATGGGATTATGAAGTGAATGGGAGTCTGGCCGAATGGGATTATGAACGAATGGGATTATGAACGAATGGGATTATGAAGCGAATGGGAGTCTGGCCGAATGGGATTATGAACGAATGGGATTATGAGGCGAATGGGATTATGAAGTGAATGGGAGCCTGGCTGAATGGGATTATGAGGCGAATGGGATTATGGACGAATGGGATTATGAAGCGAATGGGATTATGAAGCGAATGGGAGTCTAGCCGAATGGGATTATGAGTCGAATGGGAGTCTGGCCGAATGGGATTATGAGGCGAATGGGAGTCTAGCCGAATGGGATTATGAAACGAATGGGATTATGAGGCGAATGGGATTATGAAGTGAATGGGAGTCTGGCCGAATGGGATTATGAGGCGAATGGGATTATGAAGTGAATGGGAGTCTGGCCGAATGGGATTATGAACGAATGGGATTATGAAGCGAATGGGAGCCTGGCCGAATGGGATTATGAACGAATGGGATTATGAAACGAATGGGATTATGAGGCGAATGGGATTATGAAGTGAATGGGAGTCTGGCCGAATGGGATTATGAACGAATGGGATTATGAAGCGAATGGGAGCCTGGCCGAATGGGATTATGAACGAATGGAATTATGAAGCGAATGGGAGTCTGGCCGAATGGGATTATGAACGAATGGGATTATGAAGCGAATGAGCCTGGCCGAATGGGATTATGAACGAATGGGATTATGAAGCGAATGGGAGTCTGGCCGAATGGGATTATGAACGAATGGGATTATGAGGCGAATGGGATTACGAAGCGAATGGGAGTCTGGCCGAATGGGATTATGAACGAATGGGATTATGAATCGAATGTGAGTCTGGCCGAATGGGATTATGAAACGAATGGGATTATGAGGCGAATGGGATTATGAAGTGAATGGGAGTCTGGCCGAATGGGATTATGAAACGAATGGGATTATGAGGCGAATGGGATTATGAAGTGAATGGGAGTCTGGCCGAATGGGATTATGAAGCGAATGGGAGCCTGGCCGAATGGGATTATGAACGAATGGGATTATGAAACGAATGGGATTATGAGGCGAATGGGATTATGAAGTGAATGGGAGTCTGGCCGAATGGGATTACGAGCCGAATGGGATTATGAAGCGAATGGGATTATGAACGAATGGAATTATGAAGCGAATGGGAGTCTGGCCGAATGGGATTATGAACGAATGGGATTATGAAGCGAATGGGAGCCTGGCCGAATGGGATTATGAACGAATGGGATTATGAAGCGAATGGGAGTCTGGCCGAATGGGATTATGAAACGAATGGGATTATGAAACGAATGGGATTATGAGGCGAATGGGATTATGAAGTGAATGGGAGTCTGGCCGAATGGGATTACGAGCCGAATGGGATTATGAAGCGAATGGGATTATGAACGAATGGAATTATGAAGCGAATGGGAGTCTGGCCGAATGGGATTATGAACGAATGGGATTATGAAGCGAATGGGAGCCTGGCCGAATGGGATTATGAACGAATGGGATTATGAAGCGAATGGGAGTCTGGCCGAATGGGATTATGAAACGAATGGGATTATGAAACGAATGGGATTATGAGGCGAATGGGATTATGAAGTGAATGGGAGTCTGGCCGAATGGGAGTCTCGCCAAATCGGATTATGGGGCGCTAACAGTAACAGGCCACTTACAGTAACAGTAACAGATCTTTGTTTTGAAAACTGAGGTAATCCACTTAAATAGTGATCATGTAAATTGCCAATTTAAACGATCATGTAAATAGCCTTTAAAATCGTCAACTGAGCACAAATACACTCTACTTTTTCATCTGCAAAAGTAGGCCATCCTTACAGTGATGTCAAGCCGTGACGTCATTTCATTTCTTACAGTGCACTTCTATTAATAGGTGCTTGACCTAGTTGACTCCAGCCGCCAGAATCTAACTTCAACCTGTCATTTGACACAAAGATAAATAGAGCGGAGTTTACACTTTACTGAGAGTTCTTGCGTAACAATACTATAAGGTTCGTGAAAACTAACCTTTTTTTTTAATAATAAAGTCGTTAAAACAGAAACATTATCACATAGTAAGGAAAGAAACGTTATAAAACAAATGATGCATTTACGAAATCTGGACCTTTCCCAACTTCGCCGGTTACCACAATACTATTCGGCCCAAGGAGGTCCTTGATTCGGCCAGACTCCCATTCGCTTCATAATCACTGATAATCCCATTCGGCCAGACTCCCATTCGCCTCATAATCCCATTCGTTTCATAATCCCATTTGGCTAGACTCCCATTCGCTTCATAATCCCATTCGTTCATAATCCCATTCGGCCAGACTCCCATTCGCTTTATAATCCCATTCACTTCATAATCCCATTCGCGTTCATAATCCCATTCGGCCAGGCTCCCATTCGCTTCATAATCCCATTCGTTCATAATCCCATTCGGCCAGACTCCCATTCACTTCATAATCCCATTCGCCTCATAATCCCATTTGTTTCATAATCCCATTCGGCTAGACTCCCATTCGCTTCATAATCCCATTCGTTCATAATCCCATTCGCTTCATAATCCCATTCGCCTCATAATCCCATTCGGCCAGACTCCCATTCGCTTCATAATCCCATTCGTTCATAATCCCATTCGGCCAGACTCCCATTCGATTCATAATCCCATTCGTTCATAATCCCATTCAGTCATACTCCCATTCGCTTCATAATCCCATTCGTTCATAATCCCATTCGTTCATACTCCCATTCGCTTCATAATCCTATTCGTTCATAATCCCATTCGTTCATAATCCCATTCAGTCATACTCCCATTCGCTTTATAATCCCATTCGGCCAGACTCCCATTCGCTTTATAATCCCATTTGGTTCATAATCCCATTCGTCCATAATCCCATTCGCTTCATAATCCCATTCGTTCATAATCCCATTCGACCAGACTCCCATTCGCTTCATAATTCCATTCGTTCATAATCCCATTCGGCCAGACTCCTATTCGCTTTATAATCCCATTCGGCCAGACTCCCATTCGCTTCATAATCCCATTCGTTCATAATCCCATTCGCTTTATAATCCCATTCGGCCAGACTCCCATTCGCTTTATAATCCCATTCACTTCATAATCCCATTCGTTCATAATCCCATTCGGCCATACTCCCATTCGCTTTATAATCCCATTTGGTTCATAATCCCATTCGTCCATAATCCCATTCGCTTCATAATCCCATTCGTTCATAATCCCATTCGACCAGACTCCCATTCGCTTCATAATCCCATTCGTTCATAATCCCATTCGGCCAGACTCCTATTCGCTTTATAATCCCATTCGGCCAGACTCCCATTCGCTTCATAATCCCATTCGTTCATAATCCCATTCGCTTTATAATCCCATTCGGCCAGACTCCCATTCGCTTTATAATCCCATTCACTTCATAATCCCATTCGTTCATAATCCCATTCGGCCAGGCTCCCATTCGCTTCATAATCCCATTCGTTCATAATCCCATTCGGCCAGACTCCCATTCACTTCATAATCCCATTCGCCTCATAATCCCATTCATTTCATAATCCCATTTGGCTAGACTCCCATTCGCTTCATAATCCCATTCGTTCATAATCCCATTCGGCCAGACTCCCATTCGCTTCATAATCCCATTCGCTTCATAATCCCATTCGCCTCATAATCCCATTCGGCCAGACTCCCATTCGCTTCATAATCCCATTCGTTCATAATCCCATTCGGCCAGACTCCCATTCGCTTCATAATCCCATTCGCCTCATAATCCCATTCGTTCATAATCCCATTCGGCCAGACCCCCATTCGCTTTATAATCCCATTCGGCCAGACTCCCATTCACTTCATAATCCCATTCGCCTCATAATCCCATTCGTTTCATAATCCCATTCGGCCAGACTCCCATTCGATTCATAATCCCATTCGTTCATAATCCCATTCAGTCATACTCCCATTCGCTTTATAATCCCATTCGTTCATAATCCCATTCGTTCCTTATCCCATTCGGCCAGACTCCCATTCGTCTATATTCCATCCATACCATCAATTTATGGCTAATACCCATGCACCCCTATTCTTTTGTGAATGGACTCGCCCTGAATCGAATAGGGAAAGGGGAAAGGGGAATGGGATGCTAACTTCACACACATTGCTTGTTCTGTTCCAAAATTTATTATATTGCGAAATCTGTGTTAAGTAAGTGAACTCTGTGATTTTTGATACGTTGTAACAGTCTTGCAACACGCTGTGGAATTACCGATAAAAATTCTTATCGGAAAACAGCCTTAAAACCATTATTATACAGTTTAAGAGCTTCTATCTCCGAGGAGGAGTTGTCGGTGTAACAGATGTAACTGTAAACGATACGGTAAGCTTGATTTACTGATGATGTCTCTGATATTACGACCATAACCAGATAACGAGGAAAGTTATCGAGAGAGTATTATAACTGGTACTCAACTCCTTTTAACCTTGTATCTCTCATCACCCGCTGTGGGTTAGAGAAAAAGAGGCCTCACATCAAGTACTTTATGATGGCTTTAAAACTTCTCAGTAGACAAAGTTAATAGTTTTTTATACACTCGTTCTTCAAGCGTGCGTATATTGGTATACCGATGTGCGTCCCGGATTTTCCCTTTTGCCATTCAGTAATTCGAGGGAATCGGTCTGTGGTTAACAGTATGGCTGATATGTCTTTCCGGTAACCGTGGTTACCAATCGGTCGCCGAGCACCTTTTTTCGCATACTTTGTTTTGTAATCAACAGGTGTGATGAATCACCTGTCCTTAACATTTCAACTTCAGTCAGTGATATATTGGGTTAGTCCGGGTTTCTGACTCCAAAATGACTATTTTTTTATAATGACGGCCGTATCCAAAATACGACCGTCAGTAAAAAAAAAAAGTAATTTTGGAGTCAGAACCCCGGACTAATATTGGGTTTACCATTCAATCCGAGATAAAATCATGTGACATACGACAGTACGCCGTACTCAAGATTATTTTAATTATGGTGGCGTTGCCAGGTTTAGTGGGGGAGACACCAGGCTCATTGCCCGGAGGAAACACCAACCTTCGGCGACTACCTGGCAACTCTAAAGATTGAGTGAAAAATACACTCAGAGATTTTTCAATTCCACCTCCGGAATCGACAAGAAAATGCGTCTTCACGTAAGCCCTTGAATCAGGGACAACGTTACGAGATTCTCGTCACCTCGATAGAATTCATCAATGTCGTGTGAGAACATACTTCCTGACCGGCAGGATGAGACACATGTGTGCGGTTATTGAAAACATTGCCAGGTACTAGCCGAAGGTCGGGGGTTTCTTACGGGCATATATTATACCATATATGTATTGCCGTATCTATACAATAACAGGGTGATTTTTACCTGCAATTAAACGTTACAATATAGATGAATTAAACCTAAATGAATTAAGACCCAAAAGCTCGTTATTATTTATATATTATACATGTATTCGATCCATTAAGTCTAGTGAGCTCCCCAGATCAAAGGGAATGTACAAATACTAACTACTGATTGACTGTAGCCGTCGGCAATATTTCCAATGGATATACAGGTAATATCACCGTGATCATAATGGAGGTATAATGTTGGTTCGGGGTCAGTGTATCCACAGACGTCCAACTTTCTCTCATACATTTTCAAAGTAGTTGAACCTGCTGGCAAGTAAAATCTTTACCATTTTAACATTAAATCGAACTGTATGCCTTACAAAAAAAAAACAGCATGCAATTGGCCGATTGCTTGATGACGTCACTTGGAATTTACGCGCAAAGAATTTCGGGGGATTGAGGGATAAATTTAAAATATAGCGGAAGAAATAATACTGTATTGAGAAGAAATAAAAGGCGTTAAGTTACAAGAAAAATGTGTGGATAAAAACAGGTTATGTGACCAATGTTTTCCAAAAAAGTGACATCTTACCAATTAACAAAATGGCGAACTGAGGTACATTTTACCCAGATAGCTTTGCGTAAATCTATGTGACGTCATTAGGCTTGGCGGTAATTGCATCGAATGGGCTCCCATAGGCCATCTTATTCATGCCATCTTGCACGTGGTTTACGGTGTGAAAATACACAATGAAGACAAACTCTTGTTCGGGCGCCAATGGAGGGCACCAACGGTTGATTTACAAACCATAATATACATGTATTTATAGAGTGCTTGTCTTTTGTTATTAGCGTCTCAAAATGATCGATTTTGTTTCAACGAAATAATTCCTAGGCTATGTTTGGCAGCTAATGTCACTTTAATTATTCCAAATACGTAAGCTTTCCTGGCGTGCTCTTTTCTGCGGAGCCTCATGTCCAAATTTAGATAGGCTTGGGTGATCTTTTGGACAATAGATTGTTTTTTTTAGATTGCTACTTGGTTTCGTTTATAGCTTTCACAGCTAACTGCAATAGCAATGTTAAGTTACATTAAAATTAATAACATAACATCACAAAGCGGCGTAGCGTAAGTTTTTACGTAACTGCCATAGCAACCCATGCTGTAGAGATGTTAGTATGGACGTTACGCAAAAAATACATGTACGCCAATTTGTGAAACAGGCCCCTGGGGTCTGTTTCACAAAGCGGCGTAGCGTAACTTTTCACGTATCTCTACAGTATGGGTTGCTATGGAATTTAAGTGAAAACTTCCGCTACGCCGCTTTATGGAACAGGATCCAGGTCCAAGTGGAAACAAACTACTCCCGTCCAATAATTCACACCATCGAAACGCTATAGTACTAAATAATAGTGAAATGTATAACAAGTTAATGAGAGCTCATTGGACGAGTTTAACCTGCTTTAAAGCTGTAAAGTTAGGATTACAAACTGAGAATTGCAGAAACATTGACTGGAAAACATTTGGTACAGCTGTTTGCAATTAACTATATTCTACCGCGTTTAACAGCGTGTCGTGTTTCTTTGACATTCACCGTCCTACTCGTTCATGCACCGTGTTGAGTACATACTTATAAACTCATACATTTTAACCTGTTATCGTATTTTTCAAAAACTATCTGGTGCTCCTTACTTTATAAATACAGGATATTTAGCATATTCCCATCTAGTACAGTGAACTTTGTACCAAATTTGGGCACGATTGCCAACTTTATTGACAACTCGTTACAACTGTGTTCCCTGGAGCCTGTTTCACAAAAGGGCGTTCACGAAAGTTATGTCATAGTGTTCAACGTATAACCTCTACAGTATAGGTTACCATGACAACAACGTTAAAACTTACTCTAAGGCGCTTTGTGAAACAGACCCCGATTACCAATGTTCGGACAACGTTGGATGAGTGGAGTCTTCCGAAGAATTACCAACTATGGTACCGAAACATAACAAATCATACAATCATTGAATCATCAAGATGGCGTATTTCAACAGATAACAAACTGTATTTACTTCGGTTTGCGTTTTCATGCTGAATATTACATCTTTATTACATCTTTATCCAACGACTTCAGAGTAAAATGGCTCGACCTCTGTCCTAGAGGCCATAACAAAAGTTTGAAAGATCTACCAGTCAGGGCTTAGCTCCTTGTATTTCTCTTAAAACCAAATTTTGAACCAAATTACATACTTTCACTTTCTTTTCCCACTATGATATTTTGTTTGAGAAGATTTTCCCCGTGCCCGTGCGTTTTAGTGTTCATAAATACATATGCCATACCTATTTTTGACCAATGTTGGCTAACTGGCCACAAAGTGACCAATAATTGACTCGCCATCCATTCGTCAATGAGAACAAAAGTAACCATTTTCTTATAAAGCCGGCGCTTACACAATCCTGGTTCGTCCTGTTCGTATTGCTTGGAAATACATATACTCCTGTTTACAACTCTATAGTACAATCAGAAGTAAATCATTCATTTACTTCTGGTACAATAGATATACACATATGCACTCTAAACTGCATAAATAACTTAGTGATGCTCTTGTATCAAACATATCGGATTTGCCATTTTTCATAGTATTGATTCTGTATCCTCAAGTTCTAACAAGTGGACATATTTAGAGTACATGTTCATCATTTACCTTGGCGTTAAAGATATAGATCTGATAAAGTTCTCGATGGAGTGAGACCATAGCCTGGGGGCCGTTTCATGAAGCCGTCGCACAGTGCGATTAATCGCAGTTGCCCTGACGTCGTATCTCTTCGTTCGCGATGCGACTGCTGTATGAAACGAGCCCCAGGCGTCTTGACATATGTGTTGGACGTCCATCATGATGTGTTTGATGGTGGTATAGTGTAAACAGTTCAATCCACGTGTGTTGTATGCTTTCTGGCCAGCGGGTCGCGGATCAAACACAATAGATGCTCAATAGATTGATGTAACAGTACCCCTCTCTTCTGAACTCTTACATTGACCAGAGGAAAGGTCTATTTCAAACTCATTCAACATACCGGCCAAAACATGTAGCTGACCTGACGACTACCAGAGGCGCTGAAAACCAATTAACCAATCACAACAGTGATAGCTTTATTTCATTGGAAAGTCTTTGCCGTAGAACACAGTTGCAAGAACCGTTATATGACAATTCCGTAACACATCTGACGATATGGTTTGGGGCGTCATTACGGTAGTAGGCCTATACTCCAGTTTCGTTTCCACCAAAACAGATAAATAACATTTAGGTTACGTTACTGCACACTGAAAGCATTTAAGCACGACGAAGATCGATTGTGTTTTAATTGTGTGACAATTTGAAGTCCCACCACTCTCTACAACCTTTGTTAAGGAATAACAAACTAAGCAAAGTAAATTAGCGAACCGGGTGTTGAGTGAAGACGGAAACGTTTACGCGTATTATAAGTTAGAGTTTATGAATCCTTGCAGCGGAGTGTTGTTCAAAACTGACGGTCACGCATACCTTTGAAGAATAGAACGACCAAAAGGCTTATCTGTCGGATGATGCACTACAAATTTCGGTCATTCTGGTATCAAGAAATAATGAAATCCTGTATTTATAATCTTGTTGATCCACCAACTAGCTTAGCAACATGCAAAAGCATAGATACTCCTGAAGATGACAAATAAAATTTTGTCCAAATATTGAGAACGTCAGCAATGCGTCGTCTTACTTTATTCGGAGTATCTATGTTTGGCAACCTGTATTTATATTTATGAACACTAAAACACAAGGGCACATGGAAAATCTTCTTGTCTAAAATAACCACGGAGACAAGTTTCTAATTGTGTTAAAAAGAGGTATATCATTTAGACCTTTATACCCCATCATAAATTGTTGTTATAAAGATAACTATGTTTTTCTTATTATTTTATAAATGAATATTCTTGTTGTTATTGATCTATTTTTTCTGTATTTTTACTTCTTACGCTTTTATTGGATGTTTTGCTTGTTATTAATGTATCTCTTTCTCTTATTTCCAGAGCCTGTCTCTTGCGTTGATGTGACGCCCGGTTCTATTCACAGCTACTGTTTCCACAGAGATACTTCTTCTTACGCTGTTATATATGACGGCCGGTTCCATTCACAGCTACTTTTCCCACAGCGATCCATTCAGTTGAACAAGCGATTTCGTCTAATATTCTTCGTTATTTGATTGAACCATGCCAATTTGCCATAAGTTTTACAAAGACGTCCCGGGTTCGACAACCAAAGAGACTGATAATAAAGAGACAGATATGGGGTTCCCCACTAAAGCCTATACCCTAACGTCTAACGGAACGTACTTTTTAGCAAGTGGAATTAGGGAATTGACTTTAAACGAATCCAACATGGCCGTCAATGGTAGCTATACAAATTTCACTTCCGGGATAGATACGTACGTTCCCGGGTCTGAAAGCAAACAAAACTACAAAGACATCCAGTTGATAAAACTAGCCGTTTTAATATGTGTAGTGATAATACTCCTAATTTCTGCCTGTAAACTTGTGATGAAAACTTTCTCCAAGTATGCAGAGGCGGGACCGAAAGACGACGAACTTGTTTGATATCACTCTTTTCCTATAGGGTATTATGTATATAGTTGAATCAATCCAGAGTGGGCGTTTTTATCCTTGCTAAACATCCATTTTCCGTCTTTGTCTGTTTTCTGTAGGCCCTATTACTCATCTCGGACTGGATGAGACTTTTCGAAGAAAACTTAAGCCAATTATGAGGAGATTTCCATGGATGAATACCGTCAATGTGGGCCAGATTGAAATAATACCGAACTTCCATTTTCCGTCTTTTTCTGTTTTCTGTATTACTCATCTTTGACTGAATGGAAATTGTAAGCAATATAAAACCAATATAAAGGGATTTCCATTTATCGCGCCACATGGGACTGAGGTGTTACATGTATGAATTAAAAATGTCACCGTGCTTTACTTTCGAGAATCCATTCCCTTCTTATAGCTTTATATTTCAATACTTCTCATACCGAAGTCTGTGTTGTATTATACAATGTGGGTAAATGATTTGTAACGTGGCACAAGAGCATTGCAAGAGACGGTCTGTGAGATAAGAAATTTTATTTAATAATTTTGCTAGACTGCTCGAGTAACTTTAACTAAAGTTGGAGACATTTGACAGTTTAAAACATTGGATTTACATTACAAGTTGTTCAGTCTATAGTCTCCAAGAACACTGATTATCATTGTTCATTGTTCAAGTGTCAATTTGATCGTATTTCTATTCAAATCACACCAAAGGTTTTGATTGGATGGTGCCCCAGTGAAAGCAACCATATGATTTGCCAATTGAACTAGTCAAGTCCAATCCATATTCCAACGAATGGATTCAATGTTAAGGATTTTTTTTAGAAGATCTTCGTTTGAATGTGTTGTAATCAATTTCACTCTTTCCTAGACTTTCGATGTATTTTATTATATATTTCCTACCTATAAATAATAACATTTCTATAATAATCGTGTTTATTTTGATTGATTTTGAATTCTGATCTTCGGGACTTTTATTAATTACTCATAGCATAGAGCTGCTCAGTTTTGACGACCAATCAATCTCTGTATATAGATGTTATGCCTTCAAGATAAGTATCCGTTTTTATTTGGTATGCAGAGTGAGCAACAAATCCATAACTATGAGTGATACTGTGTTTGTTCCTATCCAGCCATATTGCATGGTTTCAGCGATTGTTTTTTTTTTTAACGAACAAGCCCACGAATAATGATATACCTCTTTTTATCACAATTAGAAACTTGTCTCCGTGGTTATTTTAGACAAGAAGATTTTCCCTGTGCCCGTGTGTTTGGGTGTACACAAATAACCGACTTTTCTGTTTGCTGAGAATCGTTGATGGTCCAATTACGTAATCCAGCTTTGAGTGTATTGTAGAGCCTATATATGTCTTAGCAACTGACTTTCGTTAGTAGCACATTAATCGTTTACTGTCTACTCTATTGGCAGGAGCCTTTACACCAGGGCTAACTGAAAGAGAAACATTTATTTGAAAGTCGAATAAAAATAGAATTCCACTTGATTGTCGTCAATATTAAGACATTGATCTTTAAGAACGCACAGAAACAGATAACGTACGAGTGTCAAATAAAGAACTTATTGCTGGATAATTCTGAAGAGGTGTGACGCATGTTATTGTTTTCTTTTCCTGGACTGGAAAGTTTCATTTCGGTTTTAGGCCGGCTGGCATTCTTCCATCTTCGACTCGTGCTTGTGTTCTATCCGCTTCCGTTATGTTTGCTTTTGAAGTGGAACTGACTGTCTTTGGTTGGTCGGCAATCTTTCTCACTTGGAATTGTTTACCCGATTGTTTCCTTCCTTAATTACCTCCCCTTGCTTGGAAACAGACGTCTGAGTTTAACCTCTTATTAACATCAAATAGAGGCTCCATCAGTGAAAGTCGTTTGTCTGGAAAATGTCAGTTGGCAGCTTTGAGCTTTGTAATTCGGTCAATAGCGATTTTTACTTGGAACTTTTGGATTGTGAAACTCTCCGGCTGCAAAATATACCTTACATTACATAGCCTACCTCATAACATGCTGTATCTATGTATTATTTACCGATGACTTTGAGTGTTTGTTTCATATATCATGGATATTGGAATATACATCTTTAGGTCATTTTAAAGTGGCTAGAACTGCTAAAAAATGTTTGTAATTTCTATTGATATTTTCCAGCAGGCCCAAGTAGAGGCTTTATTTACACAAGTGAACATTAAATTGGGGTTCACTTTTGAGGGGTAACTAAATTGAATTTTGCACCGGTCACTTCATATTTTTGACTGTTCGAATAAATTATCAGCTAAATCGATACTTATTTTATCATTCAAGATCAATCATTTCAATTTTGGATGCACTCCAACTTTAGAGTGGCATGAGCTGCCAAAATGTTGATATTTTGACATTGAAACAGAATGTTGTCCTCATTCCAACGCCAATCATTTAGTTTTTTCAATCGCCTTCAAAGCCTTTGGCTCCTCATGCCGCTTTAAAGAAATATAGAAATTAGTGAAAGCTCTTGTCATCAAGTACCTTTATAAACCCAAGCTTCCATGAAAATTCGACAAAAAAATAAAAATACCCTAATACCCTAAAGATTTTGCATGGTTTTATACGAGGTCGTTTTATACGAGGTCGTTTTATACGAGGTCGTTTTATACGAGGAATAAGTCTTCAACAGTTGTGTTTCGTGTCAATGAAATACTGGTCGTATGATATCTAAAACGTCCAGTCGGATGTACGGCCAAATATAAGTATGCCCCACAACCGGCATCTTCTCTAGCCAAGATAAAACCTCCATGTCCCCATTCCGTATAAAACACGGAATGGGGACATGGAGATTTTTACTTGGCTAGAGAAGATGCACAACCGGAGTACATCGCGGGAATATACATTGGTTTAATGAATATTGGCAGGAATAATGTCTGCTGTTATCCAACGAAAAGTTTAGGATAATTATGGTGGGAAAAACGGTGACATTTAGTATTTTACCAATTCGTTTAAACACATACAATATCGAATGGTGCTAAAAAAAAACACATGACAGTGTATGTTGATATACGTTATTGGCTTTCACCGGGGAATATTTAAACTTTCCTTTTTTTTTTATTCTGCAAAAAAACTTTAAACATCCGTGGCCAAAACTTTCCTTGACTTTCACTGTTTTACATAAGCTCTTCGACCATTCATGATGTAACTGGTGGATCAAATATAGGTTGTTTTTCTGCCTAATGTGGCCTTTTCTTGAATTTTAGTGAATGTCATCCATGCGTTGGAAGTAGACGCATATATAGACCACCGATGATAAATTAAATAACAATCAATAATTGTGTAGATTACATAGGTGTCTGTTGGTTTAAAGTCTTAATATTTTCGACTGTAAGGTTCAGGTGACCCAATCTTGATCATGTGGACAAAATGTATTGAACCAACCTCTTGTCGTCTCAGTGACCCGATATTCGCGATACAGTTTGCCGAATTTGCTCTATCCAACCTCTGCTAACATCGGGTAAGCGGACAGTTCAATTTCCAAGCATGAGCCACTTCAACCGGGATTACCCAGCAGTCTTTGTTGCCATGGATAAGGCTGTTAGAGAACGGTTTTAATAGGCGATATTGACTACAAAAAGATATTCTAGATTGTTGCCTTTGCGCGATCATGCTTTTCGTGAAGACATAAGAGATTGTAAACCAGATCCCGATCGACTACCTTCAAGAGCAGCTTCAAATGATTCAGACTTTGTTATGTGGCTAAGCTCCTGTCAGTCGTCAACCTAATGAAATATCGTTTAGTTTATGACAACAATTTATGGGGTATAAAGGTCTAAATGATATTCCTCTTTTTTAACACATTTATAGAAACTTGTCTCCGTGGTTATTTTAGACAAGAAGATTTTCCCTGTGCCCGTGTGTTTTAGTGTTCATAAATATATATGGAAGGGTCTTACAAATGGTCTGGAATGTCGAATGAAGCCACAGCATTGTTTTGTCAATTCTTGTTGACAGCCCTTTTAAAGCTGCATGCATTAAAATCCTGTTTGAAATTTAAAGAAACTATTGGGCGAAACGTAGAGTGGTGAATTTTCAGTTTCAATAAAAAATTTAAACCACCGAAATTCTGAATTACACTGAACTATAAACCACCGACATTCTGAATTACACTGAACTATAAATCACCGAAATTCTGAATTACACTGAACTATAAACCACCGAAATTCTGAATTACACTGAACTATAAACCACCGACATTCTGAATTACACTGAACTATAAACCACCGATATTCTGAATTACACTGAACTATAAACCACCGAAATTCTGAATTACACTGAACTATAAACCACCGATATTCTGAATTACACTGAACTATAAACCACCGATATTCTGAATTACACTGAACTATAAACCACCGATATTCTGAATTACACTGAACTATAAACCACCGAAATTCTGAATTATACAGCACTATAAACCACCGAAATTCAGCTTTTATAAACTTAATGGCGAATGTGATAGAATACAAATGCAGGATCAATTCTCTGCATATTCGCGAGCATTTTAGTATTTAGTATTCTCTATATATCATCAATCCAATCTGACTGAAGAAAAGAACATCCAATATTCATGGCCTGGAATCGTAGCCGACTGAAACGGGATCTGTCGGCCAACCAGCGTTCTTGTCGCAAACCTCTAACGAGATTTCACAATGAACATCTAGACATCAGATTGATAATCGATCATACCTTTGCGACATAAACCAGATAAAAACAAATCAACCGATTGATCGATAAATGGCTCAAGTCATGGAACCATACATCGATTATTAAAAAGGTTGATTGAGTGATTTTTACGCCGCACTCAAGATTATTTCAGTTATATGGCGACGTTGCAAGGTTTTACGGGGAAGGAAATCGGTGCCATTAAAGAAGATGCTCGGTAATTTCATCATTATAAAATTTAATTTTCGGATAAGAAACCAGAGAAAAAAGTTGACGTTCAATACAGATGAATCCTGTATTTATTGACAAAAAGCAATGAAAAAAAATAATATATAAAAACAGGAATGAATTTACTTATTAGTAGGCGTGTCTTCTTATGAATCTGAGTTATTTGTAACAAAAACAACCCTCAAAATATGATAAATGTTTGGTGTTTCCTCGGCGATATCACCAAAAACGAGGCTCCAATAGAAATACTTGTTTGATAAAAGCACAGATCAGTAGTAGCAAATGTATATGAAAACAATTTTAAACTTCTTAATAGAAATTAAACATCTTTAAATCTACCCATTTATAAATGTTTCCCATTGGTCAGAACCAACCTACTCCACAAAAATGGTTTTGAGTTTCTCTCTAATAGCTAAGAGAGAAATTCTGTCCTTGGGTTCATCGTTTAAACAGGCAAGAGATACTTCGGCTAGTCCCGGAAGTTTGGTGACCTCAGCGATATCGCCAAAAACTAAACCGAGGCTCCATATGTCGGAGAACACCGATGTTGCCTGTTCGTGTCTCACTTCTGGTGCTAAATGTGGGATTCTATCAAACTGTTCTTGTGAGTAGTTATATAACATTCCTGACTGGTATGTAGACAGACCCAAGTCTGTAAACTTGATCACAGATCGATCAGGGTCGGACATATCCACAAGGATGTTGTCAGACTTTACGTCGTTTAGAAGGATGTGTTTGTCGTGAATGACTTTCATACCATCCACAAGTTGTAGACAAATGTCTATCCAGTCTTTATGGTTGTCAGCAAACAAACCCTGAGCTAAAATGTCTGTTAGGGTTATACCATTTCCAAACATTTCCGATACCAGGCAAATTTCACCATTTTCCTTCAACTTCAAAAATCCATAAAACTCTGGGAGAGCTCCAGTACCTTTCAGGTATTGGTGAAGTTTTCCCTCTCTGATAAATCCTTCACGGGAAGTTGGAGAATGGTATCGCTTTACCGCCACGAAGATGAAATTGTCATCATCAGTAATCAATCTGGCCGCTTCCACCGACCCGAAGGCACCTGTGCCAAGAACATCATTCTCCCATTGTATTTCACTTTCCTTCAGGATAGGTACTGATAAGTCGGGGACAGGATATCCTGACGTGTCACAATCTATAGGCAATTGGATTCCATCTTGTATTTGGAGGCTAGGTGTGTGTGTTTCACTGGAGAGAAGAGGTTGGGAAAGTGGGTTCTCACCTTGTTCTTCCGTCTCTTTCCCGGGTGTTTCTTCAACTTTTTCAGAAACACCTGGCGACTCTTTCTCTATCGCAATGATATTGTCGTTTACATTGTTGCTTGAGCTGGCTTTCTCTATAGCTACCATCAATTCATTCTTTTTGTTTTCCACGATGTCTCTCTGGTCTTGGGATATCGCACATTGATTTGCGTATCGTTGTAGAAGATCAGATATTTGTTTTTGGACATCTTTCAATGTTAAAGTATCATAATGTGGACATGTGTTGTTATTTCCATCTTGGGTTGATCGTAAGATGTCACACTGAATGCCAGACTCTGTTGTAACAATTGTATTTTCGGTTTGGATACTGACAGTGTACGTCTCTGGTGCGATCTGCACATCTTTGTCGGCAACTGATACACTACTTTCGGTTGAGACGGTACAACTAACCTGGGTTGTCTGGGTAGAGATTGTCTCTATGGCTGTTGACTCTGGTACAACTTGTAACTCTTTGTCAGAAGTGAAGACCATGCATTGTGTGGAGACTGTGTTGTGATTTGTTACAGTTTGTGTTGATGATGTTGCGTTTGCCGCAGTTGACTGTATGCTGGCATCGCTTTTTGTACTAGTTGTGGCAGTTCCACACGACACCGAAGCTGGTTTTACTTGTACAGCAAAATCATTTTGGCCCGTGCGATCCACAGATGTACCTTCACCTGCGACTGGTTCCGTTCGGGGCTCAAGTTCGATCTGGGTCCCTGTAGAGGTGACCGGCGTGGGTTGGAATACCATCCCTTGGTCTCCGGGATCGACTTTCTTGAGAAGATCAGGGATACTGGGAACTCCTGTATGAACCAGGATATCCCATGGTAAAGCCGTACATACATTATCCAAATCATATAACTTGTGACCATGTCTGGTAAAGGAGTTGTCCCCAAGAGGACGTATATAATTGAGCTTTGATAGTCTTCGTGAAGCATTTGCCAGACGGGGTGTCCAACCTTGTTTCAACACAGCCTGCAAAGTAAAGTATAAACATCTTTTTAGGGGAAATCATTTGTTTCCTGTATCACATGTGAAACATTGATTGGCATTGGTCTTTAGTCCGATGTAAACTTCGTGTTCTAAATCTAAGCTATAAATATACACTTTGAGAATAGTTTTGCTCTGAGCTTATGACCTCTTCAAAGAGTCAATTCCAATATACACACATCAACTACGACAACAACGGAACCAAATCTACAGTCTTTTTTTAGAAACACCACAAAATTTAATTTTTTTTTACACATTTATTTTTTATGCTAATTCTTGAGCGTCAGAAGAAAGTTTAACATTGCTATATCTATATTTACCCGTGTCAGACCTCTCCTAAGCTGTGTCTCTTCCTCCATCCAGTTCGGTCACGTGATTCCTGTTATTTGGATCTTCTAAATGACTCTTTTGAGTGTTTAAAACTCTATGTAATGAACTACAGTGCCGTCAGCTCTATAGTTTACGATGCTACGCTCGTTTCCAAGATACGTTACAATGGGGTATCATGTGACCCGTTGTATTTTTATGACGACGTACGATATCGTCATAACTGAACGTTACAATAATAACGCAGTCGTCACAGTAGTTTCGGTTCTAATTATCTCCCAACGTTAAAAAACGCGCCATTCAAGGCTGAGTTGTTCAAAGGTGTATTAGGCTTAATACCAGTCTAAATGACGTCGCGTAACAAAGAAATTCAATTGTGACGTTGCAAAGTTAAAGCCTAATCCACTTCTAAACAACCGCCAGTTGGTTTGATGTAACATATAAACTACGGGATAACCCACAATGGTTTGAATAGGACATTGGGTTATATTTTTAATTTTTTTTTCTCCTTCATTTTTTCACATTTGTTTTAGAGACGACAAAAATGAATATTATTGGAATTTCGGCTCCCCCCTGTAGTAGGCTTACATCGATGATTACAGGTTGTTTAACTAATCAATCTTATCTATTACTTTAAAGGGACGCGTTGGGCAGTAGTGATTATGTTTTTCATAATACTTCAAAAAAAGATTAAAAGATATTTTATCGTCACGACTCTCTTCACTGCGTAGAAATTCCGCATAATTTTAAATGGCTTGTTCCCGTAGCGTTCGGCTCTTCGGGCCTCACAGTGAAATTAAACTTTACATACTACAGCAAAATTCGTAATTAAACGACCTGTCAGTGGAAAGAAAGTTATAAGTGATCATCTAGACACCTTCCCATAACGCAAATGACAGTAATATTTGAGAACTTTTAACTGTAGTTTTCCTCAAACGGATGATGCCCCTTTAAAACCCCAAAATACTCACTGGATATTTCAAGATGGAAACAGTCAACGTTGGGCAATCTGTTTGCTGTCTTGTTATCAGAATTTTACACCGGTAGGAGATCCATTTTTGAAAGGTTATCATTTGTTAGCATTGCAACTAGCCGAGAAATCTGGACTCTGCCGAATTTTTTCCCCCGTAGAGGGTGATTCACATTGCCAGCCAAATATAAAATATTTCGCCCTCTAGACGGAAAATCCGGGCTACATTGCAACCATATACCGCGGGCGAAGAGCGATTTTGTGGAAACGCAATGTAACAGTAGTCGCCATTTTTGTTTCTCGAGTGACTTCAAAGTGAGACGGGACCTCCGTGGCTCAGTAAGTAGAGCGTTGGACGCTCAATCCGAACAGCCTTTCACCAATGGATCGCGGGTTCGAATCCAACTCAGTCCACAAAAAAATTGGTGAAACTTTCTGACTAGGTTTTCACTCGAACAGCCTGTGTGGGATGGTTGCCAGTTACCACCTGGAGGTCGTTGGATTCCTCCGGTCATATAGCCCGGTTTCTTCCTACAATAAAACTGGCAATGCCGCCATATAAGTGAAATAATCTTGAGGGCGGCGTAAAACACCAAACAATCAATCAATCAATCAAAGTGATAAGTACTGAGGTATTTAAGGAATGAGGTTGAAATGAAATATATTGGTAAAGCCACCAACCCGTTGGTACCGAAGATATGTGCTAAAAACGAACACAATTGATATAACGGGGATGTTTAAATGAGTGCATTATTGCATATAAAAAAGACTACCTTAGCGTACATCCCGAAGATTGGTATTAGGATCAAGACTGATATTCCTTTCTTCTCTGGTAAAAAATGACGAACAGTTAGCTAACTCTGTTTCAGCGAAATTGACTCTGTATCATGCCAAATTGTTACCGTGAAAATACTTTCTTCTGTTTTGGCCTATCGACCTCCACCCCCCCCCCAACCCCACCCCAAGTCTAATACGCCAAAAAAATTACCTCAAATGGATGATGTTCCCTGGAGCTTCATTGATGTATCAAGAGGTGGTTATCTAGTTATACTATATAACGTAAAGGGGCATGTGATGTTGATATTTTCCCCTTAAACCTAAATGTTGAAATTGTCTGCTATTAAAAGCTATTAGGTGATGCTAGTCTGGCAAATGTACGCTGGCGCGCACTTTTTTTAACTATCTTAGCTCTATAATGAAGGAGTGTTTGTCCAGTTGTTTAAATTTGGTTTAATTTTTTAACACTTGTTGGGTTTGTACAGGCCACAGACTGTAGGGATTTTCCTTATTTCAACGTCAATCAGTTAGTTTCTCGATGCACTTCAAAACTTCTTAGGGTCTAGACAATCAAACTTTATGGAAAAAGTGCAAATTCTAACAGCTCATGCTTCTTCAACAAGACAAAGCCGAAAGATCACCAACGATAGGTCCATTTAGGGTTTATTGGTAACAAGTTATTAAGAAGGTATTAAATGAAGATTGCATTGTTGTTAAAGGGATATGCCCGGAACAAATATTGTTAAATGTATGCTATTCTATCGGTTTCCAGATGGCCATCGGTAACATTCCCAACTCCCACGGACCACTGGTTAGGGAGTTTTATTTGAGGATTCCAATGTCTGCTTTGTTGTGGTAAAAAGAGTCGAGCGCGTAGTGGAGCCCTTTCTTGGTGTGCGTTAGGTCTACTTTTGGCTGTTTGTTTACTGACTGTCAGCACGGGATAACTCGTTAAATGTACACCTTTGGTGGAAAGTTGACTTGCAGCCTTTTATCCGAGATTGATCACTCTGTATTTTTCTAATAATCTGAAGATCAACCGAAAACCACAACAAACTTGAGCGATGTCACCTTTTAAAGGATAATATACTTTAAAGAAAATAAATGAAGTATTTAAATAAAACGAAAACATGTTATTGTAGAATAAGAGAAACGATACTTATACCAAAGGGACAAAACTCCCAAATTTTACCTATTAGAGTTACCTCCTCTGATTTGTGGAAACCTTGCCGTTTTCACATATACAAAGCTATATAATTATATGTTGACACTTGCTAATCATGTAGCCATGTTGTTAAAGGAAACCACTTGCAGCACTCGTAAAAAGTTGAAGTATTATATGTTATTTGATCCTTTCTTTCATATATGGAGTGGACGTAAAGTGCTAACAAAAAGCGGTAACCAAAACGGTCTTAGTTACACTGCCACGCTTATTGTTTTTAGTAATTAATCATAAAAATGGATAAAAAAAATTGCAACTTTTGCCACTTTAAACTTTATTAAGACATAATTGCTCTTTAACCGCGATGTTATAAAAAAAATATTTCGAGAATGACATAGGGCTTACATGGACTAAAGATTATGTGGAACTAAAATCTTCTTTGAAGGACTTTGAAACTAAAGACGGGGCCTCGGTGAGTCAATCCGACAATGGCCTCCCATCCATGGGTCGCGGGTTCCAATCCCACAGTCCCCCATATCTGAGTGATTTTTTTCACTCCCTTGCTGTATGTTGAATGGCTGGCAGGTGTACACCGAGGGTCGGGAATTTCCCCATGCAAGGGACTCTGTTTCCTCCCGCATTTAACCTTTAACAACGACAAATTAGCTTGAGTGTGATGCAAATCATAAATCAATCCACCGAGTAAAATGTCAGTCATACAAGTTAAACGACGTTGTTAGTGCTTCTCATTGTCTATAAATGTTTACACTTTTCATAATATTTCTGTTAATTTGAAAAATAGGAGTGACTTTGACTTTGGATAAAAGGGAGTAGGTCGATTTTCAATGGAATATAAATCACCTAGTTACTTATTCCAATTTACCAATAGTCCTATCTCTTCAGCTACTGATATCAACAAACGCGTATCTTATATGTCTTCAACCGAGTAGGCCTAAATCTTTTTATACATATTTGAACACTAAAACACTGTCACAGGGAAAATTCTTCTTGTTTAAAACAAACACGGAGACAAGTTTCTTATTTTGCTTTATATACAATATATATAATAAAAAAGTGCCCCCCCCCCCCCTCCTAAATTAAAACCACTAACACTGTACAAAATCCAATTTATTTAGAAATTGCTCTTAAAAGTTTTTATTAAATTAATATGTTTCACGAGCAACACGGTCGCACCAACGTAGCAATCTGGAAAGATTCCTTCTGCATACCGTTAATGACAGAGTGAGGGGACATCCTGGTACAGCGAATACAACAAGAAACATCATACCAACTGTAGGCCTACTAAATGGATCTATTATGGTATTGGGATGTTGGATTTGATAACCGTACAAGGCAATTCGACTTAAGGGTTCGCTTCATCCATCCAGGGAGTGCTCGATCCTGGGGCCGGTTGTTCAAAAGTGTATTAGGCTTAATACCAGTATAACTTTGCAACGTCACAATTAGATTTCTTTGTTACGCGACGTCATTTAGACCGGTATTAAGCCTAATACACTTTTGAACAACTCAGCCCAGTTGTCCTTCCACATTTTGACAATCACCCATTAGCCACCTGGGGCCGGTTGTTCAAAAGAAAATTAGCTTAACGGCAGATTAAATGACGTGGCGTAACAATGAAATTTCTTTGTGACGCGACGTCATCTAACCTGCCGTTAAGCTAACTTTCTTTTGAACAACCGGCCCCTGGGGCCGGTTGCACAAAGCTGTATTAAGCTTAAGTCAGGCTTAAATACATCGCGTAACAAAGGAATTTGATTGTGACGTCGCCAAGATAAGTCAGACTTAAGCTTAATACACCTTTGTGCAACCGGCCCCGGGGGCCGGTTGTTCAAAAGTGTATTAGGCTTAATACCGGTATAACTTTGCAACGTAACAATTGAATCCCTTTGTTTCGTGACGTCATTGAGACCGGTATTAAGTCTAATACCCTTTTGAACAACCCAGCCACTATCCATGGATCGTTCAAGAGTTGTGGACAAGTTTATCCAGAACAATGCTATATCCACAGCATGCCACGGCCAGCAGTGAGTCTGGATACCAATCCCCTGGAACACTTACCGGACATTTAGGGGCACAGGATTCAAAGTCGGGATCCCAGTACATACATTCTATGAATTGGAAGCAGCAATGCATGGGGAGTTGTGCCAGCTGCCCATGTACCAATTTTGATGTCCTGACGGGCATGAGAAGGCGACTGGAAGCTGTGATTCAAGGGTGTGTTGATCGTGTTTCTATGGTCTCAATATCTGACTATTAACTCCTCGTTACAGTTCTGTCAACATTTTTAGATTTCACTATACTTGTTGAGCTCTCTTGGATTTTCATACAAAATGTTCAACAGAAGTCTCTCACATGCAAGAAAGTCTCGTGTGCGTCCATGTCTATGTCACTGAACTGTTTGCTTGTTATTCACAGCCGCCTGGTTCAAATATACTCTCCCAAAAAAGAAACGCAACATCCAATTCTTGTTCTTCAAAATATGAATTTTCAACATCATTTTTAATACAGAAATAAGCATCACATTACACTGAAATATGGCAGACTGGTTGTTCAGACTTTAAAGTTTACGGAACCGTGGAAGGGACATGACGAAAAAGAAATTTAATATCACTGGAAGACTGAAAACAAATATTTTTCGACCTGTCTTTTGGACGAGCACGGGACGTAAAAAAACAATTCTACATGTTAAAAAAAAAATCCACTTTTTTAATGTTACTATATTTAGACTGGCAAATCGTTGACCAATGGAAGGAGCGGATAGAATCTAATGGTGCCAAAAAGCTAAGCTTTGATTGGCTGGTTATCGCAGTATTTCCATACTGACAAGAAGTAATTGCAAAATATACAAAGTTAACTTCCAGATTTTGGTGGGCGCAGCGAGTGAACCAGGCCTATATATCGACAGACGTAGCCCGACTTTCTTACTCTTTCTATTTTCGATCATTATGAAACTTGGCAATCCAATCAGGCCCCGCGATAACCAGCCAATCAAAGCATAGCTTTTTGACATCATTAGATTCTATCCGCTCCTTCCATTGGTCAATGATTCACCAGTCTAAATATAGTAACATTTAACAAGTTGAAATTTTCTTTTTTTTTCGACTTACATTTCGTTAGGAAAAAAAATTCTTTCTTTTTTTTTTAGAAAGTAGAATTTATTTTCGACGTCCCGTGCGCGTCCAAAAGACAGGTCGAAAAATATTTGTTTAGTCTTCCAGTGATGCTAAATTTCTTTTTCTCCATGTCCCTTCCACGGTTCCGTATAAAGTTCATTCACATGTAAAAATTTATCAAGTAAAGTTCATAGCGCTCAGATGACGTCACTGCAACGTCAATATCTGTTGTGTCCACCATTAACCTGTAACACAGCACGGACCCGTCTCGGCATAGACACAATCAATCGACGAATACGGTTTTGCGGAATTCTCCTCCATTCTTGCTCAAGAGCCTGCTGCAGTTCTTGCAGAGTTTACGGCGCTGGATGACGACTGCGCACGCGCCTAACCAAACCATCCCACAAATGTTCTATTGGGTTCAAATCTGGTGATTTCGACGGCCAGAGGAGCACTGTTACGTTCTGGTTGGCTAGAAATTCAACAGTAGCACGAGATGTGTGCGGCCGAGCGTTGTCGTGCTGAATAATTTCCCTACGGAGGTCAATTACGGGCAGCATATGTGGTGTCAAAACCTCATCTGTGTATCGAACGGCGTTAAGGTTGCCGGGAATGTGCACCAGTTGAGTTTTTCGGGCACAGGATATGGCCCCCCACACCATCACACTTCCTAGGTCGGCCAGAACGTTGATGATCAGCTGTTGAACCGGATTGCTGGTGCCGTTGCAACAGTCTGGAAATCGTGCTCCGGTGAACATTATAAAGTCTAGCGATGACGACGTTCCCGGATAGCTGCGTCTAGTCTTGGCATATTGTAGCAACTTCGTGACACAATTTAACGACTGAATTCAATTGAACGGTTGTGTGTCTTTTATACCCATTAAACCCGCATAAAGATAAGACGTGATTCGCACGTGCAACTGCCCTACGTTTTTCCCTACGCCTTGCTCGTGTAGCGTTACACAAAGGCTGACCCGTAAGTCACGTGTGATCAACAGCCACTATCAGGGGCTTAAATTCAATTATCGGACATTTACATTATAACATGATCCTGTTGTCATGTGTCAATCAGGCGCATTTTGGGAAAAAATCATGTTAGGAAAAAAAAATTGGATGTTGCGTTTCTTTTTTGGGAGAGTATATTTATTCCGTTTTATTCTTTCTACAAGACAATACCATAGAAAAAAGAAAGGGGGGGGGGGGGGTGCAACCATGCAACACTGTTTTGGCCATATGTATATTATTGTACCTTGTCTCCATGGTTATTTAAGACAAAAAGATTTTCCCTGTGCCCGTGTGTTTTAGTGACCATAAATATATTATTGTAAAACCAGACAATTCTACTGACTAAGGCTAAGCTCCTGTCTGCCATCAACCTAATAAAATATCATGGGTTTTAGTTTATTACAACTTATGATTGGGTATAAAGGTCTAAATGATATACCTATTTTTAACACAATTACAAACTGGTGTTAATGATTATTTTAGACAAGAAGATTTTCGGTGTGCCGGTGTGTTCTGCGTCTACGAATATAGTATTATAGTATAGACGGTATGCCCACTACATAGCCAGGTTCCCTTAAGTTCGGTTTTACAGAACTGATGGTCATATTTCGTAACAAAGCCATAAGTTCGTGTCAAATCGAACTCTTTTAACCCCATCGTGATGTTAATAATGCAAATGATACCATGGACACGCTTTTAGTCTGAATTTTGTGTCAATTCTTAAAAAACGAAACCCATTGTTCGATAAGCTTTTGTTTTGTTTTACAATTCTTTCCTAGAAATGCAAGAGATTCAGAATAGCCAAATGTATGCATGTTGAAACTAAGTGCGTTTCGGCCACAATGGATTGGCTGGGTTCTAAAGGACACAATTCCTCAATTTGTTTCGATTTTTCGTTGACTCTCAAGTTGGTAGAAATATAAGAAGATAAGAAGTAATCATTCTCGGATGAACCGCCACAAGTCAACGATCTTTTTTCAGTCTCCCTGGACATTGCCTAATGGGAAACCCCGCCTTGCGGCCATCAACAGGATCCATAAAGAAATAAAGAGTTGCTATGAAAAGACAACTCGGAAGATGTGTTTCTAAAAATAAATGTAATCCCTCTTAATCCTTGGCTTCGATCATTTTAATCCTTAGATTGAATTTAAAAACAGACGGGAATAACAACTCGGTTATCCAACATGCAAGCTAAAACTGTTGCCATCTGTTATCAGAATGGCCTTGGTGTAGCCAACATACAACACGGCATAGTGTATATTCATCGATTTGAACTTGTCTCACTCACCAAGTGACAAACGTCATCAAAACGTGCTCGCCTAGCAACCCTGTAGCTTCAAGCTATCATTGGTGTGTATACTATACTACTACAACTCAAATGTGACGCCTATGCAGTTTCAGGAATTCTCTGACGTCAGCATTCCATGCCTTATTTGGAAAACTCTTCTGGCCATTCACAGAAAAGAGAAATGATTGAAACGGCATTGGAACTTCCCAAGCCTCTTTGCTGTGATGTAATTCACGACGACATGACCCGTTTTCTGACGCGTGACGTCCCCAGCAGTCGTGTTGATTCTTCGAGGGAAACAAATCCTTGACACCGATTCCATGGGAGTAAATGATTCTTAGAGAAGGTCATAGTTTTATGAATTATCAACTTATTCAACGGATTCAAAGAAACACAGACCTAAGACGCGAAATCAAAAATATATTGGTTATTTTATGCTTTACGATGCACTCAAGATTATTTTCCTTGCCAGCTTTTATGGGTTTCACCAGTATTAATCATCAGCAAACTTTTCGCTTTTGGAACTTAGATTGCTTGTCAATCTGAAAACTTCGGAGATTTACGTACGGTAGGCCTACGTGAAATATCTTCTGAAAGACGGCAGGTCATTTTGAATGTGGCCAGCAAAAAGGTAGCCACCAAAGGAACAATTTACATATCCTCTTGAGGGACCATAAAAGTGTCCCGGTGATAGTATAAGGAAGAGAAACACTATGTTTGTTAAAGTGGCATGTTTGGTTAAGCTGCCAAAATGTTGATATTTTGACGTTAAAACAGAATGTTGAAATTATTGGCTATTTTTCTCAAGACGTATAATTCAGAAGCTTTTTTAGTGCTTCTAGTCTCGAGAATGTACGATACAGTATTGTTTTGAACTAACTGGGGCTTAGAATGAATGAATGGTCGTCCCGGTTATTTAAATTTTGTTTACATTTCGAACACGTTTTCGGTTCGCACCTAGGACACATACTGTATGGATTTTCCTCATTCCAACGCCAATCATTTAGTTTTTCGATGGTCTTCAAAGCCTCCTACTGTCGTGACGATCAATTATGAAAAAAGTGTGAAATTTGGCAGCTCATGCCACTTTAACTTTCAGCATCGATCAGTGATATACAATTGAGGAGGCATTGAAGGATTCTTGAGATGTACCGACACTGCGTCTGTGTAGTTTGTTTTACAAAACATGTGTTTTTGGATATGTAGGCCTACGTCCAAACGCCATTTGTATTCAGCCCAAAAATACGGTGATTTGCCGTATAAAAAAAACGCAGGCTGTAGGATTGCCGATCGAAGCCGAATATCCAATGTACTTTAATAAAAGTCGACACCCAATGGTCTTTACCTCTTATGGAAGTTTTCTAACTTTTTAATCAATTGTAAACTCGTGCGTTATACACAAATAGAAATATATCCTTATTTTTGGCCTCTGATTAGGTGCTGAATTGGCTTTCTTATTTGTAAAATTGTATAGACTGTAAAACAACAGTGAAGATTCCACAAAAATAATTAATAAAACTAATATAAGTAAAATATAGAAACACATAGAATTGTTCTTCTTATTTCCTGATCATTTATTTCGAGAAATACATTCTATAGATATATATATGTGTCAAGGCTGTATTCTCCTACGCGTAATAACCCTAGTCAATTATCGTCATTTTTTTTTTACAAATCGCTAGTCACATGTGTAGCTAGTCAAAGCAAAGCACCAATGATAACCAGGCTTTAGCAGCCTACGTAAGGCGAACAATTAATGGTTACGCTGAGTCTGTACAATATCGATCCATCTTCCAGGCATCCTGACCTTTTAATGTTGCAGTGACCGTGGTCAGTTACGTATATATATGTTATACGATCCACGTGTTCTACCGTTTGCATGTGACCTCGACTTAAAAAAGTATACGTTTTCAAAATAAAACGTTTAAAAAGTGCTTACCTTTTCCGGGAGTCTTGCACTTGAGGCGTGGGAGCCCGTGGGAGTTTGTAAACATGTATATAAGGTAGATCTAAAGACAATATTGTCACTTCCTTTCTTTTAAAGTTTGGAAGATACAGTTTAAATCCCGTAAGTTTATAAGTATATCGAATTTATTTACCTTCGTATTCGTTCTATCGGGTTGATGGCTTCGAGTAAGGTAAGCTTTTTATTTGTTGTACCTATCATATGTATTTAATCTTTTCATACAAATGGACGCGCCAATAAGCTAAAACAACCAACTTTAATATTTGTTTACTTTCCAAGATTACAAGACATTTGGTTGATGAGAACTGAAAGAATCTTCATACGCTTTTGTACTTCTTGTGCAATTCCACGAAAAATATTACCTTTTTAAGGCTATGATTTTATTAAACTTGTCAAAGAATTTCGCGGCTTTTTCGAACTTTGGTCATTTGGCCAGTAACTTATTTTACACAATTATCAGTTTTGTTAACGCGACATGAGCGCCAAAATGTTGATAATTGGCTATTTTTCTCAAGATGCATAATTCAGAAGCTTTTTAGTGCTTCTGGTCTCGAGAATGTACGATAAAGTATTGTTTTGAACCAACTGTGGCATAGAATGAATGGATGGTCGTCCCGGTTATTTAAATTTTGTTTATTTTTCGAATACTATTTCTGTTCGTACAGGCTACATGTACATACTGTATAGACTTTCCTCACTCCAACGCCAATCGTTTAGTTTTTCGATGGCCTTCAAAGCCTCTTACTGTCGAGACGATCAGAAATTATGAAAAAAGTTTTAATTTTGGCAGCTCATGCCACTTTAAATGGAAAAGAAATGTTCTGTGTTGTCATCTGAATAGTATATAACATTGTATTGCACCTGCCGAAATTCACACTTTTCTCATAAATTTTTCACCATGATAAGAGAGTTTGAAAGTCATGCACGGAAAAACTAAATGATTGACATTGGAATGAGGAAAATCCATTCCGTTTGAGACCTGTACGAATCAAAATATTGTTCGAAAACTTAACAAAATTTAAATAACGGCACGAACATTCATTCATTCTGGGCTTAAGTAAGTCCAAGACACTTTACATCAACGTATATTCTGGAGACCAGTTGCGCTAAAAAGCTTTTAAACTGTACTCTTTGAGTAAAAAAGTGTTTTATTAACACACATCAAATATCAAGTATTGGCAGATCATGTCACTTAAAACATCGTAGAGATCCCAATCCCTACGTTGGAGGAAACCAACGACCTTCCGTTGGTAACTGGCAACCATCCCACATAGGTCGGTCGAGTGAAAACCCAGTCAGAAAATTGTCCAATTTTTGGACTGAGTGGGATTCGAACCCGCGACCCATTGGTGGAAGGCTGTTTGGATTGAGCGTCCAACGCTCTACCTACTGAGCCACGGAGGCCCCGAAAGATTCTGGAGAGAAACTTTAAAGTTTTCTCCGGTAAAACTGAAATACCTGGCTGCAATTAGACACTAAGCTTTGAACTCTATGGACACTTCTAACAGGCATATAGTGCATGGTATCTCTCTCAGTGTTGCCTTAGCTCAGAAGTTCAGCGTTTGAAGTGTTTAGAAAATTCTAAATGGCCTACTCAAGTTAAATCTCTTCTGGATAGTTTGGGACTTACATATATATGGACAGGAGATTTGTTGTTAAACCCAATATGGCTTGTAAATCAGTAAAACAACGTTTACAAGATCAGTTTTTAAAAAGATGGAGAGAGGAAGTTACAAGTTCTGAAAAGGGGCGTTTTTATGCTAAGATAAAAACTACTTTTCAATTTGAAAAATATTTATCTGTATAACTGGAAAGGCTCATGACCAATCTACTGCGTTTCAGAACTTCTAACCATTCTCTACCAATCGAAAAGGGGAGATGGACACATTTGCCAACTCACCTCAGATTATGTGACAAATGCAATTTAGATGTAGGTGAGGAAGTCCACTACTTATTTCATTGCCAATTCTATGAGCCACAACGCTTGTTGAAAATACCCCATTATTTTGTAAGAAATAAGTATTCGCATGGCTTGCAATCTCTATTTATCAATAGAAATGTCAGAAATCTAAAGAATTTAAGCCAATTCATAGGCCTCCTAAAATAATCCCACCGTTTGTTAGGTGGTGTTGTTTGACCAATGTCCGCCAATATATGTATTGTTATGTTTATATGATGTATTTCTCCATGCCCGGAAAAGGGCCAAGAGAATAAAACAAATCTGAAAAATCTGAATCTGAAAAACTAAAAGATATTGATGTTGAAATAGAAGATAGAAAGCTAGTTTGTATGGGAACGGAATATGTGTGCTTATAATGGACACACTTCAATAGCCGGAATGTGTATATAAGAGATATATCTCCAAGATTTGCATCAACGTATACTACTTTTTAAAAAAAAGTTGAACCATGAGCTTAATCTCATGCCAATATAAACAAATATGTATGTTTGAAAAACCTAGCTCTTATAATATAACTTGAAAACTGAACTGTTGAATTGTGTTGTTTAATTTCCTTGCAATACGCGCAGTTTTCTAACTTGTGTCTGTCAACTGAGTGCAGAAATAAATTTTTTCGTATTTTTTTAGCAGCATCGCAATTGCAATCGCATAACATGCCAATGTGAAACGCGCCTAGGTCTTCATTTCTAATTAATAAATTGTACGATATTAAACTTTTTAATATTGTGTATTAACATAAATTTGCATAACTACAGAAACTTGACATAATTTATCTGGACTACAGTGACAAAACAACACAGGATCAAAAGTCCGACTTAACTAAATTGTAAACAGCTGTGGGGTGAGCCAGTGAAATGAGGAAAATATGTCACCGTTTCCAGTAGTCCGGGTTTCTGACTCCAAAGTGACTTTTTATATACTCAGTAGGCTATATAAAAAGTCATTTTGGAGCCAGAACCACGGACTAGGTTTCCAGAATAATCTATACGTGAAACAGAATATTTAGGAAAACAATCAATAAGGATTTTTTTTAAGAAACTCCATAAATGAATACACGAAATAGCTTAAATGATTGATGGTTCAATGAATCAAAACTTCTTCATCTGCAACTTGGCACTTAATAAGACTGTGCACCACGTAAGTGTTCCAACTATACTCCAAAAGTGCTACTTGTAACGAAAGGCAGAAATTAAATTCTCAACATCAATATTTTAGTTTTTCAAGGTATTTCAAACGGTCAACTTCCCGTGAAAATTATAAAGAAAATTAATCCGAATTTAGGCAGCTCGTGTCACGCTTTTATCAGAATCGGTACCGGTACATTTGGGGGTTTTGCTATCGTATCGCAACCTGAATGTTTGCTGCAGAGCCCAAAGAGGTTAATATTGTTTTACTTAAAGTGGCATGAGCTGCCAAAATTCACACTTTTTTCATAATATCTGATCGTCGCGACAGTAAGAGGCTTTGAAGGCCATCGAAAAACTAAATGATTGACGTTGAAATGAGGAAAATCTATACAATATGTGTTATATATAAACCGAAATAGTGTTAAAAAAGTAAACAAAATTTAAATAACCGGGACGACCATTCATTCATTCTAAGCCAACAATGCTTTATTGTACATTCTCGAGACTATATATAAGTACTAAAAAGCTTCTGAAACGTACGTCTTGAGAAAATAGTCGATAATTTTAACATTCTGTTACAATGGCCAAATATCTCAATTTTGGCAGCTCATGCCACTTTAAAAAGTCCGCCACAAGTAAAGAATTACTTAGGCTAAAGTTTAATAAGAGGTCAGAATTACATATAGGGGTACTGGTAAGTGTAATTTCTACATTTTTTCATGTTTTACACCGCACTCAAGATTATTTCATTCAGGCCTATATTAATATTATTTTTGAACACTAAAATTTTAATATGCAACTTTCGGCGAGTAGCTGGCATTTCTCCCACATAGGCCTACAGCGATCGAGTGAAAAATCCACCCAAAAAGTTTTCAAGTTGATTTCGTTTGAGTGGGATTCGAGCCCGAGATGCGTCGACGAAAGGCCTATGTTAACTATCACTCTGCCCATTGAGTTAAAGTACACTCGAAACAAGCTGCATGCCTGACATAAAGGTGTTTTACCTACATAGTGACAGGGACTGACACGCATATTTACTGAATGCAGGTGTAAATCATGAGATCGATATTGAAGTCGGAGCAATTAACACACTGGTCAGGTGGAAATGTCTACGGCCGTAGTTTATATCCATGCAATGTAGGCCTATATATATATCTGTAAACTTCTATAGGCCTATATATATGCAAAGTATCTTAGGCCTATATTAAAGTGACATGTGCTTCTAATCTCATGTATGTACGATAAAGTATTGTTTTGAATAAACTTAGGCTTAGAATGAATGAATGGTCGTCCCGGTTATTCAAATTTTGTTTACTATTTCGGTTCGTAGGCCCTATAAAAGGCTATAGGCCACATACTGTATGGATTTTCATCATTCCAACTCCAATCATTTAGTTTTTCGATGGCCTTCAAAGCCTCTTGCTGTCGTGACGATCAGAAATTATGAAAAAAAGTGTGAATTTTGGCCGCTCATGCTACTTTAATTATTATAGAATATCTATAGGCTATCATTATCATAGGCCCATGTGTGTCTGATGTTTGAAATCGATGAGTTTTGTCTGTGCAGGTTCGACCAAGTATTATAAAGCCCGCGTAAACCGGCGAAGAGGTTTTGTTTTACTGCGTTCGTGAAACTCGAGCTTCAAGTTCAATATAATACCAGTAACTAACTATTTACTGGTAATGGTATAGCCAGCTAGGCCACAAAAGTACAACCCGGCATTTGTACGATAGGCTAGTACTACTACTAGTTTAGGCTATAGAGCTGCACTGTGGTTGAGCGTGTTTGCCGTGAAGCATGGGTCTTGTCGGCAATACTGTCAACCATAGGCATAGCTCGTGTACATATAGTCAACTAGTTTGAAGTCAACAGATTTCTAATTCAGTCCAGATCCAGACGTTGTTTACATTGACCGCTGGTCATCTCTTGAAAACAAAGTAAAAGGTTTTGGCGGATAGAGTAAAAACCACGTGGGCACCATCACTCGTGAATGGACTAGTCTATATAACCAAGTGGGCATGGGTTGCTAGACTGACCACTGCTGATAAAGCCTTTGTAAATTAAGCATTACATTTTTGAATTGTTTGACATTTCAGTGAAGGATATCGACAAAATATCAATCTAGTTTTCGAAATTTACATCTTAATTGAAGTTGAAATGCTAAATGCAATTCTCTTAGCATTATTATTTAATAACTGTAAAGCTGCCCTCCCCTCTAAAACAAACCGGCTCGTGACCTCTATTGGTATCACTGCGCGACTAAGTCCCCGAAACACACCCCGCTCTGCTTCATCTGTCTTATTGAGTACCATATTGACCACGCCACTTGGGCCATTTATCGGCCTGAGATCTTCAAAGTTCACTCTTTCTTTTACTTAGATTCTCGCGGCGGAGCAGCCCCCCAACATGTTTAAATTATATGTTGGAAACTTGGGCCCTGGCGTGACTGAAGGGACGCTGCATGGTTTATTCGAAGAGGAAGGGGTCATAGTCAACAACGTGGTGCTCAAGAAAAACTACGCTTTTGTAGAGTGTCCGGATCAAGCCAACGTAGACAGAGCCATAGATAGGCTGAATGGTACGTATTTTATCCTGCTTTACTTTCAGTTTTTATCGTGTATTGGTGCATCGTTGAGTGAAGCGCATACCGGCATGAAACTACAATCCAGATGGCCGGCGTGCTGTGGTCTCCAAAAATCATTCAAAATGGCCGGCCCACTTGAGATCCTAGCGCCCGGATTAAACATTGGGTACCGGAGCACCGAAGCATTTTGTTTTTATCACTCCTCTCAATCAAGGCTTGAATTAATAGTATACCAACGTGCTACATACGCAGCTGCCAATCGGAACTATGTTCTGCACTTGTTTGTAGCACTGCTTGTTGTGACCTGGATATTTCAATTTCAATTTTCATCACCAAGTGTCGCTGTCATTCATCGAGTGTCTTGTGTCTCACTCAGTGGGCTGCGAAGTTGGAGTACTCGACACCAAAGAAACAAAATTAATCTTTGATTATTAAAATAAATTATGGATGAGTAAAGTAAATAAAACGACAGCTATTAATTTCCTTAATTAGAAATATGCATCAGTCATTTGTTTTTCATGTCTTATTTGCAGTTTTAATTTAAGTGGCATGTTGAATTTTGATGTTTCCGTTGACGTATCTAAATTTCAATATTATCTGCTATTTTTTCGCAAGAAGTACAAATTACCAGCATTTCAATGATACCAGTCTCGAGACCGTATGTTAAAGTAGTAGTAACTTAGACCTTAAATGAACATTCTTTTGGTTCGTATAGGCCACATACTGTACAGATTTTCATTAATCCAACGTCAACCATTTACTTTTAATAACCTTTTTATTTTCATTATCAGAATTTTATAAAAAGAGCACAATTAGGCAGCTTCTACCACTTAAATCTAATAAATGATTTATAATTTATTGTTAAATCCGACTAATCTCCATTCTGGTATTTACTGCTCGCCTTGACGACATAATGAATATCAGATTATTTAACAAGGAAGCAGGTAATGAATTAACGTTTGGTGAATTAAATTTATTGTAAATAACAGAGCATATACAACTTAGTTACAAACATTGTAAAGCAATTCATATCAAATCATTCAAGGCATGGCAGCAACAAATCCAGTTTCGTCATATTAGATAATCTGACGGTCTGATTAAGTAGCACTTAATATTTTCTTCTGAGTGACCGGAGTCAGAAATTCCATTTTTTAACAACTCTATTTATTGTGAAGTAATTAATAATCATTGACTTTTTCATTTCGGAAATTGTTTAAATTTCCCCTCTTAGAAGGATGTTAACTGGAAAGTTGAGTTCTTGTAATGGATATCGGACAGGGCAGAATGTTTGACGTAAATACTGATCATAATCTGTTGATTCTTAATCTTCATACATGTAGATGCTGAAGAATGAATCAAATTGTACCTGGAAAATTTCAGAATAGTGAATATTAAATTTTATTTAAACTGCCAAAATATCTCACAATTTTATAAATCATCGGCTATTTTAGGATTGAATGTATAAATTTGAATCTTTTTCGTTGTTTTAAGAGAATATGCGTTGAAATACTGTTTTGATTAACTTAGGTTTAAAATGAACTTTCGGACCAGCTATTGAAATTTTGTTTACTTTTCAAACACTTTTATATTTGGGTTTATACAGGATATATATAGACTATTGATTTTCCTTATTTCAACATCAATCAGTTTTTCAACGCCCTTCTAACCCTCTTATTTTCTCGACAATCGGAATTATGAAAAGTTGGAATTCGGCTGCTGATGCCACTGTAAGGAGTTCTGATTATTTATTTTGTCTAAATCTGTTCAGTGCAAAGATCCTTACAATACTAAACCTGACAACGTCACCATATACATGTAAGTGAAATAACCTCGAGTGCTACGTAAAACGTCAATCAATCGATTTGAATAATAAATGACCAAGTTTAGGGACAAAACCTCTGTACAGAAATTAATTAACTTAGCCTTGGGACGTCATTGTACATTGTCAATGATGTGACTTCACATACACGAATAACATGGACTATTCGCATTTTCATGATCAGTTGAAATGATGAAGAAAGCTTTCAAAAGTCAAGTATTACTTCAAATACTGTACATGTTATTTCCAATTGTTTTTTCTTTGACGCTCTCATCAAACTGGGTCCTTGTTGAAAGCTACTTTTGTTTCAACACTGTTTTCAAATTTAGTCAATTTACAGGTACAACCACCATTACTTGTTCAGAATGGACATGAGATTTATCCTTTGGGTGATTGGATATTAAATCTCCAGTAATCAGTGGTGACCTGCTCACCTACAATGTAGTCCGATCATTTGACTTTTCCCCCAGTTGACAATTTCCATTTAAAGTGGCATGAGCTGTCAAAATTCAAACTTTTCACATAATTTCTGATTGTCACGACAGTAAGAGGCCTTGAAGGCCATCGAAAAACTAAATGATTGGTGTTCGAATGAGGAAAATCCACACAGTATGTGGCCTGTACGAACCAAAAACGTGTTCGAAAAGTGAACAAAATTTAAATAACCGAGACGACTATTCATTCTAAGTCCAAGTTAGTTCAAAACACTATCGTTCATTCTCGAGACTAGAAGCACTAAAAAGCTCCTGAATTATACGTTTTGAGAAAAATAGCCAATAATTACAACATTCTGTTTTAACGTCAAAATATCAACAGTTTGTCAGCTCATGCCACTTTAAATCGAAAACTATATGTATGATATCTATTATTTTGACAGACCTAACCCTTCAAATTTTGTAATGCCTTGTATCAATGATGATCATAGAAATGTTATGCTTGGATTGCTCAATTTCTGGCTAAATGGTTGGTCCAAAGGTCCATCAAAATGAATATTCTCTCCGTACAATTGTTTGGACGAACATTCATTCATTTTAGGTCTGAGTTACTTCTGAACAATACTATAGTATACACTCTCGGGACTCGTATAGTGCTATGACAAAAAGGCTTCTAATGAAATTGCGGATAATTTCAAAATTATCTTTTTAACAGAAAAATATCCACATTTCGGCAGCTGGTGCCTCTGTAAAGTAACTGATAACCACTTTTGTCACTAAGAAGTAAATGACAGTGGAGGGTATGACGTTGGTTTGATGTGATGTCATGGGAACAAGCTTGCGTCACTAGCAGATCAATATCCTGACGGACCCTACATGCAGCTGCCAGCTTAGCGTCAAGCTAGCATTCAATTGGTTATTTATAGCTGGAAGCAAGTGTGCCTCATATTATGTTTACTAAAAGATCGATTCTTGTGGCTATTCTTAACAGATCATCTCTACGGCCGTCTTGTCTTGTTTGATAAACTTGGAAAATGGAAATGTTACCATACTACAGTAATACATGGGGCTAGGTAAAAATGACATGCACAATGACGTATGTGCAGGCCTACAGGGCTTGTCTTTCGTCTTATTTAGCAGGAATCTAACTGGATTCTCAAAAATTATCTTTCTAGAATTCATGGGAATCCTTTAATCTACCAAGAATTTTCATAAACGGGAATCTGCCTACAGCTGTCTGTAGTTAAAATTTATCTTGATATTCTTTTAATTTTGTCGTTCGAATCCCACTTACATGTAGTCCAAAAAATTGGAAGATTTTCTGACTGGGTTTTCACTCGACCTATGTGGGACCTATGCTCAAGATTATTTCACTTATATGGCATTGGATACGCCACATATACAGACAGGAGCTTGGCCGTACGGTAGTAGAATTTTCGAGAACGCATTGTCATTGTTGATGCTTGCATTATAGTTATATATATATAAACAATTACAAGCTGTACAAATTTTATGTCATCACACCTCCATCATGATTTTCTTATCATGCAGGGCTTGTTTTGGCGCCCTGCGAATGGTGAAAAGCAGGCGAAAATTTGCCGCCTGCAGGGCAATGTCCAAATCGCCTGTTAAAAAAATAAAAAACCTAAGAATAGCAGGCCAAATCTCATTACCGGTAACAAGCATATACATTGACTCGAACGGACTCCAAAAAAAATAATTAAATTACGGTTGGTATCTAATGAATCTGAAATGCCAGCACTAAATGCTGGCGATAGTTGCCATACTCTGCGACCCGGGTTCGATTTCCGTTTTGGGTTTCACCCAAAATTGGTAGAAGAATTTCTGCCATTTTTCAAGAAAGTGTAATCACAAAAAATAACAAACACCACGTTTTGAGCCTGACTTCGAGTTGTCGCTCAGTCCAAAAAAAATTTCTGACTGGGTTTTCACTCGAACAACCTATGTGGGATGGTTGCCAGTTACCAGCGCAGGCCTCGAATTTCGGAAAATTTAGGGCACCCATTTTCAGGCCACTTTGGTTATTTTTGGCCTTGCCTCTATCAAATAACCTGGAGAGAAAAATAGGGCACCACTGCCAAAAAGAAGGGCATGGAGGCAAATGGCCTCGTTGCCCTGGTTAAATTCGAGCCCTGCCAGCGGAAGGTCGTGGGTTTCCTCCGGGCATAGAGTTCGGTTTCCTCCCACAATAAAACTGGCAACGCCGCCATATAAGTGAAATAATCTTGAGCGCGGCGTAAAACAACAAACAATCAATCGAGTTGTCGCTATTTTCTTGGCCTAACAGTGAGTTGTCGCTACTTTCTGGGCCTGTCAGTGAGTCGTCACTATTTCTTTTGGCTAAACGGTTGTCGCTATTCCTTTTGGTCAGTGACTTCTCTTTAATTTTGCGCCCAACAGTGACTTTTCCCTAAATTCTCTTTTAGTCTATCTTCATTCCCTTCCCCTATATTACTTGAAGCGTTTTGATCTGAGTTTTACAATTCTTCCACAGCATATATACTTTATGGGTAGATGGTGTGTAATCAACCATTTATGACACCTTCTGACCATAATATGGCATTTATATTAGATTATCATTATGGTTTGTCACCTCTGTAGTGTCTTAGCGGAGGGTGTATGTTCTTTTTGTTTAATTATAAATTTACATTTCAAATTGTGATGATCCACTGATGCTTTATCCTGATCCACCAATGGCCGGGGGTTCGAATCCCACCCAGTCCAAAAACGAATCGGAAAATTTTCGGACTGGGTTTTCACTCGAATGACCTATGTGGGATGGTTGCCAGTTACCACCGGAAGGTCGTGGGTTTCCTCCAGGCATAGAGCCCGGTTTCATCCCACAACGCTGCCATTGAAGTGAAATAATCTTGATCACGGCGTTAAACATCAAACAAACAAACTTACTCTTGAACAATGGTTATTTCTGTTTCAGGTCACAAAATAGATGGTTTAGCGATGCAAGTGGAACCTCCAATTTCTAAACGCAAGTAAGTTTTTTTTTTTAAATTATTTTAATTTTTTACCATTTTCTTGGTGTATTAATCTTAAAACTTTCAACATTTTTCATCAATTATAAATTTTCATGGCTGTTCAACCATTATAACATCTTAAATGGCTCAGCGAGGGCCATTTTACAGCTCTTAAAACTCTCAATTACATCTATCCGAATGATCAAATTTTGTTTTGTCTCCGGAAATTTAAGGATAAGTTTTTCGCCATAACAGACTGAAATAATGTTGAAAGCAACGTTTAATCCACAGTTGTAATTTAAGTATACATATCTCTCATTCTTTATAACAGGCGGCAATGCCCGTAGCACATCTTGGGCTATCTTCTGGTTTCACTTTCGTTTGTTGCTATATTCATGTAAAGGAAGTACATGTAGTCTATAGAAACACATGTATGTTCTTTTGAATGCAAGTGTAAGACTAGTCTTTCATTAGATTGATTTGAATAGAATACTTAGAAGGTTAGATGTAACTTGTTTTAAATGTCAAATGGAAGTGGGATTTCTATATTTACATCTGCGATGTCCCGCAGTTTGTGTCATCCTGATTGCATTGGACGCATCACTCCCTAGTGTCGTTACACTGGTGCTCTCCTGCTAAGTAGGTCAACTTGCGACTATTGTAAGAAGGGAGCCCCAGTCAGGTTAAACTCTGGGTGACCTGCAGGGTGAGGAAGGCAGAAAGATTCTGTCAGCTGGGTCCTGCTCTAACCCCCTGCCTTAATATTACATCTCATTATGTAGGTCAGTGGAACAAGATCTTTAAAACTGCTCAAACTCATGTACCACTTTATTTTGTGCACTGACTTCCTCAATGGAGAGGACTCTACGGAGACAAGCTTGTACTATGCCAAATTGTTCAAGTTATGTTGACCATCCAAGTTTAATTGAATATTTTAATTAAATTATTGAAAACCTAACATTCAAATTAGATATCATCTCTTGTTCTGTATCATACAATATTTTTTTTTAGTCAAACTGGACTGTTTCATAATTGCAGGTAAATCAATAAATGCTCATAAAGCATTAAAGTAGTCCTTACAAATATGAATATGTAAAAAAAAAATTGCTGTTGAGTGTTCAGTTGAATGCTATTTCCAAAAAATTGTGTGCTTTGGACACCATTGACGGAAATAACAACTTATTTTAGACCCTTGAACAAATGGATTCATAGACAGTACTTACCCAGGTTCTTCATATTAGTATTTAACTGGTATCGTAGATCCCTATTTATCCTTTGCTATAATCAAAGACTATGACAACTGTCATTTGACAATGTGCCCGGAGACAATCCAAAAAAAATAATTTTGCTTAGTCAATTGGTATAACCATCTGGAGAATATGATTGCATTTATCTGGAGTTTGAACTAAGGTGTCTGCATGTATTTAACTTTACTCTCAATTTTTCTCAAGTGTTTCAATACTTTCTCTACCAATGGGTCGCGGGTTCAAATCCCACTCAGTCCAAAAAATTGGAAAATTTTCTGACTGAAACTCAACCTCATTATTCTACCTGCTCTTAAACATTAAATAATTAAAAGCTTGTTATAGAAAAATGATAAGAATTGTCCAAAACCTGTTGATTAATTGGTAAATATTGTTTTAAAACCTAAATTGTCCACTTTAATTAGATTAGTCTATGATCAATAGCTGTGGCTAAGGTCATTATGTGTCCAGGGTCATTAATTATCTTATAACAGTTAGCCCTTCCATGTATTTTGTCTTGGCAAATCAACTGTTTGGTTATAATAGGCATTTTGTTGAGTTCAAACACACTGTGGAAGCCAATATCAAACACTGGCTTATTTCTAGGAAAAGCTGTTTTGATTCTCAGAAAAATCTGTTCGTATTTAGAAGCCTCTCAGATTATATTAAAACATTTTGCGACTTGCACCGGTCAGTGCTGGATTTGATATCCTTGTCAACCAGTGAAACTGGTCATGTATCATTTCTTATTGATTAAAAAGCCTTCCCATTTTAGCCGTATTTTCTTGAAACCAAAATAGTTATTCCTGCCATCAAACATCCAATAAAAAATCTGAATAACCTGACTGAAATGGTTGTCAGGTACCTGCTGAGGTTCGGGCTTCCACTGAGCGTTGAACGCTCAATCCGAACAGCCTTCCACCAATCGAACGTGGGTTCAAATAAAAAGTCAAAAAAAAAAATTGGAAAATTTTCTGACTGGGTTTTGACTGGAACGGCCGATGTAGGATGGTTGCCAGCTACCACCAGAAGGTCGTGGGTTTCCTCCGGGCATAGAGCCCGGTTTCCTCTCACAATAAAACTGGCAACGCCGCCAAATAAGTGAACTAATCTTTAGCGCTGCATTAAACAATCAATCAATCCACTGAGTAAAGAACCGGTTTTCGTTGAACATGAAACATGTGAATGCCATCATGAAAAGGAAATAGTCCAGAATGTGGCATAAAACACCTATCAAGTCACTGACATACTTGACACCAGGTATTCACGGAAGACTTCTTTCCTCCGTGCCTGGATTGGTTTGGGACACTCCTTGCATTTAGCTGGACATACATTTGTGGGATTTTAAACCAATTCATAGTCAGAGTTATCTACCTTTCCTTTTTGTTCTCAAAGAGTTGTTTCCCTTGTCACACAAATGTTTATGTGAAAGTGAATACCCATCCTCTGCACCTCATCAACTAGCAAATCCATGTAAGCCTCTCCAATTCATTGCAGAAATAGGCAACGTGTCTGTCTAATTGTCACGGCCAAAATAATGCCTCAAACAATTTGAAGATTGTAATTTTTCATTATCATTATGCAAAAAAGCTATCTTGGGAATCATTTGTCGGTGGCAGTTAAACAAATCAAACAAGCCAGCAAAGAACATTACGTTTTGGTTGAAAGGAGCTTAAGTTTTGGGCCTATTACTTGTTGTATTGTTCTATATTCTGTCAAATTTATAATGTGGATTTTCAACAAATCCCACCTAATGAGGCCGTTCGGAAAAAAATATGTGTTTCCGGTTACATGTTTGAAAAAAATTGGGTAGGTAGGTAGGGAAATTTTTTAATTTTTTTAATGTTCTGACTTGCTATTCGGTTGATTGGTGTTTAGCATACATTATACATGATCTGATATAATCACTTGACAAAAATATATGGATTTAGCTTTTCTACAGACTGTATTCATGGTAAAGTGTTTGACGACTATATTTTTTTCTGTAAATAAAAACTTTATATAGGGTAGCAAACTTTATTTATGTGAACTGTAAGGATATATGTTTAACATTTGACAAAAGATGAAACTAAAAAACCTCTATCTGTTCAATGTATTCGTTTTCTATACAAAAATAATTGTTCAGCTATTCTTTTTTGTTGCAATTCTCAAAGATTGTTTTTAATAAAGATTATATGTTTGCTAAATCCTAAAACTTTAAACTCAAAGCTTTGGTTTGGATCAGCTCGTCAGTAAGCATGCAATGTCAGAATTTTATTTACAGCTTCAAATCACTTGTGAAATGAAATAGAGAATAGCTACAATTTCCCCTAAATTTTGCAGCCGCTGTCAAATATTTTTTCTTTTCTACCCGTTCGTAAACATCCAAAATAACAAGTTTCGTTTTCCTGTGTTGACATTTTGATTTTGACACGTTGTTTTTGTAATAATGTAAAGCCACGCTTTACCGGTACTAAACAGTTGTGTCCAATGAACTATATGCGTGGAATGGACACGTCTCATTGGCTGGTTTGGATCGGACTTTGTAAAATGTGCCGCCATTGTCAGTTGATAAGCGCGTGCAGAACAGATCTGGATGGACGCTCCACTATCTCCTGGTAATGGCGGCATTCGAAGCATTTCAAGCACCACGTGACCTCCGTTCCACGCATATAGTTCATTGGTTTTGTCTGTGTGAGAAGGAAAGTCCATGCCAATTGCCAATACAGACCTGTTTTATTTGAGTAAATTCAATGTATCAATGACTGCGTTTTGGCAGTTTTTCCGGAATAAATCACATTGATAGAAAGACTTTCAGTTTCAGAGGAAGTTGAACAGATCAAGGATTAAGGGTCAAAGTTGACTGGCTCTCACATGCTGAGGTGCTTCAGGGAGTACATGTAATTTACTGTATGTTTTAAGGAGAGTGCCACTGCTAGGAGAGCCAGAACAACTGATGCATCATGGTCAATTTCTTTTAACCCTGTTCTCATAATCCCCGGCTACTGCCTCCTCTTACATTGAATAAGATATGCTCACTTATGGACAAATTTAAAACAGATCATTGGAATAGGGTGACATTTCTAAATAACAGCAGGAAAGGAGACTCATGTTGCGTTGCAAACGAAGTAAATATGAACAGATTAAAGTTGAAGAAAGGGTTGTCTCTTGTCAAGACATTGTATATTTTCCGTCTTAGATGACTATAATTCAGTATTTTTAGGATTGAAAAGAGTTTGTCTATTGATATTCGACCTCAAATACGGGTATCGGCGTGCAGGAAGCCATTGATTTTCCACCACGCACTGATCGAAAAATATTTTTTTTAGATCAGCGGGCGCAGTAAAACTTCAGCAATAAACAGGGTGTTTTAATGTTTTCTTTCCTTTAAAGTCTACTTCAATTAAATCTGAACAGCAAACAGGATTTTGGATTCCGTTTTTTTTATTCTTGCAGATATTTGGTAAAAGAAAAAAAAATCGACGACTGTCCATTTGCCCATATTTTTAAGGTCGGTCGGGTTACCGGAAACACACAATTTTTTCCGAACGGCCTGACCAAAAACTGAAGAAAAAAAAATTAAGGATGAAATGCATAGGTTTTGGTTTGTTCTAGAAGTTATCAATCAAACCTTGAATGGCAACAGATACTTTCTGAAAATTATAGGGCTTCTGTTGTAAGCATTCTGAGGACTTGTCTAGAGTTGACAGTCTTCATTTTCAGTTTTTATAAATGGTAGATTTATAGTAGTTTTCACCCATCAATGGAAAGCCAGTCGATGTGAGGCTTATTGGTTTGTTCAGAGCCTCCGGTAAATTTCATACTGATAAATATTAGGGTATACCAGATAAATTTGCATTCAAAGACAGCAGAGAGTCCAAGAATCGATACATCTTCGACAAATTTTAATTGTAAAAATGCAGTATGCTCAGATTACCTGTTTTCTTGAAAATAAAGGACTGGAATTGTCGTCTGCACAAAGAAAAAATCTAATCAGCGACTCAACATTGACAAAAGGTTTTATTCCATTTTTACTAAGGAAACCTCGCAAATCTGAATTAAGCAGTTGCGAACCACTATTGGTTAATCGAACACCGTACATATAGCTGTTGTTGTTTAACTAGTGAATATATAACTTAAAGGAGATATGAACAAGATTTAAAGCTGGATTGTGCTTGTTTATTGACTAAATATATATTTGAAAATTATCAGTTGAAACGAAACAACCTTCGCGTTAGTTCCTTGGTAGTCAAAAAGCGGGGAGGAAATATGCATATTTTCCGTATTTTTCGTCACTGCTCGGAAAAATGACGTCATACACGACCTTCGATGTGTACAAACTGCCATGAAGACGTACTGAGACAACAGAAATCGTTTATTACGTCATCGCTGTGAGGGTACGTACACAACGGAGGTCGTGTTTGACGCCATAAGTCTCTAAGATAATTAACTTTCGTAAGCATTGTAGATCGGTAAACGTAGCTTGAATTTTGTATGTGTTGCGACCGGAATTTAATTTTCTTTTTGGTCAGACTTTTAAAGTACATGTTCTACAACACAACTAACGCAAATTAGAGAATATTTCCAAAAGCTGTTCATAAATCCTTAAGGAAACTCTGGCTGGTCTACATTTAGAAAATTGTCTAAAGTACCAACTGCCATCAAGATGTAACTTATAGTTATACTAATGTTCACCATTTTACATAAGTCAGATTAATTTTTATCAAGTCACAAAATTAACGATTAGTTTCATACCTGTACGGTACCAAAACACAAATCATTTATCTGTTTCAGCATTACTAATAGATACATGTAGGATTAATAAAAAAATCAACATAAATTTTGTAGCTTGTTTTAACGTTGAACTAAAATTTGACGCGTTCGCCCTATTTACATTAGCTTGAAAGAGATCCACAAAGTCTTGAAAGTTTAGTTTCAAGGAATAGTTCTTTGAGAAACAGGACTGTGGAAACGCCCACCACCATCCACATGTATTTGTTGCAAAATTCACTTGCCTTGTATCTGTTGCACTTGTTTGCACCTGACGTTAGTCGCTTAGTTAGTGAGTCACTTGGTGCAATCTGATTAATTTAGTGAGGGAATATAAACACCTCGTATTTGACCCTTGACCTCCCCGAGCCACATGGTCTGCTCCACAGCTTAGCAAGGAGGAACATTAAGTATGCCATATACATAGGCTTTCCTGACGTTCAATGATCTTGGGAGCCTCCTGTCATAATTTAGCTGTGTCTTAGGGGGTTTGTGGGGCTGAAAGCTCTCTTGGTTGGTTGGTACTTTAGTTGCCATATGAGTGTGACGTTAAGCCCCAGTCAACCTATTCCAAGTCTATAAACTTTTGTCTTATCTACTTTCATACGCGGCAGTGTAGTAAAATCACTGATCAAGAATTGCTTTTTGCAAAACTAGTATAAAAAAGCTATACTGTGTTTTCTGAGTAATGTTACCTTATTTGAATTGCATTTACATGTAGGAAAAGATTTTATTATATTTTTCTAAAGTATTCACTTTATAATGTGAAGAAAAGGGAATAAGTAAGTTGTGTGACCCTGACAGTAAATATTATCAGAAAGTGTTTAGTAAATTCTGAAATAGGACACTCAAATCAATGTATGTGAAAGAGTTGCCAGGTACTCGCCAAAGGTCTGGTTTCCTCCAGGCAAAGGGCATGGTTGCCTCCCCCAGTGAACCTGGCAACGGTGACATATAATTGAAATAATCTTGAGTGTGGCGTAAAACGTCAATCAATCAGACATAGGATGGGTTATCTCATACAGCCTCGTTATGAAAGGCATTGTTAACCAGGGCTGGATGTAATGAGACTGTTTAAAGTGTGTATTGTAAGCCAGGGTAAGACTTAGAGGATTGTAATTTGATAGCTCATCTTTTGGCTAAGGCTCAGTGAGATGTAACCCTGAGAACTACATGTTTCTGGCTGGCTCTCCTTGCCTCCCTCCCTCCCTCCCCTCTCTGCCTACCTTTCCCTTAGGCTCTGTTATTGAGTCTCCTCTACCAGAGTCTCACTCTCTCTGAATCCTGCAACTTCTGCCTTTATGCACGGAAACTGAGCTAAGTTTTCTTCTATCCTTGCTTTAAACCCTGACTGCGTTTTCCTGAAGATGGACAGTGGTGACGAGGAGTGGACATCAGGAAACTTTGAGGGCATTGGGTAAGCCACGTAGGCAGTACTCTTACAAAAGAACCTCCCTGACCCAGTCTCCCTTAGCCTTCCCTTACAAGGCAGTCTAACCGCATGCTCTTTGATGAATGCTTCATCTAGCTCCTATAGAAATAAGTACTTTGCTCAATTAGTCGGCAGTTTCATACCTCAGTATTGACAGCTGTCAACTACAGTAGAACTTGCTGAGACCGACACATCTAAACATCGACATCTTGTCAACTTCGACCGGTTCAGGCGGTCCGGAAATATCTGCAGGTTAAATAGATAGACAAACACCGACACTTGTCTATTCTGAACATCGACTTGGGTTTTAAGTCCAAAGCCAATGTTTTCAATGTTAATCCATCGTTTATAATCCGACACGACATGCGTCTGACGAGCTTGTAAAAACATTTTGACCGTTTATCAACGCCAAGCAGAAATGGAAGGGGGACTTAATCCCGCGCACGCATAAATTATGAAACAAACGACGGTAAAGCCAAGAAACAACTGTCCACTCACACTACACCCAACGCGAAGCCGATTCTTTTGCTCTAAAACGACAACGTTTGACAGTCCATATAAATAGTCCAGCTCTTAAAATTTCATTTCATTTCTGTCTTGATGAATTCAAATTAATAACCATGTCAAGTAGACCAGTCCAAACTGCTGTCAAATTGCCGAAGCATTTCTTGTGTGAATATCAGTTTTTAATTTTTAGTATACCGACATAGTGTCTATACCGACAATTTCTCTTGGTCCCCCGAGGTGTCGGTCTTAGCAAGTTCTACTGTACTATTGAAACTTTTAGAAACTGAATTAATTTCATAAGAAAGTTTATTTGTCATTTTCGAATTTCCAAGAATAAGATCAATATATTATAAATCAGTGATATCTGGAGTTAAACACAGTGAGAGTTCACACATGTATCAAAATAATTTTAGCATCAGTTGAAAACTTTAAATAGTTTATCCTTCCTGTTGTCACTTTAAATTTCTCCCATTTACCTGATGTACGGTATCCTCTTCTTGAAAATGATTTTGTGAGAAGTATGGGAAACATAAATAAAATGCTTCGTACATGTAAAAGTCACCGGAAAATTGCCTGATCCGTCTTATAACTTGCCTCAGTTAATTACGATGCACAGTGTTGTCTCCAGCCGGGTCATGTTCTCAGAGTACATGTTTTAAATTAAGCTGTCAGAATTGGAACTATTGTCCTACATGTACATGTTTTAGGTTACTAAAACCACTGAATGGGTCTACTTGTAATTGTCAACCATATTTGTCCATAGTTTGACCACTAATTTATTCTGCTTTCTTTCAGTCGTAAAACCAATAAGATATTGTTACGGAATGTAACTCAGCAGGCAGCTCCAGAAGATTTGAAAGAGTTGGCGTCAAACTTTGGAAATGTACAAAGGGTGGAACAAGGTAAGGCTTCCCAGATATCCTTCAGGGGGCAGTGGACCTGTGGGTCTGACTGTAGAGCACCTTTCTCTCAGTCCGACACAAGCCTTGGTGACTCAGTTGGCAGAGTGATAGACCCTCAGTCGGACACAACCCTCCAATTGATGGGATGAGTTTCCCTCACTAAAATCTGGCAACACTGCCATATAAGTGAAATAATCTTGAGTGCAACGTAAAACATGAATCAATTGATGGGTGGCCTTGGTGGCTTACGTGGCAGTGACTATCCCACATTGGCCTTTCATCGATATAGTCCAACTTAAAATTTCTAGCGGGATCACACTTCTGCATTTCAATCTAATCAATCCTGTAGGCTCTCTTTGAAGAATTTTGAATAATAATGATTTTGTTATTTATGTGTATTTTGTTTATATTTCAGCTGCTGATGGCGTGGCTTTTATAACATATGAGAATGCAGATCAAGCACAAATGTAAGTTACGTAAGGATTTTACTATGTGGGATGGTTGCCAGTTATTAACGGAAGGTTGTGGGTTTCCTCCGGGCATAGAGCCCGGTTTCCTCCCACAATAAAACTGGCAACGCCGCCATATAAGCAACATAATCTTGAGCGCGGCGTAAAATACCAAACAATCAATCAACCTATGGATTTTATACCATACTATATTCAGATTTCTACTATGGTTTGGTTGAAGCTTTATGTCCGACTCAATATTATTCAACTTGTATGGAATTGTTTTACTTTTAGTTGGCAAGGAACACTTAGCCCATTGGAAACCCCCTATCCTTGGAAACCCCCTATCCTTTTACTCTGGCACCTAGCAACTTACAAAGACTTTGGTAGCAGTCTGCTCAATCAACATACCCTTGTTACTCCTTATTCAAAATCTGTTTTTTAACATTTGCTCCTATTTTCTCCATTCTGCAGGGCTGTATCCAGATTACACAATTATGATTTTATGGGGAGATCTATAGAGGTGAGATACTTTGTCGTTTACACTGTCTATAGAAATTGTTTTTCATGGTTCAAAATTGGAGGGCACAAAATTGGTGACTGAGTCTGTTAGTGATAGTCCCACAGTCTGACACAGGCCTTCCATCGATGCTGCACTCAGAATGTCAGAGTTTGGCATTTTAGTGGCATGAGCTGACAAAATTCCGACCTTTTTTAGTAAATTCTGATTGTCGTGATAGTTCAGAGGCCTTGAAAGTCCTCGGAAAACTAAATGTTTGACATTGGAATGACGAAAATCCATGCAGTCTGTGTCCTGTATGAGCAGAAAGTAAACACAATTTATATAACTGGAATGAACATTCATTCTAAAGTTCTAAACACAACTTTAACATTGTCTAGACATTTTTAGTCCTAAAATGCCTCTGAAATGCACATCTTGAGAAAATTAACTCATTATTTTTGCATTCTTTTTTAAGAGAAAAATATAAACATTTTGGCAACTCAAAATGTATTGATTTGTAAAGGTCTGACATACCCCCTTTTAACACAATTAGAAACTTGTCTCCATGGTTATTTTAGTGAAGATTTTCACTGTGCCTTTTATACAAGTCCTATTTGAGATGTGCTTGTATTTGTTTAGGTTGAGTTTGCCCAGAACCGACCAAACCGTCGTCCACGGCCAGGAGATCAGTACTCAGGGACAATGAATGGCAGGAGTTTAGAATTACCTGTCAGGTAGGAAAGCTATTTGTTAATTGTTAATATCCACTGACCAAACCGTCGTCCACGGCCAGGAGAACAGTACTCAGGGACAATGAATGGCAGGAGTTTAGAATTACCTGTCAGGTAGGCAAGCTATTTGTTAATTGTTAATATCCACTGACCAAACCGACGTCCACGGCCAGGAGATCAGTACTCAGGGACAATGAACGGCAGGAGTTTAGAATTACCTGTCAGGTAGGCAAGCTATTTGTTAATTGTTAATATCCACTGACCAAACCGTCGTCCACGGCCAGGAGAACAGTACTCAGGGACAATGAATGGCAGGAGTTTAGAATTACCTGTCAGGTAGGCAAGCTATTTGTTAATTGTTAATATCCACTGACCAAACCGTCGTCCACGGCCAGGAGAACAGTACTCGGGGACAATGAACGGCAGGAGTTTAGAATTACCTGTCAGGTAGGAAAGCTATTTGTTAATTGTTAATATCCACTGACCAAACCGTCGTCCACGGCCAGGAGAACAGTACTCAGGGACAATGAACGGCAGGAGTTTAGAATTACCTGTCAGGTAGGCAAGCTATTTGTTAATTGTTAATATCCACTGACCAAACCGTCGTCCACGGCCAGGAGAACAGTACTCAGGGACAATGAATGGCAGGAGTTTAGAATTACCTGTCAGGTAGGCAAGCTATTTGTTAATTGTTAATATCCACTGACCAAACCGTCGTCCACGGCCAGGAGAACAGTACTCGGGGACAATGAACGGCAGGAGTTTAGAATTACCTGTCAGGTAGGCAAGCTATTTGTTAATTGTTAATATCCACTGACAAAACCGTCGTCCACGGCCAGGAGATCAGTACTCAGGGACAATGAACGGCAGGAGTTTAGAATTACCTGTCAGGTAGGCAAGCTATTTGTTAATTGTTAATATCCACTGACCAAACCGTCGTCCACGGCCAGGAGAACAGTACTCAGGGACAATGAATGGCAGGAGTTTAGAATTACCTGTCAGGTAGGCAAGCTATTTGTTAATTGTTAATATCCACTGACCAAACCGTCGTCCACGGCCAGGAGATCAGTACTCAGGGACAATGAATGGCAGGAGTTTAGAATTACCTGTCAGGTAGGCAAGCTATTTGTTAATTGTTAATATCCACTGACCAAACCGTCGTCCACGGCCAGGAGAACAGTACTCAGGGACAATGAATGGCAGGAGTTTAGAATTACCTGTCAGGTAGGCAAGCTATTTGTTAATTGTTAATATCCACTGACCAAACCGTCGTCCACGGCCAGGAGATCAGTACTCAGGGACAATGAATGGCAGGAGTTTAGAATTACCTGTCAGGTAGGCAAGCTATTTGTTAATTGTTAATATCCACTGACCAAACCGTCGTCCACGGCCAGGAGAACAGTACTCAGGGACAATGAACGGCAGGAGTTTAGAATTACCTGTCAGGTAGGCAAGCTATTTGTTAATTGTTAATATCCACTGCTTACTTGAATTAAAATAACCTTGGTAAACACAACAGGCCAGCTTCCCATCCATGTAGATGGACTGGTTACAAATTTTAAGTTCTGAGTGGGTTATCTCTCAAAATCAAAGTTTAATGGTTTCCTCTTCCACCAAACATGCCGATGTAATTACCAGTGATCTTGAATGCAAATCAATCTCTCTTTATCAATTGTTTGTATTTACAAGCCATCATCTGCATTATGTTATCTATTATTTCAGGATGTTAGTCAGAAGTGAATTTATTGGGGCCATAATTGGGAAGGATGGAAACACAATACGTAATATAACACAGAATTCAAAAGCCAAGTAAGTTCAGACTCTCCACTTTTACTTCATCACAGACTTAATTGCCTGTCTTAGTTTAATTAGTGTCTTAGAAATTGAGTATAACTTACAGTATTCTCATTATTTTTTGGGATTACACTCTTGTAAAATGACAGAAATGCTTTTACCAATAGGTGATTTGCCAATTACTTTCAAATGACGTAATTTAGCGACGTCACAATTACTACCCCAAGTGGTAGACCGGACAAAGGATCCGTCTGTTTTTAACTTCAAATTATCGGTATTTTACAACAGATATAACAAATAAAAACCTTCATTCGGACAGTTTATATCCGAATGAATCTAGAAATGTGAAAAATAGTGGATGTAAAGGGATTTTGACCGAATATGGCAAAATTCAAGATGACCTCTGGGCTTGTCCGGTGTAAGAGTGATGCCGCGACGTCATTTCATTGTTGCGCGCAAAACTGGCAAATGGTCTATTGTGGATGACTCCAGAAACAGGTTCCAGAGAGTGTGACTTTTATTACCAGCACTTAATGCCGGCTGTCTTATCCATTCAGCCAACAGGCCTCCTGTTGTCCCATTATTTACAGACTTTTCTGTCTGCATAAATCAGATCTGAAGAGAAAAATTAAAATATTAATTGGTTGTCTGTTTGTCTGTTACAGGGTGGATATTCACCGCCGGGAAAATTATGGTGCTGTGGAAACAGTGAGTTGTTATGGTTATGGTATTTAGATTATCCGCCTTTGTGTGTTTATTTAAGTATTGAAGAATAAAGTTGGCTATTTTTGTTTCTATAAACCTATAATGGACTTGATTTCAAGTGTCTTCCGTTCAGAAAAACTTAGCTATGTTCATAGCTTCCTTTAAAGTAAATGATCCTGAGTACTAAGTAAAACCATTATCAATCTAATGATTTGATGGATACTTTAATATCCTGTCATTTACTGTTCTCTTAATAAACATCTGATGCTCAAAATGTCTAGATACGTCAATTTCATTCAACAAAAAAGTAAACAGAGGAAAATTTTTTATCAATGTTTTATATTTCCATATTTTTTATTAAAATAACCGTAAAATTCTTACTGATAAAGAATTAAGGCATCACCACGTAGTTGTTTGTGAACTACACAAGCTTTCGACACTTATACCGGTGTCTTCGTCAAGTGTAACTATAGGTATAGGTGTCAAAATCTCGTATCTGGGGGTTTATCAGAGAAAATAACACGGTTTCTCACCATCTAAACTTGGCAATGGTGCCATATAAGTGAAATAACCTTAATTAATGGGAAAGTTGTAAATGGATTGGTAAACGGCAAGTTTAATGTTTGTAACTCACCTTTATTCCGTTCTCCGTCTGTTGGTACAGGTGACGACAATACGAGGTAGTCAGCCAGAGCATTGTACTGATGCTGTACAGGAAATTCTACAAGTCGTTCAACAGGAGGCTCAAACTTTAAACAAAGGGTAGGCATCAAAGTACTTGTCGGGGGTTTCCTCCTGGCAAAGAGCCCATCCCCCCCCCCCTCTAAACCTTGGAACGTCGTGATATAAGTGAAATAATCGAGTGTAGCGTATCAAACCTTTGTTGCATTACCCTTTGAAGCCCTTGACTTGTGGGTTTCTCCGGGTTTGTTACTACCAATGCTAAACTGGCCTGGGAAACAAGTGCCCCAAATTATCAAAAAAATTTGACGTAACATGGTATGGTTAACTTTCCAAGACAAGCTCCTCATTCCATTGCCAATCATTCAGTTTTTCCATGACAGCCAGTCCCTTTTATTATCGTGACGATCAATATCAATGAAAAATGTTTATTTAAGCAATTCGTGCCACTTTGAAAACGGATAATCAAATATTAAGAGATTTTTAATAGCATAGAACCAGTTTTTCCACCGTTTTCCAGTAATTAGATCTAGATATTTTTTGAAGCACTGGACCATAATTATTTTGCCTTCTGTTACAGAGAGTTTCCATTGAAATTATTATGTCCGAACTTCTTAATTGGGCGAATAATAGGAAAAGGTGGGAAGGTGATAACCACAATCATGCAGCAGACGGACACTCACATTGTCGTTTCAAAGTAAGTCATCCATGCTCAAATAACCAGCGGTCTGTTTCTCAACACATTTACGCCCGTCGTAACTTTGCGCCTGGTCGCAGCGTAATGTTGAAGGTATATGTTGCCATGACGGTACGACGAGGCGCAAAGTTACGTCGGTGTTGAGAAACCGCCCCCAGCTTCATATTTCATATCAACAGCTGGAGGAAGAAACCTTAAGTACAGAATATGTTTAGTCTTTGAGATATGTTCTTGACTTTCTACGAGAATGTGGCAGAATTATTTTAGATTGATTGATTGGTTCTCAGGCTGGAGTCAGTCTTAACGTTAAAAAAATTCCCTGAAATAGTCTGGAGTTTTCACTTGATCGCCGTTTGTGGAAGAGTTGGCAGGTACCTGCTGAAGGTCGGGTTTCATCTGTGCAAAGAACCAGGTTTCCTCCCCCACTTAACCTGGCAACGCCATCATTTCATTGAAATTATCTTGAGTGTGGCGTAAAACATCAGTCGTAAAGTAAAATAAGTACTCCTTAAAACATGAATCCATCGAAGGAAAATTATAAATGTTTGTGTATATTTTCTAGCTCCACTGATGGTCCTGAGGCGAGATATAGCTCGAATGAACCACAGAACTGGTATGTAGACCGGGTTATTACTGTTACTGGTACTGTGGAGAATTGTGCCAAAGCCGAGGCCATGATCAGTGAAAGGATGAGAAAGTTCTTCCACGAAAATGAAAACCAACAAAATGTGAGTAGACAACTCTTTATTCTTACATTCAGTGTTTGGTTAATCAGATTGTGCTATGAGGGGAAAATTCAATGACGGTCCTTTTGAACTTCTAGATCAGTTGATCTTTATGGTTCAAACTTTCTGCCATCCTTAGTTTCTCGATCTTGCTAAGCTCTTGTGCAATGCATGCTCCGGTCTAACTAATGAAATATCATGGGGTTTGGTTTATTACAACAACCTATGACTGGGCATAAAGGTCTTAATGACAGTCTCTTTTAACACAACTCACCAACTTCTCTCTCGGTTATTTGGTCAAGAAGATTTTCCTTGTGTCTGTGTTTTGGTGTCTATAAATAAAACAGTTATATAAACATTTAAATGATATTCTTTACATGTTAAACCTTTTATAATATATCTGGAGATTATAATGGTCTCAATGACATAACCCCTTATTTAACACAGAAACTTGTCTCCAGGGTTATTTTAGTCAAGCGTGTCTTAGTGTTTATAAATATAATTTGTAAGCCTGAAACTTTTCCTGTTCAAAACCTGGAATATGACGTCTTTAATTTTACTTATTGAGTTAACTGTGTGGCAATTGAGGTTCTGTTTGTCACCGTCCTGATAAAAAAATCTTGACGACCATATACCCGTTTTTCATGCTTCTAAAAACAATGTTTGTTTTCAGCAAATGCAGATGTTTTCTGGTTTCCCTCCAGTGCATATGATGCCTGGTATGGGACCTGCAGCACCTAACTATCCAGGCTTCAGGCAACCATACCCTCCATATATGGTAAGCTTTTTACACACTGGCATGACCTACCAAAATATGTTTCAATAAGGCCTTTGTATGTTTATAATGTATTGTTTCGAATAACTTACATGTAGGCCTAGAATGGATGCAGGGCATAATCTACGTTTAGTTTGGGCACCTATAGTACGGCTTCACAACATCATTTCAGGACCAATAAAGGCTGTAAGGAGAGAAATCCTACTTAAAACCACCATTTCTGTCTTGTATGTCCCTAATATTTATGTTTTAAATACTTTGAAGAACAGTCTTTCACTTGTCTTCAATATTTGAAGCAACAATTAAAAAAAAATTCTTTTACCCTGGTTTGAATAAGGTGAATTACTTATGGATAGCAGCTTCTTAGTTTATTGGGTGACGATGTTTCGATGTAGTTCTTACATCGTTATCAAAGTCAATACCCTGGGTTGGACGCGTAAACTGCAGACACCCACACCCTGTATATAGGTTCAAAATGAGAGATTACACCCTGTGATGAGCGTTTGTCTCGGTTATTTTTTGTTTACTTTTGTTTACTATTTTGGTTTGTAAAGGCCTGGGATTTTAAATCTGTCTGTATAGACACTGAAGTTACCCCTTGTGTTTGTCTTCTTATAGCAGCAGCAACAGCAACAACAACAAGGGGGAGGTAACTGGGGATTCCCTAACATGTTCTGTGGTCCCCCTGGCCCTCCACCTCAACAGGAAATGGTAGATTCCAGCTATCTGTATATTCCAGAGAATTCTGTTGGAGCAGTCATCGGAGGAAAGGGATCGAATGTCAGAAATATAATGCGACTCTCCAATGCTAAAATAAAGGTGCGTTTACAGGTTTCTTTTCAATAATACACAGTGAAACCTGTGTTTCCTGACAATTGTCACGGGTTGTAATAAGTGGTGGTTGAGACAGGTCCTGATCTATCAAGGGTATTTAAAGGCCTGTTCTCACTGTGCGATTTGTCGTCCCGACTTGTAGCATGTGATTCAAATGGATGCATTTGATTGGTTGACAAATCATGTCGACCAATTAAAAGCATGCATTTTAATCACATTTTCTAAGTCGGTACGACTAATCGCACAGTGAGAACGGCCTTTAAATAACCTTGAACGGGCCTTAACATGTATTTTTCAATTGACTAAAATCTGACTTAGGCTTGTTTAGACAATGTTCTGGTTTATCAAGTTTTCAGACCTTTTTACTGTATTATGTATATTAGAGGGGTAGGGGGGATTCTATTACGCTTGTCACTTGTCATTTCACAGCTTTCGTATTGGGTTTTGTCACTCCAAAGAACCCGATAAGTCCATGGTTAATGTGTCACTCCCAATGTGCCTGTCTTTTGATGATAAGATAATTGAGGAATCTCACAAAGCCGAAAATAAAAAGGTTTCCTTAGGGCCTTCTTAAACCTTAACAATATTTGACAGGCTTCATGTAATCGAACTTTCAAGATATTTTTTTTGGCAGGTTCCCAATTAAGTTTTCAATTCAGGTTTATTCACACATGCATTTTGTTACCCAAGTCAAAACTGTTTTTCTTCAGATTGTGTCATCGAATGAAAAAGAAGGTGAGACGAACGGGGAGCGCAAAGGTCCTTATCGTAATACAACGTATCGTAAAGTCATCATCACGGGCAACTCAAACGCTCAGTGGCTGGTAAGTAATACAACATATCGTAAAGTCATCACGGGTAACTCGTGCTCGGATCGTCATCACGGGCAACTCAAACGCGCCGTGGATGGCAAGATTTTCTCTACACAAATCCTTGTACTTTCCAACGTGGAATGTTTCAGCTTTTCACTTTATTACCACATGCCTGAGGTACTAACAAAAGGTTAGATTCTCTCCCTTTATCAAACCGGGCAATGCTGCCCTATCAATCAACCTTGGTCAGTTTCTCCTCTATATGGGGTGGTCGTCCCCCAGTCCCATACAGGTTCAAATAACACTCAGACCAAATAAAAATTAAAACATTTCTGAGTGGATTTTCAACTTGGTCGCCGTATGTGAAAGAGTTGCCAGGTACTTTCTTTCCGGCAATAAGACCGGTTTTCTCCCCCACGAAATTTGGTAACGTCGCCATATAAGTGAAAGAATCTTGAGTGCGGCGTAAAACATCAATTAATATGTGTGCTTGTGGATTTATGAATGAAAACTATTAGTCTACCAAATGCTAAAGATTGTTTTCTCCCAATCTACTTGACAGGCCCAGTTTTACATTTATGACAAGATAAAGAGTGACGGTTATTTAGCAGCTGATGATCATTGTATCAAAATGGAGATTAAAGTACCTCAGAAAGTTGTCGGCAGAATTATAGGCAAGGGAGGCCAAAATGTAAGTCCAACTAATTTGTTATCGTATTAAATTTCTCCTTTACGGAACTGTGAATTTATCTTGACAATTCAATAAACGGTCAGGTTTTGATTTCAGCAAAAGTTTTTCACAAATTAGGTGAAAGCAGTTAAACAATTGTGTAACTTAAATTTAATTGATTAGCCCGGGGACTCAGTTGTTAGAACAACAGTCTCTTACTCCGGCACTGGACTCTGCGGCTCAGTTTGACACGTAAGCTTGCTGCACTTTACAACAACCCAGCTGCAGCACTGAGAAACTTACATTGAAACAAACCTGGAATGTTTATAACCCACTGGTTTTATCGGAGACTATATATTGTCAGTATATTGAAGACCAAGGTTTATTTTTGAGAAATAACTTGTACAGTTAACTTATAAAAATATTATGTACCAGTTTTTGTATTGGCGTGACATTGGCGGTCAAGTGGTCGTATTGACACTGGGCCTAGGGCCGATATAGCCACTCTCAGAGCAATACAAAAAACTCTCTATTAATAACATTTAATACATTGTCAAAACATATCTGTATCACCTTACAAGCTATTTTGTCGGATTCACTTTGAGGCAGTAGCATGACTGTCCTAGCCAAACCTGGTTGTTAAATTGCTTTATATTGCTTCCTGTAAGCATGTTGAAGGAAGATTGAGACAAACCTATCCACAGGTCAATTGATTATTAATTCCCCCATTTTGTTCCCCAGCTGCGTGAGATGATGCGTGTAAGTGGTGCCAAAGTTGTATTAGGACAGGCAGAGGACGAGAGTGAGGAGGAAGTGCCTGTACAAGTCATAGGAGAATTTCACTCTATTCAAGCTGCCCACTATCGCATACGACAACTGGTAAACTCCACATCTTCTCCAGGTCCCAATCAACCTCCACCTTATCCACGACGACGCCCAGGTCCCGGCCCTCAATCCCGGGAACAAAACGGCAATTAAGGTTTCTCCACTGAGCGTGGTATTTCTGCGGCGGCTTATCGATGATCAATAAACCAAAGAGTCTTCATTTCAAACTTTTCTAATTTCAGTCCAGTCTTTTCTTCCTCCTCACATACTTAGCTTTGAAATGTTTTTGGGAAACCACCTTGAGAAATTCTTGTCGTTCCTTCTGGCTGTCCATCCCTTTCCGCATGGGTAAACTCGCCCACCAATATTGATTATAGCACCAACGTAGAATGGATTGGTGCATTATTTGGGGGGAGGGAGGGTGGGTATTGCAGCTGGGTTGGGAACACAAGAAAGTATTAATATGGGCTGTGATGTGCCTATTGTTTTATATTTTTTGTTAATTTTCATTTTGGTTTATTTTAAATTTTTTATTGGGCCATTGTAAGCTCTGTGATTGCTCCTGTTGTGCAGAGTTGTTTGTCAATGGCTCAAATTGTTGAGATGCTAGGTATATGAGGTGAATGATAGAACAAACGGTTTTAGATAGCCCACCATTGTTATCGTTGATATATCGGGGTCTTTTTTTGTAATAAATGAAAAGTTTATTTTTGATACTTGTTGAGAAAGCTTTTTTGTTAGGATTTTTAACACCTGTGGACGCAGCGACACTTTTGTGTCCCAAAATTGAATACCCAAGAACCATCTGAAGTTTTGAAATCCATTTAAAACAAACGGCAGTTTAAAACATCTGATATTTTCTGCAGGCCTTGATAAATTCCAGATAACAGGATATAAACCAATCAGGATTCAGGGAAGCACCTACTGCAGTATTGTTGTCAAGTCTATCAAATTAATTCCCACGGTCAATGTTTGTTTAAAAAAACCTCCTGAAAGCAGACTTATACAAGATCAAAAAGTAAGAAAAAGCTACGATAACAGTTTTCCTGGCTTTAACTTGCTAAATGTCCCTCATGAAAATAGAATCGGCCGCTTTTTTTAGGCTGTTCCAAAGTGAAGAATGACCTTTTTTTTTTTCTTAAATAATTCCTGTATTTTTTATTTTATTTTTATTGGAATTGCCCTAAGTAATTGGACATATTTGAATTTAAAAAAAAAACTTAGTATTTGAAGATATTTGTTTTATTTGATCCGTACGTTTAACGCTCCGGTTAAAACTAAGCCTGTTTCATCACCCCAGAAACCATCTGGAGTAAAAACTGTGGTTTATAACCCCGGTTTGAAAGAAATATAGCATTATTGTTATTTGTAGACTAATAATTGTTAGATTCTGTACAGTTTTAAATTCCTGGTCAGAGATTACCTCCCCCTTTTGAGTAGTTATCTCCCCCTGATGTTCAAAATGGCCGATACTACGTATATACGTCATTTTTTTCTCCTGAAATTTAAAGGCCAGTATTTAAGGATATCGCGAAGGGATGTGCGTAAGAACAGCATACTTCTTTAGGAAAGATTTTTGATTCATTGAACAGCATCTGAACCTTGGAAAAACAAAGACTGAAGTCTGAAAAATACTATTTTCTTCCTGTTTTGGTTTGTGTTGTACTGTTCTCGTGTTAGTAGTAAAAACGACATAGTGTTTGCACCCAATATGTATAATTAAGCAAAAGTTTGAAAAAAAAAAATGTGAATTTTTTGTGAATAGAATTGAAATTTAATAGTCTGACCCTAAGAACACTATATTCTTTAAATATTATGAACTTCGAAAATTGTGTAGATTGTCGTTATAGTTACCATTGGACAAGTGACTCCTCAGCTTATCGCAGATTGTATCAAATTTGGTCTGGTTTTCAGAATTAATCCAACTCTTGTTGAATTTGTCACTCTGTTATAAATAATGAATTGTACTTTAAAATACCGAATATTTTTCCCTTTGTATTCTCCAAGTATGGATTTAAACAGTGTTCTCCATGTAGATTTTTTTCTCATTATATTCCATCTTTTTACTTTACGGCTTTTTTAGCCGCCTTGCATGTTATAATCGTTGATTTTTCCCCCTCTTTTTCTCACCTACTCTGTTACCGTGTTTTGGTTAAACATAATTATCCGTGGCCCAAAACGAGCTGCCGACAAGAGCTTGTCTCGGGTAGTCTCTATCAAACCAAGCTGGTTACCAAACCCAACAGTTAAACAAACACTACCATGTCACCGACCTGCCCCAGACCTAACTGGGCTACAAACAAACTGGTTCCAGTGTCTCGTTTTCTACCATGGAATAAATTATTATTCTAGTTTACCACTTGTTTTCTTTCTTTTTTGTTAACAATACATGATTGACAAATTGGTTGACCTGGACCCAAGGATTGTTTTACACAACACTTTGGGCTTAAGAATTGACGCTTGCGCAGAATCCAGGGCCTGGTTGCACAAAGGTATATTAAGCGTAAGTCTGACTTAACTATGCGACAATCAAATTCCTTTGTGACGCGACGTGTTTAAGCCTGACAAACTTAATGCACCTTTGAGCAACCGGGCCCTTTGTATGGCAAAACGAGGCTTAAGTTTTTTCGATCAGCCTGACCTCGACATCGTGCTCATTTTGGCTATGAAGAAATGCGTGTCACAGCGCCTGGAACAGAGAAATGACGCCAATGCCATACAAATCGAACAAGGTCATGATTAATGAGAAAAAATTAAGGCATCTCCACGTAGTTAGTTGTGAATAACACCTGCTTTCGACACCTATATTTAATATTTCAAAACATTGACATAAATACTAGAAAAGAACAAATGTGTAAAGTGGCCAATCCGTGAAATTGTTTAGAATACTATCAACATAGTTACTCTCGTAAACAATTTCAATTGCCACTTTACACATTTGTTCTTTTCTTTATTATTTATGTCAATGTTTTGAAATATTAAATTTAGCTACACTTAATGAAGACACCGGTACAGGTGTCGAAAGCTCGTGTTATTCACAACTAACTTAAAATTACGTAGTGATACCTTAACTTTTTCTCATTAGTATGGAACCGACGTTTAAGAGTTTCAAACATTTCTTTCAAGGTCATGATTGATTGTTTTACCCGTACTAAAGATTATTTCGCTCACTTGAAACTGCATGAAAACGCCAAAAGTGCCTAGTCGAACTAGTTAAGTTTATCAAAACCATAGAACTAAAACACCTTGGCTAACAAGCGACTTTATTTATTTTTTAAAAACTGTATGCGTCATTCTTTTGAGATTTGCACTCGCCATTTTTGACAACCGATTTAGTTCTAAAACATCCCACGCTATAAAATCTACAATTTTGGCGATGAACATGGGGTCCCTTTCGGTTCGTGTTATTGTTTAGAGAACATTGTATTCTAAAACCCTGATCTATCCCACATTGAATATGAGCCTCTCCCGGTCGTCGACGAGGTTCACACTTCGGAAACCTTGTGCAAAACGATGATCCAATTGTCGAACTTTCCATATGGTTCTCACTCGAGAATTTCACGTAAAAAGACATTTAAATCAATAGATACATCAATTGTGTATAAAGTAACACGTGTCTTATATTCAAACAATGCATCGACACAAATTACAAACACTGAGATCGCTCTTGAACGACTTTTTCTTTTTTTGATGACCAGCCCCGATAGCGCAGTCGGTAGAGCGTCCGCTTCAGGCCTGGGAGATCCATGTTCAAGCCCGGGTCGAGTCAGACCAAAGACTTTAACAGTGGTAGCTGTTACTGCTTCGCTTGGCGCTCAGCAATAGGAGTTAGAGCAGCGACGGGTTGGCCCGGTGTCAGTATACTGTGACTGGGTGAGGGGGCTTGCTGGTTGTCTTCGGCAAGTCGTCTCGGTGAGACAGTACCTAAAAGAGCGGTGGAAATCCGCCCTGTCACAAGGAGACAACGTCTTCATATAACCGAAATACTGTTGAGCAGGACGTAAAACCCCAATCACTCACTCACTCACTCTTTTTTTGATGAAAACGTGGACCAAAGTATCGCTGCGCCATCACATTCACTAGCGGAGGGATAAAGACAATTTTCGTTACTCTTCTCCTATAACTTGTCACACACTTTCTCTCTAGTATCCTCACAGGAACCATGCTCTCCACGGCGGCTCCAAAAATAAGACGTCGTATAGTTGTTTTTCACCGTTCGTTCGAAGCGTATCTGCGCGATATTAATATTTTTACTGACTGTCAAAACGAAGTTGCTAGCTTCCGATATATCATAGTTTCACAACAACAAAATCGGATGAAAGAAATCATCACGAAATAAAAATCAAAGACTAAATGACATGGTAATTGCTGATTCCCATAAACGCTCATGTCAAATGAACGGCTGGTCAGTTTAGGTTATACCCGGCGGTCAAGTGGTTTATATTGATCGTCCCTCACTCCCACACGGACGGGTTAGAATCGCACACCAAATAAAAATTAAAAAATAAATTTCTGTGCAGAGTTATACCAGGTACTTTTCGAAGGTCGGGGGGTTTTCTCCGGGGAAAGAGCCTTCCCCAACTAAACTTCGCAACACGATCATTAAGTGAAATGAAGGTGAGTGTGGCGTAAAACATGATAAATCAAAATGACCTGCAGTCTGTCAGAGGGTATTTCACGCACGTAAATCCCCCAAGTTATCAGAATGTCTTGTTTATCTGCATTTGAATCATTTCGGGAATCTACGGATGTCCAATACCCTTGGACAAGCTGCATGTCATTTTAAAAGTGGCGACTGAAAGATAGCCGTAAAACGAACGCACAAAACACGCTAAAACCATTGACATTCAATTCCGATTTGTGTGCTTGTGTTAGACCGCACTCAAGGTCGCGAGGGCGCGAAGATGGGAAAGTCTAGTGGGGTAGAGAATGTCGCAAATGTAGTGCTTTGGCGAGTCTGGCGGCATCATCAACCATCAGAAATAAAATGTCTGTATAGGGCGTCCATTGTTAAGGTGATATGAGCTGCCAAAATGTTAATATTTATCAGTGAAAACAAAATTTGGAACTACAGGCTATTTTTTCTCAAGAATTATAAATTAGAAGCTTGAAGTGTGTGTCAAGTGCTGTGTTGAACTAACATGGACCTAAAATGAACGAACGTTCGCCATGGTTATTTAAATGTTTGTAACTTTTAGAACATTGAACACTTGATTGATGTTTTACGCCGCCCTTAAGATTATTTCAATTATATGGCGGCGTTTCCAGGTTTAGTGGGGGAGGAAACCGAGCTCATTGTCCGGAGGAAACCCCAGACCTTCGGCGAGTACCTGGCAACTCTTCCACTTACTGGAACCGAGTGAATAATTATATACATGTATTGTATGAATGTACAACGCCAAATGAATAATTTTCGATAAGATAACCAGGGGACCCTTTCAGGTTATATACCTATATTATGTAATATTCCTGTTTTACTAGTTACATAGACTCGAAGCTTGATGACGTCATTACAAAAACTATGGAATGTTTGAGGGGTCTAGCTTTGTAGTGACCACTTTGTTAAAGCACCCACACACTTGATAACACACTAATACGTATCAGTGCTGTAACGTTTGCGTCGCCCTGTCTTCCCAGCTAATATCCGGACGACGTCATTAAACACTCAATCATAAATTCTACGTATGCTTTTAAAAAATCATTAAACCATTTTGATTTAAACTGGGTCAATCTGACTAAAGTCGGGATGTCCATTGTTCTTTTCAACTGGCTATACATAATGTTAAAGGCACACTTGCCGCGAAAATCAGGAATATTGTTTACATTAAAAAAGAAAGACCGTTTTCTGTATTTTTCCCAGACAATATAAGTTAGGAACTTTCTATTTTTACCAAAATTTAAAAGTTTGGACGTCACTCTGTATTTTTAATTTGAATTTGAAAATTTGAATTTGTTAGGTACCCGGAAAGTAAACAAACCGAACTGCTAGCACAAGCAAATTTTATGTCTCAGTCGAGTGAGTGAACTAACGGCACAGTGTAATTTTACGTAGGCCTATTTATCTGAGAAATACAGACTGACGATCGGTTAACAGCGACTGGAAAAGCCTGCTGATAATTGTTTGAGTATAAACCACAACTGAAAGGAGGGTAACCCAACACGAAAGTTGACCGACACTGATCGTTGTTGTTGTAATCAGGCTTCGATTCTTCGTTTGTTTTTCACCCCATTTCTACATTCTAAAGCTAACTAGACATGTTTTATGTGTCCTATGTTTAAGTTTAGTGGTATTAGTCGTAGTAAGCTCATGTAAATTGGTGTTCTTAGCAAATTTAAACAGGCTACGGCGGCAAGTGGGCCTTTAACTGTTTAAATGTAGTAATTTGCTTCTAATAAAATCGCGTAAACAAATATCATAAAGGCAGCCCGAGTAGGCCTTTTACCTTGCAGCGTCACCATTTAAAATAAACGACTAGGGTGGGGTACAGTCGGAACTCCCTTCGGCTATCTTCGCTCGCTACCGTTCGGCTTTGGTATTTCATGCACGTAAATCCCCGAAGTTATCAGACTGGGGTGGTGTAAAGAACCACCATAGTAAAGCACTAATAAAGATCTTACAATGGCTTCACCTTTTTTGTCAAAAGTTCTGTGTAAATCTGCATTTAATGAGACCAATCTGGTGAAGATGAAAAAGGGTCGCCATTTTTCTGAATGATTACTGAATTGCTTTAAAACGTGATCCAGCAATCTAAATAAAAAGAAGCCAATTTATTCGAGCAAGATGCGTTTTTATCTACAATTTCGTCTGATCATACACACGATTTATCGATCAGAATTGAGGTAGGCCCCTATGTACAGCTAAGCGAACTCGGTAATATCGCCCATTGATAGAGCGATCATCATTGACCACCGTGAACCTTTCCGGGATGTAAACAACAGACCAACACTTAAAATAGCGCTTCAAGGGTTCAAAGAGTGAAACGTACCGTCATATTCATACAATTGTGCCATTTCTTATTCTAGCGTTTTTGCTTAATTTTAGCTCTAAAACTTTTCTATTATTGGAAAACAACACATGAGTTACTAGCCGAGAAATCTGGGCTCTGCCGAATTTTTTTTCTCTCCGTGTTCGTCACAGCCCAGGTCACTTCCATAGTAAAAAGGTGATATTTTTTAAGGAGACCCGCCGAAAAAATCGGCGGCGCAAATTTCACAACAAATAAGCAAAGAATAAAGTTTTTACCTTTAAGTAGAGAGCTATATGACAGAACGAGCACAGTGATGACGTCATAAAAGGGGCGGCATGCACTTCCGGTCAAAATGGCGGCGCTTCCGGTCAAAATGGCGGCGCTTCCGGTAAAATGGCGGCGCTTCCGGTAAAATGGCGGCGCTTCCGGTCAAAATGGCGACCCTTCCGGTGAAATGGCGGCGTTTCCGTTCAAAATGGCGGCGCTTCCGGTCAAAATGGCGGCGCTTCCGGGAATTCCCGCACTAAAATAAAAATGGTGGCGCTTCCGGGAAATCCCGCACTAAAATAAAAATGGTGGCGCTTCCGGGAAATCCCGCATCTCGTACAACAGTACGAGAATGACATCGAGCAAAATCTTAACTTTAATCGGAAATATTTAACAAAAATGTGTAAAAATGGAATTAAAAAAGTGATTTTCGGTAGAAAACAATAGAATGAAGGCGTTAAGACGTTGAGCGATAGCGTTAAGACGTTAAGAAAATTGTTAAGAAAGTGAGTCTAAAAACACGGTTTGGAAAATTAGCGTCGTCATTAAATCAATAGAATTCTCCGATATGATGACATAATAAAAAGGCAGATCGTGTGTCAGACGTCAACAAAACCATTCTCGTACTATAAAACACACACAAAAATCTGTTATCAGGCATTGATTGAAAGCTTAAAGTATGTACAGTAAGCCTATGTTAGTTTCAATCCAATATTCAAATAACCCAAATACCAAACTATCACTATGTAAGCCACCTCCTAGCTCCAGCATACCCGAAATCAATTTTCATTGGCTGAGAAGACACAAACTGGGTGTTGTGACCTTAACGGTTGTAACGGCCGCATAACGGTTGCAACGGCCGAATAACGCCCGCAACGGCCGCATAACGCCCGCAACGGCCGCAGCGCCACTTGGTGGATTTATATGTTATATAGAAGTACTTCTCGATTATCTCTAGTCAGTCGAGTGCTGCACATCAGACATGGGGCTGTTTACGTGCATTGAGTGTGGCCAATCTTTTAGTCGGGATCACGATATGCGACGTCATCAGGATAGGTATAACCATCATACATCATCACTTCAAAGTGACAATGGAGATCAAAAGTCAGAAAACAATGATTCTGCGGATAGTTGCGCAAGTCAAGAGACCATAGATGAAAACACTCTGTCGTCAGCGGAGGAAGAATCACAGGAAGATGAAAGCTTTACCTCGGCTGAGGAAGAGTCGCAGGAAAACGGAAAGGCATCATCAACGATGTGGGATTATCTTGTAACAAAGGCGATCGAACAGCACATCCCTGAAACAACTGACTCTATCGATGAAGAAAATGGTGACTACGAAACTTTGAGGCCAAAAATAATAAAAACTCTGATGTCATTATACAACGAAGAGAGTTTGCTTTTACAGTCTATGAAAAAAGATCAAATCCATAAAAAAATTATGGCTACAAAACATTCACTTGAAGACAATTTTGACTTATCACCGAGAGAGGCCTTGTATAATGCTATAAAAATTAGGAAAGCCTTATTTAACGATCTTTTACCAACCAAATATCCTGATACTCAAGAAAATGAGGACAGCGACTAAATCTAACCTTAACATACAATTTATATATATATATAATTAAAGTTTGTTATTTTTACATAACCCAACTCAATAAAGATGTTGAAATAGAATGTCGAGTTAGTCATGTGTTTGGTCATTGTGGTATTTCATATTTACTATGTTTTTTAAAGTTGATTTCGATAAAGTCCATATACCAAAAGATTACGTTAAGCAGCCGCTTTAAGCATTATCTGCGGGCGTTAAGCGGGCGTTGCGGGCGTTGCGGGCGTTGCGGGCGTTGCGGGCGTTGCGGGCGTTATGCGGGCGTTGCGGCCGTTATGCGGCCGTTATTCGGCCGTTGCGGTCGCTTGACGCCCGCAGGGCGTCTGTTAGTGATATGGGCAAAATAGTACGTTTTTTCCATTGTTTTTTTTTTATATTTTCGTATTTAGGTCTATCAATTAATACAACTGTGGTATTTCATATTGATTAAGTTTTTCAAAGTTGATTTCGATAGAGTCTTTATACCAAAAGATTCATAATTGACAGTCAGCTGTGACGATATAGATCGAGTGGTACTTAGCGATTCTCGCGACTTTGGCCAGCGGGGCGTTAATTTTTTCGAACGGCGTTTTAACAACCACTTAATAATTGAAAGCCTATTTAAGCGGTGAACCCTTTGATGATTCTCATGAAGGCGTCAGCTGTATAAGCCGAGAGTTAAATATTGATCACGTCAATCACCGCGAGCATCGCCCACTAACTATAGGATCGATCATTGATTGGAAGGCTAACGTTTAGGCCGAATAGGTCACGTGGAGTACCTGGTTCGAAATTTACGCGTAGATGTCAGTTCTAGATTGATACACGTGGAGATATGATTCATGTACTAACGCAGTATGAACAACAACAACAACGCTTGGTAGAAATCCTGAAGGTAAGATTTCTTTTTTTAAGATTTTTAGTTTTGCTATAGGTCGTGGTAACATATTCGATGCGTGGCAATTCTATTGTTTATATGCTTCATTGTGCTAGTCGAACAAGTTTTGACATGTCATTGACTCGCTGGCAAACTACGATCCAATACGTCACTTTGTCGAGACTGCGCAATTACCACGTGTCATCTCGGTTGTATATTTATCGTTTTACCTGGTGACATTTTAAAACGATTTCAAACGATGTTTTTGTAAAATGTTTGACTAACTTTCTTATTGTTTTTCATTACGTCTTAACGCTAATGCTCAACTTCTTAACGCCTTCATTCTATTGTTTTCTACCGAAAATCTCTTTCATAACGTCATTCCATTTTTACACATTTTTGTTAAATATTTCTGATTAAAGTTAAGATATTGCTCGATATCAAGTATATTTTAACTTTAGTGCGGGAATTCCCGGAAGCGCCGCCATTTTGACCGGAAGCGCCGCCATTTTGACCGGAAGCGCCGCCATTTTGACCGGAAACGCCGCCATTTTCCCGGAAAGGCCGCCATTTTGACCGGAAGCGCCGCCATTTTGACCAGAAGTGCATGCCGCCCCCTTTTATGACGTCATCACTGTGCTCGTTCTGTCATATAGCTCTCTACTCCTTTACATTCCGATAGCATAGACCTAGAAGAAGTAGTTCGTCAACTTTACGCGGCTGTAATGTGGTAAGCTTTCCTTCATGCAGTCAATATTTGCTTCCAAGTCCTCTGACTTTCAACCTGAGGTAACCGCCATAGTTAACCGACCTAAAAACTCGGCGGGGCTTCTTAGAAATACGTAACTCGTAATCCTCGGAAATCTTTTGCCATGACTAATGTACTAGGCCGAATATGAAATATTCGTGGAGTATTAAATACTAGATGTATAGACCTATATTTCTCAACAGTTATATCGATATTATTTTACCCTATAGTGATTCGGGCTAAGGCGACAAGACACATTAGCAGCCATATAATACCAGTCGCCGTAAGACCGATAATCCGGGCTAATGAGTTAGGCCTACTACGTGTTCATTTAGGCATTTTAAACATAACTAGGCAGGGCTTAGATAATCTTTTTACTCTAGTTTTACTCCTGACAATCTGGCGTCTTTTCACATATGTCAGAACGGCTAATTAGACGCAAGTTTGGAAACTGATTAAAGTGGCATGAGCTGCCAAATTCCACACTTTTTTCATAACTTCTGATCGTCACGACAGTAAGAGGCTTTGAAGGAAAAACTAAATGATTGGAGTTGGAATGAGGAAAATCCATACAGTATGAACCGAAAACGTGTTCGAAAAGTGAACAAAAGTTAAATAACCGGGACGACCATTCATTCATTCTAAGCCAAAGTTAGTTTAAAACAATACTTTATCGTACATTTTCGAGACTATAAGCACTAAAAAGCTTCTTGAGAAAAATAACCAATAAGGTTTTAGGTGAATTCGTTTTTCATTTCATTGTAGCGTAACAAACCAAGTCAGACGAAGTGATAAAATACTTCATCGAGTTGATATCATAAAAAGTGGCATGAGCTACCAAATATACGAAAAATTCCATTTAAAGACAGACTTGCCGCCGTAGCCTGTTTAAATTTGCTAAGAAAACCAATTAACATGAGCTTGCTACGACTAATACCACTAAACTTAAACATAGGACACATAAAACATGTCTAGTTAGCTTTAGAATGTAGAAATGGGGTGAAAGACATACGAAGAATCGAAGCCTGATTACAACAACAACGATCAGTGTCGGTCAACTTTCGTGTTGGGTTACCCTCCTTTCAGGCCTTTGTATCTGTGGTTTACACTCAAACAATTATCAGCAGGCTTTTCCAGTCGCTGTTAACCGATCGTCAGTCTGTATTTCTCAGATAAATAGGCCTACGTAAAATTACACTGTGCCGTTAGTTCACTCACTCGACTGAAACATGACATTCGCTTGTGCGAGCAGTTCGGTTTGTTTACGTTCCGGGTACCTAACAATTCAAATTTTCAAATTCAAATTGAAAATACAAAGTGACGTCCAAACTTTTAAATTTTGGTAAAAATAGAAAGTTCCTAACTTATATTGTCTGGGAAAAATACAGAAAACGGTATTTCTTTTTTAATGTAAACAATATGCCTGATTTTCGCGGCAAGTGTGCCTTTAAACAATTTAATTATACATGTATGTTAATCAATTTTGTCAAAAGTATACGAAATATGAGGTATCCGTTGATACCAATCCATCTTCTCGAACCAAGTTAAAATGTTTACAGAACCCATTCCGGGAAAAGGTTCTACGAAGATTTTAACTTGTCTCGAGCAGATGTACATTTACGTTGTTTTATAAGCAACAAACCCTCTAAAGATGTTCTTATATACATCCAGGTCGTCGCCCTTCATTTTCGCGCATAGTGAACTGTAAAAAAAGGAACGATAGCGGAAACATTTCCCAGCAGTATTTTTAGAAGTTAGAACAAACATTGCCGCGGTTTCGAACAATGAACTATATTCGTGGAATAGAGGTCACGTGGTATTTGATTTGCATCGAATGCCGCCATTACTAGGAGATGATGCAATGTCGACCAAGATCTGTTATGTACGCGCGCTTCATATCTCAACAAATGGCAATAGGATCAATCCAAATTTTAGATTGGGGCTACTGATGTTTCCCAGTTTTTTCAAGATACTTCACGCTGAACCTCCTCTCGACAATCTGTATTTATGACAAAAAATACGAATTTTTGCCGCTCATGTCAGTTTAACTTGAATACGGTATTCTCGTACCTTCAGGATCGAGATTTCAAAATGTCAACAAATAATAGTGTATGTAGTTTTGAACTCTATTTTAGAATGGTTTTAAAACTGTTTTACAACACCATAGCCAATACATTGAGTGATGGTATAATCTACTTTAATCCGAGAGGTTTTCATTAAGCCTACCTAATTTATTTTATTATAGATCACCTTTAATAGATAAAGAAAAAAAAAGAAGTCGATAGATAAGGTTTTATTTCGTAAGCCGGAGAGGACATTAGCCTTTGAGACGAGGTTCAAGGGTTTCCTGTGCGTACAAAACTAGCCACGCCCAGTAAGCAGATTTTTTTATACGTCCGATTAAGTCAGATCGATAATAAATAATAAAGGCAATTTGGGTTTCAGTCTCATAATAAAAAAGCCACAGTCATTAAATTAATACAGGCACTCGTGTCGCTTTTTTCATAAAATCCATTGGTGGATCAAATATGTCCCTTTTTAGGCGCGGTACAACCATTTTGGAGTGGCGCACAGTCGACCAGAAATAACAAGTATTTCATGGGATCTACTGTGATTTGTTGGAAAGAAGGAAATTAAGAGGCTTTCGGATATGCAGGTTATGTGTTTCTGAGAGCTATGCTTGAAACAAAACTGCCTATAGAATGTTCTCAGATTTTAGCTAGTATAAGCGAACATCTTTAAAAGGCCCGTTCACACGTGGCGATGTCGTACCGACTCGTAGCATGCGATTAAAATGGATGCTTTAAATTGGTCGATACTATTTTTCAACCAATAAAATACACCCATTTTAATCGCAAGCTACAATTCGATATGATAAATCGCACCGTGTGAACTGGCATGGCATTTAGATGGATTACGTCATACTTGATTTAAGAGAAAATATCTGTCTCCTTTGGGTTGATTTTTGTCATTTTTGTAACAGACGATATGATTCAACATGTATTTATAGTTTAGTAAATGCGTGATTCAAAGTCCCTTGTTAAAACATGTTCAGTTACGGGAATAAATCTATTCTAATAATATAATAATTATGCTTTTATGTAAAAATTCCTTGATATATTATCAGTTTAGCATTTTGTTGAACACTCTAATGTCTCAAGCAAATTACAAAAAAAGAATCTTACAAAATAGCAATATGGTATCAAATTTCCTCTGAAGGTTTTCGACAAGCAACCCAACACCCATCCTCGGATACCCAGGGTTAAATTCTCGACAAGCTCACCTCTTACCCCTGGGTCAATTGCCTCGTTAAGCGTCGTTTTCTGGGAACGCCCGTTTTCTGTCGGACCAATCAAACGATTTCTTATAAACGTTTTAACTCTTCAGTTTTGGAGACACGTTTATCGAATTGAAGTAAAAACAAAGATGGCGGCCCCCAATAGGACATGTGAGTTGTGATACAACCGAAAAGTCGTCCATCTTTGTTTTGAACACTGCTAAGATGCTGACGCAACGCGGATTCTGATTGGTGAAGTTTTCCGCCACAGTTTTGTGGCGGAACCAATCAAAATCTACATGTATATTAAATTAGAAACGACGGGCAGGGTCCGACTTGTCCCACGGGTAATGTGAGCGTAAGCGGAATTTTTAACCGTGGGTTTCGACGATGCCCAACACCCTACTTTCGCCTGACCGTAAAAATTAATTAATTCAAAGGTCGTGTTAGAAAAGCGAAGAACAGGTTTACGTTGTTTTAAAAATGACATACAATCTATTATTCTACCATCGGGTTCGGCTGATTGTAAAATATTCTCACAGGCGGACTTCCGGGTAATTTATCACGTGATTGGGGTTGCAGGAACGTCGTCATCTTTGTTTGGGGGTCACAACGGTCATTTCGCAAGCCACGAAGCCGTCGCAAAGTGCAATCAATCGCAGTTGCCTTGATTTCTTCACCATGGTATCCATTGGCAACTAAGCCTCGTTTACGATGCGACTGCTTTGTGAAACGAGACTCTGTGACAGATACCCTTACGTTACACCTTTATCGTTAAAGTAGATTATAACGCCACAATGGATACAACTTTAAAGTGGCATGAGCTGCCAAAATTCACGCTTATTTCATAATTTCTGATCGTCACGACAGTAAGAGGCTGTGAAGGCCATCGAGAAAGTAAATGATTGACGTTGGAATGAGGAAAATCCATACAGTATGTGGCCTGTACGAACGGAAAACGTGTTCGAAAAGTAAACAAAATTTAAATAACCGGGACGACCATTCATTCATTCTAAGGCAAATTTAGTTCAAAACATTACTTTATCGCACATTTTTTAGACTAGAAGCACTAAAAGCTTCTGAACTATAAGTCTTGAGAAAAATAGCCAATAATTTCAAACGTTCTGTTTTTAAGTCAAAATATCAACATTTTGGCAGCTCATGCCCCTTTAAACTCCTGAATTAAAATAACCCTGTTTTTGTGTTGACAAGATGCACCACCCTATATCTCCTCTGTATTTTTTTCCATAATACCAGCACTTCTCACGGTATGCTTCTGAGACCAATTCGTTAGAGTACGAAATCTCACTATTGAAAATGTATCACTATTGAAATGTATGCAAGTACGCCCTAATCGGTAGAGCCTGTTGTGACTACCTACCTTTTGAATCGGTCAATAGTAATCTTCCGTCTACGAGCCGAAATTCTAAGTTTATTTAACACCAAGATGGGTGCCAGACTAAAGAAAGATTTGAGAACTAATATTCTCAAAAACCTTTCCATCAAACTGTGTCATTTAGATTCTATTCCGATGCTCCTTAAATACATGTATCTGACGTTATTTTATCATGATGTTTGCGTAGAAAACTCCATATCCTTTCGGGCTGAATCCAATAAAGTAATATATTAAATTGATTGATTATCTCATTTGTAAATAAAATACATTTTATATATCAGCAATGAAATAGTTGCTTCCAGGGACCACTATTCTTAGGTTTTTAATACAGAGATTTAGGCGAGCGAGATTTATGTCATTGAGAACATCGGGTTAACATAAAAAAGACATATAGTTTTCGATAGTGAGTTAGGAATTTTTACCAAGAGATCAATATTCAACAGGCGAAATGGAAATGATTTGCAGTCCTTTCCACTGCATGTAAACTCTGAATACTTTATAACGCTATAGCGGCCGAGTTGTCCGCTTTACCTTTTTAAAAATAATTATTGAAAAGGTTTCCAATTCAAAGCATCCAATAGAAAAAATAACAAAGCAATGAAGAAATGATCAGTTGTAAAGAAAGCAATATACATGTAGAAATGATCAGTTGTAAACAAAGCAATATTCATGAAGAAATTATCAGTTGTAAACAAAGCAATATACATGTAGAAATGATTGGTTGTTCGGTTATACTTTTCCCTATAACCTATGATCGAGTTTAGTAGTGGTAGTACCTCATCTAAAAATAGTACATCAGTCATGAAACTAATCACTTCATTGCTAGTACTTATGCTCTTGACGTATTGAATCTACAGAAGTGTTGATTATCTGCTTGGTAAAACCCAATCTGTTATATGACTCGTGCTCCTATCTGGTAATTTATTTTAATCCGAGCTTAGATGGATTAGTTGACGTTTAGATCAAGCAGATATACCGTGTTCTCTTTTTTTTACATTTCCTACACATGGCAGCCTGATAAGGGGATTTTTAACATGCAGTAATTGACTTTTTATGGATGGTCTGAAAATCCTCTACTGGAACATTATTGGTTTTCTTTCTTCTACATCTTGCCCTACTGGATACATTGAATCGCATGTAAAGATTTTTTTCTGAACATATTTACCTATTTTATAAAATGCTTAATTTGTGTGGGTTTTTCGGACCTTTTCGAGAACGGCATTGCAAAGTGGATTATTGTAATTCGCTGGGAAAACTACAGCAGGATTGAAAACCTTCCTTATTGAGTTAAAGGTTCAATACACCAACTTTTCTTCACGAAAATAATTACAATTCCGTAATCGCTTAATAATGGTATCTCTGAAAAATACACGGTGCGCAACACAGTCCGAAAGGCATGTCATGTTTTCCCCAGGTAGAACCTTATAGATATTTTTCATTTTTACGCAAAGTTTTAGCTTCATGTTGAATTTAGTAAATCTGGTGTCTGCAATGTCACAACACAGCGAGCATGAAAATTTGCTCATGAATTCGACATCATTTGAACCGCAGTTATTTAGTCAAAACGGTAAACTTTTGGGGTACCTAATTGAAGAACTGCATGCGATGGATAAATTACTATTTATTATGTGATATGTTATTTACTATTTATTATTTGTTAATCACCAAACAATCGTAAGTAGCCTAGGGATGTCTCTATTTTGGAAGTTTTTTTCCTCGCCATCATTTGGTTCCAAAAATCATTTCAATGTTTCTATGTTAACAATGAGAACTATATTTCATTGTAGTATTCAAATTGTCGAATACATGAAATGACATGATATTCTTTTGATCTCTAGTAACATCACAAACGCATTCCTAATGGCTGATGTTGGTTATTTCGTCAACCAGGGACGTAACGCAAGTTTATACGTAACTGTCATGGCAACCTATACTGTAGAGATGCCAAAACTGAAACAAGAGACAAGCCACTAAGACCACGCGATAAACTAAAGATCTGTTGTTTCAAATGTTAAGGTCCGTTCTCACTAAGCGATTTGTAGTACCGACTTGTAGCATGCGATACAAAAGGATGCATTTGATTGGTTGACAAATCGTATCGACCAATTAAAAGCATCTATTTTAATCGCATCCCACAAGACGGTGTTACAATGGGCCTTTAAAGTACTATATGGAATGGTTTCCAGGTAACTGTGGCAGGTCGGAGGTCACCTCTTGGCAAATATAGCTCAATTTCCTACCCTTCAATAAACCAAGAAACGCTGCCATATAGGGCCTATGCCTAGGTAAGGTTACCAAACATCAAACATCAATTAATCAAATGCTAAACACTTATTTTCGAAAGTAAAGGAAAATTTTCCTTCTTAGTGTAACCTTATCTAAAGTTGAATGTTAGGGTTATTTCATGAAATTGTTCCCATTCAACGGAAGTTAGGTGGCAAACTAAAAGTTCCAGGTCGACGTATTTAAGTTTAAGGTGGCTAGCAGAACATTAGCCGGACTGACTAGCAAAATGGTCACCAAAGAGCGTGCTATGGATGAGACAAAAATGTCAAGAAAAACTATTACGTGTATAAGCTTATTAACCTTTCTTTAATTTTTCCTTTCCGATTTTCTTAATTGACAGTTTTTGTAAATCTTCTGTGTTTCATACTGATCTACATATCTTTCTCGAAAGCTATTATTAGCTGTGATATATTTTCCTCACTTCCCCGGTTGACCCACAGCTCTTTACAGTTAAGTTAAGTTGATCTAGTTTGAGCCTGTGTTGTGTGTCATTGAGGTCATTTTGCTGTGTTGCATTGCTTAGCGCCAGACTTACGTCATATATATGTTTTACCCTGGTGTACAGTATTCACAAGTGGAATAGGAACTGTTGGCAGTTGTTTGCTCCCCAGACTAGAGCATAGTCCGCTATAGAAGGATGGAACAATCGGAACAGTCTTTGTTTCTTATCTGTTGCTCCCAAATATGCCAACGTGTAACCCCGACAACAAAGCTTATCATTTGTATCATTTATTTGGTCACAAGTTTGAAAACTCATTAAAATTTGTTTTAAAGAGAAACATCATTTTCTTTAATTAACCATCTAAGTTGGAAAAAAGTGTTGAAAAATTTCGAATTGATATCTTTAACATACATAAGTTGACAGAGCTTTAAGTGTTTTCCTTTCTTAAAAAATGCCACAAAGTTCTGAGAGATGTGACGACGATTAAAAGCAATGGAAAACATGGAATGAATTCGGGGGATATACCGATAGCCTCTGTCCGTCCGTTAGTGTGTTCTGCTCATGGAAAAGAGAGATGGGATCGCTTTTTAGGATTCTGCGTATTCTAGTCGCCACAGCCAATTTACGCTAAAGTTGAATGTTCTGAGGCCAAACAAAAGATTGCTTTTCCATTATATTGGTCACTATATTCTAAGCTCTTCTATTATTCTAACAACCTATCAATCAATCAAATATCATAGCTTTACTTTATTACAACAATTTATGATGGGGTATAAAGGTCTAAATGATATACCTCTTTTTAACACAATTAGAAACTTGTCTCCGTGGTTATTTTAGACAAGAAGAATTTTCCCTGTGCCCGTGTGTTTTAGTGTTCATAAATCAATCAATCAATCTTTGGTTGAATGCTAACACCATGTAAATCGCAGCATACCTCGGCTCTTACCACTTCAAATCGCCGATGGCATGGAATTCGATTCGAAAAAGGCCTTTAATCTTACAGGAATCCGTTTTTTGGTGTAAAATTACTTACGCTAGAATAAAGGCTGCCAATTTTCACGACGGTAGGGGATAATATATACGAGCAATTCGACTACCCGGAGGTTTAATGACGACTTTTCTACAAAGAAAAACAACCCAATAGTTCAACTAATCACACGAGCCTTTTTGATGTTGCAAGGTTAACTAGCATAATAAACCCTTTCTCACTCCTCCGCTTCAGATGCAGTTCACAGTTCCTCATTTTTCAGTCTGTGTGGAATGGTTCACAGGTCAGGGGAAGAGGAGTGGTTTAATTGAAAATCATCTTGTGTGGTGTCAAACATCAGTCAATCTTTCAATTATATGAGTTTCTAACATCAAAAAAATAAATTGAGGTACAGGTGAAACTGGATATTTCTTGGTCTTGCTGAAATTAGACTACGGTCAACCTTCAAGAATGAGCCGTTTCTAGCACGTTCCGTATAGAACTATATATCGAGGAATAAAACTCGTGTGTTCAATTCTCAATAGGGGCATTCAGTCATTTGCCGACCCTTCTTTGTCATCAGTAGACCTGAAGGACGATTACCTCACTTGTAAAGGATGATTTGTGTTGTGGGTAAAAACTGATTCGAACTGAGTGTCTTTTTCACATGTAATGGCATGTATGACTGCACACATCATTTTTGTGAAAAAAATACAATCCTTTTGCCATGTATTACACAAGTAGTGTTATTCCGAAAAACGAAAACTTCATATTGACTCAATATTTCGACTTTTATTCAGTCATCATCAGGAGTGAGGTACATTAGCAACAACATTGGTATATATACAGGTAAAAAACAAACAGATTAAGCAGTGATATAACAATATTAGGAACAGCCTTACAGATTTATAAACTTATCATCATTATTACATATGCACGTTGACAAAACAGATAAAGAAAACAGATTAGGGGAACAGCAGGATCTAAACTGGCATGGCTAGGGGATATTAACAAAGAGGTGCAGACAGTCTTATCTTAAGAACTAGGACATAGTTCATCGGAATAAGACAAGTTCTTTAGATGCTTTTAATCCACTGTTTAAGACAGGGCTATTTCTTCTAATACACAGAGCTTCTCTGAACAGGATGTCTGACCAGTGATACAATTTGTCAATAATTACAGTGTTAATAAGAATAAAGTCGCAAAGTGTAGGTGGACTAAGGTCATTTAAAATGTCTGGTAATGATTGTAAGTTTTTCAAAAATATAAATTCTTCACAATTAGAAACATGATTGAAAATTTCACTGTTTTTATTTGGACTGCTATGTTCTTTAATTCTTGTAATAAGACATCGGTCAGTTTTACCAATGTAGTCTGAGCCACATGCTGGGCACGTAAATTCATAAATAACTGAGCTTTTGTAATGTTTAGGGGTCGGATCTTTAGTGTTTGTAAAAAAGTTAATTTTGGTGGTCTGCCATTGGAAAACAAAGTTGACGGGTTTGATTAATAATTTACGAATTTTAGATATAGACTTTTTAACAATAAATTCTCCTCTTTTCCCAATGTATGGGAGTCTCATCCAAATTTTATCAAGTTTTTCATCAGATTCTTTATTTTTAGGACCAAATTTAGGAATGCATTTTCTTAGCAATTGTTGGGCAGTAGACTTACGATATCCATTCCATGATAAAAACTTTAAAATGTTCTTACATTCAGTATTAAAAGATAATTCGTCAGAACAAATTCTGAAGGCTCTATAAATCAATGATCTAACCCAAGCTGTTTTCCTTACCCATGGTTCATAACTGTCAAAATGTATATACTGTCCAGTATTTGTTGGTTTTCTGTATATTGTGGTGGAAGAAGATGAAAATGATATATCTAAAAAATGAACAGCGTTATTATCTACAAATTCCTCTTTGGTAAAATTAATTGAAGGATGAAAAGAGTTAAGCTTAGCTAAAATATTTTCAAATTCACAAGGCTTGGCAAGAACAAGAGTATCATCCACATATCTAATATAAAATTTTATCAAGTCAGAGGCTATCAATTTATCAACTATTGTTAATTCCAGTTCCGTGAGAATGATGTTGGCTAAAACCGGACCTAGAGATGAACCCATAGCTACACCATCAATTTGTTGGTACATTTGGTTGTTGACTGAAAACGGGGTTCTCATACATGTATCTTTGATTAACTTTTTAAGCGTGTTTCTCTTCAGGTTAGTGGTGACAACATTATCTTTATAAATACGCTTGAGTATTACATCAATTGTTTTGCTTAGGGGGACATTGGTGAATAGAGATTGGACATCAAAAGAGATAAGGCGGTAACCTTCATCAAAAAGTTCTGGTGGGATTTGTCTTATTCTCTGGACGGCATCAAAGGAGTCAATAACAGAAAGCCCTATTAGTGCCATGGGTCGAATTTTGACTTTTTGCACAAGTGGAAACTTGGTTTTGAGAAGAGAGATTCTGTATGTCAAAGAAAATCAAGCATGTATCACAAAAAGCATACCTTTTAGTAAAACGATTCGCAGAGAGAGTCGAAAAGCACATGTAAACTGTCAAATCAAAAGGGAAACATTTCCACCGCATGATTTGGATCCACTCTAAAAAAATCGTATTCTCGCGAGATATCCTTTAGACGATCCCGCAGATGCGAGAATTTGATGATCCCAATACTAAAAAATTACTCTGATAGGGGAGACCGGGGCTAGTTCGACCCTTTTTGCTTAAAATCGCTAATTGTCAAAAAGTATTCGAGCCTTTTAAAACGCAACTAATTCTTGTGAAAGGCAGCGAAATAAGCTATCTTTTGATACCTATTCAGAATGACTCCTCTTGATGATATTACTGAAATATGCACTTTAAGAAAATAAAATTAGGGTCAAGTTCAACCTCACCCTGGGGTAACTTCGACCAGCAGCTCAAAATAAATCAACAGGTTCAATTAAAGTGTTTTATTTGACCAACAACAAAACTGAACGAATAAACTTCGGTTTAAACGAATGACTGTCGGTTTAAGCAATAAGAAACCACGGCCAAAACTCTAAGCACATTCGTAAGCAAGTATTCGAACCTCTCGGGGCGTTATGAGTCCAAAGTACATTCATGAACAGTGTTAACATGGAAAAAACTGCACTTTGATTGAACGGTGTAGCCTACCAGTCTGATTCCATGACCTACTCAATTCGGGGCATATTCGACCTACATGTAAGACGGGGCAAGTCTGACCTAGGATCGCACATGCCCCAACCAAACAGGTCGAAATTGCCCCATGCGCACCACATTTAAAAATAAAATTATTTCACTTGACCTATTTAAAGCAGTCTAAAGATGCACTATGATTAGTAAAGCTAATTGTGCACGCTTTCATCCTACAAACAGTTGTTAGTTTGTACAAGGTACTTTTAACATAAATATTACTAAAAATAGACGACCAAAAATTTACTAACGACTACAAAAAAGGCGTTTTACCCCCTAAGTCGAGGATTTCTGCTACAGGTCCACCATTTACAACGTAGAACAGCTCTTGTCGATCAAGTGGTCACCTAAAAGTTGAAGAGCGCGCGAAATATTCACAGCCGGACATCGACAATGGTTGTACTTGCCCCAGGGTCGAACTAGCCAGGGTCGAACTAGCCCCGGTCTCCCCTAACCATTTATTTTACTTATTTCGAATTCGGTGCAATCTTTATACTCTAATACGTTTTAAAACCCGCGACCTTCACTTTTAGGAATTGAATTTGAGTTGCTTATATTTTCTTCAAGTGTACACAAGGTTTACTGAACTTCACCTAATTAATTGCCGATCGCAACTCGTTTACGTGGCTGGCTTTGTGACAAGCGAACATGCCAGGTGCCAGCTAGGCCCGGTAAGCTCCAGAAGTATTGATGGCTGGAGATGCGTTCTGATGTCTTTAGAAGTCTTGATTGAATAGTTTTACTATTTTCTTCGCACGCGTTTTCTTCTAAGTTAAGCTCACACACGCCCAAGCTTCATCGATTACTAAGATATGTTTAAACAAAATCCTGTCAATTTGATTGTTTAATTGAAATACATGTAATTGTCTGCTCTGGGAACAATCTAACACGAGACATACTCAATTTAGAGTTTGCTGCAATAGCTCACCGTCAATGAGACACCAAAATTAACGTTATGGATCAGTGGAGATACGTTGGCGCTTAATTTTGCTACCGAAAGTATTGCACTATTACCAATGGCCGTTAAAAATTGTCATCTTGAAAACCTAATTATCTGATTCAAACATGAAGACCAGCAGGGTAGGTTTGACTAGGCCTATATGTTAGAGTTATTGAATGGCTTCCCGAGGGTATGGAAGATATTCTGAGAGGCCGAGTGCGAAGCACGAGGACGCCTCTCAGAATTTCTTCCACACTCGAGGGAGCCATTCAATAACGTGCTTGTATCATGGAACGAATGATTGACGTTGTCAATCAACTAGCGAGTGTTTAAACACTGGCCAATCAGAAAACTTTACAACATTGGCCAAGATGAAATTTGGTGCAAGATGTTAGTTCAGAATAAGAAATCAAGATGTCCTCGATAGACGCATTTCGAAATGTTTGATCAAACAAAGGGTGGTTATGACATACAATTATCTCAGATTTGTGCCGAGATAGAGGATAGGCATGCTATTTTCAAGTAAGCCTAAATTGGTGCTTTTTCTTGGCTTTTAGCCAAAATCATATAGCAAAGAAAATGTTTGTTTCTACATTTGTTCAGTGATCTTCTCTCTTCGTATTTTTCCTTCTTTCGTTGGTTTCAATACTGGTATTTTAAATTCACGCTGCCATAGTACCAAAAACTGTTTACATTACAAAAAGCCACGTGTTTCTGTATTTTTCTCTGAAAGAAGACGTCCATGTTCCCAAGCAGTTAATATAGGGCTATTTTTTTTTATTTAAAAATTTCTTGCAAATGGAGGGGGGGGGGGGCAGAAAAATGAAGTGTTTAATTTCTAATTTAAATACGATGTCAAAGGTTCTGCTTTTGGGGAGAAATGCAATGTACCGCTATTCCCACAATGACACAACTTTGAAACAAAGTTCAACTCTGCAGGGGGCTGGCGTCAGAATGTCTCCAACTGTCAGTTATGTCTCATTCAGAGTCAGACGTAAGCCGAAGTTAGCATTTTCTCTATGCTGGTTTCTATGATAATCAAAGAAGACATTTAAAAAAAATCTTTCTTGAACAGTGTTTGACATTTTTTCTTTTGTCAATGCACATTTAGTTAACAGAGCAGTGCGAATTGTTTGAATAAAAATGCCGTGGTGAAATCACTTTTGCCGTGAAAAATAAACTTTTCCGCGGCAACTTTTTTTTTTGCCGTGGGAAAAATTTGAATTCCGAGGGTCGTGATACCCAGTTAAGAGAGCCATACAATAACTTCCAGATCGGGAAGTTATTCAACGCTTTTAAGCCACGCCCACTCTCTGTCCATTGGGTATCGGGTTTGTCGAGGACTGCTCATCAAAAGAAAAACGCCGCAACCATGATACAAATCACTATGGACCACAGGACTTCTGCAGAACAATTCACCCTAATAATACTGCTTCTGGCGGTATGGTATTCTGCCACAAGCAATCATTGTCACAGTTGTCATCTCCAATTACGCAATCAGTCCAAAAAATTGGAAAATTTTCTAACTGAGTTTTTTACTCGAATGACCTATGTGGGATGGTTGCCAGTTACCAACGGAAGGTCGTGGGTTTCTTCCGGGCATAGAGCCCGGTTTCCTCCCACAATAAAACTGGCAACGCCGCCATATAAGTAAAATAATCTTGAGCGCGGCGTAAAATACCAAACAATCAATCAATTACTCAAATCAAAGTTTATTTCCGAACGATTGATTGATTATTTTGTGTTTTACGCCGAGCTCTAGATTATGTCACTTATATGGCGGCGTTGCCAGTTTTATTGTGGGAGAATACGGGCTCTATGCCCAGAGGAAACCCACGACCATCCGGTAGTAACTAGCAACCATCCCACATAGGTCGAACCCGTGACCCATTTCCGAACGAAACACGCCAACAACCATTGTGATTGGTACTATATGATGACGGGATTTACTTATTTGTGTTTTGAACTCGTCGCTATTTTTAACATGCTGGACCATTTATAGCGTTGTAAATATGATGGTTTTGACAGTTGCTACATTAAGAAACATACATCCAAGCACGTGATCGAGGCTACATCATGTAAACGATATTTATTACCGGTCTCTTCGGATAATTATACCTGAGAATATAGGTAAATACTGCTTTAGGAAATACGTTATTATTATTACCATCTACAAAACCGTGATCGAGGTATATAGTCTGATAAATGAGAAGTATGTATCAGGGTGTAACAGGCCGAGTAAAGTACCTAAACTCATTATCTGAGCGTCCTATTTTATATACTTACTTCCTGATGCCCGGATATTATACTACAACTATATGACATCGATGAAGTATAAATACCAGTTTATTTGCTGCAGGGTCATAATAGAAGCCTCTTTCGCTTTTTTTAATGATACAATTAAGTTGAACATTATTAGAAATCTGGCCATGTCAAAAATCGTTACAGAAGTTTCTGAACGATGTCATTTTCATCAATGAAACTGTCACATATTCCATTAAATTTGTATCATTAAAATAATTTCAGGTATAGGGGCCTATTGCCAGTTTAATGCACCATTTTTAAGGCCTCTTAAACCGAGAAAATTGATTGTTTCTTGAAACATACATTTGCTTATACAAAGTAACGTTATGGTTTATTGTTTGCCATTTGACGACCATAAAAAGGACACACCGAGGCTTTGTCGAGATTTTTCGTCGACTCTCAAATTAGTAGAAATAAAGAAATAATCAATCTCGGATGGAAGGCCGCAAGTCAGTTTACCGCCAAACAAGTATGTTAATATATTCAAAGTGACATGAGCTGCCAAAATGTTGATATTTTCCCGTTAAAACAGAATGTCAAATCTATTGGCTTTTTTTTTTTTCAAGACGTGTAATTCTGATATTTTTTGCTATGGGAGTACTACTCGGTTCATTTGAGCTATAGACCTTCTCGGTTTAGAACGACGCGTTTATGATGCTGTTCGAATTGTAGGGCATTGACGTCATCTCTCTGTTGCGGTCCCTGTGACACGCCTCTTTTGCATTGCGTCATAGACGAAATGAACACGATTCTGACGTCAGATTGATCCAAAAACTCAATTTAACGTCATTTTGCATTTCAACGAGGCTTCTGCGCCAGCGCCAATCCTTAAGCCGAAAGGGTCTATAGACAAATCTTTCAATGGCATTTAGAAGTTGAAAGGTTAACAATAAGGTGAAGAATTACTTATGGATAACAACTTCTTGGTTTATTGGGTGACGACGTTTCGATGTAGTTCTTACATCGTTATCAAAGTCAATGAGGTCTATAGACAAGTTACCAATAATCCTTTGGAAACCTCATCTTAATATAAAAAACAAACTATAATACCAAGGCCAGCATCGCTATGGCCAAGATTACAGTAGAAGAATACAAACTGCTTCAAAACAAAATTGCCCGACCTCTGACACAAAGGCCAATCATTGCATGTAAAAAAAACAAGAGTTGGAGATATATGCTCAGAGCTAAACTCCCCTGTCTGTCTTCTACCTAGGTTTTTCCGGTGGGGGGAACCACAATTTTCACTGTCTTTTCCCATGATCCTATGGGGTTTAATCTCAGTCTGCCGATATTCTTGCCAGATGTGTAGGCCTATCTATTGTATATTTTAGACAAGAAGATTTTCCCTGTGCCCGTGTGTTTTAGTGATCATAAATATTAAATGAGTTTAACATGTGTACATGCGTTGAGTTTTATTAAATTAGTGTTATTGAAGTTTTCTGACTGTGTTGACCTTTTGGCTTGTTTGGCCCACCACAGCGAGCCTGTCTGTGAATGACTGCAGTCGGTAGGTGTGCTGTCAACATACCGCTCCGAACAGATGTCGGCTAATCAGTCTTTCTGGACATGTCTCTTTAATTAAACGTCTCCTGTGACGTCACCCTATTGTTCGAGCAGCCGATTATTTTTCACGAATCGTCTGCAGACTCTAACAAGTAACACAGTCCTTCAAATTTAACTGATTTACCACACATGCGCATTGGAAACGAACAATAGCTATTTCATAATAATGAGTGATGTTTGCCTTATAAAAGGGGATCACAGCCGGTTTGTCTTAATGGAGCGCTTTAAGGATTCAGTTTGTTGGATATGTACGATTTTAAATAAACGAGTAAATAAATGCGGATTGTTTGCAATTGGAGACACAATTTGTAGATTTTTTTAATACAATAAATATTTTTAATACAATAACAAAATATTTAAATTACCGTATTTTATCAAATCGCTCAGTTAAGAGAAGCCAATATAACTAGACGGGAAGATTTAAGTCAAATTTAAAACAAAGCAGACTTGTTTTATATGGTGTGTAGCGGAACAAAGACAGATTTATGCAGGGAAAGGGCATCTAACTTTTCTTCGTTAAAAAAAATTCGTTGTACCGTAACGCCATTCAAACGAAAGCATAGCGAAATGGGTAGAATAGGTTGCAGTAAAATTGAATCCCCACCCTAAAATATTCAGAAAAAAATATTTTATTTTTCTCACACATGATAAACTTTACAAGTATAAATGAACTGACAATCTGGCAATATTTTTGGACACCTGATAAAATTATATTTTTGGAAAATTATCTCCCAATATTTACAGCTCAAGTCATACCATATCAGAGCTTACTTGAAGTGAACTTCGTGTAACACGGCACCAGGCTCAGATTGCACCAGACGATTCTTAAAAAATAATCGGCAGGGGCAAAACAAAGAGACTGACGTTTAAGTCGGATAAACGCCTCGCCACTGCCGATTCTTAAAAAATAATCGGCAGTAGCTCGGCATTTATCCTATACAGAAAAGACGCTGCGCAAAATGGATATCCTTCTGGTTTAAACGGGATATTTTTTACAAACCCTTAGAAAATGATAGAAATGAACCTTAGTCCGGGTTTCTGACTCCAAAATGACTTTTTTGTTTTTACTGACGGTCGTATGAGTCAGGGCTCATTGCAATCAAAAAGTCGGAGTAGACTGCACGCTTCTGTTCTGGCAGTTTGCGGTCAGATTTAGACAGTAAATAACAACATAACTAACTCAAATAGTGTCAGTACGACATGCATTAATAATTTAGCTTTTTGTAAAGTGAATTTAACGTTTAAAAACAAAAAAAAACGCTAAACAGTGCTACGTCATCAATGGCGGAGAGTTTGAGACTGGAGAAGGCAAAAGTGAATTCAAGTGAAGAATAATGTTTACTGGCCGATCCTGCTCGTCCATATCAGGCACTGGTAGGTAGCGAAATTATCCATGAACGTGATTATGACCGTTTAGATACGATCTGAGTAGGTTATGTTACTATTTCTTTGTCTAAATCGGACCACATACTGCCCGCTTCTGAGCGGGCAGCCAACTCCGGCTTTTTGATTGCAGTGAACCCTGACTCCAAAATACGGCCGTCAGTATAAAAAAAATAATAATTTTGGAGTCAGAAACCCGGACTAAATGAACCTGGGCTTTTTATTGGATTTTGAGTTCTCGCTCACCCAAGATAAGTAAAATTGGGACACATTAAGGAGGTCAAAGGCTGCAGAGAGAGGCGAAGATGACCTCGACAACATCTCAGATCAATACAAAATGGTATATTTCTTTTGAATTTCAATGTTTTTCTTATTTTTGGCCTCTTTATTTTGAGATTTGTTTTCTTAAGATTCCGTTTACATTAGGGAAAGATCAAAAGACGCCCGTGTATAGATAAAACTAGCTTCTGTTACTCACGTTATCTGAATGTGGAGAAAATGGCGACACTTAAATGTCATACTTCGATCTTTTTTTAATTAGCATTAGGGTGCTTGCATGGCGGTAACAATGGTGAGATGTTTGAAGTACTTTGATGATTTTTTATCAAAGTTTGACCGTATGTAGGCCTATATCTAGAAATTTCTCATCCTTAAAACACAGACATGCTGTTGACAATTCATCGTTTCAGAAACAAATTAGTGGACATTTTATGAAAAGCATATCCCCTAATCATTGTAAAGCCATGAAGTCCTGATTGAGAATCAAGCCGAGCCGAGATTATAAAATCTGATCTGGACATATTTCTACGTATTCGTAATCTTTATACTGGCCGTAAATGACATTCAAATAAGATTTGATCACATATAGGACTATATCCGTCCGCCACAAAGATCTTTCTCCACCAGATAAGCAAGATATATGAGATGAAATCGATGGGATAGAAAAGCCAAGCAGAAGTAAGCCAATAAGTGATTTGTATGGAAGACGCCTGCGGCCATTCTACTGATATATCATATATCGGCATTAAAATGTATTTAAAGGACATAATTCGTCTGAAAAAAATGACAAACGAATAACTTAGCAAAAGGTGTCAGATGATCAATGTTAACTTTCTTACCTCCGATCACCTAAATTCGGGACAAGGAGACAAGAGCTTCTTCAAGAAAGTGTAACCTCCCCCCCCCCCCCACCCCGCGCTCAAAAAAACCCAACAAAAAAAACAAGAACATACAATGTATCTTTGAAGTATGACAACCTTTTTAAAATATCATATTAAAAATATTTCAGCTTTGGCGTATACCTTGTGATTTTCTACATGTAGTGTAGGGTCTCTTTTGAAGATTTCTGCTATTTATATAAAGATATATACTTCCCTCGGTATATTCAGCGGGTGATATTTGATCTGAGAGGAAAACAGAGGAGACCACAGTCTCAATCATTTCTTTGAATCCTGATCTGTAACAATATAAAAAAGAAGAAAGTGTTTTTCATCCTTTGTGGATTTTGCCAAGTCGTCGAGGGCGATATATTTCATTGGGAACTTCTATATCGGATCAATCCTTGATTTGAAATCACCCTAGCCCTATCCGCCGAAAAATTCAACCTCGCATTTGCCTGATGTTTTATCCATTTCGTACATTTGGGTAGGGATATTGTTAGTTACATTCAACATTTCAGACACTAGCAAAGGCGCTTAGTGGAGATTATGACAGTAGCGACTCGACAAGGTGAATCGAGTCCTTAAGGAGCTACATCCTGCTTGATTATGTCCAAAATATGATTTCTTTATGAAATTGACCCTCAGCTTTCATAGCTTGTTTAACGTTGTTTGACATTATGATTATTCCAAATACATGTAGCCTTCTCATGTATCTTGTGATTTCAGGATTGTTAGTTTTTTTCCTCATAGCGTACGAGATCTACCCTAGCCACGTCTAAAGTAGATTTTGCAAGAATACGATTTGGCGTACGAGGTCTATCCAAGCCACGCCCAAATGAGATCTCGCGAGTGTACGATTAATTTGACTGTTTATCCATGGACCGTATCGGCTGGAAATTACAATCACCCGTGTAGCGGTCAAACAGGACGTACTGAGCAACATAGAAGACAAACACATAGGACTCGCATTCGCCTCATGACTCCAACGGAACTCACATGTATACCCAGTAGTAAAAACTCAATACCGATTGTAATTAAACTGCTGCCTTATCTCTGAGGAACTATCTGATATCACCTGTTTATTCTATCCTTCTGTCCTCTCGTATTACAGGTTAAATCAGAAATGGTATGGAGCTTTTTGACTAGAATTGTTTCTTTAAGCAAGTCGCCATTGGTCTATCCTTGTTTTCACAAAGCAGTTTCACAAAGCACTCGCATCGCAAACGAGGTGTAGTTGCCAATGGATAGGCCTACCATAGTGGAGAGATACGGAGTCATGGCAACTGCGATTGATCGCACTTTGCGACGGCTTCGTGAAACGGCCCCCAGGTTTGCGCCCTTCTCCACTAATTTGCCCTTTGAAAAAAGACAAAAAACCCAGACAAAATAGCAGACAAATCCAAATAGGTGGGATGTAGGAGATTTTTTAGAGCAACGAATTTCAATTTATGTGCGAGTGTTTTTTGTTTTGTTTTTTCTCGTTCTTTTTACTTTATGCTGTAAATAAACGTTTTATTTTTGTAATCAATGGAGTGCGCAATGATCCAATGACTGTCTATGATGAGAATAACCCTTGATCTGTACATCTTGAGCTTTCTATCTTTGATGATCGGCGCATGGAGCGCTCCGTATAAGAGCCGTTAATGTTCCCAGAAAAAGTGTCAACAACATCAAGAATACGTGAATATGAAGTGATCTAAATTTGTCCGTATGTTTTTAACATGGAGTTCAGTCTCAAACTTGCGACTGTGTCTTGGTTCTTATGAATAACCATTGTGACAGGCAAGTTACTCCATCTGTCCTGAAAGGGTCTCTGCTTCACTTAGGTCATATTCGACTGGGAAATACAATTGTCTGTGTTATCAAAGAGGGCACAAAGTGCTACATACAGTCTCTGGGATAAATAAAATACGTTTAATCGCTCTTCAACACAAGTCAGAATCTCACGTTACCTATTGGTAGAAACTGCATACCTAGTGTTATCGAGAAGTCACCTAACCTTTACAAATACGACTTGGTATTCTCCAATCACCAGTCTACTTCCTGTATATCTCAGATGTAGCCTCTGCACTCTCATATTTCAGCTCAATACTCAAAATAGAAAACTACGGAGGCCGATAATACCATGGTCGTATTTCAGTTTATAAATAAAATGATTGCATGTAAAAAGTCCGTGTCGTTTACAAAAAATAAATATAAACGTATAAAAATATAAAAGTTTTAGCCAAAAAGCATGTATCGTAAGTATTTTATTTCTAACATGTATATCATATTACAACAATTAGAAACTTATCTCCATGGTTATTTTAGACAAGAAGATTTTCACTGTGTCCGTGTGTTTTAGTGTTCATAAATATAATATTGTCATAAACGGCAGCTCATAATCCAGTATTCAATCTGGGTTGCTAAAGATCAAACTGATTTCCAATGTTAAAAACCTTTATTCAAACTCAAATTGACACAATGGCCAAGTTATATAAACTTTATTTCACGACGCCAAGATTTGAAAAGAATTATTTGATAAAAAATGTGTACATGAAGAACGATTTCTGTAAATTCGTTAAAGTGGCATGAGCTGCCCAAATTCACACTTTGTCATAATTTCTGATCGTCACGACAGTAAGAGGTTTTGAATGCCATCAAAAAACTAAATGATTGGCGTTGGAATGAGAAAAATCTATACAGTATGTGGCCTATATCAACCGGAATAGTGTTCCAAAAGTCAACAAAATTTAAATAACCGGAACGACTATTCATTCATTCTAAGCCAAAGTTAGTTCAAAATAATACTTTATCCTACATTCTCGAGACTAGAAGCACCAAAAAGCTTCTGGATCATACGCCAATAATTTCAACATTCTGCTTTAACATCAAAATATCAACATTTTGGCAGCTCATGCCACTTTAAAGACAAACCCATCTCCTTATCAAGAGTTCCCTAGATCGTGGCTTCTATGGGTCGAGGGTTCGAATCCCACTCTGACCAAATTGAATTGAATTGAATTCTGAGTCTTTAATTCAGTCGCTATATGTGGAAGAGTTGCCAGGTACTCGCCGAAGGTCGGGGGGTTTTCTCCGGACAAAGACAGCGGTTTCCTCACCACTGAACCTGTCAACGCCACCAAATAAGTGAAATCATCTTAAGTGCGCCGTAAAACCATGATATTTCATTAGGTTGACGACTGACAGGAGCTCAGTAGAATTTATTTTCTGGAACACTTTGTAATACATTGACAATGCTTACGCATCTCCAGCTATGGCAAGAGTGTCGGTGAGATTGAACCCCATAGGATCATGGGAAAAGAAACGGAAAATGTTGGTTCCCCCTCTAGAAACACCGAGGTAGAAGACAGACAGGGGAGTTTAGTTCTCGCCAGTATAGTTTTCAAACACTGGTCCTTTTTATAAGCAATGACTGGCTTTTGGGTCAGAGGTCGAGCCATTTTACTTCGAATTACTAGTATTTTGTATTCATCTACAATAACCTTGGCCATATCTATGTCGGCCATAGATTGGGTACAATTGTTTTTGTTTTTCGTTTTATTAACTTTATACTGTGAAATTTTTTTTATTGTAATCTTTAGTGAGTGGCTGGATCCAAAGACTGTGACACTTTTGTCATCCAAGTAATCCATGAGCTATGATCTTGTTCTGTGATACCGTCACTATCTCCATAACAATCCTCTAATCAAAGACAGAATTGGATCATAATTTCAAAGGTAAGGTTTTATTCAATATACAGAAGCCGTATCTCTTAATGTCGGATATTTCATCAGTTGACGAAATGAGCATTGTGGAATCCATATATATACCGAGATCAGGTATGCTGGAATCCGCAGCCTTCAGAGGTGGGTTTTATTTGAAGCTAGAGGATACAGGCAGATCAAGGACCGATAATTATCGCCAAGGATAATAAACCAATCATGTGAAGTCACGCAGGGATTTTAATATCACTCGTACTCATTTTCAACACAGCGAATTGAGGACACCGAGTTTTAACGAGAAATAGATGGAAGAAGAGATACCTTATAAAATACGTTTTACCGCGAGACTTGGGCGGTCTCCGTTTTATAGTCTCTAGTATGGTTATATAACAAGCATTAATTCTCTCGACAGATATAAGTTCTGAAATTCTAACATATATGTTACGGTTGTAAGACGCGAGAACAACACTATCAAATAGAACAAGGACGTACCAGCACAGAAGGTATGAAATAAAAGAAATGTAACTCCGATAACTGAAGCCATAGTTGAATGATATTTTATATTTCGGCGGATCTACGCAGCCATCATTAGGAATCAAATAGAACAATTATGGTATTATTGTTCTCCATGTATATGCATGTTTACCTTTGCAAAACGTTGCAGTGTCTTATAATAGAAAACAGATGATTTTAAAAGAAAAGGCAATTGACTTGATGGCAATTAGTTTTATTGCTTTTACATCCGATGCCAGCATTTGAGACTAAGTTCCTTATTAGACAAAGTATTTTGTTTGTACTCATTCGTCTATGCATATACAGTGTGAGCCTTTCCACATTTCTGTGCGTTGAATATTTTTTCTGGAATGTCAAAGCGGAAAAAAATCAACATTGCAATTTTACCTTCAGCATCTCGATTTTTTGTTCAACAAAACAATATTTTTCATGCGTTAAAAATTTTGTCAACGACCATATTTTGTGGCTCAATTCTATGTTATTTTATATTTAAGTCGCGTTTATTTCATTCAAGACCCCAAAAAATTCATACCACATGCATCTGAAAAAATAATCCAAAACATTATCATACCGGTACATCAATTTTTACAGCCAGCTTAGTGTTATTTTATATGCGTAACATGTCTTTTTTTATTTCATCCAAAAGATTTTTAAAGGCACACTTGCCGCGAAAATCAGGAATATTGTTTACATTAAAAAAGAAAGACCGTTTTCTGTATTTTTCCCAGACAATATAAGTTAGGAACTTTCTATTTTTACCAAAATTTAAAAGTTTGGACGTCACTTTGTATTTTTAATTTGAATTTGAAAATTTGAATTGTTAGGTACCCGGAACGTAAACAAACCGAACTGCCCCCTATTGGCGATATTATGTATCAGTCGAGTGAGTGAACTAACGGCACAGTGTAATTTTACGTAGGCCTATTTATCTGAGAAATACAGACTGACGATCGGTTAACAGCGACTGGAAAAGCCTGCTGATAATTATTTGAGTGTAAACCACAGATACAAAGGTCTGAAAGGAGGGTAAACCAACACGAAAGTTGACCGACACTGATTTGATTTGATTTGATTTATTCACCAGATAATAATGCAACAATAAGTATTTACAAATAAGAAAGGCATGCATTAAAATAACACAAATCAATAAAGAGAAAGTTTGAAGGAAGGATATGAAGCCAAAAATTTGTTCTGGCGGGAATAAAGCCCCATGGGGCTTGTTCTATCCCAGGTAATCTTTTAAATACAAAGTTTAACAGTAAGGCGAAACGGTGACTCAAAATATAAAAGGATGTTTAATAATTGTTTTATTGGTGGCGTATATATTAGAGATGGGTGCTAATGTATAGTCATATTTAACAAAAGATACTCTTTGAGATGCGATTTAAATAAAGATATTGAGGTAATTGTTTTAAGTTCAGTTGAAAGTTTGTTCCACTCCCGAGGCGCTTTCAGTCTTAATGTATAGAAAGATAGATTTGATTTCCAAAGTGGCTTATTGAGATTGAGGTTTTGAGTTCGTGTTGGGTACAGATTTACGGCAGATTGGCGAAGGAAAGTATTTCGAAAGATAGAGGGTAAACAATTGGAATGGTGAAAAAAGTTATGAGCTATGAGGAGAGTTGAGTAAATGTTGATATCAAACAAAGATAGAATTTTTAATTTACGAAAGATAGGCAAAGTATGGTCAAGTTTATTAGAAAATGAAATGACTCTGATGGCTCGTTTTTGTAAAAGGAAAAGAGAACTAAGATGACTATGGTATGTGTTTCCCCACAACACATTGCCATAATAAAGATATGGAAAAATAATAGAATAATATAAGATGAACATGGATTTTTTGTTGAGAGTATGCTTAATATGATTAAGGATTCCAATATTCCTCGATACCTTCTTGCAAATATAGCTTAAGTGATATTTCCAGTTTAGGTTGTCACTGAATATAATGCCAAGGAATTTGAAGATCGTTGTTGTTGTAATCAGGCTTCGATTCTTCGTTTGTTTTTCACCCCATTTCTACATTCTAAAGCTAACTAAACATGTTTTATGTGTCCTATGTTTAAGTTTAGTGGTATTAGTCGTAGTAAACTCATGTAAATTGGGTTTCTTAGCAAATTTAAACAGGCTACGGCGGCAAGTGTGCCTTTAAAAATGCATTACCTCTAAAATTTGGTTCAAGGCGTACGATTTTTCGTTTCAACCACTGAACAGTTTTTATCGTTCAACTGTTGAGCTGGTTTTCGTCCAATCGTTGAAGTGTTTTTCCGTAAAATGTTGACCTGATTTTCCCGTTAAATGTTGAACTACTTTTTAGTTGAGAGAAAAAAAATGATTTCTCGCAGCACGTGACACTTAGTCGTGATCACACAAATCGGTGACGTCACAGTGTTGTTGTTGACACATCTCATTGATGTAGACGACCAACGGGTATCCTTCATCGAGACGGTGCACCCATACTTCTCCGTCTCAAATCGCTCATAAGATCTCCAAAACTTTGACCGCCACCAGCCATTTTGTCTTAGTTTTCGCGGCACAAGCAGACAGCGGATGGATACTGTGACGTCATCAGTTTTTGTATAGAAACAGTCACGTGTTTCTTGCGCGAGATGTCAAAACCATGTACAAAAAACAGGTCAACAATAAATCGGTTCAACAGTTGCGCGAAAAAAAACAGTTCACTGGTTAAGCGAAAAAACACTTCAACAGCTGAACGAAAAAAAAAACACGTTAACGGTTGAACGTAAAAACGGTAAAGTAGTGGAATGAAAAGTTGCAAGTGTTGGACCAATTTTTAGAGGTAATAAATAAAAAAGACATACTAGTATAATTATATGTATCGATGATGTAAAATTTTGTGTATTTCTTGGATTATTTTTTTTAGGATAGTATTTTTTTAAAGTGTGTTTCGTTTGAAAATATTGCCATATACATGTATCTTGTTACTTTTTTTGGACAAAATTTTCAACGAATGTTGAAAAATATTGTTTTGTTGAACAAAAAATCGAGATGTTGAATTTTTTCCGCTTTGGCATTCCATACTTAAGACATCCAAGACAGATAGCTATCAAAGCATTCAACGGTTTCAATGATTGATCCTACTGCCATTCGTTGAGATATCATTCTCTCGTGTTGAAGATCTCGTAGAATGGCACGATATCTCGATTGGAGTTCGACAAATCACGAATTTAATCAACGACGTAAGGATTGAATCAGGTCTGACTTGAACTCTAAATACAGACAACTATGTAATAATACAACTGTCACTTCGCAAATGTTTGGTACGGAAGCGTATTAGTGCCAGGGGGGGGGGGAATAAAAAATGAATTCATAATTTTTTCACCTAATTAGGAGATAATAATATCTAATACGCTTGCGTACCAAACAGTTGCGAAGTGACAGTTGTATTATTACTTTTCTCGTGACAAACTTCATCTAGCTCAGAATGTAGGTAGATCGACCGTGTATAAATATTCCGTCGCACAATACAAACAAGCTTGTCGTGGCAAAACAAGCCATCAGAAACACAGCGAGTTTAAACTCGATCAATTGTGATATATCATAAAGCTAAAATTATAATATTATTATGAAGATAAGTATATTTTACGTTTGGTATCCTTACAGCAGACAAGCCCAGCAGTCATCTTGACTTCTGCCATATTTGGTCAAAATCTTTTTTAGATCACGATTTTTCGAATTTATATATTCATTCAGATATAAACTGTCCAATTTTAGCTTTTCTCTCTAATATGTGTTGTAAAATGCAGACAATTTAAAGTTAAAGCGAGACGGATCCCACTTAGGGCAGATTTGATCACCTCGCTACATATACATTTCGGCATTTGCTAGTAATTCGCAAATCACCTCCAAAGCTCTAGAAAACGAGAGATGCGTTCTATGCCATTTCTGGTAAATAAAACATGACAATATCTGACTTAAAATTGAGACAATTGATAATTAACTGGCTACTGCGGGACGCATGCATTTGGCATATGCATATGTTTGGGAAAACGGGTTTAAAACCGGGTCGAATGTTCATTCTTAACGCGTATAAACATTTCTATTTTTTATTCTTTGAAAGTCTAAAACATCGCATTCAAAGTCAAAAACAGCTCATTTAGTCGTATCTGGAGACAAAATACTCGAACACAAATTATTTAGCCATGTTGAAGAGGGGGAGGGAGAGGAAGAGGGGGGGGGATGGCGCAATCAGCACCCCCCAACCCCCCCCCCCCCCCACCCCTCTCTCGCCAAGGTGATGGTCGTAATAGACATTGGTGTGACATTTTCTTATGCAAATATTTGCATAGAACTTCATTGTATTTTTAGAAATTTAAACAAAAACGACCTTTGTACAAAGAATTCCATATGATAAATGATTTGAGTTTTTAATTGTACTAAGTTCATAAAGTGTCCTGTTATGTCAGTGATCTGTCTGTATCTGTACATATTTATAGACACTTAAATACACGGGCACAGGGAATATCTTTTTAGGTAAAATAACCGTGGAGAGAGGTTTCTAGTTCCGTCAAAAGGGGGCATGTCAAATAGACCTTTATTCACAGTCATAAGTTGTTGTAATAAACCAAAACCCATGCTATTTCATTAGTTAAAGACAGACAGGCTTTAGTCAGTAATTTTTTTTTCTGAAACACTCTGTTATATTATCGTCATTTTTGGGATTACCCAGCCGTATGATATTTATGACCATGGTAAATAGTTACATCCAAAATATCGTAAGAAATGGGGTTAAAAGTAGGTTGTAGCTGAATGTTGGGATCATGGGAATTAAGAGTATAAATGAAAATGTGAAGGTCGTCCAATGAATGCTGTCATATGATAAAAGCGAAGTGTCACTCTCCCACTCAGCCATATAATGGCCATAATACATGTATTTATGAACACTAAAACACACGGGCACAGGGAAAATCTTCTTGTCTAAAATAACCACGGAGACAAATTTCTAATAATACATAAATAGACATTGATGACATACCCCTTTTAACACAATTAGAAACTTGTCTCCAGGATTATTTTAGTCAAGAAGATTGTCCCTGTGCCCGTGTGTTTTAGTGCCTATAAATATAAACAGATAAGCTGAACCAGTTTGTCATTGTTTATCTATAACAGTTTATCGATTATTTGAAGAAATTATCCAGAATATATAACGAGTGGTTATTTATCAATGACGGAGGTTACACCACTTCCAGCAAATAAATAACAGTTTCCCGATGATAAGTAAACACTTCGGACTGGAAATAAACCCTGAGGCTGGGAAATATTCGTCAAATTTAGACTTTAGACGGCAATTTCCTTCGTCAATAAAAACGACCACACCCTTGATATAGGCTTATATCAAATAAACAAACTCCGTATTTCTATAATTCCACTGTGAGTTTGCCGGATATCCGTACAGATGCTGAACAGCAGTGATTGGCTGACAGTCATATGGGATGAGAAGACAGAGCGCCGGTGATCTCCCGATGATAACGGCTAACCATCAAGCCGTCATTTCTTACACAGACATTCCACCGAAAAGGCTTTAATAGCGATCGTTTCCCTATTGGTCAGCGACATGACAGTGTTGTATATACTGATGGAATCAACAGTTTCATGTGGCAACAACCGGATCTGCCGTCGACTACAGACCGTCTTTGAAACCAAACATTAATGTGTCGTTTGGATTTATTTTGTTGAAGTTTTAATGGGAAAACAGCATTTGTATTTGGGATTCCGGACAGTAACATAAACATTTGTAAAAGAATGACTTTCATTCGACGAGAATCAATGGTGTCTTCATTAAACACGCGCTTTAATCTATTATTTGGAATTTTTGTGGGAACCATCTAATTGTATCTCAATAAGAATATTGGCATTCCTGGATACGTGGAACGTATATTGGATTTATTGTTTCATCTGACGGCGAAAAAATCTGTGATGGGTTTTTAAAGTGTTAGGGTTTACGTAAGGAACAAACAAGATATAGAATTTCAAAACTGGTGACAGACTGATTCTGTCAGGGTTTTTTTTTATGGATTTACCTGGAGTTGATATATGTAATAAATTCAACTATATTGAATGTAATTTCCAGAGAGTAGATGAAACATGTTCGGGGGATGAGAAAAGACGCATCTTCAGTATTAAAATAAGTGATTCCGTGTCTATTGAGAAAGGTTCATACTTGTCTCAAACACAAGACTTTCGAAGAATCTTGATCATTGGTGCTAAATTCCGCCTTCTTATTCTTTAAAACATGTGCTTTTCAAATTTTCTAGGGAAAATTGTGTGCACAATGTTTGCATTCTGTGCCTGTAGAGTCGTCAATGCCAGTAACAGTTCCACACTTGTGGAAAAGAACCCACTTCCTATAATGGGGTTCTTTCCAATAGGTTCTGGTGCCTGGTCCGGAAGTGACGTTTGTTTATTCGCGAGTATTTTGGCTATGGAGGATATAAACAATCGGACAGACATTCTACCTGATTATAATCTACAACTGGACTGGCGGGATACAAAGGTAAGGTTACAATAATTGTGTTTTTATGTCACTTATTTATGTAATTTAAAAAAATCAAGATTCATCGATTTGAACTGAAATTTATTTCTTTACGAAAGAAGACCTTGACAAAAAAACGATCAGTAATTTGTTGGATTAATTCTAACAAAAATCTGGGATACATATAAGCTAATGACAGGGGGAAAATCCGAATGGCTCCTACGCAACTATTTTGAAATAGTTTAAGCCGAGCGAGATGGAGCAGAATCTTCCGAGGTTTGCACAAACTGAGCGTCACCTATACCCGTCCTGATAGATATAGAGAACTGCTGCATTTACTCTTTATATCCTGTTGAATAATTGACAAGTTTGCAATCTTGAGAATTGCCTTTCTCTTTCAAATGTCTCTATCATATACTTGGATATGCAACACGCACACATTAAACATTTCTCCATTCGATAGAAATTTCCCAAGGAAAACAATAGTATCAAATCGGCTGGTGCATGCACTTTTGTTTGTCTAGGTTTTTATAAGTGACTCGGATGCTATTATTTACGGGTAGGCAGCACCTTCAGTTGGCATATAAATGCTGCCAGCACAGTCAGATATAACACATAATTGATGTTCTCACCTGCGCCACCGTTTAGTTTTATTCCGCCAACTGTGACAAAACCGTCTTAACAATATTTTATACAATATTTTGTATTATTTTCCTTTACTGTATCAGTTTCTAAAAAGCAAATAAAATTACAAGTCTCCTTCATCGATAGCCCTCGAAAATACCCAGTTTATTTTTTTTAAAAATTCCGACATTTTCTTCGAATATGTTACAATAACAGTGCCTTTCGAAAACCATGCACCAATGGGTCGCGGGTTCGAATCCCTCTCAGTCCAAAAATTAGAAAATTTTCTGACTGGGTTTTCACTCGAACGACCAATGTGGGATGGTTGCCAGTTACCAGCGGAAGGTCGTGTGTTTCCTCCGGGCACAGAGCCCGGTTTCCTCCCACAATAAAACTGGCAACGCCGCCATATAAGTGAAATAATCTTGAGCGCGGCGTAAAACACCAAACAATCAATCAATCAATCAATCGAAAACCATGATGTGCCTTTCAGACGGCGTAACGCCGTATATATGTTTTAGAGATTTGTTTATTAAGTTATTTCCAAAGATTTCAGACTATTTATATACAGTTAAATCATGTTTCTGCCGTCATTTTTTTACTGTTTGGAAAAAATCGCTGTAAAATTCAATATATAGTTGCTGTTTTTCTTCAGGGAAAATATCAATATCTTGGCAGCTCGTGCTACTTGAAAAAATGATCACCAATACAACGTTTGATGTCAGTATACAGACCTGTTTTATTGACGTCGTGTTAAATAATTGACGAGTTTGCAATTCTGAGAATTGCTCTCTTTCAAATCTCACAATCATACTTGGATGTTCAACACATTCACATTATACATTTGAGTATTTCTACCTAATAAAATACATTTCCCAAGAAACCCGTTAGAGTCAAGTAGCCATGTGCATTGACATTTATTTGTCTTGTAATGTCAATTTGCACAACAGTTAAGCACCTTTGCCTATCAAGTCATCTTTATTCTGTGTCACCTAGTGCTGAGAACACAGGTCAATATTACCGTATATTTGATGTCCTCACCTGCGCCACACTTTACCTTTCATTCCCCTCTATTGGCTATTTTCAGATTAGTGGATATTGAACGTAACCAGAATTGTTTTAGCGATAAAAGAAATATAAAATTGACATTCTGTAAACCTGCTTTTATTACAAATGATTTTCACTTTCTTTCCAATAGCTCTTACTACCTCGCCCATACTCTATCAGATACTGCATATTGATCGTGGCGCACATCATTCAACAGAATGGAGCCGCCAAATAATCAAATTATGTATGTATGTATGTACTGCGTATTGATCAGCAACCCTCATGTACCCTTTTCTTATAGGCAAATTTTCTGACTGGGTTTTCACTCGAAAGACCCATTTGGGATGGTTGCCAGTTACCACCGGAAGGTCGTGGGTTTCCTCCGGGCACAGGGCCCGGTTTCCTCCCACAATAAAACTGGCAACGCCGCCATATAAGTGAAATGATCTTGAGCGCGGCGTAAAACACCAAACAATCAATCAATCAATCTATCTGTTTTGAGGACTGCAAGATTTTGGAAAATGGCGAATTCAAAATTTCACTTGAAGTCTTTTTAAAAGCAAGACTTTATGAGTCAGTTTCAAAACGTAAATAAATATTCATCGACACAATAATTCTAAGCTTCCTGAAAAGAAGTTCATCGTTCAGATAGGAAAGAAGCTAATGTTACTCTACAAAAATTAAAATAACGTCTACTTTGTTCGAATTATCACGGAGCTCGCCGATCTCGAAAATGCCTAGTTTCGACAAAAGTGACAAGCCTTTCTTACTGCGTAGCGCGTGATGCTCCTTTTAGAGCATATGTAACTAAATTATTTCCAAATTGAAGTTATATTTAAGTTGAAAATGTTATGTTTATGTCGTATTTAACACAATAAGAGAGGTTTCCATTGATGCTATCGTAGCCAGTGGCATTAAATACCCAAAGCCGCAATGCTGCATTCAAAAACTAACCAAGTAACTCCTGACAACTCTTCCACACACGGCGACCAAGTGAAAATTTACACCCCACACCCCACAAAACACTTTTGAGATATAGTTATTATAGTTATTTGGCTTAAGCATTGACGCTTGTGCAGAAGCCTCTGTGCATTGCAAAATGACAAAATGGCAAAATGAGTTTTTTTAATCAATCAATGACGTTGAAATCGTACCCATTTTGTCTAAGACGCAATGCTAAAGATGATTGTCACATCGCCTGCAACAGCGAAATGACGTCAATTTCCATACAATTCGAACCACGCCATGAAAAACCCATTTTAAAGGCCCGTTCTCTCTGTGCGATTTGTCGTACCGACTTGTGGGATGCGATTGAAATGGATGCATTTGATTGGTTGATAAATCATTTTGTCCAATAAAAAGCCTCCATTTTAATCGCATCCTACAAATCGCACAGTGAGAACGGGCCTTTAGTCAGACTTAAGCTTAATGCACCTCTGTGCAACCGGCCCCTGGTTGTTTGGTAACTTATACAATAGTTTCGTAAAATAAAATCTGTTTTTGAAATCTATCATTTCTCACAAGTAGTTCACAATAATTATCGATAAAAGCAAACACCAATGCCAGGTGCTATATATTACCTTATTAAGCTATACAGTAGTCTACATGTATATGCTTAATCGTCAACTAATCTATGGTATTCCAGATTAGCTTCAGCTTAAATCCACATACACAGTCATGAAGCAGAACTATATTTCGCTAAAGAGCCTGGAAAGGACGTGATTTTAATCAACACTTCTGCAGATTCCCCGCGTCAAGAGTAAAATACTAGCAATATAAGAATCGATTAGTTTCATGACTACTATTTTGAGATGAGGAATTACTAAACTCGGTTGTGTATTCAATCATTGTCTTCTGATAAGAAATAACGTATCAAACCGAGTGTGGGTGAAACACACGTGCTATACTTGACAAATTTGCCAAAGGCCAGTGCTTATCGCTAAGCATTTATCTGTACACAGCGGAAATTCAAAATCAGTCAACCCAATGGTGGCTGATAGCGCCCTTTTAAACTTTCGACATTTATACAGCTTCCCTTCCCAAACGAGTCAAAGGTAGAAACATCGCGGTTTAACCAAAAGCGAAAAGTAAAAACGTCGCGGTTTAACCAAACGCGAAAAGTAAAAACATCGCGGTTTAACCAAACGCGAAAAGTAAAAACATCGCGGTTTAACCAAACGCGAAAAGTAAAAACGTCGCGGTAAAAAACATGAAATCCAGCGGTTGACAACCCGGAAGCACTCATTACAAACAATCAATCAGATCCAGCATATTTACCGGATATTATTGACATAGATCAGACATATCAAAGTGCATTTCGCTTATGTAAATAAAAAATGTTCCGCCTTGAGAAATATAGTTCGCCATGACGACTGTGGCATGAGTATTTAACCCAGCTTGAGGACGTAGAACATAGCTAATGAGAATACAAATTTCAATCATTCTGAATACAAAACTTCATTTGTCATTTTTGATTGATATTTGGACTAAAAAACTTGCCCATTTCCCAATTTCTGAATTGCAACAGTACTGGTATAAATGGTATCTGATCCTTACGAACACATATGACCCCGCATACAACTCTATAATACAGTCAACAATGACTATATCGAGACTATTGCCCTAATTCAAGGTCTTACATGAAGACGGATTTCCTTATTTTTGCAAATTTGCAAATCGTAATCCCGAGGGCGCGAAAATCTCGCACGACATTTGATTAATTGCTTGACGTATTTTATACCGATCTGCGGATTAAGTAGATGAGACAGCCAAGAACAGGACACGGGGGTTAATTATAATTTTAAACTGAGTGAAACATCTCAAATGAACATTTTCCATGCATCTTATAAACATATATAAAGGTCTAAATGATATACCTATTTTTAACATAATTCGAAAGTTGTTTCCTTGGTTATTTTAGACAAGAAGATTTTACCTGTACCCGTGTGTTTTAGTGTTCATAAATATATATGTATATGTATTTGTAAAACCCTGCAGTGAATTAAGGTGATAGTACATGTATGAGGAATCAATCAATTGGATTCTTTGTATGATTTCCGGGATTTATGAATAAATGATGATTTGATTATAGCTCTATAATTGAAGCGATAATATCCACAGATGAATACAATCATGACTGACAAATCTATTATCCTGAAATACTGAAAACTGAACTTACTTTAGAATAAAACCGTTCCCTTTAATGCTGAAAAATGCTTATTGGGAAGCAAAGGTAAAAAGAACCATTCTCGGCAAATTCTTAATTCACTATAGGTCGAAAAAACATATTTTTAAATACATTTTTTGGGGCATTTGATCATCTTTTTTACCATTTTTGGCCATTCTAACATTTTTATTACCTTTTTTGGTCACTTGAACATTTTTGTTACCTTTTTTGGTCATTTGAACATGTTTGTTACCTTTTTGGCAATTTGAGCATCTTTGTAACCTTTTTTGGCCAGGTGAACATTTTTGTAATCTTTTTTGGTCACTTGAAAATGTTTGTTACCTTTTTGGGTCATTTGAACATGTTTGTTACCTTTTTGGCAATTTGAGCATCTTTGTAACCTTTTTTGGCCACTTGAACATTTTTGTAATCTGTTTTGGTCACTTGAACATGTTTGTTACCTTTTTTGGTCATTTGAACATTTGTGTTACCTTTTTTTGGTCATTTGAAAATGTTTGTTATCTTTGGTGACCAATGATGAGGGATGTTTCTAAAGGAATAGGCCTACTGATAATAGATGAGTTCCAACCTCCGATTAATTGAAAATTCATGAGCCTGCAATGCGATTATTTATGTCTCTCTTGAGGGGAGAGGAATTAATCAGATACAATATCCAATACATCGGCGGTATCATGCAGTTCTGTATTAGTACACCTCTGTATACAGAGCGAGCACACAATACCTGATAGACAAGCATAATTAAAGCTATTTGATACCATTGCACTAAAAACTCATTTCTAATATCACATATGATTCAATTATTTTTAAAATGTTGACGAATAACAACTGATTGACGAGTTCAAAAAGGAAACCTCTTTTGCTATGCGAATTTGAAATTTGAAAATCAATATCTGAGGGAATTTGTTGCTATTAAATATGCCTTATTGTCCTAAGTCATTTCCAAATTATCAGATCAAATTAGCTTTGCTTTTGGGGTTTTTTCCCCCCAAATATTTCCGGATATTTCATTTAGTAACGACAATGGCTTCAGCTGCATTTTACAATCAGGCAGAGAAAAATTCAAAATGGTGTTAAACTGACAGTGTGACCTGTCCAAGGTCTGTGACAATGACTTTTGTTTTTGAAAATCGGAAGAATTTACAACCACTAATTATGTTACAGAAACGCGCAGTAAGGGTGATTACATTGGCTAATAAATATTAGCATACTCTTCCATATACTAACACTTCATGACATCAATATGTACTCATCCCTCATCCTAGATGTATACGTGCCAGATCGCGGAACGTTTTCCGGAGAACAATCTTGCAACAAATATCAAATGGCAGAGAATCTTAATTACGACTCCTCTAATATCGTGTATGTTATCACGTGCAAAAGATGCCGCAAGCAATACGCCGGAGAAACTCAGAATTCTCTACGACAAAGAGCAGCCAACCATTTATCTAGTATAAGACTTAAACATGATGTGCCCGTGGCGCAACATTTCAACACTCTAGGTCATTCGGTCAAGGACCATTTTAAAATCATGCCCACTTAGAAAATCCATTTTCTCACTTCCGCTACAGATACCAAGCACAGACGTTTGGAAAGGGACATTTTTGGATTCAAACATTACAAACTATTTATCCTTTGGGTTTGGACTTGGACCCGGGAAGATGTCGTGTAAAAACTATAATACCATTTGTGTTTCAGTGGAACAAGGCCAGCATAGCTATGGCCAAGATTATAGTAGAAGAATACAAACTACTTCAAAGTAAAATTTCTTGACCTGCCAGCCATTGCTTATAAAGAGAGCAAGTGTCTGTCTTCTACCTCAGTTTTTCTGGGTGGCGTGGGGGAGCAAATTTTCACTTTCTTTTCCTATGATCCTATTGCTAAGACCAAGCTCCTGCCAGTTGTCAACTTAATGAGATATCTTAGGTTTAGATTACTACAACAATTCCTGGCGGGGTATCAAGGTGTAAATGATATACCTCTTTTTAACACAATTAGAAACTTGTCTCCATGGTTATTTTAGACAAGAAGCTTTTCCCTGTGCCAGTGTGTTTTAGAGTTCATAAATACCCCATACATTCGTGTACCATACAAATCAGCTACCATCAATCTTTAAAGAAAGTTTCACTCGCCAATCTGACGTTCATCATTATCCAACTAGATCACAAAACCTTAATCGGAATCGCCCACCATCAAAAGCAAATCTGTCATTCTATTCAATAAAATGTAGAAAAACAATGTAAAACTATAATTTCGAAATCTCTTTCCTATAGTAAATTAAAACAACAGCTGCTACAAAATCTGTAGCACTTCTGGGACTAATAGAATAGCTATTCGATAAAACACAAAAAATATATAAAATGATAAAATTGTTTCCAATATTATTTCACCTCTGCTCATCTATAAACTTATTATTTATACCTTCTATATATTCTCTGGGATAGAACAAGCCCTAGGGTGATTTATTGCCACCAGATATCATTATGTTAAAGACTTATCAATATTTTATTTGTCTTTATGTATATATCTGTATTATGTCTGTAAATCACTAGTGAATAAAAAAAATCAAATCAAATATGACTTACTTCATTGTTTTCAATAGCTCTATCGATGAATTCTCCAAAATATTTCCTATCCGAAATTGTTGTTATTGTCAGGATTATTTTAATAAGCCAAATTCCTATGCCTCCCTTAGCTTGAGCACCAATACCACACTGACTTTTCTGAATAACCCGATTTTATGACATTTAAGAAAAAAAGCATTAGATCAAAATGAAGGAAAAGAGCAGCCCGAAAATGTTCTGAGACATAAAAATAAATTCTTAGCTCCCGTACATTCAACGTAATGATAAATTTGACAAAATTCTTTTTCTATTTTTATTTTCAGTGCGATGCTGGTTTAGCCACATTCAAAATGTACGAAATGTTAAGAACACCCCCTGTGAAAGTCATGATTCTTGGAGCCGGATGTTCCCCAGAATCTCAGGCAACTGCGCAGGCGTCACACTTATGGAATCTAACACAGGTGATATTTATTTTATTTACTATTTTGTATTCGTCAATTGTAGGACTTGGTATGAACAACTATCATTGTATACCAAAATTTACTTGATGACACACACAATTAAGATAAAACCGTCGTCTTTTTTGTTAACGTCAAACGTTTAATGGCAGATAATGCGTGTTTCCAATAACCTCTCAATCTGGAATCCCAATAACCATTAAAATGTTGATGGCGAATTCCCCATTCCAAAAGGCATACAATTCCATTGGCTTTATGTATTCCGGCAAGCAGATTCTTCGCATACTCTAGCCATACTTTAGCCGATACCTCAACGACTAATTAAAATGGGCAACGTGATATACAGGTGTTTCTTAAATATTTTTGTAAAAGAAATCTTTAAAGTGTTTATTTCATTCTTAGCCTAGTGTTGGGCATGTAAGATAAGTTGGGATAAACTTTAATGCTTGTATTTATGATATCAAAACCAAACGTCATTAAAAAAAAGCTGTTTAGACTTGTTGTGGAATGGAAGCATTCCCTAATTTCTTAATTTTGGACCTGATACTTCAATCAAAAAACTTGGGTTTGAAATGAGGATATAAACCTACATCAACCAGTAGAACTGAACAAAGAACTACAGGGATATGGAATAGAATAAAGATCTTCACACTGATTTATTTCCATTATCAATTAACGTTGCAGATGATCCTTACTCGGTGTATTTGTTTCTTTTTCTGTTTGTTTTGTTTTTCAAAACATACTTTACATTTATACTTTTGAAACAGTTTCAAAATTTGTAATGATATAACTGGATTTAATAGATTTAAATCAACACTATTTTTTTTAAATTTCTTAGGTAGCTTATGGTTCGAGTTCTCCGTCCTTATCTAACCGGGCTCGATTTCCTCGATTTTTCCGAATAATTTTTTCGGAAACCCAATTCAACGTTGCAAGGGTTCAACTTATGAAAATCTTCGGCTGGACAAAAGTAGCTACCATTCACGAGTCATTTGAGCTCTTCTCTGACGTAAGTATAGAATGTGTATATAGCAATGTATAAGCGCACAGTTCGAATTGACTGTCCTGACAAACTATGAACTAAATCTATTTTCGAAAAGCGAAACTGACAGTAATGTCATTTCTTGAGAAGGACCACTGGGTTATTTTTCAACACATTTACTCACGACGTAACTCTGCGGTTGGTCTTGACGTAATGATATAGGTGAATGTTACCATGGTAGTTAGGCCTTAAAATAACGTCGGCGTAAATCCTTTGAGAAACAGACTGAACGCCTCCCTGTTTACAAAGCGCCGTAGCGTACGTTTTCACGTAACTGTCATGGAAACCAATGTTGTAGGCAAACGTTTCTATGACAGTTACGTAAAAGCTTACGCTACGTCCTTACGTTGAAATATTTACGCCAGACGTAAGTCTGATGCAAGGTGTATCTGTTATGACCACATTAATATGTATCTTTAATGTTTTGAGGAACAGACCCTATGCCTTTCAAAGGATTTATGAAAAGGACTAAAAGCTGGTTTGCGTTTGTTTATTGACTATATGTTTATTTGAAAAACATAGGTTGAAACGAACGTTAGTTCCACGGTAGTCAAAACAGGAGTGAAAAGCATGTGAAATATGCTTGTTTTCCGTATTTTTCGTAACTACTCGCGAAAACTCTTCAAAAGTGACGTCATACACGACCTTCGATGTGTACAAAGTACAACGATGACGCAGTGACATAGCAGAGATCGTGTATTACGTCACCACTCTAACGGTACGTACACAACAGAGGTAGTGTTTAATGTCACATGTCACTGATATAATTAACATGTAGCGTTAATTTTGCATGTTCTGCGCCAGAAATATAATTTTCGATTTGGCCAGACTTGTAAAGAACATGTTCTACAACACACTTAACGCAAACTAGAAAATATTGCCGAAGGTTATTCATAAAACCTTGAAGTCACTGTTACCAGAACATGATTTTCTTCATCGAATTGAGATTCCAAGAGGTAAACTCAGTCCTTGTTTATTAGTAAATGAAACATGCTCTCAAAAAGTGTAATTTTTTTGATGAATTTTGATCGCGAAGACAAAGAATCTCAATTACAAACTAAATCACTCTCTAGAAAATATTTATTTAATCTTTAGCTGAAAACATTTCAGTAATCAGAAGAGCGCTTGATTTGCTGCTTTTGAGTTCTGACTGTTCGTCGGCTCATCGGACTTTAAGAAAATTCACTTTATGTGATCGTGAATTCGCCACTTGTCTTTACTACCGTTTGCTTGAACAATGTCATATCAAATCTTTCAATGGCATTTAGAAGTTGAAAGGTTAACAATAAGGTGAAGAACATTGACTTTGATAACGATGTAAGAACTACATCGTCGTCACCCAATAAACCAAGAAGTTGTTATCCATAAGTAATTATTCACCTTAATGTCATATCAACTTATTACCTCTTCGTCCTGTTCTATTCTTAATTAAGGTTATAACGAAATGCTTGAGATATTGGTATCATCTGTTTTTCTCTCAGGTCACATACCACCTGCTGAATCTGCTAAGGGAAGCAAATATATCTATATTAACAGCAGAAATCTTCAAAGGAGACCCCACTTTACAGGTCGAAAATCTCAAGGTAGGCTTAAACTATTTTTTTGTATCTGATCCTTTAAAAAAGGTTATTTTTGGGATTACGCTTTCTTGAAATATGACAGAAATTCTTCCCGCGATTTTGACCAGACTGTCAGCCTTGAACGGCCAGTAATAGAGCCTCTGTTCAAAACTCATGCCTTGTTAAATTTAAAACTATAATCAATTCAGAAATCGTTCAAAGAAATCTTCATTAAACCATCCATCGGAGGTCAGAAAGTTACCAGTAATCGTCTAAACACTCTCGCATTATGATAATTTTTCAATTTGTGGTTGTCGTCACACAAACGATGCCCTTTAAACGGATTTTAGAGGCGATATAAGGTATATCAGTAACATGGCTGCAGGCGTCTTCCATACAAATCACTTATTGGCTTACTTCTGCTTGGCTTTTCTATCCCATCGATTTCATCTCATATATCTTGCTTATCTGGTGGAGAAAGATCTTTGAGGCGGACGGATGCAATACTATAGGATCAAATCTTACCTAGATGCAATTAAAGCGGGAAGATTAGGAATACGTAGAAATGTATCCAGATAGGATTTTACTATCTCGGCTCGGCTTGTAGAGGGTCTCTATCAGGAGCCTGTGGTTTTTCAATGATTAGGGGATGTGTTTTCGCAAATGTCCAGTAATTTGCTTCGAGAACGAAGAATTGTCAATAGCATGGCTTCGTTTTAAAGGTTGATTGATTGATGTTTAACACCGTACTCAAGATTATTTCCCTTATATGCCGGCGTTGCCAGGTTTAATGTGGGGACGGGCGGGGGTGGGTCTCTTTGCCCAAAGGAAGCCCTTGACCTTTGGCGTGTTAACAACCATCAAAGTACTTAAAAAAATCCGTCAGAAAGTCTCAAGCTAATAAAAAGAGATTTAAGTATTACCTTAAATCGCCAATATCTTATACCTTATGTCGCCAATTTCTACACTTGCAGATAACGTGAAGTAACCCTATAACTATTCTTAGCTCAACACTCACGTGTTTTAACTGCTCTTTTATATGTTTATTTGGCAGAGTTAGGTCTTAGTGGCATCATATGACAAGTTTGTACGTTAAAGCGAATGTTGCTTTTATTCATCATTGGTTGGATAAAACGATAGAGAAAATGATAGCAGTCTTGGAAGTGAGATCTTATGGGCGCAATCTATGTAATTTTAGTACATTCAAATATTAATTATTCGTTTATGGGGGGACATATACATATTTGACCATTGTTTTGAACTACATAAACACTACTTTTTCAATCTGAACTAATGTAACATTTTAAGTTTCCTTCCATTTAAAGCAGACCAGTTTCCGATCCTCTCCACGTTAGATAAACTGTATACCGAATGAAAGTTATTTCTGTATTCTTTGGGACAAAGGACTAACATTTTGTCAAAAATCCAAAGTTGAAGTTGTGCTCTAAGATAAAAAGGTATCGGGAATGACGACAGTGAAGATGTAGTTGGAAGGGAAAGGAAACAAATTAGCAAATACCAAATTCATTAATAGTTGCTGTCAATTTCGAAATGGCACATGAATACGATGCTCGTTCGATACAATAGGTGATTTGCCAATTACTTGCGAATGACGTAATTTAGTGACATCACAATTACGACTTTATGTAGTACACCGGACAAAGGATCCATCTGTTTTAACTCAAATTTTCAGCAGTTTTACAACATATTTTAAAAAAGAAACCCCATATTGTGACAGTTTATATCTGAAATATTCAAGTAATGCGAAAAAATCTTGCATCAGCTGAAGTCTAATTGGAAGCTGTGCTTGCCCGGTCTAAGATTGGTGCCACGACATCATGACATTGTTGCGCGAAAAACTGGCAAAAGGCCAATTACATGTTGCTTATTTGTTTTCTTCGCCTCAGAATCATTGCCTTTCTCGGCAGAATTTGCATATAACCATTCAGATGTTACTTATCTTGGATAATGACAATCATAATCGTCAAATATAAATCCCTGCTCATTCTATATAAGACCTTATAAAACTCGTGTTAAAACCGGAAGGACGTCCATTTTGCACTGCCCCTTTTTATCAAAGGTTGCCATTGTGCACCTCGTCAAATTACAATCAATTAACCATTCCGCTTCCTTATAAGCCGATGTATTTTTCAAATAACCACCAATTTTCTTGGTTTACGAAGGCCTTCAAGATGGTGATTATACCAGAGATTCATTTAATGGTACAAATTTAACTGTCAAGAGTGTAGCCTTCGGTTAAATTGGGCCTATGTGACACTTTAATTGATGAAGGTGTCATCGTGAAGACGCTTCTGTGACGACATTATTCTCCTGCTATGTTATATTTAGCTATATTTGATAAAGACTTTAGCCCGTTGTCAACTTGATTGTATCAGTAACAAAATCAAAGAAGCTTCTTTCTTAGAACCTGCAGTAAATAAACTGCTATTTTTACGTTAATGATATCATAGTTGAAGTATAACACCCGGGCCGCGACATCTGCCAAATAGCTTCCCTCAATCACCTGAGCTCTTATAAGCAACCATATTTTCCCTTCATCCAACACACCTGCGGTTTCTCTTTTAACAACTTTCTTACGGTGGCCAGTTAAGAGATCAATCAATCATAGTCTAGAAGATATTTTCGATGAGAAACGTGGTGTTTTCGACTAGGATTGGATGATATCTTTATTGGCCAGCGTTAGAAAGTGATTAGAAGAGAAGCAGCGGTATGTGGCAATGTTTCCACTAACGGATGCGATTTCTCTCCAAAGAATGGAAACTACAGAAATACGCTGTACTGTTTCCACGGCCAGTCCGATATCTTTCCACGCAGGCGTTAATGGACAGAAATTGGAGCCTGTCCCATTTTAAACACTTCAGACAAGGTAAACGATGACGTCATTGGTTTTCAGACTCAGATGTCAGATCGAAATCCACAGAAAACACCGAGTGAGTTTCTTCGCTCATTGGTAGGCCCTATGGACTTAAGTTTGTGTTATATAGATGCCTTTTGTTTGAAAAAGCTATGTAGATGTCCACGTATTCACATTATTTCCTAAAACGAAAAAATATAAAAACTTATGATAGCGATATGACATAGACTGATGACAGTAAAACTTTTGTCAGATCGCCCTGTCGGATCGCACGCGTCCACGCCTCATCGTTTCCGTTTAGCAATCGCATTGGTCGTGGAAATACACCATTAGAAGGGGGAAATGTCCGCTGTGTATATAGGAGTGTATCAATTACCAGGTTCTAGACATCTGAATCATCATAATGTTCTTTTGAAAAAAGAAAACATTCAATTAGTGTGTCGTTTTAACGCTGTGATTTGACTAGACTTTCAAGAAATGGTTGATTGATTGATTGTTTGGCGTTTTACGCCGCGCTTAAGATTATTTCACTTATATGGCGGCGTTGCCAGTTTTATTGTGGGAGGAAACCGAGCTCTAAGCCCGTAGGAAACCCACGACCTTCCGGTGGTAACTGGCAACCATCCCACATAGGTCGTTCGAGTGAAAACCCAGTCAGAAGATTTTCCAATTTTGGGGGGGACTGAGTGGGATTGGAACCCGCGACTCATTGATGGAAGACTGTTCGGATTGAGCTCTACCTACTGAGCCACAGAGGCTCCCTTCAAGAAAAGGAACAGTTTATAAATCATGTTTCTCAGCAGTTAAACTTTGTGTTAAAACGGTTTATATAATTTAGGAATTACACTATATGCAACAAAAAAGACAATCTCTCTCATTTTTCTTTGAAATTTAATACAAAAATAAATTATAACGGTTGAGGTCAATTTCTTGAAGTGATTGAGCTGGAGCTTTATAGGGAAATTTGGGATATTCATAACTAAAAATATCCATCACATTGAGAGTTTTCAGTTTATACCTTTAGGGAATGGAGGTCAAGGTCATCTTCATTGGCTCGTTACCCCATGCTGAAATTAATCATTATAAATCTGCATTAATGTTAACTGTAATGCCAGTTATGACGATGATAAGAATGATGTCCTATTGAACGATTGTGGCAATTCATGTGTGACAGTAACGCAAAAACTGCATGTAATGCGACATGAGATGTTTTTTCGTGCATTAAGCAAATTCAGTATGCTTCCTGGGGACAAGTAGAGTCATCAAACGCCCCCTATTGTCAGATCGCCGTCAACGGATACGTTTGTTCGGTGTTTAGCACGACGAGGTTGGAATTGAGGACCTGGCGAAGATTCCATTGGTCGGACGAAAGTCGCTTCTTGCTCAACGTCACCGTTGGGCGAACGAGGGTTTGGTTGCACATAAACACAGCGCACACACACAAGAACATCCATCCATATGTTCCTAATAGAGGGCACTCTGTAATGGTTTGGGGGTGCATCTCTCACGACTGCAAACTGGACTTGGTCACTATACGAGGAAACCTCACAGGTGACCGGTACATTCGGGAGGTCCTGCAACCAGTTGTCGTGCCTCATTTTGAGAACCACCCATTAGGCTCAATACCTGTGTACATGGATGACAACCTCAGACCTCATCGATCCCGGGCAGTAATAGCCTACTTCCAAAACGAAGCTGTATCAACTCTGCCTTGGCCCGCCGTGAGTCCGGATTTGAATCCTTTAGAGCACATTTGGGATAGGATGGGCAGAAACATTCAAGCCCTAGAGCCTCCTGCACAAAAGCTGCATGAATTGGAAGCCGCATTACATCGGTATTGGCGGCAGTTACCCCTTCAATAGATCCGATGTCTCACTGGAGGGATGAGACGCAGGTTGGAAGCTGTAATTCGGACTAATGGAGCCTATACGCGCTATTGACCTTCTGCTCTAGGGGTATGTTCTACACTCAGTTACCCCTTCAACAAATCCAACGTCTCACTGGAGGGATGAAACACAGGTTGGAAGCTAATGGAGGCTATTCGCGCTATTGACCTTCTGCTCTAGGGATGTGTTCTACACACTCAAAGTGACATTTTTACTTCAATATGTTCGCACTGTGAAGCCAGATGGATCTTTTTATTTTGTTAAAGTACACTTTTGATTTGGCTAACGATATCCTGAATAAATTGTATAGCTTATTACCATTAATCGGGATTTCTTATTGCCAGAATGTAGCCCTTTATGATCACAATCGTTTCTGCAACATCAGTTTGCCAACAATCTCCCTACACCAATGGTTTTATCGGTCGGTGCAGACTTTCCAGAGGGGTGCTTAACTTCTTTGTGAATAGAAGTGTATACATGTCTTTTGGTAAACTTCCATTTGTATGGATCAGTTTGTCTCCTTGCCTTAATGTTAGATTTTGTCTGATGTTTTTATTGTACATCTTTTCAGCGGCATGACGCACGGATAATCGTGGGTGGCTTCTATGAGAATAGAGCCCGGGAAATTCTTTGTAAGGTATGTCAGTAAAATCAGTATTTTAATTTCTATTTGTACTCAAACGGTCAATGGCTGATATTCAACTCGGCAACAAGAAATTGCTTGTCAATCAAGCCTGTTGATATATAACCCCGACCATCCCGCTGGGAGATTCGACTTTTAAATGTTAACCAATTGCCATCTTCTTCAGATTTTCTATATATTTGATATTGAGCAATAGTGCAGGAGATAAATCATACCTGGTCTATAAATGTACCAACAATCCGTGGACAAGTCTCTCACTCTGTCAACGGATGATACTCAATACATAGAAAAGAAGCAGCCCCCTGTCAGCCAGTCAGATTTAAAGGAGGGGAAATCTCTAGAAAAACATAGGGATTATCGTCGATAACAACCTTCAAAGTGCTTAAAACATTTCACGTCAATTACCTCCAGTGACCCTCAAGCTAATAAAAACAGACAGAAGTATGTCCTTTCAGTGACTTATCTGTGTAGCCATTTTTCCGTTTTAGGATGACGTGATGTTGGTATAGCTATTTTTAGATCAATAATGACGTATTTTTACCGCTCTCTAATGTCTAATGGTAGATTTAGGTCCAAAAAAACATGGCGACAAACTTGAAGTGGGAAGATTGTCTCCGAATATATAGGTCAGTATGCAACCCCGCGCCATTGCTTAGCCAGCCATTGGCTAAATTGCATCACATGACTACTCTATAACGCACTTAAATTTTTATTCAACAATAATTGGATAAAACTAATGAAAAAATGGTGGCGGCCTTGTGAATGGCCTATGGAGCTTATTCTCTATTGTAACGCCACCTTTCAAATTTCGATTATTCTCTTACGAGGGGATAAAACATACATCGGACAGTTTTTTTGGACTAAATGAACTCTACTCTTTCCATCTAAACTAGTCTAAAGCTTAGATTTTCTTTCCCTTTAATGAAGTTAAAAACCTTCCATGAAAACGTGCAGTTCTATAACTGTAATTATACAGGTATATATTTATATAATTGAATCCAACAACAAAAGCATCAGGTTTCTCCGTAAGTCATGTCGGTCACGCCAACCGCCTCGATATAACCCATGGTAATATTCCTTGGAGTACAGTTTCTAATTAAACTTACTTGATATCCCTTTGTGAGTTTTGATGACATTGTCGTCAAGAGATACGATATCATGTTGTGAAACGTGAGTCTCTTTGTTTCGTGAAGAGGCAGACACAAGTATCGGCTAATTGTAGTAAACAATGCTCCTGTGAGCTCGCCCTTCGTGCCTCATATTAACGCTACATGCCGGCCTGCTGTGAGAAGATCATTCGCAATCTTGCAACTCGAGCATGTTTCATTTGAAAATAAATTATGAGACGAAACGGAGGGCGGAGAGAAAAGAATCAATTCTACATTGTAGAGGGGATAAAGTTCTGTATTGTATCAAATATATAAAGATGCATACATACAGAATCTCTACCGAGTGACTGTTAGATTTATCAGATTTATCTAAGAATTTTCGAGCCTCTAACAAGCAATACATTTTTAATTACTACGCGAGGTTTATAGATTTGATACCAAAGCGTCACAAGATGAAGGTTGCATTTTTTTGGGCCAGAAAGAGAGAAAATCATTTTATGTAAAGTTTTCTAATTGCTATACGTGATTTATGCAGAAGGATGGCAGAGAACGGTCATCGCATAGATCGTTTCTTATGTGTGATTGTTTGTAGTATGATGGCCGAGAAGGGACATCGCGTAGATCGTTTCTTATGTGTGATTGTATGTAGTATGATGGCCGAGAAGGGACATCGCGTAGATCGTTTCTTATGTGTGATTGTATGTAGTATGGTGGCCGAGAGGGGACGTCGCGTAGACTGCTTTGCATGGTTGTATTTAAATGTATTTTGCTCTTTTTTATTTGGACCAGTCTTTTGAACCAAACGAAGTAAACAAATTCGGTCGTGATTCTATTATGTAGGGATATCGCCTGGGATTCCGCGGGCCTCGGGTGTTATGGATGTTGCCCGGATGGTTTGGGTTGTCCTGGTGGCAGGTCCCCGATCCCAAGGTCCCGTGTACTTTAGAAGAAATGAACGAAGCCGCTGAAGGTCATCTTCTTACAATGTCCACAACAATATATCCATTTCAAGATCGGGGAATTTCGGGTATGACGTCCGACGAATGGGTGGAGTATGCCACAAAAGCCCTTAACATCACCGCCACTCAACTGGGAGTTGTTAATGGACAGTGTTATGATACGGTTTGGGCAATGGCACTGGCCCTCAATCGAACAGAGACGCTATTAAGAGAGACTGGTAAGGTTATTTGTTTGGTAATCACAATCTGAAAGGGGCCGGGTCAGACTATATATAAGACGAACTGAGTCCTTCACGGACACATACAATTTCAATGAAGGGATATTCTCCATTGGTACTCGTGAAGGCATGGGAGCAAAACTTTGGTTATATAGTGATTCTCAATGAAGGGTGGAATGGTTTCCAGGTAACAATGACGAGTTTCCTCCGGGCCTATAGTCGGATTACCTCCTGCAATGAACTTGACAAAGCCACCATCTAATTGAAATAACCATGAGCGTGGTGCAGGATACCAATCCATGAATCTGTAATACACCATTCACAATTTAACAAACATTTCCCATAACCACTGCGGTTTCTTACTTTTGGCTGATCAAACTATTGTATCTAGTTTAATTATTTTTTAAACGTTCTCTTTCAACCCTATACCTCAGTAGGTAGAGCGTTGGACGCTCAATCCAAACAGCCTTCCACCAATGGGTCGCGGGTTCGAATCCCACTCAGTCCAAAAAAAAATTGGAAAATTTTCTGACTGGGTTTTCACTCGAACGACCTATGTGGGATGGTTGCCAGTTACCAGCGGATGGTCGTGGGTTTCCTCCGGGCACAGAGCCCGGTTTCCTCCCACAATAAAACTGGCAACGCCGCCATATAAGTGAAATAATCTTGAGCGTGGCGTAAAACATCAATCAATCAATCAATCAATCAACCCTATACTAAAACATAAGTGTCATTACCTGCCAACATCTAGAATTCTACTGCGGTCTAACTGGAACAATTAACTATGTTAAATGTTTTATCAATGTTTTCTATCTCAGGCCATTCCAAAACTCTAGCAGACTTTGAATACAGTGACAGTGATATTAACGATTTAATCACAGAGAGTATGTATAACGTATCCTTTATGGGTATCCGAGGACCTGTGGCTTTTACGGAAACTGGCGAGAGTGTGGCGCTGTATACAATTGAACAGGTCCAAAGTGAGTACTCCAGTCCCGTCTTAATTCGATCTGCTCTGATAGGGAAGGCCACGTTAGATTAACGTCTTTGTCCCGAGGATGGGGCTGGGGTGAGAGGGGAAGGAGATCCAAAGAGAACTTCCCATTCCGTGAAAAATCACGAGATCAAACCGTACATTGACGCTTAAGCTAATCTGCTTCCCGGCGTCGGGCAGATAGAGGTCTTCAATCTGGGGGCCTGTCTTACAAAGCTGGCGTAAATTTGCGCATAGGCCTACAGTTGGGGACCGTTTCACGAAGCCGTTGAAAAGTGCGATCAATCGCAGTTGCCATGACTCCGTATCTCTTCACTATGGTATCCATTGGCAACTACGCTTCGTTTGCGATGCGAATGCTTTGTGAAACGAGCCCCTGGGTCAGTTGCATCCAGGGCCCTGTCTTACGAAGCTGGCGTAAGTTACGTCGGACGTAAATCAGTGTTAAAACTATAGGAACCTACGTCTTGGACGCAACTGGTCCATGTTGTAGGCCTATGCGCAAATTTACGCCAGCTTTGTAAGACAGGCCCCAGGGCGCAAGTTACTATAGTTTCAACTCTAATTTACGTCAAACTTAAATTACGCCAGCTTCGTAAGACAGCCTCTTAGCGTATGTCTACAACATGGGAGTCGGACTTAAGAGGACTCTTAAAGTTTTCATGCTGTAGAGATATGCTAAGAGTTCTCTTAAGTTAAGAACGCTTTGTGCAAGTTGGCCCAGGGCTCATTTGTGATGCTAGGTGTCTTTGTATTGCATGATTTGGGTGGTTATCTAACAGGATCATGTGATACAATCTGATTGATTGATTGATGTATTACTCCGCACTCACAATCTGATGTAAAAGCCTTCTTAAACAAACGCTTTTCGAAAACATTAGGTAACCCCTAAATTTTGCTTGAATCAATTTTATTAAACCTTTCCATTCCTCCTTCTTTTTTAAGAAGATGTGTAAGTCCATGGCTATATGTATGTAGTGACCAAACCGTATGGTTCGATGACAATGGACACGTTTTCGAAACCCTAGAATAATTCTAGAGAGCTTAGGGATCCATTTGCAGCTCTGTAGCACTTTGGCTTTGTTACCATTACGTGTATGTAACTTATTTCCTAAAGCACCATTATCCGACAAGTAATGTCTCTTCGTCAACCAAGCGGGCAATAAATATCGCTAAAATGGTGCAGCCTCGATCACGTGCTTGAATGTAAACCATTAGGCCTATATTTACTACTGCGTGAAAATCCAAGCATGTAAGCAAATGGGAAGAGTTCAGAACACAGGTAAAACTCCGTCATTGTTAACGATTTTCTATGATAATGAGATTGTGTTTTAGGTCATTTCAGTGACCTTGACCTTACAAGTTAAATAATTAGATATACGGTCTGAGAAATTCAACTGTCAGACAGAAAACAATAGCAACAGGGAATTCCCTAAATAACCCCTTACATGTACATTGATATTTCCTGTATACTTTTCCTAAATTTACCAAGAAGTCTCAATGAATATCTGGCCTGTTCACCGAAACTGGTTGCTGATGATGTATAACAATTTTCATTTAGGTGTTATGCTTAGTTTTTGAGTTATTCCTCATAAAAAGGGCAAAGTGTTTTTATTCTCTCCTTGAATTATACAGATTTATGTCAATTTACAGATGGCGTACGGCGACAGGTGGCAATGATAACCCCCAAAGGTACAACAGGGGTTGATATACTCTGGTTAAATGGCGGAATTAAATGGCCGAGTAAGTCTAGTATATATAAAATCTTGTATTTCCATGTATTTTACAAATTCTTGAAACTGGGGCGCTCCTTAACCGCTCATTCGCTAGAGCACTAATCCACAAAACGGTGTAGATGTATTTTTTGCGTAACTTTCATCATTCCTTTATTTCCCCTTATAAGAAAATAACATAAATGCAATTTGGCAGAAAATTAGTAAGTAAGACCTTAGTAACGTATAGGCCTATGCTATCTCTACAGTATGGGTTGCTATGAGAGTTACGTAAAAACTTTCGCTGTGCAGCGTCAACACAAACCTTCCGTATATGTTGCACCCAATCCTCATACATGCAAAGAAACATCTGAGAGTTTTTTTACGCCTTTGCCCAATGTCTGGATTCCTCCCACACCACACCTTGCGTACGTTGCCATATAAGTGAAATGATCTGGAGTGTGACCTTAAAACCCAACCAATCCTCAAAGTAAAGCACAATATTCCTCAGAAATTTAATAGACATCGAAGTTAAAAATATCTGTTCAATGCATGCTACATGTAATTCAGTAAAAAATAGTTTGTCTGATATATTATTATTATTCTGTATGTTGTTTTCCTCTCTGTTATCATGCCAATTAAGGACAATTTTCCTCGTTACTTTCATTAGATGATCAGCCCCCTCGGGACTCCATAAAGGTTGTGTTTGTAAAGAGGTATTTGCCTATATGGTTATACGCCACGATGTCTTCTTTGTCCGGATTAGGTATTTTGTTAGCGTTGTTCTTCCTCTTCTTCAATATCGCCTGTAGAAATTATAGGTAAGTATGTGTACTTCAAAATTAACAGGTTTATGGATGCAAATGACGCACACAGTCTGTATCATTTCAGTTATATCAGAAGGTAGTGTCGGTACACAATTTCATTTCCTATTTACGGTAATGTTAATGGTTTGACTCGCTACACTTTCCTCCATTGATTTAAATCGCTTAACGGGTGCGCCTTTGGGCCGGGTCTCTAATCAGAATATGGATTCATTATGAACTATAACTACAGACAACGGTCATTTTACATGTAGACCAGCCTATGTAAACAGACCGACGCATATTTCCTCCCCGTTCTTCTTTTGACTACCAGGGAACTAACGCGAAGGTTGTTTCGTTTTAACTGATGTTTTTCAAATATACATTTAGTCCATAAACAAACACAAACCAACTTTAAATCCTGTTCATATATCCTTTAACGGCGGATTAAATAACGTGCCGTAACAAAGAAATTCCTTTGTGACGCGACGTCACCTGCCGTTAAGCTAACGACGCTTTGAACAACCCACCAGTGGCCGGTTGTTCTAAAGAAAATAAGCTTTAGTCATTAGACGTTAGTCTTAAACTAGCTTCATTTAAAAAAGCATTTATAAGCATATCATTGCATGTGTCGATAATGTTTAGACCGACTAATGATTGGTTAGCTGGAATCCTTCTGAGAGAATTGCACAAAATGACTGTCTAAATTATCCACTAGTATGTTTTTTATATCTTTTTTCTATAGAATCATCAAATTATCTTCGCCAAATATTAACAACGTTATTTTAGTTGGTTGTATTCTCGTGTATTTGACGGTGTTCATGGAACCCATGGGGAGTGATAACAGTTCACGAAAAACCCTTTGTCAGGTGAAGTATTCTCCATTGTTCACATCGGAGCCGAGCCCATTTAGCCCACTAGTCAGACAGCCACCGATCGTCTAAAGTAAACGGCAATTAGAAAGTATTCAGTTCCGTTGGCTAAACCTCTTTATGAAATAGGGCCAAGGTACCCGTTCCACCCGTTCTGGCTTAGAAAATACTTAAATTATGGCGCCAGCAGCTAAGCCATGGCACTTTACCCCGATCGAATTCGGTCTGGGTCCGAACCGATTTTCGTGCAAAAATGGCTGTATTGTTAATCAGCATGCATTCGTTCCCATTGGCTTGTTCCAAATTCTGTTCGGGCATGGAATTTGGAAAAAGCTAAAAATCTCCCCCCCCCCCCCCCCTCCCACTCCATCCCACCAAAGCCATTTTTTTTTCGTTTCGGATCAAAATCGTGTACGGTTATCCTGTTTTAGCCAACACGTACACGTACTCTTTAAATTAAGTGCTGTTTAAATACATCTTTTTAGCGGATAGTTTTGAATCAAAATATAACTATATGATATAAATTTATTTTTTTAGTTCAAGAAATTAGTGATTCTTTACTTGATTGTTTCTGTGGGTTGTATGATTGACGTGTAGAACTATCTTCTTGGCAGATTATGTAACATACAACCAGTGTTCTGAAATCACGAATACAATCTTGAGGGTGATCACTGATCACAAGCTGTCGGTCTTTATTATTAACTTAATTTCCCTGTCTCGTTTTCTTGTGTCTCGTTTCACTTTCCTTTCATGTCGCCGATATAACCAACAACAGTCGAGGGCTGGTTTAAGCATGTTAGCCATACGAGATGTATATATAATCAACTTGTAGATAATGTATCTAACTATAGGCCTAAAGACAGATGAAGACATGAATCGATACCTTTTGAAGAACCTCAAATACTAGCCTTCTGGGTATTTCCTACAAGTATTAGGCTAACTTTGACTTTTTGAAGTTTAGTAATTTGCCTTTTTAAGATCAATTTCAAAGATGATATCGGATTACCTTCTATATTAATTACCTGTGTGACAACGATCTCAGAAGAACATATGAGCATTAACTTTATCATTAAAAAGTAAGGGCATATAGTTTTGAAAGGAGCATACGGATTATGAAATAAAAGACTCAACAAGAGCATATGGATTATGAAATTAAAGACTCAAAAGAGCATATGGATTATGAAATAAAAGACTCAAAAGGGCATATGGATTATGAAATAAAGGGTGATAAGGGCGTATAGATGATGTAATTAAGGAATGAAAAGGGCATATGGATTAGGGCACATAGGTTATGAAATTAAGGGTATATGGATAGTGGAATTAAGGGCTGACCAGAGCATAAAGGTTTTAAAAAGAAATAGAGATGGCAAAAATTGGGGCTGATATAGAACAATTTTTATAGAATATATTATGTGATCTAATAGACCATTTGCCAGTTTTTCGCACAACAATGACATGACGTCGTGGCACCAATCTTAGACCGGACAAACCCAGCTTCCAATTAGACTTTAGCTGTATTCAGTTGAAATTCCGTATCATGAAAGATTTGTTCACATTAGTTGATTATTTCAGACATAAATTGTCACAATATCGGGTTTTCATTTCTAAAATGTGGTGTCTTGGCCGGTCTACTACTTGGGGCAGCAATTGCGACGTCGCTTACACGTCATTTGAAAGCAATTGGCAAATCAATTCAGTGTTGGTACACTCTAAGAAATGTTTGTAAAATTACATTTTTAAATACTGTAAAATTTTACAGCACATAATATGTAAAAACAATTACTGTTCTTTCTCATGTAATTTTCAATATAAATGATGTGGTTTAACAAAAAACATTGTAAATCTACAGTATTCTATGTAAACCTTTATTTGAGTTACATTTGACAGCATTTTCTGTTGTAAATATACTACAATGTAATTCGGTGTAAAATATAAAATCTTAACGGTTATTTTTACTGTTTTTTACACATGAAGTAAAAATCATTACATTATAATTAGGTGTAAGCCCATTATCATTCTTGTATCTTTGTGTGTTTATGATTCAGTTTTAATTTACATTTCAATACTCCCGCTAAAGTTTATCATAATTTTCCCGAGCGAAGACCATAATGAATTTTAACAATTTTCTTTTGAAGGTGAAGTCGTTTCTCTTTACTATGGGATTCTGCATGACATTCGGAGCTCTATTTTCAAAGACATGGAGAGTTTATAAAATATTTGCAAACAAAAAAATGAAGAAAGTCGTAAGTCATCTTTCTGTTGTATTCCTATACGGAGTTTACGAATAGCCTTTATACTTTCAAATAACCTTTATACTATAGACAATATTATTCCTAGTGAGCGTTTTAATACACGTTTATGTGGCAACTTTAGAAATAGTTGATTGGCCATGCTGAAAATCTCGATAGATCGATTGCATTATGACGTCATCGGCTTTTAGTGAAATGTATTATCATGGGTATTTGTAGTGGTTTTGACGTGAAATGAGTGTATTATGTTTGATAGAAAATAATGTGTGTAGCCATGGATGGTGCTACAAGCAGTTGCAGACGACACCCGGTTTGAAGCAGTTTACCCACAATACAACTCATGCTGTACTAGTGACGTCAACATAAATCAGGTCTATTGCTGACGCAGAAAGTTATAACATATTATATTGCAGAGTTGCCAGGTCTTGATGTGAGAGGGGACCGGATTCTGTCCGGAGGAAACCTCCGACTTAACGATGACCATTGGTCCAACTATTATACAAAGATACGAGATACTGTGAACAGCATCTAATATGGAGGAGGGAAGAACAGTCTTTATGACGGTTCTTCACAACAATAATTAACAAACGTTTTATTTTCTTAACTATACGGCTGTTTTTTTTTTTTTTGCTTTTTTTTGTAGAAAATCAAGGACCATCAGCTATTAACGGTCGTAATTTGTCTCTTGGTAGTGGAATTGTTCGTACATATATTACAGGAAGTCTTATCTCCTTCAGTCGTGGAAACTAGCAACCTTTATTCTAGGGTAGGTTACATTACACCAAAAAACGGGATCCTATAGTACTTGAGGCTTTTTCCGGTTCGATTCCCTCGGATCACACTCGGGCATTTACCTTGGAAAGAGCCGATGTAATTGATAATGTAATTAATAATGTATAATATTAATGTATAATATATAACATCCAATTTAACAAAAATGTTATCGTTGATTTATTGATTGATAGGATGTTCTTTATTGATGGATTGATTGATTTGCATTCATTGATAGCTGATTGATTGATTGATCGATTGAATTTTAGACGGTTCTCGCTATTGTTCCAGTTAATTATATGGCGGCGAATCTTTGTAAAAAAAATATGTCCTACATGTTTTACATTGTACTCAAATCTCTCAGAGCTCTTTGAATAAGCAATTTCTAACCTCAAATTTAAGCCTTGACGTGATATAGAGTTTCGTGATTTGTTATCACTATTCTTTTCATCTTTTCACAGACAGATCCCCAGGACTTGGACAAGGTATATCAAGTTCAAGTAGATGTGTGCAGATCTCCACACGCTATTTACTTCATGTCGGCGCTGTATGCCATTAATGGGGTACTGTTGGTATTCGGGGCTTTCTTGGCCTATGAAAGTAGAAAGGTTCGTACTCCAAAAGTTATTTATTCTGACCTTAGATGTATCCCTGTATTGTCCGCGCCATGCGATATTGATCGTTACCATGAGTGCCAATCGTGGGTTTCAACGATGATACTGTGGAGCATTTTATGGGTTTAAAAGCATCGGGATGGTTCTGTGTATGTCAGCTTTGCAAGGCCATTGGCTATTCATTTTTGAAGACCTTTCTCGGTTTTGTTAATAGAGAAGCTCGCCAGCCACGATTTTTTATAAAGGCTATTAGTGTTGATAAGTTAAATAACTCGAAGTTTTTGGAAGATGACTAAAATAAACTGTATAAAAATGCTCCCTTTTCATTATTGGTGCAAACGAACAACCCGTTTGAACAAATGAAATCAGTAAACAGCAGTCGTCGAAATTCTACGCATACTCTCTCGTCGGGGTTCTACGTTCACACATGTTTTAAAACTCTACAGAGATCCTCTGATCTCACACATTGCTTTGAAATTAACTTAGTCTCCAAGAATGACACTATTATTAAAAGGAACAACAGACAAGAAGCCGGGAATATCCAGATGTTTGGTTGATCTTTTGGCCGTCAATTCCAGCGATATCGAGTCTGGGTAATAAACAACTGCGAGCTATTCCTATTCCACTTGTGAATACTGCACTCTAGGGCAAGATATAGATCACCTGTGTATGACACAAGCCGGACACGGACCTTTCATCGATGGATCGTGGATTGGAATCCCATTCAGTCAAAATAAACCTGCCAAAGAAATCATATAAGCGAAATACCTGTCTAAAACCTCCATAAATAATTAAATATAAATCCAGTGTGTCTTTCTGACTTTATTACAGGTAAAACTGGAGGTCCTAAACGATTCCTACCATGTAGCCATGTGTGTTTATAATGCTGCCATCCTGAGCGGTGTTGGTGCCGTCGTGTCGCAGGTTCTAACCGACCAGATAACAGCTCTGTATGGACTTGTATCCGGGTTTATCATTGTTGGAGTGACCACCACTCAACTTCTACTGTTTGTTCCCAAGGTATGAATAAAATAATGGGTAGGCATCAAAATACATGTGTATAGGAAGAATTCCAGCAGAAATAAATAAAAACTTAGCATTTGATTGATTGATGTTTTAGGCTTCATTTAAGATACTCTCAGGTAGGCCTCGGCCCTATATTGTCCGGTTTATTGGGGAGTAGGAAACTCTACCTCCGGCCTTTCGAGTGTACCTGGTAGCCATTCCTTGGTAACATTTGAATTCAGTGCATATATCTCCAGTTGTTCACGTGGTCTTAATGCCCGTTTCATCCCTCTTTCAGATTCGACATCTGAATGACGAAATAACCAACGTTGCACCAACAACCACTCATCAGGAATCCGTTTTTGATGTTCCCAGTGATCAGACGACTCATATACGGGTTAAAACCGCGGTGACCAGCGAAGGCCAAAGAGAGTGAAGGATTAGCAATGAACGCGCCAGACAATATCTGCTGGTTGATGTCGTTGACGCCATAGAACACTCATCTTCTCCGACAAAGTTCAAATCTCCATGGCGCCATTCCGTGTTTTACCTTGGCAGACTACTACCCTCCAACCCGTGAATCGAACAGCGCCCACTGGTGGGAATATAAGAGTTGTCTTTGCTACCCTTACAGAGTCTTGGCCAATCAGCAGATGTTCCACAAAAGCTGAAGGTGTATACAGCTGCCATTATGTTATGTTATTTCTCAACTGGTAGAAGAGTGTTAGTGTCCGAGGTTTTGATTAGCTGGGCGAAGTTTTACTCACATCCAATCAAGATCAAGATCATTCTACGAGATCTTCCCTTTATTTTGCGCATAGTGAACTGCAAGAAACGTACTGGAAATTTATAATGTGTATGATATTTATTTTTCTGTTCTATACTGTTCCCAAACATCTAACCCTATAATAACTAGAAGGTTTTGAGGTCAAAACATATGTCTCCCCCTGCAGTGAAGTTAATGATGAAAGGTATTGCATGCCTCTAAGCATAACTCGGTATCATTTCAACTTGTAGAAAGTAACTAGCCAAGTAAGTAAAAATATGAACAGAAAGAAAATCGCAAATCCATCTTTGATCGAGTGACAGGTTTCTGGAATCTTAGCGACACGTATCTAATCCAGATGCTAACAGAAAAGCAGAAAGACTTACAGGCCACAACACTTGATCAACTCTCAGTCACAAATAAGCTGCAAATAAAATTGCGCGAAATACTGCCTAGTGGTTCAGGAGATACTTTGAAGACAGTGAAAATATACGATTCTGAGTACTGAAGACAATGCGGATGTATAGGCGCCAAAATTTGATCAACTCTAAATGTCCTCGTAAATAAGCTGTAAATAGAATTTCATCAAATTCCGCCACGTGGTTCTGGAGATATCTTGTAGACAAGTTCTTGTTGAAGGACGACGGACAGCACAACCACAGAGTGCCCCCCCCCCCCTCCCCCAACATATGTTTGGGGGGATATAATAGCCTACTTGTTAAAAATGAAAAAAAATTAATCGGTACTACGTACATCAGCTCATAAAATTTATACATTTTAAAACAAGATGGCAGTGCCGATGGATGTCAAGGCAAATCATTGCTCGACACAACCGAACAGTTTTCATGGGGTAACTGTGTTGTTTACAATTTGCCGGAAGTGGCCTCCCTTTATGTCCAAGCAACATGGCACTGAGAGGTTGATCAATCGTATTCTCGCGACATCTCCTTTAGACGTGGCTAAGATAGTCCTGGACTTTTAGGACTACTTATAACTTCAGATTGGAGGTTGATGTCTTAACGAATGGCTGTAGGATCCATCCCTAATTTAGATTGACTCTCATCCAATCAAAAGACAGGTTCGATTTACGGGTTGGAGTGTAGTAGTCCATCAAGGTAAAACACGGAATGGGGCCATGTAGATTTTAACTTGGCTGGAGAAGATGTAGAGCACTGTGCCAGACGCCCTATATTTCAAATTCCGCAGTCATGCTGTGGGCTGAAACTGACCACTTTTTCACTGGTCTGGCCCTAAAGACGGTATTTTTTTTTTTGCTGGCTCAAAAGCACGCAAGATGTTCAAACAGTTAAGGGGCCTCGGTGGCTTAGTCAGTCAGTGATAGTCCCTCAGTCCGATACAGGCCTTCCATCGATGCGGTGCGTGATTGAATTCCGCTCAGACCAAATAAAAAAAATAAAAAGTTTCTGAGTGGATTTTTCACTCGATCGCCATGTGGAAGAGTTGCAGAAGATACTCAAAGCTCGGGTGTTCCCCTAAACTGCTGCATGTGATTTGTATCTCTGCTATACTAAACCTAGCAACGCCGCCATATAAGTGAAATAATCTTGAGCGCGGCGTAAAACATCAATCCTTGGTCTGTACCGGCCTTAAGAATACTTTTTTTCTTTTGGCAAAGTTACTTTCTTATTTTTACTTTATGATCACAATCGGTTCTGCAATATCAGTTTGCTAACAATCTCCCTACACCAATGATTTTATCGGTCGGTGCAGATTTTTCAGGGGGTGCTTAACTTTTTTCTGTCTGTATGTGTGTGTTGATGTCGAGGTAATGTTGAGATGGAAATGGGAACACTTTGGCATATGCTGATGATGTACTGGTATTGTGGTAACCAACGTCGCTTTTAACAGAAGGTATATATCCGCAAATGTCAAAAAATGGCTCACTTTAATGGGGTTTTTTATTTGTAAATTTGTATCATTAAATGTGATAGTCCGCAATTCTAAATATTTTTTCATCGAAATATTATATATAAGGAAAAAAATCTGTGGTCATTTAGTGTTTATATTGCTCTAGTTACTGAGTAAAGACGTGTATATTGTATTTTGCATAAATAAATCCAGCCTTACTTAAACGAAATAAATTGTCCAGTCCAAGGGGCGGGAATCTCGAAAGTTGGAGAGCTGTCAAATTGGTACTCGTTTATTCTTTAAAGTGATATGAGCTGCCAAAATTAAGATATTTCCATGAATTCCGATTGTGAAAGAAAAACTGAATTTTCAGTTCATTGATTAATTGATGTTTTACGTCGCACTAGAGATTATTTCACTTAGGCCCTATAGGGCGACGTTGCCAGATTTAGTGGGTGAGGAAACCGGGCTCATTGCTCGGAGTATACCTGGCAATGAAAAATCCACTCAGAAATTTTCCCATTTTTATTTGGTCTGAGTGGGATTCGAACCCGCGCTGCAACCATCGGAGGCCTGTGTCAGACTGAGGAACTATCACTCTAACCGACTGAATCACAGAGGCCCGAAGTTCAATAAAAAACTAAAACAACCACACAGAATCAAATAAATATTCGAGGAGTGTATATTTTGTAGTAACTCGAAGAAATTTATCGGTTTTTGTTTTGTAAACTTAACCAGGTGATGCGGCGGATTTTTCCCTATAGCAATTTCACTTGCCGATCGTTTGCTTATCCTAGACAATACTATCTAATGTCCGGGACCATTTAGTCGGTATTTCTTACGGAGACTAAAGCCTTGTCTTCGTCGAATGGCTGGACTTGACTTGTTCAAGATTGTTTAGTGTTTTACGCCGCGCTCAAGATTATTTCACTTATATGGCGGCGTTGCCAGTTTTATTGTGGGAGGAAACCGGGCTCTGTGCCCGGAGGAAACCCACGACCTTCCGCTGGTAACTGGCAACCATCCCACATAGGTCGTTCGAGTGAAAACCCAGTCAGAAAATTTTCAAATTTTTGGAGTGAGTGGGATTCGAACCCGCGACCCATTGGTGGAAGGCTGTTCGGATTGAGCGTCCAAAGCTCTACCTACTGAGCCACAGAGGCCTCCCGTAATTTCGAAGTTCTGCTTTACCGGAAAAACATCAGAACGTTGGCAGATCACGCCACTTTAAAAATCCCGTTTGTGGCAAGAATTTGAAAGGATCCAAAAAGAGAAAGTAAAATGAAGGACGGTGATATATAATTTACGAAATGTAAACGAAATTTAAAGTGGCATGAGCTGCCAAAATGTTGATATTTTGACGTTAAAACGAATGTTGAAATTATTGGCTATTTTTCTCAAGACGTATAATTGAGAAGATTTTTAGGGCTTCGTGTCTCGAAAATGTACGATGTCTGGTTTTGAACTAACTTTGGCTTAGAATGAATGAATGGTCGTCCCGGTTATTTAAATTTTGTTTACTTTTCGAACACGTTTTCGGTTCGTACAGACCACATACTGTACGGATTTTCTTCATTCCAACGCCAATTTATTTAGTTTTCCGATGGCCTTCAAAGCCTCTTACTGTCGTGACGATCAGAAGTTATGAAAAAAAGTGTGAATTTTGGCAGCTCATGCCACTTTAATATCTGGAAGCACGTTCTTTTATTCACGAACATAACAAACTTTCTCGAGCTTGGTCTAAATAAAAAGCCTACATGTACACTTAGCCAACAATATCTTGTTTTTTGGCAGCTCTTGGCACTTTATTTTATGAAATTGGAAAGAGTTGCCAGGTACTCGCTAAAGGCTGAGGGTTTCCTCCGGACAAAGAGCTTGTACTAAGTAGATAACGCTACATTATCTCAACACATTGGAGGGAAACACATATTTTAAAAGTACTTTATTACAGAAAACATTGCAAGAGTTATTGTAGGTTAAGGGGGGGGGGGGGGGGGGGGGGGACAGACGGGACTTCATGTAGAGTTTAACCTGTGTTTTAACCTAGTATTTTGTCTACATTTCATCTTAGACGTCATCACACACTTCTTGTATGTGGAAGAGTTGCCAGGTACTCGACGAAGGTTGGGGGAAAATAAACCTGGCAATATTAGTGAAATAAACTTGAGTGCGTCATAAAACATTAATCAATCATACACTTCTTCAACTTTCAATAGATACAACATTGCTATTTTAAAACATATTTCGGTTTTATCAAAATGGTTTACAATGGGTTTTACCATCAACGATCAGTGCTGGAACTTATCACTTGCCCTCGTGCATTTTGCCAGTGATTTGGCCTGCTGACCAGCAAGACCCGAAAAGTGCTTGCCCTGCTTGGCAAGCTAGTCTTGGAGCAAATTTAGCATATGATTTAAATGGTCTGATATTACTTAAATAAATCAAGTAACAGGGCCTTCAGTTGGCTCAAACAATGAATGACTACCATTATTCTGTCTTCAAAAAAATCACTTTTCATTTGCTTAAAAACATTTATGATACAATGTAAATCTGGGCAACCATTACTTGGTGCGGGCAACCATTAGTTGGTGCGGGCAGCCATTAGTTGGTGCGGGTAACAATTACTTGGTGCGGGCAGCCATTAGTTGGTGCGAGTAACAATTAGTTGGTGTGGGCAACCAGTAGTTTGTGCGGGCAACCGTTAGTTGGTGCATGCACCATTAGCTGTGCATGCAACCAGTTTAGCCATTCAACTTGCCCTGATGGCAACCATACTAAAAAGTTCCAGCACTATACAACCCACATTAATTTCTAACAGATACAATAAATTGGAATTGGAATTTGGAACTTTACACTACCCCAAGAGCATTATCCATAGTATATTTAATTATTTCCATTGTCAAAATTTGCCTCGTCAAAATAGCTCTCACAGCTCTCATCTCTATAGAAACATTAACTGTTGAGGGAGGTAACCCAGCTCCATACACATTGGATAAATCTAACCGTGAGATTATTTATGGCAGTCTTTCCACACAGTGATAAAAGTCTATCTACTTCGACTTCTATGCCTGTCTTTCCTGTCTTTAGACCTTCTAGAGTGAGAGAAATTTTCATGTTTCTTGGGTACAGGTGATTTACGAGAGTCACTACTGGATGATCTGTGTTTCCTGCCTTTAACAGAGGAATCCTTACTCTTCCTCCTGTCTGTAGAGGAGTCTGAATCAGAATCTGAACTGTCTGAAGAACTATCAGAATGTCTTTGCTTAACCTTTCGTTCCACCGACCTTGAATGCCTACTTCTGAATGTATCAGGAGAGGACGGTTTCTTGGCCCTATTACTTTTTCCTGGTGGGGATTTTCTGTTTCTTTCTTGTGATCTTTGCCTATCATTGTCTCTCCTTCTGCTCCTATCAGCAGAATACTCTCTCTGTCTTGCCCCTGAATCACGATGGCTCCTTTCTTCTGATCTTTGCCTGCCATCCTCCCTCCTTCTGCCCCTATCATCAGAATACTCTCTCTGTCTTGCCCCTGAATCACGAGGTCTCTCTTCTGATCTTTGCCTATCACCGTCCCTCCTTCTACCCCTATCAGCAGAATGTTCTCGTCTTGCCCCTGAATCACGATGGCTCGTTTCTTCTGATCGTTGCCTATCATCGTCCCTCCTTCTACCCTTATCATCAGAATATTCTCTCTGCCTTGCCCCTGAATCACGATGGCTCCTTTCTTCTGATCTTTGCCTATCACCGTCCCTCCTTCTGCCCCTGTCAGCAGAATGTTCTTGTCCTGTCCCTGAATCACGATTTCTCCGTTCAGGACTTACACGTCTCTCCATGGATCTATTTCTCCGTTGATCGACATAGTCTCTCCTATCGTGCCTCTCAGGAGAGGGATTTCTCATGCTTCTATCACCATCATTGTCTCTTTCATCTGGCCTGCTCCTTTGTCTATCTTCAGCCTCTCTCTGAGGTGATCCTCTCCTGTGTCTGTCTTCTTTATGATTCCTCCTCTCTGCTGATCTACTTCTGTACCTTTCACGATCTCTTCCATTGTGTCTGTCTGTTGCTGGATGTCTGGAAGAACGCTCTTCAGAATCGTGGCGTTGTCTCGGGGGATGATCCAGTTTTCCTTTTCTGCCATCCCTTGAGCAATCCCCTCTCATTGGTCTATCATCTGGCTCCCTCTTGATATCTTCAACACCATACCTCTCTGAGAACTTCCTCTGTCTGATACCTTATGGAAACAAAACAAAAATCATGTCATATTTTCTTGAATCGTACTCAGTTAGTGATACACGGCCAGTCTTTCTGTTGTTAATGACAACATGCCCTTACTAAAGCCAGCCTTATAAAATAACATTCTCCCCTATGTTTTAAAGGAAAATTTTTGACACAATCAACTTTTTTTATTTATTCATACTAATTATAATGCCTTTCAAAGGACTTTATTACGACTGATTGAAAAAGTGCTCAAGGTACAAACTTATGGTAAAGAATTCGTATCCTGCCTTAAAATTGACATTGTGACCCAATTCTATTGATGTCAAATCAAAAGCAAACATTTGGTTGTTTACATTTATAAACACTCAAACACACATGTTGATTGATTGATTGTTTGGTGTTTTACGCCGCGCTCAAGATTATTTCACTTTATATATGGCGGAGTTGCTATCCCACATAGGCCGTTTGAGAGAAAACCCAGTCAGAAAATTGTCCAGTGGGATTCGAACCCACGACACATTGGCAAACACACAGGCACAGGTAACTTGTTTATATATGTCTAGAAGGCTGAATAAAAGTTTCTTAAACACTGTTCTGTCCTCACGTGCGATTTTTAAAACAACAGATATTTCGCACAATGGTCATAAGGGGCATGTGCCATATGTTTAATTTTAGTGATTTTATTGAGAGTAAGCTTGTGTAAATCCCTTTTTGCACAAACAATAGGAACGCTAGGGTGAGGAGTGTGCCTTTAAGACGTGAAATGCTAACAGTAGTGAGGCATTACCATCATGATCACTTTCAGAGTCAGAAGGTTCACTTTGTATTTTCTGCTTCTTTCGTTTCTTGGATTTCTTTGACTTTTTCTGATCTGCAAAAGTATATTTAACAGCATAAAAATTAGAAGTGCCACAGTGATTGGAAACGGCTTGAAACTGACTTGTAACAGATGAATTACAGCTTTTTCAGAAAATTTATTACAAATTAACTACTGAGGCTTTAGCGATCTGGACTCAATGTTGAGATCAACAGCTACAGTCGTATGGCGAAAAGAGCACTGATCAACCAAAAGATCACCCTTCCCACTCATCACCGTCTTAATTTTGACATTAAGCTCCATGGACCAGGAGCCAGTTTCACTAACCGTGACCGGCGAAGCGTAACTTTTTATGTAACTGCCATGACAACCAATACTGTTGAGATACGTTGCTATGGCAGTGTTAGGTAATAACTTATGCTTAGCTATGCTGTATTGTGAAACAGGCTCCAGGTAGGCTTGTGTATTTGGCATACTTCCTAACTCAGCAAAGATGTGTAAAACAAAACCACGATCCTCCCACCCCAAGGGTAGCATAAGCACGGATAGAACAGGAGACCAAACTTTCTAATCAAGAGATTGATTGGGGTTTTAGAAAACGTTCAAAATTATTTCACTTATCTGCCAGTGATATCTGATGAGACACCAATTTTTCTTGTTATAGTACTTCACAACCAATCAATATCTTTAATAATAATAATGAAGATGAAAAATGTCCTAATCTTTGTACACTGAATGTAATTTGAATAAAGAAACCATCAGCTGACAGATTAAATAATCGGCTTGGGTTAATGATGAAAACAAAATATAAGATCTTTACGTGAATCACTGTCTGAAGCACTCTCAACGTCCCTTGATCTTTTCTGTTTCTTCTTTGACTTCTCTCCAGCTTTTCCCTTCTGCATTTTGTCAAGTTTCCTACAATTAAACAAAGATTGATTGTCGATTGATTATTTCACTTATATGGCGGTGTTGCCAGTTTTATTGTGGGAGAAAACCGGGATTAAACAAAGAGAGTAAATACTTTGCCTTACTTAAAACTTATTTCACACACACAACTTATCAGCTCATATAACATGTTTTGTGCTAAATTTCTCTTAGAAAGTGCCTGGTTTAGTGTGAGCCGAGACTTGGCTGCGAGCGGAAGAGAGTACACCAACCTTCACTGGTACCTGGCATTCATTTCAAACAGGGCAATCAAGTTAAGAATTGAATGAAACTTTTGAAGTTTCAATTCTATTTTCTTTTGTGTGGAGGGGGAGGGAGGTCACAGCCCCCAGCCTATAGTAGGAAAACCTACATGCTGAGTTTAAATCCGAGAGCTAGCCAGAAATTAGTATAAGGGTGCTCTTTTTAATAAATTTATTGACGGTTTATGCAGCACTCAAGATTATTTCCCTTTTATGGCGGTGTTGCAAGGTTTAGTGGGGGAGACAACCTTGCTCATGGACCAGAGGAAACAACTGACCTTTGGCAAGTACTTGGTAACTCTTCCACATACGGCAATTGAGTATAAAAACCACTCAGTCCTTTTTTGAAGAAATTTTCTTAAAAAGGGTGTCAAGATCATTTGTAATTAATTTCTTATCTCTCTGATGTTGAAAATGATTAAAATAGGGGTTTACACTGTCACAGTCCCTAAATTGCATGTGCATGACAGGCAAATGGCTAAAGACATGATTTGAATATTAAATGGTGATAGAGATCCTTGCTTGTGAGATTGATTCGTTCTAACATCAACAAAGGGCATATGTAAACAAGTAATCTGAAACCCATTTAAAGGTTCTTACTTGAGTAGTTTTTTCTTCTGTTTAGGAGTGAGTGATTTGAGAAACTTGACCTCAGGGTCCTCTTCGTCTTCACTGCCCACCAACTGCTGCTCAGCAAAAACAAAACGGTGAATTATTCAAATATGTAAGCCAATAAATAGGCGTTTGATGTAAAAAATAAACCACTCTCTGGTGAGCTGTGTGTGATACCAATATTTGAGGGCAAGCCACAAAGCCCCGAGCCATCAGATAATACTAGTCAAGTAGTACCATAATGACAGAGTGAAACAAAGCCTAGGTTTCTATTTAACTACAGGGTTGATTTTGTTCACCACACTAAACATTGTTTCACTTATGTGGTAGCCAGGAGCCTTGTCAGGTTTAGTGGGGACAAAAGCAAACCGTATACCCAGAAGAAACCCTTGATCCTTCGAAAAGTACCTGCCAGATCGAACTCAAACTGACTGATTTGTGTTAAGTACCAGTGGTAAGCTAGATATTTTTCTTTCTCTCCTTTCTCTCCTGACCAAGCTGGCAGATAAGTAAAATAAAAAACTGAAACAATCAAGATTATTAATTACATTAGTAATGGTTCTGAACAAACTTACATCTCTGTCCACTCCAGAGTTCATGAGTTTAGATAAAATACTTTTCTTCAGCATAAAACCATCCTCTTCATAAGTCTCCGCTAATTTCTCTGTACTTTGACCAGCTAAAAGCAAAACAAACCAACCATATATTCAATTCACCTAGTAAAAAATTATTTGTTGGTGTTGTCACTTCTCATGAATGATAATTGGTCAGAAACGTTAGATTTAAATTATCCATGTTACAATAAAAAGTATCAGTTCAGCCAATCAACTGTATGTCCCGAGAGAGTATCGAACATAGGCGTGGAAAGGCGTGGAAAATAAGCGGGATGTATTATCATTCATTTTACCTAAATGTTCAAGCTAAACACACTAAAGAACTAAGTTCAAGGCTGTTATTTCTTTAAAACTTTTTGATAAAATAGTATAATATTGATGTAAAGTAAAAATATCAACATTTTGGCAGCTCATGTCATTTTCAAGAAATCAAGACAAGAAATGAATCGCACAGAATTGTTGATTGATTGATGTTTACGCCGCATTCCAAATTATTTCACTTATTGGTGGCACTGCCAGGTTTAGTGGGGAGGAAACCCCCCACCTTCGGCGAGTACCTGGCAACTCTCCCACATGATTCAAACCTGCGCAGCATGTATGGGATTGAGGGACGATCACTCTAAACCACTAGAATCATTGAAAAATATTTGGCAATTTCATTTGACCAACATCAGCCTCAGATGCCAATTCACAAATTTTTTAGATATTTTAAAAATATACAAAGAACTCACATTGCTTCTAAAAAGTTAGCTTAAATTTTAGGTTTAACAAAACAAAACTTTTCAGATTGTCCCTTTAACAACTCATACGTACAGCACGATCGGCAAAAACTTGTTCCCTGATATCAGCAAAGAATATCACTTTCTCAGTAAACATTTGAATTTTGACTTACGTTGTGGAGGCTCGGCAGTAAGATCTTGGAAGAAAAGTGGGCAGATCTTGTCTGTGTTGACATGACCCCACTGACGACATTTGATACACCGTACATTCCTCACTTCAATTCCAAACGGCTGATCACGAATTGTCTCATCATCTTTAGCATATCTGATAAGAAATGAGATAAACAGTATTTTAAAAAACTCTTTAATTGATTTATTAGGATTTAATATTATAGTCAATAATCAAGATTATAAAGACCATCAAAGTACCAACTGACCAAAACATTAGTCCCGATCCAACCTGGATTTGGACATCAGTTGTTTGAAAGGATGACCAAAGCGATCAAAAGTCGATTACGACATCAAATACAAAGACATGTCCAAGTGGTGATGAAAAATGTGCGAGAAGCTTGTTTTGTATGAACATTATGTTTTTAAAATACATACTCAGTTTACAGTTAAAAGTCACCTTCACATTTACGCCTAACGTACCTCCATTGCAAGGCCTAACTGTCATAGCAACATATACCTTCAATATAGTTTCAACCAGGCGCAATATTACATCAGTATTGATTGATTGGTGTTTTACGCCCGCTCAAGATTATTTCACTTATATGGCGGCGCTGCCAGTTTTATTGTGGGAGGAAACCGAACTCTATGTCCGGAGGAAACCCATGACCTTCCGTTGGTAACTGGCAACCATTCCACATAGGTCGTTCCCATGAAAACCCAGTCAGGAAACGGAGGCCCCACCCATCAGTTTTGACAAACAGCCCCCAGGTGTTCAGAAAGAACTAGTCGTATATGCTTTAAGTATAAATCAACTTACGCTTCACGAGGAGCATTAAATTTTCTCTGCCACTCAAACTTGAACTCTGGTTCATCATCTTCTTTCTGAAAAAAAAAAACTCAATTATTTCCAAGATTTTATAGTTCAAACATCAACTATATATGATTGTGTCTCTGAGATCCCTGAATGGACAGAGAAAACCATTTTAGTGTTACCTTTATTGAACCCCTTCACATAAACTTATGTGGTTGTGTTGTCTCGTTGAGAGAATGAAATAGTTTTTTTTTGTGGAGAGGAAACCTCAACCTCCGCCTGATACCATTCTCTAATAGAGAGCCATATTTTGAGATATTTGAACTAACCTCCTTGTTCTTTAAACCTGGGGGAGCATCATACATAAAGCTGAGACCTAACTGGGCTTTCTCATCACCAAGCAATGCCCTGTTGCTGTACATTTCCTGTTCTCTCTGATACTGATTTAACATCTCTTCTTGCTTCTGTTTGTCGTGAGCATGTTTCTGTTGGGCCATCCATACCTAGGGTAAACAGCAAATGAGAAATGATTAACAAATCAGTTGGAAAACAACATTTGGTTGATTGATTGATATAGGAAACCAGGCTGTTTGTCCAAAGGAAATCGGCAACCTTTGGCGAGTACCTGGCAACTCTTCCACATACAGCGATTGAGTGATAAATCCATTAAGAATTTTTTCAATTTCATTTGGTCTGAGTGGGATTCAAACCTGTGCCGCTTCGACGGAAGGCTTGTGTTGGATTGAGGAACTATCCCGATGTCGGTTGAGACGCTGAGACCAATCTTGAATTTGAAACATCAAACCCAAATGTAGTTGGATGGCCTCCTCGTTTCCTTCAAAGTTAAATTGGCAAATGTACGAACAGAAATGGACCTCTGATCCTGCAAAGCCTCTGGAATACCGATCACATGTGTTGATATCCGGAGGAGCTATATAACATCGAATTATTGACAAATATTTGCCAAGAGTGCGAGAGCAATACCAAATAAAATATGAGATACGATGAGAAACTTCCAAGAGAAACAACTTCCAACAATGAAGAATGCAGCAGAGGTATAAGGTCGGCGTTTGATCATTCGTTTTTTCCCGGAAAAGTAGCGACTAAAACGGAATAGAGGAATCCCCATATAGACTCCGCCCAGCAGCAAACATACGTCAGAGGATTCCCCATTTCCAGCATGGCTGCTCTGTTGACAAGTCATTTTGTTTAAGTGATCTGTAGAAATTCGCTGATTTCTCTTAAACCAGTTATTTTTCACCTCTGATATTTGGCAGAACGACAAACGATATGTTTATTGTTATTGTTATGTGCTTAACTTTGTCCCATACTGCTTATTTTTTCATATTTAACGCCAAAAAGTTCCGCTGAAAAATGTTTCGCGACCCGATTTCCACGTAAGGCATTTGAGCAATAGACGTTTCCATGGCGGTGTGGAAGACATCTTCAGTATAATTTTTTTTTACACAGTGGCTATTCTTACGTGACCGTAATGCCTGTTCCGTAGGCTATTCTTACGTGAGTTCTGATCGCGCGTGCGCAGATTGGAAACGTCGGGACTCTGTTGACAAACGGGCGCAGAGTTTGACAGCTCTATATAGAACTTATAGCATATCAGCTCTGTGGGTACCGTAGCCTTTTATTGTTTATACCATGGCTAAAAACGAGTATTCACTTTGCGTCCTTGTGATAACTTATAATTTTATATCCCTTTTGATATTACATGTATAATATGTAAACAAATCACACGTGTTGGTTTAACTTAGTCCGAAATATCTGCGATGATGATGTAACTTTTGTAAGACATTTTCTGACAGATAGGCCATCAAGATAGGCCATGGCCTAAATGTCTTACATCATCATCGCAGATATTTCGGACTAGGTTTTACTTTGTAGTTTGTTAAACTTCAGACTCAGAGTTCAGTTCAAAGGCTTTAACCTGCAGTGGAAGTATAAAAACTATAAGTAGGTCTTGCACACTTTCACAGGAAACAGGGCAAAGCTCTTTTTCTTGAAGGGTTTGGTCACTATAGCTTCACCTGTTCCAGATTGGCAAGTATCTTTTCGGCTATATTTTTCATGTTGTATATAGTTGAAAGAAAAAAATCGTAACTAAATGAGAAAGGACTTTCCCTTGTTCTTCCTATCTGAAATGATTGCCAGGGCTCCCCCACTAAACCTGGCAATGCCACCATATCAGTGAAATAATCTTGAGTGTGATGTAAACATCCAAACCACCTATCCATTTGCTTGAAATAGCCCTAATGATGGTTTGATTCTTCTTCTTTGTACTGTGCATATATTTTTCATACTATTTGTGCTAGTAATTTTTGCTTAACATAGTTTTTGAGAGCCCGAGGGAACGACAGTTTTTAACTGATTGATGGTCTCTCCATAAATACACTACTAAATTAGAACTTTATTTCATAAGTCAATTTATACGAAAGATATCAATACGAATCTGTATCAGACACTAAGGCGTTTCAGCGGTTAACGTATGAAATTTCTTAAGTTTCTGTTTGAAAATTCCTGTAGCAAAATATTTATTTAAAAAAACTTGGTCTACATGTTAAAAGCTGAACACTTCAATTATCAGCTTAGGTGACTTTACCATGATAAGATAGCTTTGTAGGACCACATTTAGACCACTGTTGACCGCTGGTTATCATTTTTTTTCATATGCCCCCAATTTGGCCACCAGTAGGGCAACCCTGCATTAAATATTATTAGGGTGCCTCAGTCGGTTAGAGTGATACACACAGATCTTCCTCGATGCAGTGCAGCATCGAATCCCACTCAGTCCAAATACAAAATCTCAAAGTGGATTTTTCAGTCGATCAGCATGTGTGGAAGATTTGTTAGTTACTGGGCGAAGGTCGGGAGTTTCCTGCAGGCAGCGAGCCCGATTGGGAGGCTAGGTGGTTCAGTGAGTTAGAGTGACCGTCCCTCAATCCCACACATACTTTCCATTGATGCAGCGTAGGGTCGAATCATTCTCAGACCAAAATAAAATTGAAAAATTTGTCAAAGGTCAAGGTTTTTCTCCGGACAATGAGTGCTGTTTCCTCTCCACTAAACCGGGTAACACCGCCATATAAATGAAATAATCTTGAGTGCGGCGTAAAACATTAATCGATCAATCAATATTATTAAGACTTTGTTGCGTGATGGTTCTACAAAAAAGGTTCCACAACCTGGCATGTATTCAGCGAGTTCGCATCCCGGTTGAGGCATTCCATTGATATACTGGGGGGAGTCTCCATGGTTATTTTAGACAAGAAGATTTTCCCTGTGCCCGTATGTTTTAGTGATCATAAATATATACCGGGGATAAAAGTTGGGTGGTAATGATACACTCGTGAAGGAGAAGCAAACTTGTTGGGAGCTGAAGGGGTAATCGGTTTCTCGTAATGTGGTGGATTTGATATTTCTGAAATACCCCTGGAGAGAAGAGCTTTAAAGAGAACAGAACAAGCCTGATTGAAGAACTACAGTTTCTATAGAATCCAAAAAAACCTGACACTTAATGAGCCACTTGAAAGTGTGAGAAGGATGATATGACCCAGCATGTAGCAGGTGATGAGTGTCAATAGGATTGAAAAATACTTTGTAATCTTGATACCTCGTTGTAACAAGAGCCATCAGAGGATGACGTATCCCCCCCTGTACCATATAAGATTGTGGAAGTGGAAACATACTAAGAGCACAAAAAATTTCATTTCCATACAGGATGCCCTGAAACACTGTATGTTATCAGAAACAGGCACCTATTGAAAAGGGCAGTAACTCTGAAAATACTTAAACCAGCGTAAATCGCATGATATCCAACATGTCCACCAAGATCAAATAATTCGATACAAAACGTGGGAGAAGATGCGATGACAAGCACCCATTGTCTATGTCTTTGAATACTGTTGGAAAAGGGCAGTAACTCTAAAAATAATAAAACCAGCATAACCAGAATAGGAGGGGCAGATCCTCGCATGGTATTTAACATGTCCACCAAGTTTCGAAAGAAATTGATGAAAACCGTGGGAGGAGATGCGATGACAAGCACTAATTGTCTACATTGTGTGTCTTCGTATACTGTCGAGAAAGGGCAATAACTCTAAAAATAATGAAACCAGCGCAAACGAAATAGGAGGTGCACATCCTCGTATGATATCCAACATGTCCACCAAGTTTTAAAAACAAGAGTTTCGGGAAACCCAAAATACGCCCGGAAAGGCATAGTGACTGCGGCCATACCAAAGCAAGCCCTTCCATATATATTTGAATTTTATTTCAGAGGAAGGAGGTTTAAGCTTGGTAAAAGGCCATGTAATGTCAACAAAATGAAATCTTAAATTACCACAAAAACCTTAATCCATTTGTATGAAATTCAAATGGGCTATTTGGATCAAATTATCTAAAAGTCATGAATTCTTGCTGCTGTTAAATCGCGAATGTTAAACATTCAATTTGTTCTCATTGTCTTTAAACAAGCATGCAATGTACATTGTCAATACAGGTTGGACTAAAATGTTTCAATTTTTGAGGCAAGCAGTTCATAATTTACTAATCAATCATACTTAAACAAATATAATTATATGGCAATTTCGCAGCTCACACAACTTCAAGTAGATTTGAAAATCTTTCTCATAATATCATTTATCTATATTATTTGGCTACATTCAGGTGCATTATTCAAATATTCAAACCATTTAATTGTACACAGTATTAACAAAGCCTACATGGAGAAGAGGCCATGTGGTAGAGAAGGCCATAAAGCTTTCAACACTAGTGATAAGAGCTAGTTTGTGTTTACAAGGTAAATAGAACAAGGCTGAGTTACTCATCTCTTTGTCTGTAGATAGAACTTTAATTCTTATATGTATTTTCATTTGATTAAAACGCTATATATTGATTTAAGAATAGTAGAAGCCATTTTACAATTTAAAGGTTATTATCATGAAATTGAAAGTAAGAATAACAGGGAATGTACATAATTGCATTGTCTGTTAATATAGTATGTAATGTGAAAGATTTGAAAACATCGGATCATATTTGTTAAAGTTATGGAGAGAAAAAGTAATAATCCAATATGGCTGCAATATTACGCAATGTATGATGTCAAAAATAGTTTGCTACACACCTTCTACCCATAAGGTATACACTCAGAAAAAATTGTCAAGATGGAATCAAAAGTTTGGAAGTTATGGAGCAGAAAGGAATATTACATAATCCAATATAACTGCCATATTATCTAACGAGTGATGTCAAAAATAGTTTGCTACACACCTTCTACCCATAAGGTATATACTCAGAAAAAATCGTCAAGTTGGAATCAAAAATTTGGAAGTTATAGGAAGGGAAACCGGAGAAAGCGAACGAACTGAGATGATACCAGAATACAGCCCGCTTTTCAAGCCGGGCGTATAAAAATGATGAAAACTGGGAGGAGATGCGACGACAAGCACTAATTGTCTATGCCTGCGTATACCGTCGGAAAAGGCCAATAACTCTGAAAATAATGAAACCAGCGTAAAAAGTTACATTTTAAAGATCAGCTATATCATATTAATGAACACTAAAACATACACGCAAGGAAAATTTTCTTGACTAAAATAACCATGGAGAAAAGTTACGAATTGTGTTAAAAAGGGGGTACATGTATGTCATTTACTAGGACTTTATACCCAATCATGAATAGGTTGTGGTAATAAACCAAAACCCATGATATTTGATTAGGTTGAAGACCGACAGGAGAGTGACATTTTTCAGTATTTATTGAATTGAATTGAATTGAAATTTTATTCACCATAGGTAGAAAAGTACATGTCAGTATTAAACACCATTATGTTATTGTGTGTGTTTATAGTCTTAACTTCTATCAGATCAATATTTTTATTAAAAAAAAACATTGAATGTTACAAGTTTAACAATGTAAAAGATTCCCTCAGGATATTTTGAATCCTGGATTGATTAATGTTTTACACCCCACTCAGAATTTTATCAGTTTAGTTGGTGAGGAAATCGGCTCTTTGTCTGAAGGAACCCCCTGTTTATTTGGCAAGGTCTAGCAACTCGTCCATATATATATGGCGATCGATTGAAAAACCCAGTCAACGTTTTTTTTCAGTTCTTGTTCGGACTGAGTGGGATTCAAGCCCACAAGTACAGTACGTTTACATGTACACGTTAATTGACACAATCCCAAGATCAAACGACCTGTGTGCCAGACAGGAGAAAAAATCTGTCTGAAGTAAGCCTTTGTATATTAACATTGGATCAAAAAATGCTGAATATTTCTGAGGTCAGGCGAAAACCGATTTTTACTTACATGTACTGCATACGACATCTGCCCTGATGTCACCTGGCAACCATATAGGTCTGGAGGAAATCCACAGCCTGATAGCACCTAGCAACCATAAAGGTCTGAAAGAAATTCACAGCCTGATAGCACCTGGCAACCATATAGGTCAGGAGGAAATCCACAGGCTGATAGCACCTGACAACCATATAGGTCTGAAGGAAATCCACAGCTTGATAGCACCTGACAACCATATAGGTCTGGAGGAAATCCCCAACCTGACAACCATATAGGTGTGGAGGAAATCCTCAACCTGACAACCATGTAGGTCTGAAGGAAATCCTCAACCTGATAGCACCTAGCAACCAAATAGGTCAGAATGAAATCCCCATCCGGATACCACCTGACAACCATATAGGTCAGAAGGAAATCCTCAACCTGATAGCACCTAGCAACCATAAAGGTCTGAAAGAAATCCACAGCCTGATAGCACCTGTCAACCATATAGGTCAGGAGGAAATCCACAGGCTGATAGCACCTGGCAACCATAAAGGTGTGAAAGAAATCCACAGCCTGATAGCACCTGGCAACCATATAGGTCAGGAAGAAATCCACAGGCTGATAGCACCTGACAACCATATAGGTCTGGAGGAAATCCCCAACCTGACAACCATATAGGTGTGGAGGAAATCCTCAACCTGACAACCATGTAGGTCTGAAGGAAATCCTCAACCTGATAGCACCTAGCAACCAAATAGGTCTGAATGAAATCCCCATCCGGATACCACCTGGCAAACATGTAGGTCTGGAGGAAATCCAAAACATGATACCACCTGGCAACCATGTAGGTGTGAAGAAAATCCAAAACATGATACCACCTGGCAATCATGTAGGTCTGGAGGAAATCCAAAACATGATACCACCTGGCAACCATGTACATGTAGGTCTGGAGGAAATCCAAAACATGATACCACCTGGCAACCATATTGGTCTGGAGGAAATTCAAAACATGATACCACCTGGCAACCATATAGGTCTGGAGGAAATTCAAAACATGATACCACCTGGCAACCATATGGGTCTGGAGGAAATTCAAAACATGATACCACCTGGCAACGATATAGGTCTGGAGGAAATCCTCAACCTGAAATTCAAAACATGATACCACCTGGCAACGATATAGGTCTGGAGGAAATCCTCAACCTGAAATTCAAAACATGATACCACCTGGCAACGATATAAGGCTGGAGGAAATTCTCAACCGGTCAGACAGCCTAATAACACTGGGAGAATCCTTGACCCGATGGCACCTATTAACCATATAGGCATCTTTTCCATCCAAGTTAAAAACTCCATGGCCCTATTCCGTGTTTTACCTTGGCGGATAAAGTTGTACACTCCAACCCGTCGATCGAACATTGCCTTTTGATTGGATGCAAGTAAACTTCTCGCAGCTAATCAAAACCCGGGCACTTCCTCTAGCTGAGAAATAATGTAATTGCGGCTGTATACATCTTTAGCTAACGATTAACGAGTGCTGATTGGCCAAGATTCCCACCGCTGGGCACTGTTTGATTTACGGGTTGGAGTGTAGTAATCTGTCAGGGTAAAACACGGAATGGGGCCATGGAGATTTTAACTTGGCCCCAAAGGATGCCGTATAGGAGGAAATCCCCGACCTGATGTCAGCTGGCGACCATACCCCCCCCCCCCTCTATATTTATAGCTGTCAATCATTTCACAGACACTCTCTTTCGCATGGGCATTGTCAAGGATAAGCAGAGGATGTAAAATGGGCCATCTTACTTCTCACACTTACTCGGAAACAAGAATGCACAGCGTACATGTGTGGGAGAAGTTCTGGACAAGAATGGATACAGGAATGGTTTGTAATGGGCTGCTTCCCACTAATCTGTCCTCACCCTTGCCTTGAACAGTCTTTCTTTTTGTTGTTTATTTTTCTTATTCTGCAGTATTTTGGGGGCCTCAGGGTAGATCATCTGTGTTGCTGACTGAGAAAACTATAACATGTTCTTTAGTATCTTTACCCTCTTGAAATAAGGCCATTAATATTGACTACTGACACGTAAAAAATTACTAAAAAATAAGAAAGTAGGGTACATGTACATAATGATAAAATATTAAAAATTGCAATTTTTACATTACCAGGTACGTGTAATGTAGCCGTATAGACAGTAGTCAGTCAGTGCGTCGAAGAACGTGAAAAAGACTGACAATGAAATGAATAACAGATTAAATACATTTAATTATAAATACATTATTTATACTTATAGTAGGCCTAATTATATAATTTATAAGAATGTTCTGTAGAGTGTAGTCGTGTAGAGTAGTTTTCAGTCACAGACTTTCAGTTTCACAAGTTTATGTCACATTTACATGATTTAGTATGACCTGCTGAGTGATGGTACCTTACACTACAGTTTATGGTCGTACACTTATAAAATCTCATTAAAAGATTAAAGAATAAAGTACTAACAGTAAAAAGTTTACCGGACGAAACATGCCATGTTGAGGATAAACACCCGAACTGTCATTTCCAACCTGCGCACGCGCGATCGGGACTCACGTAAGAATAGCCTACGGAACATGCATTACGGTCACGTAAGAATAGCCACTGTGTTTTTTTTAATATTCCACAGCGACATGGGTTCCAGGGCTATCAGCCACCCATCATCAATATACTTTGGCCACAGAGTAGGGAGATCTCCAACTAACCCAAAGGTAAATGCGTTTCCCCAACTTTAACCACAACAACACAGCGTTTTCGGTTTAGCCTTACGGCCTTAGGCTTAGGCATGTTATGGAATAACGAATTAGGTTTACTGCGAATACTTACTCGCTTTATGTTTTCTTTACTCGAAGGATGGAAAAACTTCTTTGTCATGTAATTATTGTACCCCTTTCCCATCTTTGCGGTCTGTTGATTTCCAGTAGTGCGAGAAAAACTTAAAACGTCAGATAAGCGAACACGATCGTTTCCTTTCTGCACCGGAAGTCCCGTTTGACAAGAAGATAATCAGCACTGGACTCTCAGAAGTCTATTAGAAAAAATGCTTAAATATATTCTTAAAAATAAACCTGACTTATTGAAATCAAACGAACTCGGTTACAATTAATTTTAATTTCAACCAACAAATGTCAAGAAAAGGACACTGACAGTATTTATCGTCTGCTACAAAAACATTGGACCGGTCTTTTATAACTTATAATACAATGTACTACGGCTGCAATACTGAACTACGGCGTACGCAGTAAGTATCTCGAGTTGAAATTATTGCAGTTGTCTGATATTACTGTGAGTGTATAGTAGAATGTAGGTTTTCATTTAAGTTAGATACTGACAGATTTGACATTTTATCTTGTTACTTTAATTTTAAAATTAAAGTTTAAGTTCAACTTTAACATGGTTGTAATTTTGAGATCATGTCGCGTCATAGCCAAAACTTTGACCATACTCAATACTACAATAGCTCTCGTTTTATGGATCAGATAGATCATTAAAAAACGTGGGGACAACCCTTCGTAACATCCGTACTAAATAAATATGCCAGTTTATAGCCAAAACTTTGACCATACTCAATAGCTTCCGGTTTATAAAACGAGAGATCTATTGAGTATGGTCAAAGTTTTGGCTAGTCGCGTCATAGTCCGCAATATGTTGAGTGGATTGAAGGATAAAATCTGATACGCCCGCACAGGCTTCTTCAATATTGAACTTTGAAGCTTATCAGAATTTATCCTTCAATCCATTCAACATATTGCGGACTAGTTGCGTCACATGTTTTCGTGGTACTCCAGTTTTCGTGGCAAATACTTATTTTCTAACTTTTAGGCTACTTTACGTCTTTAGTTTACTGACGCGGCACAGCTGAGTTTTAATTTTTGTTACCTCAAATTCACAATACGCCTAGAGGAAGTTGTTCAAACTCTGTTGCCAAAAGATATTGATGATGGGTGGCAAACAGACCCATCATCAATATCTTTTGGCAACAGAGTTTGAACAACTTCAACTACAATACGCCCAGATTAATGAGATGATTTGAGAATTCAATTGTCATTTTCCCTTTGCACCGATGACCTTGTGTTACATGTAGATTTAAATACGTTAAAATAAAAATATGTTTCCCCAATCGGAATGTAGAACAGCATACTAGTGCGGGCTAAACTGTAAACAAACAAACATTTACAAATCTTAACTTTTCGCCATGAAAAAATAATCTTTCATTTTTCTTATTTATTTATAGTCTATCATTATCAATACACCTGAACCATTAAACTCTTGTAACTGTTTCACCAAAATAAAAATGTGGAAGGTATTCCAGGAACTGGCCAAAGGATAGGAGTTTCCGTTTCCTTCGGGCATATATACCGATTTTCAACAGCATTTGTCAACGTCACTATATTATAATTATATAGCCTAAGTGAGAGAATCTTGAGTGCAGTAAAACATTAATCACAGACAAGACTGCTTAAAGTGGCATGAGCTGCCAAAATGTTGATATTTTGACATTAAAACAGAATGTTGAAATTATTGGCTGTTTTTCTCTAGACGTATAATTCAGAAGCTTTTTAGTGTTTCAAGTCTGTAGAATAAACGATAAAGTATTGTTTTGAACCAAATTAGCTTAGAATGCATGAATAGTCGTCCCGGTTATTTAAATTTTCTTTACTTTTCGGACACTATTTCGGTTCGTATAGGCCGTAGGCTTTATGGATTTGTCTCATTCCAACGCCAATCATTTAGTTTTTCGATGGCCTTCAAATCCTCTGTCCTCAAATCCTACTGTCGTGAAGATCAGAAATTATGAAAAAAGTGTGAATTTTGGCAGCTCATGCCACTTTAAATAAAATGATAAATTTCTGTTTTACTTTCAGTGAGTTCTAGACTGACAGATAGTAACACATATGGGGAGGTTTGGAGCAATCTTAAGAGGCTGGAGTTTTGTCAAGTACGTCAATTATAAAACGAGCTGTATGACTTTTGAAGAACATCGGTTCAAAGGTCAAGGTTAAATAGGGGTTCAAATTTTGGACCAAAAAGGTTGTTACCATGTTAAACATAACCGTTGTTTCAAATTTCATGAAACTTGGGATAACATCGCTACACTAAGGTTTCAATATGAACAAAATTTGACGAAGATCGGTCCATAGGTCAAGGTCACCGAGAGGTCACACATAGGCTAATAACCTTGTTACCACGTTTTTAAGAAAACGGTTGGTTTAAATTACATGAAACTTGAGATATATATCATCGCTATACTAAGGTAGCGAGCTGAATGACTTGTGACGAACATCAGTCCAAAGGTCAAGGTAACATAGGAGTTCAAATTTTGGACAAAAAAGCTTGTTACCATGTTTAAACTTGGGATATATCATTGCTTTAGTAAAGCAATTAGCTAATTGGCTTATGATGACCATTGGTTTAAGGGTCAAGGTCGCCGAGAGGTTGCACAGGGACTCGAGCTAAAAACTTGTTACCACATTTCCCAAGAAACCGTTTTGAATTTCGTGAAACGTGGGATATATGATCGCTATACTAAGCTTGCTAGCTGCATGACTTTGGACGAACATCGGTCCAACGTCAAGGTCACCCAGGACTTAACATTTTGGTTTTATAAGAAGTGGTGTTTCAAATTTCATGAAATTTTGGATATACAGGTATCATCAAAACACTAAGGCTTTGATCGGATCAACATTTGACGAGAGCCCTCAAGGGTCAAGGTCAGCGAGAAGTCACACATGATGAGGTAAAACCATACAGGTGTACCTCATAACGCTTTTTAAGATTTCTACAATTTTTAAAGAATTAATGGTGAAGAGAATACACTGTAGTTCTATGCTTTAAAAAGAGATGGGGCAGAGGGGGCTGCTTTCGTGTTTGTCAAAACAAATTTCTAGTTTCTTTTGTGATGTGATTAAGCTTTATATGTATGTTACTAATGTGACAATTTTATTATGCTTCTTTAAAAAATGCTTCTCTAAAAAGCCACTGAATTGTGCTTCTTGAAAAAAATAGCCGATAATTTCAAAATTTTATTTTTACGGCTAAATATCAACAGTCTAGCAGCTCTCGTTACTTTAAAATAGATTTGTTTTATATCTCTTGATTTATATGTTCATAATTTTTTGACAGTTTACTGTATATTGTTTTGAAACCTGCCATTCACCAGTCAAATCTTTATCTACCACCAGATTGCAGGGTTTGAAGGATAGCTTGAGGTTGTGTGGATGTAAACCTCATGTCACTGTCATGGGTATTTGTACCTCTAGTCCTCCCCAAAGACCTGACCACCTAACTAGGACAGCTACCAACACCAGAGAGCAGGTAATATTCATACCAGACTTAACTATTTATTTGTTAAAAGGCCTTAAGCTGGAAAATACAATTTTTCTTTATTAATTTCAGTTGTCAAGACAAGTTGAGTGTACAAAGATGATTGAAAAAACTAGCAGATTGTCTTTGAAATTAAAAATCTTCACTGAGCCTTTAAACATGTTAACATAATCTCAATAACCAGAACTCATATTAATTCATTCTACAACAAACAACATACCACAAACAATATTGTTTCAAAGATGATTTAGATTACAACGGGAAGGCTCTCATATGGATATCAACTTCTTCATTTATTAGTTAGCAACAATTCAGTATTGATACTTAGACCGTTTTCAAGTTATGTTGAAGGTACACTGGATCGGCACTGGAAGAGTTGCCAAGTACCTGCCAAAGGTTGGGGTTTTTGGCAGGCAAAGAGCTCGCTTTCCTTCACAACTAAACTTGGCAACGCTGGCATATAAAGGAGGAAATAATCTTGAGTGTGATGTAAAACACCATTCAATCTAAATCATCAAAACTAACCCCAAAAAATCTTAAATAATGACTGTCTTCAAAATATGTTTATTAATTATGTTTGTTGATAATATTTTTTATGTCAATGTTAATAAGTTATATACATTTTTTTTATTCACAAATAGTTAAAATATTCTGCCCATTGTCTTATATAACCTCAGTCACATGTGTGTTTTTGACTGTTGACATTTCAGATTTTGTCAGAGGCTACAGTGGTAAAGATATGTGATCTATCTCCCATAGTTAAAGGTCTGCATCTTCAAGTGAAGGACAAGAGGCTGACATTTAAAGCAGGACAATGGTGAGTTCACCCTCTGGTAACATCCTTATTGAAGGGCATTTAGAGGCTGGGTAGACAATAAGGATTATTTAGTGGTTTGATAACTGGGCTAGAGTCGTGGTTACACATATAGGATGGTATGGTTGCCAGTTACTAGCGGAAGGTCGTGGGTTTCCTCCGGGCACAGAGCCTGGTTTCCTCCCACAATAAAACTGGCAACGCCGCCATATAAGTGAAATAATCTTGAGCGCGGCCTAAAACACCAAACAATCAATTAAAACACATATAGGAAGATGTTTAAATCTGGTCCCAGCTGTAGCCACAGTAGATAAGTATCATAAATATTAAATAGACAAGGGTTTTTTATGCATGTTGAAGAAATCCAAATCATACACAAGTACAGTGATAGCCTCTATCCCTCTGTCTGCTCATGGAAAGGATGGATGACATTGCTTTCAGGATTCTGTGACCTTTGCGCCAGGTGCGACACTTAATTTACCTTATTCCCAGTCTATGCAATTGGTATATGCTCCTTAATATGAGAACGCTTTGTTGTATCACTTTGAAACTTTTATAGTGTGTTGAGCTCATGGAAAAGACAAATGGGATTGCTTTTCAGGATTCTGCAATCTTTTACAGTAACACTTTGAAACTTGAAAAGTTTGTTGTTTTTATGGCAAAAACAAATAAGATTGCTTTTCCATTATGTAAGCCACTTTTTGTAAATTGTGGAGGCCGAGGAGATAGGCCATCTTCGGATGCCTCTTGTTTCTCAAATTTATTTTAAATTAAAATAATTTACATGTAGCGCAATAAAACAATTTTCCTTCTCACATTTCAATTTTTTTTTTTTTTTTTTAATTATTAAATCTCTTATTTGATACATAGTTTTGTTATTTTGAACATGTATTTATTTGATTTTTGGTTAAGAAGATTTGCGCTGTGTCCGTATGTTTTAGTGTTCATAAAAATGTATGCTTTGATAATTTATCCTCCTTTGATTAACCCTTAGAAAATTTCAGATATCATCCAACAATCATTGATTTTAGGGTAGACATGTTTATTCCTGGTGTGGAGACGGTGGGCGGATTTTCTATGAGTTCATCACCAAGACAACTCAGAGAAGATGGTATCTTAGAATTGGCTGTCAAATTCAGTAAACATCCTCCTGCAGCTTGGGTCCATGAAAAGGTAATATCAGGTATACCATCTGGAAAAAATGTTCAGGCCTTGAATTTCACTGTGGTCAGTGCCCAATTGACCCTTATGCCTACACTTTTCTTCACTGTCTCTTATTGTTTTGAGGGGCCTCAGTGGTCCAGTTGGTTAGAGTGATTGTCCCTCAGCCCCCCACCGACCTTCCATCGATGCGGCGCGGGTTCAAATCACATTCAGATCAAATAAAAATTGAAAAATTTCTCTGTGGATTTTTCACTCGGTCGCCGTATGTGGAAGATTTCCCAGGTACTCGCCAAGGTTTTCATTGCATCATAGACGAAATGAGAATGTTCTCGACATCAGATTGATTAAAAAATTCAATGCAGCGTCAAGGGTCTATTGATGTACTTTATTTAATCAATAATATTATAATAGAAAAAAACTTTATATTTGGTAGAGGACAGATCTTCCATATTAAGCCCCTCTCACATTTAAACACTCACATACAGAATTAATGATGTGAATTTTGTGTATGTTTCTCCCAGTGTCAAGTTGGTAGTGTGGTTTCTATTAAAGTAGGAGGGGATTTCTATTATCATCCCATCATAATGGATTCCCAGACGGCAGACAAGGAATCACCAGTCTCTGAGAACCTCCCGTCCCCCTTATTGTTATTGGCTGGGGGTGTTGGCATCAATCCCCTTATCAGTATTCTACGTCATGTCAGTGATATTACCGGGTCGTATGGAGACAAGCAGCCACAAGCTAGACTCCTGTACACAGCTAGCACTGTGGAGAACCTCATCTTCAAGGTAAATATAAAGATGCTTTATATTATAGAAGTGATCAGTTTATATTGAGGGATCACCATGACCAATATAAAGTATTCTGCACTGAAAAATATGTAGGTGTGCACTTACAAGCTTGGGCTTACAGCGCTCATATTTAGTAATAAATATATTAAAACCAAAATGTTAATACTTTGCAGTTAAATTTAAAAAATTCAAATTATCAACTATTTTTCTCAAAAACTACGAATTAGAACAGGTTAGTGCCATTAATCTTTGTCATGTTGTTGTGTATTATATATGCAGTAAAAGGAAAAATTCAAGTACTTTTCACTCTACTGTTCAATGTCGAAGATTGCAATGTACCACCGAAAGTTTGCCTGGGACAAAGTGCATGGTTTCCTTCCTCACTTAACCTGGAAATGTCACCATAAAAGTGAAAAATATTGAATGCCACATAAAGCATCAACCAAGCAATACTTGATTATATGACCCACATTAATTTCAAGCAGTATATTTGTTTGTTTATTCACAAGATAAAAAGAAATATTGAAATTAACACATACAATTAATTAGAAACAATTGTGGTAATAAAGTCTTGTGTACTTGCAATAAGGCGAAGAATTACTTATGAATAACAACTTCTTGGTTTATTGGGTGACAATGTTTTGATGTAGTTCTGGATCTATCCCAAATAAAATATTCAGTTTGAAGAAATTAGAAATACTAGATGAGATGGCCTGCAGATTATTTACATCCTTTTTTTTTTTCTTCAAAGAATGAATTGGAAGAGCTTCAGAGAGGTTACAGAAATATATCATGTCAGTTTTATGTCACCAAAGAACAATCTACTGATTCCAATGTCATTAGTAAGTTCATTATTTATCCTCTCCAAAATCTCCAGCCATTGTGTTAGTAAATATATCTTTATATAATGCTTACAGGGTTTTCCCTGGCTCCCAAAATGTTGGGGTTTATTAGACCCCCATCAGATAAACAGTAGGGTCCCATATACATTAGGTGGGGTCCAAATAGTGTTAAAATATGCATTATTGTATAATATTTTTTATATTTATTTGCGTCCCGTGGGAACCTTTTCATTGCAATTTTGGGGTCCAAGTGAGAAAATGAGGATCAGAGATGCAGGTTTTAAGGGTCCGGTAAATCCCTGTGCTTATTTCTACTTCCTTTACAAATGATACTTGCATGTTCAAAAACCTGTTGCACTGGCCTTATGTTTTAAAGAGAGCAGTCTCTAGGCTCCCCGGAGTTAATCACAGCCTGAAACAAATCAGTTGAGCTGGAGGAAATGTAATTCTTATACACCTTCACCTCTAGTGTAGCATTATAGAGATAGGAAAAACGAAAACCCATTTTCTGAGACAATATAGTACTCTTGCAGGTTTAAACCGCTGTGTGTTGTAAATTACGAGTGAGTCTCAGTGACAGTTCTGGGACCGGTTGTTCAAAAGAAAATTAGCTTAACGGTAGGTTAGATGACGTCGCGCCACAAAGAAATTCATTGGTGACGCGACATCATCTAACCTGCCGTTAAGCTAACAACACTTTGAACAACCAGTCCCTGTTCCAACAGATGCTTCAAAGTTGATGTCATTTGATTACTTAGCTGAGTGAGATGACACTTTAGAGAAAGCAGTGTTTGATTGCGTCACAACGTTCGAGAGTTATGACGTCTCCGTGTTTAAGCTGATAACATTGATTTCACTCGGTATAGTTTCTACATATGGGTTGCTGCAGGACATATTTAATTGACTCAGGTTACTCATGGGAGGGTACAAACCTTATTTTACACTTTGTATCACTGTTCAAAACTACAATCTGTTGGATGTGGTGTTGACAATTGCTTAAAAATGCAATTGGTGTTGGCAGGTTTGGTAGAAGAGAAAACTACTGACCTTTGACAGGCATCTGCCAACCCTTCCACATATAATAGTCGAGTGAAAAACCCACTCAGAAATTTAAAAATATTCTTTGGACTCCATTGCATTTGCAGAAAAAAAAACCCCTGCGACAGCACACATTAGGGCTCAAATTTACATGGAAGTAATAGATGGAAGTAATAAATGTGTTAAATGGATTAGTGACAGTTTCTTCCTTTTTATCCCCCCGGCATATAATGCGGAGGGATATAGCGATCAGCTTGTCTGTCTGTCCGTAATCATTTCTTGTCATCGCATCTCCTCCCACAGTTTTTATCAGATTTTTTTAAAACTTGGTTGACATACTGGATATCATTCGAGGATGTGCACCTCCTATTTTGGTTCCGCTGGTTTCATTATATTTAGAGTTCCTGCCCTTTTCCGACAGTATAAGACGACATAGACAATTAGTGCTTGTCATCGCATCTCCTCCCACAGTTTTTATAATTTTTTTCCGAAACTTGGTGGACATGCTGGATATCATTCGAGGATGTGCTCCTTCTATTTTGGCTGCGCTGGTTTTATTATTTTTAGAGTTACTGCCCTTTTCCGACAGTATAAGACGACATAGACAATTAGTGGTTGTCAACGCATCTTCTCCCACAGTTTTTATTAAATTTTTTTGAAACTTGGTGGACTTGCTGGATATAATTTGAGATGTGCACTTTCTATTTTGGCTGCGCTGGTTTTATTATTTTCAGAGTTACTGCACTTTTCCGACATAGACCATTAGTGGTTGTCATCGCATCTCCTCCCACAGTTTTTATAAGATTTTTTTGGAAAATTGGTGGATATCATGCATGGATGGGCACCTCCTTTTCCGACAGTATAGCATAGATATCTTATAATAACTTAAAATAAATAATAAATCTTATGCGGGACCGGGGGGATACGGCATCTTCTGATGACTCTTGTTAAAAAATATGTATTTGTGATTAACATTTATTGATGCACTAATATTATGTGAAAAAGACCATCAATTTGATCTTTTATTTACTCTTTTTCAGATAGAAGAATATGCAAGGATGATCTGAGCGATGCTGTGATTGAATTGGGTCAGAATTCAGTGGCGTGTTATATCTGTGGTCCCTCATCAATGATAGAGGCAATGGAAAACGATCTCCTACATATGGGCATGTCCAAAAACAGGATTTTTTATGAGAAATGGTGGTGAAAAATATAACATGAATGAGAAGCTGCATTAAATTTGATAAACAGATTTATTACATGACAATGAAATCTCCTATGTGGTGATAGCCCCTCAGTCGGGCACGGGTTCGAATCACACTCACACCAAATAAAAATTGAACAATTTCAGAGTGGATTTTTCACTTGATCGCCGTATGTGGAAGAGTTGCCAGATACTTGCCGAAGGTCTGGGACTTCAAAATCAGAACTCTGAACACAAACATTCGGATGACAGTCCTTTATTTCAGTTTTTACAAATAGCCTAATGTTTCAGAAATTAGGCATGTAACTGACAATATGATTTCACACGTTCAACATACAATTGTACATGTGTAGTGAAACAGTATTTCAGATGGATGATGATTTTTATCTAAGAAGTATTATTTTGTCTATTTAAGATCAAACAAAGCTTAGCATGTTTGATAACTGACCTGATTAAAAGTTTGTAAAATGTTCCAATTTCCAACCTCAATTTTTTGCTGTTTTATTGAGGAAGTGCAAATAAAAAGATCTGTGATAAATTGAAAAGCTAAAATTCTTGAAGAGTTTTCTCATTTTTTTTTACATGTGTGCCCATCATTTAAGCTAACTTATTGATTGGGGTCAACATCGCACTCAGAAGCTACGGTCATATTCCAACAAAAGTAACAAAGACCAAAAAATACCCCGACTATCCCATCCAAATGTTGAAAATTAAAACGTATCTTTTACTAGGTAATCATCAGGAAGCTTATGTATCAAACAGAACTCACTAACATAGACTGTTGATATCTTAAGCCACATGCAAGATTCTATAAATTGTATTGGAGAGGAAAACAGTCCCATTGGAGGGAGGAACCCAGGCCGCAGGAAGGTACCTGACAACCATTCGACTTAGTGCTATGAATTGAAACCCACAGTATTTTTTTTTTACATTTAAGGGTGGGAACTTAGTGGGATTATAACCCTTGATCCATCGATGCCAGACTTGTGTCAACATCAGATTGTGTCAACATCACTTATATGGCGGCGTTGCCAGTTTTATTGTGGGAGGAAACCGAGCTCTATGCCTGGAGGAAACCCACGACCTTCCGTTGGTAACTGGCAACCATCCCACATAGGTCGTTCGAGTGAAAACCCAGTCATAAAATTTCAAAGTCAACATCAGAGACAATATGATTAAACAAAGATTACATTTGGACATTATTGTAAGTGTAACACAAAAGCAAACAGACATAAGGGGTCACATTTCATTGTAAACTTGAAAAGGAATTATTTAAAGTGACTGGAAATAAACCTTCAATAAATGTTTAAACAATGTACGCGTAGATGTTGTTCAATTTACAGCACTAATATAATTGCAAATACAAATAGTTCAGTGAATCCAGGACTTTTTAACTGATGCCACAGTTTCTATATTCAATTATTAAAGAAAGTGAGGCCAATTAAGTTCAAAACTTTTAAGGTGCACATGAAATATTAAAATTAATGTCAACAGCTTATTTCACAACAGAGCATATATATAAAGCACGACACTTTGAAAAATAGCTGTCAAACTTTCTATTCACTGTTTCTAAACTTAATGACAAAACCGTCGCATAAACTAACAAAATATAATTATTTTTTCACTGAATTTAAATATCAAATTGAAGGCTATTTTTCCAAAGATGTGCAAATTTATAAGCTTTCAAGCAACACCAGACTACAGATGTATGCCAAGAGGTAACTTAAGCGTAGAACAAATATTTTTTTGTTATTCAGTTTTACAAAGAACACTCAAGATCCACAGCTTATATCCCCATAATAATGACAGTCCCATAATTCCTCTCGCACAATCTTCTTCCTCTCAGACTCTCACAAAACATAATCAAGTTCGTATCTGATGTATTGATTTTTCACGTCGTTGAAAACTCTGGGATAGCTTGGAACCATAGCATCTTGAGCTCCGATGTAAACTGTGTTGTAAACCTTCCAATAAACCTCTCGTACTTTTCTCGCTGGGTGAAACAAACCCTGAAATATACAACAAATGGTTTGATTTAGGGTTTTTTTCGTCACACTTACATGATGATTGGGCCATAAGAGTTAAGAGGAGCAAAAAAAAAAAAGAAATTAAGTGTACTAGTGTTTCTGAATTTTATATTTGTGAACGCTAAAACATGCAGGCCCAGGGAAAATCTTTTTGACTAAAAGTGTTAGAAGGGAGGTATGTCGTTTAGACTTGTTGCAATAAACCATTAAATAAAGACAGACAGGAGTTTGGCGTTAGTAGAAATTGCTGGAATACTTTCTGAGATATTGACAAAATTATAGGATCTTCAGCTATGACAAGAAATCAGAATTTTACATCCTGCTGTCAGTTCACCTGGATGAGTAGGTTGGGAATAATCAAGACCGCGTTCCCATAGAATATATATTTTTATTTATAGACTTGTTTAGATGGGCAGGTCTTCCAGTGCTTGCCTTGAGAAAACATATGACCTTCAGTGCTCTAATCTTCCACATAGGGAGATCAAGTGAAGGACCTACTCAGAAATTTTTAATTTTTGGACTGAGTGGTATTCGAACTTGGATCGGCCTGAGAGACTCTTGTTTAGTTGACAGAGATTGATTGATAGGGGTTTATGTTTAACCTAAAAGTAATGTTCATACAAGGGAGACAAACCTGTAATGTGTACTGTAGTATTTTGTGGGGGCCTGTCCCTACTCTAATCCCCTCCACACATCCCATAAAAGCCTGTACAACATGTGGTGACGTCTCAAAGATATTCGGCCAGATGTGATTCAGGAGATGTGTTAAGGCGTCTTCACAACCAAACCCAAACACACCTAAAGCCATGTGCTGGATAGCGGTCATAGATGTCTGTCGATGAACCAAATCTCTACAAACAAACATAAAATGACCAGAGGGTAATCAAAGCTTTTTGTTTTAATATTCCCAATTAAAGACACAAAATCCGTTGCTCGATGCCATAGATTATAGTATTGTCAACGGTGAAGAAATGGGAGAACGTAGAACAAATTAAATTTTATAGAGAAATTATTAATCAAATAAGCATGCGGATATCAAAATTAGACATTTTGTAACGTATGATGTATCATAACATCGAAAACATTAGGGAGAGCAAGTCTTGAGATTTCGTGATATCCGGTAACAGATGAGGATATTAAGAATGTTTTAGGTGGATGTAATTCCATTTGACGTATTTTGTTCCATAACGCCAGATGTAAATGTCATGTAAGAAGAAAATTGCTCAGTTACATATGCAATGCATCGCCGGTGGCAGGGAATTGGTGGAATTTCTTAGAGACTTGCGCTGCCTATAGCTAATGCAAACTTTATTTATTTATAATTTTGTGATGAATTAAAGTGATGCACCATGTTGGCAACCAAGAGTACAAGTACGAGTTATGAGTTCATTGAATGATGTTAACTGGCCGTAGCTTACCTGTCCATAAGAGCATCCTCAAAGAGGGGCGTAACAGCGTATATATAGTCCTTCCCCATCTCACCAATATACTCAAACATAAAAGACAGTGATTTTAAAACACCATTCTGTACGTTCAACTCCGGCACCCTGTATTCATTCATCAAACCAGGTAATACAGTAAATGGAGAACAGGTCTCAGCAACAATGGCAATGGCTACTGTAGTACACACTCTGTTCTGTCGCTCCTGCACTTTCAAATTGTTCAGAAGAGTCGCTAATACATCATGGGGACTGAAAAAACAATTTAAAGCAGAAATAAATTTAGTCCAAATGAAATTTATTTTCTGACATATATAATTTTTACTTCTATGATGCAAACAAACAAAAAATGCTTAAAATAAAGCAACTTAGTTTTTCCATTTGAGATAGTTTTTAGATAAAATCATTCGTGAAAGAAGGCTTGGGACTCTTTGATTGTTTTACGTCACACTCGACATTATTTCACTTATTTGGTGGCCCGGACATGTTCAATGAGGAAACAACTATCTTTGGCAACCTGTGGAGAATAACTGGCAAATCTTCCACATAAAGCGACCAAGTGAAAACCTACTCAGAAATTTTGATTTGGTCTCAGTGGGATTCGAACGCATGACCCATCAATGGAGGGACAATCACTCTAGCCGACTGAGGCACCTCCCGTCAATGGAAGGCCTGTGTTAGGCTGAGAGACTATTACTCAGCCAAATCCAGTACATTTTGAATGTTTTTAGCACAAAGAATCATCCCCATTAACAAATCTTCTTCTCTCAATCACTGTTATGATTCTCTATCTGTTCTAACTATACATTTTTACGTAACATTTGCCATTTGATTTTGAAGAAGCACAATATACTGTATATCTATACTAAAATTGACTTGTTACAGTTGTATAACTAAATATCAGTGGTATTCTAACATGACTCACCCAATGGCTTTGGCGATATATCCAAACGTGTTGACAGTGGCCCTTCTGATTGCCTTCTTATGAGCTTTAAGCAGCTCTAACAATTCAAAACAGATTCTCATCCATTCACGGGCCGGTACAAACTCCGCCCCTCTGTCAGCGATTCGACCAACCAGATCAATGCAATTCTCCTGTACTTTTTCATGCCTGAGGAAAAAAGAATGTTTTACTGATACATATAGTTTAATATATGATCTACTTAATATTGAACATGTTAAATATATTTTCTGAGAGTTGATAAGCAAAATTCACTTTTCAGAGACCCCTACACCTTTGTAGGCATTTTTTTTTTAATCTGAGTACAAAGGTTGGTACCAATAGGTACCAATAAACGTCCTGTTTTTCTAATCGTGGATTTTGTCTGTTAATGAACCTTACAAAATTGTGATTTAAGTGAAATAATAGCTAAATTTTTAAGTTCTTTAAGATTTCGCTAACCACTTAAGTCTATAACTCTTGAAAACTTGCTTCCTGTTGCTGACGAAGGACAACTTTATCTGTTAACCATTTAAAGAATTCAAGTTAGCCAATCGTTTGATCAATCCATGTACATTTGAAAGAACTAACCTGTTTTTGAGAATGGGTGTAAGTCTAGGTAGGAGGTCCTTGATAGGGGGTGTCATTTTGGTCATTCCAATCACATTAACAATCCCCTTCAGAGCCCCAAGGATACTACCAAGTACTTCAGGGTATTCCTCTCCTAGGTATTCATATAATACCACTCCCAAATGACCCATCAGTTTCTCCTGAAATATTACACACAAATAGTGTTACCAAGGCAAAGAAACTAATCAGATACACACGACTGACCGATTGCTTGATGACGTCACTTGGAAATTACATGTAAAGCACTTTGTGAGATTGAGGGATATTCACATAATTTTACAAAATGGCAGAAGGAATAATACTGTATCGAGAAGAGGACGCACATGTAAAAGGCGCCAGATCTTTCGACGGCGCCTATCTGTCATGCTTCTGACAGTACATAACGGTACATAACATGTGGTTTTCATAACTCTATCAGTATCAACTTTTAAATACGTTATGTCATTAATGTTTACCAAGGAAGTGACGTCTTGCCAGAACTTTATAAGTACCGGTTAACAAAATAACAAACTGCAGTACATTTAACCCAGAAAGCTTTGTGTAAATCTGTGATGTCATCAGGCTCAGCGGAAATTGTTTTACGTTGCACTCAATATTATTTTGCTTTTCTGACAGCGTTGCCAGGTTTACTGGGGGAGGAAACCCAGATCTGGCCGGATGAAACCCCTGGTATTCGGCGAGTACCTGGCAACTCTTCCACATATGGGGACAGAGTGAAAAATCCAGCATCGCTTAGATGGAGGGCCTGTGTTGAACTGAGGGACCATCACTCTAACTGACAGGGTTAACAGACTGGCCCACCAGATATTTCCATAAAAGACAGATGAAACTTATATCAGTTGCCTATTCTTTTGACCGCAGCTTCTGTCCGTGAAAAAAAAACAAAAACATGGTTTTGTTTGTTTCGATTGATGGAGTGAAAAGCCAACTTACTTCTTGACATGTTTTCATGACGATAGCAATTCTGGAGATGAGGTCAGCGGCTTGTTGACGGACTTTAGCAGACTTGTTGTTCAGACGCCAGAGAATGGTACCACAAATCTGAGGCAAATATGGCTTCACTCTCTTACCAAGGGAGTTAACTACTGTGCCGAATCCATTCAACATTACAACATCCTGAAAGAAAAATATCATATTACATCTGAAGGTCACTGAGTGGGTTGTACCAAAATCTCTACGAAAAAAATTAAATGAAAAGTACTTCCACCCTTTTCTCCTAATAGGAAGACAATAAAATCTGTCTTAAAATGCACAGAAATATAAAAAAAAATCCTTGAAAATGATCTTTTTAAAGGATAAATTGATGGATCCTTTATGCTGGACTCAATATTATTTCTCTCGTTAAGTGCCAATGCCAGGTTGAGCGGGAAACCGGACTCTTTGCCCAGAGGAAAATGCAGACCTTCAGAGAGTATCTGGCAACCCTTCCACAGAGTAATCCTGATGATAACAAACTGACAAGCCTCAGAGAGGGAAGGTAACCAGGCTCTTTGCCAGGAGGAAACCTGTGACCTTTGGCGAGTATCCTAACAAATTGAAGAGACACATCTGTGATCTGCTCCCTTAAATTGTCCTAAAAACATAAACTACATATCCTCTTTTCCTTTCTCTGTCCAAAAATTGAAGACAAACCTCAGTGGTCTGTTCCTGGAAAGCATAAAGTATTCCGTCAATAAGTTGTTCCTCGAGCCTCGAGTCTACGTCGGCCGCCCCCAGGTTACCCATAATCTTCTCAATCGTCTCCATGACCATCTTCCTGTACTGTTCAGCCTCGTCCTTCAGGTCATCCACAACACGACCTATAATCTCAGCCGCTCCCACCTTGTTACCAATCTCTACAGTTGTATCCACCAGCTGGGAAGGAGAAAATATAACTGTATCAAAGACGATTGATTGATTGATATTTAACGCAGGATTCAAGCCTATTTCACTTATATTGCAGTCAGACGCCCGTTGAGTCGGATTACAAAGTATTGATTTGCCTTGAAAGTATATGTTTGGACTAGAAATCCCATCTGGTGTTCAGAATAGGCAAGTATCAGTGTTTGTCTTTCCATTTAATAAGTAAATATTGCGGGACTGCTTTAAAATGAGGTCAGAATTGACAAGATGTTGGAGTGTAGATGTGTTGGTATAACCTGTTCTGCATTACCATAAAATAGAATGAAAAACACACTTTTTTTCCCTTTTTCATAACTAAATGGGTTTTGAATCCATGAGATAATGATGGAAGGCGTGTGTTGGTACGAGAGAATATCACTCAACCAAATGAACAGCAGATAAAACAAAGTGATAATAAAATAGTATTTAAGGCCCTAAAGTTTAAACTATTGACAACTCGTTAAACCACTGACCTGTCTGTAGTTCCTCCTGTCTAGAGCCATTCTCTGGTTCCAGAAGTGTTTGAAGAACGGAGGGAGGATTTCATCTTTGATATACTGAGGCTCAACACCGTCTGTAGCACAACACTGTTTTACCACCTGTAACAGATAAAGGGGAAATCAATAACATGCTCACTGAAAGTAATGTGAGCTACCAAAATTCACATGTTTTTCATTCACATTTTTAGTTTTCATGACAATAAGAGGGTTAAAAATTCATTGAAATACTCAATGATCGAGCCCATACAGTCTGTGGTCTGTATAAACCGTAACAGTGTTTGAAATACTGAATAATTGAACCCAAACAGTCTGTGGTTTGTATGAACCGTAGCAGACCGTGAAAAGCAAATCAGGGTTTCCTTTAGCCAACTGTTTTGTAGCGACAGGTGAGACTATGCAGATATTATTCTGTGCAGAATACTTTGTGTCTAACAGGCCTTAAAAAAGGCAATTTTCATATACACTCGTCAAGCAAGACATAGTGATTGATTGAGGGTTTGTGGAAGCGAAAAACCATCTATGGAGGACCAAGTGAGCCATTTCCTCCAAAGAAAATATATCTACCAATATCTATATTAATATTTATGATCACTAAAACACACGGGCACAGAGGAAATATTCTCGTCTAAAATAACCATGGAGACAAGTTTCTAATTGTGTTAAAGAAAGGTATATCATTTAGACCTTTATACCATGGAGACATGGAGAGATGAATAACGTACCTTTCCTCTGTGTTGCCTGATACCCTTCCATAAAAGTTTCTAATTGTGTTAAAAAGAGGTATCAAGTGAAAAACCCACAAGCTATTGATGGGAGGCTTGTGTTGGACAGAGAGACTATTGCTCGGTCAACTGATTCACAGATTCCCTGAAAATCATGGTGAGAATATCTTATAATATTTAAATGAGCCACCGATTCCCTGAAAATCATGGTGTGAATATCTAAAAAAAAACTCTTACCTTAAGGACAATTTTTTTCATTTCTTCATCAGGTGACTGAAACTCTCTGATGAGAATCAACATGACTTCTCTGGTGTAATAGTTAGCATACTCGGCATCCATCAATGGAATCAGGTAACCAATGGCTTTGAGAAACGCAGCCAAACCCTAATCAAAATACACACAATAATAACCATCAGTGACAATATAACCAATGGCTTTGAGAAACGCAGCCAAACCCTAATCAAAATACACAACATAATGACCATCAGTGACAATATAACCTATGGCTTTCAGAAACGCAGCCAAACCCTAATCAAAATACATAATGATGGTGGTGAGAAACATATTAAATTTAAATTACAATATAACCAATGGCTTTCAGAAACACAGCCAAACCCTAATCAAAATACACACAATAATGACCATCAGTGACAATATAACCAATGGCTTTGAGAAACGCAGCCAAACCCTAATGAAAATACACACAATAATGACCATCAGTGACAATATAACCTATGGCTTTGAGAAACGCAGCTAAACCCTAATCAAAATACACACAATAATGACCATCAGTGACAATATAACCAATGGCTTTCAGAAACGCAGCCAAACCCTAATGAAAATACACACAATAATGACCATCAGTGACAATATAACCAATGGCTTTGAGAAACGCAGCCAAACCCTAATCAAAATACACACAATAATGACCATCAGTGACAATATAACCAATGGCTTTCAGAAACGCAGCCAAACCCTAATCAAAATACACACAATAATGACCATCAGTGAGAATATAACCTATGGCTTTCAGAAACGCAGCCAAACCCTAATCAAAATACACACAATAATGACCATCAGTGACAATATAACCTATGGCTTTCAGAAACGCAGCCAAACCCTAATCAAAATACACACAATAATGACCATCAGTGACAATATAACCAATGGCTTTCAGAAACGCAGCCAAACCCTAATCAAAATACACACAATAATGACCATCAGTGACAATATAACCTATGGCTTTGAGAAACGCAGCTAAACCCTAATCAAAATACACACAATAATGACCATCAGTGACAATATAACCAATGGCTTTCAGAAACGCAGCCAAACCCTAATCAAAATACACACAATAATGACCATCAGTGACAATATAACCTATGGCTTTGAGAAACGCAGCTAAACCCTAATCAAAATACACACAATAATGACCATCAGTGACAATATAACCAATGGCTTTCAGAAACGCAGCCAAACCCTAATGAAAATACACACAATAATGACCATCAGTGACAATATAACCTATGGCTTTGAGAAACGCAGCTAAACCCTAATCAAAATACACACAATAATGACCATCAGTGACAATATAACTAATGGCTTTCAGAAACGCAGCTAAACCCTAATCAAAATACACACAATAATGACCATCAGTGACAATATAACCTATGGCTTTGAGAAACGCAGCTAAACCCTAATCAAAATACACACAATAATGACCATCAGTGAGAATATAACAAATGGCTTTGAGAAACGCAGCCAAACCCTAATGAAAATACACACAATAATGACCATCAGTGACAATATAACCTATGGCTTTGAGAAACGCAGCTAAACCCTAATCAAAATACACACAATAATGACCATCAGTGACAATATAACCTATGGCTTTCAGAAACGCAGCTAAACCCTAATCAAAATACACACAATAATGACCATCAGTGAGAATATAACCAATGGCTTTGAGAAACGCAGCCAAACCCTAATGAAAATACACACAATAATGACCATCAGTGACAATATAACCTATGGCTTTGAGAAACGCAGCCAAACCCTAATGAAAATACACAATGATGGTGAGAAACATGTTGCATTTCAGTGACAATATAACCAATGGCTTTCAGAAACGCAGCCAAACCCTAATGAAAATACACACAATAATGACCATCAGTGACAATATAACCTATGGCTTTGAGAAACGCAGCTAAACCCTAATCAAAATACACACAATAATGACCATCAGTGACAATATAACCTATGGCTTTGAGAAACGCAGCTAAACCCTAATCAAAATACACACAATAATGACCATCAGTGACAATATAACCTATGGCTTTGAGAAACGCAGCTAAACCCTAATCAAAATACACACAATAATGACCATCAGTGACAATATAACCTATGGCTTTGAGAAACGCAGCTAAACCCTAATCAAAATACACACAATAATGACCATCAGTGACAATATAACCTATGGCTTTGAGAAACGCAGCTAAACCCTAATGAAAATACACACAATAATGACCATCAGTGAGAATATAACCAATGGCTTTGAGAAACGCAGCCAAACCCTAATCAAAATACACACAATAATGACCATCAGTGACAATATAACCTATGGCTTTGAGAAACGCAGCTAAACCCTAATCAAAATACACACAATAATGACCATCAGTGACAATATAACCTATGGCTTTGAGAAACGCAGCTAAACCCTAATCAAAATACACACAATAATGACCATCAGTGAGAATATAACCAATGGCTTTGAGAAACGCAGCCAAACCCTAATGAAAATACACACAATAATGACCATCAGTGACAATATAACCTATGGCTTTGAGAAACGCAGCCAAACCCTAATGAAAATACACAATGATGGTGAGAAACATGTTGCATTTCAGTGACAATATAACCAATGGCTTTCAGAAACGCAGCCAAACCCTAATCAAAATACACACAATAATGACCATCAGTGACAATATAACCTATGGCTTTCAGAAACGCAGCCAAACCCTAATCAAAATACACACAATAATGACCATCAGTGACAATATAACCTATGGCTTTCAGAAACGCAGCCAAACCCTAATCAAAATACACACAATAATGACCATCAGTGACAATATAACCAATGGCTTTGAGAAACGCAGCCAAACCCTAATCTAAATACACACAATAATGACCATCAGTGACAATATAACCAATGGCTTTCAGAAACGCAGCCAAACCCTAATCAAAATACACAATGATTGTGAGAAAAATGTTGCATTTCAGTGACAATATAACCAATGGCTTTCAGAAACGCAGCCAAACCCTAATCAAAATACACACAATAATGACCATCAGTGACAATATAACCTATGGCTTTCAGAAACGCAGCCAAACCCTAATCAAAATACATAATGATGGTGAGAAACATGTTGCATTTCAATGACAATATAACCTATGGCTTTCAGAAACGCAGCCAAACCCTAATCAAAATACACAATGATGGTGAGAAACATGTTGCATTTCAGTGACAATATAACCAATGGCTTTCAGAAACGCAGCCAAACCCTAATCAAAATACACAATGATGGTGAGAAACATGTTGCATTTCAGTGGCAATATAACCAATGGCTTTCAGAAATGCAGCTAAACCCTAATCAAAATACACACAATAATGACCATCAGTGACAATATAACCAATGGCTTTCAGAAACGCAGCCAAACCCTAATCAAAATACACACAATAATGACCATCAGTGACAATATAACCAATGGCTTTCAGAAATGCAGCTAAACCCTAATCAAAATACACACAATAATGACCATCAGTGACAATATAACCAATGGCTTTCAGAAACGCAGCTAAACCCTAATCAAAATACACACAATAATGACCATCAGTGACAATATAACTAATGGCTTTCAGAAACGCAGCTAAACCCTAATGAAAATACACACAATAATGACCATCAGTGACAATATAACCAATGGCTTTCAGAAACGCAGCTAAACCCTAATCAAAATACACACAATAATGACCATCAGTGACAATATAACTAATGGCTTTCAGAAACGCAGCTAAACCCTAATGAAAATACACACAATAATGACCATCAGTGACAATATAACCAATGGCTTTCAGAAATGCAGCTAAACCCTAATCAAAATACACACAATAATGTCCATCAGTGACAATATAACTAATGGCTTTCAGAAACGCAGCTAAACCCTAATCAAAATACACAATGATTGTGAGAAAAAAGTTGCATTTCAGTGACAATATAACCTATGGCTTTCAGAAACGCAGCCAAACCCTAATCAAAATACATAATGACGGTGAGAACTTTCAAAAACCCAGCAAAACATTAATGTGAGAAACTGTGAGAAAAATGTTTGACTTCAATGGCAATATCATTAAAGTTGCAAGGTACTTGGAGTTTCATTCGGGCAAGGAGCCCGGTTTCCTACCCTAACCCTGGCAACGCCGCCATACAATTTAAATAATCTGGAGTGCAGTGTAAAACATCAATCCATCCATTTTTGAGGTACGTGTTTATTCTATTGAAAACAGTGTAATAAGAGATGCATAACGTACCTTTCCTCTGTGTTGTCTGATACCCTTCCATAAAGGTTTGAGTACACTGTCAAAGGATTCAATACCATAGGGTGTAGCTGCTTCAGCCAAAGCAGCCAATGCCAGAGCAGTGATTGTTCGTACCTTCTGCTGCTCATCAACCAAACCTACAAACAAGGAAATCTTTTTTGTAATTTTCAACAAGTAGAAAATGTCCAAAATAAACCACTGGATCTTTGGTAAATATTTTACTCGTAAAGGAGTGAGTGAGTGATTGGGGTTTTACGTCCTGCTCAACAGTATTTCGGTTATATGAATACGTTGTCTCCTTGTGACAGGGCGGATTTCCACCGCTCTTTTAGGTGCTGTCTCACCGAGACGACTTGCCGAAGACAACCAGCAAGCCCCCTCACCCAGTCACAGTATACTGACACCGGGCCAACCAGTCGCTGCTCTAACTCCTATTGCTGAGCGCCAAGCGAAGCAGTAACAGCTACCACTGTTAAAGTCTTTGGTCTGACTCGACCCGGGCTACTCGTAAAGGAAGGAAGATTTTCAGGACTAACATAACCATGGAGACAAGTCTCTCTCTATCACCCCCCAAAAAATATTTTTACACCTTAAACTCCCCCAAAGAATTCAAACCTACGCTAAAGAATATGTCCTTCTTGTTTTGTTTTTGAACTAAGACAAGAACAGTGAACATATGCTATGATTTATGGTTATTTTTCATTATTCTGCAGATTCGAGGGGCCTTTTTCATAACAGAGTTTACACAGTTAAACAGACCTAGCTGACTAACACTGCTATGCTTTAACATTAGAGCTTAGACAACTATCTCTTGTTAGTTGTCGAAATAAATCAATCAGAAGGTCTACTCACCATGTTCAATAATTTCCACCAAGTTACGGAGATGAGGCAGTATGGCACATCCCATGAGGATGGCGATTTGCTGGACAATCTTGATTCCAGTATGTCTGGCCTGCCAGGACTTCTTACTGCGACACACGGCCTTCAGGAAAGGCAGGAGGGAAGGGATACCGAGGGCGGATGCCACCACAGCAAAGGCTCGAGCTGTCGTGTTACGCACATACTCATCCATGTTGTCAATATCAGGTCTCATTGTGGAAATCATCGTGGCCAAACCAGCAGCCTACAATACAAAGTACATTTTTCATTCAGTTGGGTATTTAACAAAATTTCGTTTCTGAGCACCATTAAAACGGAAATGTATAATTTTTTATTTCAAATGAAAATATCAAGTAGTAATAGCAAACAGTGTCTATCTATTTCAAGGGTATCCCATGGGAACATGTCTACCAATGACTCCTGTTCACAGACGCATTATTACTACATCTTCGTTTAGAAACATCACAGTTCAGGTTTTCAACATGTCAAAAGACCAGTCGGTTTTCTGCAGCAAAAAGGCTTCTATACAAAATTTTCATATAACGGACATGGGCCTTGTCTGAGTCTGACATACTGCCCTGAAGTACATCATAACCATACATCATAAATATATTGAAGATACAGTCCTGAGCTATATCAAAACAAGCCTTTCATGCATTGCCATAAACTCCAACTGACTGTAAAAATGACAACAAATTCTGCCATGCCTCCCCCCACTGATGGGGTATGATTTATTAATGTTGTTTATACATATATGCTCATTAAAAACTGAGTCAAAATATATACATAAAATCAAACCTTAAATACATTAAGAAGAGAGTTTAGTTCTCATCTTGGCTAAGTTAGAAATTATATGATAAATATATACAGAAAAAAAAAATATGGCACATATATATGGTTAGTTAGAAATACAGTAAATTGTCACCTTGGCTAAGTTAGAAATGATCTCCCTGCCCTCCACACGGGCATAGTAGTCCTTACCTTGGCTAAGTTAGAAATGATCTCCCTGCCCTCCACACGGGCATAGTAGTCCTTACCTTGGCTAAGTTAGAAATGATCTCCCTGCCCTCCACACGGGCATAGTAGTCCTTACCTTGGCTAAGTTAGAGATGATTTCCCTGCCCTCCACACGGGCATAGTAGTCCTTACCTTGGCTAAGTTAGAGATGATCTCCCTGCCCTTCACACGGGCATAGTAGTCCTTACCTTGGCTAAGTTAGAGATGATTTCCCTGCCCTTCACACGGGCATAGTAGTCCTTACCTTGGCTAAGTTAGATATGATCTCCCTGCCCTCCACACGGGCATAGTAGTCCTTACCTTGGCTAAGTTAGAGATGATCTCCCTGCCCTCCACACGGGCATAGTAGTCCTTACCTTGGCTAAGTTAGAGATGATTTCCCTTCCCTCCACACGGGCATAGTAGTCCTTACCTTGGCTAAGTTAGAGATGATTTCCCTGCCCTCCACACGGGCATAGTAGTCCTTACCTTGGCTAAGTTAGAGATGATTTCCCTGCCCTCCACACGGGCATAGTAGTCCTTACCTTGGCTAAGTTAGAGATGATTTCCCTGCCCTCCACACGAGCATAGTAGTCCTTACCTTGGCTAAGTTAGAGATGATCTCCCTGCCCTCCACACGGGCATAGTAGTCCTTACCTTGGCTAAGTTAGAAATGATTTCCCTGCCCTCCACACGGGCATAGTAGTCCTTACCTTGGCTAAGTTAGAGATGATTTCCCTGCCCTCCACACGGGCATAGTAGTCCTTACCTTGGCTAAGTTAGAAATGATTTCCCTGCCCTCCACACGGGCATAGTAGTCCTTACCTTGGCTAAGTTAGAGATGATTTCCCTGCCCTTCACACGGGCATAGTAGTCCTTACCTTGGCTAAGTTAGAAATGATTTCCCTGCCCTCTACACGGGCATAGTAGTCCTTACCTTGGCTAAGTTAGAGATGATTTCCCTGCCCTTCACACGGGCATAGTAGTCCTTACCTTGGCTAAGTTAGAAATGATTTCCCTGCCCTCCACACGGGCATAGTAGTCCTTACCTTGGCTAAGTTAGAAATGATTTCCCTGCCCTCTACACGGGCATAGTAGTCCTTACCTTGGCTAAGTTAGAAATGATTTCCCTGCCCTCCACACGGGCATAGTAGTCCTTACCTTGGCTAAGTTAGAGATGATTTCCCTGCCCTTCACACGGGCATAGTAGTCCTTACCTTGGCTAAGTTAGAGATGATTTCCCTGCCCTCCACACGGGCATAGTAGTCCTTACCTTGGCTAAGTTAGAGATGATTTCCCTGCCCTCCACACGGGCATAGTAGTCCTTACCTTGGCTAAGTTAGAGATGATCTCCCTGCCCTCCACACGGGCATAGTAGTCCTCACCTTGGCTAAGTTAGAAATGATTTCCCTGCCCTCCACACGGGCATAGTAGTCCTTACCTTGGCTAAGTTAGAGATGATTTCCCTGCCCTCCACACGGGCATAGTAGTCCTTACCTTGGCTAAGTTAGAAATGATTTCCCTGCCCTTCACACGGGCATAGTAGTCCTTACCTTGGCTAAGTTAGAGATGATTTCCCTGCCCTCCACACGGGCATAGTAGTCCTTACCTTGGCTAAGTTAGAAATGATTTCCCTGCCCTCCACACGGGCATAGTAGTCCTTACCTTGGCTAAGTTAGAGATGATTTCCCTGCCCTCCACACGGGCATAGTAGTCCTTACCTTGGCTAAGTTAGAGATGATCTCCCTGCCCTTCACACGGGCATAGTAGTCCTTACCTTGGCTAAGTTAGAAATGATCTCCCTGCCCTCCACACGGGCATAGTAGTCCTTACCTTGGCTAAGTTAGAGATGATTTCCCTGCCCTTCACACGGGCATAGTAGTCCTTACCTTGGCTAAGTTAGATATGATCTCCCTGCCCTCCACACGGGCATAGTAGTCCTTACCTTGGCTAAGTTAGAGATGATTTCCCTGCCCTCCACACGGGCATAGTAGTCCTTACCTTGGCTAAGTTAGAGATGATTTCCCTGCCCTCCACACGGGCATAGTAGTCCTTACCTTGGCTAAGTTAGAAATGATTTCCCTGCCCTCCACACGGGCATAGTAGTCCTTACCTTGGCTAAGTTAGAAATGATTTCCCTGCCCTTCACACGGGCATAGTAGTCCTTACCTTGGCTAAGTTAGAGATGATTTCCCTGCCCTCCACACGGGCATAGTAGTCCTTACCTTGGCTAAGTTAGAAATGATCTCCCTGCCCTCCACACGGGCATAGTAGTCCTCATCAATCAACAGAGGTTCTATCACCACGAGTATCTTGTGGACGTACGGCCGCACCAAGTCATCCAGTTTGTACAGAATACGATCAATGACTTTCACCAACAGATGGCGCTCTTGATCTTCAAGGGTTGGAGACATAAGCAAGGGTAGAATCTGGTTAAACAACGGCCCAGCACCAAACTCACGAGCTTTGTCTGTTATCTGGCGGAGAGCAGCCTAAAACAAGGAAATATCTTTTCGGTGAGATTCAATGAATAAAAAAAAGGATGCATAGAATATGATATAAACCTTTGTGACCAAAAAGCTCTTTCGTACGTTTTAATTTCTGAAAATTCGGCTGGAAGAATTTACTGGGTGTTTAGACAATTCCAGAGAAAGGCAAAAATAATAATCTCAAAAGACCATAAAAACAATGTGTCGCCCAGCTCACGAAGATAACAAGCAGTTTATACAATAGACTAATTAAGATTTGCAGTTTTTATAACATTTATTTTCTTTACATTAGAGATAGGAAACCAGGCCCTTCATCCAAAAAAGGAGCTTAAGACATCCACATTAAAAGTTTGTCCCCTTCACGTAACACATTGGGTTAAGATTTCAATACCTTTCTCATGGGTGGAGTGCCGTTCTTAATCTTGAGTAGAAGTTTCATGATTTTCCTTTCCTTCTGTTCATCTGCTGACAGAGTCTCCTCATCTACATCAACCTGATCAAAGAAATAATAACTGATAAATCCAGGCACCATAGTTTTGTTTACTAATCCTATACATTTCAGTATCTGCTCTCAAAGAAACAATTTGGGGTAACAATTTATCCATTAGAAGGCCTCTAAATTATCTAATATTGCAGCTTTTTTCTCAAAAGCATACAGAATGCAGAAAGGTAAATTCAGAATATGTTTAACGTGTATGTGCTGACGGGGGAGCGATTGTGGTGTTGCGCTATCTTATTTCTTATGCATTCTGACAAATAATTAGACAATGAGGTCAAAAGTTGCTCTGTATTCAGCAACCCTTCCACAAAGGGAAATTCAGTCAAACCCCTCAGAAATTCTCCCTTTTTTCTTTAGACTGAGTGGGATTTGACCCGGCCCATTCAGATGGAAAGCTTGTATCAGTGTGAGAGTTGATCGCCCTGTCGACCCATCTCTTGGAAGGTGCAGATGGTGTTTTGATTCCAGGAGACAGTAGCACCTGTTGTTTCTGCAAATCATTAATATTCTGACAAACAGGAAAAACAAACAAGTAGTCCTTACCAAAAGCTTGTCAAAATACTGCATATCATCTGGTTTCATCATGGGCAGATTTCCTTTGGGTTGCATGTCCACCATTTGAACCTTGTTATCTGGGGTCTGCATTCGGAATCCCATAGGGGTCCCTGCCATAGGGGTCGGGGTCGCTATCAGTTTACGACCTGGTGTGCGAATTGGTATATATCCAGCCGGAGGTTGAAGTACCTGGTATTAAGATCAAATTAAACTGTTAAAAACTTCACTATTAAGAACATTAATAATTGATAATAAAGTATATTTATAAATCAACGTATATAAATATGTTTGAGGTGATTTCTAGCCTTAATATACATAAATACATATTATAGATACCCATTTTTTCATCAAACTTAAGATAAAACAGCCATTCAAAATGTGTATTATTTCAAATAATAAGGCCTCTAAATTAAACCAAAATACCATATATTACCTTATATCCTGGAGGAAAAATAGCGTCAAGTTCGTCATCGGAAAGGGGTCGATTTCTTTCATCTATTTCCTTCTGCCAGGTAAATGCTTGTAGCTGTTCCGGAGTCATTGACATCAGGTGACCAGGGGTGGGTGTAGCCATCGCCATGGCTTTCTGACCAGTGGGCGTAACTCCGCTTGGGGTCATTCCCTGTGGGGTTGAGCCTCCAGGCGTGAGGCCTCCTGGTGTCATACCACTGGGGGTCATGTTGCCAGGGGTCATAGTGGGCGTCATTGCAGTTGGGGTCATGCCGCCGGGCGTGGCTTGCCCCGGTGTCTCGTCCCAACGCGATCTGCGCTTACTTGCACCAGGTGTAGGCGTATCTTGAATCAAGTCCCCGCCCCGATCAGTCTTTGGTGTTTCGGCCCAACCTCCTTGACCGGGAGTACCGTGCCCTGGAGTGGCATGAGCTGGAGTATCTATAACATTAAAATCAAAGCTAAAAAGATTGGGAATAAGCTTACTGAATTTCACTTTATAACAGATCAACAGGCAATATTCTCACTAGAATGGAACCCAGCTTTATAATGCCTTTCAAACAGTTCTTAGGGGTACATGTAGCTCTTGTTATCAATAGCGTTACTTCAGAAATGACTTACCTCTTTCAGTTTTGGGAGTTTCATCCCAGCGGTTTCTGCGGGCACTGGGTGTAATTTGTGTATCACGTCCAGGTGTAACTGCACCGGGTGTGGCATGACCAGGGGTTGCGTCCCACATCCTTGTACTTGCCCCGGGTGTTGCGCCAGGCGTTTCTGAGCCCTTTGCTTTACCAGGTGTCTCATCCCATCTGGTGTTTGATGGTGTGGCTGCAGACTCGGCTACGTCCCAACTGGAAGTTTTCTTTTTCGGCGGTTGCTCTTCTGAAAGTTGATCCCACCTACGTCGTTTAGACGTCTGTTTGGCTGCTGCATCTCCACTTCCACTGTTAACTGTATGGAGATCACCAGACTTGGCTTTGTCAACCATCTGCTGTTGAAGAGCTTTCTGTAAACAGAAATTGAACAAAAGGGGGATTAAGGAAGCGTCGGATCTGAACCCGTGACTCATTGATGGTAGGGCTCGTCATGGTACCACTAGACGATCAAGAGCCTGGCCTTATTTTTATGCTGAATTCCAGCTGACAGATTCAATTTCTATCTAAAAACCTTGAATTATTCGTCACATGGTTACAAACATGAAAAGCTGGACATTTAGATTTATTTGGGAATTCCTTATTAATCTGTTATTGAGAGAATTAACCTAGTTTAGCTGTAGGCTTTACACATTTCTCCGCCTGATCTCGTGAAGGGTTTTCAGTTGTTTGTTGGGACTGTCAGACCACAATACAGAAAATTCCATAAATAACACTTTAAATGTACTTCTTGACTGAAAATCGAACTGTGGTCCTTTAATGGTGTGTTTCCACGGACCTGTGTTAACGCGTGCGTTGACGGATGCGATTGTTTAACGGATAGGATGAAGTGTTTCCACGGACTTGCGTTAACGCATGCGATCGATAGTGCGATCTGTCATAAGGTTATGGTTAAAAGTCAAGGTCATATCCTTTAGAACATTTTTTTTTTCGGTTTGGGGAAAGAATGTGAATAAGTCGACATCTACATAGCTTTTTCATGCAAAATACATCTACAGCACAAATAGTCAGTAAAAATGAGTCCGCAAACTCACTCGGTGTTTTCTGTGGATTCCGATCTGACAAGAAAAGGTCATCAGGGTCGGAAAACCCCTTCAATGACGTCATGATCAGCGAAATCCCTTGTCCGTTACCTCGTCAGATGCGTTAAAAATGGGACAAGCTCCATTCTCTGTCCGTCAACGCGTGCGTTAAAAACTATCGGACTGGCCATGGAAACACTATAGTGTATTTCTGTAGTTCCCAATCGTTAGGGAAAATCGCATCCGTTAACGCAAGTCCGTGGAAACACACCATAACAGAGATTGATTGATTACTTCTTACTTGTGTACAAATCTGAAGGTCATGGAAAAACCAACTAATGTGGTATGTCCCTATAATCACAAAATTAACTCACATGTTCTTGGGTAACTCTCTGTTCTTTAAGAATGTCTCCATATGTCCTCAGTTTGGGGTCGGGGGTTTTACCACCTGCAAAGATAAAAATAAAAAGTCACGAACAAGCCGTGACAAATAAAAATCTTTGAGTAATTTGAAAATCTGTATTGTCAAATGTTTGTAGTTTTATGGTGTAGTGACTGCGTGGTATAAATGTGTTTTAGAAAATTTGAATAAAACCTCAGAATATTTACAAAATAATTTGTCAAATTTCCTGAAGCACAACATATCTTGATGTGACAGAGACCAAGGAAACTTTGAAGGATATAAAAGACAATTTTTAAAGAGTTTGACTTTGAGGGGTTTTTTTCTTCAATAAAGCAGTTAAAAAATCTGCTTAACAAAAAGGCAACTTTTTCAAAAAAGTTCTAAAAATATATACAGATAGTTTCCATGGCCTCCAAATGTATGGATTATGGGTAATTCACAGACGTGAACTTTAACACTAAGATACGTACGTACTGGATATCACCAGAAGAGCCCCATCCTCGCTCAATCCTCATTAAATGAGGTCGATTCCAAGGCCTAAAAAAAGTCTATGAATAAGTGTAATTCTGTGTCATAGCTAAATACCCTAGCGTAAAGGAACGCATGCAATAATACGACAGAACGACAGACTTTGAACAAGAAAATATCCATCCATATCGAAACTCATCTACCTTGTATCATGTACAAACTTCTTAAGAGACAAACCAGAAAAGGAGATAAATATTTATTCTTATTATTTATTTAATTGATTATTAAATTAATAAATTGTATTTTTTTTTTTTTTTTCCAGAATTTTAAATTTTGATTCGGACAAACTACCATCGGAGTAAAAGTTGTTTTAAGAACGCTTCAAAAAGCGTATTTGTCTCTCTCAGTCAGTGCTTGAATCCGATTGGCCCACGCTAGAAAGGAAAGTTATATTTCATTAGTAGAGGTTTGGCACAGTTTTCCCTCGTTTGCTTGTCCTAACAATCAGATGCTTCTTGTCGTTTAACGTGTAACAAAATTGACCTAGTAACATCTAAACCATGAGCTTTCATATTTCATATGTTACTGACAACCTAAACTTATTCCATTCTTGCAAAGAAATTTTCAAAAACACATGTCTTAGATTTTAGTAGATCAGCTTTGTTCAGGTTTAGAACACATCAGTTTACTGAAGAATTTTGCTTTCTCCATGCAAGTATATGTTCAGTTGACCCTAAAGTATTCCAAAGTCTAGTTGATTGATTGATTTATGTTTTACGTCCCACTCAAGATTATTTCACTAATATAGCAGCTTTGTCGGGTATAGAGAGGGAGGAAACCAGGCTAATTGTCGGGAACAAAAAATATTAAATATAAAATTTTACCTCCTTCAATTGAATACTTTGAGATCTGAACTGAACATACACATGTACATAATAAAACAAATTAAGTCCCTACCCACACTATGGGAGAGCTGCAATTAAATTCATTTCTACATCGAAAAACGCTTGGGATTTTGTATATTCATTTGATTTTCAGACTCTGTAAATATAAAGTCATAAATAAGTCTCCGATTTTGTGCATATAACCCTTTGAAAAGGCAGCATAGAAGTGTTCATTAATTTCCAGGAAAGACCCAAGGGGGGTAAGTCACATTTACTGTTCTACTAGGAGTTCAAGTTTTGAACTGAAGTTTTTGTGGATCGTCATTTTCATCCCAATGTCAATAATTGATATATTTGATACAACAAATACCCTAAAATATCTACAACTTAACCTATAACACAATAAAACAGAAAATATCAAAAGAAAGCAAGGTAGAAACTAACCGTCTGCAAACGGGTCATATCGCTCAGGGGAGATAATCATCTGTCGTCTACGGGCTCTGTATTCATCCTCCCGGTCAGATATACGCTGAGGTCTTCGGTCAGCCAAAGGGTCAAAATCCTGAGTAAAAAAAACAATTTGTTTAAATTTAAATGATGATTGTTTGGTGTTTTATGCCGCACTCAAAATTATTTGACTTATATGGCGGAGTTGTCAGTTTAATGGTGGGAGGAAACCGGGCTTTATGCTCAGAGAAAACCCACGACCTTCAGGGGGTAATTGGCAACCATCCCACATAGGTCGTTCGAGTGAAAACCCAGTCAGAAAATTTTCCAATTTTTGGACTGAGTGGGGTTCGATTTGATTTGATTTGATTGTTTGGTGTTTTACGCCCCGCTCAAGATTATTTCACTTATATGGCGGCGTTGCCAGTTTTATTGTGGGAGGAAAACCACAACCTTCCGTTGGTGACTGGCAACCATCCCACATAGGTCGTTCGAGTGAAAACCCAGTCAGAAAATTTTCCAATTTTTGGACTGAGTGGGATTCGAACTCTTGACCAATTGGTGGAAGGCTGTTTGGATTGAGCGTCCAACCCTCTACCTACTGACCCACAGAGGCCCCTGTTGGAATTTAAAAGTCCTATAGCTAAAAGGAAGTTGTTATTGAGCAGAGGTTCAAAATACAAAGAAAACAACATGAATTGAAGTATACCTCGATTTGATCTGAATATCTCCTTACACGCCATTCGGTTGAGTTTAGTGAGATGGCATTTTTATTTAACGGCAGACATTTTTCTCTGAGATTAAGTGTCAAAGTTACCCTGCGACAAGCCAAATTAAAAATAAGTGTTTATTGAAAGCTTGGTATTGTCTTTGACAATAGGTGTCAACCTAACCCAGAGACTTGGTTACATGTTTCTCACCTTATCATTTGCAGTGTCATTAAGGAAGTTAAGAGGGGCTGTATACTTGGAGCCCTTTGGTAAAGATGTACTGTACTCATCTTCATCCTGTCAAATAAAAATAGGTCAAACAAAAATGAATAAAAAAGGCATGAAGGATTCCATTTTAATAACATATAAACTGTCTTTGTAAAAGCATATGGAGAAGCCTCTCCCTCCTCTTCACTGCTGAATGACAAATAAAAAGACCCTGTATGATGTTTCTAATCTCCGTCTTGCATAAATATATCTCCAATAAGGACTAAACCACATAAAGGATAATAAATAATAATATTGCATTCTGCATTTGTAAAAAAAAAACAGTACTTTAAAAAATATTTTTCAATTCTTTTTACCATTACCACCTATTATCTTAGGTTGTATAGTAATTATCATATGTTTGTTACTTTAAAAAAAAAAGGCGAGTGTTATTTTCAGTAATATTGACCTCTTGTTCTTCTGTGGCAGCAATTGATGTGACGTAACCAGCGAATTTGCTGGATGTTCCATCATAGATATCTGTGTCATAATGCCCTTCAGCTCCTAGACCAACGCGCCCTTCACCATTTTCACCTTCAGCGCCCTCACCGGCGATTTCTTTAAGTCCCGCACGTCTAGCCTGGATTTGACGAACTTCAGCTTCAATGTCTGAAATAATCAACAATAAATATTAACAATGATACTGGAAACACAACTGGCGTAAATACATGTCTAAGACCATAGCCTAACACTGAACTTCATGTCGCTATTTTGATCCATTGACCTTTTCTCTTTAAACTGTTTGGTAGCATGGTTTTCTGATTTTCAACAAATTCTGAGCGACCAGGGCATGAAATACGGCTCATAATAATTTTTGACAACTACAGAGTGATTGCTACAAATGAAAAGGCCAAACAGGGGTTCACCTGACCCTCAAATCCTGCATCCTTGGCCTTCATTTTTGAAGAAATTCAATCCAAAGGCCTTCAAGTGACTACAAAACATATAAAAACCCAATAGGGCTGAGCTCTATAAAATGTATGTTGGACCAGAGTTAGGCACTCCAACCTCTAAAGGCGCATCCTTCGTGCGCATATGAAATAACAGGTGACACTTCCGGTTTTGAATTAGCTGGATTCTGCTTATCCTTGAATAAAAATTAATTTTCGAAACTAAAAATAGCATACGTTTACAGGGCAATGTGAACACACTACAACAACAACATCAGTTCTTCGGACTAAACTGATTTTCATTTACCAAAACATTCATCAATTTCTAAATACCTATTCCAATGCAGTCCACGTTATCTGAGGACAAGAATGTATTTCTTCATGCCGCATTTAGCCGCTTACACAGACGATAGCATTAGTATAAAAACAACGAACTATCATATTTAAACTTCCCTGCTAACGTTCTCCTTCTGTCTCCGTCATTTCCATTTTATCTATAGGTCACGTGGTTGTATATTAGGGGCCGTCTCAACGTCTCTAATTATATTGTGGCAAACATGTTCAGAAATCTGAATCAGAACCAATTGGATAGTTGTAATGGCCCCTAAGTAATTGTTACCTCCCTTTGAACTTTTCTTAAAAGTTAGCCACCAGATGGCGTTTCCGAATTGCTGTACCAGAGAGCTCTGACATCCATTTTTTATCTGCAGAGCAAGTGAGTGACCCACATTTATTTGTTTAGCCGTAATAGTTATTTGGCTTTGGTTTTTTTATTTCCAAATTTTTATATGAAATAAAGAGCACATGATTTACGTATATGTTGCTTAAAATTGCTGATAAAGTACATTGTGCATTTCGTTGTTGGAGTGCCTACCAGAGTTTTCCCTGGCTCCCAAAATGTTGGGGTTTATTGGACCCCCATCAGTAGGGTCCCATATAGGGCCTACACTAGGTGTGGTCCAATTAGTGTTTAAACATGCATTATTGTATAATATTTTGATATTATTTACATCCCATGGGACGCTTCTCATTGCAATTTTGGGGTCCAAAGTGAGTCCTGTAAATCCCTGTTGGATCCACTTTTGGACCCACTGTTGCCCAAGTTTAAAAGACTTTTTCATATATTTTGTTAGCTGATATTGATTACTGTTTTAACTTTTATGTCGCACTTGGCCCAAATCGTTTGACAATTTTATGAAAAAAATTCCAATCGCTTCAGCGCACGCGGCGAGTTGACTTTGAAGGCAGAACTAGCCATTCGCAACAAATGAACATTCAACAAGCATGGAATATGCACTGCTGCCGTAGAACTCGATAGTTAGGCGAAAACACAAAAGGGGGAAAAGTAGAGAGGAAATTGTCATTGTTGTTCAAAATTTACCCACCGATCGGTGGGTTCTATTCTCCGTCGTTCGGGGGTGAAGTGGCTATCTACCCACCGATCAGTGGACAAACGGCCGATCGGCGACTTTCCCCAACCTGTTCATTTTTATAGTTTTCAAATTCAATCAGTTCATTAAATGTCAAAAGGTAAACAACTTCCATGTAGTACAAATGTTGTGCCTCAGAATGCAGGGCAGCCACAACGAATATTACATGTTTTCTTTCTGTCTACAGTTACGCAAAAATGTAAATTTTCAACTGATCTAAATTACCTTCGTGTGTTCGTGCTGGAGCAGCCATTTTTCCCTTACATGTATACCCACAATGCAACGTAATTCATACGACACTTACGTCGCATATGTAAAATACATGTTTTCGTTAAATATCCTTCATTTGATTATGTCAGTTATCTACGTAGAGCCCCAAAAATACAAATAACAACAGAATTATGTTTTATTGTAAACACAAAAGAAGAAAAGATGGAAAATAGTTAGTGACGTAGCCGGAAATGACGTCTGACCTATATTTACAAAGTAGTTACGTCACAAATTTTAAGGTCACCGGTAGAACAGAGTAAAATGGCCAACTTACGAAATGTCACTCGACCGGGTTTTCGCGTTTTGAGTGGTTTGAAAAGAGATATTGTTGAAGAAAATTTGACAAGGTAATATTTGGATCTGTTTAACTGTCAAGGCGATTTTTACCTGAAAGTAGTGGCCATTTATGTCTAATATGATCGATTTAAAATGGAAATAATTTCAGTTTCGTCTTTGACGTTGCGTTGTGTTGTGGTCAGTGTGGTGACGGTTCACACTCAAACAGTGGTTTCAACCTTAGTTGGTTGTTTAAATAGTTAACTCATCAATCATGGTACTTGACTTAACTTCTTAAGCTTATTTCTCACGCATGAAATATATACGTATTATAACGTCAGTGATACAGATTCTATATTTTCCCCCTTAAAGTGGCATGAGCTGCCAAAATGTTGATGATATTGCGTTATTCAACTTTAAGTTTAAGAAATAAGGATTGATTCTCTGTGATACATGTAACTGCAAGGAAAAAGTGAAAATTCCATTCAGAAATTTTTCAATTTTTATTTGGTCTGAGTTGAGTGGAAAAAACTTACTGGATATTCACTTAATTCCATGTGAATTCCAAGGTTTCCAAGGTTTTCCAAGGTTTCATGTCACTTCGTACCCAAGTCACTTCGTACCAAGTCATCTCGTACCCAAGCCACTTCGTACCAAGTATTTCAAACATACAATACCAACGCAAAAACTGTATTCTTTAACATGTCTGCTTTTATTCTTTATTTTCAAATTGTGTAAAATTGACAAATAATAAAAATGGACAGAAAATTTAAAAAAAAAAAAAAAACGAAATAGTTAATAAAAAATGTACATAATGCTAAAGACAAATTTTGACAATAAAAAATGAAACCATAAATCGTCTGTTAAAGGTGTATTTTGAGATTGTGGTAAAACGGGTAGGTTTACAGATAAATTACAACGGCAGCATTTCCAATTAGGTAACTCTTCCTGGCCCTTTACAAGTCTTCTATAGAACTCTTGTAATTTGTGTATTACAGGTACGGTGTTGCCACCCACTACAAACATCACACTGTAAGGCTTCTTGGCAAGGTCGCACTTCATTTCCACAGGATACACAAGTTGCATCAGACATTGTTGCAAATGTTTCTTCAAATGATAATGTTTAGATTTTGTCGAACTTATATATAGTTTCTAAACAAAGGCAATTGGATAATCCCGTTGATTAGTGAACTGTTAACGCTTAAGCAATCAGCGATGATCGGATTAACAGCCCACCTACCGGGTTCGAACATGTCAAGTGAGAAAGTCAAATTAGTTGAAAAGTATTCACCAACTGAACTATTTTACCAGTTTTTTGACACTTCGAGAAAGTATAAACCATTAGAGTGTTTTGGTTTGAAATATTTATGTTTGGATTTTGTTCTTATTTATTTGTGTTTTTATGTTCCATTTATATACCACGGGAGACAACTCTTACCAGTTGAAAGCAAGTTATCCCTCACTCGTCACTTTACATTTCGGGCATCTCCGTTCATTTTTTAAAGGTATTTCTTTCAGAAGACGTTAGAAATATAATAAAATTATATTTTATATTTTATATTGGGTGTATAAATTAATAAACTTAAAATATTAGCAACAAAAGACTTTATTCATAAAAATGCGGTACAAAGTGACTTGGGTACGAGTTGACTTGGGTACGAGGTAACTTGGTACGAAGTGACTTGGGTACGAAGTGACCTGATCCCTATATTTTCCCCCTTAAAGTGGCATGAGCTGCCAAAATGTTGATGATATTGCGTGAAAATAAAATTTCGTAGTTATTCAACTTTAAGTTTAAGAAATATGGATTGATTCTCTGTGATACATGTAACTGCAACGAAAAAGTAAAAATTCCATTCAGAAATTTTTCAATTTTTATTTGGTCTGAGTTGAGTGGAAAGAACTTACTGGATATTCACTTAATTCCATGTGAATGTTTATATAGAGGTTATCTATAATATAAAAGATAGTTGGAGATCTCCAAACTCTGTGGTCAAAGTATATGATGGGTGGCCCATATACTTTGACCACAGAGTTTAGATCTCCAACTAATCTAAAGAGAGCCAGTGGGCCAGTGACTTTTGAAATTAATAAACGAGATTGATATTCATTGTGACACACTGGCTCAAGTTGGATACTCTTTTTCCCAAACTACACAAAAAATACAGCGTTTTAGAATAAAACTCTCAAGTCTGATGAATAAAATATGTGATGACATCGCTCCATTTTCAAGAATGGTTGTTTGAAGAAAGACTGGAGCATTGTAACATTACAAATGACAGCACGGTACACAGCGACAACATCCCAGACCATTCAATATATAATTGCTGCTGGACACTTCATCATAATAATGACAAAATTCTTTTGTGACGCCAGTTTTGACAATTTGTTATGGAGGTCAAAGCCTTACTTGGGCTATAATTTCACACATTGATTATGAAAAAAAAATAACACACTGCCTTTGAGGAGAAATATCGAGGGGTGTAGAGTGAGAATTTCTTATTTACACTTCTGATATTTTACATGACAGCCAACTCCCAATTCCAACAACCAAACTGCTACAAAGTTGTTTGTTTAATTTTTTACTGAAACTAGATTTATCATTCACTGAAACTATATGTATCAATTTACAAACAAAGGATCTACTTTGGTTTTAACATTTTTGCTTATTCTCTTTTTCAGAAGAACATGTGGTTGTATTTCCCAGTTGTCAAGGTTACATACATGTACTACACAGACTCCTCTATCTCTGACTCCCCAAATACAAGTACACAACCAAAGAACGTTTTTCTCTTTACCTAAAAAACTAAATCCCCTTTCTGCTAAACGAAAACAGTACTCAGAGAGAAGAATATTAGGGTGAGTAGAATGTATTCATGCTAATGGACTGGTGCCAATTTTAGTTATAATGGTAATGATATAGTTTCAGTGAAAAATTTACCTTGCTCTCATAGTTTAAGGGAGCCTCTGTGGCTCAGTAGGTAGAGGCGTAGAGCGCTGGACGCTCAATCCGAAGAGCCTTCCATCAATGGGTCGCAGGTTTGAATCCCACTCAGTCCAAAAAACATTGGAAAATTTTCTGACTGGGTTATGTGGGATGGTTGCCAGTTAGCTGGAAGGTCGTGGGTTTCCTCTGGGGATAGATCCCGGTTTCCTCCCACAATAAAACTGGCAACTCCACCATATAAGTGAAATACATGTAATCTTGAGCGCAGCGTTAAACACCAAACAATCAATCAATCATAGGTTTAGTCCTTGTTTGATCTACTTCTCTGTTTTTGAATGATATGCTGATTCTGTGGTGTTTAAAATGTACATGTATGTCTAAGCTAGGAAAGTGGCATGCACTGCCAAATTCTGATTGTCACAACCAAGAGGTTCAAAGTTCATCGAAAATTAAATGATTGATGTTGGAATAAGGTAAAGCCAAACAGCCTGTGCTCTGTACAAGCCTAAACAATGTTCAAAAAGTTAAAAAAAAACTAAATAACCGAAATTAAATTTATCTTAGCCACAAATAAGTAGCAATAAAAATTTTAGAAAGTTAGCCAAAATATCAACATTTGGCAGCTCATGCCTCTTTAAAGGGTTTATGAACAGAATTTAAAGGTGGTTTGTGTTTGTTTATGGACTAAATGTATATTTGGAAAATATCAGTTAAAACGAAACAACCTTCGCGTTAGTTCCCTGGTAGTCAAAAAAAAGACGGGGAGGAAATATGCATATTTTCCGTATTTTTCGTAACTACTCGAAACGTAGCTCGAATTTTGTATGTGCTGCGACCTAAATTTAATTTCCTTTTTGGTCCGTCTTTTAAAGTACATGTTCTGCAACACACTTAGAAAATATTTCCAAAGGTTGTTCATAAATCCTTTAAGCAAAATTTCTGGCTATTTTGCCCATGAAATAAAAATTGTTAGCGATTCTTGTGTTGGGAATGTACTCCAAAGTAGTGTTTAGAAATGAGTATGGCCCAAAATGAAAGAAATTTTTGTCGCTTATTTAAAAATATTTGTAGCACTATATTTATTTATTTACACCACAGACTGTATGGATTTTCCTTATTTCAACATCAACCGTTATGATTTAGTTTTTAGATGAGCATCAAACCGTATTATTGTCTACACAGTATTTCAATGAAAAGTTTGAATTTTGTGTGCTCATCCCGCTTTAACACGCTGGTGTCAGGGTTCGTACTGGGCCTGGTAAAACCCTGAAATACCATTGTATGATGATGAGGCTCTTTTCAAAGTTTTGACTTGTTGTCGTTGTACAACAAATTGTTAAATAATAGCTTTCAATGTGTTAATCACAAAACAAAGCTGTTGAAAAACCAGCTGAAATCATAGTGTAGTAAGGGATCATAGTGATCCTGGAAAAGGCTTGGAAATTTGCATTCTACAAGGCGTGCATCAGCATGTACGAACACTGGTGTTGTTTGTGTACTTTAATAAAAGAGATTAACATCATCTGTGAAGTGTTTCAAGACGGCTTAAGTAAATTTTAGTTTAATAGGTAGGCTATATTTTACTTTTTCTTTTTTAAATTTGTAGTCGAACAGGTTTTGTACAGTTGAAGCTGTCTTAACTACGTATGAATTAATATGTTTGTTTATTTGTTTTCTATAGTTATGGTATGCACCAGATGTATGACATTGTAGCCGAAATTGAAAACTATCCAGAATTTGTTCCCTGGTGTTTGAAAGGGGACATAATACATCGGAAACCTGGGATGTGTAAAGCCAAAATGGAGATAGGGTTTCCTCCCCTTGTAGAAAGATATACCTGTACAGTGACATTGGCTAAACCACATCTGGTCAAGGTAAGGAACACCCAGCAAATTTATTTTTATATTTTAGCCAACTCCAAATAAGTCATTACTAGAGTTCCTTGCCCTGCAAACATTAGGCTTGTTACTTTTCACTGACCTGGAAATTTGTTTCTGACTTTGCCAATTTGTAGAGCTTCGGATATTGATATTATTAACCAAGATATGATTGATTAATGTTTTACAGCACTCCCAAGATCATTTGCCAGGTTTAGTGCACTGTGGCAGAGGAAACCAGATTGTTTGCCCGGAGGATACTCCTGATGCTCTGTGGGTACCTGGCAACCCTCAGATATCAATAGGATTAACTTCAGTTTTCGTCATAATTAATTAAGATTAAGATCCTTACTGACTGTTTAATTGTTTTGTTATTTTCCAGTCCGAGTGTACAGATGGCACAATATTTAACCATTTAATAACCCATTGGAGGTTTAGTCCTGGCCTGCCTGATAGACCAGATACCTGTACCCTGGATTTCTCTGTAAGTAGTGGTCGGATCTACACAGCCAAGCGCCATAAAGATTCAGTTTCCTGATACAACACTGGGGGCTGTTTGCTCGGCCATAACGTCATGGCAACATATACCTTCAACATGACGTTACGACCAGTCACAAAGTTACAACGGGTGTAAATGTGTTGAGAAACAGCCCCCTGGAGCCTGTTTCACAAAGCGGCTTAAAGTAGTTTTGACATAACTGCCATGGCAACCCAAACTGTACGTTGCTATGAAAGTTACACAAAAAATTACACCTAGGCCGTTTTGTGAAACAGGTTCCAGGATCAGCTAACCAAGCTAACCTAAGCTAACCTCAGCTAACTAAGGAGGGAGGGTTTCTAGGAAAACTCTCAAACTCTGTCTAAAAGAAAGAAATAATATTTGAACTCAGGATTATTTTATTTGATGCGAGTATGTTCAGCACAAAGACAAGCTCATCGTTGAGCACAGGCAAATGTGCCTGTCTCAAACACAGAATGTCGAGTGTGTTACCCTCTCAACCAATAGCATGGAATCCATGGAAATATATCGCGGGTTCGACTTTAGTATTCTCTCTGTCGCCCTATGTGGATGAGTTGCCAGGTACTCGCTAAGGGTAGGGGGTTTCCTGACAGCAAATAGCCCAGTTTCCTCCCCCTATAGGCTCTGAGCTTAATGAAGTCAATGAAAAAAATTATGGGATGTTTCACTGCATAATTTTCAGGGCAGAAATTGTGGCTTTAGCCATGTTTCCCAACGAATATCCTGATGATGAATTAAGCCATCGGTCTTTAAAACTCCATATACGGTAAGATCTCCGCTAATTCAAGTACTCTAAAAAATTCAATGGCCAGAAAAACATTAACAAAAGTACACTTAAAATTCAACTTTTTTCGTTGAGAGTCTTACCTCCTGGAGTGAGTGATCAAATAATCCTATTGAACGATCGCTGTTGTTGTTTTTATAGACCAAATGTGGCAAATAGCAATGTAATAATTCGTTATTTTCACATCACTGGTCCTTGAATTAGCGGAGATCTTACCGTAAGTAAAATAATCTTAATTACTGTAAAACATCGACCAATCAATCCATGGAAAATAAAAACGATAATAAAGTTAACTTTCTAACATACATATTATCTGACAATTTATTTCTTTAATTTCAGGTTTCTTTTGAGTTTCGTTCAAGACTCCACTCGCATTTGTCTCATGTATTTTTCGATGAAGTTGTCAAGACGATGGTGAACGCCTTTCTAAAACGTGCACACATTCTGCACGGACCACAGTCAATCAAAGATCAAAAACCAAAAGTTGTTTCCTACGATTCTTGACCTTGACCTCCACTGTAGAAATCCTCTTGTACCGTGCTTAGGCTAACTTATTTTAATATGCAGATATAGGCCGTCAACTATATGTTTGTTTTTTAACTTGCACAGAACTTTCTTATTACCAGCTTGGAATTTTGCTCAAAAATGTTCAATGTTCAATCCAATGGGATGGAGGGGGTAGATTTTAGTCAGAAATTTACATTAAATCCAGAACTATGAAATGTTATTCTTCCGTCACCTGAAAATCCGGTTCTGAAACTCTCTAATTCAAGTGAATTAGCGTAAGGTGTGGCAAAAAAACACCATTCTTACTAAACGTTTGTGAACATCAGGGTCATTTAATTAAATTTATAATCCTGTTTTATATAATATTCAATATCAATATTTCTGTGCCATCCTTTATTTTGTTTTTAACTAGTTTAAACTTATGGAAATTATTTGTGATTTGCCAGTCTAAAACTGGCTGACATGTCTTACATGGTTGATGTACAATATTTTGTAAAAAGTATATATTTGATAAGTCTTGCCACCTTCTCTAGAAGCCTTTTGTTGTGAATTATTGTTGACTGAACGTTAGAGCAATCGTTGATTTTTATTTATTTATGAAGACTAAAACACACGGACACAGGGAAAATCTTCTTGTCTAAAATAACCATGGAGACAAGTTTCTAATTTTGTTAAAAAAGGGGTATATCAGTTAGAACTTTATACTATATAATGTTACATGTATCTTTGTGTGATAAAGGTAAAAAAATATGAAAGATTTGACTTCTGCACCAAAGTTTTAATTAGATTTATTTATTTGTGATTTGTTTCTCTGATCAATGATTCCAATTAAGAATTAAGTGGCTTTGTAAAGAATTTTAACCAAAATTAGGGTAAAAAGATCGAGCAATTTAAACTTTTTGAAACCTTTTTTTTTTAAAATGCTTCAATTACTGGTGGCTGTGATATCTTGCTATCCCAAATTTTAACATATTCCGAAACTTTGGCTAAACATTGATGATCGATATGATTATGAAGATTGTAAAGTTGACTACACTGCCAGTAATGTTAAATACTTTGTTTGTTAAGGTCTCTATCAGAACTGGGGATAGAGGACTGTGTAATATTTATTGTATCACATTGGTGTGACGAGTTTCCTATTGTTAACAGAACAGATCTGTCCATCTCTAAATCTACGGTTAGGTTGTCAAATTATTACTTGTTTTATCTACAGAACTGAGAACATATTGATAAGCCACTTTTGAAGTAGTTAATACTAAAATGACAATGTGTATTCCAAACTGGTTTTGGAATTTGGTGGATGTACAGTGAAGTTCGATTGGATTCTGTTGTCGGTGGTTGTATATTAAGCCAGTAGATAATCACATACTCTGTCTGTTTGAGTCACTATTGTCTGGTCACAAGATGTTATCTTTTCTTTACACATCACACACTTTACTCGCTTAGTTTATGCATGACCATCCCTATATGAGGGACCGTCTCATTTTATACTGCTGTTGTCTCCCTGTCATCTCCAGGACCGACTTGCTCAAAGCGCTCTTACTCTTAGCATATGTCTACAACATGGGACAATATATGCTAAAATTCCTCTTAAGATGGCTTTGTGCAAGTGGGTCCAGGTCCCTGTTTCACAAAGCGGCGTAACGTAAGATTTTACGTAACTGCCATAGTAACCCTTACTGTAGAGATACGTTACTATGAAAGTTACTCAAAAAATACATGTACGCCGTTTTGTGCAACAGGCTCCCGCAGTCTGGATATTCAATTTGTAAATAGTGTAATAGCTCCATTGTGTCGACTTGTTTTACAGACGTCTATATTTTTCTTACTATTAAAGACAACCCAAAAGTAGGTTTACAAGCTTGCTTACTTGTTCAATAAAACCAAAGATTGTAACAATTTTCACATCAGGTCCGCCTGTTTGAAAATAAGCAGGCTTTGTTTATATATCCTGCCGGAGTCATTGTCGAGTAGTAAATAATGAATTAAGTCAGGCCAACTTTGTCCACATCAAAATCATGTTAGGTGGAAAGTATAATTCTAAAACAAACTATTTCACATAGTAATGTAACACGATATGTGACATATCCATCCCTATATAACTCCTCCGCTGAAGTCATTAGTTTACGGTCATCTATCTTCTGTTTGGATTTGGATATTTAATTTGTAAATAAAGGTATTTTAACATGCCTCTTTGTGTCAATTAAGTTATTTTAACGAGAAATAATTCAGGCATCACCAGGAAGTTTTTGTGAACAATAGGACACCATCCGTCTATATACCTCACATCTCTTTATTGCGCTTCATAAAGACACCAGCACAGATGTTTTTATAATTATTTATTATTGTTTGGTTTAAGTGACAACCAACCCAGCTCAAATATTATATAGCTGACCAGAGCAGTGAAATGTACATGCAACAGCTGTCCTCAACTACCATTCCACAACAATGTATCAAGATATATTTTGTCAGAGTCAGTGAGTCGCTTTGAAGTGGTCACACGACGATCTTAGTCAATGGATGTTTGAATGCAAATTTAGCAAAGAAAGATGAATTTCTCCACCCCGATTGGTTAATTACTTTTAAAAGCCGTTGGAAGCTTTACGCGAAAAACTTGCTGGTTATACGAGCCATGGGACTGAGTATCTCCGGAGACATGTTATTAGCAAATACTTCCAGGCTGTTCAATAGTGACTGAAGATTATTTCACTTGGCGTTGCGAGGTTTAGTGAGGGAGGAACCGGTCCTTGTTGAATACCCTTTTTTTTTTAATGGACGCTACTTTTAATTGCAGACCATTATGGTCAGCCAGTAAGTTTTCAACGGTTTTCATTGTTGTGTGGAAACCCACGACCTTCCATTGGTAAATAGCAGCCATCCGACATAGGTCGTTCGAGTGAAAACCCAGTCAAAAAATCTTCCAATTTTTTGGACTGAGTGGGATTCAAACCCACGACCCTTTGGTGGAAGGCTGTTCGGATTGAGCGTCCAACGCTCTACCTACTGAGCCACGGAGGCCCCCCCCAAAAAGTGCCACAAAAACTGGTAACAATCAATCCATCTTGGTCAGGCAGATCTTTGTCCAATTTTTTCGAAAGCGTCAACGAAGATCATTTTAGTGTAGTTTAAAAAACCAAACTTAAAGGCCTGTTCTCAGTGTGCAATTTGTAGTACCGACTTGTAGCATGCGATACAAATGGATGCATTTGATTGGACGCATCCATCTTAATCACATGATCATCCTACCATTCTGTAGGACAAATTGCACAGTGAGAACAGTCCATTACCCATTCTTTAATAACTATACTTAACTCATATAAACTGTCGCCCTTGAGGTTCTGGTGGAGGACAATCCAGACACTTATTTCAGGTCATTTTTCATCGAAGTATTTTGCAGGTTCAATGACACGTGGTATTGATTTCAAAATAGAATGCTCAGCATTGAAGGAAGTGAAATAGTTGTCAACGATAAAAGATACCCCAAAGTTCACTACAAAAACCAGTTTAGCACTACAATGATATTTTATTGCAGGGTTTTTAAGTTTGTACAAATCTGATATTCAAAATGGCAATGTTTCTGAATAAATTCTCCAAGTTTGTTTACATTGAGGACAAAAAACAAACAAAATCTCATCCTATGAATCATTTATAGATAATAAAAAAAAACACAAATTTTGTGTATGATTTGATAATGGCTAAAAACTTAAATGCTTGAGTCCAATACCATAAAAACCCTATGTAATGGCCTTGGCAGCCATTTTTGTTTATATGGAAATGAATATGAATGACCGGTGACCCCTAACCCTGATGATTCGTTTGAAAACGAAAAATGCACACAGACACAACTTGGTTTCCCTATGAGGCAATACTGAAAGCACTGCTTATCTCCCTTTCTAATCACTATGGCAACTATCCAGATGACTTGGCACATGATCTTTGATTTAATCAATTTCAACTCGTTTAATCCTGACCAGTGCATTAATTAGCTCGTCCCCAGGAGTGCAATGTCTTGATTGACCAGCAATACTGGTTGAATGTATAACGGTTGTTTGGTTGGTTTAGAAGCCCATGCCGCCCATACCTCCCATACCACCCATTCCTCCCATGCCGCCCATATCACCACCCGGCATTGGAGGGTCGGGTTTGGGGATTTCCGTGATCACAGCCTCAGCCGTTGATAAAAGGGAAGCAACTCCAGCAGCATCCATTAAAGCTGTTCTCACAACCTGCCAAAATATAAGTGAAAGCGATTAGTGATAACAAATCATATTGGTTGATTGATTGATTGGGGCTTAACGTCGCACTTAACAGCTAAGGTTATATGGCAACAAAAGTACCAACTGACCAAAAGATCTTACCCACCCCCCATCCCACCTAAATTTTAACATTAAAATCTCCACAGACCATATGAACGTCAGGAAGGCTAATGTATTTGGCATACTTAATTTTCCTCCATGCTAGGCAATCATATTGGAGCTTTGAATCTGGGAACCATTTGATAGTTGTTGAAGACATAGGTTTCCATAACACATTGGGCATTGTACTTTACATTGGGCGTAAATGTTTAGAGAAACAGCCCATGGAACTTTGGCTGGTACATAAAAACCCTATCACAAATATTCAAACTGGTGTTGTACAACCTACATTTGATATTCCTCGAGTTACCCACACGGTGTACTCACTTTCAAACATGCAGTGGTAAACCAAAATGGTTCTAGCTGGCTTTTCTTTAGGAAAAGTTGAAAATTTGCTCATATCGTTAAAGTGGAATGAGCTGCCAAAATGTTGATATTTTGGCGTAAAAACAGAATGTTGAAATTATCGGCTATTTTTCTCAAGATTTAGAATTCAGAAGCTTTTTAGTGCTTCTAATCGAGAATGTACGATAGTATTGTTTTGAACTAACTTTGGCTTCGAATGAATGAATGGTCGTCCCGATTATTTAAATTTTGTTTACTTTTAGAACTCTATTACGGTTGGCATAGGCCACATACTGTACCAATTTTCCTCATTCCATCGCCAATCATTTAGTTTTTTGATGACCTTCAAAGCCTCCGACTGGCGTGGTGATCAGGAATTATGAAAAAAAGTGTGAATTTTGACAGCTCATGCCAATTTAAAGAAAAAATTTTGCTTTTTTGGCAGCTTGAGAAGATTACCTTTGTTGGATCAATGATTCCTCGCTCATTTAAATTGACGAACTCGTTATTGAGAGCATCATAACCAAAATCTCCCTCTCCACTGATCACCTTCTCAACGATCACATTTGCTTCCATTCCAGCATTTTTAGAGATTGTTAATGCAGGCATGCGTAATGATTTCCTGATTATGTCAATTCCTGGAAACAAACAAGTTTTACGTTCAATCAAAAGTGAAGTAAGAGAAAATAACACTTTCGTGAGGAACAGGATATTATTCAAGGAACAAGTGAAAACTGTCTGAAAGGACAGTCGTAAACGAAGGGACTATTTCTACTAGTTACCATATCATTTGATACAGTGTGTGACATTAGCAATGGACCCATAGCCAAATCTATTGTAAATCCATTTGGTCTATTATAAAATTACAAGTAATAACCTGTAGGTATATGGGGAGATTTAAAATATTGTCAAGATGTCTATGGTGAAAATTATGCCAATGTCAAACACTGTGATTGATTGTTTGGTGTTTCACTCCGCGCTCAAGATTATTTCACTTGTATGGCGGCGTTTTATTGTGGGAGGAAACCGGGCTAATTGCCCGGAGACTCACAACCTTCCGGAGGTAACTATCATAATTTGGCAAGGGTAAATCAAAAAGTGAGTGAGTGATTTGGGGTTTACATCCTGCTCAACAGTATTTCAGTTATATGAAGAGGTCACCGCTCTTTTAGGTGCTGCCTCACCGAGTAGATCAAAAAAGCAACTAATGACATCGTATTTAATATTTAAAAAGTTTCCGGTGTATTGGGATAGGGGCGATTCAGATTCTGAGAAACTTCCCCCGACGACTGTAATACAATATTGAGAAAAAAAGCTTAACATTGCACAACCTCTTGGTATCCAGTTTCAAACCAACCCTTACAATATTACCAGAGATCGCCTGGACAAGAAATCCGGACAGACGGACAAAGTGGCATCTATATGCTCCCGAGAAGTTTTACATAAAATTTGGTATTATAAATAACATCTGTATTGTCCCCTCAGACTCATTAAATCAGTTTGACCTCCACAGATTTCAGTCAAGGTAAAAATGATCATCATATGGGACTTTTTGCTTCACATCATTTCACTTTTTCATTTTTATTAGATAAATGAAAGAACAGCAGGGGGCCATTTCACAAAGTGGGATCAATCACAGTTGCCATGACGTCATATCTATTCAATATTTATTGACACTAACACATGGGCACAAGGAAAATCTTCTTGTCTAAAATAACCATGGAGACTAGTTTCTAATTGTATTAGAAAGTATATTCCATCTCATCAATGTGGTATCCAATGGCAACCAAGCTTCGTTTGCGATACAACTGCTTTGTGAAATAAGCCCCAGAGTGCGATTTCATCTACTAAGCAACTAAGATAAACCATTGCAATTTTAGTTCACAAGATCTGACCCGCTGTTTAAACGCATTTATAAAATAGACCCGGCGGCTATACCTTTAAGCCCTTCATAAAATCATAAAAAATCACCACTCAAAACATGCAAGTTCTTTCCATTTTTGATGAAGAGCTCCTAACTGTAACATGTAAAGCACCCAAAAATTTTTTATTTATCACTGACCTATTTTTTGGTCCTCGTTATCGTATTTGAGATTTTCCAGATCGGGCAAACATCGTAGCAATGCTGTACCACCACCAGGAACAATACCCTCTTCAACCGCTGCCCGTGTAGCATTAAGGGCATCATTGATACGATCTTTCTTCTCATTTACTTCCACCTCGCTCGTCCCTCCAACCTGGAACAAACAATCCCACATAGTTACAAAGTCTTTGATATTCAGTGTTAAAACATAGCTTGAAAGCATTCCAATCTTGCATAATAAATTTCTAAACTACCGTAAATCACCTAGAACATCGACACCTAATTCTTAACTTAAAATCCGACACTTCGAGAAGGCTGGCTAACTTCAAAGGAGGGCGCCAGCTGAGAGCTTAATCACTTGCGGAAGTAGGCATGTTGTTTGGCTCAGCGTGCGCCATAGATGTACTAACAAAGGGCTGTCTGCGGACTGAAGACCAGATTTTCTCTAAAAACTATTCGAAGATTGCGAAATTCGCTTTTGGAATCAGGAAATAAATCATTACGGAAGTGAATGTGTTGTTGTTGTTGTTCTTGTCAACGGTAAACTTATGCTATGGTTTTCTTCTATGCGGTCTTATTCGTTTACATTTCGCTGGTTCATGTCGTAATTTTTTATGTCATCCCAAAACTAACTGTTCACTTCAACAAATGTTAAGTTAAATTATTTTGATTTATATCATTAAAGCAAGGTGCACATATAAACTAGAATTCAACTGAAGTAGAAGTGTCGCCTGGCAGGATAAATATACAAGGAGAAGGTACATCACCTTTCACAAAAAAATTCACTGTTGTACTTTATTTGTGAATATATGTATATCATGCTGTGTAAGATGTTACCTGAATATGAGATATTAAATAATAATCTGCGTCAGATTACACATTTATAAGAAATCCCCAACATTTCATTGACTCCGAGCGACCATCCCACATATACCGTATAAGCCCAAGTACAAGACGCACTTTTTTTCATCAAAACTTGAGCGGTTTCTGACCGTGCGTCTAATACACAATTACATGCAAAACCCAACTTTTTTTCAGTCAGTGAAATCAGCGAGCGCTATGTGACTTGTCGGCAGACAAAGAAAGTGGCATATGTGAAACCTAAAATTAAATTCATGTTTAATTTAAAAAACTCTAAAAAAAAACTTTTTTTTCACCCTTCAACTTCAGAGGTATTTTTCATTGAGTATTTTGCAGGCTGTTATGTACACGGGTCGCACATGAGGAGCGGTTGATTGAAAACGAAGCTGAACTTTGACAGGCAGCGGTTACGCTGGCTCGGCATAAAAAAAAAATAAGACTATCAAAAATTGTGTTCTAATCAGAGTTTTATTTTTTGAATTCGTAGTTCATTTAACCAAGTATTAAAATAAAGAAACAATATTAAATGGTATAAAGTTTGAATTGTCACGTAACACATGAAGACGTGCTTACTCAACGGAGTTCATTTAATTTAAGGTCGTGTTCCGTAAATCCTTCAAAATCTACGCCGTAGGTCTGAATTGTTATCCTCGGTAAAAAGGCGAACAATTTCACTATCAGACACAGCGTTCGAATCGGCGTAATACAGTTCAATATCTTCCGGTTGTTCGTCTCTCATTGTTTTATTTATATACTCAGCAACTTGAACATCGTCTTGCTATGGAAAGTCGTTTTCCGTTGCATTTTTTGAAAGAGTTTTGATCATTGTTGGGTGGATCTCCTTCCAAGCGTCAGCTATCCACTGACAGATGACTGGCAGGTCGGGCTTTCTCATGTTGCCGCCTTTAGTGAAAGAATGTTCATCACTGGCCATCCACTCCGCCTACTTTTGTCGTAGCTTGGTTTTCATTGGCTTATTTATGGAGACATCAAGCAGTTGCAGGATTGAGGTCATACCCCCGATATTATGACCAGGTCGGTGGTGTGATTGTCTCTCAATTTAGATTTCACATAATCTGATCTGTGGCAGCGGAAAGCGTCCTACACAAGTAAACTTTTTGAAAATTATATAAGGAGGCAATTTCCCACCGTCCGCTGTACACGCAAGCATAACTGTAAAACAATTTTTTTCGTTGCCGGTCGTTTTAATTGTCACTGTTTTTTTATCCTTTTGTTGTCAACATTTTATAATTTACATATATATCTGTTGTGTATACATTGTGAACAATTACAGTAACCTGGAAGTTATGAAGAGATCAGAAATAATTTCACATTTTATAGCCACTAAATCTAATTGGCTTCAAAACAAGACTAGCAGTGACGATTGTTTTGGTACTGCGTGTTTACATGACCGCGTGGACAATGTAATTGCAGATTCAGTCACTGGGACACTCAAATCCCTTCAACACCTGTAATAGCTTTTCAAGCATAGCGGTCAGCCGGGCTTGACTGGCTTGTTACGTAATGCGTGTTTATACTTGAATGCAAAGGTCAGTTCAAACAAAGCCAGGTTTGACAATGTATACAGCCCACCTCAGAAATACACATGCGTCTTATTTATGATAATATGCTTTTTTGATGGATTTGACCTTCAAGTTTGTGGTGCGTCTAATACACGAATGCGTCTTGTACTTGAGAAAATACGGTACCTTCATCTTTTGCGAAAAAATCCAGTATGAAATTTTGGCCTGACAAGGATCCTACCCATGCGGTATTGGTGGAAGGCTTATGTTGATGCGAGTAAAAAGCTTTACTAGCTGAGCTACGGAGGCTCCCCTGCAAATGGAAGCTTGACTGAATGAATGGTTTTTTTCAGCCAATCAAAAGCCTGTACAATAATTAAATATGCGAGGATTTAAGCGAAAGTCGAACTTGAGCGGGGTATTAAGGTAATAAACTTCCCATTTAAATTTGAAAAAAGTTAAGCCAGTGGTTTTCAAGATATTGCAGGGAAACCAAGTTATTTGTATCAGCCAATCAAAAACAATAATTAAATATGCGCGGATTTTAGCGAAAGTCGAACTTGAGGGGGGTATTAAGGTATTAAACTTCCCATTTAAATTTGAAAAAAATTAAGACAGTGGTTTTCAAGATATTGCACGGAAACCAAGTTATTTGTATCAGCCAATCAAAAGCCTGTACAATAATTAAATATGCGCGGATTTAAGCGAAAGTCGAACTTGAGCGTGGTATTAAGGTAATAAACTTCCCATTTAAATTTGAAAAAAATTAAGCCAGTGGTTTTCAAGATATTGCACGGAAACCAATCCGGACGCCGACGCCAGACTACGCCGTCAAAGTGATCCCTAAGTGCCCCCTTTCAGGCGACACAAAAATGTGTTTATCTCCGCCGGTCTATATTTTGTACAGCAGTTTCGTCAGCGCCATTCCTTGTTCAATTCTTTACTGTAGTCCATCTATCAGTTCAGTTTCCCGTGAAGTGTTTAAACCATCATTGTTTTTGTATTTATTTAGTAACAGTTACAACTGGTCCTTATTTAGTTATAACTGGTCCATGATTTACGATCCATGAATAATGGGAATTAATGGCAGATTTTTTATTTTATTTAGAAAGCGCTTGCCGACACTAGCGTCTAATTGGAACAGTAAAGCGTATTTATACTGTCCACTCAGCGGTTCTATTATAGATGCAAATTATAGAACTCGATCCCTGAAAAAATCTTATATAGCTGTGCTTAACACGCTATACATGTATATTTGTAAAACACGCAATGGGAAAATAAGACTATCTCCCGATCCTCTCATACATTCCCGGACGGTTGCACCCTGGAAGAAAAAAATAAAATCCAGCAAAGCCCATATTTCTTGGATACGCCGAGCAGTGAATAGAGGCAATTGACTAATTATTTCTTGTCACTTGGCATTTATATGGTTAGTTTTTTCTTGTTGTAAAATTTAAAGAGTTTAACAGACGTGTTCTATTATTGCCAAATTATAGTATTTTATATCCCAGTTTGACTTTGTGTAGTTTCTTTTAATTTTATCCATATCATGTCGATTGGCGAGCGAGTTGGTTTTGATGTTAGGTATTTTAAAGTTATGTTGGTATGACTTGATTAGAACGATATATATCGTTTTCTGCGTAATAAAATGCATTTAATTTAAACACATATTTCTGTAGTACCAGATTCTTTCAAACTTTGTTATCATTCATCGAGTTCGATGATAATAGGGTTATTACCATTATGGGCGGGGTAGTAAATGTCACTCACTGTCAGAATTTTCATTAAGCGAAACAGCCAATAAGATTCAGCAAATAGCTGACCTTCAACCAATCTATAGTGTTTTGCTGTAATCAAAATCCACATAACTGACTGGCGCCATGTAGCCTACCGTTCGAAGGCGGAGACTCGATACATTTGTTCATATGAGTACGTTACTAAATAGATCACATATTAGATCTTACAAATAATAACTGAAACGGTTTTCGAAGAATTTGATCTGTAAAATTCTTTACTTTTGCCCAAATAGTTCTTATTCTTGATGTTTCTTGTTTCACTTCCCCGTTGTCTGTACGGAGATTATAAGCCATATTTCGATCAAGTCGTTGCTATGAAAAAATACTGTAGGCTAATAGTCTGCATCCAATGCAATCTGACTAAAGTCGAGATGCTTATTGAAAATAGCTAAGCATCTCGACTTTAGTCAGATTGCATTCGATGAAACCATAGCACTACGGCCGTAATGTGTTATAGTTGTATGATGAAACCATGCGACTGACTGAATTTCGAAATCAGAGAAGATACAGCTCCATGATTAAATATACATTTTTTTATGTTTTAAGATTTAAATCGAAAGATACCGTATTATCAAAGTCACTTTAATTTCGCTGCGGCGATAGCAAAATTCCTACCAAGTGACACACAAACAAAGCCTGGTGAAGAAAAATACCGATCTCCTGAACTTTGGACTTTCTCAACAACAACAGTGTAACCATTTCTGAGGCCAACTGAATAAAAACACTGAGAAAATGACGGTTTGACCGATAACAATAATAGTATACACACAGTTGAGTTTGGCGCGTTTGTACAGTCAGTTTTTAGCCACTTTCTTTCGTTTTCTTTAAGTTTAATTACGGGATTCAATTTGAGAAAACCAACCAAATGTAGTAAGGTTCGGATATTGATTTGATTTAATTTATGTTTATCTGTAATTAATAACTCACAATACACAAAAGAGTGCATTCAGACGACCGGTGAGCGACTATCAACACAACCCAGCGACAGGCATGAATACCCTGCAGTGAGCTCGTTAGTGTCACTAATCTATTCTTTGTTCACCAATCCCTGGGAAATAACATCAGCCGCCCTTATCGCATGACCTTAGTTGGAAATAAAATCGTTGAAATTCTATGTGACTTACGGTATCTAGTTTTCACACGTTTATTTATCAACTCTGAAAAGTTTTGGTTCTTTCCCCCTAAACACTTCCAGTCTCAATCGTTTGAGTCACAAGCAGTTGTTGGTTAAATCTACTCTGAAAGCACGTACTAAGCTGTGAAAAATTTAATGTCGTCAAATTTCCTAATTGTGGTGTTATTTGACACGGTGACCCCATTATGTTGGAAGTTTCCGCTGTGAACAACACAGTAATGTAGCTGTTGTAGGGACTGACGATAGCCTTGACTGGGACAAGGAACGCCGCAGAAATAACAGCTAATCAAAGCATACTAATTTTCACAATAAATAAAATTTTACACCTCAAGACTACTCTTTCTTCATCTACTAAACCTGTGAAATAATCTTGCATGTGGCATAAAGCATCAATCAATTAAAAACGAGTCAGCCTTATACTAAAGCAGTTATTTTTTACCAATAAACCCTAGTCTGAAAATCGTATTGAGTTGGAACTGCAACGCAACTTGAAGCTGTCTAAATTCAATCTCTGCTTGCAAGATAGGACGTTTGATATGGCGATAGGCTAATATTTCTTTTTATGAGAAATAAAACATATAATTAGAAAATGCCTATGAAAAATGCCGCCGCCTGACAAAATAAACAGTTGTGGTGTTATTTGACACGGTGACCCCATCATGTTGGAAGTTTCCGCTGTGAACAACACAGTAATGTAGCTGTTGTAGGGACTGACGATAACCTTGACAGGGAACAAGGAACGCCGCAGAAATAACAGCAGATTAAAGCATCATCATACTTATTTTCACAATAAATAAAATTCTACATCTTTAGACTACACTCCTTCGTCTACTAAACCTGGCAACACCGCATCTTGCATATGGCATAAAGCATCCTATCAATTAAAGACAATGTGTCATCCTTATATTAAAGCAAAGTTATTTTGGACCAATAAACCCTCGTCTTCAAATCGAATCCAGTTGGAACTGCAACGCAACTTTAAGCTGAAGTCTAATTTCAATCTCTGCTTGTAAGATACGATGTTCGATATGGCGATAGGTTAATATTTCTTTTTGTGTCAAGAAATAAAGAATTAGAAAATGCCTATGAAAAATGCAGCCTACTGACAAAATAAACAGTTGTGGTGTTATTTGACACGGTGACCCCATCATGTTGGAAGTTTCCGCTGTGAACAACACAGTAATGTAGCTGTTGTAGGGACTGACGATAACCTTGACAGGAACAAGGAACGCCGCAGAAATAACAGCAAATTAAAGCATTTAAGGATACAAAATTTCCCTATAAAGTCCTATGCCATTTAACAGACATAACTAATACTAAAGTTATAGATGCCAATAAATCTGGCAACGCCACCATATGTGAAATAATCTTAACATGTAATTAAAGACAAAGGGTCAACCATGCCCTCAACAAATACTTGGTAACAGCAAAGTGTTCGACAATTAAAAGCCCGCCTGAAAATCATATCCAGCAATGTAGATTTAGTTAAAGGCAAATTTTAATAGGCTGAAAACAAATCTGTTTCGGAGGATGGATATAGTTAAACCCTTAGTAGACCTGCATGACTGCACAACTATAGTAGACCTGCATGACTGCACAACTATAGTAGACCTGCATGACTGCACAACTATAGTAGACCTGCATGACTGCACAACTATAGTAGACCTGCATGACTGCACAACTATAGTAGACCTGCATGACTGCACAACTATAGTAGACCTGCATGACTGCACAACTATAGTAGACCTGCATGACTGCACAACTATAGTAGACCTGCATGACTGCACAACTATAGTAGACCTGCATGACTGCACAACTATAGTAGACCTGCATGACTGCACAACTATAGTAGACCTGCATGACTGCACAACTATAGTAGACCTGCATGACTGCACAACTATGTTTGTTTCTGTGGAGATTCATTTCCATGCGCCATTCTATTCCTCCTATGGCGTAATTAAGAAATCTATCCTCTGCTTCTAAATTAGTAAATTAACCGACACTAATTGACCCGGAAAAAATTCTGCGGCAGAGTGAGAATTGAACTTGGGGATGCGTAAAAGAATCTGTCATTCTAAAAAAAAATTTCCTAATATGAATCGCTATGAAAAATGCCGCCTACTGACAAATAAACAGTTGTAGTGTTAGTTGACACGGTGACCCCATTATGTTGGAAGTTTCCGCTGTGAACAACACAGTAATGTAGCTGTTGTAGGGACTGACGATAACCTTGACTGGGACAAGGAACGCCGCAGAAATAACAGCATGATTAGAAAAAATTCAATGTAAGTAATAAGTAAAAACTAGAAATTATTCGCCCTATATGGTGGAGTAATCAAATAGGAAATATAACAGAGTAAAACATCCAAATTTGACAGACTATAGAAAATTCAATAAATCATACCTTTAACACCGCAACACCGTTGGACAATTTGGCAAGACGTTCTGACATTTTTTCTTTCTCATATTCTGACGTTGACAAATCAATTTCATCTTTGATTTGAGCGATTCTCCTTTCTACTTCTGCCTTATCTGCTTTACCCTGAAATACCAATTATAAAATATAATCTTACTCCACAGTGAAAGATAGAATTTTATTACTGTTTCAGTAGCTGTTGTCAGGCTCTTTATGCTCACTATGCCAACGTAGCGCAAGTTTTCACGTAACATAGCAACCTATACTGTAGAGATACGTTAGTATGAAAGTTACGCAAAAAAATACATCTACGCCGCTTTGTGAGACAGGGGCTGGTTGTTCAAAATAAAATGAGCTTTCACCACCTGGCGCAACAAAGACAATCCATCTAACCTGCCATTATGTTTAAGATGTTTTGAACAATCATCCCCAGAAGCATAATGGTGGCACTAAAGACGAGTTGCATTGTGGGTAGAAATGGGTGCTGCTTTGGTAGTTGTTATAGACCATTGCAGAGACTGCATATCGTCATAGTTTTTTTGTCTTCTACTAACGACAACACAAGAAGCTGACGTCATAACTAGTGCTAAAATGGGTAGCAAAATGTTGTAACTAGGTAACCAAACAGGTCATGCTTTACCAATTACCCGTTTCAGTCATCACACAATCAATAAATAGCCCAGTCAGAAAATAATACAACTTCTGAGAAAGCAGAGAGATTAGAATCTACGAGCCATGATCAACAAGCTTGGAAATACTGTTACTTTTGAAACAATTTAAGATTTTAAAAATAATTTAACCAGTAGGGAGTATTCTGGACCAACCTTCATTAAGAGGGTATCATCTTTAGTGATAATTGCTTCTCCCACAACACCGAGATCTTGTATTTGGACATCTTCTAGTTTGTATAGGTTACCTTCATCACCAAATACCTGCAGATGAAAAACATGTAAACAGATTAGTTATAAATTGATAAATAAATAGTCGGACCTTCAACAAAACCATCAGCAGGTTAATGTATTCTGTGAAGAGGGAACAGTTTTACAAAGTGGGTGTAAAGATACACATATGCTCAACATGGGCCAGGTTTTAACACAGAAGTCAGATGGGACTTACCACAGGGGTAAGTTTAAGTTACATCGGACTTCTGTGTTGACAGAAGACACATGGGACTCAGTTGGCATGGGTAGAGAAATAGGTCAATGGTATCGTTACGTTGGGACTAATACTACCTATCATGGTGATTACTACTGTAACTTCAGGGAGATAGCCAGCCTCTGTCAGACTCATTAAATCAGTTTAAACCTCCACAGGTCAGTCAAGTGAAATGGGATCATCATTCAGAAATCTGGCTACAGTCATATATTACACTACTTTCCTTATCACTAAACATCTACATCTCATTTTCTCTGCTTCTAGAGCATGTTTCTCAAAACATTTACTCTCGAAGTTAGGCCTGTCATGGCAACAAAAACCTTCAACATTACATAACGACCAACTAAAGTTTCGTCGGTTGTAAATGTGTTGAGAAACAGCAGCTCTCAGCAAATTACGCCACACTTGATTAGACCCATTAACACGCTCTTAGCATGAGCATGCTGAGACGGCTCATAGCCAAGAAATAGTGTGGCAGCAGCAGCTTGTTTCAAGTCACACGACCAACTTAGCTACCGAACGCCAAGTAAAATTTTGTGAGATGTATGTCGGCATTTGATAAAAGTATCGCTGATGCATTTCACTGCGTAATATTATAGCTGTAGCATTTAAAAAAACAAAAGTTTTTCCCTGTTTTAGCACCACTGACGGAAAATTCCCTTGTTTCACAGTTCGACAGCAGCTAACGCTCTATGAGCAGGTCAATCAAGTAAGGACATATTTTATGAAAATTTGACAAATACTGTCAAATCTGTACTTACGATTCCTCCGGTAGCCACGGCGATATCTTGAAGTGTGTTTTTCCGATTATCACCAAATCCGGGAGCTTTTACTGCACACACCTGGAGACCAACTTTAATCCTGTACAGTAAATCATTATTTTATTCCAACAAATAGAGCGAGATTAGCTAATAAAATGAGTTCATTACAACATTACAGTGGCACAAGCTGCTCGTACAAACTATTTAGATTTTCCTTATTGCAGCGCCAGTCATTGAGCATCTTTATGATTGATACAGAGATAACACACCGTGATGAGATTTTATAGTTACCAGGGAGCATTTCTCTATGTTTGTCCTTTAACTATGTGAGGGGCCTCAGTGGTCCAGAGGGTTAGAGTGATCGTCCCTGAGTCCCGTACAGACCCGATGCAGTGTGGGTTCAAATCACACTGACCAAATAAAAACTGACAAATTTCTGCGTGGATTTTTCACTCGTGAAAGGGTTGCGAGGTTCTCACCAAAGGTTGGGTTTTTCTCCCCCACTAAACCTGGCAACACCGCCATACAAGTGAAATATAAGTCTTGAGTGCGGCTTAAACATCAATCAATCAATTAAATTGAGTGTGAATGGAACCGGCGCCCCGTAGATGAAAGGCTTGTCTCGGACTGAGAGACTAACGTTTAAGCCACAGTGACCACATGGAATTATATCGTATAAATTTCACTTATTTAGTTGTCAAAAACTTGAATTGTCTATTTGTAAGCATACCAGATTGTTAACCATTGATTGGATTTAAACTGGGTTAAAATCTACACCACACAAAGCTGTATAAGCTGCAATCAACAGGGAAATTAGTGAATTAGTAAATAACCAACACTGATCACCCAGAAAAAATCTCGGGCCAGGGTGAAAATTAAACTTCCGGCTTAGTTTGATTCTCACCCGGGGGCTCGTTTCACAAAGCAGTCGCATCGCAAACGAAGCGTAGTTGACAATGGATACCATGTTGAAGAGATATGACCTCATCACATGGCAACTGCGCTTGATTGCACTGTGCGACGGCCTCATGAAACGTTTGTCCATGTCATCAGCGTTGATTATCTTACTAAAGTTGTTACAATGCCCTACCTGTTTAATACGAGAGTACTAAGCGCCTCTCCGTCCACATCCTCTGCCACGATGACCAGCGGTTTACGCTGCGAGTTGGCTAATTCTAACACCGGGATTATAGACTGCATGCTGGAGATTTTCTTCTCACTTAATAACACTAATGCATCCTGAAAGTCGCACTTGGCACCTGGTACAGAAAACAATCCCAATTTTATGTCACACACAACAGCTAAGTCATTTAGTGACAAAAATACTAACCGACTAAATAGGATTCAATATTATTTGGTCTGAGTGGGATTCAATCCCGCACCACATCGATGGAAGGCCTGTGTCGGACTGAGGGACTATTTCTCTTCGGACTGAGCCACCGAGGCCCCTTAGAGGCCGAACAAAAGATAATTACAGAGATAAGCTGAGATACGGTTAGGATTTAATGTAGCAAGTTTGAATACCAAATATCTCACCACACAGAGAAATTTGGAAAGTGTAAATGCTGATTTCTGTAGCACCAAAAGCCACAAACCTACCCATGGGATAAAAGTAGTCTGTGAACAGCACTGTGCATTTATTATTGTTCAAAGAATTAATTAAATAGCGTGGCATACAATGATTCATTGGTTTATGTTTTACAACGTACTCATGATTATTGTAGTTACATGCAGACATTTCAGGTTAAGTGAAAGTGAAATGGGACTCTTTGCCCAAATGAAACCCCACAGGGTGAAATGGGGCTCTTTGTCCAAATGAACCCCACAGTGTGAAATGGGGCTCTTTGCCCAAATGAACCCCACACCTTCAACAGATGCCTCACATAGGAATCACCTGGTGAAAATGTCCCCATACCGAGGCCCCTTACAAGAAAGAGGGTCTTCTATCAAAACTATTTGATAAAACTAAAAATTGCTCATTCCATCCATCCAAATAATGCATTTTGCTTTCAATTCTAGTAAGAGTTCCCTACCTTTAGCTGTGTTGATGAAGTAAGGAGAGATGTAGCCTCGGTCAAACCTCATTCCTTCAATGGTCTCCAACTCGTCTTTTAATGTCTTGCCATCCTAAAAAAAAGGTTAATATATCACACAAGTTTAATAACTTTTTAAGCTTCCTTTAGTTCCGATTTAACTGGCTTTGAGATCGGAAAAACTGAATTTCCAAATTCCAAATTCTTTCAAATATAGAATGGCTCTTCAAAAAGCACTTTGACATCCAACATAAGAATGTCTGTATCAATTATTTTCCCCTCGCTCCATGTGGAATCCAGTAAGGGAAATTTGGTATATGAAACATTTGAGCCAGGTCATAGTTAAAGTGGCATGAGCTGCCAAATATAAGGAAAATTTCACTGAAACAGAATTAGCTAATTGTGGGTTTTTTTTTTCTGAAACTACAAAATAAGAACTTTCAGTTGATATAAATCTTCAGGATGTATGTTAAGGTGGTTTCATAGGCAGCAAAAGTCCCAAAAATGAACTCGTACATCCCGACTATTTGAATTTTGTCCATTATTAGCACACATCTTTGGTTCGTACAGGGAACTGACTGTACCAATATTTTTTATTTCAACGCCAATACTTCATACGTTAAACTTCTTTTGACAATCAGAATTTCCGAAAAAATAATTTTGGCAGCTCATGCCACTTTAAGGCCACCTAGTTTACACCGAGCATATTCCCATCAAACTAGTTTTGATTGTGCAAGAGAAAAAGCTGACTCTAAGCAGGCACAAAATTGAATAATCGGAAAAGATTAATCGCCATTGATATGTGGCCTCAACACCAGATACCTTTTAAATGCATGAAAATGTGCCGCCTACCTTGACAGTTATAACTCCATCCCTACCAACCTTCTTCATGGCATCAGAAATTAAATCACCAATTGATTTGTCACCATTGGCAGAGATTGTAGCAACCTTGAAAACAATAATAGATGATCGTCAATAAAGCTCATTTCACTTATGGCTGATCGATTGACTGGTTGATTGATGTTTTATGTTTTAAGATTATTTCACTTATATGGCGGCGTTGCCAGTTGTATTGTGGGAGGAAAGCGGGCTCTATGCTCGAAGGAAACCCACAATATTCCGGAGGTAATTGACAACTATCCCACATAGATCGTTCGAGTTAAAACCAAGTCAGAAAATGTTCCAATTTTTGTTTTTGACAGTGGGATTTGAACCCGTGACCCATTGGTGGAAGGCTGTTTGCATTGAGCGTCAAACGCTCTACCTACTGAACCACGGAGGCCCCCCTTAAACTATTGGAATTTTAAAATTGTTTTATAGAATTATGATACCGGGTTAATCAGAAAGTCATTATTTTAGAAATATCTGAAATGCCCATCAAGGTTGCAGACATTTTCTTGATGAATAAAGTATATAATCTCCAATAACTCCTTAGTAATTTAAGGGAATAATTAGAAAGTGATCACTCTTAGGGCAATTAGGTGGAGCCATTTGTCGAGTTCTTTAGCATTTTCATAATGGAGAGGACACAAGGTTTCACTATGACATTCCACTAACAGCTGTAGGAAAAAAACTTTTATCGAGATACAAGATCCTTAAATTTCACTCAGAATGTAACCCCTGGGGGGTATTTCATAAACCACATATAGCCGACTACGGTCAGATAGTCGACTAAGCAGTAATGTTAAAGCAGTGCTATTCTAGTCGGCTAGGTCAGTTTAGCCTTCTAAACATGTTTATGAAATACCCCCCAGGTTTTTTTCCCAATTTTATTGAACAGAATATATTTTGAGGTTTCTCTAAGCTTTGGTTTGTTACCTGGACATGCTTTCATCAGGTAGGTTGACATCAGACCTGATATATCAACATTACCTGTGATACCTCAAATTAATTAGGACAAGTCATTTCATAACTGTTTCATAAGATAAGATTCCTTTAGATAAGCAGTTTTACAGTTGACCTATTTCTACCTTGACCTAGTTTTACCTGTGCTATTTCCTCTGGTGTAGTAACCTGCCTTGACATAGATTTTAACTGAGCCACAACAGCATCAACAGCTAACATAACACCTGGTAAGAAACAAAAGGTGTGATAGAGTCAGACTTAAAAAAACTTTGGATCAATTTTCACTGATTGGTTGATTGCAACAGGTTGGATAGATTTATGTTTCACGACAGAAATAAATTGAAATTATATGTTACTCAAGAGAGTTAAGACAAATTTGCATGGCTATAATAGACTTGGGCCAGTATCAGTGTCACACGATTTTATTTTAACTTGGTAAAGTAACTGTCCCATAAGAGATTATACATGGGGCATTATTTAGCCCAAGACATTACATGCAAGTCAAAATGGTGGCCAATAATTTTAATGTTGATATCTCAGTAGGATCAGCCCTGTTTAAGATTGGACACAACCATTACCTTTTCTAATTTCTACTGGGTTAGCTCCCTTGACAATCTTCTCAAATCCTTCCTTTGCAATTGAGCGAGCCAATATGGTTGCTGTTGTCGTACCATCGCCAGCTTCTTCATTAGTGTTATTGGCGACATCCTGAACCAGCTTCGCTCCAATATTCATATATCTATCTTTCAAATCAATTCCCTTAGCAACAGTCACGCCATCTTTTGTGATCTTTGGACTTCCCCAACTTTGTTCTAGGATAACGTTTCGGCCCTGAAAATAAACAGAAAGAATGTTCCACTGACAGAATATTTGTTTTTTTTTCAAAAGTTTTACTGGTGGTGACTTCTGGCTGAATGAATACAAGAATATTTTGCATCCGCACGGGAATAAAGGGGGAAAATGTGGTTAGTTTGTTTAAGAGCCCGTTACCAAAGTCAGCAAACATCCACCAGTGTGCGTACCAATAATAAAACAGTATACGAGCCTGCTGATTTTTTTGTTTTTTATTATTACTTAAGTCTTTGTCCAGAGCTTGTATACCCATCAGCCAATGAAATCTGACTGTCAGGAAAGTTAGCTCTGATGTTTACTCTAGCACCGAAGAACAACTGAACTGCTACCAGGAAACCGGTCAGTGTAGAGAGTAGGGTGCACCTTTATCAACAACTCTGTTTATCAATATTCTTCACATAAACAAAGATGTGTAAACATTGTCAATAGAACAAAGTGTTCCAGAAAATTCTACCACATGAAGCCAAATTCCAGACGTCAACTGGCATCTGACAAAAGCCAAAATATGTTGTCAAGTAAAATTAGTTTCATAACTTATAAGCTTCTTGACAAAGTGAAAAGGATATTCCACTCCAGAACTGAGACTAGTGATCGTATCTTACAAAAGAAAAAAATTGGGCAAGTGAAGATATGGCTTTGAGAAACTTGCCACATATTTAAATGAGGGTTTCAGTTGCGCTCAAGATTTGTCCACTCATATGGTGGTATTAAAAGGGTAAATGGTAGAGTAAACCGGCTTATTGGCTAGGAAACCCCTACAACAGCAGGTATCAGGCAGCCAACACTACACCAAATCTTAATTGAATGTTTTTTTTATTTTACGCAGTGAAATTCAAACCCCATTAAACCGGTGGAAATCTTGTTCCGGCAGATTATTCGTCTACCAACTGAAACGCTTAACCTTTGGAAAAAAAGTCTACACCAGTCTAGATGTAAACAGACAACGATCAAAATGTTAAATCACTACTTAAGTAGCATTAGCTGCCAAAATGATATTTTGATGTTAAAACAGAATGTTGAAATTATCAGCTATTTTTCTCAAGACATATTATTCAGAAGCTTTTTAGTGCTTCTAGTCTCGAAAATGTACGATAAAGTATAGTTTTGAACTAACTTTGGTTTAGAATGAATGGTCGTCCCTGTTATTTAAATTTTGTCTACTTTTCGAACAAATTTTCGGTTCGTACAAGCCACATACTGTACGGATTTTCCTTATTCCAACGCCAATCATTTAGTTTTTCGATGGCCTTCAAAGCCTCTTACTGTCGTGATGATCATAAATTATAAAAAAAGTGGGAATTTTGGCAGCTCATGCCACTTTAAAAGTATTTAAAAAAAAATTTTTTTAACCAAATTAGTTTTGTCCAGAGCCTGTATACCCAACAGCCAATGAAATCTGACTGTCAGGAAAGTTAGCTCTGATGTTTACTCTAGCACCGAAGAACAACTGAACTGCTACCAAGAAACAGGTCAGTGTAGAGAGTAGGGTGCAGCTTTATCGGCAACTCTTAGATTATCAATATTCTTGACATAAACAAAGATGTGTAAACATTGTCAATATTACAAAGTGTACTACATAAACAGTATAATATAAATCCTTATCATGGCATAGGATTTCACAGAAACAGTTGGTTCACATAGCCCGATGTCATGGTCTTCCCAAAACTGTTGGGTGTCTAGGTGGCTCAGTCGGTTAGAGTGATAGTCCCTCACTCCAACAAGGGCTTTCATCGATGCGGCACGGGTTTGAATCCCACTGACCATATAAAGTTAAAAAATTTCTGAGTGGATTTTTCACTCGATCCGACGCCGCATATGGAAGACTTGCCAAGTACTCGATGAAGGCTGGGGGTTTCATCATGGCAAAGAGCCTGGTTTTCTCCCCCACTAAACCTGGCAAAGCCGCCATAAAAGTGAAATAACCTTGAACGAGTCATAAAACATAAATAATTCACCAAAACTATCGTAGCAAAATTTTTTACCCATCATAGTAGCCCTGTAAAGAGGACGTATATTATCTACACTAGAAGTATCCTCAAACCTATTTGATTCCATCTATTTAAACTATTATGATATTTCTGAATTCTACACTTTGGTTTATGTATGTACCTTGGGTCCCAGCGTTACAGCTACTGCATCTGCTAACAGATCCACACCCTGTAACATCAACGCTCTGGCATCAGCTCCGAATTTGATATCTTTAGCGTAGGCACGAGACAAAGACGGTGCCACTCTTCGGGCCAACGAAGATCGGAAGACGCTTGGCAGGCGATACATTGTCCTGCAAATGAAATTGATAAAGGAAAAAAAGAACAATATTAAGAATTGCCAAAGAAAATATTCGCACACAGTTTCAGAGCAAGCAGTGAAAAGAGTTTGAGGGAAGAGCTTGCCATTTGCGACAATACATTTAGTCTAAATATGTCCGTACGCAACATCACACAACTGGCATTCAAAATAGGGCCCTTTACCAATTAAGCAATAGTAACCATTGTATGGTGAACTAAATGGGACTCTCATGCCCTTTGACCTCACAGATTTTGTCACAGTTGGCCTTTGACCTCTCGGATATGAATAAATTATGATCTCATCCGACACATTTACTCTGTCATATGAGAAATAACATGAAGAGATGCAAACAGTCTTCTAAATGTACTACCATCTAAATTTAACGCTTCAAATTAACTACACATTTAACAATGTGTTCTACTACAACAGTGCATGTTCCAAGCTTGTTGTGAGTGGCTAGCTCTACCTTCAAAGTCAACTCGCCGCGTGTGGCAAAGCCCGTGAAATTTATTTCTTAAAAGTCTAAAACGAATTGCGCCATTTTAGGCATGTGTTTTAAAATAAACCGATATATCTATTCACATGCTTCACCTAGTATCCACGTGTAGTGCACGTTATTTAAATTTTGTTTACTTTCAGTTTCAGTTTGTGTAGGCCACATACTGTATAGATTTTTCTCAATCTAACCCCAACCATTTGGTTTTTCGATGGCCTTTAAAGCCTCTTACTGTCGTGTCGATCAGAAATTATGAAAAAGTATGAATTTTGGCAGTTCATGCCCCTTTAAAATGGTGCAATTTGTTTTAGACAGGCTTTCACAACAAGCTTGGAACATGCACTGTTGTCGTAGAACTCTATAGTTCGGCGGAAATGCGAATGAGGGCAGATAGCGAGGAAATTGTCATTTTTGTCCAAACTTTACCCACCGATGGACGGGGTCTATTCTCGACGTTCGGCGGTTTAGTACTCGAGCAATGGACAACCCGCCGATCTGCGACTTTCTCCAGCCTGTTTAATGTTGTACATCAGCAAAATGTCGCTTAGGGCAAAAATTTTAGATTTCACATTTGTAAAAGCCAAATGGCTGTGAAATTTGGGAATGCTATGGAAGGTTTTCATTAATTTCAAGTTCAGGATCAACATAAAAAATCGGAAGTAAATCTGTATCCTTAACAGCGAAAACAGGCTTTTCACAAGCAGTTGCAAAATAAAATCAAGATGACGCGGCCCAATGTTTATATAATAGCACAGCTTCACTAATTCAATCTAGATTCTACTGGTACTGCTATAGTAATAACACGAACATTGAGAGGTCGACCGAGCCACGTGCGTCGAGTGATGTTGTTGCACTCGAGAACCGCATGCATTAAATAGAATTAGAAGGAAACTCCTTTGTTGCGTTATATCACAAATATACCATATCACAGACCCGTTCTTCTGTTAGAACGATGTCAAATGAACAAGAGATACTCACAAAATGTTGGTGTCTTAATAAGTTTTCAGTTACACCCCGCTCTGCGAGCACGTTTCGTCCCTTCCACGATCTGTCTGAAGTCTGATGAAATCGAGGCTCAAGAGGAGAGAAATCTACATCTGGCCGGAACATGGATAACAAAATAATCAAAAGAATTCCCTGTAAATCAAGCGCTCAAAACTAACAATTTTAGTACCTAGAAGAAGTAACACATTTGTGCAAAACTTTGCGAATTCAAGGACTTAAATATAATGGTTTAATTGCATGCGTCCTTTTATAATTGTGTTGACTTTTTACAATCCATATGTAGGTCACACGTGTTTCTAGAAAATCCTGGGATGTCACTGACCTTTCAGCTATCTCTGAACGTGAAGCGCAATTGATGCAAAAGCTGACAAAGCCGGGAACTGCCAAAACCTTTAAGCATATAAAGAGCGAAAAGCTGCTCTCAAGACTTTATTTGTCAAGGAAAAGTTAGATTTTGACATCTGACAATTTGTTACGCAAGCGCCCTTTGACTTCCGGTTCTGCAAACGCACGTGTGGGTGAAGTTTTTGACCGACTGAGAAGATCATCAGCAGAAATCTCGTCAAAAACACAATCTTAACAATGGTAAGTCTGGATAAATTATTGGTCTGTGCCGCTGCTTTTATATTAAGTGTATTGTGCAATCTTGCCATGCAATAATCGTTGTTCTCTGATCTTCATCAACTTACATTTTACTTGTTCAGTTGACAGAACTGACTGACTGATGCATGGCATCCGACTCCCACTTGTGCTTGTTAGAAATATCCAAACACAATGAATTGATGTCGTGCTGGTCAACACACTCTTTTCAAGTCGTTATATTAATACTGACCTATACAGTCATTATTATAGTATAATAAATTAATATATATCGTAGTGATTCGTACTACTTTGAAAGTAGATCATATCATTGAATGATGTAATAATACTAATAAGTAATATTAATATCAAATAAGTTTAAACTACTTGTTGCGCAAAGTCTATATTATATGTTCCTTTTTGTATCAACAATGCTAAATATCATGGGTAATGTATATTTGAGCCTGAGGGGGTTATTAAATAAACAAATTTATTTCGTTATGACTGAGGACACTCGATCATTGTAATTCACTAATTGTATGTGATGTGGAGGAGTTGCCAGGTACTCGCTGAAGGTCGGGGATTTCTTCCAGACAAAAAAGCCTGGTTTCCTCCCCTACCATTACCAAACCTGGCAATGCAGCCATATTATAAGGGAAATAAACCTGAGTGCCACTTAAAGCATCATTATTATTGCCCTATTATTTTTAAACCACACTAAGTGATAAATTGCTCCTTTTCGTATGTTGTAATTGAATGTACTTTTTTATGAAGGCTCAGGCGTTCAAGCGATTCTTGCCCATGTTTGACCGTGTTTTGGTTGAAAGACTGATAGCAGAGACGAAAACAAAGGGGGGTATAATGATACCCGAGAAGGCCCAGGGTAAAGTTGTGGAGGCCACAGTCGTGGCTGTTGGAGGAGGCGCAAGAGCAGAGGTGCGTCCCTGAATTACTCAATCAGAATTTTTTTTAATTTCTCTCCATATAAATTCAAGAACAGTTGGTTTTCCTTTAGTGATATTTCAGACATCTTGGCAAATTACTGTACTCATTCTGGTTAATTTTGATTTGACCTTGTTTTTTGTCTTTATCAGGATGGTAAAACGATACCAGTGAGTGTCAAGTCTGGTGACAGAGTTTTATTACCGGAATATGGAGGAACTAAAGTTGTACTGGAAGATAAGGTAAATACTCCTGACGAAATATGGAATATTATTCAACCAGAGTTTTTTCCAGGTCATCATAACATTCAGTGTTAGTTATTTACTAATTCAATAATTTCCTTGACGTTGATTGCAGCTGGCTTTCATTCAACTATGGCTTCATTTTGCATTTCTTTTATACAAAATTCCTCTGTGTAGTTTTGTCATTTTAAGATACATGTAAGGTAAGTCAAAGACAAGGGCTTGTTGGTTAGAGTATGGAAGGTGGAGCCTAATCAAATCAAAATTAGTAAAACCTTTTCATAATGATGAATATAGAATGAGTAGGCCTACTTTAAGGTTTCCTGTGTGTGGGATTGGCTACATCTGTTGACACTCACCTCAACACAACATACCTTGGCTTCCATCGATAGGTCCTCGAATGACCTATGTGGGATGGTTGCCAGTTACCACCGGAAGGTGGTGGGTTTCCTCCGCGCATAGAGCCCGCTTTCCTCCCACAATATGGCAACGCTGCCATATAAGTGAAATAATCTTGAATGCGGTGTAAGCAACAATTAATCAATCATCAGTGGGTTAAAAGTATGAATCAAACTTTGTGAGAATTTTGTTGTAAAGAAACAATAGCAATGTTCGGACAGCCATTTCCTCTTAAACCTAAGCTGGGTTTTTTATGGAATAAAATATCAAATTTACTGAATTGTTGATGACATGTCACCTGTACATGAAGAAAAAAGTGTGCAATCATTTCAGTGTCAAATACACTACATGTGATTTTCATCTAACGTTGAGTTGATATTCACACAAACATAAAGCATAGCTTTGAATGAATCGTGAATATTTAACGTTTTATTAAGCTGAATTTTTCCTTTATTTCAGGAGTATTTTCTCTTCCGAGATGGTGACTTGTTGGGAAAGTTTGAGTCGTCCTGAAACTCGCCAAATTTACCTGTTTAAAGACTCTAAACAAACTTCAAATAATCACAGGAAATCTAACGTTTTCCAGAATCAAGAACCTGTTTAAATTGCCATATATTAGAAAGGTTCATTCATTATTATTTTGGGAACATTAACTTTCCATAGAAATTTCACCATTATTTTTTTTTTTTTTTTTTGCTAAATTGTTGCTGGTTGCGATTTAGACATCATGTTTGTGGTTTTGAGTTTAGAGGCAAGACCGTAAAAAATCACCTTACGAAAATCCTACTTTTTGTAACAATTTGTTATCTACAAAAGCCGGTTTACCAATGTCTGGGAAAGTAATCTGAGATACAAGGATCTTTGGCCATCCAAATTAAGGAGTTTAAAATTGTGTGCTATTTAGATGTTAATCAGAAAGCTATAGCCATTACCATTCTGAGATAGGGTCATTCATTTGTTACATGCACATTTAGGAAGAAAATATAACATTTTATTTAAATCCTTAGTTGTTTTTTTTTTCTTGGTTTTCCCGAAGAACATATGGCTTCAGTTGGCGGCTTTCCAATAGTTTTGTTAACTGGGAACTCTTTCTCAAATATTAGATCCGACGTAACTTTTCTACAGGTGGCAATGCTGGAGGTGTGTGTTATTTACGTTTCGAGACACAGCGTCCCATAGTTATGACGGCGCTTTTAGCACGCCAGATCCAATTTAACCAATGTGAAGTGACCATTCCACGCATATTGCTCATTGGACTTGACGAAGACACCGGCACAGGTGTCGAAAGCCCGTGTTGTTAAAATACAACTGAGGACGTGGTGATGTCTTTAATTTTTTATCATAACTATATCTCTTGTGGACAATTTTTAGGCCTGTGAATGGCTCCGAACGCATTTACGACGTTCTTCTATTTCAGATAAATAGGGGGCTGTTTCTCAACACACTTACGTCGGTCGTAACTTTGTTGAGAAACAACCCCCAGGAGTCTCTTTCACAAAGCTGCGTAGCGTAAGTTTTTACGTAACTGCCATGACAACCCATACTGCAGAGATACGGTCTATGGAAGTCACGCCAAAAAATACACCCACGTCGTCTTATGAAACAGGCTACGTGGCCCCTGGATACCCCCTCCCTTCTCCCCAAATATAGTAAAAACCTTCCTCCGCCACCGCTGATGTAAGTTGTACAATCGTGACTATATTCTATGCCCGTGTGTTTTAGCGTTCATAACTACCTATATATAGCACAGTTCGGAATGTTTGTACTTTATTACGGACATTTTCTACTGCATGACCCACGTGCCTTTTACGTAAGTTTTATTGAATTCATCACCCTTAGTCACTCTAGCTTAATTAGCAATGTTAATACTCCACGTTCACTTCTGACAGGATTTCATCAACATAGTAATAATAAAGCCTAGCGCAGACGAGAGGCGCCGGCTGAGCTACAAGGCACGCGTGGCCAAGGGAGCAGCTACAGATTTCAGCGCAGACGATGAGCTCTCTCCTTGTCACCCAAGTTCACTGACCTGCACAAGTGTCACTACCCGTGTTACGTAATATTCTAAGTGGTCACATGATTGAATAAGTACGCGCGATTGGACTATCCCTCCTCTCAGCTCAGCCGGCAGCTTACGTTGTGCGCACACGGTGAGATTCTTGCCACGAGAGGCAGAAAATATCAAACATGCTAAATACTTTCCTCACCGCCTCGAGAGGCGAAAATCTCAGCAAAATTTACGCGCACACGGGGGAAACAGCTTAGCTCTCAGCCACGCGTAGCCGGCAGCTCAGCCGGCGCCTCTCGTGTGCGCTAGGCTTTAAACATGCATATAAATAGTTCAGACTATAAATAATTCCTTACAAATAATGAAATTACCATGGTAGAAACCATGCAGAATACACAACGTGCATAATGTCTCACAATGGTCTCAAACTATCCCGAAAAATCGGTCTCCATGGTGCAGAGAATCTAACATACCTTTAAGAAAAACATATAAAATCCGTCACAGCTTAGATTTTTCGGCTAGAATAAAACATATATATTCGTATAGGCCCTGAGCGTATATAGGCCTATTTATAAACTAAAAACTTGTCTCCATGGATATTTTAGAAGATTTTCCTTTTGCCTGTGTTTTTAGTGTTCACAGATGGAGCTTTTGTTATTGAAAAATGGAGAGATGCGGGGCTTTCGTTCGATTTCAGTGAGTGGATATGTTGCGAGGTTCTGGGTGGGTTACAATAACATCTCGACAAAAGTCAGATTGGATGGGTAGCCCGGATTTTCGGTCGAGAGGGCGACTTATTTTATATTTGGCTGGTAATGTGAACCACCCTCTAACCCGAACCACTCTCACAATCCAAATAAGGTATAAGTTTTAATTTAAACGATACACTTTCGAAAATGACTGCACACGATAATTTACGCGACGCCAAATCCTGGATATTTACCATTATTGAAAGACGAGACTGTAGGCAAGATTTTCAGACACACGGCTTATACATAACTGTTGTTTTAATTTAGGAATAACGAATACGGAAGAAAAAGAAGTCGGCAGAGCCCAGATTCTCGGCTAATTAGGTGGGTTATTAAGCCCGGCAACCCCGCCAACTAAATGCAAGCACCAGTTGAAACATTTCAGCAGATGCTGTCAACGTCATCTCCATACATTTGAAGGAGTAATGGATTAGAGCTATTACCGTGTTATATTGTGTTAGTAGTTTATATATATCCTATCCTTTTAGACAAGTAGATTTTCTCTGTGCCCGTGTGTTGTAGTGTTCATAAATATATATCCTGTTATATCTGGACTCCGTCACTGTCACGAACAAAATGTGGAGCGGGGTGCCACATCACGCTTGACCCACAGATAATCGTTATCAACCAGGGTTAAAGGGCAGAGTTCGTGACCTAACCCCAATGTCATAACGGATTATGAAGCGTTCAGACATTTCTGGTTTACCCAATGCAGGTCTAAAGCTATTACCTTTACCAACATTCCACACGTTAATATAATGCGGACACATAAAACCTTTGTCCTTGTTTAACGGCTTCAAAGGTTTATAATAGTCATATATGTTCTACATTCCTCAAAATCATACATACCCGGTGTACACCTTTTAGGCCTACAGCAACATATGATTTGGCATAAAGACAATTTAAAGCAATAAGACATTTGTGCCCATGGTTATTTTAGTTAGGAAGATTTTCCATGAGCCCGTGTGTTCATAAATAGCCCATATAGTTCTCGTTTTTAAAAAATCCAGTGCAGAGAAATTTGCCAACTCTGAAAGTCTGCCGTTCAAACTTAGGGTAATTTGGATCATTTCGAGATGCTGATAACTATAAAGACAAACATTTTTCTCTGAAATATATACTGGCTGGTAAATCAACCTTTTGGGAAAACGTAGCAGGCTGCATCGGGCCGGAGCCTGTTTCACAAAGCGGCGTAGATGTATTTTTGCGTAACTTTCCTACTAACGTATCTCTACAGTATGGGTTGCTATGGCAGTAACGTGAAAACCGCTTTGGGAAACAGGGTGTCTAGTGTCTACATGACTTGTGGGGTCGTTGTAGAAATTTCATTAAGGTCAAAGTAATTGATTTTCTCCACGGCGGAAATGTTTTCCTTGTGATTTGAAAGTTTACAATTGAATTTCTGTACTAACCGTTTTAGTTAAAGGTATGTTTTTTTGTGATGCACTCTTGATTTTGTTAATAACATATATACAGAGAACAATTACGTTTCCAAGCGAGGTTGCTTCTGAGTTTAAATTCCGATAACGACCAAATTTCAACGCGTGCCACTAATAGGCCTTATAAAACATTTTGTGATATCAAGAAAGAATTATTTAATTTCATATGAACAAATAATTAGGGGTATCATAAAATTATTTTGATTAACATCAAATTTCTGTAAACATGTTCACATAATATCTTAAGTACTTTTAATCAACTTAATAAAAAAATAGTATTTTTTTTTTAATATTTCATTTGCGTCCTTCGCTACCTTGGCGAGGCTGGCGGGGGCGAGAAGGTCGCGATTCTATATCATTCGCGACTTTCTCGACCTTGGCGGGGTCGCCAAACACGCCAAGGTCGCGAAACACGCTAATAAAAAGATTGTATTTTTTTGCAATCCCGAATAGCGACCTTCTCGACCTTCGCGTGCTTGGCGGGGTCGAGAAGGGCGCGAGGGTCGCGAATGTCGCGAGGGTCGCCAATCACGCATAAGCTAGGCTATACATCAAGTCCACTGAACAATTCACTAGTTGGCGACCTTCGCGTGGTTGGCGACCTTCGCGTGGTTGGCGACCTTCGCGTGGTTGGCGACCTTCTCGACCTTCGCGTGGTTGGCGACCCTCGCGCCTTTCGCGACCCCGCCAAGCACGCGAAGGTCGAGAAGGTCGCGATTCGGGATTGCAAAAAAATACAATTTTTTTTTAGCGTGTTTCGCGACCTTGGCGTGTTTGGCGACCCCGCCAAGGTCGAGAAAGTCGCGAATGATATAGAATCGCGACCTTCTCGCCCCCGCCAGCCTCGCAAAGGTAGCGAAGGACGAGGATGAAATGTTTTAAAAAAATATTTTTTTTTCATAAAGTTGATTAGCGTGGTTGGCGTGTTTGGTGAGTTTGGCGGGGTAGAGAAAGTCGCGAATCATTTGCTTTGGCGAGCCTGGCGGGGTCGCCAAGCACGCGAACTAAAATGTCCGTATTCGGCTTCCATAGTAAATGCAGCACAACTCAGCATGCAGGCGCAACAAGCTCTGAGGTTGAATCTTCTTGTCTAAAATAACCATGGAGACAAGTTTCTAATTGCGTTAAAAGGGGTATATCATTTAGACCTTTATACCCAATCATAAATTGTTGTAATAAACTAAACCCATGGTATTTCATTAGGCTGACGACTGACAGGAGCTTTGCCTTAGTCATTAGAATGTTCTGGAACACTTTGCAATACATTAACAATGCTTACACATCTTCAGCTATGGCAAGAACATTGGTAGACTGAGATTGAACCCCATAGGATCATTGGAAAAGAAAGTGAAAATTTTGCCATTTTACTTTGAAGCAGTTTGTATTTTTCTACCATAATCTTTGGCCATAACGATGCTAGCTTTGTTTCACTGAAATACAAATGGTATTATAGTTTTTCCACAACATCTTTCCGGGTCCAAGTTAAAACTATAAGTTATACACAGCTTGTAATGTTTGAATCCAAAAACTTTCCGTTCCAAACTTTTGTGTTTGATATCTGCAGCGTAAGTGCGAAAAGGGAATTTTTCAATGGGCATGATTTCAAAATGGTGCTTGACCGAATGACCTAGAATGTTGAAATGTTGTTCCAGGAGTAGGCCGACATCATTTTAAAGTCTAATAGGGGGGCCTACTAGATAAATGGCTGGCTGCTCTTTGTCGTAGAGTTACTCCGACGTATTGCTTTCGACATTTTTTTGCAAGTTATAACATACATGATGTCAGAGGAGTCGCAATTAGGATTCTCTGCCATTTGATATTTGTCGCGAGATTGTTGTGACCCCCCCCCCCCCCCCCCCTCCTAAAGATCAGATCAGAACGACATATAATGAAATAAGTATATACGGTCACAAAAAGTATACGAGATACTGCCGGCCAATAATGCGTATACCCTGTATATATTTAGGCCTAAATGGTTATTTTTTTTCTTTTCAAAACCCATGATATTTCCCTAGGTTGAAGACAGATAAGTGTTTGGTTTTAGTCGTATATTCATACAATTCTCCATCACCGCCGCGTTATGCAAAAGTTACACGTCAATCAATCAACCAGTTAAGTCACAGAATAAGAAACTGTTATAAATTCCAGGATTCTGAATGTTTAAGCAAATTAAATTAACGTAAATAAATTAAATTAAATTAACATATAAAACAATAGCCATCAATTAAAGAAAAATGAGTTCAGTCAGTTTATAAATTTGATAAATACGTAGCCAGTTCAATGTGACCGTTTTGCATTGCTAAATCATGAGCATTGTTTCCATCGCTTGTTGCCAAATGTATGTTACTTCCTGCCGCAACTAACATTTCTATCATCTCCCTTTTGCCTGCAATGGCCGCCAGATGGAGTGCAGTAACACATCCGGAATCCGTTCTATTGATGTTTGGGGAATGAAGGACCAGGAGTGAGAGAAACATGTGGTTCCCTAATTCAACCATTCGATGTATTAAATCACGACCATCTGTATCTCTAAAATCAAGAGCCGACTTCAGAGAAGCGCCTCCAGACAGGAGCGATAAAACTTTGTTGACCTCCATCGACCACATGGCCAAACATAAAGCTGTTCGTCCACGAGTATCAGGCGTGTCGACAGGCACCAATCTCATGGATAACAACTGTTCAAACAAAGCGTCCGTAGAATAAAGCACAGCATAGTGAAGGACGCAACCTTCAAGGCTTTCCCCTTCAAGAGGAAAACTTAAGTTGAGATCAACGCAGAAATCGTGTAAAATACTTAAGTGTTCCGCTTTTGACGATTGCAATACATCCATCCAAACTCTAAGATCTGTAACCGAGGCTCCAGCCTCAAGGAGCTGCTTCACGATTCTTCGGGACCGATGAATAACAGCTAAATACAGGATACTTTCGCCATTTATTGGCTCAAATTTTGGGTTTTCACAATATTCCATCAGCAGTTTCATGCAGTTTTCATTTCGCCCCTTTACAGCAATATGGAATACAGATTGGCCAGAAGGATCAAGTCTGGAGAAATCAAAAATATACTTCTGAGAAATAACTTCTAACCCAGGAACGCTAGCACCCGAAACAGATTGACGGAAATTAGCCACCATTTCGAAATACTTCTCTAGATGGTCTGTTCTGTAGACAGTAAAACCAGATAAGAAGTCTACAACGTCATGAAGAACGGTTCGACCAGAGGGTTTCAATAAAGTTATATCCGCCCCATGATCGACTAAAAGCTTGAGGTCCATGATGTTACCCCTCCCCTTGAGTACCATTTCTAAAGGGGTACCTGTAAACCCAGTGTTTATCACAGCAAGAGCATTAACATTCGCGTTGAAACTGACCATCATTTTTTTCAAATCATGCGGAGCGCCTAATTCTATGGCGAACATCAACGGTGTCTTGTAAGACCTAAAGGTCTCCTGCACTGAGGCCCCGTGAGAAATCAGCAACTTCGCCATGCCCCAATCGCGTTGTGATAAGGCTATATGCAGAGCCGTTTTCCATTCATGATTTGCCTGAATAACTGTGTTCACGTCTGCACCTTTCTGCAATAACAATTCAGAGGTCTCCATCTCTTTCTCCAGAACAGCTAGATGAAGAGGTGTTAAGTCATGGAGTTTTTTCCTGGTCATCCAGTGGCCTTGAGAATCTAACTTAGCCCCAGAATCTATCAGGAGTCCAACCACAGAATTTCCCATGCTCGCGGCAAGGTGCAAAGCTGTGATATTATAGTCGTCAACAGCGTTGACATCGGCTCCCGCCATTATCAGGCATTCAACTATCGGTGTGTATCCACCTCTCGATGCTATTTGCAGTGCAGTTTGCCCCTCATTGGTTCTCACATCTACTTCTTCGGTTTTGCTGACAAGAATCTGTTTTGAAAATAACAATTCCACTTCTGAAAACGAAAGTTATTTCGCAATCAGTGAGAGTTGTTAAAATCGTAAAAAAATTATTGTTTTACTAATTAGTTTGTCGTGGTACATGTATATATCAACAAACAAGAAGATGTTCCCTGTGCCCGTGTGTTTTAGTGTTCATAAATATATATCAACAAACACCCTTTTGCTCCGGTTTGAAGATATAATAAGATAACCTGCCAGCAAGGAGCTAGGAACAAAACTACCAACTCCTTACAATCTCATGATATGCCGAGGTCCCAAACATCCTTAAATGATAAGGGGAAGAATTGCTTATGGATAACAACTTCTTGGTTTATTGGGTGACGACGTTTCGATGTAGTTCTTACATCGTTATCAAAGTCAACGAACCAAGAAGTTGTTATCCATAAGAAATTATTCACCTTATTGTAACCTTCCAACTTCTAAATGCCATTGCAAGACCCTTAAACGAGCGTCACCTTACAAATGCCATTTTAACATTACAGTTAAAGTTACAAACTACTTGAGCCATTCAACAGTACACATCGATTAGAGCTGCTTGAGTATCCGTTTTGAAGACTCGCGCTTTTCAGGATTCCATTTTATTATCTTTGATTAGATAATGACGTTCCCTTTGGCCGGTTTTCCATCAAAATGTGTGCCTTATTAAAGGCATCAGTTTATATTACAGTCCCTAAAAATAAAACGACTGTATACAAACCTTTTGTAGATAGTGGAAAAGAAATATTTCCCTCTGCAAGAAGCAGTGCTTGAACGGCAGCGATGTTATTGCTCTCTGATGCAATATGTAGGGCAGAATAACCGAATTCGTCTCTGCTATTTTTGTGGATTCCATTCAGAATCAGAAAATTCAGAACCAAAAATTTGCTCACATCGAATGCCGCCAAATGAATGATCGTTCTGCCGGACGAATTAGGTAAATTTATATCTTCTCCACAGCGAAGGAATGTTTCTAGAATCTTCACATTGTTCCTTACAGCAGCAAGATGTACGGGAAGTCTTCCTTCCTTGTCAGATATCTCACAAGATCGGGACTTTGCCTTTTCTATTGCTGACTCTCCTGAGAACTCTTCCGTTTCCATGTCAACGAACGTGAGAGAATGTTTCACATTCCCAGCCTCGAGGCGTTGTTCGATTTGTAATAGTTCAGCTGTCATTTCACAGCACCCAGCCATCACAGCCAAATGCAGGGGAGTCATTCCTTTGGCATCCTGACAACGCAAGTTTTGCAGCGTCGCCAACAGTCCAATCACTGTTTTATTTCCCTTTTGACACGCCAGATGAAGTGGTGTACGATCTTTGCTACCGCATCGGGTTGTTGTCTGGATATCTGGACTCGCACCTTGAAACATCAACTGTTCAATTAAATCCACGGAACCCAGTTCTGCAGCAATGTGCAGAGCAGTGAAGTTTGAGATGTTCCCGAGGACGACGGGTACATTTGGACAAAAACCGCTTACTAACAAATACCTTACCATCTGATACTTTTCGTTGGCGACTGCTAAACTTAAAGGTGTTAATCTGGAAATGATGTCGTCTTCCAAACGTGTATGTTTATAAAATATATCAAACATACGGACGTTTCCGTAGAAGGCGGCAATGTGGATGGGCAAAACAGCTTCATCTTTATATTTCCACGCATGAACTGGGAAAGCAGTACAGTAAACGTTAGGATCAGCGCCCGAGTCAATAAGATCTTCTATGAGTTGACTTTTACCTAAGATAGTAGCAAGGTGGAGAGCCGTTAAACCTCTTCCTTCATCCAAATCGTATTTCAAATTGATGGTTGTCTCTTTCGCTAGAGCCTTTGCTACGGAGGAATTCTGCTCTTTTAATATCGAGTAAATCAGAGGGGTATTTTTGGCTTTGTCCAGAGTACCAACGTCAGCACCAGAACGGAGGAACAGACGTATCAAGCCTGTGTGACCCAATATTGCTGCCAGGTGTAGGGGAGTCAACCCATAACTGTCTGAACAGTTGACTAGGGCGGGTCTCATGCTGACGATAACATTGCACAAATAGCCATGGTTGTGCTTTGTCGCAAGATGAAGACATGACTGACCACAGCGATCAACTGGTTCACTGGTTTTAGCGGCCAAATCTGCTCCTAGATCAACCAGTAGATTGAATGCGGACATGTGACCAAGAAGGCAGGCAACATGCAAGGGAGATAATCCAACAAACTGCCCCGACGGAGCCACCATATCCACATGGAATCCTCCATCTATCAACAGTTTCATGATGCCTCTATTATTGAATGAGGTAGCCACAATGAGAGCTGGAGTTCCGTCCCTTGAGCAAAGATCGAACACGTCGTGACTGGGTCTACGGAATAACTGTTGCACTGTCTTCTTTTCGTCGGATATAATTCCACGTATCGGGGTATCTTCGGCTATAAAAAGTACAACAAAAGATAAATATTATTGACAACGTTACGTATAAAATGTATTTAAGCAGGCCACCTAAATTGGGCAGTTTCTATTCAAGAGGTTCATGATAGAAAATTTGTACGATATAATCCGGTTCGCGTGTTGAGAAGGGGTGGGTATGAACGTCGGAAGACATCCTGCTCGTGCGAACACCACAAACATTGAATGGCGCGAGAATTTGGTATGTATCCACAGAATGGTAACGGGAGGAGGCGAAGATTTTACGTGAAATAATCCTGTATATACATGGTTAAGTAACGAACCGAGGGACTGTTTCTCATCAGATTTAGATCTACGTCCTCGTGTTTTAGGTGTAATACATGACATAGATGTCTTGCTTACAACATTTGGCTACTCCCGGCAAATTGCAAATTTACGTCTGGCTAAATCTGTTGAGAGAGAGCCCCAGGTGGGCCTATGCTGGAGAATGACGGACTTACAGAGTGTTGAGAAAGACGGAAAGTACGGAAGCGCCTCTGAACAAATCCGTGAAATGATCTCCCTTGTCGGTGGAACATATGTGCTTTCGTCATCTTCAGCTGCAGTTGCACCTTCTTCCTCGTTGTCAGCGTCAGAACTTAAAAAAAATAGATCACTTATTGATTATCGTTCATCAGTAAATATTAATCCTCCCCTTAATTCAGTTTTCCTTTATCAAGTCTCAAACCATCCTCGGATACCCAGGGTTAAATTCTAATCAAGCTCACCTTTTAAAGTGAGTGTGAGCGTAAGTTTTAATCGTGGGTTCCGACGATGGTCTCAAACTATCCCGCCATTGATGACGTTATACTGTTGTGTTGGGCTTCAGTTTTGAAGCGTAAATCTAAATGACAGAAATTTAGGTCCGACTTGTCCATATCAGACACAGGTAGGTAAAGATACATTATTCTCTACCGTAATTTTATAGTTTTGACTTGTTTAAATTGTTTAAATCGCGCCGATGCGAGATAGCTCGCAAGCTAGGGATCTACCCCTGCTTCTGTATGGTGATGAACTTCACAATACGCCCGCCAATAAATAAAAAAAGTCATCTCAGAGTCTGAAACTCGGACCAGTCTATAGCAATCCGTTGACAAGTATAAACAGTACCAAATTCCAAAACCAAAACCAAAATTCTCGTGAGCCAGTTGACATATACTTACAGTTGAAATCGAAGTCGTTTTGGCATATCTTATATAATATAACAAGATTCCAGCGATAGGTAAGAATTCCAAATCTCTCAGTTCCTCAAAAAATGTTTCCGCATGGAGCTTCATCTATTTGCCCTATTGAATAAAAAGCAGAAAGTTAGACATGGTATAAGAATGAGTTTCATTCGTCGGTTGGTATTCATGAAATGGACTCGCATGAATTGGTCGGGATACTCAAGATTATTCCGGTAAAATTGGAGTGTCGCTAGGTTTAGAGTTTTATTGGAGGAGCACACCGTGCCCAATGTCCGGAGCAAACCCCCAGGTATTTCCAAGAGTATTCTGCTCTGTAGAGCGATACTCTCACAGTCATGGCACACATCGACGGGTTCGAATTCTCCTCAGTCCAAAGATGAATTGATAAATGTGGTATTCACTCGATCCCAGGTAACTGCTGAAGGTTGGGAATTTCCCCCGGGCCATATAAGTGAATAATCGTGAGTAAGGCGTAAAACATCTCATTCTGCCAACCTTTTGAACAGTTTTAACAAAAAACGATAATTTAAGATAGTTGAACACAATCAAAGTTGATCGCTTTGAAGAAGAAACAACAACTTTTCGTGATCGATATTCCACTTGTAAAAAGTATTGAGCCTTAAATGCTGGGACATTGGTACTCTATAAGGTCATCCTCGAGCTAACTTACCCCCTCTCTCCATCATTATGCACCCCGCATCCCACCGCGCGCTGTATTGGCCAAGGGGATGGGGTGGGGGGGGGGGGGGGGGGGGGGATACAAGCCCATCGCTTGATAAACAATATCCAATATGCAGGCTATAGTTAGATTTGGAAAATATCACAGTCCTGTGGCTCGTGGATTGAACAGTTCGGTAACAGATTTAAAAGAGCATGAATTCTCCTGGTACCAGTATTTATTTAAGCTCTGCGCGTAAGGTAAGAATAACATACGTTTAGGCCCATATGTATACAATATAGAAATAAAAATACTCTTCACAACCCTTTAGCCCTGATAATTTCTTACTCTATATATACAGAAACTCGGAATGCCAGACCTGAGACTTACCACGAAACGTCAAATGTCTTACCTTTATGTGGTGAAATCTGTGACGTCACGATAAGAATATTTTATCAGTCGAGAGGAAAATAGTGAAAGAAGCGGGGTTGGATTGGGATCGTAGCCCAAGGGTAAAAACAAAACTAACCTATAGTATATATGTGACTATTGCACAAAAGCATGCAATTCGTCTGTCGTAAGCTGTTCAAATGAAACTGGATGAAAGTCTGAATTTATGGACAAATACACGTAGATCTTAGGTTGACTACAAGGTGGATATGATTATATATGTACCTGTATACCTGACTCATCTTAATCACAGGTGAGAAGTTAAATGTCACCTGGCTTTACATTGTATACTCGTCCAAATACAGCCTTGAAATCCAGCAACTTGGTAGATACAGTTAACACGGAGGTTTAAAAGTAGCCCGCGAGTTCGTTGTCCATAGTTCACAGTTACACATATACCTTATAACCGCTTATAAAATGTTAGAGGTTTTGTCGCCGTAATTTGAATAGTCGCCAACATATATAACATATCTATAGCAGTGTACATACTCGGCACATGCCTTTAGCTTAGTGACTAAATGCATTTAACTGTTATATGAAATTGTCGACTACCAATAGGTCTCTAATATTTGTCGAGGAGTATTAACGTTGTTTGTTAATCATACATGATACTACACTATACCTATCTAGGTCTTTAAAACCTGATCTACCAGCTGTAGTATATTAACACGCATGACTGATTGCTCTTTTTATGGGAATAAAAACTCAGAATTATTTCCCTTTGTCCGGTTTAGTGGACGGGACCAAAACTTAAAGGGGCATGAGCTGCCAAAATGTTGATATGTTGGCGTAAACACAGAATGTTGAAATTATTGGCTATTTTTCTCAAGACGTATAATTCAGAAGCTTTTTAATGCTTCTAGTCCCGAAAATGTACGATAAAGTATTGTTTTGAACTAACTTTGGCTTAGAATGAATGAATGGTCGTCCCGGTTATTTAAATTTTGCTACTTTTCGAACACGTTTTCGGTTCGTACAGGGCACATACTGTATGGATTTTCTTCATTCCAACGCCAATCATTTAGTTTTTCGATGGCCTTCAAAGCCTCTTACTGTCGTGACGATCAGAAATTATGAAAAAAGTGTGAATTTCGGCAGCTCATGCCACTTTAAGACAACTTCCACGTTGATTGTCTAACTTGGTCTACCAACTTTCGTATATTTAAACGCATGACTGGTTGCTCTTTTTGTGCTTTACAAATATAGTACTCAAAATTATTTCCCTTTGTCCTAAAGTGGCATTTTCCGGTTTAGCGGACCAGACCAAAACTTAAGACAACTTCCATGTTGATTGTCTAACTTGGTCTGCCAACTTTTGTATATTTACACGCATGGCCGATTGCTCTTTTTGTGTTTTACGAATATATAGTACCAGAAGTCTATGAACAGGGAAGTGTGAAATGTTGCATTACCCCATGTTCAGGGCACTGGCGCTTTCAGCCTGCTTATACTACACAATGTGACGTTTATGCGCGGTAGATTTTGAAATTGTCAACGGTTGCGCAATTTCAAATCAGAAAATAAATTCATTCTCCACTTACTGCATCTATCGGCAATTCCAGTAACCGCAGTTCGGAGAGTGCATTGGTTCTTATAAAAGCTTTACCGAACACGCGACTCTGATATCTCCATTTCGACTCAAATCGTTCCAAACAAGTCTTCTTGTCTCATTATCAACTTTATGGAGCTCTTCGGAAACTTTAACTTTTGCTCCATCAAGTACTGTTGTCATATCTAAAACGTTCGCCATGTTTTTTCGTATGCATCCCATAATAGTACATAGGAGAAAGTGAAGGAAAGCCACGGTGTCTGACTAACCGAGAGAGGGCTCTGTGTATGGTGACCTCTGGGTCAAAAGGCGTCAATGCCCTGAATACTATGTAATGGGACGCTTCACACTTCCACATTCATAGACTTCTGATAGTACTCACAATTATTTCTCTTTGCCCTATATATAGAGGCATTGTCCGGTTTGATGGACGAGACCAAAACTTAGGACAACTTCCACGTTGGTTGTCTAACCGTTCTACCAGCTTTCGTGTTTTTTTTTGTTGTGTTTGATGAATCTAGTACTCAAAACTATTTCTCTTTGTGCTATATAGTGGCAGTGTCCGGTTTAGCGGACGAGACCCAAACTGAAGAATCTTGAGTGCGGCGTAAAACTCCAATCAATCAATCAATCAATCAACCAAAACTTAAGACAGCTTCCGTGTTGATTGTCTAACTTGGTCTACCAACTTTCGCATGTTTAGTACTCACAATTATTTCCCTTTGTCCTAGTATATAGTGGCATCCAAGGAGGTATATGGGATCGTTGGTGACATCGTCCGGTTTAGTGGACGAGACCACAACTTAGGACAACTTCCACGTTGATTGTCCAACTTGGTCTACCAGCTTTCGTATATTTACACGCAGGATAGTTGAAGTTCTTCAAACTCTGTTGCCAAAAGATATTGATGATGAGTCTCTTTGCTACTCATCATCAATATCTTTTGGCAACAGAGTTTGATGAACTTCAACTACACGCAGGACTGATTGCTCTTTTTGTGTTTTACGATTAGAGTATTATATGTCTTTGTCCTATATAGTGTAATTGTCCGGTTCAGTGGACGAGACCAAAACTTAAGACAACTTCCTCGTTGATTGTTTAACCTGGTCTACCAGCTATAGAATGTTTACGCGCATTGTCATTTTTTTTGTGTGTGTTACGAATTCACTTTGTTCATATAGTTGCATTATCCGGTTTAATGGACGAGAGCAAACATTTACACAGCTTCCATGTCAATTGTAGGCGCACGTGTGTTGCTCTCTACAGCATTCGACCGATGTATTTTCAAAACGTAAAGTTGACGAACACCGATGGTTCCATCGGTTGCTCTATCTTTTGGCCCAATCTGACTTACATGGACGGCTTAAAGTGGCATGAGCTGCCATAATAGCTGATAGCTGCGATATCATAGCTGATACAAATCAAGGAGCAAACACTCCAAAAACTTACTCATAATCATATATCATGAATTTTGTCCGTATATTTGGTTTGTATGGGTAACCAATATATTTTTTTTTATTTCAACGACAATACTTCAGTTTTTCAAGGTGGTTAAAGCTCTCAATTTCTTTTGCCAATCGGAATATTTGAACAAAAAGTCCTCATTTTGACAGATCGTGGCACTTCAACATTGATATATTTTATCTACCTGCAGAATCTAGATTGCTGTAGATAATCCTGATTATTATTTTTTTTTATGAAGATAAGCATGCATTCTAACAGGCAAATCTGCGCCTCCATCAAGTCATGCAGTAAAACTGCAGCCATCTAAAGTTGCATTACCATTGGTCAGTTATGTACAAAGTATTGAGGGTTACCTCCCCTTGCCCTGTCCAAAAAATGAAGATTAAGATCCTTAAAGTTTCGCTTTCTTCCAATGTAGTTTAAGAATATATTCATTTTGGTTCTTCATAAATCAATTGATTGATTATTGAAATCACAATCAAGATCAGATTTGTCTCGGTAAAACATTGGATGCATATTTGTTTTTACATCACTGGGTTATCTGTCCCTCACCCCCAATAAGCAACAAAATTATAAACTTTCAGTTTTTCTTGAAGGTTTATTAACAAAAAGTACAATGACACGAGAAAAATAATACTTACTTCATTAAAAACAACAATTGCAACATAAACGCACCAATATTTAACCATAAACTTTTTAGCAGTGAACTTATACCACCATTTGTGTTTCAGATTTCCAAGAAATCTTTATCATTTGTTCTTATGGCCTCTTGAAATGATAACTAATACCAGGTTTTCATCTTCCAATAAGTCACTTGTTTCTGAGTCTTATTTCATGAAAAGTTTCATTGTTCAGATTTCCACTACTTCATGAAGTGAAGAATTTTTTTTTTAATTTAAAAAACTGCTATTTTTGACCTCTGAAAGGAAAATGAAATTTCACACAAGTTCCAGCGCTGATATAATAATTCTGCATAAATTCTTGAAAATGTTTACAGAAAACCACCGTAAGTAAACTTTTAAGAGTATCATACAATTAACAAATAATGATTAATTTTGCAAGAAGACATTTTTCCATGCTCCAAATATAATAAACCCGTGCTTGTAAGTTAAACTTCTTGTTAAATATCATGAACAATATATGAAAATGTAATGATACCGTTCAGTGGTTTTGTTTACTCCTACAATAACATACTGTCATCATTTTTCTCTAGTATAGGACACAGAAAATAGTTATAGATACATATGAAATGTTGATTATTTTGAGCCATACTCAAGATTATTTCTCTCGTGTGGAATTTTGAGTGGGTTTTCACTCAATCGCCCTACGTAGAAGAGAGCTTGGCACTCCAAGAGGATACAGATTGTCCAGCTCTCTTCTCCACCCTCACTGTCAATGCTGCCATAAAAATGAATTATGATGATGATGTTGAGAACGGCGTAAAAAATGAATCAGTCTTGAGATTGATTGATTGTTTGGTGTTTTACGCTGCGCTCAAGATTATTTCACTTACATGGCGGCATTGCTAGTTTTATTGTGGGAGGAAATCCACGACCTTCCAGTGGTAACTGGCAACCATCCCACAAAGGTCATTTGAGTGAAAACCGAGTCAATAATCATGTAATAATACAATCAGGAATTGGAATCCATGATCAATAGAAGGTTTGAGACTAGAGATAAAATGTCTAATTGTTGCTTTGTCAAAGGTTCTTTCAATACAAAAGTACCTATGGTTCAATAATAAAAAATTTGGCTGAATATAAATGACTTACTCTGTGAATCAGATACAAAAGTCATATATTATTATTATATAAAGTCCAATATATTAGAAATTCAAGAGTAAGAATTACTGTCTAAGGTTACAGTAAACCTCTCAATGGCAGAAACAATCTTACATTTTAATTTGTGAAACAACAATATGAGATTGTAAGAGAAACACTTGAGATTATTCCACATTTTCAGAAATAGCGATAATATCGATAAAATGATGTCTGTACTTGTGCAGATAAAGTTATGTTACAAAAAATAAAACTTAAAACAAAAATACAGATATAATCACAAGACAATAATAAATATCAACATCTGCAAATCAAATTTCTTCAATACTGTGTGCCTTTTTTGGTTTCAATACTATAGGTTTTGGCTGAGACCCAAAAAACCAAGATTTTCGAGTAAATGGGCTGCTGGATTTGGCATGAGCTTTTGGGCTTCCGCCTGAACGGCGTTTGCGTCGTTGAGGAGAAGCGATCTCTAAATGATGCGGAATCAGATGGCAAGGTGTCTGCAAAAAACAGAAATAAATATATGATAGAAAAATTGAAAAAAATTAGTAAGACATTTATAAGATTGGCAAATAATTGCTTATTGGAAATTAAGATGAAAAATCAGAGAAACAACTTTTTACCATTATTAATATTTTTCCAGAAAAACATATAATTTAAGACCTTAAACCAAGTTGTTTTGGAAAATTCAAAAAGTAACTTTACTATAGTAAACAAGGTATCGGTTTAAAATTTTAGCCATGACAAACTTTTAGTTTAGTTATTTAAATTTGTTTTATGAAATATGCCCCTTCATTCCACAAAGAGCATGACATGGTGATTAATTAATTCATGGAATATTCTATCACAGTTTTGGCAGGTACAGCAAGGAAGATAAACCCTCGATATTCTGGCCAGCTTAAAAAAATCAATCTCCATGGTGCTGAGAATCGAAAAGTAAACCCTCAATCTTCTGGAATTTCTAAATTGATTTTTCACTCAGTCACCATATGTGTAAGAGTTGCCAGGTATTTACCAAAGGTCGAGGGTTTCCTTCGGGCAAAGAGCCCGGTGTTCTTCCCTCACTAAACCTGGCTACGCCGCCACATAAATGAAATAATCTTGAATGCAGCTTAAAACATCTTTTGGCCAGTTTAAAAAAAAATCCATCTCCATGAGGCTGAGAATCAAATATACACTCTCTTGTGTTTGCACCCGAGATACTCAGCTAGTACCTGACAACCCTCCCATATATGTTCTCGAAGGAAAACCTAATACATATTTTTAATGGACTGAGTGGGTTTGGAGACGTAACATGATAAAGTAATGAAATAACCAGGCAAATAAATTCAAACACAAAAAAAAACCAAAACAGCAATTCAAACAGAACATGAACTAGAAACTACCACCAAAAATCATACATACTGTACAATATCAAACAAAACAGGATGCCACAAAGGAGTAGGGGAGGTGTGTGTGTGTGGGGGGGGGGGGGGGGGGGAGGGTAGTAGGGCAGTTATGTAAATTGAGATTGGGATGAAGAATGGTATAGTACTTGTATAATGTTCGGGGTTCAAAAACACATTATTTACAACATATTTTGTTCTGTGATGTGCACAATCACTTTCCCACATGATTTTACTATGTATAAATTATAATGGTTGATCAAGACCTAGACGAGAAATCTGCGCTCTGCCGAATTTTTTTTCCCGTATTCGTATGATTCACATTACCAGCCAAATATAAAATAAGTCGCCCTCTAGACTGAAAATCCGGGCTAATCAAATATATCCAAGACAATGAGGAAAAGGTGCCATATTAAAAATGATATAACATTAAATTTCTGAAGAGTTTTTACCTAAGTACCTAAAGTAGTTTTCAACAATTAAATAAGAAATTTAAATTATTTTCAATTGTAATCACCTATAAACTTTAACCTTCAAGGATGACTTTGATATTTTTAAGTAATGAAGTCATTACATATTTCAAATATTGCATGCAAAAAATCAAAATAAAATACACACAAATAATTGTTTTCGTCAATCTGACATTGATAAATACAGGTAAAACATCACATCAAATCACTCCTGTAAAATAAAACATTTTTTTCCTCACAAACAACCATGCAGGGTATAACACCAAGATATGTATATCTTACTGGAGTCTTAATCAGGCGATCTCCCTGCTCAGCTGGTAGTTCTATATTTGGAGGAGAGAATTAAGCTCAATTTTAACACAAATACCATATCTTATTTCCGTCAAAGTAAAATTTAACTTCAGTTAGAACAGGTGTGTAAAAACTTTTTTGAAAAGAAATGTAATATTGAACTCCTTGAGGGTTGATTCAGTGAGTTTAAACACAAAGGTCTTACGTCAGTAGAATCTTAAAATCTTTTTGCTTTGGCATTAAGGAGTAGGGACACACAATGTGTTAAATGTAAGAAAACACAGAAATCCAAATCAAACATTTTCTTTCTCTGATATTTTGCCAATTGGAGCCCCCCAGGACTGAGGAGACAGAATTGTTTGGTTCTCAAAAATGAAACCTGTTAACGCCCGCAGTGGAGGGGGGGGGGGGGGGGGGGGGTAGAATTCCATGAGACCTTTTACTTTTCTGAGCAACTGAGAGACTTAACAAAATATCAGAAATAACTTTGTTAAAAAGGTCCCTTTAGACATGTGTGATTAAATGACTGTTTGGTGTTATGTGCTGTAGTTCATGTTAATTTCACTAATTACATTTCATTAATTAATTGTCAAAATGTTGAGCAGTTGAATGCCAAAATACAACAAACAGTTAAATTTCATTGTGTTCATTATGAATGAAAAAATGAGATGAATCAACATTTTATTCTCACATTTGTCAAATATCTGATGAATGTTTTAGTTTTCAGGAAAACACTTTCAGTGATGTGTGAATATTGAATACAATCTGAGCTGCCCCCTAAAATAGAACTCTTTAATTTGGATCAACACTAATGATGGGCTAAACACTAGTTTTACAATCACATATGTCATAATACTTTTTTTCTAGGTCACACATATCAATAATTTTTTTCTAAAAAAAACCCAAGCAAAACTTAATCTTTTAAAAAGTACTGTTAACAGTAAAAAAAAACATTAATGAGTGTAAAACTGATGGTCAATGTGATTATAAAGAAATAAGCCAATTGTGCCAAATCTTGGTACCGGAAGCATTTAGTTTCAACACATATAAAACCACATTACAACATCCAAACTGATGCAGAAAAACAAAATTGGAGAGAAAAGACTTCTCTGCAGTACGCGTGTAAAACAAGAAAAAAAATTCACCTCAAAACAAGTAAAGCAACATGGCTAGTTTGGTGGCTGGATTGAACGATTCATTATTACCTCGTTGATCTGGGGTAGCGAGAAAAGAAAAGGAGAGTAGAGCAGTTAGAGAAATTATCTAAATAAAATCTCAAACCCAAGACTTTTAATTTGTAACCAGATTTATCCTCAAGAAAACACAATAAACGTATCCATTTCTTAGACGGCTTTTGTTTTATACTTTGAAAAAAAAACTGTTTTTGATTTTCATTATGCTCGAGAGTTTTAGTAAAATAAACAGCATCCAGATTTTATCTAAATTCCAATTTTTTTTTGATAAGGGGTTGAGGGGGCATATGGAATAGTAGTAACCCTACAGAAAAATGATTGGAATATTGGGAGAAATTTATGAAAATCGTAGAAATGAGTTTACAGTCGCTGCTATCGCCTTTTTCAGGAACATGTACCGGTGAGATGCTTTGTAATCAAATAACACCAGCCTAAACCTAACAGTAGATCAAAATGTCACCATTTCTTAGGAATTTTTTGTATCTAATCACGTTAGTGATTTGTTTGGAGAACTATTAGTGCGATGAGTGGAATGTTCACATTTCCAGTGTTTTCTCGTTTTTAACAGCATTTTGCACAAGTTGAAACTTGGTTTTAAGACGAGAGATTCTGTACATCCGCAACATGTCCTTTATTAACAGAATCTGTTAGGAACTCAAAATGTATAAACTGGTCATGTGACCAAGTGAGACACAAGGGAGATAACTGAACTAAAACATAACCATCAGCCTTGCCAAGAAGAAGTGAAGTTAACACCGGAAATACAAGTAAATACAATACCAACACCGAGTGGAACAAACCAATGTGAGAAAAAATTCGAAAAAAAAAAAAAGATTTAGGGATACAATTTTCTTACACAAACTTATACATTCTAACAGGCAAATCTGCGCCTCCATCAAGTCATGCACTAAACTGCCAGCCATCTAAAGTTCCATTACCATCGGCCAGTTATGCACAAAGTATTGAGGGTTACCTCCCCTTGCCCTGTCCAAACAAGAGTTTCGGGAAACCCAGAATACCCCCGGAAAGGCACAGTAACTGCGGCCATACCAAAACAAAACAAATCCTTCCATGTTTATTTGGATTTAATTTTCAAAATTCAGAGGAAGCAGGTTGAAGCTTGGTAAAATGTGATGTAATGTCAACAAAATGAAATCTTACCACTAAAACCTTTAAAAATCATCTATTTGGATCAAAGATTATTAACAAGATTTGTACTCGGTCTCGCTGCTGTTAAATCGTGATGTTAAACATTGCTTGTTGTCAATATAGTTTGGACTAAAATGTTTCAATTTTTTAGAAGAGTAGTTTATAATTTACTAATCATACTTAAACAAATGCAATTAATTGGCAATTTTGCAGCTCACACCAATTCAAGTAGATTTGAAATTTTTTCTCATAATATCATTTTTCTATATTATTTGGCTACAAAAAAAAAAAACATTTCAGTATGGCATGGCTCAAACATTAATACAAAGCCTTCAGTTAGGCCATGTGGTAGACCATAAAACCATAAAACCTTCAACACTTGTAGTGATAAGAGACTTAGAGCTTTAGAGTATGTTTAAATAGAGGCATGTATGTAAATAGAACAAGGCTGGGTTACTTATCTCTTTATCTGTAGATAAAACTTTAATCCTTCTATGTATTTTTCATTTGATTAAAACGTTATAAATTGATTTAAGAATAGTTTTAATCAATTTGGAAACATTATTGCAATTTGAAAAAATCCTTTTTTGATGAAAATCGGAAAAGTAGAAGCCATTTTATAATTTAAAGGTTATTTTCATGAAAATAAAAGTAAGAATAAAAGGGAATGTACATAATCCAATAATTTGCAATAGTTGATATCATAAACAATTTTTTTACACACTGTCTGTTAATATGGTATGTAACATGAAAGATTTGAAAACATCGGATCATATTTGTTAAAGTTACGGAGAGAAAAAGCAAATATTACATAACCGAATATGGCTGCCATATTACGCAATGTATGATGTCAAAAATAGTTCGCGACACACCTTCCATCCATAAGGTATATACTCAGAAAAAATTGTGCAGATGGAATTAAAACTTTGGAAGTTATGGAGCGGAAGGGAATATTACATAATCCAATATAACTCCCATATTATGTAACCAGTGATGTTAAAAATAGTTTGCGACACACCTTCTACCCATAAGGTATATACTCAGAAAAAATTGTGCAGATGGAATCAAAACTTTAGAAGTTATGGAGCGGAAGGGAAAGCGGACGCCGGACAGCCGGACGACAGAGATGATACCATAATACAGCCCGCTTTTCAAGCCGGGCGTATAAAAATGAAGATTAAGATCCTTAAAGTTTCGCTTTCTTCCAATGTAGTTTAAGAATAGATTCATTTTGGTTCTTCATAAATCAACTGATTGATTATTGAAATCACAATCAAGATCAGACTTGTCTCGGTAAAACATTGGATGCATATTTGTTTTTACATCACTGGGTTATCTGTCCCTCACCCCCAATAAGCAAGAAAATTATAAACTTTCAGTTTTCTTGAAGGTTTATTAAACAAAAAGTACAATGACACGAGAAAAATAATACTTACTTCATTAAAAACAACAATTGCAACATAAACGCACCAATATTTAACCATAAACTTTTTAGCAGTGAACTTATACCACCATTTGTGTTTCAGATTTCCAAGAAATCTTTATCATTTGTTCTTATGGCCTCTTGAAATGATAACTAATACCAGGTTTTCATCTTCCAATAAGTCACTTGTTTCTGAGTCTTATTTCATGAAAAGTTTCATTGTTCAGATTTCCACTACTTCATGAAGTGAAGAATTTTTTTTTTAATTAAAAAAACTGCTATTTTTGTCCTCTGAAAGGAAAATGAAATTTCACACAAGTTCCAGCGCTGATATAATAATTCTGCATAAATTCTTGAAAATGTTTACAGAAAACCACCGTAAGTAAACTTAAGAGTTTCATACAAATAATGATTAATTTTGCAAGAAGACATTTTTCCATGCTCCAAATATTAACCCGTGCTTGTAAGTTAAACTTCTTGTTAAATATCATGAACAATATATGAAAATGTAATGATACCGTTCAGTGGTTTTGTTTACTTCTACAATAACATACTTTCATCATTTTTCTCTAGTATAGGACACAGAAAATAGTTATAGATACATATGAAATGTTGATTATTTTGAGCCATACTCAAGATTATTTCTCTACTGTGGAATTTTGAGTGGGTTTTCACTCAATCGCCCTACGTAGAAGAGAGCTTGGCACTCCAAGAGGATACAGATTGTCCAGCTCTCTTCTCCACTCTCACTGTCAATGCTGCCATAAAAATGATGATGATGTTGAGAACGGCGTAAAAAATGAATCAGTCTTGAGATTGATTGATTGTTTGGTGTTTTACTCCGCCCTCAAGATTATTTTACTTACATGGCGGCATTGCTAGTTTTATTGTGGGAGGAAATCCACGACCTTCCGGTGGTAACTGGCAACCATCCCACAAAGGTCATTTGAGTGAAAACCCAGTCAATAATCATGTAATAATACAATCAGGAATTGGAATCCATGATCACTAGAAGGCTTGAGACTAGAGATAAAATGTTTAATTGTTGCTTTGTCAAAGGTACCTGTATAAATCAATACAAAAGTACCTGTAGTTCACTTATAGAACATTTGGCAGAATATAAATGACTTACTCTGTGAATCAGATACAAAAGTCATATATTATTATTATATAAAGTCCAATATATTAGAAATTCAAGAGTAAGAATTACTGTCTAAGGTTACAGTAAACCTCTCAATGGCAGAAACAATCTTACATTTTAATTTGTGAAACAACAATATGAGATTGTAAGAGAAACACTTGAGATTATTCCACATTTTCAGAAATAGCGATAATATTGATAAAATGATGTCTGTACTTGTGCAGATGAAGTAAAGTTACAAAAAATAAAACTTAAAACAAAAATACAGATATAATCACAAGACAATAATAAATATCAACATCTGCAAATCAAATTTCTTCAATACTGTGTGCCTTTTTTGGTTTCAATACTATTGGTTTTGGCTGAGACCCAAAAAACCAAGATTTTCGAGTAAATGGGCTGCTGGATTTGGCATGAGCTTTTGGGCTTCCGCCTGAACGGCGTTTGCGTCGTTGAGCAGGACGAATATCAAGATGTTCCACGGAAGGCAAACGGAGTAATCTACGATCTTTTGGTTTCGTTATTTTGCCTCTAGCACTATTAGATATACTCTCCTGCTGCCTTTTCAAAGTTCGTTTTCTCTCCTCTTTATCCAAACACTGATCACTCTTTGTCAAGCGTTTTGTTTGTAACGAGAAAGGAATGACTAGACCTAAGTCAAATTGCTCAGTGCTTCTGGAAATTGGCAATTTGACTTTAGTAACATCGGGAGATTCATAAATTGTAATTTGAACTTCGGGTCTTTCTGTCTCTGATGTCAAATCCGAGGCACTTTTACTAACACACTGTTCGTCCTTTGGCAAGCTTTGCGTTGAATTGTTGTCATGGAGACAGTGTTCAAAAGATGTTGCGCTTGACATAGATGATGAAAAGACATCGTCGTTGTTGGTTAAATCGTGGAGTGAATTTTGCTGCACGTTTGTTAAATTATCATCCTGAAAACCTGAATCTTTCTGTAACACCAAAGAATGTCCATTCTCTAAAAGAAGGTCAATTTCAGTTTCCCGAATTTCCTCCCCTTCCAAAATGGCTGCTTTTTTTGACCATGGTTTTTTGTTCACTAGTTTTCCACCCGTGGGTTTCACACACACAATTTTTCCGTGCTTCATAATAACTATGGAATCATTTTTACGGATAATGGAGCTACCTTTAGAAAGCGCTCTTTGAAAACTCTTTAATGAACCATTTTTTGTAGGTGGTGAAGCGTCTTTTACGCTCGGGACACGGTCCCTGCTGACCTCCGACCCGGTTCGACTGACCTTTGATCCTCTGAGTGAACCAATAAGGGAGGAGAAGCGATCTCTAAATGATGCGGAATCAGATGGCAAGGTGTCTGCAAAAAACAGAAATAAATATATGATAGGAAAAATTGAAAAGAATTAGTAAGACATTTATAAGATTGGCAAATAAATGCACATTGGCAATTACGATGAGAAATCATCAGCAGAGTAACAACTTTTTACCATTTACATTTTTTCAGAACTACATGTACATGTAATTTAAGACAATAAACTAAGTTGTTTTGGAAAATTCAAAAAGTATCTTGTACCTATCGTAAAAAAGGTATCCGTTTAAAATTTTAGCCATGACAAACTCTTTTAGTTTACTGGGTAGGTTTAGCTGTTTAAATTTGTTTATGAAACAAGCGCCTTCATTCCACAAAGAGCCCGACATGGTGATAAATTAATTAGATGAATATTCTATCACAGTGTGGCCAGGTACAGTAAGGAAATTACCCCTCAATCTTCTGGCCAGCTTAAAAAGTCAATCTCCATGGTGCTGAGAAATGAAAAGTAAACCCTCAATCTTCTGGAATTTCTCACCTCATCGTCGAATGTGGCAGAGTAACCAGGTACTCAGGGTTGCCAGGGTTTCCTTCGGGTAAAGAGCCCGGTTTCCTCATCACTAAACCTGGCAAAGCCGCCACACAAATGAAATAATCTTGATTGCGGCTTAAAACATCAATCCATCAATCTTAAAAAAGAGAATCAAATATACACTCCCTTGTGTTTGCACCCGAGATACTCAGCTAGTACCTGACAACCCTCCCATATATGTTCATCTAAGGAAAACCTACTACAGATTTTAAACGAACTATGTGGGTTTGAAGACATAACATGATAAAGTAATGAAATGAAATAACCAGGCAAATAAATTCAAACAAAAAACACACAAAAAAACGCAATTCAAACAGAACATAAACTAGAAACTACCACCAAAAAATCATACATACTGTACAATATCAAACAAAACAGGATGCCACAGGGATGTAAGGGGGGGGGGGGGGGGGGGGGGGGGGGGGAGAGAGGTTGGAAGGGCAGTTATGTAAATTGGGCTTGAGATTGGGTTGAAGAATGGTACAGTACTTGTATAATGTTCGGGGTTCAAAAACACATTATTTACAACATATTTTGTTCTGTGATATGCACAATCACTTTCCCAAGATTTTATTGTATAAATTATAATGGTTGTTTGTGACCAATACACTGTACCTGATGTCGTAGGGTATTTAAATATATCCAAGACAAGGAGGAAAAGGTGCAAAATGTATAAGTGGCTGTCGCCATCAGGACCCCTCGGGTCTGGGCAAAAGAAACCAAAGTTATATTTATTTTACAGACAATTTGTTGCGAGTGAAAAACTACTCCACATACATGTACATGTATCACAGTTACAAGGAGGTTTTTGGCTGACGGTCATGTAAGGGGCATAACTCTTGAAAAACATGTCCGAGCGGGTCGATTTTAAATAAGCTTCTTGTACTTGCTGTATTAAACAAATGTAGTAATTTTTAAAAATGTGAGTGAAAGACTTTTTTAAATAATGTGTTTACAAGGCTTTTTACCGCAGCGGTGATGTAAGGGGCATAACTCTTAAAAAACATCCGAGCCATTGATTTTAAATAGGCTTTATGTATTTGCTGTAATAAACAAATGTGGGAAGTTTCAAAGTTGTAAGTTAAATACTTTTTTAGATAATGTGTTTACAAGGCTTTTTACAGCAGCGGTAATGTAAGGGGCATAACTCTTGAAAAAAACATCCGGGCGCGTTGATTTTCAATAGGCTTCTTGTACTTGCTGTATTAAGCAAATGTGTGAAGTTTCAAAGTTGTAAGTGAAAGACTTCTTTAGATAATGTGTTTACAAGGCTTTTTATAGCAGCGGTAAAGTAAGGGGCATAACTCTTGAAAAAAACATCCGAGCGCGTTGATTTTAAATAAGCTTCTTGTAGATGCTGTATTAAACAAATGTGTAAAGTTTCAAAGTTGTAAGTTAAATACTTTTTTAGATAATGTGTTTACAAGGCTTTTTACCGCAGCGGTAATGTAAAATAAGGGGCATAACTCTTGAAAAAAACATCCGAGCGCGTTGATATTAAATAAGCTTCTTGTAGTTGCTGTATTAAACAAATGTGTGAAGTTTCAAAGTTGTAAGTTAAATACTTTTTTAGGTAATGTGTTTACAAGGCTTTTTATAGCAGCGGTAATGTAAGGGGCATAACTCTTGAAAAAAACATCCGAGCGCGTTGATTTTAAATAGGCTTCTTGTACTTGCTGTAATAAACAAATTAGTGAAGTTTCAAAGTTGTAAGTTAAAGACTTTTTTAGATAATGTGTTTACAAGGACCAATGGACAGACGGACAGACGGACGGACGGACAGACGGACAGACGACGGAGGCAACGACAATACCCTTCGGGCAAAATTTGCCCGAGGGGTAAAAATGATATAACATTAAATTTCTGAAGAGTTTTTACCTACGTTCTTAAAGTAGTTTTCAACATTTAAATAAGAAATTTAAATTATTTTCAATTGTAATGACCTATAAACTTTAACCTTCAAGGATGACTTTCATATTTTTAAATAATGATGTCATTACATATTTCAAATATTGCATGCAAAAATTAATAATAAAATAAACACAAACAATTTTTTTTCTTCCATCTGACATAAATAAATACAGGTAAAACATCACATCAAATCACTCCTGTAAAATAAAACATTTGTTTTCCTCACAAACAACCATGCAGGGTATAACACCAAGATATGTATTTCTTACTGGACTCTTAATCAGGCGATCTCCCTGCTCAGCTGGTAGTTCTATATTTGGAGAAGAGAATTTAGCTCAATTTTAACACAAATACCATATCTTATTTCCGTCAAAGTAATATTTAACTTCCGTTAGAACAGGTGTGTGAAAACTTCTTTATAAAAAAGAAATGTAATATTAAAATTCTTAAGAGTTAATTCAAAGAGCTCAAACAGGTGAGTTCTGTAGGATCTTAAATTTTATTTTTTTGTTGCCTACAGAGTCAGAAATCAATGTCAGCATTTTAAAAAGTACAACATTTTCTTTCTCTAATATTTCGCCAATTGGAACCCCCAAGAGATTCCAAAATTCCAAAAAAAGTTCTAAAAAATGAACACCTTTTTCTCTTCGATATTTAGCCCATTAACACTCCCAGTGGGTAGAATTCCATGAACCCTTTAACTTTTCCTGAAACTTTTCTTTAGAGCAAGTGAGAGACATAACAAAATATCAGCAATAACTTTGTTAAAAAGGTCCCTTTAGACAAGTGTGATTAAATGACTGTTTGGTGTTATGTGCTGTGGTTCATGTTAATTTCACATTGCCAAAATGTTGAACAGTTGAATGCCAATGTCAAAATAAAACAAGGAGTTAATTTTCATTGTGTTCATTATGAATGGAAAAAATAAAATGAATCAACATTTTATTCTCAAATATCTGATGAAAGTTTTATTTTTCAGGAAACACTTTCAGTGATGTATGAATATTGAATACATTCTGGGCTGACCCTAAAATAGAACTCTTTAATTTGGATCAACACTAATGATGGGCTAAACACTAGTTCAACAATCACTTAAGTCATAAATGAAGCCATTAATACTTTTCTTCTAGTTCATACATAGCAATAATGTTTTTCTCCAAAAAACCCAAGCAAAACTTAATCATTTAAAAAGCACTGTTAACGGTAAAAAAACCATTAATAAGTGTAAAACTGATGGTCAGTGTGATTATAAAGAAATAAGCCAATCGGCCAAACCTTGGTACCGGAAGCATTTAGTTTCAACACATATAAAACCACATTACAACATCCAAACTGATGCAGAAAAATAGTTAAACAAAATTGGAGAGAAAAGACTTCTCTGCAGTACGCATTTAAAACAAGAAAATAATTCACCTCAAAACAAGTAAAGCAACATGGCTAGTTTGGTGGCTGGATTGTAGGATTCATTATTACCTCGTTGATCTGGGGTAGCGAGAAAAGAAAAGGAGAGTAGAGCAGTTAGAGAAATTATCTAAATAAAATCTCAAACCCAAGACTTTTAATTTGTAACCAGATTCATCCTCAAGAAAACAGAATTAACATATCCGTTTCTAAGACGACGTTGTTTTATACTTTGAAAAAAAATATGAATTTCATTTTCATTATGGTCAAGATCCAGCATCCAAATTTTATTTAAATTCTAAAAAATTTGGAATAGTAGTAACCCTAAAGAAAAATGATTGGAATATTGGGAGAAATTTATGAAAATCGCAGAAATGATTGCAGTTTACAGTCGCTGCTATCGCCTTTTTCAGGAACATGTACCAGTAAGATGCTTTGTAATCAAATAACACCAGCCTAAACCTAACAGTAGATCAAAATGTCACCATTTCTTAAGAATTTTTTGTATCTAATCGCGTTAGTGATTTGTTTGGAGACCTATTATAGTGCGATGGGTGGAATGTTCACATTTCCAGTGTTTTCTCGTTTTTAACAGCATTTTGCACAAGTTGAAACTTGGTTTTAAGACGAGAGATTCTGTACATCCGCAACATGTCCTTTATTAACAGAATCTGTTAGGAACTCAAAATGTATAAACTGGTCATGTGACCAAGTGAGACACAAGGGAGATAACTGAACTAAAACATAACCATCAGCCTTGCCAAGAAGAAGTGAAGTTAACACCGGAAATACAAGTAAATACAATACCAACACCGAGTGGAACAAACCAATGTGAGAAAAAAATTAGAAAAAAAAAAAAAGATTTAGCGATACAATTTTCTTACACAAACTTTATACATCCGTTCTGCGGACAAGTGAATATGAATTGGAAGCTGATGTTTGAACTGAAAGCAAGGTCATTAAGATGAAAGATGAAAACACATATTCCAATAAAGCATTTAAAATATCAACGTTTAAAGTTGCTGATTTAGTCAACAATACCTTATTCAACCAAAACAAGGGGAGACTAATCTATGGTAGCCATTGATCATGTGGGGAGCCTTTATCGTTCGTACAAATGTATGTGACGCTCAGTTCAGACGTTGTAGAGCAAAAAACTTCAATCAAACTGACAACGTCACTGGATGGCGCGACATCTCTCTGGACACTCCCAGACCCTGTACATAACTAACATCAGTTGATAATCTCTCGAGTGCATCAGCTGAAATCCCAGGTCTTCTTAAATATTTATGAACAATAAAGCTCACGGGCACAGCAAATATCTTCTTGTGTAAAATAACCATCGAGACAAGTTTCTTATAGGTGTGGTTGCCAGAAGCTATAGTTGGTTGATGTTATGTCACACACTCCATGCTATACTCCCGCCCCCATTACTTTATTTACGCTTATCAAACTAAGTACCTACCTTCACTTAAAACTTCGGTATCATTCCTACAGAGAATTTCCATATATCCTTTACGGAAAGATTCGCTCCTCAGAGCATAGATTATAGGATTACACGCACTATTCAGGAAACCAAATGTATACGCCTGCAACAACAACAACAAATTCTATGAAATCGAACCAATTAGCCATAAGAAGCCAGCTCAATACAATCAGGAAGACTCAGGAAGATTTTTTCAGTCTCAAATTTTCTACTGAAGTTGTTTACCGTAATCTTTTTAATATCTACCTGAGGTAACCTGAGCAGAACAAGCACTTACTGTGTAAGTTCGAAAATATGGATTTATAGTACAGCTTAACCAGGTAATTCCTGACCGCCTGGCGACTTCGTTATATTACATTATTACGGCAATCTTGACAGATTGTTTCAAGTCGCAGCTGCATTCAACTTTTTGTTTGAATAATTTTATTTTCCTCGCCTTCTGTAAATTTTCTTTTAAACCAGCTTAGGTTCATTTATTGATTGATTGAGGTTTAACTGTGCACCAATAATCATCATTCTCAAGCCAAGCTAAAATCTTCATGGCCCCGTTCCGTGTTTTACCTCGGCGGACTACTCCACTCCAACCCATAAATCGAGCAGCGCCCACTGGTTGTTTTCCTACCCTTACAGAGTCATGGAAAATCAGCACTTGTTAAACAAAAGCTCAAAATGTATACAGACACCATAACATTATTTCTCAGCTAGTGGAAAAGAGTAATTATAAAGTGCCCAAGATTTTGATGAGCTTCACGACTTTTTTACTCACATCCAATCAAAAGGCGCTGTTCAATTTACGGGTTAGAGTGAATTAGTAGGCCAAGGTAAAACACGGAATGGGGGCATGGAGGTTTTAATGTGGCTGGAGTTAGAAGATGACGTACTGTTTGTCTATTTGACGTTATGAACCCTGATCAACCGGAAAGTGAACATAAACCTGAAGGCATTACCAAATTTCAATTAAGTAATTGACGGAGATCAAAAAAAATTTGAGTCCCCATGAGAAGAATAACGTGTGATATCCTGTTTTTTTTCCGTAAAACGGGACAAATATTACCAAGCATTAAGAATATTTTTAAGATGAACTCTACAATGTGAACTTACAACAGCGTTGATGATTGGTGGATAGTCCCTGTTTTTCTTGTAGGAGACGTAAGAGGCGTAAAGATGGTACGGTAACCAACAACACACAAAACAAGCGAGGACAATAAACATTGTTATTGTCACCTTTTTCTGTTGGGTTAATATTGTATCTTTGGGTACTGTAGTGTTTTTCCTCATGCGTTGTGCGTGATGACGCATTTCTATAAAAATCCTAATATAACAGAAGATCATCACAGCAAAAGGTATGAATAACTCCGTGATCTGTATAAGTCCATGGTGAATGTAGGCGAATACATCTCTTGGATACGCGGGTCCACATTGCATTGTTCCGTTTTTATACTCAACTCGCTGTAAACCTGTCACTGTCAAAATTGAGCATAAAAGAGCGTAGAGCCAGGCAGCAGCAATCATACACCATATTTTGCGAAATGTTAAAAATTTGCTAAACGGTCTCGTAAAAGAAAAGTATTTGTGAATGCTAATATACATTAGTAGTTGATTGGATGTAAACAGGCACAATCCGTTGAAAAATCCGTTCATAACACAGATACTATGACTAAAAATCCAGCGTCCATTTATCAGAGTGATCAGAGAAAATGGCATGGGAATAAAACCGACTAAAAAGTCAGCCACGGCCAAGTTCATTAAAAACATATTAGTGCGAGTCCTCATTCCACGATGGCGAATAATAACACTGATGACTAGAGAGTTGCCAACAAGGGACACAACTATTAAGATAATTATAACAATTGAGAGGATTATAGTTGTGGGTTTATCCCAATATGGCACCCATCCTGACGACTGGTCACCGATTTCCCCGTAAAGTTCAGAATCATTCCAGCGACCGGAACTCATAACAGATCCGGATGATTCCAAAAATCCATCCGGAGGTTTCACTGTCTGGTAAGACGAGTTTGAGTTTGGGAGAATTTCTGTCGTCATGGTGATATGTCAAAGTAATCTCCTTGACTGGAAGGTGCGTTCAAGTTGTTCTTGTCCAAAATAATGAAACAACTTCTGTTAACTTCTCAATTTAAAGTCTTCATGATACTATATGTTGTTGTTGTAGTTGGATTGATCATCACAGAAATAAAGAGAATTCCTTAACGGTTGTCGGAATCCACCTGGTTTGGAACCTCAAACACCTGAAAGTAAACAGAAATATATTCAAATATTACCAAAAAAAACCCACTTGGAAACGGTTAATTTTTATAAGATTTAGTTGATTTTCATGGGACAAAACTTTGGAGACTTATATACCTGTAGTTTAAACCGGTAAAAAATTTTAAACTGTAGATTGTAATCTTTCTAATCTACTTAAAGAAAGATTTGTTATTCGCCGGGACTTGAAATTTGAATTGGAATAATTTTATCCATTTTCTACTTTTTCAATTTTCTGATCTCCTACAGCTCTTGGATAGTAGATGTCTAATAAAGATTCAGTTTGTACTTTTTCAATTTTCTAATCTCTTACAGCTCCTGTGATAGTAGATGTCTAATATTCAGTTTGTAAACTATGGCACCCTTCTTACTCAGAGCATGTGGACAATCACACAGCTGGGTAAACTAAAACCTTTCTTTGACCTCTGAACCCAATCCTGATGCCCAGACACTTTGGGTCATTATTTGGCTTACAGACAAAAGTCTTCCAGTGTCATGTGTGTTCAGTGGCCTGACTGAAGATCAAAGGTAGGCTGACCTGTCACCAGACAAACATTTGACCCTTTTAACGACTCCCTTATAGTCTTACATATTGTCCTGTTCCGCATGATTGAACATAAAGTAGCTCAGTTGTAAGTAGCTTAATTTCTTAATGTTTTACACAGAATTTCTAAAACAAAGAATTTAACGCTCTAGTTTAGGCTGTATTGTCCAACATGTATAAATAGCATAAAAACTATAGATAGATCTAAGGAAAAAAGTTCATCATTCCCTTATATCTGTTGGTATTCAACAGCAATAAAGCTTCACAAATATACCGCAAATTTTAGAGGAACTACCGCGAAATTCAAATGCGTACTTTCTAAATCATCATTATTAATAAGCTAATCATCTGCTGAATCATACCATTATGATCTTGTCACGCCTGACTGATTTCAACAGTGGACTACATCATGTTTACAAATGTTCCTCATTCAACCCACAAGAACTGAATATTGAAAGAACGGTGCATTTTACAACTTCAGCTTGACAATGTTGAGTACAAAATCCTCAAATTTCTGAACTAAATTTTATCTCAACTCTGGGTGACTAAATTGACAAACCTTGATTTTTAATGGTAAGCTATAATATCTGTCTTCAAAAAAAAAAAAAAAACTCAATGCATATCTTTAAAAATAAACTGTGGTTTTCAATTTCTAACAGGTAAAATTCTCAATTCGAGTTGGAAAACTAAATAAAGAAATGCTATTTTCGTGATCTTTGCCTAGAGGAAATCTGAGCTTAATCAGCAACCTGCCAACAATTCCACATAAGCAGATTAAGTAGAACCAGAAGTCTATGAACAGGTAGAACCATATAAGATTTTTTTAACTTTAACTTTTTTTAATTAAGACTGCACTGTTTACAGATGTTTCTCATTCAACCCATAAGAATTGAATATTGACAGAACCATTCAACAATTTGAGCTTGACAATGTTGAGATATCCTCAGATTTCTGTACTCAATTTTATTTTTATGATTTTGTAAGGTAGGCCTAAACTAAACTCCTGACTAAAAGAGTATGTTACATAATCCTATATAGATGCCATATTATGTAACCGAAGATGTCAAAAATGGTTCATGGCAGTCACACACTCTCTACCCATAAGGTATATGTTGTGAAAACAATTTATAAGATATGCAGCTGAAGGGAGCGAAGATATAGAGAAGTTACATAATCCAATGTAGATCCCATATTATGTAATCAAAGGTTCTTGACACACCTTCTACCCATAAGGTATATGTTATGAAAGAATTGTAAAGATTCAATCAAAACTCTTTAAGTTATGAAGCGGAAGGAAATCCGAGGCGGACAAACGGACGGACTTTTTTTAAGTCGAGCATTAAAAAATAAATACAAAAACTCAAAATTTCTTTAAGCCAACAAACAAAATCAAACATCTTTAATTGAAATAAGATTTCCATCTTTGTCATTTGGGATTAAATTTCAAATCAAAGCAGGTATAAATATTGGATTTCAAATAATCATTAAAAATAGAAAATGTCTGAGGTTAAATGTTTGAGGAGGAGAAAAAAAAACTGTTTTCCCTCTAAAATCATGAACAGTTATATTTTATGAATAGCAGTGGATCCAGGAACACATGTTAGATGTGGCTTAAAGGTTTACATTATACTATACAAGACGTAACAGGGTAGCCTGCCATAGATATAAAGGATTAAGTAAAGTGATAATCTTGTAATCTCACCTCATTGAAAAAGACTTCTCTTAAAGAATCATCAACCACATATTTCACAATGTTCTGCCGGTGTTAAGACAGTACATACATGTACTACACTAAACCAGGCCCACTGTCCCATTGTGAAGGACATTCAAAATCTACCCGGATCTTAACCACATTAACCAGTTTCCAGTTAGGCTTAGCTTATCAACAAAAATTCTCTCACATATTCGAGCCAGATAAAACGCATTTTCTTTACGTCACAAAACTTCATATTATATAGGATGTCTTTTAGTTGGACAAATGTTTGTCAAGTTTAAATCCGTAAGACTGCCTGTAGTCGACCTACATAATAGACCAGTTAAATTCACTTAGTGCAGTTGACATTAACCAGGTCACTGAGGTTTTCACTTTCTAACAATACTAAACAAGTCACTGGAGTACAACCCCGACCCCATGGAATGTAAGTCCGACCCCATGGAATGTAAGTCTGACCCCATGGAATGTAAGTCCGACCCTATGGAATGTAAGTCCGACCCTATGGAATGTAAGTCTGACCCCATGGAATGTAAGTCTGACCCCATGGAATGTAAGTCCGACCCTATGGAATGTAAGTCCGACCCTATGGAATGTAAGTCTGACCCCATGGAATGTAAGTCTGACCCTATGGAATGTAAGTCTGACCCTATGGAATGTAAGTCCGACCCCATGGAATGTAAGTCCGACCCCATGGAATGTAAGTCTGACCCCATGGAATGTAAGTCTGACCCCATGGAATGTAAGTCCGACCCTATGGAATGTAAGTCCGACCCTATGGAATGTAAGTCCGACCCTATGGAATGTAAGTCCGACCCTATGGAATGTAAGTCCGACCCTATGGAATGTAAGTCCGACCCTATGGAATGTAAGTCCGACCCCATGGAATGTAAGTCCGACCCCATGGAATGTAAGTCCGACCCCATGGAATGTAAGTCCGACCCTATGGAATGTAAGTCCGACCCTATGGAATGTAAGTCCGACCCTATGGAATGTAAGTCCGACCCCATGGAATGTAAGTCCGACCCTATGGAACGTAAGTCCGACCCTATGGAATGTAAGTCCGACCCCATGGAATGTAAGTCTGACCCCATGGAATGTAAGTCTGACCCCATGGAATGTAAGTCTGACCCCATGGAATGTAAGTCTGACCCCATGGAATGTAAGTCTGACCCCATGGAATGTAAGTCCGACCCTATGGAATGTAAGTCCGACCCTATGGAATGTAAGTCCGACCTCATCGAATGTAAGTCCGACCCCATGGAATGTAAGTCGACCCTATGGAATGTAAGTCCGACCCCATGGAATGTAAGTCCGACCCCATGGAATGTAAGTCCGACCCCATGGAATGTAAGTCCGACCCCATGGAATGTAAGTCCGACCCCATGGAATGTAAGTCCGACACCATGGAATGTAAGTCCGACCCTATGGAATGTAAGTCCGACCCTATGGAATGTAAGTCCGACCCTATGGAATGTAAGTCCGACCCTATGGAATGTAAGTCCGACCCCATGGAATGTAAGTCCGACGCTATGGAATGTAAGTCCGACCCTATGGAATTTAAGTCCGACCCAATGGAATGTAAGTCCGACCCTATGGAATGTAAGTCCGACCCTATGGAATGTAAGTCTGACCCTATGGAATGTAAGTCCGACCCCATGGAATGTAAGTCCGACCCCATGGAATGTAAGTCCGACCCCATGGAATGTAAGTCCGACCCTATGGAATGTAAGTCCGACCCCATGGAATGTAAGTCCGACCCCATGGAATGTAAGTCCGACCCCATGGAATGTAAGTCCGACCCTTTGGAATGTAAGTCCGACCCTATGGAATGTAAGTCCGACCCCATGGAATGTAAGTCCGACCCTATGGAACGTAAGTCCGACCCTATGGAATGTAAGTCCGACCCCATGGAATGTAAGTCCGACCCCATGGAATGTAAGTCCGACCCTATGGAATGTAAGTTCGACTCTATGGAATGTAAGTCCGACCCCATGGAATGTAACTCCGGTGTTGTCGTATGGCTGTATCTGTTATTCTAAAGTTTATAGAATCCAATGGCAAAATGTTACGTATATCTTTAGGATTAGTTTATTTTAATTAGGTAGAAAATAATTTGATTGATTGATTGATGTTTTACGCCACACTCAAGATTATTTCACTTATATGGTGAAGTTGCCAGGTTTAGTGAGAGAGGAAACCCAGGCTCTTTGCCTGGAGGAAAACCTTGACCTTCGGCAAATACCAGACATGTAATAATAATAATACCTTTATTTTAAGAGGGTGTAAATACATAATATATCTTGTCAGCAAATTTGCTGATTTTCACGAGGCCCTCTGGGCATAAAAAAAAAAAATAATAAAAAAGTTATACAATATATATATACATTTCTAGACATAATACAAAGTACACAAATACAGTAGAGTTCCAAGACTATTTACACTATTTAATTAATGTGTTTTAATTATATCATTTAATAATGCTTTTAGAAATAAAAATCAATGAACAAATAAATAAATTAGCAAAAGAGAAAAAAAAAAAAAAAATGATTAAGAATTGCATGTACTTGAGTGATTACATAATTAGAAATTGAAATCGTAAGACTTCATCTGTTTCATGGATTCGAATTTAAATTTTTGCAATGTTTCAGCAGATTTGGCTTTTTCAGTCAATGGATTCCATAAAACTGGACCTGAATAGGACAATGATTTTTTAAAATTTTCTTTGTTTGCAAATGGTACTCTAAGTTTAAAAATACTTGAAGACCGTAAATGTATATCTGATTGTATGTCATTTAAAAATAGTTTTTTCATATATTCTGGATGACAATTGTTCAAAGTTTTGAAAACCGTCACACATTTGAAATATTTAACAATATCAAAAATTGTCATCCATACATAATCAATGTGCCCTTGCCATGTTAATTTGTCGTCTATGTATAGACCAAGGAGTTTATCATGATGAACTTTTTTTAAAACTGACCCTTTCAAACTAATTGAAGGTACAGCGTGAAAACTACAATCCAAAATTTTACAATTTTTATTTGGTCCGAGTTGGATTCGATCCCTAGCCATATCAATGGAAGACCTGTGTTGGACCGACAAAATATCACTCTAGCCCACTTTGGTTCTGTATTAAAAAGCATCTGTGGTTCAGCTGAGCAATACACGCTGGCACATGCGTTCAAACAATGGGAAATTTCTGAGTGGGTTTTTCATTCCACATGTGGAAGAGTCGCCTGGGTTTCCTCATGATCTAAAGCTGGTTACGCCAGCATTTAAGTGAAACAATCTCTATTGTAGCTTAAAAATCAATCAACCAATCAATGGGTTGTCAGTTTAAATCAATAAGTCCAACGAAAAAATAATTGGGTCTACTTTTTCCCCCTTTGTGGAATGGTTGTCAGGATCAATGGAGAGCTTGTTGCAGAGCCCATTCTAAATCTGACAATAGGACATTGTAACCTCTTTTTTCCTAAACAAGGCAACTTTATTGGCCCATATATATATTTCCTCAACGTTAAAAGGTTTTCATTAACAGCCAATCAAAATAGAGAGCATTCTACTCTGCCGACCGCCCTGGGATAAGAAGGACACTGTTTAAAATTGAGTGGACAGTTTCCTATAGCAAGCACAGTGACTAAATTGGACACAGTAGATAAATAGGTCTACGGCATCTCAATATAGATTATTCTAGACCATATAGTCTGGACTAAACTCCCTTGTCTGTGTTCTACAAAGGTATTTCTGATGCAACCAAAATTTTCAATTTCTTTTCCCATGATCCTATTTGGTTTAATCTCGGTTTACCGATATTCTTGCCATAGCTGAAGATGCGTTAACATAGTCAATACACTACAAAGTGTTCCAGAATAGTGTACCAACTAAAGCCCAACTCTTGTCGGTCTTCAATCTGATGAAATATCATGGGTACAACTTACACTTGGGTATAACGGTCTAACTGGCTACCCCCCCCCCCCCCCCCCACCCCTCCATGCCTTTTAACACAATAAGAAACTAGTCTCCAAGGTTATTTTAGAAAAGAAGATTTTCCTAGTGCCCATGTGTTTAAGTGTTCATAAATATATATGTACATGCTTAAAAAAGAACAAAGATTTCATAGATCTACAGGTCTCGGCTAAACTCACTTGTCTGTCTTCTACCAAGAAACCAAATTACATAATTTCCCTTACCTTTCCTATCATCATATTTTGTTTAATAACCAATTTTCTTGTCATAGGTGAAGATCCGTCTGAAATTCTAATTGAATTCCCTCCTTCCTGACCGAGCTCTTTAGTACTACTGGTTTCGGGAAAGTACATGTTTGTTAAAGTAGTGTTTTGTCTCGTACAGGCTTCATTTGTCAATTTGTCCATGACCTTTCACCCAACCCTCTTATTTTTGTGACAATTAAAATCTATAAAAAAAAGTGTAAATTTGTGCAAATCCTGACCCTTTAGCTTACATAGATGTATGAATTTTACCAGTTTAATTAAGATATGGTTAACTCAAGACAATTATAGAAACTTGTCAATATAGATATTCTAGTAACAAAAAAAGGATCATTCTTGTAGCTGTCAACTCCGTCATTTTTACTTTATTATCAAAAGCATATACATGTATTACATTTGTAGATTTCTAGAGGGCCTCAAAAAGAAAGAAGAATTGTTAATTTGATTGTGTCACTCATTCTAAATAAATTGATTTATCTTATATGAGAAAATCATAGGAATCTGATTATTGTTTTCTCGTCAAAGAATGACCCGGTTACAATCTAACAGATTTTGAATTGGTTTTTACAGGGCTAATAACATCACCATGATATAAATGGTCTTTGAAATTCAGTTCAACAAAATGTAACTTATTGATATTCAAAGTCTTCTGGTAGTCTCTTGGTGGTCGAATGCAAAACAAAATTGTTTGTTATTCATTTTAAAGACAAAAAAAAAAAGGAAATCCAATAAATTTTCATCACAAACACCATCTCTGTGGGTAAAGATGTGAATGAGATTACAGGTGTTTTCTACAAAGCTATTCCCTGTAGGTCCTCTCAATAAATTGCCTCAAATATTATCTTTGGCGTTTCTGTCCAGCAGCGACTGCTGTCACCGCAGTCACGTCCCTTAGGTATCAATGATATTTGATATGTCTGTCATGTCTTTAATTACGCGTGTGCTTCAGAGAGGATGACGGATGGAGCGGTCAACTATCAAATTATCTCCGCTGTCAATAAAACATGTTGCCTTCCAGTTCGCAAATTACCCCCTTCCTAAAGACAGAAATATCATGGAATAGACGGATGATCTTGTGCTTCCTGAAAGAGCTATCATTTTCTGGGAATATAAATGGTCACGGTTGAAATCCAAAACAGATATGGTCCGCTGAACTTTTGAACTGTAATGGATGATACTTATACAACCTTCACATTTTGATCACAGGAAATATTTCTGCACGTGTAAAGGAAGATGTCAATTCATAATTTTGAAAAAATCACAGTGGGAGGGAAATTTTTTGATCAAACAGAATTAGAGAATTGTTGAAAATTTTTTTATCAATGAGTACAAAATAACAGCTTTAAGGTACGGTACAAAACACCCAAAATGAACTCACTTCAGACCACAAAATAAAAAAAATCTGAGTTCACAGTTGCCAGGTACTCCTTCGAGCAAAGGGCCTAGTTTTCTCCCCTATTAAACCTGGCAACGGTGCCATATTAAGTGAAATAATCTTGAGTGCTGCGTAAAACATCAATCAATCAACACACTGGCATCTTTGAAAAAGTTTCTACCAGAGAATGTGAAGAATTTTTATTATATAATTGCGAAAAAAATCCTACGTCTCAAATATAAACAATATGTCATAGAACATTCTGGACACGCAGCATCTAAAAGGTATAATAATATTGCTTTTGGGCCTGACGCAGAGTTAGGAGTTGATGTACCACCAGAGCAGAGATAACATCTTTGGGAGCGTTTATTTTCCCCGAAGAGATGCGGAAACGTCTTTCAAGTCAATCAATGCCCCCGCGGTGCCCCAAGGGGTTACCCGACAAATGAGTGGGAAAGAAAAGACTTGATTGTTTTGAAATGGGATACCACATGTGGAAGGCCTTAACAAAACAAATGTTAGCTCAGAAACATTTACACCTGTCAGTAGCTACAGAATTCCGCTTTAAGTTCATGTTTTTGTACAGAAATAAAACATGTATCGCTAACATTACAAATGGTGTTGTACCATTACCAAGTCAACTTCAAGTACTTTCCTACACAGGCTGGTATTTTAGATATTATTAGTAGGGTCCTATATATGATGAAACATGAAACAAACTGTTTTGAGGAAACTTTACCAATATCTTTCCTTAAATATGGACAGTTCTAGTTATGACTGGCTTGGATTTCATTAATGAACTGATTGATGTTTTCTGATGATTTTCCATTTTTCAAATGATACATGGTAACCATCTCGCTGCTATGATGATATCCTACAATTACTTGAACTGACAAATCTAGGAAAAATTGCATTGCAACAGAATCAGCTTATTGTTTGTCTTATTTATCAAGGAGTGCAAAGTAAGAGCTTTCTTCTGATAGAAGTCTCAAAAATAAAAGGTTAGTGTATTCTTTTATAATCAACAAAATACCCTAAATATGTTTTCATGCATCCTTGCCATATGAATGTTATAAGCACATAAAATTGCATTTTTTTCATAAATTCTGATTGTCACAACAGTATGAGACTTTGAAGGATATCAAAAACTAAATGATTGACGGAAAAAGGAAATCTAAAGTCTGTGACCGAAAGTGTTCGAAAAATAAACAAAATTTATATAAAAGGGACAAACATTCATTCATTTTAAGCCTAAGTTAGTTCAAAATAATACTTTATCGTAAATTCTCCAGACTAGAAGCACGTAAAAGGCTTCTCAATTGTAAAAATAGCCGATAATTTTAACATTCTGTTTTAATGGTAAAATATCAACATTTTGGCAGCTCATGCCTCTTTAAGCTACCCTCAAACGCTTTTCTTGAAGATCAGAATTTGATGAGGCAAAACATCTGAATTTTGGCAGGTCTTCTCAATCTTTAGCTATTTTACATTAAAACTGGTGTCTATTCAGTATTGACTATATAATAAAACATGTTTCACATCAAAAGCAAACGTTATTAAAAACAAATGGTAAAATTCATTGGATACGTTTGGATACTGTTACATACAGATAGGCATGAATTTACACACTCAAGCACACAAATTATGACAGATTAGTCAAATAAAATTCTGATCATACACAACCTTAGTGTTCATATGGTAACAAGAGTTTTAGTAAACTCAACATACGCCCTCCGCTATGACTGATTAATTTACATTAAAGAACCTATTTCTTTAAATTTCAGCAATTGAAATCCGATCAAATGAAAGATTTTCATTTCTCTATTCGATGAACACACATGTATATGCCGTAGCAATATCCTAAATATTTCCCGACACACCATCTACCCCTTAGGTATATTTACTCTAAAAATTGTCAGGATCAGGTCAAAACTAATGTACATTTATGATGTAGATATGGACTAAAAGAGAACATTACATAATCTAATATAGATGCCATATTATGCAATCAAGCAACAAAAATTTTCATAAATAGTTGGCGACACACATGTATTTATCAGCTAAATGCTGTGAAAGAATTGTAAAGATCAAAACTCTTCAAGTTATGGAGCGCAAACAACGAAGACATAGACTAAAAGAGAATATTACATAATCTAGTATGGATGCTGTATTATGAAACCAGGGATGTCTTAAATGGTTCCAGACAAACCATCTACCCATAACTGTTACATTAACACTGAAAACATGGTCAAGATTAGGTAAAAACTAAAGAAGATATGGACTAAAAGAGAATATTACATAATCCAATGTAAATGCCATATTATGCAACCGATGATGTCATAAATGGTTCTTGACACCACTTCTACCCATAAGGTGTATATGTTGTGAAAGAATTGTAAAGATCTGATCAAAACCCTTTAAATTATGGAGCGGAAGGGAATCCGGGACGGACGGACGGCGCTGGTGATACGATAATACGACCGACTTTACGATCACGTTCTCTATGTTTGCCTGCCACATGAGACTCAGGCCTTAGTCATTTGATCGTAACACTCAGCTCAGACCACAATAAAATTGTCAAGGAAGAACTGAAGGTGTTTTTGAGACGGTTTACCTTGGAATTTTTCCACTTTTATCTGGCCCAGCCATTGTTTTACTACAAATTCTCTTACTTTACCATGGAATTAACATTAATTTACTGTGGATTACCAATATCAAATGACTTTATCTAGGCTAGATTTGGTTAATTGAAAGTATGCCAATTTCATTGATAGTAAAGTGAGGCAAATTCATGGCACACTTTGGTAAACATACATGTGGGCGCTTTGAAATGAATACCGTCAAAGGACGTATGATCAACATCAAATTGTTTTTGGTGAACATCACAGGTACGAGGACATTGTGAAATCTAAAGATAACGTGTAGGCCGTATTTATTATGGAATTTTTCTCTTACCTGAGCTTATTCAGTAGTGGTATCCTTTGAGGTAGGCTGGTTCATATAACTGTGGAATAATAACAACAATAAATATTTACTATGTTTCATAGCAGAAATCTGCCTCTAATAATTATAAAAAGCTTTTCCGTGTCCTTACTTCATTTTTCAGGGGATGAGTCAGGTTTACATTACAGTTAATATTAATCCAGCATTGATGAGATATTTACCAAAAATCAATTTACAGTAACAGCTTCAGTGACATGTCTGTAGACAACAGACAGCATCGAATTATATCAGTGTTCAATTCAGTGCTCGCCCACAGAGTTTATCACTCAATATTAAAGCTGATAGTGGTAAAAATACACTGTTACACATATTGCTGTCCGTTAGACCAATGGAAACTTGCAGGTGCCAATGTCATTCCAAGTGGCATCTCGTCCACAGATCAATTAAATAATGAGGACTTAACAGATTCAAACAGATCAGAGCAGTTTTGTATACAAGAAACCCTGTAACAGAAAGCAGCTGATACATATTCTTGTATTGATACAATTTTATGGAATAAAACTAAACCAAAGCAAAGGCCTCTGTGTAGGTATCACTGATGATGTTTCACTAAAACAGGTAATAATTCCAAACCGATAGAAAATTGAATAGACAAATATTTGATTTTGTTAAAACATATGTTCTGAGACTTCAACTGATGAATTTCAGAAGTGACAATAAACACAGTAACAATAAGGAAAATTTTGATTCAGCCTTTTACATGTATTTCATGAAATTATTTGGTAATTAATTCATTATTAATTAATTCATGGCAAACCGGTTTTTAAAATTGCCCAGAAGTTTATGAAATTTGAGGATTGACACATCAGATTTATGACAGACAGATCAATAAAGGAGAGGAGATTAATAAGGATCTCATACCAAATGACCAAAGACAATTTAATCTAAATATCAACAAGTTCTGTTGATAAGCAATGAGTGAAGGTCGGAATCCAACAGTTCCACATTACAGTAGGATTAGTATAGGCCAAAATTATATCCTTTCTCGGTCAGTTCAACCTTTTTGCATCAGTTGCCTAATAAAAGATTGTAAATATTTGGTAACTTAGCTTTCCAGAGACTGAAACAAACAAACTCAATGAGCTGAAATTGGTGCTCTGATAAAATCTGGAATTTCAGCTTTATATAATTTGTTCACTCAATCATGATATAATTTCAAATCTATTTAATAAGGAAAGTGAAAAAAAAGTTGTGTAAAATTATTAATACGTTGGCTGACAAAACATACTTAAGTCATTAAGGTGTTAAAAACATGTGTGAATAAAATGTTTTGATTGATGTTTAAATATTTGCAGAAATTTCAATTATATTTGGAGCAAAAAAAAATGGCCCGTCGTTCTGTCCACGGACGTAAATGAATTACACATTGAACAGAGATGAAAATGGCACAATTTATCATTGCTATTAGCGCTTTATCATTCCAAAGTGACTGTTTTATGTTTTTGCACTTGGTTGAAGATAAAATGGTGCCAGGAAAGCGGAAATTACAAACAATGGCTCCATGGATATGTGATGATACAGTGCATCTGGAAAAAATGTGTGAGAAAAAACTCCGGTTTCATTGGCATATGAAACATTATTAATGATCTGACTGGCAAGACCTTCAGCGAGATCAATAACACTCATATAGCTGAGGTTTTCTTCTGCGTAAATTAATAGGATTACATTTATTGTAATCGGTTATGATGACGACAAACAGACAACCTGAACCACGTGCAACAAAATCAAATTGTTCCACTGTACATTTCAGTTTTTGTAACTGAGGGTTTACTAAATTACAATTTCACATGGTCTCTGAAGCCATAAAAACCACAGAGAGTGGTGGAAAGCAAATTAATGGACGTAATTTTGTTCAAGCTGTGCTAATCATCAATGAGCATTTGTTTTCCATGATCTTGACATCACACCGAATATCGAGAATTCACCGAGAAATATTTAACAAAATTCACCTGATTAAGAAAAATAATGAAGAGCAGCAAGACATATAAATCAATTCTTGACAGCTTCAAATTATCTCCAAAATAACATGACTACAGCTTAAAATACTCAATCTCTGGAAAAAAAAATCCAAAAATTTTGTATCATGGCAACCTTCTGCTAAAATCCCATTGGTGCTGCCAGATATAGTGAGGGAGGAAATCATGCTCTTTATCTGAAGGAAACCACCGACCTTCAGCGAGTACCTGGCAACCCTCCCATATAGAATGATTAAGTGCAAAAAAATAATTGCGTTAGCCAACTTACATGTACATATACCTGCATGAAGTTAAATTTACAATGTTATAATCTACACACTTTCCTCTGTATGCAGTCAAACATGGATCCTAGGAATAACACAGCTAATCCTCCATGATCATCATCAGTGATAAAATTAGACAGGCCTTCTGATACCAGGATATCTCCCACATCAAGGAGATTTCAACATAATCCTCTCTCAACACATGTTACACAGATTAGCCAATCAGAGATTACAGCACACTCCATCACTGGGGAGTTTTTCATTAAATTCTTACAGTGAATTCCCTGTGAAAGTATCTGTCAGTAGATTGATTGGTGTTTTATCATATTTATGCCACATGTCAAAATTTCTACAATATTAATGAGCCATTCCTAGGTTTATTTTGGGTGATATTTAAGCAATTAATGTTGTATTCTAAAATTCAGTTTAATTTTCTGAACGTTTATATTATAAACTAGAATCCGTTTAAACACATTGTCAACAAGCCAGTATGTTATATATATCTAACAGGAAACAGAGGATGGATAAATCTTTCACTCTAAAAATGTCAAGCCAGTTGTTGTACACACCATCCTTTTGTTTTCCCATGTACTAATTTTCCAGAAAGCCTTTACCAAATAAATTACTAATACATGTGCATTGTTAAATTTTGTTGATTATTTTGTTCCATATACAAATTCTTTCTCATAAATACAAACAGTTGAACAAAAAACACTTGGAGTTGGATGTAATTGCCCCCCAAAAATCACAAATAGGTGGGATTGATTGATTCATGTTTTCAGTCTGACTCAAGAATTTCTTTTAAAAAACATATCCAAGAACAAAAGTGATGAATTCACACATACATGTAATTCCCAATGACTTCAATACCTTCCAGTGATAGTAGTGTAGTTGATAACAGAGAACTGTGTACCTGTTTGTTGTGATGATAAGGCAGTAGATGGGCTATTACTCAATGGTGTCACATGTGGCTTTGGTTGACCTTGAGGTCAGCAGGGGTCACAGGTCAGGTTGAAAGTTGAAATCAAGTGAATGTTGATTAATTTGTTTGTTTGAGACAGAATACAGGCGTTCCAGATAAATCAAATGGAAATATACTGCATGAGTTGGCTTTCAAACGCATGTGTAACTCATCTAACACATTCATTTTCCAAACTAATTTAAATGTCCAGGTAAGTAATTTTAATGAGCCATTTTTGGATTGATTGATCATAATTATTATATTTATATATCGCGGGGAGGTAAAGCGTGAGAGAAAAACAGACTGTGTGCGTGGAAGAGACCTCTGACCTTATGGGGGTGCCTGACAACCATTTGAAATAGGGTGCTTGAGTAAAAACAGTCAGAAATTTCTTTTCTCCAATATTTAGGGAATGATTGTGACTCATGAAAATTCTGAGTTTTAAAACAAACATTTCAATAAATTCTTATTCTTTACTTACTATCTAAAACTTATTTTTCTAATCTAGGAAGAATTGATTGAATAGGCATGAGCTGGCAAAATTTCAATAACTTTTTGTTTTAACAAAATTGGAAAATTATAGTTATTTTTCCTCCAAAGTCTAAATAACTAGCTTATTATTAATACGTTTTTTTTTACATTTCGCTTTGCACAAGCAGCATTCAAAATGAATTTTTTTTAATTTTAACGTGATTCATTTTTGATGAATTCCATCAGCTAAGATTGTTGTGTTGATCAGAATTAAGGAGAAAAGTACAAATTTGTCCGCTCATGTCACTTAAGCTTTGCCGGCTGAATCAAGAGGATTATCATTTTACCAGATAAGCTGTTCTGACACCTGTCAAAACACAATACGGCTTAAGTTAATTATAAACACAACTGGTTAAAACAAGAGTTTTAGTAAACTCAACATACGCCCGCCGTGGCAAAGTCGAACCGCTACGATTAACAACTTTACATTTAATATAACATTTGTTTTAATTTCATCAAGTCAAATTTCTTGTTCACATTAGAAGTTTTTCTTTTCTAAATTTGATGAAGCTGCAACTAAATACCAGTATGTAATAGTACACATATATTATCTGTTCAGGGAATTTCAATCACATTTTAACTTTTGACTGGGACACTGTTCTATTGGACTTGGTTGTAATAGTTTTAGTACAAAGCAAACAATCTTCAGACTGACCACTGATATGATGGTGTGTACATATACAAACCTTGTGTGGTACTTCAATGGATGTCATTGTCCCCTTATCTCTATTTAAACAGCCACTCTGATAAATACCAGATGGGTAATAAAGTGGGAAAATGGTCTTATTTTGTTATTATAGTGCACATTAAACTATCCAAGAAAACAGTCTCAGAATGTATAAATTAATTGGCTTCCAGTATTACTCTGGACCAAGTGTGCTCAAAAAAGCATTGATATATATTAATACATGTATATATATATTAAACATCAGGTACACATTTCTGATAAAAAAAACTCTTGAAAACAGACAAAAAATATGTGTACCCAAATCAAATTTGGTATGCGACACATCATCTACCTATAAGGTATATAAACTCTAAAAGAATTGGAGAGATTATATCAAAACGAAAGAAGTTCTGGAGCCGAAAAGGAATATTACATAATCCAATAGGGCTGCCATATTATGCAACAGGTGATGTCAGAAATG